>JAUIMM010000031.1:0-2400000 GCA_031769625.1 Taudactylus pleione
TTCCTCTCCCCTTCATTTGCCCCTCCCCTGTGTATCCTCCTCATCCCTTCCTCTCCCCTTCATGTGCCCCTCCTCTGTTTATCCTTCTCATCCCTTCCTCTCACTTGCATGTGCCTCTCCCCTGTGTACCCTCCTCATGCCTTCCTCTCCCCTGCATGTGCCTCTCCTCTGTGTATCCTCCTTATCCCTTCCTCTCACCTGCATGTGCCTCTCCCCTGTGTTTCTTCCTCATCCCTTCCTCTCCCCTTCTTGTGCCCCTCCTCTGTTTATCCTTCTCATCTCTTCCTCTCACCTGCATGTGCCTCTCCCCTGTGTATCCTCCTTATGCCTTCCTCTCCCCTGCATGTGCCTCTCCTCTGTGTATCCTCCTCATCCCTTCCTCTCCCTGCATGTGCCCCTCCTCTGTGTATCCCTCCTCATCCCTTCCTCTCCCCTGTATGTGCCCCTCCTCTGTGTATCCTCCTCATCCCTTCCTCTCCCCTGCATGTGCCCCTCTTCTATGTATCCTCCTCATCCCTTCCTCTCCCCTGCATGTGCCCCTCCCCTGTGTATCCTCCTCATCCCTTCCTCTCACCTGCATGTGCCCTCCCCTGTGTATCCTCCTCATCCCTCCCTCTCCCCTGCATGTGCCCCTCCCCTGTGTATCCTCCTCATCCCTTCCTCTCCCCTGCATGTGCCCCTCCCCTGTGTATCCTCCTCATCCCTTCCTCTCCCCTTCATGTGCCCCTCCCCTGTGTATCCTCCTCATCCCTTCCTCTCCCCTTCATGTGCCCCCTCCTCTGTTATCTCTCATCCTTCTCATCCCTTCCTCTCACATGCACTGCCTCTCCCCTGTGTACCCTCCTCATGCCTTCCTCTCCCTGCATGTGCCTCTCCTCTGTGTATCTTCCTCATCCCTTACTCTCCCCTGTGTATCCTCCTTATGCCTTCCTCTCCCCTGCATGTGCCCCTCCCCTGTATATCCTCCTCATCCCTTCCTCTCCCCTGCATGTGCCCCTCCCCCTGTGTATCCTCCTCATCCCTTCCTCTCCCCTGCATGTGCCTCTCCCCTGTGTATGCTCCTCATCCCTTCCTCTCACCTGCATGTGCCTCTCCCCTGTGTATTCTCCTCATCCCTTCCTCTCCCCTGCATGTGCCTCTCCTCTGTGTATCCTCCTTAACCCTCAGTATAACTGTTCTCTCCCTCTCTCTCTCCCCAGCAACATTATTCACCCTACTTCTCTCCACCTCCCTCTCTCTCTCTCTCTCTCTCTATCTATCTCCTCACCAAAATTATTCTTCCTCTCCCTCCTCCTCTCTCTCTCTCTCTCTCTCCCCAGCAAAATTATTCTCCCTCATGATCTCTTCCTCCCCCTTCCACTCTCTCTCTCCCCAGCAAAATTATTCTCCCTCTCACTCTCTCTCACTCTCTAGAGCAAAATTATTCACTCTCTCTCCCCTCAGCAAAACTTTTCTCTCCCTCTCTCTCTCCCCTCAGTAAAATTATTCTCTCCCTCTCTTTTTCCTCAGCAAAATGATTATATCCCTCTCCCTCCTCGCCTCAGCAAAATTATTCTCTCTCTAATTCTCCTCAGCAAAATTATTCTCTTTCTCTCCCCTCAGCAAAACTGTTCTCTCTCTCTCTCTCTCTCTCTCTCTCTCTCTCTCTCCCCTCAGCAAAATTATTCTCTTTCATGCTCTCTCCTCCCTTAAGCAAAATTATTTTATCTCCCTCTCTCCCTCCCTCTCCCTCCCCCTCTCTCCCCCTCCCTCTTTCTTTCACCCCAGCAAAATTATTCTCTCTCTCTCTCCTCAGCAAAACTGTTTCTCTCTCTCTCTCTCTCTCTCTCTCTCTCTCTCTCCCTCAGCAAAAATATTCTCTCTCCTCAATAAAATTATACTCTCTCAGTAAAATCGTTCTCTCCCTCTCTCCTCTGTAAAATGATTTTTTCCCTGTCTCTCCCTCCCTTCTGCAAAATTATTCTCTCTCTTTCCCCCCCTCAGCAAAACTGTTCTTTATCTCTCTCTCTCCCCTCAGTAAAATTATTCTCTCCCTCTCTCTCTTTCCTCAGTAAAATTATTATTTCCCTCTCTCTCCCTCCCCTAAGCAAAATTATTCTCTCTCTCATTCTCCTCAGCAAAATTATTCTCTCTCTCTCCCCTCAGCAAAACTGTTCTCTCTCTCTCTCTCTTTCCCCTCAGCAAAATTATTCTCTCTCATTCTCTCTCCCTCCCTTCAGCAACATTATTCTATCTCCCTCCCTCTCTCCCTCCGTCTCCCTCAACCTCTCTCCCCCTCCCCCTCTCTCTCTCCCCCAGAAAATTATTCTCTCTCTCCCCTCAGCAAATATATTCTCTCTCTCTCTCCTATCTCTCTCTCCTCTCAGCAAAATTATTCTCTCCCTCACTCTCTCCCTTCAGTAAAATTATTCTCTCCCCCCTCTCTTTCTCTTTCTCGCTCCCCATAGTAAAATCATTCTCTCCCTCTCTCCTCAGTTAAATGATTATTTCCCTGTCTCTCCCTCCCTTCAGCAAAATTATTTTCTCTCTTTCCCCTCAGCAAAACTGTTCTCTCCCTCTCTGTCTCCCCTCAGTAAAATTATTCTCTCCCTCTCTCTCTTTCCTCAGCAAAATGATTATTTCCCTCTCTCTCCCTCCCCTCAGCAAAAGTATTCTTTCTCTCATTCTCCTCAGCAAAATTATTCTCTCACTCTCCCCTCAGCAAAACTGTTCTCTCTCTCTCTCTCTCTCCTCTCAGAAAAATTATTCTCTCTCATTCTCTCTCCCTCCCTTCAGCAAAATTATTTTCTCTCCCTCCCACTCTCCCTCCCTCTCCCTCCACCTTTCTCCCCGTCCCCCCCTCTCTCTCTACCCAGCAAAATTACTCTCTCTCTCATTCTCCTCAGAAAAATTATTCTCTCTCTCCCCCTCAGCAAAACTGTTCTCTCTCTCTCTCCTCAGCAAAATTATTCTCTCTCAATCTCTCTCCCTCCCTTCAGCAACATTATTCTATCTCCCTCCCTCTCTCCGTCTCCCTCAACCTCTCTCCCCCTCCCCCCTCTCTCTCTCCCCAGCAAAATTATTCTCTCTCTCTCTCTCACTCCCCTCAGCAAAATTATTCTCTCTCTCTCTCGCTCTCTCTCTCTCTCCCCTCAGCAAAAATGATTCTCTCCCTCGTTCTCTCCCTTCAGTAAAATTATTTTCTCCCACCTCTCTTTCTCTTTCTCTCTCCCCTCAGTAAAATTATTCTCTCCCTCTCTCCTCAGCATAATGATTATTTCCCTCTCTCTCCCCTCCCCTCAGCAAAATTATTCTCTCTCTTTCCCCCTCAGCAAAACTGTTCTTTCCTCTCTCTCTCTTTTCCCTCAGTAAAATTATTCTCTCCCACTCTCTCTTTCCTCAGCAAAGTTATTATTTCCCTCTCTCTCCATCCCTCAGCAAAATTATTCTCTCTTTCCCCTCAGCAAAACTGTTCTTTCCCTCTCTCTCTCTTTCCCCTCAGTAAAATTATTCTCTCCCTCTCTCTCTTTCCTCAGCAAATTATTATTTCCCTCTCACTTCATCCCCTCAGCAAAATGATTCTCTCTCTCTCCCCCTCAGAAAAACTGTTCTCTCTCTCTCTCTCTCTCTCTCTCCCCTCAGCAAAATTATTCTCTCTCTCCTCAGTAAAATTATTATCTCTCTCCTCAACAAAATTATTCTCTCTCTCCCCCTCAGCAAAATTATTCTCTCATTCTCTCTCCCTCCCTTCAGCAAAATTATTCTATCTCCCTCCCTCTCTCCATCTCCCTCAATCTCTCTCCCCCCTCCCCCCTCTCCCCAGCAATATGATTCTTGCTCTCTCTCTACCTCCCCTCAGCAAAATTATTTTCTTTCTCCCTCTCCCTCCGTCTCTCTCTACCCCCCCTCACCCTCCCCACCTCTTTCTCTCTCTATACCCCCCTCATCCTTCCCACCTCTTTCTCTCTTCCACAGCAAAATTATTCTCTCTATATCCCTCCCTTCAGTAAAATGATTCTCTCTATTTACCCCTCCCCCCTCTCTCCCACCCCTTCTCTATCTCCCTCTCCCTCACTCTCTCTCCCCCTCTCCCTCCCCCTCTCCCTCCCCCTCTCAGTCAACCTCTTTCTCGCCCATCAAAATTATTCTCTCTCTCTCCACTCAGCAAAATAATTATCTCTCTCTCCCTCCCCTCAGAAAAATTGTCTCTCACTCCCATCAGCAAAATTATTCTCTCTCTCTCTCCCTCCCCTCAAAATTATTATCTCCCTTCCCCACTCCCTCCCTCTCTCTCCCCCTCTCTCTCTCAGCAAAATTATTATCACCCTCTCTCTCTCTTCCTCTCTCTTCTCTCACAGCAAAATTATTCCCTCCGTTTCTCTCCCTCCCCTCCTCAAAATTATTCTCTCTCTCCCATCAGCAAAATTATTCTCTCTCTCTCTCGCCTTAGCAAAATTATTATCTGTCTCTCCCCTCTGCAAAATTATTCTCTCTCTCCCTCTATCTCTCCCCCACAGCAACTTGACTCTCTCTTTCTCTCCCCCTGTCCCTCCCTCTCTCTCTTTCTCTATCTCCCTTTCTCTCCCCCTTTCCTTCCTCTTTTCCCTCCCCATCTCTTTTCTTTCTCTCCCTAGGTAATTATTCTCTTTCTCCCACCCTTAGCAAAATTATTCTCTCTCTCCCCCTCTCCCTCCCTCTCTCTCCCTCTCCCTCCTCTCTTTTTCTCTCTATCCCAAGCAAAATTATTCTCTCTCTCCCTTCCCTCACAAAAAATATTCTCTCTCTCCCCAGCAAAATTATTCTCTATCTCTCTATCTCTCACTCCCCTCAGCAAAATTATTCTCTCTCTCTCGCTCTCTCTCCCCTCAGCAAAATGATTCTCTCCCTTGTTCTCTCCCTTCAGTAAAATTATTCTCTCCCACCTCTCTTTCTCTTTCTCTCTCCCCTCAGTAAAATTATTCTCTCCCTCTCTCCTCAGTATAATGATTATTTCCCTCTCTCTCCCTCCCCTCAGCAAAATTATTCTTTCACTCTCTCTCTCTTTTCCCTCAGTAAAATTATTCTCTCCCACTCTCTCTTTCCTCAGCAAAGTTATTATTTCCCTCTCTCTCCATCCCCTCAGCAAAATTATTCTCTCTTTCCCCTCAGCAAAACTGTTCTTTCCCTCTCTCTCTTTTTCCCCTCAGTAAACTTATTCTCTCCCTCTCTCTCTTTCCTCAGC
This sequence comes from Taudactylus pleione, assembly GCA_031769625.1. NCBI lineage: Eukaryota > Metazoa > Chordata > Amphibia > Anura > Myobatrachidae > Taudactylus > Taudactylus pleione. The sequence continues at coordinate 5,201 of JAUIMM010000031.1, forward strand.
AAAATTATTATTTCCCTCTCACTTCCTCCCCTCAGCAAAATTATTCTCTCTCTCTCCCCTCAGCAAAACTGTTCTCTCTCTCTCTCTCTCTCTCTCCCCTCAGCAAAATTATTCTCTCTCTCCTCAACAAAATTATTCTCTCTCTCCCCCCTCAGCAAAATTATTCTCTCATTCTCTCTCCCTCCCTTCAGCAAAATTATTCTATCTCCCTCCCTCTCTCCATCTCCCTCAATCTCTCTCCCCCTCCCCCTCTCCCCAGCAATATGATTCTTGCTCTCTCTCTACCTCCCCTCAGCAAAATTATTTTCTTTCTCCCTCTCCCTCCATCTCTCTCTACCCCCCTCACCCTCCCCACCTCTTTCTCTCTCTATACCCCCTCATCGTTCCCACCTCTTTCTCTCTTCCACAGCAAAATAATTCTCTCTATATCCCTCCCTTCAGTAAAATGATTCTCTCTATTTACCCCTCCCCCTCTCTCCCACCCCTTCTCTATCTCCCTCTCCCTCACTCTCTCTCCCCCTCTCCCTCCCCCTCTCCCTCAACCTCTTTCTCGCCCATCAAAATTATTCTCTCTCTCTCCCCTCAGCAAAATAATTATCTCTCTCTCCCTCCCCTCAGAAAAATTGTCTCTCACTCCCATCAGCGAAATTATTCTCTCTCTCTCTCCCTCCCCTCAAAATTATTATCTCCCTTCCCCACTCCCTCCCTCTCTCTCCCCCTCTCTCTCTCAGCAAAATTATTATCACCCTCTCTCTCTCTTCCTCTCTCTTCTCTCAGCAAAATTATTCCCTCCGTTTCTCTCCCTCCCCTCCTCAAAATTATTCTCTCTCTCCCATCAGCAAAATTATTCTCTCTCTCTCGCCTTAGCAAAATTATTATCTGTCTCTCCCCTCTGCAAAATTATTCTCTCTCTCCCTCTATCTCTCCCCACAGCAAATTGACTCTCTCTTTCTCTCCCCCTGTCCCTCCCTCTCTCTCTTTCTCTATCTCCCTTTCTCTCCCCCTTTCCTTCTTCTTTTCCCTCCCCATCTCTTTTCTTTCTCTCCCTAGGTAATTATTCTCTTTCTCCCACCCCTTAGCAAAATAATTCTCTCTCTCCCCCTCTCCCTCCCTCTCTCTCCCTCTCCGTCCTCTCTTTTTCTCTCTATCCCAAGCAAAATTATTCTCTCTCTCCCTTCCCTCACAAAAAATATTCTCTCTCTCCCCTCAGCAATATTACTCTCTCTCTCCCCTCAGCAAAATTATTCTGTCTCTCTCCCCTCAGCAAAATGTTTCTGTGTCTCTCCCCTCAGTAAAATTATTCTCTCTCTTTCGCTCTCGTCCCCCTCATCAAAATTACTCTCTCTCTCTCCCTCTCTCTCTCCCTCTCTCTCCTTTTCTCCCTCCCCCTCTTCTGTCTCCTCTCCACCCCACCTCTCTCTCCCCAGCAAAACTATTCTCTCTCTCCCTCCATTCAGCAATAATATTCTCTCTCTCCCCCTCTCCCTCCCTCCCTCTTTTTCTCTTCCCCTCTCCCTTCCCCCTCTCTCTCTCTCTATATCTCTCTCCCTCCTGCAAAATTATTCTCTCTCCCTCCCACTCTTGCCCCTCACTCTCCATAGCAAAATTAATCTCCCTCCCCCTCTGTTCTTCACTCCCTCTCTTTCTCCCCTGCAAAATTATTCACCCTCTTTCCCCCTCCCTCTCTCCCCCTCTTCATCATCTCCTCTCTCTCTCTCTCTCCAGCAAAATTATTCTCTCTCTTTCCAGCAAAATTATTCTTGCACTACCTCTCCCTCCCCTCAGCAAAATTATTATCTCTCTCTCTCTCCTTCTTTCCTCCCCACTCACTCCCTTATTCTCTCTCTCTCGCAAGCAAAATTGTTCTCTCTCCCACTCTCTCTCTCCTCCTCTCTAACTCCCCCTTCCCCTCTCTATCTCCCCAGTAAAATTATACTTCCTCCCTCTCTCTCCCTCCCCCTCCCTCTCTGTCTGCCTCTCTCTCTGTCTCTCTCTCTCTCTCCCCAGCAAAATTATTCTCTCTCCCTCCCTTCAGCAAAATTGTTCTCTCTCCCCCTCCTGCTCTCTATCTTCCCTTTCCCTCTCTCCCCAGCATTTTCTCCACCTGTCTCTCTCTCTCCTCTTCAGCAAAATTATTAGCTCTCTCTCCCCTCAGGAAAATTATTCTTTCTCTCTCTGCCTTCAGCAAAATCATTATCTCTTTATCTTTCTCTCTTCCCACTCAGCAAAATTATTATCTCTCTCTATCCCTTCAGCAAAATTATTCTCTCTTCCCTCAGCAAAATTATTCTCTTTCTCTCCCCTCAACAAAATTATTCTCTCTCTCCCTCTATCTTTCCCCTCTGCAAAATTTCTTTCTCTCTCTCCCCCTCTCCTCCCTCTCTCTCCCCAGCAAAATTATTCTCCCTCCCCCTCTCCTTCCATCCCCTCCCTCTCTCTCCCCCTCTCCCTTGCCCCCTCTTTCTCTACCCAGCAAAATGATTCTCCATCTCCCTCCCCTCTCTCTCTTTCCCCAGCAAAATTTTATCTCCCTCTTCCTCTCCCTCTTTCCCCCCCTCTCTCTCTCTCCCCTCAGCAAAACAAATTATCTATCTCACCCCTCAGCAAAATTATTTTCTCTCTCCCTTCAGCAAAATCATTCTTTCTATCTCTTTCTCTCTCTCCCCCATCAGCAAAATTATTCTTTCTCTCTCTCACCCTTCAGCAAAATTATTCTCTCTCTCCCCTCACAAAAATTATTCTCTGGCTCTCCCCTTAGCAAAATTATTCTCTCTCTCCCTCTATCTCTCCCCACAGCAAAATTACTCTCTCTCCCCCTTTCCCTCCCTGTCTATCCTCCCCTTCCTCCCTCTCTTTCCCCCTCTCCTTCTTTCTCTCCCTCCCCATCTCTCTCTCTCTCTCTCTCTCTCTCTCCCAAGCAAATTTATTGTCTCTCCCCTCTCTCTCCCTCTCTCTCCACCCTTTTTTTCTCTCTACCCCATCAAAATTATTCTCTCTCTCCCTCCCCCTCACTCTTTCTCCCCATCTCCTTCCCCAGCAATATTTTTCTCCCTCTACCTCTCTCTCCCCCCTTCATTCCCCTCTCTCTCTCCCCAGCAACATTTTTCACCCTCTCTCTCCCCCTCCCTCTCTCTCTCCCTCTCCCTCTCTCTCTATCTCCCCAGCAAATTTTTTCTTCCTCTCCCTCCTCCTCTCTCTTTCTCTCTCTCTCTCTCTCTCTCTCTTTTTCTCTATCTATCTTCAGCAAAAGTATTCACTCTCTCTCCCCTCAGTAAAACTGTTCTCTCCCCCTCTCTCTCCCCAGCAACATTATTCACCCTACTTCTCTCCCCCTCCCTCTCTCTCTCTCTCTCTCTATCTATCTCCTCAGCAAAATTATTCTTCCTCTCCCTCCTCCTCTCTCTCTCTCTCTCTCTCTCTCTCTCCCCAGCAAAATTATTCTCCCTCATGATCTCTTCCTCCCCTTCCACTCTCTCTCTCCCCAGCAAAATTATTCTCCCTCTCACTCTCTAGATCAAAATTATTCACTCTCTCCCCTCAGCAAAACTTTTCTCTCCCTCTCTCTCTCCCCTCAGTAAAATTATTCTCTCCCTCTCTTTTTCCTCAGCAAAATGATTATATCCCTCTCCCTCCCTCCCCTCAGCAAAATTATTCTCTCTCTCCCTCTATCTCTCCCCACAGCAAAATAACTCTCGCTCCCCCTTTCCCTTCCTGTCTATCCTCCCCTTCCTCCCTCTCTTTCCCCCTCTCCTTCTTTCTCTCCCTCCCCATCTCTCTCTCTCTCTCTCTCTCTCCCAAGCAAAATTATTGTCTCTCCCCTCTCTCTCCCTCTCTCTCTCTCTCTCTCTCTCTATCTATCTCCTCAGCAAAATTATTCTTCCTCTCCCTCCTCCTCTCTCTCTCTCTCTCTCTCTCTCTCTCTCTCTCCCCAGCAAAATTATTCTCCCTCATGATCTCTTCCTCCCCTTCCACTCTCTCTCTCCACAGCAAAATTATTCTCCCTCTCACTCTCTAGAGCAAAATTATTCACTCTCTCCGCTCAGCAAAACTTTTCTCTCCCTCTCTCTCTCCCCTCAGTAAAATTATTCTCTCCCTCTCTTTTTCCTCAGCAAAATGATTATATCCCTCTCCCTCCCTCCCCTCAGCAAAATTATTCTCTCTCTAATTCTCCTCAGCAAAATTATTCTCTTTCTCTCCCCTCATCAAAACTGTTCTCTCTCTCTCCCCTCAGCAAAATTATTCTCTTTCATGCTCTCTCCTCCCTTAAGCAAAATTATTTTATCTCCCTCTCTCCCTCCCTCTCCCTCCCCCTCTCTCCCCCTCCCTCTCTCTTTCACCCCAGCAAAATTATTCTCTCTCTCTCCCCTCAGCAAAACTGTTCTCTCTCTCTCTCTCCTCAGCAACAATATTCTCTCTCCTCAATAAAATTATACTCTCTCAGTAAAATCATTCTCTCCCTCTCTCCTCTGTAAAATAATTATTTCCCTGTCTCTCCCTCCCTTCTGCAAAATTATTCTCTCTTTCTTTCCCCTCAGCAAAACTGTTCTCTATCTCTCTCTCTCCCCTCAGTAAAATTATTCTCTCCCTCTCTCTCTTTCCTCAGCAAAATTATTATTTCCCTCTCTCTCCTTCCCCTCAGCAAAATTATTCTCTCTCTCATTCTCCTCAGCAAAATTATTCTCTCTCTCTCCCCTCAGCAAAACTGTTCTCACTCTCTCTCTCTTTCCCCTCAGCAAAAGTATTCTCTCTCATTCTCTCTCCCGCCCTTCAGCAAAATTATTTTCTCTCCCTCCCTTTCTCTCCCCCTCTCTCCCCCTCCCCCTCTTTCTCTCCAGCAAAATTATTCTCTCTCTCATTCTCCTCAGAAAAAATATTCTCTCTCTCCTCTCAGCAAAACTGTTCTCTCTCTCTCTCTCTCTCTCTTCTCAGCAAAATTATTCTCTCTCTACTTTGTAAAATTATTATCTCTCTCCTCAACAAAATTAATCTCTCTCTCTCCACTCAGCAAAATTATTCTCTCTCATTCTCTCTCCCTCCCTTCAGCAACATTATTCTATATCCCACCCTCTCTCCCTCCCTCTACCTCAACCTCTCTCCCCCTCCCCCTCTCTCTCTCCCCAGCAAAATTATTCTCTTTCTCTCTCACACCCCTAAGCAAAATTATTCTCTCTCTCTCTCGCTCTCTCTCTCTCTCTCTCCCCTCAGCAAAATGATTCTCTCCCTCGCTCTCTCCCTTCAGTAAAATTATTCTCTCCCGCTTTTCCTCTATTGATCTCTCCCCTCAGTAAAATCATTCTCTCCCTCTCTCCTCAGCAAAATGATTATTTCTCTCTCTCTCCCTCCCCTCAGCAAAATTATTCTATCAATTTCCCCTTAGCAAAACTGTTCTCTCCCTCTCTCTCTCTCTCTCTCTCTCTCTCTCTCTCTCTCTCCTCAGCAAAAATATTCTCTCTCCTCAATAAAATTATACTCTCTCACCCCTCACCAAAATTATTCTCTCTCATTCTCTCTCCCTCCCTTCAGCAACATTATTCTATCTCCCTCCCTCTCTCCCTCCCTCTCCCTCAACCTCTCTCCCCCTCCCCCTCTCTCTCTCCCCAGGAAAATTATTCTCTCTCTCCCCTCAGCAAAATTATTCTCTCACTCTCTCGCTATCTATCTCTCCTCTCAGCAAAATTATTCTCTCCCTCACTCTCTCCCTTCAGTAAAATTATTCTCTCCCCCCTCTCTTTCTCTTTCTCTCTCCCCTCAGTAAAATCATTCTCTCCCTCTCTCATCAGTTAAATGATTATTTCCCTGTCTCTCCCTCCCTTCAGCAAAATTATTCTCTCTCTTTCCCCTCAGCAAAACTGTTCTCTCCCTCTCTGTCTCCCCTCAGTAAAATTATTCTCTCCCTCTCTCTCTTTCCTCAGCAAAATGATTATTTCCCTCTCTCTCCCTTCCCTCAGCAAAATTATTCTCTCTCTCATTCTCCTCAGCAAAATTATTCTCTCTCTCTCCCCTCAGCAAAACTGTTCTCTCTCATTCTCTCTCCCTCCCTTCAGCAAAATTATTTTCTCTCCCTCCCTCTCTCCCTCCCTCTCCCTCCACCTTTCTCCCCGTCCCCCCTCTCTCTCTACCCAGCAAAATTATTCTCTCTCTCATTCTCCTCAGAAAAATTATTCTCTCTCTCCCCTCAGCAAAACTGGTCTCTCTCTCTCTCCTCAGCAAAATTATTCTCTCTCAATCTCTCTCCCTCCCTTCAGCAACATTATTCTATCTCCCTCCCTCTCTCCGTCTCCCTCAACCTCTCCCCCCTCCCCCTCTCTCTCTCCCCAGCAAAATTATTCTCTCTCTCTCTCACTCCCCTCAGCAAAATTATTCTCTCTCTCTCGCTCTCTCTCTCTCTCCCCTCAGCAAAATGATTCTCTCCCTCGTTCTCTCCCTTCAGTAAAATTATTCTCTCCCACCTCTCTTTCTCTTTATCTCTCCCCTCAGTAAAATTATTCTCTCCCTCTCTCCTCAGCATAATGATTATTTCCCTCTCTCTCCCTCCCCTCAGCAAAATTATTCTCTCTCTTTCCCCTCAGCAAAACTGTTCTTTCCCTCTCTCTCTCTTTCCCCTCAGTAAAATTATTCTCTCCCTCTCTCTTTCCTCAGCAAAGTTATTATTTCCCTCTCTCTCCATCCCCTCAGCAAAATTATTCTCTCTTTCCCCTCAGCAAAACTGTTCTTTCCCTCTCTCTCTCTTTCCCCTCAGTAAAATTATTCTCTCCCTCTCTCTTTCCTCAGCAAAATTATTATTTCCCTCTCACTTCCTCCCCTCAGCAAAATTATTCTCTCTCTCTCCCCTCAGCAAAACTGTTCTCTCTCTCTCTCTCTCTCTCTCTCTCTCTCTCTCTCCCCTCAGCAAAATTATTCTCTCTCTCCTCAGTAAAATTATTATCTCTCACCTCAACAAAATTATTCTCTCTCTCCCCCCTCAGCAAAATTATTCTCTCATTCTCTCTCCCTCCCTTCAGCAAAATTATTCTATCTCCCTCCCTCTCTCCATCTCCCTCAATCTCTCTCCCCCTCCCCCTCTCCCCAGCAATATGATTCTTGCTCTCTCTCTACCTCCCCTCAGCAAAATTATTTTCTTTCTCCCTATCCCTCCGTCTCTCTCTACCCCCCTCACCCTCCCCACCTCTTTCTCTCTCTATACCCCCTCATCCTTCCCTCCTCTTTCTCTCTTCCACAGCAAAATTATTCTCTCTATATCCCTCCCTTCAGTAAAATGATTCTCTCTATTTACCCCTCCCCCTCTCTCCCACCCCTTCTCTATCTCCCTCTCCCTCACTCTCTCTCCCCCTCTCCCTCCCCCTCTCCCTCCCCCTCTCAGTCAACCTCTTTCTCGCCCATCAAAATTATTCTCTCTCTCTCCCCTCAGCAAAATAATTATCTCTCTCTCCCTCCCCTCAGAAAAATTGTCTCTCACTCCCATCAGCGAAATTATTCTCTCTCTCTCTCCCTCCCCTCAAAATTATTATCTCCCTTCCCCACTCCCTCCCTCTCTCTCCCCCTCTCTCTCTCAGCAAAATTATTATCACCCTCTCTCTCTCTTCCTCTCTCTTCTCTCAGCAAAATTATTCCCTCCGTTTCTCTCCCTCCCCTCCTCAAAATTATTCTCTCTCTCCCATCAGCAAAATTATTCTCTCTCTCTCGCCTTAGCAAAATTATTATCTGTCTCTCCCCTCTGCAAAATTATTCTCTCTCTCCCTCTATCTCTCCCCACAGCAAATTGACTCTCTCTTTCTCTCCCCCTGTCCCTCCCTCTCTCTCTTTCTCTATCTCCCTTTCTCTCCCCCTTTCCTTCCTCTTTTCCCTCCCCATCTCTTTTCTTTCTCTCCCTAGGTAATTATTCTCTTTCTCCCACCCCTTAGCAAAATTATTCTCTCTCTCCCCCTCTCCCTCCCTCTCTCTCCCTCTCCCTCCTCTCTTTTTCTCTCTATCCCAAGCAAAATTATTCTCTCTCTCCCTTCCCTCACAAAAAATATTCTCTCTCTCCCCTCAGCAATATTACTATCTCTCTCCCCTCAGCAAAATTATTCTGTCTCTCTCCCCTCAGCAAAATGTTTCTGTGTCTCTCCCCTCAGCAAAATTATTCTCTCTCTTTCGCTCTCGTCCCCCTCATCAAAATTACTCTCTCTCTCTCCCTCTCTCTCCTTTTCTCCCTCCCCCTCTTCTGTCTCCTCTCCACCCCACCTCTCTCTCCCCAGCAAAACTATTCTCTCTCTCCCTCCATTCAGCAATAATATTCTCTCTCTCCCCCTCTCCCTCCCTCCCTCTTTTTCTCTTCCCCTCTCCCTCCCCCTCTCTCTCTCTCTATATCTCTCTCCCTCCTGCAAAATTATTCTCTCTCCCTCCCACTCTTGCCCCTCACTCTCCATAGCAAAATTAATCTCCCTCCCCCTCTGTTCCTCACTCCCTCTCTTTCTCCCCTGCAAAATTATTCACCCTCTTTCCCCCTCCCTCCCCCTCCCTCTCTCCCCCTCTTCATCATCTCCTCTCTCTCTCTCCAGCAAAATTATTCTCTCTCTTTCCAGCAAAATTATTCTTGCACTCACTCTCCCTCCCCTCAGCAAAATTATTCTCTCTCTCTCTCTCCTTCTTTCCTCCCCACTCACTCCCTTATTCTCTCTCTCTCGCAAGCAAAATTGTTCTCTCTCCCACTCTCTCTCTCCTCCTCTCTAACTCCTCCTTCCCCTCTCTATCTCCCCTGTAAAATTATACTTCCTCCCTCTCTCTCCCTCCCCCTCCCTCTCTGTCTGCCTCTCTCTCTGTCTCTCTCTCTCCCCAGCAAAATTATTCTCTCTCCCTCCGTTCAGCAAAATTGTTCTCTCTCCCCCTCCTGCTCTCTATCTTCCCTTTCCCTCTCTCCCCAGCATTTTCTCCACCTGTCTCTCTCTCTCCTCTTCAGCAAAATTATTAGCTCTCTCTCCCCTCAGGAAAATTATTCTTTCTCTCTCTGCCTTCAGCAAAATCATTATCTCTCTATCTTTGTCTCTTCCCACTCAGCAAAATTATTATCTCTCTCTATCCCTTCAGCAAAATTCTTCTCTCTTCCTTCAGCAAAATTATTCTCTTTCTCTCCCCTCAACAAAATTATTCTCTCTCTCCCTCTATCTCTCCCCTCTGCAAAATTTCTTTCTCTCTCTCCCCCTCTCCTCCCTCTCTCTCCCCAGCAAAATTATTCTCCCTCCCCCTCTCCTTCCATCCCCTCCCTCTCTCTCACCCTCTCCCTTGCCCCCTCTTTCTCTACCCAGCAAAATGATTCTCCATCTCCCTCCCCTCTCTCTCTTTCCCCAGCAAAATTTTATCTCCCTCTTCCTCTCTCTCTTTCCCCCCTCTCTCTCTCTCCCCTCAGCAAAACAAATTATCTATCTCACCCCTCAGCAAAATTATTTTCTCTCTCCCTTCAGCAAAATCATTCTTTCAATCTCTTTCTCTCTCTCCCCCATCAGCAAAATTATTCTTTCTCTCTCTCACCCTTCAGCAAAATTATTCTCTCTCTCTCTCCCCTCACAAAAATTATTCTCTGGCTCTCCCCTTAGCAAAATTATTATCTCTCTCCCTCTATCTCTCCCCACAGCAAAATTACTCTCTCTCCCCTTTTCCCTCCCTGTCTATCCTCCCCTTCCTCCCTCTCTTTCCCCCTCTCCTTCCTTCTCTCCCTCCCCATCTCTCTCTCTCTCTCTCTCTCCCAAGCAAAATTATTGTCTCTCCCCTCTCTCTCCCTCCCCCCTTTTTTTCTCTCTACCCCCAGCAAAATTAATCTCTCTCTCCTTCCCCCTCACTCTTTCTCCCCCTCTCCTTCCCCAGCAATATTTTTCTCCCTCTACCTCTCTCTCCCCCCTTCATTCCCCTCTCTCTCTCCCCAGCAACATTTTTCACCCTCTCTCTCCCCCTCCCTCTCTCTCTCCCTCTCCCTCTCTCTCTATCTCCCCAGCAAATTTTTTCTTCCTCTCCCTCCTCCTCTCTCTTTCTCTCTCTCTCTCTCTCTCTCTCTCTTTTTCTCTATCTATCTTCAGCAAAAGTATTCACTCTCTCTCCCCTCAGTAAAACTGTTCTCTCCCCCTCTCTCTCCCCAGCAACATTATTCACCCTACTTCTCTCCCCCTCCCTCTCTCTCTCTCTCTCTCTCTCTATCTATCTCCTCAGCAAAATTATTCTTCCTCTCCCTCCTCCTCTCTCTCTCTCTCTCTCTCTCTCTCTCTCTCTCTCTCTCCCCAGCAAAATTATTCTCCCTCATGATCTCTTCCTCCCCTTCCACTCTCTCTCTCCCCAGCAAAATTATTCTCCCTCTCACTCTCTAGAGCAAAATTATTCACTCTCTCCCCTCAGCAAAACTTTTCTCTCACTCTCTCTCTCCCCTCAGTAAAATTATTCTCTCCCTCTCTTTTTCCTCAGCAAAATGATTATATCCCTCTCCCTCCCTCCCCTCAGCAAAATTATTCTCTCTCTCCCTCTATCTCTCCCCACAGCAAAATAACTCTCTCTCCCCCTTTCCCTTCCTGTCTATCCTCCCCTTCCTCCCTCTCTTTCCCCCTCTCCTTCTTTCTCTCCCTCCCCATCTCTCTCTCTCTCTCTCTCTCTCTCCCAAGCAAAATTATTGTCTCTCCCCTCTCTCTCCCTCTCTCTCCACCCTTTTTTTCTCTCTACCCCATCAAAATTATTCTCTCTCTCCCTCCCCCTCACTCTTTCTCCCCATCTCCTTCCCCAGCAATATTATTCTCCCTCTACCTCTCTCTCCCCCCTTCATTCCCCTCTCTCTCACCCCAGCAACATTTTTCACCCTCTCTCTCTCCCCCTCCCTCTCTCTCTCCCTCTCCCTCTCTCTCTATCTCCCCAGCAAATTTTTTCTTCCTCTCCCTCCTCCTCTCTCTTTCTCTCTCTCTCTATCTCTCTCTGTCTCTCTAACTATCTTCAGCAAAAGTATTCACTCTCTCTCCCCTCAGTAAAACTGTTCTCTCCCTCTCTCTCTCCCCTGCAACATTATTCACCCTACATTTCTCCCCCTCCCTCTCTCTCTCTCTCTCTCTCTCTCTATCTATCTCCTCAGCAAAATTATTCTTCCTCTCCCTCCTCCTCTCTCTCTCTCTCTCTCTCTCTCTCCCCAGCAAAATTATTCTCCCTCATGATCTCTTCCTCCCCTTCCACTCTCTCTCTCCACAGCAAAATTATTCTCCCTCTCACTCTCTAGAGCAAAATTATTCACTCTCTCCGCTCAGCAAAACTTTTCTCTCCCTCTCTCTCTCCCCTCAGTAAAATTATTCTCTCCCTCTCTTTTTCCTCAGCAAAATGATTATATCCCTCTCCCTCCCTCCCCTCAGCAAAATTATTCTCTCTCTAATTCTCCTCAGCAAAATTATTCTCTTTCTCTCCCCTCATCAAAACTGTTCTCTCTCTCTCCCCTCAGCAAAATTATTCTCTTTCATGCTCTCTCCTCCCTTAAGCAAAATTATTTTATCTCCCTCTCTCCCTCCCTCTCCCTCCCCCTCTCTCCCCCTCCCTCTCTCTTTCACCCCAGCAAAATTATTCTCTCTCTCTCCCCTCAGCAAAACTGTTCTCTCTCTCTCTCTCCTCAGCAACAATATTCTCTCTCCTCAATAAAATTATACTCTCTCAGTAAAATCATTCTCTCCCTCTCTCCTCTGTAAAATAATTATTTCCCTGTCTCTCCCTCCCTTCTGCAAAATTATTCTCTCTTTCTTTCCCCTCAGCAAAACTGTTCTCTATCTCTCTCTCTCCCCTCAGTAAAATTATTCTCTCCCTCTCTCTCTTTCCTCAGCAAAATTATTATTTCCCTCTCTCTCCTTCCCCTCAGCAAAATTATTCTCTCTCTCATTCTCCTCAGCAAAATTATTCTCTCTCTCTCCCCTCAGCAAAACTGTTCTCACTCTCTCTCTCTTTCCCCTCAGCAAAAGTATTCTCTCTCATTCTCTCTCCCTCCCTTCAGCAAAATTATTTTCTCTCCCTCCCTTTCTCTCCCCCTCTCTCCCCCTCCCCCTCTTTCTCTCCAGCAAAATTATTCTCTCTCTCATTCTCCTCAGAAAAAATATTCTCTCTCTCCTCTCAGCAAAACTGTTCTCTCTCTCTCTCTCTCTCTTCTCAGCAAAATTATTCTCTCTCTCCTTTGTAAAATTATTATCTCTCTCCTCAACAAAATTAATCTCTCTCTCTCCACTCAGCAAAATTATTCTCTCTCATTCTCTCTCCCTCCCTTCAGCAACATTATTCTATATCCCACCCTCTCTCCCTCCCTCTACCTCAACCTCTCTCCCCCTCCCCCTCTCTCTCTCCCCAGCAAAATTATTCTCTTTCTCTCTCACACCCCTAAGCAAAATTATTCTCTCTCTCTCTCGCTCTCTCTCTCTCTCTCTCTCTCCCCTCAGCAAAATGATTCTCTCCCTCGCTCTCTCCCTTCAGTAAAATTATTCTCTCCCCCTTTTCCTCTATTGATCTCTCCCCTCAGTAAAATCATTATCTCCCTCTCTCCTCAGCAAAATGATTATTTCTCTCTCTCTCCCTCCCCTCAGCAAAATTATTCTATCTCTTTCCCCTTAGCAAAACTGTTCTCTCCCTCTCTCTCTCTCTCTCTCTCTCTCTCCTCAGCAAAAATATTCTCTCTCCTCAATAAAATTATACTCTCTCACCCCTCACCAAAATTATTCTCTCTCATTCTCTCTCCCTCCCTTCAGCAACATTATTCTATCTCCCTCCCTCTCTCCCTCCCTCTCCCTCAACCTCTCTCCCCCTCCCCCTCTCTCTCTCCCCAGGAAAATTATTCTCTCTCTCCCCTCAGCAAAATTATTCTCTCACTCTCTCGCTATCTATCTCTCCTCTCAGCAAAATTATTCTCTCCCTCACTCTCTCCCTTCAGTAAAATTATTCTCTCCCCCCTCTCTTTCTCTTTCTCTCTCCCCTCAGTAAAATCATTCTCTCCCTCTCTCATCAGTTAAATGATTATTTCCCTGTCTCTCCCTCCCTTCAGCAAAATTATTCTCTCTCTTTCCCCTCAGCAAAACTGTTCTCTCCCTATCTGTCTCCCCTCAGTAAAATTATTCTCTCCCTCTCTCTCTTTCCTCAGCAAAATGATTATTTCCCTCTCTCTCCCTCCCCTCAGCAAAAGTATTCTTTCTCTCATTCTCCTCAGCAAAATTATTCTCTCAATCTCCCCTCAGCAAAACTGTTCTCTCTCTCTCTCTCTCTCCTCTCAGAAAAATTATTCTCTCTCATTCTCTCTCCCTCCCTTCAGCAAAATTATTTTCTCTCCCTCCCTCTCTCCCTCCCTCTCCCTCCACCTTTCTCCCCGTCCCCCCTCTCTCTCTACCCAGCAAAATTATTCTCTCTCTCATTCTCCTCAGAAAAATTATTCTCTCTCTCCCCTCAGCAAAACTGGTCTCTCTCTCTCTCCTCAGCAAAATTATTCTCTCTCAATCTCTCTCCCTCCCTTCAGCAACATTATTCTATCTCCCTCCCTCTCTCCGTCTCCCTCAACCTCTCCCCCCTCCCCCTCTCTCTCTCCCCAGCAAAATTATTCTCTCTCTCTCTCACTCCCCTCAGCAAAATTATTCTCTCTCTCTCGCTCTCTCTCTCTCTCCCCTCAGCAAAATGATTCTCTCCCTCGTTCTCTCCCTTCAGTAAAATTATTCTCTCCCAATTCTCTTTCTCTTTCTCTCTCCCCTCAGTAAAATTATTCTCTCCCTCTCTCCTCAGCATAATGATTATTTCCCTCTCTCTCCCTCCCCTCAGCAAAATTATTCTCTCTCTTTCCCCTCAGCAAAACTGTTCTTTCCCTCTCTCTCTATTTCCCCTCAGTAAAATTATTCTCTCCCTCTCTCTTTCCTCAGCAAAGTTATTATTTCCCTCTCTCTCCATCCCCTCAGCAAAATTATTCTCTCTTTCCCCTCAGCAAAACTGTTCTTTCCCTCTCTCTCTCTTTCCCCTCAGTAAAATTATTCTCTCCCTCTCTCTTTCCTCAGCAAAATTATTATTTCCCTCTCACTTCCTCCCCTCAGCAAAATTATTCTCTCTCTCTCCCCTCAGCAAAACTGTTCTCTCTCTCTCTCTCTCTCTCCCCTCAGCAAAATTATTCTCTCTCTCCTCAGTAAAATTATTATCTCTCACCTCAACAAAATTATTCTCTCTCTCCCCCCTCAGCAAAATTATTCTCTCATTCTCTCTCCCTCCCTTCAGCAAAATTATTCTATCTCCCTCCCTCTCTCCATCTCCCTCAATCTCTCTCCCCCTCCCCCTCTCCCCAGCAATATGATTCTTGCTCTCTCTCTACCTCCCCTCAGCAAAATTATTTTCTTTCTCCCTATCCCTCCGTCTCTCTCTACCCCCCTCACCCTCCCCACCTCTTTCTCTCTCTATACCCCCTCATCCTTCCCTCCTCTTTCTCTCTTCCACAGCAAAATTATTCTCTCTATATCCCTCCCTTCAGTAAAATGATTCTCTCTATTTACCCCTCCCCCTCTCTCCCACCCCTTCTCTATCTCCCTCTCCCTCACTCTCTCTCCCCCTCTCCCTCCCCCTCTCCCTCCCCCTCTCAGTCAACCTCTTTCTCGCCCATCAAAATTATTCTCTCTCTCTCCCCTCAGCAAAATAATTATCTCTCTCTCCCTCCCCTCAGAAAAATTGTCTCTCACTCCCATCAGCGAAATTATTCTCTCTCTCTCTCCCTCCCCTCAAAATTATTATCTCCCTTCCCCACTCCCTCCCTCTCTCTCCCCCTCTCTCTCTCAGCAAAATTATTATCACCCTCTCTCTCTCTTCCTCTCTCTTCTCTCAGCAAAATTATTCCCTCCGTTTCTCTCCCTCCCCTCCTCAAAATTATTCTCTCTCTCCCATCAGCAAAATTATTCTCTCTCTCTCTCTCGCCTTAGCAAAATTATTATCTGTCTCTCCCCTCTGCAAAATTATTCTCTCTCTCCCTCTATCTCTCCCCACAGCAAATTGACTCTCTCTTTCTCTCCCCCTGTCCCTCCCTCTCTCTCTTTCTCTATCTCCCTTTCTCTCCCCCTTTCCTTCCTCTTTTCCCTCCCCATCTCTTTTCTTTCTCTCCCTAGGTAATTATTCTCTTTCTCCCACCCCTTAGCAAAATTATTCTCTCTCTCCCCCTCTCCCTCCCTCTCTCTCCCTCTCCCTCCTCTCTTTTTCTCTCTATCCCAAGCAAAATTATTCTCTCTCTCCCTTCCCTCACAAAAAATATTCTCTCTCTCCCCTCAGCAATATTACTATCTCTCTCCCCTCAGCAAAATTATTCTGTCTCTCTCCCCTCAGCAAAATGTTTCTGTGTCTCTCCCCTCAGCAAAATTATTCTCTCTCTTTCGCTCTCGTCCCCCTCATCAAAATTACTCTCTCTCTCTCCCTCTCTCTCCTTTTCTCCCTCCCCCTCTTCTGTCTCCTCTCCACCCCACCTCTCTCTCCCCAGCAAAACTATTCTCTCTCTCCCTCCATTCAGCAATAATATTCTCTCTCTCCCCCTCTCCCTCCCTCCCTCTTTTTCTCTTCCCCTCTCCCTCCCCCTCTCTCTCTCTCTATATCTCTCTCCCTCCTGCAAAATTATTCTCTCTCCCTCCCACTCTTGCCCCTCACTCTCCATAGCAAAATTAATCTCCCTCCCCCTCTGTTCCTCACTCCCTCTCTTTCTCCCCTGCAAAATTATTCACCCTCTTTCCCCCTCCCTCCCCCTCCCTCTCTCCCCCTCTTCATCATCTCCTCTCTCTCTCTCCAGCAAAATTATTCTCTCTCTTTCCAGCAAAATTATTCTTGCACTCACTCTCCCTCCCCTCAGCAAAATTATTCTCTCTCTCTCTCTCCTTCTTTCCTCCCCACTCACTCCCTTATTCTCTCTCTCTCGCAAGCAAAATTGTTCTCTCTCCCACTCTCTCTCTCCTCCTCTCTAACTCCCCCTTCCCCTCTCTATCTCCCCTGTAAAATTATACTTCCTCCCTCTCTCTCCCTCCCCCTCCCTCTCTGTCTGCCTCTCTCTCTGTCTCTCTCTCTCCCCAGCAAAATTATTCTCTCTCCCTCCGTTCAGCAAAATTGTTCTCTCTCCCCCTCCTGCTCTCTATCTTCCCTTTCCCTCTCTCCCCAGCATTTTCTCCACCTGTCTCTCTCTCTCCTCTTCAGCAAAATTATTAGCTCTCTCTCCCCTCAGGAAAATTATTCTTTCTCTCTCTGCCTTCAGCAAAATCATTATCTCTCTATCTTTGTCTCTTCCCACTCAGCAAAATTATTATCTCTCTCTATCCCTTCAGCAAAATTCTTCTCTCTTCCTTCAGCAAAATTATTCTCTTTCTCTCCCCTCAACAAAATTATTCTCTCTCTCCCTCTATCTCTCCCCTCTGCAAAATTTCTTTCTCTCTCTCCCCCTCTCCTCCCTCTCTCTCCCCAGCAAAATTATTCTCCCTCCCCCTCTCCTTCCATCCCCTCCCTCTCTCTCACCCTCTCCCTTGCCCCCTCTTTCTCTACCCAGCAAAATGATTCTCCATCTCCCTCCCCTCTCTCTCTTTCCCCAGCAAAATTTTATCTCCCTCTTCCTCTCTCTCTTTCCCCCCTCTCTCTCTCTCCCCTCAGCAAAACAAATTATCTATCTCACCCCTCAGCAAAATTATTTTCTCTCTCCCTTCAGCAAAATCATTCTTTCAATCTCTTTCTCTCTCTCCCCCATCAGCAAAATTATTCTTTCTCTCTCTCACCCTTCAGCAAAATTATTCTCTCTCTCTCTCCCCTCACAAAAATTATTCTCTGTCTCTCCCCTTAGCAAAATTATTATCTCTCTCCCTCTATCTCTCCCCACAGCAAAATTACTCTCTCTCCCCTTTTACCTCCCTGTCTATCCTCCCCTTCCTCCCTCTCTTTCCCCCTCTCCTTCCTTCTCTCCCTCCCCATCTCTCTCTCTCTCTCTCTCTCTCTCCCAAGCAAAATTATTGTCTCTCCCCTCTCTCTCCCTCCCCCCTTTTTTTCTCTCTACCCCCAGCAAAATTAATCTCTCTCTCCCTCCCCCTCACTCTTTCTCCCCCTCTCCTTCCCCAGCAAAATTATTCTCCCTCTACCTCTCTCTCCCCCATTCATTCCCCTCTCTCTCTCCCCAGCAACATTTTAAACCCTCTCTCTCTCCCCCTCCCTCTCTCTCTCCCTCCCCATCTCTCTCTCTCTCCCAAGCAAAATTATTGTCTCTCCCCTCTCTCTCCCTCTCTCTCCACCCTTTTTTTCTCTCTACCCCCATCAAAATTATTCTCTCTCTCCCTCCCCCTCACTCTTTCTCCCCATCACCTTCCCCAGCAATATTATTCTCCCTCTACCTCTCTCTCCCCCCTTCATTCCCCTCTCTCTCTCCCCAGCAACATTTTAAACCCTCTCTCTCTCCCCCTCCCTCTCTCTCTCCCTCTCCCTCTCTCTCTATCTCCCCAGCAAATTTTTTCTTCCTCTCCCTCCTCCTCTCTCTTTCTCTCTCTCTCTCTCTCTCTCTCTCTCTCTCTCTCTATCTATCTTCAGCAAAATTATTCACTCTCTCTCCCCTCAGTAAAACTGTTCTCTCCCTCTCTCTCTCCCCAGCAACATTATTCACCCTACTTCTCTCCCCCTCCCTCTCTCTCTCTCTCTCTCTCTCTCTCTCTCTATCTATCTCCTCAGCAAAATTATTCTTCCTCTCCCTCCTCCTCTCTCTCTCTCTCTCTCCCCAGCAAAATTATTCTCCCTCATGATCTCTTCCTCCCCTTCCACTCTCTCTCTCCCCAGCAAAATTATTCTCCCTCTCACTCTCTAGAGCAAAATTATTCACTCTCTCCCCTCAGCAAAACTTTTCTCTCCCTCTCTCTCTCCCCTCAGTAAAATTATTCTCTCCCTCTCTTTTTCCTCAGCAAAATGATTATATCCCTCTCCCTCCCTCCCCTCAGCAAAATTATTCTCTCTCTAATTCTCCTCAGCAAAATTATTCTGTTTCTCTCCCCTCAGCAAAACTGTTCTCTCTCTCTCTCCCCTCAGCAAAATTATTCTCTTTCATGCTCTCTCCTCCCTTAAGCAAAATTATTTTATCTCCCTCTCTCCCTCCCTCTCCCTCCCCCTCTCTCCCCCTCCCTCTCTCTTTCACCCCAGCAAAATTATTCTCTCTCTCTCCCCTCAGCAAAACTGTTCTCTCTCTCTCCTCAGCAAAAATATTTTCTCTCCTCAATAAAATTATACTCTCTCTGTAAAATCATTCTCTCCCTCTCTCCTCTGTAAAATAATTATTTCCCTGTCTCTCCCTCCCTTCTGCAAAATTATTCTCTCTCTTTCCCCTCAGCAAAACTGTTCTCTCCCTCTCTGTCTCCCCTCAGTAAAATTATTCTCTCCCTCTCTCTCTTTCCTGAGCAAAATGATTATTTCCCTCTCTCTCCCTCCCCTCAGCAAAATTATTCTCTCTCTCATTCTCCCCAGCAAAATTATTCTCTCACTCTCCCCTCAGCAAAACTGTTCTCTCTCTCTCTCTCTCTCTCTCTCTCTCCTCTCAGAAAAATTATTCTCTCTCATTCTCTCTCCCTCCCTTCAGCAAAATTATTTTCTCTCCCTCCCTCTCTCCCTCCCTCTCCCTCCACCTTTCTCCCTGTTCCCCCTCTCTCTCAACCTAGCAAAATTATTCTCTCTCTCATTCTCCTCAGAAAAATTATTCTCTCTCTCCCCTCAGCAAAACTGTTCTCTCTCTCTCTCCTCAGCAAAATTATTCTCTCTCAATCTCTCTCCCTCCCTTCAGCAACATTATTCTATCTCCCTCCCTCTCTACGTCTCCCTCAACCTCTCTCCCCCTCCCCCTCTCTCTCTCCCCAGCAAAATTATTCTCTCTCTCTCACTCCCCTCAGCAAAATTATTCTCTCTCTCTCGCTCTCTCTCTCTCTCCCCTCAGCAAAATGATTCTCTCCCTCGTTCTCTCCCTTCAGTAAAATTATTATCTCCCACCTCTCTTTCTCTTTCTCTCTCCCCTCAGTAAAATTATTCTCTCCCTCTCTCCTCAGCATAATGATTATTTCCCTCTCTCTCCCTCCCCTCAGCAAAATTATTCTCTCTCTTTCCCCTCAGCAAAACTGTTCTTTCCCTCTCTTTCTCTTCCCCTCTCCCTCCCCTCTCTCTCTCTCTCTCTCTCCACAGCAAAACTGTTCTCACTCTCTCTCTCTTTCCCCTCAGCAAAAGTATTCTCTCTCATTCTCTCTCCCTCCCTTCAGCAAAATTATTTTCTCTCCCTCCCTTTCCCACCCCCTCTCTCCCCCTCCCCCTCTTTCTCTCCAGCAAAATTATTATCTCTCTCATTCTCCTCAAAAAAAATATTCTCTCTCTCCCCTCAGCAAAACTGTTCTCTCTCTCCTTTGTAAAATTATTATCTCTCTCCTCAACAAAATTAATCTCTCTCTCTCCACTCAGCAAAATTATTCTCTCTCATTCTCTCTCCCTCCCTTCAGCAACATTATTCTATATCCCACCCTCTCTCCCTCCCTCTACCTCAACCTCTCTCCCCCTCCCCCTCTCTCTCTCCCCAGCAAAATTATTCTCTTTCTCTCTCACACCCCTAAGCAAAATTATTCTCTCTCTATCTCGCTCTCTCTCTCTCTCTCTCTCCCCTCAGCAAAATGATTCTCTCCCTCGCTCTCTCCCTTCAGTAAAATTATTCTCTCCCCCTTTTCCACTATTGATCTCTCCCCTCAGTAAAATCATTCTCTCTTTCTCTCCTCAGCAAAATGATTATTTCTCTCTCTCTCCCTCCCCTCAGCAAAATTATTCTATCTCTATCCCCTTAGCAAAACTGTTCTCTCCCTCTCTCTCTCTCTCTCTCTCTCCTCAGCAAAATTATTCTCTCTCATTCTCTCTCCCTCCCTTCAGCAACATTATTCTATCTCCCTCCTTCTCTCCCTACCTCTCCCTCAACCTCTCTCCCCCTCCCTCTCTCTCTCTCCCCAGGAAAATTATTCTCTCTCTCCCCTCAGCAAAATTATTCTCTCTCTCTCTCGCTATCTATCTCTCCTCTCAGCAAAATTATTCTCTCCCTCACTCTCTCCCTTCAGTAAAATTATTCTCTCCCCCCTCTCTTTCTCTTTCTCTCTCCCCTCAGTAAAATCATTCTCTCCCTCTCTCCTCAGTTAAATGATTATTTCCCTGTCTCTCCCTCCCTTCAGCAAAATTATTCTCTCTCTTTCCCCTCAGCAAAACAGTTCTCTCCCTCTCTGTCTCCCCTCAGTAAAATTATTCTCTCCTTCTCTCTCTTTCCTCAGCAAAATGATTATTTCCCTCTCTCTCCCTCCCCTCAGCAAAAGTATTCTTTCTCTCATTCTCCTCAGCAAAATTATTCTCTCACTCTCCCCTCAGCAAAACTGTTCTCTCTCTCTCTATCTCTGTCCTCTCAGAAAAATTATTCTCTCTCATTCTCTCTCCCTCCCTTCAGCAAAATTATTTTCTCTCCCTCCCTCTCTCCCTCCCTCTCCCTCCACCATTCTCCCCGTCCCCCCTCTCTCTCTACCCAGCAAAATTATTCTCTCTCTCATTCTCCTCAGAAAAATTATTCTCTCTCTCCCCTCAGCAAAACTGGTCTCTCTCTCTCTCCTCAGCAAAATTATTCTCTCTCAATCTCTCTCCCTCCCTTCAGCAACATTATTCTATCTCCGTCCCTCTCTCCGTCTCCCTCAACCTCTCCCCCCTCCCCCTCTCTCTCTCCCCAGCAAAATTATTCTCTCTCTCTCTCTCACTCCACTCAGCAAAATTATTCTCTCTCTCTCGCTCTCTCTTTCTCTCCCCTCAGCAAAATGATTCTCTCCCTCGTTCTCTCCCTTCAGTAAAATTATTCTCTCCCACCTCTCTTTCTCTTTCTCTCTCCCCTCAGTAAAATTATTCTCTCCCTCTCTCCTCAGCATAATGATTATTTCCCTCTCTCTCCCTCCCCTCAGCAAAATTATTCTCTCTCTTTCCCCTCAGCAAAACTTTTCTTTCCCTCTCTCTCTCTTTTCCCTCAGTAAAATTATTCTCTCCCACTCTCTCTTTCCTCAGCAAAGTTATTATTTCCCTCTCTCTCCATCCCCTCAGCAAAATTATTCTCTCTTTCCCCTCAGCAAAACTGTTCGTTCCCTCTCTCCCTCTTTCCCCTCAGTAAAATTATTCTCTCCCTCTCTCTCTTTCCTCAGCAAAATTATTATTTCCCTCTCACTTCCTCCCCTCAGCAAAATTATCCTCTCTCTCTCCCCTCAGCAAAACTGTTCTCTCTCTCTCTCTCTCCCCTCAGCAAAATTATTCTATCTCCCTCCCTCTCTCCATCTCCCTCAATCTCTCTCCCCCTCCCCCTCTCCCCAGCAATATGATTCTTGCTCTCTCTCTACCTCCCCTCAGCAAAATTATTTTCTTTCTCCCTCTCCCTCCGTCTCTCTCTACCCCCTCACCCTCCCCACCTCTTTCTCTCTCTATACCCCCTCATCCTTCCCTCCTCTTTCTCTCTTCCACAGCAAAATTATTCTCTCTATATCCCTCCCTTCAGTAAAATGATTCTCTCTATTTACCCCTCCCCCTCTCTCCCACCCCTTCTCTATCTCCCTCTCCCTCACTCTCTCTCCCCCTCTCCCTCCCCCTCTCCCTCCCCCTCTCAGTCAACCTCTTTCTCGCCCATCAAAATTATTCTCTCTCTCTCCCCTCAGCAAAATAATTATCTCTCTCTCCCTCCCCTCAGAAAAATTGTCTCTCACTCCCATCAGCGAAATTATTCTCTCTCTCTCTCCCTCCCCTCAAAATTATTATCTCCCTTCCCCACTCCCTCTCTCTCCCCCTCTCTCTCTCAGCAAAATTATTATCACCCTCTCTCTCTCTTCCTCTCTCTTCTCTCAGCAAAATTATTCCCTCCGTTTCTCTCCCTCCCCTCCTCAAAATTATTCTCTCTCTCCCATCAGCAAAATTATTCTCTCTCTCTCACCTTAGCAAAATTATTATCTGTCTCTCCCCTCTGCAAAATTATTCTCTCTCTCCCTCTATCTCTCCCCACAGCAAATTGACTCTCTCTTTCTCTCCCCCTGTCCCTCCCTCTCTCTCTTTCTCTATCTCCCTTTCTCTCCCCCTTTCCTTCCTCTTTTCCCTCCCCATCTCTTTTCTTTCTCTCCCTAGGTAATTATTCTCTTTCTCCCACCCCTTAGCAAAATTATTCTCTCTCTCCCCCTCTCCCTCCCTCTCTCTCCCTCTCCCTCCTCTCTTTTTCTCTCTATCCCAAGCAAAATTATTCTCTCTCTCCCTTCCCTCACAAAAAATATTCTCTCTCTCCCCTCAGCAATATTACTCTCTCTCTCCCCTCAGCAAAATTATTCTGTCTCTCTCCCCTCAGCAAAATGTTTCTGTGTCTCTCCCCTCAGCAAAATTATTCTCTCTCTTTCGCTCTCGTCCCCCTCATCAAAATTACTCTCTCTCTCTCCCTCTCTCTCCTTTTCTCCCTCCCCCTCTTCTGTCTCCTCTCCACCCCACCTCTCTCTCCCCAGCAAAACTATTCTCTCTCTCCCTCCATTCAGCAATAATATTCTCTCTCTCCCCCTCTCCCTCCCTCCCTCTTTTTCTCTTCCCCTCTCCCTCCCCCCCCTCTCTCTCTCTATATCTCTCTCCCTCCTGCAAAATTATTCTCTCTCCCTCCCACTCTTGCCCCTCACTGTCCATAGCAAAATTAATCTCCCTCCCCCTCTGTTCCTAACTCCCTCTCTTTCTCCCCTGCAAAATTTTTCACCCTCTTTCCCCCTCCCTCCCCCTCCCTCTCTCCCCCTCTTCATCATCTCCTCTCTCTCTCTCCAGCAAAATTATTCTCTCTCTTTCCAGCAAAATTATTCTTGCACTCACTCTCCCTCCCCTCAGCAAAATTATTCTCTCTCTCTCTCTCCTTCTTTCCTCCCCACTCACTCCCTTATTCTCTCTCTCTCGCAAGCAAAATTGTTCTCTCTCCCACTCTCTCTCTCCTCCTCTCTAACTCCCCCTTCCCCTCTCTATCTCCCCTGTAAAATTATACTTCCTCCCTCTCTCTCCCTCCCCCTCCCTCTCTGTCTGCCTCTCTCTCTGTCTCTCTCTCTCCCCAGCAAAATTATTCTCTCTCCCTCCGTTCAGCAAAATTGTTCTCTCTCCCCCTCCTGCTCTCTATCTTCCCTTTCCCTCTCTCCCCAGCATTTTCTCCACCTGTCTCTCTCTCTCCTCTTCAGCAAAATTATTAGCTCTCTCTCCCCTCAGGAAAATTATTCTTTCTCTCTCTGCCTTCAGAAAAATCATTATCTCTCTATCTTTCTCTCTTCCCACTCAGCAAAATTATTATCTCTCTCTATCCCTTCAGCAAAATTATTCTCTCTTCCCTCAGCAAAAATATTCTCTTTCTTTCCCCTCAACAAAATTATTCTCTCTCTCCCTCTATCTCTCCCCTCTGCAAAATTTCTTTCTCTCTCTCCCCCTCTCCTCCCTCTCTCTCCCCAGCAAAATTATTCTCCCTCCCCCTCTCCTTCCATCCCCTCCCTCTCTCTCCCCCTCTCCCTTGCCCCCTCTTTCTCTACCCAGCAAAATGATTCTCCATCTCCCTCCCCTCTCTCTCTTTCCCCAGCAAAATTTTATCTTCCTCTCTCTCTTTCCCCCCTCTCTCTCTCTCCCCTCAGCAAAACAAATTATCTATCTCACCCCTCAGCAAAATTATTTTCTCTCTCCCTTCAGCAAAATCATTCTTTCAATCTCTTTCTCTCTCTCCCCCATCAGCAAAATTATTCTTTCTCTCTCTCACCCTTCAGCAAAATTATTCTCTCTCTCTCTCCCCTCACAAAAAATTATTCTCTGTCTCTCCCCTTAGCAAAATTATTCTCTCTCTCCCTCTATCTCTCCCCACAGCAAAATTACTCTCTCTCCCCCTTTCCCTCCCTGTCTATCCTCCCCTTCCTCCCTCTCTTTCCCCCTCTCCTTCCTTCTCTCCCTCCCCATCACTCTCTCTCTCTCTCTCTCCCAAGCAAAATTATTGTCTTTCCCTTCTCTCTCCCTCTCCCTCCCCCCTTTTTTTCTCTCTACCCCCAGCAAAATTATTCTCTCTCTCCCTCCCCCTAACTCTTTCTCCCCCTCTCCTTCCCAGCAAAATTATTCTCCCTCTACCTCTCTCTCCCCCATTCATTCCCCTCTCTCTCTCCCCAGCAACATTTTTCACCCTCTCTCTCTCCCCCTCCCTCTCTCTCTCCCTCTCCCTCTCTCTCTATCTCCCCAGCAAATTTTTTCTTCCTCTCCCTCCTCCTCTCTCTTTCTCTCTCTCTATCTTCAGCAAAAGTATTCACTCTCTCTCCCCTCAGTAAAACTGTTCTCTCCCTCTCTCTCTCCCCAGCAACATTATTCACCCTACTTCTCTCCCCCTCCCTCTCTCTCTTTCTCTATCTATCTCCTCAGCAAAATTATTCTTCCTCTCCATCCTCCTCTCTCTCTCTCTCTCTCTCTCTCTCACCAGCAAAATTATTCTCCCTCATGATCTCTTCCTCCCCCATCCACTCTCTCTCTCCCCAGCAAAATTATTCTCCCTCTCACTCTCTCTCACTCTCTAGAGCAAAATTATTCACTCTCTCTCCCCTCAGCAAAACTTTTCTCTCCCTCTCTCTCTCCCCTCAGTAAAATTATTCTCTCCCTCTCTTTTTCCTCAGCAAAATGATTATATCCCTCTCCCTCCCTCCCCTCAGCAAAATTATTCTCTCTCTAATTCTCCTCAGCAAAATTATTCTCTTTCTCTCCCCTCAGCAAAACTGTTCTCTCTCTCTCTCTCTCTCCCCTCAGCAAAATTATTCTCTTTCATGCTCTCTCCTCCCTTAAGCAAAATTATTTTTTCTCCCTCTCTCCCTCCCTCTCCCTCCCTCTCTCTTTCACCCCAGCAAAATTATTCTCTCTCTCTCTCTCTCTCTCTCTCCTCAGCAAAAATATTCTCTCTCCTCAATAAAATTATACTCTCTCAGTAAAATCATTCTCTCCCTCTCTCCTCGGTAAAATAATTATTTCCCTGTCTCTCCCTCCCTTCTGCAAAATTATTCTCTCTCTTTCCCCTCAGCAAAACTGTTCTCTATCTCTCTCCCCTCAGTAAAATTGTTCTCTCCCTCTCTCTCTTTCCTCAGCAAAATTATTATTTCCCTCTCTCTCCTTCCCCTCAGCAAAATTATTCTCTCTCTCATTCTCCTCAGCAAAATTATTCTCTCTCTCTCCCCTCAGCAAAACTGTTCTCTCTCTCTCTTTCCCCTCAGCAAAAGTATTCTCTCTCATTCTCTCTCCCTCCCTTCAGCAAAATTATTTTCTCTCCCTCCCTTTCCCTCCCCCTCTCTCCCCCTCCCCCTCTTTCTCTCTAGCAAAATTATTCTCTCTCTCATTCTCCTCAGAAAAAATATTCTCTCTCTCCCTTCAGCAAAACTGTTCTCTCTCTCTCTCTCTCTCTCTCTCTCTCTCTTCACAGCAAAATTATTCTCTCTCTCCTTTGTAAAATTATTATCTCTCTCCTCAACAAAATTATTCTCTCTCTCTCCCCTCAGCAAAATTATTCTCTCTCATTCTCTCTCCCTCCCTTCAGCAACATTATTCTATATCCCACCCTCTCTCCCTCCCTCTACCTCAACCTCTCTCCCCCTCCCCCTCTCTCTCTCCCCAGCAAAATTATTCTCTTTCTATCTCTCACACCCCTCAGCAAAATTATTCTCTCTCTCTCTTGCTCTCTCTCTCTCTCTCTCCCCTCAGCAAAATGATTCTCTCCCTCGCTCTCTCCCTTCAGTAAAATTATTCTCTCCCCCCTTTCCTCTATTTCTCTGTCCCCTCAGTAAAATCATTCTCTCCCTCTCTCCTCAGCAAAATGATTATTTCCCTCTCTCTCCCTCCCCTCAGCAAAATTATTCTATCTCTTTCACCTTAGCAAAACTGTTCTCTCCCTCTCTCTCTCTCTCTCTCTCTCTCTCTCCCCTCAGTAAAATTATTCTCTCCCTCTCTCTCTTTCCTCAGCAACATTATTATTTCCCTCTCTCTCCCTCCCCTCAGCAAAATTATTCTCTCTCTCATTCTCCTCAGCAAAATTATTCTATCTCTCTCCCCTCAGCAAAACTGTTCTCTCTCTCTCTCTCTCTCTCTCTCTCTCCTCTCAGCAAAATTATTCTCTATCTCCTCAGTAAAATTAACTCTCTCCTCAACAAAATTATTCTCTCTCTCTCCCTTCAGCAAAATTATTCTCTCATTCTCTCTCCCTCCCTTCAGCAAAATTATTATATCTCCCTCCCTCTCTCCCTCCCTCTCCCTCATCCTCTCTCCCCCTCTCCCTCTCTCTCTCCCCAGCAAAATTATTCTTGCTCTCTCTCTCCCTCCCCTCAGCAAAATTATTTTCTTTCTCCCTCTCCCTCCTTCTCTCTATACCCCCTAACCCTCCACACCTCTTTCTCTCTCTATAACCCATCATCCTCCCCACCTCTTTCTCTCTTCCCCAGCAAAATTATTCTCTCTCTATCCCTCCCTTCAGCAAAATTATTCTCTCTATCTACCCCACCCCCTCTCTCCCTCCCCCTCTCTCTCTCCCTCACTCTCTCTCCCCCTCTCCCTCCCCCTCTCAGTCAACCTCTCTCTAGCCCATCAAAATTATTCTCTCTCTCCCCTCAGCAAAATAATTATCTCTCTCTCCTTCCCCTCAGCAAAATGTTCTTTCACTCCCATCAGCAAAATTATTCTCTCTCTCTCTCCCTCCCCTCAAAATGTTTATCCCCTTCCCCACTCCCTCCCTCTCTCTCCCCATCTCTCTCTCAGCAAAATTATTATCACTCTCTCTCTCTTCCTCTCTGTCTTCTCTTAGCAAAATTATTCCCTCCCTTTCTCTCACTCCCCTCGTCAAAATTATTCTCTCTCTCCCATCAGCAAAATTATTCTCTCTCTCTCCCCTTAGCAAAATTATTATCTATCTCTCCCCACAGCAAATTGACTCTCTCTTTCTCTCCCCCTGTCCCTCCCTCTCTCTCTTTCTCTTCATCCCTTTCTCTCCAACTTTCCCTTCTCTTTTCCCTCCCCATCTATCTTTCTTTCTCTCCCTAGGTAATTATTCTCTTTCTCCCACCCCTCAGCAAAATTATTCTCTCTCTCCCCCTCTCCCTCCTCTCTTTTTCTCTCTATCCCCAGAAAAATTATACTCTCTCTCCCTTCCCTCACAAAAAATATTCTCTCTCTCCCCTCAGCAACATTACTCTCTCTCTCCCCTCAGCAAAATTATTCTGTCTCTCTCCCCTCAGCAAAATTTTTCTGTGTCTCTCCCCTCAGCAAAATTATTCTCTCTCTCTTTATCTCTCTCTTTCCCCTCATCAAAATTACTCTCTCTCTCTCCCTCTCTCTCCTTTTCTCCCTCCCCCTCTTCTGTCTCCTCTCCACCCCACCTCTCTCTCCCCAGCAAAACTATACTCTCTCTCCCTCCCTTCAGCAATAATATTCTCTCTCCCCATCTCCCTCCCTCTCTTTCTCTTCCCCTCTCCCTCCCCTCTCTCTCTCTCTCTCTCTCTCTCCCCAGCAAAATTATTCTCTCTACCTCCCACTCTCGCCCCTCACTCTCCATAGCAAAATTATTCTCCCTCCCCCTCGGTTCCTCACTCCCTCTATTTCTCCCCTGCACAATTATTCACCCTCTCTCCCTCCCCCTCCCTCTCTATCCCCCTCTTCATCATCCCCTCTCTCTCTCTCTCCAGCAAAATTATTCTCTCTCTCTCCAGCAAAATTATCCTTGCTCTCTCTCCATCCCCTCAGCAAAATTATTCTCTCTATCACCTTCATTCCTCCCCACTCCCTCCCTCACTCTCTCTCACACAAGCAAAAATGTTCTCTCTTCCACTCTCTCTCCTCATCTCTAACTCCCCCTCCCCCTCTCTATCTCCCTAGTAAAATAATGCTCCCTCCCTCTCTCTCTGTCTCTCTCTCTCTCCCCAGCAAAATTTTCTCTCTCCCTCCCTTCAGCAAAAATTGTTCTCTCTCCCCCTCCTGCTCTCTATCTTCCCTCTCTCTCCCCCTCTCCCTCCGCCTCTCTCTCTCTCCCTAGCATTTTCTCCCTCTTCCTCTCCCTCTCTCTCCTCTTCATCAAAATTATTAGCTCTCAATCCCCTCAGCAAAATTATTCTTCCTCTCTCTGCCTTCAGCAAAATCATTATCTCTCTATCTTTCTCTCTTCCCACTCAGCAAAATTATTATCTCTCTCTATCCTTTAAGCAAAATTATTCTCTCTCCCCTCAACAAAATTATTCTCTTTGTCTTCCCTCAACAAAATTATTCTCTCTCTCCCTCTATCTCTCCCCTCTGCAAAATTTCTTTCTCTCTCTCCCCATCTCCCCACTCTCTCTCTCCCCAGCAAAATGATTATCCCTCCCCCTCTCCTTCCCTCCCCTACCCTCCCTCTCTCTCCCCCTCTCCCTTGGCCCCTCTCTCTCTCCCCAGCAAAATGATTCTCCATCTCCCTCCCCCTCTCTCTTTTTCCCAAGCAAAATTTTATCTCCCTCTCCCTCTTTCCCCTCCACTCTCTCTCTCTACCCTCAGCAAAAAAAATTATCTATCTCACCCTCAGCAAAATTATTTTCTCTCTCCCTTCAGCAAAATCATTCTTTCTTTCTCTCTCTCCCCCATCAGCAAAATTAATCTTTCTCTCTCTCACCCTTCAGCAAAATTATTCTCTCTCTCTCTCCCCTCACAAAAATTATTCTCTGGCTCTCCCCTTAGCAAAATTATTCTCTCTCTCCCTCTATCTCTCCCGACAGCAAAATTACTCTCTCTCCCTTTCCCTCCCTCTCGCTCCTCCCCTTCCTCACTCTCTTTCCCCCTCTCCTTCCTTCTCTCCCTCCCCATCTCTCTCTCTCTCTCTCTCTCTCCCCCAAGCAAAATTATTGTCTCTCCCCTCTCTCTCCCTCCCTCAATTTTTTTCTATCTACCCCCAGCAAAATTATTCTCTTTATCCCTCCCCCTCCCTTTTTCTCCCCATCTCCTTCTCCAACAAAATTATTCTCCCTCTACCTCACTCTCCCCCCCTCTCTCCCCTCTCTCTCTTGCCAGCAACATTATTCACCCTCCCTCTCTCTCCCTCTCTCTCTCTCTATTTCCCCAGCAAAATTATTCTTCCTCTCCCTCCTCCTCTCTCTCTCTCTCTCTCTCTATCTTCAGCAAAATTATTCACTCTCTCAGCCCTCAGCAAAACTGTTCTTGCCATATTTCTCTCTCTCCCCAGCAACATTATTCACCCTCCTTCTCTCCCCCTCCCTCTCTCTATCTCCCAGCAAAATTATTCTTCCTCTCCCTCCTATCTCTCTCTCCCCAGCAACATTTTTCTCCCTCTTCATCTCCCTCTCTCTTCCCATCAAAATTATTCTCTCTCATGATCTCTACCTCCCCCTTC
Organism: Taudactylus pleione; assembly: GCA_031769625.1. Taxonomy (NCBI): domain Eukaryota; kingdom Metazoa; phylum Chordata; class Amphibia; order Anura; family Myobatrachidae; genus Taudactylus; species Taudactylus pleione. The sequence continues at coordinate 34,587 of JAUIMM010000031.1, forward strand.
CACTCTCTCTCTCCCCAGCAAAATTATTCTCCCTCCCACTCTCTCTCTCTATCTTCAGCAAAATGATTCACTCTCTCTTCACTCAGCAAAACTGTTCTCTCCCTCTCTCTCTCTCTCTCTCTCTCTCTCTCTCTCTCTCCCCTAAGTAAAATTATTCTCTCCCTCTCTCTCTTTCCTCAGCAAAATGATTATTTCCCTCTCTCTCCCTCCCCTCAGCAAAATTATTCTCTCTCTAATTCTTCTCAGCAAAATTATTCTCTCTCCCCTCAGCAAAACTGTTATCTCTCTCTCTCTCACTCTCTCTCTCTCCCTTCAGCAAAATTATTCTCTCTCCCTCCCTCTCCCTCCCCATCTCTCCCTCCCCAGCAAAATTATTCTCTCTCTCATTCTCCTCAGAAAAATTATTCTCTCTCTCTCCCCTCAGCAAAACTGTTCTCTCTCTCTCTCTCCTCAGTAAAATTATTATCTCTCACCCCAACAAAATTATTTTCTCTCTCTTCCGTCAGCAAAATTATTCTCTCTCATTCTCTCTCCCTCCATTCAGCAACTTTATTCTATCTCCCTCCCTCTCTCCCTCCCTCTCCCTCCACCTCTATCCCCTCCCCTTCTATCTCTCCCCAGCAAAGTTATTCTCTCTCTCTCTCACTCCCCTCAGCAAAATTATTCTCTCTTGCTCTATCTCTCTCCCCTCAGCAAAATGATTCTCTCCCTCGCTCTCTCCTTCAGTAAAATTATTCTCTCCCCCTCTCTTTCTCTTTCTCTCTCCCTCAGTAAAATTATTCTCTCCCTCTCTCCTCAGAAAAATGATTAATTCCCTCTCTCTCCCTCCCCTCTGCAAAACTATTCTCCCTCTCATTCTCCTCTGCAAAATTATTCACTCTCTCTCCCCTCAAAATTATTATCTCCCTTCCCCACTCCCTCCCTCTCTCTCAGACCTCTCTCTCTATCAGAAAAATTATTATCACCCTCTCTCTCTCTTCCTCTCTCTCTTCTCTCTGCAAAATTATCCCCTCCCTTTCTATTACTCCCCTCCGCAAAATTATTCTCACTCTCCCATCAGCAAAATTATGCTCTCTCTCTCACCTTAGCAAAATTATTATCTGTCTCTCCCCTCACCAAAACTATTCTCTCTCTCCCTCTATCTCTCCCCTCAGCAAAATTACTCTCTCTTTCTCTCCCCCAGTCCCTCCCTCTCTCTCTTTCTCTTCCTCACTTTCTCTTCCCATTTCCTTCCTCTTTTTCCTCCCCATCTCTTTCTTTCTCTCCCTAGGTAATTATTCTCTTTCTCCCACCCCTTAGCAAAATTGTTCTCTCTATCCCCCTCTCCCTCCACTCTTTTTCTCTCTATCCCCAGTAAAATGATTCTCTCTCTCCCTTCCCTCAGAAAAAATATTCTCTCTCTCTCCCCTCAGCAAAATTACTCTCTCACTCCCCTCAGCAAAACTATTCTCTCTCTCCCTCCACTCAGCAAAATTATTCTCTCTCTCTTTCTCTCTCTCCTCCCCCTGATCAAAATTACTCTCTCTCCCCACCGCTCTCCCCAACAAAACTATTCTCTCTCTCCAGCAAAATTATTCTTGCACTCTCTCTCCCTCCCCTCAGCAAAATTATTATCTCTCTCCTTCTTTCCTCCCCACTCCCTCCCTCACTCTCTCTCTCTCTCTCTCTCTCTCTCTCTCTCTCTCATTAGCAAAATTGTTCTCTCTCCCACTCTCTTTCTCCTCCGCTCTAACTCCACTTCCCTCTCTTTATCTCCACAGTAAAATTATTCTCCCTCCCTCTCTCTCTCCCTCCCCCTCCCTCTCTTTCTCTGTCTCTCTCTCTCTCTCTCTCTCCCCAGCAAAATTATTCTCTCTCCCTCCCTTCAGCAAAATTGTTCTCTCTCCCCCTCCTGCACTCTATCTTCCCTCTCTCTCCCCCTCTCTCCCCAGCATTTTCTCCCTCTTCCTCTCCCTCTCCCCCTCTCTCTCTCTCTCTCCACTTCAGGAAAATTATTCTTTCTCTCTCTGCCTTCAGCAAAATCATTATCTCTCTATCTTTCTCTCTTCCCCCTCAGTAAAATTACTATCTCTCTCCCCTCCACAAAACTATTCTATGTCTCTCCCCTCAACAAAATTATTCTATTTCCCTCTATCTATTCTTCTGCAAAATTACTCTCTCTCTCCCCCTCTCCCCCCTCTCTCTCTCACCAGCAAAATTATTCTCCCTCTCCCTCTCCTTCCCTCCCCTCCCTCTCTATCCCTCTCTCCCTCCCCCATCTCTCTCTCCCCAGCAAAATTATTCTCCATCTCCCTACCCTTTTTTTTCCCCCACCTCTCTCTATCTCTCCCCTCAGCAAAAAAAAATATCTATCTCACCCCTCAGCAAAATTATTTTCTCTCTTCCTTCAGCAAAATTGTTCTATCTCTCTCTATCTCTCCCATCTGCAAAATGATTCTCTCTCTCTCTCTCACCCTTCAGCAAAATTATTCTGTCTCTCCCTCTATATCTCCCCACAGCAAAATTACTCTCTCTCCCCATTTCCCTCCCTCTCTTTCCTTCTCTCCCTCCCCATGTGTCTCTCTCTCTCCCATGAAAAATGATTGGCTCTCCCCTCTCTCCCTCCCCCCTCTTTCTCTCTCTACCCCCAGCAAAATTATTCTCTCTCTCCCTCCCCCTACCTCTTTCTCCCCCTCTCCCTCCCCAGCAAAATTATCCCCCCCTCTCTCCCCACCCAGCAACATTATTCACCCTCCCTCTCTCCCCCTCCCTCTCTCTCTCTCTCTCTCTCTCTCTCCCCAGCAAAATTATTCTCCCTCTCTCTTCCCAGCAAAATTATTCTCCCTCTCTCTCTCTTTCTCCCTCCCCCTCCCCCTCTCACTATCCACCCAGCAAAACTATTCTCTCTCTCCCTCCCCTCAGCAATAATATTCTTTCTCTCCCTCCCTCTCTTTCTTTCCCCCTTTCCCTCCCCTCTCTCTCTCTCTCCCATGCAAAATTATTCTCTCTCTCCCTCCCACTGTCGCCCCTCTCAATCTCCAAAGCAAAATTATTCTCCCTCCCACTCTTCCTCACTCCCTCTCTTTCTCCCCAGCAAAATTATTCACCCTCTCTCTCCCTCCCTCCACCTCCCTCTCTCTCCCCCTCTTCATAATCCCCTCTCTTTCTCAAGCAACATTATTCTCTTTCTCCCCAACAAAATTATTCTTGAGGTCTCTCTCCCTCCCCTCAGCAAAATTATTCTCTCTCTCTCCTTCTTTCCACCCCACTCCCTCCCTCACTCTCCCACATGAGCAAAATTGTTCTCTCTTCCACTTTCTCTCATCTCTAACTCCCACTCCCCCTCTCTATTCCTAGTAAAATTATTCTCCCTCCCTCTCTCTGCCTCCCCTCCCTCTCTCTCCCCAGCAAAATTATTCACTCTCACTCCCTTCAGCAAAATTATTCTCTCTCCCCCTCCTGCTCTCTATATTTCCTCTTTCTCCCCCCTCTCTCTCTCTCAGAAAAATTATTATCACCCTCTCTCTCTTCCTCTCTCTCTTCTCTCAGCAAAATTATTCCCTCCCTTTCTCTCCCTACCCTCCGCAAAATTATTCTCTCTCTCCCATCAGCAAAATGATGCTCTCTCTCTCACCTTAGCAAAATTATTATCTGTCTCTCCCCTCAGCAAAATTATTCTCTCTCTCCCTCTATCTCTCCCCTCAGCAAAATTGCACTCTCTTTCTCTCCCCCTGTCCCCTCTCTCTCTCTTTCTCTTCCTCCTTTTCTCTCCCCCTTTCCTTCCTCTTTTCCCTCCCCATCTCGTTCTTTCTCTCCCTAGGTAATTATTCTCTTTCTCCCACCCCTTAGCAAAATTATTTTCTCTATCCCCCTCACCCTCCCTCTCTCTCCCTCTCCTCTCTTTTTCTCTCTATCCTCAGCAAAATTATTCTCTCTCCCCTCCTCAGAAAAAATATTCTCTCTCTCCCCTCAGCAAAATTTTTCTCTCTCTCCGCTCAGCAAAATTAATCTCTCTCTCTCTCCACTCAGCAAAATTATTCTCTCTCTCTTTCTCTCTCTCCTCCCCCTCATCAAAATTACTCTCTCTCCCCACTTCTCTCCCCAGCAAAACTATTCTCTCTCTCCCTCCCCTCAGCAATAATTTTCTTTCTCTCCATCCTTCCCTCTTTCTCTACACCCTTTCCCTCCCCTCTCTCTCTCTCTCCCCTGCAAAATTATTCTCTCTCTCCCTCCCACTGTTGCCGATCTCACTCTCCATAGCAAAATTATTCTCCCTCCCCCTCTGATCCTCCCTCCCTCTTTCTCCCCTGCAAAATTATTCACCCTCTCTCTCCCTCCCCCTTCCTCTCTCTCCCCCTCTTCATCATCCCCTTTCTCTCTTTCTCTCTAGCAAAATTATTCTCTCTCTCCAGCAAAATTATTCTTGCGCTCTCTCTCCATCCCTCCCCTCAGCAAAATTATTCTCTCTCTCTCCTTCTTTCCTCCCCACTCCCTCCCTTACTCTCTCTCTCTCTCTCGCGAGCAAAATTTATCTCTGTCCCACTCTCTCTCCTCCTTTCTAATTCCCCCTCCCCCTCTCTATCTCCCAGGTAAAATTATTCTCCCTCCCTCTCTCTCCCTCCCCATCCCTCTCTTTCTCTGTCTGTCTCTCTCCCCAGCAAAATTATTCTCTCTCCCTCCCTTCAGCAAAATTGTTCTCTCTCCCCCTCCTGCTCTCTATCTTCCCTCTCTCTCCCTCCCCCTCTCTCCCCCCAGCATTTTCTCCCTCTTCCTCTCCCTCTCCCCCTCTCTCTCTCTCTCTCTCTCTCTCTCTCTCCTCTTCAGCAAAATTATTCTTTCTCTCCCTGCCTTCAGCAAAATCATTATCTCTCTATCTTTCTCTCATCCCCCTCAGCAAAATTATTATCTCTCTCTCTCCCTTCAGCAAAATTATTATCTCTCTCCCCTCAGCAAAATTATTCTCTGTCTGTCCCCTCAACAAAATTATTCTGTTTCCCTCTATCTCTCCCCTCTGCAAAATGACTCTCTCTCTCCCCCTCTCCCCACTCTCTCTCTCACCAGCAAAATTATTCTCCCTCTCCCACTCCTTCCCTCCCCTCCCTCTCTCTCCCCCTCTCCCTCCCCCCTCTCTCTCTCCCCAGCAAAATTATTCTCCATCTCCCTCCCTCCTCTCTCTCTCCCCTGCAAAATTTTTCTCCCTCTTCCTCTCCCTCTTCACCCCCACCTATCTCTATCTCTCCCCTCAGCAAAAAAAATTATTTTCTCTTTCCCTCCAGCAAAATCATTCTATCTCTCTCTATCTTTCCCATCAGCAAAATGATTCTCTCTCTCTCTCTCTCTCTCACCCTTCAGCAAAATTATTCTCTGTCTCTCCCTTTAACAAAATGATTCTCTCTCTCCGTCTATCTCTCCCCACAGCAACATTACTCTCTCTCCCCATTTCCCTTTCTCCTTCCCTTCCTCCCTCTTTCTCCCTCTCCTTCCTTCTCTCCCTCCGCATTTCTCTCTCTCTTTCTCTCTCCCCAAGCAAAATTATTGTCTCTCCCCTGTCTCTCCCTCTCTCTCCCCCCCTCTTTCTCTCTCTACCCCAAGCAAAATTATTCTGTCTCTCCCCTCAACAAAATTATTCTATTTCCCTCTATCTCTCCCCTCTGCAAAATTACTCTCTCTCTCTCCCTCTCCCCCCTCTCTCTCTCACCAGCAAAATTATTCTCCCTCTCCTGCCCTCCACTCCCTCTCTCGCCCCCTCTCCCTCCCCCCTCTCTCTATCACCAGCAAAATTATTCTCCATCTCCCTCCCCCTCTCTCTCTTTCCCCAGCAAAATTTTTCTCCCTCTTCCTCTCCCTCTTTCCCCCCACCTCTCTCTATCTCTCCCCTCAGCAAAAAAAAATATCTGTCTCACCCCTCAGCAAAATTATTTTCTCTCTCCCTTCAGCAAAATCATTCTATCTCTCTCTATCTCTCCCATCAGCAAAATGATTCTCTCTCTCTCTCACCCTTCAGCAAAATTATTCTCTGTCTCTCCCTTTAACAAAATTATTCTCTCTCTCCCTTTCCCTCCCTCTCTCTCCTTCCCTTCCTCCCTCTCTTTCCCCCTTCTTCCTTCTCTCCCTCCCCATGTCTCTCTCTCTCTCCCAAGCAAAATTATTGCCTCTCCCCTCTCTCTCCCTCTCCCTCCCCCCCTCTTTCTCTCTCTACCCCCAGCAAAATTATTCTCTCTCTCCCTCCCCCTCCCTCTTTCTCCCCCTCTCCCTCCCCAGCAAAATTATCCCACCCTCTCTCCCTCTACCCAGCAACATTATTCACCCTCCCTCTATCCCCCTCCCTCTCTCTCTCTATCTCCCCAGCAAAATTATTCTCCCTCTTCCACTCCCTCTTCCCCCCTTCACCTATCTCTATCTCTCCCCTCAGCAAAAAAAAATATTTTCTCTTTCCCTCCAGCAAAATCATTCTATCTCTCTCTATCTTTCCCATCAGCAAAATGATTCTCTCTCTCTCTCACCCTTCAGCAAAATTATTCTCTGTCTCTCCCTTTAACAAAATTATTCTCTCTCTCCGTCTATCTCTCCCCACAGCAAAATTACTCTCTCTCCCCATTTCCCTTTCTCCTTCCCTTCCTCCCTCTTTCTCCCTCTCCTTCCTTCTCTCCCTCCGCATTTCTCTCTCTCTCTCTCTCTCTCTCTCTTCCCAAGCAAAATTATTGTCTCTCCCCTCTCTCTCCCTCTCTCTCCCCCCCTTTCTCTCTCTATCCCAAGCAAAATTATTCTGTCTCTCCCCTCAACAAAATTATTCTATTTCCCTCTATCTCTCCCCTCTGCAAAATTACTCTCTCTCTCTCCCTCTCCCCCCTCTCTCTCTCACCAGCAAAATTATTCTCCCTCTCCTTCCCTCCTCTCCCTCTCTCTCCCCCTCTCACTCCCCCCTCTCTCTATCACCAGCAAAATTATTCTCCATCTCCCTCCCACTCTCTCTCTTTCCCCAGCAAAATTTTTCTCCCTCTTCCTCTCCCTCTTTCCCCCCACCTCTCTCTATCTCTCCCCTCAGCAAAAAAAAATATCTGTCTCACCCCTCAGCAAAATTATTTTCTCTCTCCCTTCAGCAAAATCATTCTATCTCTCTCTATCTCTCCCATCAGCAAAATGATTCTCTCTGTCTCTCACCCTTCAGCAAAATTATTCTCTGTCTCTCCCTTTAACAAAATTATTCTCTCTCTCTCCCTTTCCCTCCCTCTCTCTCCTTCCCTTCCTCCCTCTCTTTCCCCCTTCTTCCTTCTCTCCCTCCCCATGTCTCTCTCTCTCTCCCAAGCAAAATTATAGCCTCTCCCCTCTCTCTCCCTCTCCCTCCCCCCCTCTTTCTCTCTCTACCCCCAGCAAAATTATTCTCTCTCTCCCTCCCCCTCCCTCTTTCTCCCCCTCTCCCTCCCCAGCAAAATTATCAAACCCTCTCTCCCTCTACCCAGCAACATTATTCACCCTCCCTCTATCCCCCTTCCTCTCTCTCTCTATCTCCCCAGCAAAATTATTCTCCCTCTCTCTTCCCAGCAAAATTATTCTCCCTCTCTCTCTCTCTATCTTCAGTAAAATGATTCAGTCTTCATCCCTCTATCTCCCTCCACCTCCCCCTCTCTCTATCTCCCCAGCAAAAATATTCTCTTTTCCTCCCCCTCTATTCCTACCCCTCCTCCTCTCTCACCAGCAAAATTATTCTCTCTCCATCCCCCTCTCTAACTCTCGTCCTCCCCCTCTCTCTCTCCCCCTGTCTCTCCCACTCTCTCCCCCTCTCCTTCTCCTTCCCCCTCTCTCTCTGTTGCATCAATTTTTTTCTCTCTCTCCCTCCCCTCAGCAAAATGATCTCTCTCTCTCCTCTTTAGAATTTGTGATACATCTCACTTCTCATTCTTCCTATAATAGACAAGATTTAATGTCATGTACACTTAATTAAGAAAAGAGACATAGTGCAAGGTATTGGCAATTACATTAGAGTGGAAGTGCCTAAATGAACTTTAAGGGGGATGTAACAGGTTGTATATTTTCAAAACTTGTTAGATTCTCTTGTATTTTCAAGTCGCCTCATGTAATAAAATGCAACTACAGCCAAACTCGCTATAATTGTGTCTCAATCATTCTGACTGACGCACAATGAGCTCTCTAGTTATTTCTTATGTCAAAGATAGAAATCACCAGATGTGATAGTCACCAAGTTGAAAACTCTCCAGAAATATGCCAGAATATTTGCGTAACAAAAGAGGGGCCATAAACCAGTGAGATTGCTTAATCTGAGCACCATTAGCACATACTGGGCCTGATTCAGAGCCGGACGCAATTAGTGCTCGCTCGTTCAGAAAAAGGGTGTGGCTATTCAAATGAACCGTTCACTCCTTGCGGTCTGTTGCCGCCTCCATGTCTGAACGAGCGAACAAAACATGCAGACGTTTATTTGAAAAATACGCCCCCGGGCCGCTCGCATCATACGTCATGTCCGCTATTTATCAGATTAATCGAGTACATCGAACAGTGTATGAACTGCTCGCTATTCTTGTGGTTGGTTTTTCCTACCACTATATTGTGAGCAGTTCTGACTATAAAACAACCAAGTGACATTGTCAATGACGCTCCTGTTTTAATTATGCACACCCATAAAACGCCTGCTTTGACCTTTAAGCACGCCTGCGTTCTGATCTCCACTCCCCATTTTCAAGCACCTTCCCCTGTTACCACCCACATACGCCTCATTCTGTCACTCAAAATAGCAGGCCATCGCTATATAGCGAACAAACGATTTTCGGCCACACTGACTGGTTCGCGCATGCGTACTAAAAACCGTACGCATGCACAGATGGGCGAACATCGCTCGGAACGAGCGTACTGCCGCTTACGAGCGGCTCTGAATCAGCCCCACTGTGAGATGCCTATAACAACACATATAAACCAGCCCACAGGCCATTTATATTGTTTGTGTCCATAGTCATAACAGTTTCTGTCAATGGCTGTGAGCTGTTTTTCAGTTGCTCTTCACTTACAGGTAATAGTGTAGGAGGTGGGTGGACAAATAACACCAGAACCAAGGGCCACATAGACTACATACCATATGTGCCTATAGATCTATAATGGCCCTGAACTTCATCTCAGATCAGGAGGTGGTTCAGATGTTTAGGCTGAAATGCAGAACCCTGTCAAATCTTTATGATGATCTTGAACCATAATCTAGCAGTTACTATGCAGTGTCTGAGCTGCATAAATTATTGTGTGACCTGCAAATTATGCTCACAGGTTTCTTACAGTCTGTGAACTCTAAAGTGTTAGAGATTGCAGAAATTATTCCTGGCACTTAAACCAACTGTTAGGTACCACAAAGAAACTGTTGCAGACATATACAGTATCTCCTTCCCAGTCATGAGTGGCAGAATCAAAAGGTAGGTAGCCTTCTATATTTTCTCAGGATTAGCCTTTCTAAGGGGCATGGGCATAACTGCCATAGGTGTAGTAATACCTAATGATCTATACACCCATAATGTCACTATAGTCACACAAGAAATAATTGCTTTCCAGACTTTGATTGTGGTTCCAAAGCACAAAAAGATATTATTCACCAAAAAGAAGAGAGTTACATGGTGTGATCTAAACACAATTAGCGCAAAAAAATTATACAATCACAAGGTACAGTCGAATACATACACATGCGCTCTGGATCCAGAATGGCATCAACTATGAAACCTCTGTCAACAGGAAAGAAAGATGACTAACTACTAGATCCAGGGTGCTTGTATATAAACCCTTGCAGAGATAGGCAATACAATAGAACAAGTTGGCATAGTCCCATTGGTTCTTCCTCCTGGTTCTTCTGTTACGATACAGTTCATAGGTCAGTTTGTATTGTAATAGTTTAGCCTCCAACTGTTCTTTGTGTTCGTTTTCCTGCCGAAGCACAAGTCTAAACTGGCTGCATTACAGAGTACATTTCAATGTCTAACTCTCTATGATCCATAATTTGCAGACACATGTTGCGATCTTTCTGCCGATGGAACTGGAGATCTGCAAATACCATATATACTCAAGTATAAATCGACCCGAATATAAGCCGAGGTACCTACTTTTACCACAAAAATCTGGGAAAACTTATTGACTCGAGTATAAGCCAAGGGTGAGAAATGGCAGCAGCTGGTAGTTCCCCCAGTAGTAATTCCCCCTGGTTGTGCCCCCAGTAGTAATCCCTCCTGGTAGTGCTCCCAGTGGTAATCCCCCTTTTCAGTGCCTCCAGTAGTAATCCCCCCTGGTAGTGCCCCCAGTGGTAATCCTCCTCTTTTAGTGCCCCCAGTAGTAATCCCCCCTGGTAGTACCCCCAGTGGTAATCCCCCTTTTAGTGCCCCCTGTAGTAATCCCCCCTTGGTAGTGCCCCCAGTGGTAATCCCCCCTTTTAGTGCCTCCTGTAGTAATTGCCCCCTGGTAGTGCCTCCTGTAGTAATCACCCCCTGGTAATGCCACCTGTAGTAATCGCCCCCTGGTAGTGCCCCCTGTAGTAATCACCCCCTGGTAGTGCCCCCTGTAGTATTCGCCCCCTGGTAGTGCCCCCAGTAGTCCCCCCCAGTAGAGAGAGACATAATAAGAATTTTAAAAAAAAATCACTTACCCGAAACTCCTGCTCCTTGTCCTGCCGCTAACAGCTCCTCCGGCCGCTTTGCATGAGAGAGATGTCATTACTCATTACGTCTCTCCCATTACCCACTGCGGGAGCTGGAAGATGGCTCCCGGAGTGGAAGCAGCAGCAGCCGCTGAGAGTCTGACAGACTCTCAGCAGCTGCTGATTACAGTTAACACACAGCTGCCAGCTCCAGCGGCTGTGTGTTTGTGCTGTGTAGCACTGACTCAACTCCATTCGGGCAGCGCTACACTTCACTCGAGTATAAGCCGAGGGGGTACTTTTTCAGCTCAAAAAATGTGCTGAAAACTCGGCTAATACTCGAGTATATACGGTAAACAGTGGTTTAGAATAGCACCAAACATGGTCTGCTTATCATGTAAACCTGAGATCTTAAATACAGTCACTTTATTACATAATGAATAATTAATAAAACCTTGAATATTAACCTTAATGCTAGGGAACCTTTCTATGTAGGTGTGTAATGTGTAAGTGTAAGTATATTAAGAAAAGACGCTAGTTAGCATTGTGCGTCTATGTGTTTGTGGAGTACACCATGGTACGTGTTTTGCAGGATTGTTCATACTATATGTTTTAGTAAATGTATGTATTTATATAATGAGGACTTTTAATAGTGTTCTATTGCATGGGAATCGCATGATGCTAAATAATAACATCGACGTATGTACTGATATTGTGTGAGATTGGGCAATTTTGCGAATGGCAACAGGACAGCATTTTGTAAATGGGCGCTGGGCGGCCATTTGCAAAATGGCATCCTATTGCCATTCGCAATATTGGCGTCGTGCAGATTTAGATTTTTAACAGATTCTGTCTCAGCCAATCATCTGGCTTCGACAGTACACCCTTCGATAGCAAACAATATGCTATCACACTCTGATTTTAAAATTAATTTAGGCTTACACTATGACATATTATTTAATGTTATATTATGGGATTGCACAAGGTGGTTCTTAAACCATCAATAATGTGTCTCTGGGAGGGACATAAAAATACCCTTATTCTTCTACCTTCTCCTCTACTTCAGCCACTGAAGCATTATGGTTCTTCCGAAATTCCCATTTTAATTGCAGAATTTCATCCATCTTCCGGTCTATCACCTCCTTGGTGTCACTAGTATCGTTTGTGATGTATGTGCAACACTTTACACCAAATTGGGTGGCCAAAGTTACACAATACCCTCCGGTGACAGCTGTTAAATAATTAAACACTAGCCTATGCTGCACAAGTTCTTTCTTGTAAACTTGCAGCTCCCTAACTGTATACCTAAACGTATCATCATACATCTCTGTGATATTATCTATAAATTTAGCAATATATCAGAAATTTAGAGTACCCCGAGCGATCCTGGTGGGATCCAATACTACCAAAACTTGAAAGCCAGTTGTTTCGCTAATCAATTGTGTGGCTTTATATACATAACCAGGTATCATGTTTTTCTTGTCACGGTGTTCATACTGTGTGTGAAGATATGGTGATGGTGTGTTTTTATGACTACCAAGCGATTCACCATGTGTAAGGGTCATAACTTCTGGAACTACTCATCCCAGGTAACACAAACCTTCAGAACTTGGTGAGAGCCACTTATACGCTTTTCTACCCCATATAAAATATACATCATTGGGGAGAACATAAGGGATAGTAAACAGCATTAACCCACACATTTCCCTAACAAGTGATCCTATTTCAGGTTCTCCCATTTGACTCATGCAAGTTTCTGTTTGTAATATCTTGGCACAATATCCTTCTGGTACCTTACCAACCATATCTTTGGTGGAACTTAGTGTATATTTATACTGGAAGTGTCTTCCACCTAGTCTAATTGTGCATAAAAGTTCAAGATTCATAGGTTCATTATAAGCTCTTTGTGAGAAGGTCATCGTCTGATTATTTCCCATCACCTCCCAACTTCCTGGTTTATGGAAGTTAGTGATGTTCAAACATAAAAGTGATCTATCCACTTGGTACTGGTGGAGCTTAAAATGAGGTGGTTTAGACTTAAGAAATTTTCCATCCAGTGCATTTCCTCTTTGTGATTCTAAAAGCTCAGAGACATTCAATGGGAATGGCACTAACCCTACATTATGCTGTACTTGAGGCACGTGAGAGCACACACAACAGTCAGTTTGGTTTAAAACTTTGCCCACCATGGTTTGATAATCCTCTAAAGGATACCCACCCCAATACTGGTTATACTTAGGCTGGCACTGTTGGATGCATCTCTCGTCGACTATGGAACCACAAAACTCACAAATACAATAATCTTCAGACGATAGACCTTCACACTGTCTCCGAGATTTCACAATAGCAGATCTCTTAACAATTACTGTACTGGGTTTGGTCAGATACCGCCCTTGTGACTGTATTACTCTTTCTCCCAACTCCACTCCATCGATATCACCATCAGCACCCCTCTCCATCCTCTGTCCTCCAACACAGAAACCAGAGATCCCGAAACAACCCAGAATGATGAAAACTCTGGTAGAAAATACAAAGATAACCACAGCAGACCACTCCATTGCTGAAAACAATGATTTACAAATATATTTAGCTCAGGTATCTCACTGTAACCTTTAACCCTCCTGGAACAGACTTGCAATTGACAGGTCCACGTTATCTGCCTTGATTCCACCTTGTCTCTCCACCGGTTGGTTGGCCTTCTTACAGTGAGTGGAATGGACCTAGGTATCTCTCTCTGCCACTTTCAAGGAAGTTGTACTTGTCAGCAACACCTGATATGGACGTTCCCACTGATTTGTCAAACAACCTGAATGCAAGAAATTTGTGATCATAACAAATTCTCCAGGTTCAACATCATGACAGTTTGTTTCTGGCATATCATGTGACACCAATTTCAGTTTCTGCTGTTGCTGCTTTAACTGTTTACTCATTGTTATAAGATACCTTACAGTAACCTCGTTGTTACTTTTCAATCTTCCTGTGGACTTATAATCAAATGAGGTTGTCTACCAAACAGTATTTCAAAGGGGGACAGATTGAGTGGGGGTCTAGGAGTTGTCCTGATACTATGAAGGACAAGTGCTTCTGGCCACCCCAGTCCAGTTTCTGCCATGATCTTACTTAATTTATTTTTAATAGTACCGTTCATCCTCTCCACCTTGGTGCTGGCTTGCGGTTGGTAGGGGGTGTGAAGTCTACTATTAAAACCCATCAACTTACACATGTTTTGGAAGACATCCCCTGTTAAATGAGTACCCCTATCACTCTCAATAATTCTAGGTATACCGTACCTGCATACTAACTCCTGAACTATTTTCTTAGCAGTAAATGCAGCAGTATTAGTGGCAGCTGGGTATGCTTCAACCCAATTAGAAAAAACATCTGTGCACACTAATACATACTTGAGATTCCTGCAGGGTGGTAATTGGATTAAATAAATTTGTATTACCTGAAAAGGTCCAGTGGTCGGAGGAATGTGGGATTGCTCGGTAGGGATTGTTTTCCCAAAGTTTTTCCTCAAGCAGATCAAACAGGACATTGCTATCTTTTCTGCTTGGGAAGAAAAACCCGGTGCACACCAGTATGCTCTCACCAACTTGCACATACCTTGCTTTCCCAAGTGAGTCAGACCGTGTGCTGCCTCAGCCAGGCTTGGGTAGTATGCCTTGGGAGCCACTGGCTTACCTTGTCCATCTCTCCAGAGTCCAGAGGGCTCTTGCCCACATCCCTTGGACCTCCAGACTGCCTTTTCCTGAATGGAACACAAATTTTGCATTTCAATTAATTTCTGCATATCAATTGTTTGAAACATCATTTGCTTAATTGGCATGTCCACTTTTAAACCTGCTGCCCATTTGGCAGCTTCGTCTGCCCTGTTATTGCCCAGTGACACCAGATCATCTTCACATGTATGGGTTTTACACTTAATTATGGCCACTTTCTTAGGCAATAGGATCGCTGTCATTAGTCCTTTTATATGTCTGGAATGTGCGACTGATGTGCATGCTGCTGTCATAAAATTTCTCAAATGCCATTGAGCACCAAAATCATGTGCTACACTGAAGGCATACCTAGAGTCAGTGTAGATATTAGAAAATTTGCCTTTTGCTAATTCACACGCTCTTCTTAGTGCCACCAGCTCTGCCACTTGAGCCGAGTGAGGTGGATCAAGAGGTTTGGCTTCTATGATGTCTTCATTATTTACCACAGCATAACCTGTACATAACTCTCCAGTGTCAGTCTGTCTATGACAACTCCCATCCATGTAAAATGTAACATTTACATTTTCTAAAGGTGTATCCCTTAATCAGGTCTTGCAGTAAAGGTTTGATTCAGATATTCCATACAATCATGTGCATCAACATACTTGCAGAACTCACCTTCTGCCAGCGACTCACCTCTCCCCACCCTTTGTGCATCCTGAGGCACATATGGTAAATACGTTGATTTATTTAACATACTGCACCGCTTAATTGTGATGTTTGCAGGCAGGTGCTATTAGGGCTAGTTCCCATTAGGTGAACCTAGCTGAGGAGACATGTCTGGTTTGGGCAGAATTTTGCAAAGCAGATACAGCATGGAGTGTATAGACAATCATATCATGGCCTAATACTACATCCTCACTCTTACTGACCAAAAGAGTAATTTCTGCTACACTTCTTAAACACGTTGGGAGTGATCTTGCCACAGTTGTGCACTGTAGTATGCTACGGGCCTACTGGCATCACCATGTCTTTGTGTGAGAACCCCTGCTGCACAACCGTCAGCTTCCGTACAATACAAATCAAAAGGTTTTTCATAATCCGGTATTCCCAATGCAGGTGCTCTTGTCAGACTATCCTTCAGATTAAGGAAAGCCTGCTCTGTTTCCTCTTTGTGTATGACATGATCGGGCTTTGAGGAAGAGACTAAGGCCCTCATTCAGAGGCGCTCGCAAGAAGCGAGTGCTCAATCTGAAAGAGGGCAGCCGCTTCTATTTTTAAGTGCGGCCTCCTGGTCATTAGCTAAGCTGTGCGTTACCACCACAGCTTAGTGACCGACCAGGGTGATGGTAGCAATGCTCTAGACCATCGCGACCATCGGGGCTTGCAACAAGACCCTAAGGTTGGGTCTTGGCAGCCGCAAGCCCCAGGGAGCTTCCTGATCTGATTGAGCATGAAGCTCCACGCTGACATCACTGCTGATGTCAGTGCGGCTGCCGACAAAACGGTAGGTGTTCCTTAAGTAAGCCTCCATTTGTGAAACCACCCCCCCACCACGCCAACAAAATGGGCCGAGCTGTTGATCAACATTGACAGCCGGCCCTTTTGTAGTGAGCTCCAGAGCAAGATAGTTTCTCTCTCACTCCGGGGCTTGCGCACGTGCTGTGCGGCCGCTGCGCGTGTGCAGGGCCTAACCATTGCCCCATTGCGAGCGCTCATCGCTTGCGACCGGGTCTGAATGAGACCCTAAGGCCCTCATTCAGAGGTGGTCGCAAGAAGTGACCGCTTGCTCTGAATGAGGGCGGCCGCTTGAAATTTTAAGTGAGTCCTCCTGGTCACTAGCTAAGCTGTGGGTTACCACCCACAGCTTTAGTGACCGACCAGGGTGATGGACGCGATGGTCAAGACCATCGTGACCATTGGGGCTTGTGATGAGACCCTAAGGTTAGGTCTCAGCAACCGCAAGCCCCAGTAGGGAGCTTCCTGATCGAGCAGGAAGCTCCCTACTGACATCACTGCTGATGTCAGTGCGGCCTCCCACAAAATGTCATGCATTCCTTAAGGAATGCCTCAGTTTGTGAAACCGCCCCCTACAGCCACCCCTTTTGTATTGAGCTCCGGAGCGAGAGAAATTCTCTCTCGCTCTGGGGCTTGCGCAAGTGCAGTGCGGCTGCTGCGCATGTGTAGGGAATAAACATCGACCTGGTTGCGAGAGCTCAGTGCTTGCGACCGGGTCTGAATGAGGACCTAAGTCCTGTAATGGAAAGGACAAAATGGAAAAACCTGGGATCCACATTCTTCAGTATCCATACATTCCCAATAAGGTACGGATTTGCTGTTGGTTCTGCGGCATTGTCATGGTCTGTATGGCCTGGATTCTGTCAGTAGTCAGATGTCGTAACCTCTGGGTTAGGCAATGTCCCAAGTATGTAACCCTGGACTGGCATGGCTGTAGTTTGTCCATAGCAACCTTGTGTCCTGTTTGCGAGAGATGAAGCAATAAAAGTTTAGTATCATTTAAACATGACAAATGAATCAGAACACAACAATAAATTGTCCACATATTGTATTAGAACAGATCCACTAGCAGGTTGAAAAGATTGTAAACAGTCATGAAAGGCCTGGGAGAAGATACTGGGGCTGTCTATGAAGCCCTGGGGCAATCGTATCCATGTGTATTGTACCTCCCTGTATGTAAATGCAAATAGGTACTGACAGTCAGGTTGAAGAGGGACAGAGAAGAAAGCAGAACAGAGGTCAATGACAATAAAATGGGTTGCAATTGGTTTGATCTGCATTAGAATGACAGCTGGATTCGTTCGGCACTACGGGGAATTGGCTCTCTACTACCTTATTAACCCTTCTAAAGTCCTGTACCTGTCTATAACCCCTCCCACCACTCTACTTCACATGAAAGATGGGATTATTGGCTACACTTACTGTACGGACTAAAATTCCCTGTTGTAACAGCTCAATTATGGGATAAACTCCTATCTCTACCTCCTGTTTTAATGGGTACTGAGAATTTTTGGAGCTTGCCTACCGCTTTTTAGATCTACCATTACGGGAGCTACATTTGCCATCAATTCAGTGTCCTGTCCATCTTTAGTCCAGAGGGATCCCTGGTATCTGAGATAACATTTGTTCTACTTGAGATGGATTTTTATCTGAAACAGTTGAGTAAAACATTAACCTTTGGGGAGTGTCCAGTATATCCATAACCTCGTGCGCTACTCTCTCTGAGATATCTAGAAATATACCATCAGGGGTACAATAAATGACACATCCCATTTTACATAACAAATCCCTTCCCAGTAGGTTAGTAAGGGCTGCTGCAGCCAGGAGAAAGAAATGCCTGGTACGCAATGGACCGATAGTAACCACTGCAGATTTGGTTAAAGGATAATGTTGCACTTTACCCGTTACACCCATTGCTGGTACTGTTTTGCTGGTCACCTGTAAATCAGATGGAGATTTTATCACTGACCTGGTCACCCCTGTGTCTACAAGAAAATAATTTTTAGTACCAGCTACATCAATTAACATTACAGGTTCTTCTCTAACATCCCCAGTTGACATGACTGGCTGTAGACTACAGGTGTGACCTGACCCCTAGAGCTGACTATCTTCTTCCAGCAAAGCATTCACTGCTGTGACAGGAGCAGGTGATGGCTGGAATTGTCCTTTCTGTTGTGGGTGCCCCTTCTGTAGGTATGTCGGTGTTCCTTGGCTTGGTGTTTCCCATTTCTTAGACTTACAGAACTTACTTATGTGGCCCTCATGGTTACACCGATAACACCATCGTAGTTGATGTGTTGTGAAAGGTTGTTGTTGTTTGGGTTGGGGAATGAGGAAAGATCATGGTTGTATATAGGGATAAGGGTTTGGAGGTTGTATGGGATGAGTGTATTGTGGCTGAGTGTGGTAAGAATTCTGCTGTGTTATTTGCATTCCTTCCAGAGCTTGGATACTAACAGCCATTAGTTTATCACTCTGCATTTCTCTCTTCCTCAAGATGTTTTTATCATGTTCAATTGTAGATTCTCTGAGTGTATCCACTGTAACTCCCCTCCACCCAGGAAGTGAGGTCTGAACCCTGGCTTTAAGAGTGTCCTTAAGACCATCCATAAGCACTGTGATTGTCATTTCTCTGTGATGGGTGTTGTCTTTTATGTCCTCTATACCTGTGTATTGGGTAATAGTCTGCAGCACTCTGGTAAAATAATCTGCTGCAGACTCACTCTCTTTCTGCTTAATCATGAAGATTTGACTCCAGTTAACAATTAATTTTAAAAAAACAGCCAATTGGGTGACAATGTGGGTTATATTGTCCTACCTGTATCAGTTATGGGACTATCTCCATCCAATACATAAGCCGTGATAAACTTTTTCACATCGGTATTGTGTGGAAGATATGCCCATAATACCACTCGCCAATCTTTATTGGTTGGCTCATGAGCTTTACCTAAATCCTTTACAAATCTCTGGCACTTTGCTAGTTCTTTCCTAGGGTCAGAGAAATCTGTAATTATGGAACGTAGTTCTGCTCTTGTCCATGTACAATGCATCGCTATGTCCCTTGTGGCTACTACACCATGCGCATCCGGATTCCCATTGGGAACAGTTATTGTCTGGATGGGATGGGTGCCTGCCATAATGTTACTTTTGGCCTGATTGCCTAGTTGAGGGTTCAGCCTACTGCTACTAAGTATGGTATTAGTTATCTCCGCTACTGTTAAAGTGGGTGTTAATATTTCCTATATGGGTGGGGCTACCTCCATTTCTGGTACTAGCGGGGCAGCTACTTGTGCTTGCTGTGGTGGTACATTTAACATTTGTGCAACATGGGAAAGAATGGACATCACAACAGGTTCATCATCTACATCATAAACATGTTCCTTATAGTTATTTAGAAGAGTGTACAAGTTACTTGTTACATTTTTATGAGTTTTTACATCGACTGTACCTTCACCCCCATCCGCATAGGGTGGTGGTGGTGCGTGTGAACTATTGACATTACCTTCCGCAATGCTACCTTGCTGTGCATGCATGTTACTTTGCGGTGTGCATGCAACGCTATTTGCGTGTGCACTCTCTTGTGTCGTGCATGAGACACTAGTTTGCACCACGTACACACCCCTAAGCCACATATCCCCCTCGTGCTGCCACAACTTCATGCAATCATTAAACTTTACCCTTTTCTTAAGAGGCTTCACTAAACATATACTGTCTCTGAGATTGTTCAGAACCTCTGAATCAAAGCTACCAATCTTAGGAAAAGGTGTTCTACATTTCTTGGTCATTTTGACTCATATGTTGCAATACGCTGTAGCGTACGCACCATATGTTTTAAACATAACATACCTGGCCGATCCTAATGGCCCTTCCATCTGCAGCACATCATCGACCATTACTAGAGATGGCTTTGCACCCATCTGGGAAAATGCTTAGCAATTTCTAGAGAAATTTGACTGGTGACCTATTTTCAGCGAGTAACGTTCACTTACTCCATCCCGTTACACCCAGCTGACCAGCCTGCTGTTACAGTCGGCCTGCACAATGAGGAACAGACTAACCACCTATTGTAAATTATTCTACTTGAGGCTGTATTAAACCAAGCTTCAGCCGCTCGCTCCTTCCCTCTATACCCCACTTCACCGCTACGTTATGATCCATGTGTATATACGAGGAGTAAAGTAACCGCCTTAGCAAAATATTTTACTTGTGATGAATTTAACCCAAGCTTCACCACTAGCTTCCTACTTCGAGTGTACTCCTACTGGTAGCATCTAGAAGTTCCAATAACCCCTACCAATGCCAGCAGTTTCACTCCCATGACACCCACTTCACAATCACAATTTATATAATCATGTGGTCCGATCGCATTGCCCAAGGAACCTAACTGATCAATGGACTTTGCGATTAATGGATATACGGACCAAGAAACCCCTTAGTTTCTCGATAACCTAAACCACAATGTACCTGCTTTGTACACTGGCCCAGTAGTTTGTGCTGCCATGTTGGGCACCTACCGAGTTTATACCGAGGTTTAACAGACAGTAACCTTCACTTACACTTAGGCTTAACAGACAGTAGCCTCCACCTTGCAATCACACGTTTCGATTATACACTACTTTTCTGTACAGAAAATAAAACCTTTTTCCCTTAATATAGCATTAAAATTCAGAGGTTTTAACAAGCAATCATGCTATAAATACAATAACCGTTGAACACGTGGCAGCAATACAGGAAATATGCGTACGCTATTGTGCAACTTCCCCTTTTTAACACAAAACTTTATCAATGAAGGAAAACAAACTTTTTCCTTCCTTGTTCATGGATTCTAATCAGCACTCCTTGAACTCACACAATAATGGATAGCAGTCACTCAGCATCAAGTGGTAGCAGGTTTTCGAATGTACAATGCTTTCTTTCCTGCGTATGGCGCCTCCACCCTTTGCTGAGAAATCGATAACCGTTTGTTACCGTGTGAATGTTAACTTGATTTCACTCTACGAGCCCATAATTATTAATACCTAATGATCTATACACCCATAATGTCGCTATTTAGCATTATAAGTTTCACAATAAATAATTGCTTTCCAAACTTTAATTGTGGTTCCAAAGCACAAAAACATATTATTCACCAAAAAGCAGATAGTTACATGCTGTGATCTAAATACAATTAGTGCAAACAAATTATACAATCACAAGGTACTATCGAATACATACACATGCGCTCTGGATCCAAATCCCTGGCATCAACTATGAAACCTCTGTCAACAGAAAAGAAAGATGACTAACTACTAGATCCAGGGTGCTTGTATATAAACCCTTGCAGAGATAGGCAATACAATAGAACAAGTTGGCATAATCCCATTGGTTCTTCCTCCTGGTTCTTCTGTTATGATACAGTTCCAAGGTCAGTTTGTATTGTAATAGTTCAGCCTCCAACAGTTCTTTGTGTTCATTTTCCCGCCAAAGAACAAGTCTAAACTGTCTGCATTACAGAGTACATTTCAATGCCTAACTCTCTATGATCCATAATTTGCAGATACATATTGTGATCTCCCTGCCAATAGAACTGGAGATCTGCAAATAAACAGTGGTTTAGAATAGCACCAAACACTGTTTAATTATAATGTACTAATGGTAAGATTGGAGGGTACGTGTGCTCCTTGGTTGTGTGTGTGTGTATTGGAGGGAAGAGGGAGGAGGGAAAAAATGGGGGGAGGTTGGGGGGAGCAGATGGCTGTGTGTTGTGGTGGATGTGTTGTGGTAGAATAGAAATACTGGAGGCTGGATGGATGGTGGAAGAAACAAATATGTTTATTTGTATCTGTGTGTGCACATAGAGGGTGGTAGTTGCTCAGTTGGAGGCAAAGTGCTCCTGGAAGATAAATGTCTCTTAGATGGTTCATGGCAGCACACACTGCCCAGTTGTTGGTGATTTGGGGTGACAGGGCGTATCCACAGTGTGGGGAGTAGTGTCAATCCTTTCAGGGGGCTCCTTTACATGCGGTCCTGTCTACTGCATGCTTCCCTGCTGGACCTATGGTTGACAGACTTCTGAACTGGGATGCCCTGTTTGAGTTGATCAGGGGTGCTCCCACTTTGCGGCGTCCTGCACTGGTGAGGAGAATGGGTGCTGACCAACCAGTAGGTGCCCAGGTCCGTTGGTGTGGGATCAGTTCTTCTCAAAGTCCAGTATGATGCCGTGGTGGGGGCCGTGCAATGTTTCAGTGGCTCGCATCTGTGGATGAAGTGCAGGTGAAACTGGAGCGGTGGTGTGATGCGCGCATGCAGCGCTGTCATTTGGCAGAGGCTGGGGCTGGTGTGAGTGGGGACCAGCGTCTGGTTAAGCACTGCTGCTGATGTTCAGGTGCCCGGATTGGGGCAGATGCAGGTTGGTTCAAGATGGGTAGGTGTCAGGGGGGTCTCCAACGTGTTTTGGCACAGGTACCTTCTTCAAGGAGGCGTGAGATGATCAATGCTTCTGAGGTTCTTATGTAGTGCACTTCCAGGGGTGGGGGTGTGGTCAGGTGACTCAAGTGGCCAATGGTGTGTTTGAGAGGTAATGCAGTGCAGGTGTGTGCAGGGCTTTGCTGAATGATGATGCGGTGCAGGTTTGTGCACAGACTTGCTGGAGTGATAAGTGTAATTAGATGGGCCAATAGTGTGTTGGTAATGCAGTGCAGGTGTACAGGGACTTGATGAATGGTGATGAGGTGTAGGTGTGTGCAGGGACTTGCTGAATGGTGAATGGTGATGAGGTGCAGGTGTGTGCAGGGACTGGCTGGAGTGATGAGTGTAATCAGATTGGGCAAATGATGTGTTTGAATGGTAATGCAGTGCAAGTGTGTGCAGGGACTTGCTGAATGGTAATGAGGTGTAAGTGTGTTCAGGGACTGATTGTGTGGTGGTTACTAATGTACAGGTTGGGGTTGGGTGTGTCTTGTGTATGTGATTGCGATGGGTTATAGTTGTGTGTTGTGAAGTATGATGGTTTTTGGTGTATGGTGTCATCCTATGGAGTTGCAGTGGAGCAATAACTTCAGTCTTATGTTGGGGTGGTGGTTGGTTCAGGTGTGCGTTATTTGGAGATGATTGACTGGATCTCATTGTCTATGTTGAGACCGCGGGGTGTGAAATTGTCCAGAGTGAATATCCATTTTAATTCTTCTTTTGGTTATGTCACCCCCTCTCCAGTTGTGAGTGATGGTCTTGATACCTAGGAATTCAATATCCTTGGGTTACTTTGGTGTTTCTCCAGGAAATGTAGGGGAATGTTGTGGTTTTCTGATTTGTTTCTGATGCATCTGAGGTGCTCTGCTAATCTTGTTTTAAGTGGCCTCACGGTTCTGCCTACGTACTGTAGGTTGCATGTGCATCTTAATATTTAAATGATGTGGCTGGTGTTGCAGGAAATGTGTTCCTGTATCTTGTATGTATTACCTGTTTTGGTGGAGGTGAAAGTGGTAGTGGGTTTTGTGCTTCTGTAATCTAGAGTGCGGCAATTGCTGCATGTGCCGCAATGATAGAAGCCATTGTGGACGGGCTGCTTGGTAAGGGTCATTTGTTTGAGAGTAGGTGGTGGGATGTGGTTTGAGACTTATTTGCTTTTGATGTCTGAAGCTTTTCTGTATATTATCATGGGGCGTCGTGGGAGTGTGTCTGTGAGTGATTTGTTTTTAGAAGCAGATTCCAGTGTTTCTGAATGATGTGTTTAATCAGTCCTGCACTTCGTTGTATTGTGTGATGAATGGCATGGTATCTTACATGTGTTTTTCTTTGTTCTTGTTGTAAGTGAGTAGTGGTCCTCTTTCTTCATTCCCTATCTTCTGTAATGTATGTTGTAGTGAGTCGGTGTTGTATTTTTTCTCTGTGAATTGTTGTTTGAGTTGTTCTCCTTGTTCATAGTAATTGGTGATATTTTTACAGTTCCATCTTATGCGTTTAAATTGGCCCACTGGGATGTTCTGGAGCCAATTATGGTGGTGACCACTGTATGACAGAATGTAGCTGTTAACGTCAACTTGTTTGTGATAGGTTTTGGTGTGGATCTTGTGTTCTGTGATAAAGATGTGTAAGTCAAGGAAAATTGACTTCGGATTGGCTGGATTGGGATGTGAAGTGAAGATTCCTTTTGTTGTTGTTGATGTATGTAAGAAAATCTTTGAGGGTGTCTAGGGGTCCTTTCTAATTGCAGAATACGTCATCTATGTACTTTTTCCAGAGGAGATTTGCTCCCCAGTTATGCCCCGACCAGATGTTGGATTCCTCCCAACTGCTCATAAAAAGGTTGGCATAACTGGGCGCAAATCGAGTCCCCATGACGGTCCCTGTCTTCTGTCTGTGATAGTCACCGTCAAACCAGAAATAGTTGTGTGTTAGTATGTAGTTGATGCTATCCAAGATGAACTGTGTCTGTCGGGGGTCTAGTGTTGGGTCTTTGTCTAGGAAATGGTGTATACTGTTTAATCCTTGTGTGTGGTCGATGAAGGTGTATAGTGATGTGATGTCACTTGTTACAAGCCAGTGGTCATCACCCCAAGTGACTCCTTCCAGTATTTGGAGTATGTGTGTTGTGTCCTGTATGTAGGATGGTTGTTGTTTGACATACGGTTGCAATAGATGGTCTATGTATTGTGACAGGTTTGCAGTCATGGAATTGATTCCGGATATGATGGGTCTACTTGGGGGGTATGTGATGCCTTTATGTATTTTGGGAAGGTAGTAGAAGCAGGGGATGACGGGGTGTGGGTTGTGTATGAAATCGTGTTCATGTTTTGTGAGGATGCCATCTTTGAGTCCTGTTCTGAGTATGCTGTTTAGTTCGTTGTGGAATGCCTGGGTTGGGTCTTTGTTTAATGTCTCATATGTATGTTTATCTTGTAGAAGTCTCTGTGATTCCCTGATGTAGTCTGTTTTGTTGAGTAGCACTATGCCTCCACTCTTGTCTGCTGGCTTGATTATAAGGTTGTGGTTTTGTTGTAGTCTTTTGAGGGCTTTCTGTTCATTTATGGTTAGGTTTTTGATGTGGTTTTTCTTTGGTGTTGGTATTTTATTGATATAGTCCATGACTAGTTTTTCGAATGTGTGTATAAGATGTTCTTTTAAGTGGCTGGGGTAGAACTTGGATGGTGGCTTTAATGTGGTGTGTTTGTAGTTGTCCAGTTTGGGTGGTGGTTTGGTGACGGGGTGTGTCATGAAGTATTTTTTCAGTGTTAGGCGTCATACGAATCTGTGAACATCTAGGTAAATTTTGAATATGTTGAGTGCCTTGTGTGGGGAAACTTTCAGTCCTTTGTTGAGTAGTGATGTGTCCTCTTTGGAAAGTTGATGTTAGCTGAGGTTGAAAATCCCTGTAGTTGTGGGTGTTTGGGGCGTGTGGTGTGGTTTTCCTTTGTCCTCCTCTACATCCTCATCTAATTGGTTTAGTTTTCTTGTTTGGCTCATTGGTGTTTGTGTCGGGTGTCGTGTTGCTGGTGGGCAGGTATGACTTCCTGCCTCCATGTCTACAAAAATGGAGTGACCATGGTTCTTGGTTTGTGTTTATCTTTGGTTATGTTGTCTGTGTTTGTTGTGGTTGGTGGCCCTCTTGGCCTGATGGGTTGGGGATTGTGTAGTTTCCCCTGATGGTGGTGATCCACCCTTGTTCCAGTGAGAGTCTCACTAGGTTTTCGTATTGTGTGTCTTGGTCGTTATCTTCAATCTCATATATGCTAAATGAGGTGTCGGTTACTGAACTTGTGTCGGATGCTGGTAGGGGGTCTGTGTCTTTGTTTGTATAGTGTTCTGGGGTTTTATGAACTTTGTGGATTTTGGACATATACTGTTGGTATGTGAGTTTTAGTTTTCTGTATATCGGTGTGTCATTGGGAGATGTGTTGGAATCTATGTTCTGTGGAAGTGGGTGTGTCTGTGTCTTGTTAGTGTTGCTTATCCTGGGTTTGTGTGTTGATTTCTTGGTTCGGGTTTGCTCTGTGTGTTTGATTCTGTGTTGGTGTTTCCACTTTTGTCACGTAGTATTTTGGATTTCTTCCGTTCTATGTTTGCCTCTGTTTTGTGTAGTTTGTCTCTAGTGATGGAAACGAGTTTCCTGAATTCTATTTCCTCTTTGTATGGTTCTAGGGTTTGGTCGAGTTTGTGAATGTTTGTGTCGAGGTGCTGTAGTTCCATTTTATGTGTATCGATAATAAGTTGGATACATTTTTTTGAGCAGCATGCAGGATGGAGTTCCATTGTTGCATGAAGGATATGTTGTCATTGCTGTGGGAGGGTGATTTGTGTATGATGAGTCCTTTGGGAATTATGTTATGATCAAGGTACCATTGTAGGATGTGTGTGTCCCACCAAATTTTTGTTTCTCTAGTGATTCATTTTTCCAGGTGTAGGTACGTGTGGCAGAAAGTGTTGCTGCTATGTTATAGGGATTCCCTCTATTCTAGTTCTTGTATGAGGTGTTGTGCCCTATCTAATCTGGTGGCCCTGAAATCAAAAAGGCCCATGTGTTAAGTATCTAGTGATGATTGTGTTGGGTACTCAATCGTGTATTGGTACGTTTGTGTAATTGGTGGTGTGTTTCCACTCACTGTCGATGCTGCAATCCTCGGCACTCTGGTTAATAATAGTCGGTAATACTGGGTTTGAGGTATGTTTCGGGGTGGTGGTGGTGTTGTGGGATATAGGGGGTTGGATGATGGAGGGGGGGAAGGTATGAGGACAGAAAAAGGAGAAAGGTGGGGAGACAGAGAGAGAGCGGGGTCCAGGTGTGGATGGTGCTGCACCGTAAAGTATGGGTACCTGATCCTACTATTGGATAGATATGGTAAGATTGGAGGGTACGTGCGCTCCTTGGTTGTGTGTGTGTGTATTGGTGGGGAGAGGGAGGAGGGAATAAAATGGGGGGAGGGTTGGGGGGAGCATATGACTGTGTGTTGTGGTGGATGTGTTGTGGTAGACCAGAAATACTGGAGGCTGGATTAATGGTGGAAGAAACAAATATGTTTATTTGTATCTGTATGTGCACATAGAGCATGGTAGTTGCTCAGTAGGAGGCACAGTGCTCCTAGAAGATAAATGTCTCTTAGATCGTTCGTGGCAGCACATACTGCCCAGTTGTTGGTGATTTGGGATGACAGGGCGTATCCACAGTGTGGGGAGTAGGGTCAACCCTTTCACGGGGCTCCTTGACATGCATTCCTGACTGCTGAATGCTTACCTGCTGGACCTATGGTTGACAGACTTCTGAACTGGGATGCCCTGTCTGAGGTGATCAGGGGTGCTCCCACTTTGCGTGAGATCTTAAATACAGTCACTTTATTACATAATTAATAATGAATAAAACCTTGAATATTAACCTTAATGCTAGGAAACCTTTCTATGTAGGTGTGCAATGTGTAAGTTTAAGGATATTAAGAGTAAATGCTAGTTAGCATTGTGCATCTACGTGTTTGTGGAGTACACCATGGTACGTGTTTTGCAGGATTGTTCATATTATATGTTTTAGTAAATGTATGTATTTATATAATGAGGACTATTAATAGTGTTCTGTTGCATGGGAATCGCACGACGCTAAATAATAACATCGCCGTATGTACTGATATTGTGTGAGATTTGTTAAAATGGTGTCAGCCGGCCATTCACAAAATGGCATCTTGTTGCCATTCACAAAATTGGTGGCGTGCAGATTTTGATTTTTAACAGATTCTGTCTCAGCCAATCATCCGACTTCGACAGGTGCAAGAGGTGCAGTTGATATTGGGCACAGGGGATGAGGGGGGCCAATCTTCCTTGTCAAAGTTACATGTATTATATAATTTTTTTAACCATTGGGTGTACATAGGACCCCTTACACACTTTTGCTATGGGGCCTTCAAATACCTAGTTATGCCTCTGCTCCCTTTATGTAACCTCTTATTTTGAAAAACTGGGGAGTTTTGGGGGAATTTATCTGAATTTCCAGTCGTCTTACATATTGCAATGCCACTAGACACAAAGGGTATGATTCAGAGGTGGACGCTATTGCAATTTGCACGCAGAATGAGCAATTGTTTGCTATTACGCATGCGTATGCATCGCAGTGTGCATGCGCAAAGGCAGATGTGCCATCCCACAGTGATCCCCATATGAGCATGCAGAGCAAGGAGGCCCATTGCAGATTGATTGACAAGAAGTGACCATTTGGGGGTGTAGATGGGGCGTGCCTGGGCATTTGAATGCCGTTAAGTGGGCATGCATAAAATAGCCACTGCAAGTGCATACTCAGCCCTCCATGGCAGAAGAGCTTCCTAGGCAGCAGCAGATCAGACCTGCCGCAATGGTAAAGTGGCTGCCGATGTCCTTCGATGTTACCTATATTGATGCGTGCATGCAATCACGCATGCAAGTACTAAGGCAGCAGTGCGTGTCTTTATGCTCGTGTGAGCTTTGCTACCATTAGCATATTTTCACAACTGCAAATGTGGGAAAGCGCGGCTGTGAATACATTAGCGTCCACCTCTGAATCAGGCCCAAAGTAGCCAGAAATCCCCCAGAATCCTCTAGACTGGGTACAAGTCTCGGTTCCAATTTTTTAAATGGTAAACACACAAGTCATCAGATGTAATAGCTTGAGACTTGTAAACTCTCTGTAAATGTATAAAAAAAAACTCACAGAAAAAAAGAGGTGCCACTGGTCAGTGAGAATGCTCAAACTGCAAAACTAACACACACACAATAATAAAATGTTCAATAAGGAGGATTATAATATTTTATGTTAATTGAGGCCATAATAATTAAGGCTAGGAGTATGCCACAAGTTTGTAATATAAACGGTGCTTATATCATTATTTAATATTGCCCCAATTAACATAGAACTATTATTGTCTGAATAAGTTATATTATTATTTTTAAATATTATTGCCCCCCAATAATCAGGGGCGTGGAGATGGGAGCAGTGGGTACTAATTACCTGGGCCCAGGCTTGCTGGAGGGGCCCGATGCGGGCCCAGGTCTGGCGCTGCCCCCCTTCCCTCTTACCTTTCAGCATCCCAGTACATGCTGCTGTGTGCTGGGCTGCAGCGGGAGATTGCGCGCAGCTGCTGAGTAGCAGCCGCAGCTGTCTCCTATGCCTGTGTGGGGGGAGCGATCACACTGATCGCAATCCCCCTGGCTTTGGGGCTCACAGCAGTGCTGCAAATCTATCCCTTTCATCCAGCCCTATGCGTGACTCTCAGCGCTCCTGCCAATAATACATTCTTTAAGTAATTATGGGACAATAATATAATTTTTGGGGGGAGGACCCTTCATTGTATTTTAAATATTAAATTTTATGCAAACAGTTTGTGGTAGATGAGACAGGTATGTTCTTCCATGTTTACCCCTGGCAACTGAAGACAACATCCATTACCTGTGACAAGACAAGTGCAGGCTCATTCGTTCAGAGTCAATGGAACCACCATCTGTGATTGTACTTATATATTTGACATCTAGGACAAATTTGCCCAGAGGTAAAGTATCTATAACCTAAAAATAGCTCCACTTAATGACATTTTCTGAAAGAAGAATTTATGGTATTTTAATAATAGTGCTGAACAACTAAATATTTTTTTTTCATAGAACAAGGAAATGGGTGTAGGCTTGGCCGTCCCACACTCATGGTTGATAGGTAAAAGGGTGCACTGGAAATTCCTCTTGTCTGTTTTATAATAGCAGGACAAATGAACATGTAGTGCTGCATAAGGTTAGACAAGAGAAGACTTACATCGAGTTCAGCTTGCATCATTAACAAGTAAACTCTGATATTCTAGGCAAAGGGGAAAGACCATGTATCTGCTATATCTGGTATTACTCTTCACTTTCTGCACCGGTGTTGGTAAGTGCCCATTCTATAAATAATCATTTTGATTCTCTAATAAACAGGATATACATTTAACTTGATTTATTTTTAATAAGAAGATTTGCACAGAAAATATCGATTTTTTTCAAAATAAAAACAAAAGTTGGACAATTTTATGATGATGTTACAAAAATTTACTTTTAAACGGATCCATTATAATGTAACTCAGTAGATCATTGAATTTATATTAGTATACTGTAACTCATGTTAACTGTTGTCATGACCTTTAATGATTACGGGGCAGCACAGATGGTGTAATGGTTAGCGTTACTGCCTCACAGCACTGAGGTCGTGGGTTTGGTTCCCACTATGGCCCTAACTGTGCGGAGTTTGTATATTCTTCCTGTGCTTGTGTGGGTTTCCTCCAGGTGCTCTGGTTTCCTCCCACACACCAAAAATATACTGGTAGGTTAATTGGCTCCCCACAAAATTGACCATAGTGAGCATGTGGTAGGGAATATAGATTGTAACGTCCACTGGGGCAGAGACAGATGTGAATGGTAAGATATTCTCTGTAAAGCACTGCGGAATATGTGTGCGCTATATAAATAACTGGTAATAATAATAATAATTACTGTATTATAAATTTGTTTACAGACCTACAGGCTGCAGAAGATGAAACAGGAACTGTAGCAGCAGGTAAGAGATGCAAACAAATCTAAATATTGATCCAGAATAGATAATGATTTTAAGTACCTACTGTACAAAACATGAAAATTAAAACATATGTTTGTAGAGGTCATAATGAGCACTTACAGTTCCCCTAAGACCAATAATTCAGTGATTATATTTATAATAAGAAGCTGTTTAACCACTGAGGTACATAATCATCCATTGTCTTATGTTTTATAGACTTCATCCAGCAAAATGTCCAGCACTCCAATGTTTTCTGGAAGTGCAGAGCCGCACACAAGTGGCTGTCCAATTCTGTCTATCTTAAATGCAGCAGGAGCTGTCTGTAGCAAATATACAGTACATCTCCTTGCTGCATCTGCAATTACAGCAATGTGACTGAGGGCCTGATTCAGAGCCGGATGCTATGACCAGAGTGCTCGCTCTGAACCAGGGCCCTCCTACCTCAACTTGGAGCGGCCTTATGGATGCTCGCATAGCTGTGGGTTGCCACCCACAGCTTATGCGAGCATTCATGATGATGGTTGCGATGGTCAAGACCATCGTGACCATCGGACTAGCGATGGAGACCCTGCGGTAGGGTCTTGCTGCCGCAAGCCCTGGAGTGATTTTGGCTCTATCAGAGCCAAAATCACTCCCACTGACATCACTAGTGATGTCAGTGGGGCCGGACCAGATGGTAGGCGTTCCCATGGGAACGTCTCTGTCTGGCAGCCACGCCCCCGGCACGCCCACCAAAGGGGGCGTGCTGTCGATGTTGATTGAGACCCGGAGCAATGGCTACGATGTCGCTAGCCGGGTCTTGCACATGCTCACGACGGAGCTACCCTCCATTGTGCGCATGCGCATTTGGGTACCATCGACCTGCTTGCAAGCGTCCTGCGCTCGTGAGCGGGTCT
This sequence comes from Taudactylus pleione, assembly GCA_031769625.1. NCBI lineage: Eukaryota > Metazoa > Chordata > Amphibia > Anura > Myobatrachidae > Taudactylus > Taudactylus pleione. Next base: position 65,799 of record JAUIMM010000031.1, read on the forward strand.
GAATGAGACCCTGAGGTTGCAGCCCTGGATCAGCATTGCAACCATTGCGTCCGATGGTCGCGATGGTTGCTCCTTTGGCCAGGCTTCGATGGCTGAAGCTTACCGCAGCCTGACCGGGTCCTGGCAGATGCAAGGCTAGGAAACTTTTGTCCCCCAATAGATATACTGGCCTTGTCCCTCTTGGAAAACAGTGCGATGCCCTCCCATTTTCAGGAATGGTGGCCAGCCACTCCTCCTGCTCTGCCCATCAAATGCCACAGCATGTCATTCAGGCACCATTCTGCACAAGCACAGAATAGGTCCTGCACATGCACAGACCCTAAACCATCGGGGATCTACGCAAATCATCTCACACCTCTGAATCAGGCCCAAAGTGCAGATTTATTTTCTAGCCATATTGCTAAAGTTACTAAAATATAGACAAGTCCATTCAGCTCGGTACCTCCACAGAAATGTAATAGGGTCCGAGTTTTGAAAAAATTTGAGTTTTTTGTGAGACACGTGCAAGTTTGCATTAGTCTAATGTGATAGACTATGATAATATGCAAACTCGCACTAAACTCAAATCAACCCATACTGCATTAGACAAACATGCCATCCAGATATTTTCCATGTTATAAATACAATTCTGCTGATGTACCTGTAATAATTTTCGAGTTCTAAAATCACATAGAACTAGAAGAAACAAACTCGCAAATGAAAAAAATAATTTTAGGACAGTGAGTTCAATGTGCAAGTTTAATGTAAATCAGCATCTTAGGCCTGTTAACACACAAAATGGCCATTTAAACTAATCAAACCCCTATATAAACCACGCCCACCCCCATTTTGCCTGTCTGGGTGTAGCAATGGCAATTTTTGGAACTCCTATGTGATGTACATGTCTGTACTCCTTGCTATTGAGGAGCAGCACAGGAGGAGGGTGCAGCAGCATCACCACATACAGTGCACCATTAGGGTACATGTCAGATGAATCTATAGACCAGTGGTTCTCATACTTGCTCCTCAGGACCCCACATAGTTCACATTTTGCAGGTCACCCAGCAGGTGCACAAGTGTGTTCATTACTCACTGACACATTTTGAAAGATCCACAGGTAGAGCTAATTATTTCCCTTGTAGTTCTGTGAGGAGACCTGGAAAACATGCACTGTTTGTGGTCCTGAGGACCGAGTCTAAGAACCTGTGCTATAGACTGTGGATAGGCCTGGAATCCCTCTCATATCATGACATGGTGCAGCCTCATAGACTGACCTGCTGTGCCATCTCCTGTTTCCTGGGCTTCATGTAGCTCCTTTGCCAAAGTGGTTTTGAGAACCCTCTTCACATCTGAGAATCACTATTTACAGTTCTCAATAGAGCACTAGCAGGAACTAACTGCATTCCCTGCACATACCCCTTGCCATAAAGCCTTCTTGCAGTGCAGGGATGTGCGGTGTTCATCACCCCCTAGCAGCCTCTCATGAACTGGCACAATTGTGTGTACAAGTGTACAGTTTTCCTCCTAGTAAAAATACAAATTGCTCTTTGTTCTGGTGTTGCCTGGGGCCCACACTGCAGGCTCATCCTCCTTCTCCTACTCCTCCTCTCCACCCTCCTTCACTAACTCAGGGGGGCCCCCTACAACCTTCTCCTCCTCACTGTTGACCTGACCCCCAAACCTCTTCTTACAGTACATGCCATCCTACATCACAAAGAGGACAAACAAACACTGACACTAGCTAGCATATTGATTTTGAGCTTTTCACGCCTTCAAGTTCTGACAGCAACAAATGCACATTTTGTTGCATGTGAGTTATGTAGGCACCTTATACTCTAGCTCCCATGCTATTACATGCTGCAAGTTTTGGAACAAACTTGCAACACACTTGCAGCAAGACTTGGCGAATGCAAACTCCCAAAATAACTTGGACCCTATTATATTTACCTACCAGTCTTTAAAACAACAAGCGTGGTATCCACAGTATTTTTGAAGTGAAGTAGAATATATTTGTAAACATGAGTATAACTTCAAATATGGTACAGCATGGTCATTGATCATTGATCAAATAGACATTTCACCAAACAAAAGACGATGTTTCAGGATCTCTTAGTGCCTTTATTTCAAGACCTTTAACATGGCAGACCTGAGTGGGACTATTTATAGCTATTTATGGATGTATGCACTATATATGTGGGGACATTTGTGCTACATAGCTGCTCAGAACTTCAGTTATACAGACTGCATGTGTGTATTCCAGGGAGCACACATATCTGTGGTTTAACAGCTCCACCATTTTGTGAGTAACAGCAATCTCATTTCACGACAGTGCTAGGAAAAGGAGAGGAGCGCATAAGGGTAGTTGTTGTAGCAGCAAAACTAGTAGTGGTGTTAGAAGTTGTAGTAGTTGTATTAGTAGTAGTAGTGATATTAGTAGTAGTATTAGTATTAATAGGGATATCAGCAGTAGTAGTAGTAGTAGTAGTAGTAGTAGAAGTAGTAGTAGTGGTATTAGTAGTAGTAGTAGTTATGTTATATGTAGTATTAGTGGTATTAGTAATAGTTGTGGTGGTATTAGTAGCAAAAGTAGTGGTAGAAGTAGTGAAATAGTTTTAAAAGTAGCTGTAGTGGTGGTTGTAGTAGTATTATTAGTAGTAGTGGGGGTAGTAGTAGTGATACAATTAGTAGAAGTAGTAGTAGTGGTATTCGTAATAGTAATAATGGTATTAGTAGGGATATTATTAACCATAGTAGTAGTGGTACAGTAGTAGTACTACCAGTAGTAGTACTAATAGTATAATATAGCATAAGCAATAGTAGTTGTTGTATCAGTAGTAGTAGAATTAGCAGTAGTAGTAGTAGTATAAGTAGTAGTGGTCGTGGTATTATTATTATTATTATTATTATTATTATTATTATTATTATTATTATTATTATTATTAGTAGTAGTAGTAGTAGTAGTAGTAATAATAATAGGTTTAGTGGTTGTATAAGTAGTAATAATAGCAGTAGTAGTGGTGATATTATTAGAACTAGTGGTATTATTATTATTAGTAGTAGTAGTAGTAGTAGTAGTAGTAGTAGTAGTAGTAGTAGTAGTAGTTGTGGTATTAGTAGCAGTAATAGTAGTTTTAGTGGTTGTATAAGTAGTAATAATTAGCAGTAGTAGTAGTGGTGATATTATTAGAACTAGTGGTATCATTATTATTATTATTATTATTATTATTATTATTATTATTATTATTATTATTATTATTATTATTATTATTAGTAGTAGTAGTGGTAGTAGCAGTAGTTGTAGTAGTAGTAGTAGTACAGTAGTAGTAGTAGTGATTATATAAGTAGTAGTAATATTAGTAGTATTAGTGGTTTTAGTAGTAGTAGTAGTAGTAGTAGTAGTAGTAGTAGTAGTAGTAGTAGTAGTAGTAGTAGTAGTAGTTTTGATGATTGTAGTAGTGGTATTGGTAGAAGTAGTAATAGTGGTGGTATGAAAATTAGTAGTAGTAGTAGTGGTATTAGTAATAGTAATAATGGTATTTTTATTGGTATTATTGATCATAGTAGTATATTATTATTATAATTATTATTTTTATTATTATTATTATTATTATTATTAGTAGTAGTAGTAGTAGTAGTAGTAGTAGTAGTAGTAGTTGTAGTAGTAGTTGTATAAGTAGTAATAATAGCAGTAGTAGCAGTGGTAGTAGTAGTAATGATATTATTAGAACTAGTGCTATTATTAGTAGTAGTAGTAGTAGTAGTAGTACAGTAGTAGTAGCAGTAGTAGTTTTGATGATGGTTGTAGTAGTTGTAATATTAGTAGTATTAGTGGTTTTGGTAATAGTAGTAGTAGTAGTAGTAGTAGTAGTAGTAGTAGTAGTAGTAGTAGTAGTAGTAGTAGTAGTTTTGATGATGGTAGTAGTGGTATTGGTAGAAGTAGTATTAGTGGTGGTATTAGTAATAGTAATAATGGTATTTTCAGTGGTATTATTTACCATAGTAGTATATTATTATTATTATTATTATTATTATTATTATTATTATTATTATTATTAGTCGTAGTAGTAGTACTAGTAGTAGTAGTAGTAGTAGGTTATTGTTATGACTGTGTATCTCCATGCCATAGCACTATGCCCCCAGCTAAGTGGTAAAGGATTGGTTATTGAATGGGGGATACCCACATATGTTTTAAAATGTTTTAACTATTTCTAGGCTTTTATACCTAATAAAGCCTGCACAAATCATAGATATTTTTGTAGTTAGTCAGTTCAGACAGGTTTGGCATAGCTTTTTAACTTCTATTTTCTGTTGGTTTTGAAGTAAAACTTTAAAATCAATAGACTTTAGAGCTTTAAGGATTCAATTGAAGCTGGAACCCGAAAGATGACAAATAGTCATTTTTAGACAGCTAAATGCAGTCGATGTCCATCGGTGACCATCAGTTTTGGTTTAGAACCATAACCGATGGTCAGTAAATTTAACTCTTAGAGTCCTTTATTATTTGTCATCAAAATATGTTTAGTGATTAGTGGTAATGATTACCAGTTCTAGACCAAAGCTTCTGCCAAATGTATGCAATATATACTATTTATGAAGGGATTTGGTTTTATAGTGTGTAGCCTCCTGTCCACTGTCAGTGGGTATTCACTGCATCCCCATTGGCATTTTCCTCTGCATCAGACTCTCTGTCTACTGCATCTCATTTCTCCTAAACTGAGATAATTGTATAATAAACAAGGGCCCCAGTGCTACATTAACACAGAATCATGGTCTCCAGGTCATGTCTCGGGATTAAATGAATAAAATGTTTCCATAATTTTCCTTTCCTGTATTTTTTCAAAAACAGTACACAAGTAGGCTGTGACTCAAGAGATGACATTCTGTCTATTTCTGAACGGTCACTCTCCCTGTCATGTCTACACTGACTGCCTCTGTATACTACCCATGCTCTTACTTAACACCTTGTATCTTTCTCTGCTATGGGGCTTCTCATAGATATCGTTGGTACATACTTCTTCTTTAATATAGACTTAAGTTGGGTATACACTGTAAAGAAAATATTTAAAAAAACAGTACTCGCACACAGAGTTTTTTTTCTTTTACTAAAAAATTCATACAATGAATAAAACAGTGCATCTGCGAGTACTGTTTATTTAAATATATTTTTTACAGTCAGACTACAGGTGCCAGCAGGCCTAAATGTCAAGGTATGTTGCATTTGTTGTTCCACAAGTGTCGGCATGCTGAGACTGGCTTGCTAGTAGTTGTAGTGAACCTGTAACAAGCAATATTAGTAACTATTCTTTTACCATTAACTGTGCACTCACTGCCCAGGGCTGCAGGTATTAGCACCAGGGGGACCCGATTTTATTTTTGGGGTCTTGACTTTGCACGGAATTCCACCCTTGGCTGACCAGTTTGGTTAATGTTTTGGCAGGGGAACCCCATGCTGTGTATCTCCCTGCCATAGCATTATAACCTTGATGGTTTTTGGTTATTGGTGAATAGGGGGAACCCCACGACACTTATTTCCATAATTTTTCAATACCAACCCAAGAGATCTGGGGCTGGCTATTGATTGAGGGAAGACCCCTACAATGTTTTAAAAATGTTCTAACTATTTTTGGGGTTCTGACTTTCCAAAGAATTCCACCCTTGACAGACCATTTTGGGGCTGTTTAAGGTGGATCCTACGCTGTGTATCTCTATTGCATAGCATTGTCCCCCCAGCTGGTTAAATTAGATGTTGTTTATTGGAAAACAGGGGAAACCCATGCCATTTTTTTCTATTATTTTTTTAATAGCAACTCAGGCTAAAAGAAACTGGTCTGGTTATTGATTGGGGGATGCACACATATTTTTTTAAAATATTTAACTATTTGTAGGATTTTTTACCTAACGAAGCCTTCACAGATCATAGATATTTGTGCAGTTAGTCTGTTTGGACGGGTTTGCCCTAGCTTTTTAACTTCAATTTGCCGTCGGTTTTGAAGTAAACATTTAAAACCGATTGACTTTAGAGCTGCAAAAAACTACCGACAACAATGTCAGGATTCAAATGAAACTGGAACCCAACAGATGACAAATAGTCAATTTTAGACAGCTAAATGCAGTAGATGTCCATCGGTAACCATCAGTTTTTGTTTAGAAACAAAACTGATGGTCAGTAAATTGACCTCTTAGAGTCCTTTATTATTTGTCATCAAAATATGTTTAGTATTGACTAGTTGTAATAATCCAGAATACTGCTGTCACAACCTTTAATGATTACTGTACTATAAATATATTTACAGTCCCACTGAACATGGAAGAATATGTAACAGAAACTAATGGCACAGGTAAGAAATGAAAACAAATCTATATGTGGATCCAGAATAGATAATGATTTTAAATACCTACACAACATGATAATTAAAACTGAAGTTTGTAGGGGTCAATATGAGCACTCACATCCCCTAGGAACAATAATACTGTAATATTCATAAGAAAAAGCTGTACAACCACTGAGGTACATATTCATGCATTGTCTTATGCTTTATAGACTTCATATAGAAAAAAACCAGCACTCAATGTTTACTTACCAATAAAGTGCAGATTTATTTTAACAACAATATTCATTTAATTTCCTAGCTACTGTATATTGTCAAAACTAATAAGCAAACTGATAGTCCACCACTAAAATATAGAGAAATTCATCCAGCTGACCGGTCCGATAACTGAGTAGTGTGTAACTGATTTGACTGGGTGCCTCTACATGCTAATCAGCAGCTCACAGTAATTTTATGTGCCTCAATGGCAGCCTTATTACAAGTCCAATAGGCGGTCATCTATCTATCATTCATCGGTCTACTTTATTTAGTTTTAACATTGTTCCATCCTCCATTGCATCTGGAGAGTGTGTGCAATGCTGCATTGAAAATGAAATGATCAGCATCTCCTACTGTTGACCATATAGACACATTTTCCATCATTGTCTTATGGTGGCTGCCTTGCTATATGATCAAAGAACCAGGGCTGACTAAATACAGTATGCGCACACAAAGTTTTTTTTTAGGAACAGGTAGGATCAGTCTGATACATAGCAGTAATGGCAGCTAACGTTCCTTCTACCAAGTAGTAAAGCAAAAAAGATGAATTTATACTTCATTTGTAATTAATGAAAAAAACATTTTAGGGGTAACTTTACTTAGGGTCGTCTTTGGCTTTTTGGCTGATTTTCCATCGTTTTGGCATTTACTATGGGTAAAACTGATGGATAGCCATAGAAAAGGCTGATTTAAAAAAATCAGACCAACAAATGATTTTTTTACAAAGACAAGTATAGGATCCTCAGATTTACTAATGGTTGGTTTTAAAACCGTAAAAAAATTAGCGCAAAATGTTGGGATATAGGCCCAAACAATATTGCTGCTTGTGGCGGGCGAGTCTGGAAGAACCACTGCACAGATCATGATGTGCAGGCTTTGTTAGGTGTAAAATCCTAGAAAAAGTAAAAAAAAATTGTTGTGGTACACTCCATATCAATAACCAGCCCCGGACCTTTCAGCCTGGGCTTTTATTGGAAAATAGGAGAAAAACTGTCTGTGTTCCCCCATTCTCCAATAACCAACACTTTCAGCCCAGGGCTGGTAGTTCCTTGGCAGGGGAACCCCATTATATTTTTGGGGTCCTGACTTTATAAAGAATTCCATCCTTGGCTGACCATTTTTCTGGCTGATTAAGTTATGGCAGGTGTTATGGCTGTGTATCTCCCTACCATAGCATTATCCCCCCTTCTGGTTCAGTCTGGTGCTGGTCCTTGGCAAATAGGGGGAACCCACACCATTTTTTCTCATTATTTTTAAACAGCAACTCAGGCTAAGAGGCACAGGGCTTGGTATTAATTGGGGGAATACCCACATATTTTTTAAAAATGTTTTAAATAATTCTAGGCTTTTATACCTAATGGAGCCTGCACAGATCATAGATATTTTTGTAGTAAGTTTGAATGGGTTTGCCGCTGGTTTTGAAGTAAAAGTTTAAAACCGATGGACTTTAGAGCTGCAAAAAACAACTGACAACAATGTCAAGATCTAATTGAAGCTGATACCCGAAGGATGACAAATAGTAATTTTTAGACAGCTAAATGCAGTCGATGTCTATCGGTTACCATCACTTTTGGTTTAGAACCATAACTGATGGCAAGTAAATTTACCTCTTAGAGTCCTTTATTATTTGTCATCAAAATATGTTTAGTGATTAGTGGTAATAATCCAGAATACTGCTGTCACAACCTTTAATGATTACCAATTCTAGACCAAAGCTTCTGCCAAATGTATGCAATATATACTATTTATGAAGGGATTTGGTTTTATAGTGTGTAGCCTCCTGTCCACTGTCAGTGGGTATTCACTGCATCCCCATTGGCATCTTCCTCTGCATCAGACTCTCTGTCTACTGCAGCTCAGCTCTCCTAAACTGAGATAATTGTACAATAAACAAGGGCCCCTGTGCTACATTAACACAGAATCATGGTCTCCAGGTCATCTCTCAAGATAAAATGAATAAAATGTTTCCATAATTTTCCTTTCCTGTATTTTTTTCAAAAACAGTACACAAGTAGGCTGTGACTCAAGAGATGACATTCTGTCTATTTCTGAACTGTCACTCTCCCTGTCATGTCTACACTGACAGCCTCTGTATACTACCCTTGCTCTCATTTAACTCCTTGTATCTTTCTCTGCTATGGGGCTTCTCATAGATATTGTTGGTACATATGTCTTCTTTAATATAGATTTAAGTTGGGTATACACTATAAAGAAAATATTTAAAAAAACACAGTACTCGCACACAGACTTTTTTTTTCTTTTACTAAAAGATTAATACAATGAATAAAACAGTGCATCTGTGAGTACTGTTTATTTAAATATATTTTTTACAGTCAGACTACAGGTGCCAGCAGGCCTTAATGTCAAGGTATGTTGCATTTGTTGTTGCACAAGTGTCGGCATGCTGAGACTGGCTTGCTAGTAGTTGTAGTGACCCTGTAACAAGCAATAATAGTAACTATTCTTTTACCATTAACTGTGCACTCACTGCCCAGGGCTGCAGGTATTAGCACCAGGGGGACCCGATTTTATTTTTGGGGTCTTGACTTTGCACGGAATTCCACTCTTGGCTGACCAGTTTGGTTAATGTTTTGGCAGGGGAACCCCATGCTGTGTATCTCCCTGCCATAGCAATATAACCTTGATGGTTTTTGGTTATTGGTGAATAGGGGGAACCCCATGACACTTATTTCCATAATTTTTCAATACCAACCCAAGAGATCTGGGGCTGGCTATTGATTGGGGGAAGACCCCTACAATGTTTTAAAAATGTTCTACCTATTTTTGGGGTCCTGACTTTCCAAAGAAGTCCACCCTTGATAGACCATTTTGGCACTGTTTAAGGTGGATCCTATGCTGTGCATCTCCATTATTTTTTAATAGCAACTCAGGCTAAAAGGAACAGGGCTGGTTATGGGGGATGCACACATATTTTTTAAACGTTTTAACTATTTCTAGGATTTTTTACCTAATGAAGCCTTCACAGATCATAGATATTTGTGCACTTAGTCTTTTTGGACAGTTTGCCGTAGCTTTTTAACTTCAATTAGCCATCGGTTTTGAAGTAAAAGTTTAAAACCGATGGACTTTAGAGCTGCAAAAAACTACTGACAACAATGTCAGGATTCAAATGAAACTGGAACCCAACAGATGATAATTAGTCATTTTTAGACAGCTAAATGCAGTAGATGTCCATCAGTAACCATCAGTTTTGGTTTAGAACCATAATCGATGGTCAGTAAATTGACCTCTTAGAGTCCTTTATTATTTGTCATCAAAATATGTTAGTATTGACTAGTTGTAATAATCCAGAATACTGCTGTCCCAACCTTTAATGATTACTGTTCTATAAATATAATTACAGTTCCACTGTACATGGAATAATACGTAACAGAAACTAATGGCACAAGTAAGAAATGAAAACAAATCTATATGTGGATCCAGAATAGATAATGATTTTAATTACCTACACAACATGATAATTAAAACTGTTTGTAGGGGTCAATATGAGCACTCATAGTTGCCATATGAGCAATAATATCGTTTATATTCATAAGAAGAAGATGTTCAACCACTGAGGTACATATTCATCCATTATCTTATGCTTTATAGACTTCATTCAGAAAAAATCTAGCACTCAATGTTTACTAACCAATAAAGAGCAGATTGATTTTAAAAATATTGAATTCATTTTCTAGCTACTGTATATTGTCAAAGCTAATAAACAAACTGATAGTCCTGCACTAACATAGAGAAATCCATCCAGATGATCAGTCCGATAACTTGGTAGTGTGTAACGGACTTTACTGGGTGCCTCTACATGCTGAACCAGCAGCTCACAACAATTGTATGTACCTCAATGGCAGTCTTATTACAAAGTCCAATTGGCAGTTATCTACGTATCTATCATTCATTTGTATACTATATTTATTTAGTTTTTTAACATTGTTCCATCCTCCATTGCATCTGGAGAGTGTGTGCAATGCTGCATTGAAAAGTCTGTGTTCCCCTCCATTCTCCAATAGCCAACACTTCCAGCCCAGGGCTGGTAGTTCCTTGGCAGGGGGACCCCGTTTTATTTTTTGGGTCCTGATTTTCCAAAGAATTCCACCCTTGGCTGGCCATTTGGGGCTGGTTAATGTTATGGCAGGTGTTATGGTTGTGTATTTCCCTGCCATAGCATTATCCCCCTAGTTGGTTCAGTCTGGTGCCTGTTATTGGAAAATAGGGGAGCCCCACACCATTTTTCCCCTTTATATTTCAATACCAGCTCAGGCTAAAGGTTACAGGGCTGGTTATTGGCTGGGGGGATACCCACATATTTTTTAAAATGCTTTAATGAAGTCTGCACAGATCAGTTATTTCTTTAGTTAGTGTGTTTGGATGGGTTTGCTGTAGTTTTTACTTCTATTTGCTGTTGGTTTTGAAGTAAAAGTTTAAAACCAACAATTGCAGAGCTGCCAAAAACAACTGACAATGCCAGGATTTAATTGAAGCTGGAACATGACAGATGACAAATAGTCATTTTTTGACAACTAAATGCAGTTGATGTCCATCGGTAACCATTAGTTTTAGTTTAGATTTAATTTACCACTTTTGAGTCCTTTATTATTTATCATCAACATAAATTTTGTATTGATTAGTATTAATAATTGAGAATACTGCTGTCACGACCTTTACTGATTACTGTACTATAAATATATTTACAGTCTCACTGTACACAGATGAATACAGAACATGTGCTGTAAAAAAAGGTAGGAAATGCAAACAAATCTATATGTGGATCCAGTATATATAATGATTTCAAGTACCTACAAAACATGATTGTTAAAACTGATGTATGTAGGGATTAATATGAGCACTCACAGATCCTTTAAAACCAATAATATTGTCATTATATTTATAAGAAGAAGCTGTTCAACCACGGAGGTACATATTCATCCATTGTCTAATGCTCTGTAGACTTCATCCAGATAAAGTCCAGTACTAAAATGTTTACTATCCAATAAAGTGCAGATTTTTTTTTAACAACAATATTCAATCCATTTTCCAGCATTATTGTCAAGCTAATACGCAAACTGAAAGTCCAGCACTAAATATAGAGATATGAATCCAGCTGGGTGACTCCACGGAGATAATTCAACAGATCCTGCATATAAAACAACAAGCATGGTCAGGGGCACAGAGAGGGAGGGTACTAATTACCCGGGCCTGGGCTTGTTGGAGGGGACCAATGTGGGCATAGGTTCACCACCGCCACCTCCCCTCTTCCTTGTCAGCAGTCCAGCACATGCAGCGGTGTGCTGGGCTGCAGTGGGAGACCAGGGAGTCTTCTCGCTGCTGCTGAGAAGCAGAACAGTCTCCTCCCCTCTACCTGTGGGGTGTAGTGATCAAAGTTATGACACCTGGATTTGAATTGGGCAGAGGGGCTCTCAGCACCCCTTGCATAGCACGTGGTGCTGCAAATAGGGTTTTTCTTTTTTTCCTATAAGGGGATGTGGCCATGTCTCCCTCTATATTACACCATGCCCCCAATTGTAATGGGGCCTGGGCCTGTTCTCTATGGCCCTGATTGTGGTATCTACAGCATTTTTGAAGTGAAGTAGAATATTTGTAAACTTGAATATCTCTTCAAATATGGTACAGCATGGTCAATGATCATTGATCAATAAGACATCTCACCGAGCACAAGTCGACATTTCAGGATGTCTTAGTACCATTTTTTCAAAACATTTAACTTTGCAGTCTGAGTGAAATGGGTGTGGATACTATTTATAAAATATTTATGGATGTAGGCAGGGACTATATATGTGGGGTTGTTTTGAACTACCTACCTTAGCTGCTCAGTGCTTCAGTTGCATAGACTGCATATGTGTATTCCAGGGAGTGCACACATCTGTGAGTTAGCAGCTCTACCATTTTGTGACTAACAGCAATCTCACTTCATGACAGTGCTAAATCTGCAGCTAACCAAAGGATGTGATGGCAAAACCATATCTGTATGGAACGCATTCATTAAGGCATTGAGCTTCCCAATGACCATCAGTTTTTATATACAATGCTTCCATAGACATGAATTGTGACTGTAACAGGGAAGGCCCAGATTGGCATTGTCACATCTGATGCAACCATACCAGGAAAGTGGTTACAGTAGAGTAAATAGCTATGTGCCCCAATCTGTTGAACATGGGGTCTAACCAAGGACATTTACAATATAACTATGTATGTGCCTAGTGCAGCTGCCTGTCACTGAGTTGCTGATACATTCTAATAGGCTACTTACAACTTTTTCCGTATCTGACCTCCTCAACTGTATTCCATTAACATATCTCCCAATGTTAGATATTGGTGGGGATGCCCATATTTGTGAATTCCATGGAAAGGAATGCATAACAGTAGTTGTATTAGCATTAGTAGTAGTGGTAATGGAAGTAGTAGTGGCAGTAATGTTAGCAGAGTGGCAGTGGTAGTAGTTGTGGTAGTAGAAGTGGTGGTAGTGGTGACAGTAGTAGAGTAGTAGTACTATTAGTAGGAGTAGTAGTGGTAGAAGTAGTGGTTGTAGTAGTCATATTAGTAGTAGTATTAGTAGCAATAAATAATAATAGTGGCGGTGGTTGTAGTAGTAGAGGTGGTGTTAGTAGTATTAATACTTTGGGTGATAGTGGTGGTGGTGGTGATAGAAGTAGTTGTATTATCAGCAATTGTAGCAGTTGTAGTAGTGCTATTAGCAGTGATGGTGGTAGTAGTAGCAGCAGTAGTAGTGGTAGTAGCAGTAATAGTAGTAGTAGAATAGTATTGGTGGTAGTAGTAGAAATAGTAGTAAAAGTAGTGATGGTGGTAGTAGTAGTTGTAGTGGTAGTCATAGTATTAGTGGTGGTAGTACTATAAGTAGTAGTGGTGGTAGTAGTAGTATTAGATTAGTAGTTGTGGTGCGGGTGGTGGTGGTAGTAGTAGTAGCAGCAGTAAAAATAGTAGTAAATGTAGTGATGGGGGTAGTAGTAGTGGTAGTCATAGTAGTGGTGGTGGTAGTACTATTAGTAGCAATAGTAGTTGTGGTATTAGTAGAAATAGAGTAGTAGTAGTGGTGGGGGTGGTAGTAGTAGTAGTACTAGTAATAAAAATAGTATTAAAAGTAGTGATGGTGGTAGTAGTAGTGGTAGTGGTTATCATAGTAATGGTGATAGTTCTATTAGTATTAGTAGTATTAGAGTAGTAGTAGTGGTGGTGGTAGAAGTAGTAGCAGTAGTAAATGTAGTAGTAAAATTAGTGATGGTGGTAGTAGAAGTGGCAGTCATAATAATAGTAGTGGTAGTAGTAGTGGTAGTTGTACTGCTATTAGTAGCAGTGGTAGTAGTAGTGGTAATATTAGTAGTTGCAGTAGTGGTAGCAATTGTAATAGTAGTAGCAGCAGTAGTAGTATTAGTGGTAAAAAATAGTAATAGTGGTGGTAGTAGTAAAATTAGTAGTAGAGGTGGTGGTAGAAGTAGTAGTGCTATCAGTAATTGCAGTAGTAGTATTTGTAGTAGTAGTAGTACTAATAATAGTAGTGGGGGTAGTAGTAGTAGTAGTGGTGGTGGTGGTAGTAGTAGCCGTAGTAGTGGAGTACTGGTAGTAATATAGAGTAGTAAAGATGGTAGTAGTAGTAGTAGTAATAGTAGTAGAAGAAGAAATATTATTAAAAGTAGTGGTGTGGTACTAGTTGTAGTAGTATTACTATTAGTAGCGAAAGTAGTAGTCTTAATAGTGGTGGTATTAGAGTAGTAATAGTAGTAGAAGAAATAGTAGTAAAAGTAGTGGTGTTTGTGGCAGTATTAGTGTTAGTCATATTAGTAGTGGTAATGGTGGAAGTAGTAGTACTATTAGTAGCAGTATTAGTGGTGGTGGTAGTAGTAGTAGCAGTAGTAGTATTGGTAGTAGTTGTAGTAGTTGTAATAGTGGTAGTTTTAGTAGTAAAATATAGCATAGAGTAGTAATATTAGTATTAGTAGTGGTGCAAGAAGTAGTAATAACATCAGTAATTGTAGCAGTAGTGGTATTCGTTGTGGTGGTGGTGATGGTGGTAGTAGTAGTACTACTGTTAGTAGTAGTACCAGTAGAAGTAGTAGTAGTAGTAGAAGTAGTAGTAGTAGTATAAACAGTAGTAAAAGTAGTGGTGGTAGTAGTGGTTTTAGTTGAACTAGTACTAGCAGTAGTAGTATTGGTTGTAGTGTTGGTAGTAGTAGTAGTAGTAGTAAAAAATGGTGGTATAAGTAGTAGTAATATCAGTAATTGTAGTAGTGGTTGTATTACTAGTACTATTAGTAGAGGGGGTAGTAATAATAGTAGTGGTAGAAGTAGTAATAGTAGTAGTAGTAGTAGTGGTAATATCAATAAATATAGTAGTGGTAGTAGTTATAGTAGTAGTACTAGTAGTAGTGGTAGTAGTAGTATTAGTAATGGTGGTACAGTTATAGTAGCAGTGGTGGTGATAGTAGTAGTAGTGGTAGTAGTAGTAGTAATTGTGGTATTATTAGAGTTGGTGTTGGAAGTAGTAATGGATTGTAGTTGTTTTAGTAATGGTGGTAGTAGTAGTAGTAGTAGTAGTAGTAGTAGTAGTAGTAGTAGTAGTAGTAGTGGTGGCAGTATTAGTAGTTGTAGTGATGGTGATAGTATTAGTGAGGATGGTAATAGAGGTGGTGATTGTAGTAGTATTGGTGATAGTAGTAGCAGTAGTGGTAGTGGTTGTAAGTAGAGTTGGTGTTGGAAGTAGTAGTGGTAATGGTGGTTTTGATAATGGTGGTAGTTATAGTAGCAGTGGTAATGGCAGTAGTAGTAGTAGCAGTCGTAGTGATGGTGATAGTAGTAGTGAGGCTGGTAGTAGAGGTGGTGATTGTTGTAGTGGTGGTGGTAGTAGTAGTTACAGTGGTATTAGTGGTGGTAGTAATAATAGTAGTAATGGTGGAAGTAGAAGTAGTGATGCTAATGTTGATAGTAGAATCTAAATCCCACAACTCTAGACCAAAGATTTTGCCAAAAATATGCAATATAAACTAAACATGAAGATATTATGTGTTTTAGTATGTAGCCTGTCTACTGTCATTGGGGTTTAGTTGCATACCCATTGGCATCTACCTCTGCATCGGACTTTGGGGTAGATTTATCAAAGCTTGTAGAGAGATAAAGTACCAACCATCCAGCTCCTAACTGTCATTTTCCATGCTGTAATGAAAAATTTACAGAAGCTGATTGGTTGGTACTTTATCGCTCTCCAAGCTTTGATACATTTCCCCTTTTATGTCTACTGTAGCTCAGTTCTCTTCAACTCAGGTAAGTTTATAACAAACAAGGATCTCGTTAAGCAACACAGAATTATGTCTCCATGCCATCTCTCAGGATTACATAAATAAAACGTACAAGGTATTTTCATCATTTTCCTCTCTTGTATATTTCTCTGATACAGTACACATGTAGACTGTGACTCAAGAGCTGCCATTCTGGCTATATCTGGACTGTCACTCTCCCTGTCATGTCTACACTGCCAGCCTCTGTATACTACCCATGTTCTCACACAGCACCTGGTTTCTTTCTCTGCTATGGGGCTTCTCATAGATATCCTTGGTACATACTTCTTATTTCAATATAGACTTAAGCTGTGTACACACTGTCAGATAATGTGTGCTGATCCAATAAATGCTCCAATTTGACAGAGCAATTATTGGAATGTTGGGTACCGGTACACACTGAACAATTTGTAGCTTAGTATATACTTTCTTCAGATCTCCTTAATGGAATCTAAAGTTGAGAACGAGATAGCTTGTGCAACACACCAGATTCCTACCTCTTGATCTGCCTGTTGCAGGAATGTTTGAAGATGTTGATTGGCTAACACTCTTGCATACACACTCTCCAGCCCAATAATTTGATAGTGTGTACCAACAGCTCACAGCAATTTTACAAATCCTAATTGCCAGTCTCTGTCTGTCTGCTTATCTATCTATCTATCTATCTATCTATCTATCTATCTATCTATGCAAAATAGATTTTTCTTTTACATAACTAGTAATAAGTTAAGAAAAAGCTTTTGGGGTGATTTTACTATATGTCGCCTTTGACTTTTTGTGGGACTTTTCATCGGTTTTGCAAAATGACTATTTATTAAAGGCAAAATCGACAGATAACCAACCAAAAAGCTAACTTTAGAAACTTTAAAACACCATACCAACAATCGATTTATTTTTACATAGACAAGAATGTGATCCTCAGACTTACTAATGGTTAGTTTTAAACTCGACCAAAACCAACCACCAAATTATGGGGAACCCACTCAAACAATAGACCTGCCAGTGGCAGACAAGTCTGGGAGATGCACTGCACAGATCACTGTGCAGTTCCCCAGCCCTGGTCCTCAGAGGAAAAAATGGCATAGTTTCCCCTATTCTCCAAAAACCAGGACCGGACTGAACCAGATGTAGGCTAATGCTATAGCAGGGAGACACGCAATGTGGGATTCACCTGTCATAATATTAACCAACCCCAAACTGGTGAGCCCAGGGCTGGAATTCACCAGAAAGTTGGGACCCCAAAAATTAATTTTGAGATTATTTTGTAATGCAAGCCCAGGTGTGTGATGCTGGTTATTAATTCAGGGCAGGGTGGGCCCCAATAAGTTGTTTTTCATTTTAGGTAATTCTAGGCTGTTTCTCCTAACAAAGCCTGCATAGATCTTAGTGATCTGTGCAGTCCATCTGGGTGGGTTTGCATTTTATTAGTGCTTCAATAGTACAATATACATTGTGGTTAAGAAACCAGTCAAAATAACTATGACATCAGAAACAAAATAGGGCATATAAAATATAGCAGAAATGGCATTTATACTTGTTTAGATGCCAGTTATAATCTAGAGAAAATACCAAAACAGATGTAGAAATAACAATTAGTAATAATAACAAAACATATTGAGACAAGTATAAGCTCAAAAATGTTAATAATTTCCTATTTGGTATTTTTAATAGCCCAGAAAATAAAATAAAATAAATTAAGAAAAACGGTTTTGTGAAAGAAAGAAGAAAGTATAACATTCAATCAAGACAAGACAAGACAACACAGAGGAAACAAGTGAAAGGGTAAAAAGAGGGGGGTGTATATGAAGAGTGAAGATGAAAGGAAAACCTTAAATGAAAGGTATGGATCAGATAATATGCGATAAAGGTGCAGAAAAGAATGCAAAATATCTAAACCTAGAACAATGGGGTATTCTAATATACTAAAGGAAATTATAAGACATATAAATATCCCAGCAATTTAATTGAAGTGAAAAACAGAATACAAAAGTGATATCTATCCTTATATAGTACTGGATCGCAGAATAGTAATCTTATTGTAGATGTCGAAATAAGAACCTATCAGTTGATTCATATAATTTATAGATTTTGGTCTGAGATGATTCATCTAGAGTATTCATTTATAAACCCCATTTCCGGTAAAATTTCTCTACTATCGAAATATAGTACCTGAAGCATTTTCTGTTGAACTTCGGTGAGAGAGGGTGAAGAATGGGATATCCAGTGCATTAAAATGATCTTCTTTGCAACAATTACAAAAAGTGTGAGTAGTGGGGTTAGCTGTCTCTTCCGCTCTCCCAGATCCCAGTTAGAAAAGTTGGCAAAAAACAAGCCAATTTATCAGGAGTAAGTGAAAGAGGGAAAATATTATCTAGATAGGATATTAATTTATTCCAAGAAAAAAGACAAAAGAAAACAGAAATGTCCTCTTTGCTGGCGCACTAACGTAAATCATAAAAATTAACTTTTATTAAATAATGTTAAAAATTGTATACAATCAGTTATATTCTCTCCAGTGAAATATTGTTAAAATAAAAAACATCTGTATTGGCTTATTGCGTGATATTTTGTCTTATTGTCACACCCATGCATGCAGTAACAACTAAAGGTGGATACTGTATATGTAGTCAGAATCTAATCTATCGCTATAAAAGGTCACAACATATGTAAATCCAGAGTCATAAGTCAATAATGCATTTAATTGGGACCAATTATTTGTGTAGTAGTGTTAATATAACATCCCTATCCAGATATGGGATAATAACCTACAGTATCCACTGCAATCTTAAATTATTTGGACATGCATATTAGTTGTGACTGTAATGTATCCATATACTGAAATTGCCAACTGAGACTTGAGTAAGAGAGAGCTATCATTGGTAGAATAAATAATATAGGCTGCTAGGAGAACCAGTGGCTGTGTTCAGAGGTATCAGGAAAGATAATCAGATCCTCCAAATATCAATTATATGAAACCTCCACGTAACAATATTGTATTGACAACATATGCAACTGTGTGGGAATAATGACGTTTTATGTGCTGAGAGCTTCGTAGTCAATATAAGACAACTTATTTAGTTTATTAAGTGGACTCGTAAAAATGAACGGATTAATACGTCAATTCACTTAATCCTGAAAGTACTGTATGAAAATCAGGGAATGATATCATATGTTGCCAAACTATCCACATAGATTAATCATATGCTGTTCATTTAGCTGTAAATTAGCGTAAAAATGGAAATGGCAGCAAGGATTGTATAAGCATTACATTAGTTCAAATAATGAGAATTAAATTCAATCTAACAGCATAAGTTATATGAGCATTATACCAGCTCAAAGAAGATAATTGAATGAAATCAAATAACATGAATTGTGTAGAGACTACATCAGCTCTAATGGTATCACATTAGACATTACATTACATAAACATTACATTAGCTCTGCTATTAGAAAGATCAGTATCCCTATTCAAAGGTATCTGGACAGAGAGCCAGATCCTTAAATATACAATGTTGCAATATCACTACGTCTTGCTCACACCACGTTATATGAACATTATTTTAGCCCTGCTATGAGGAAAATCAGTATCCCTATTCAAAGGTATCTGGGCAGAGAGCCAGATCCTTAAATATACAATGTTGCAATATCACTGCATCTTGTTTCTCAGTAGGAAATATATAAACCCATATGGTGCAATAACCCATAAATAGTAGTGTAATATGGAATAATCATAAAATGCATTAACCCTATATTAACAAAATAAAATTAAATTAGATGCTACCACATCATACAGAGAAAACAAATAAAATCATTTAATTTAAAATTAGTGAGTACCTATCTATTCATTAATTGAATAGAGTAGAATAAAATAAAATGAGAGGTGATAATGTGAATACAATACTCAGGTGAAAGTAGGGTGCTGTATGTGATGTGTATGTGAATGCAATCAGCTAAAAGAAAAGAATTAATAAATTAATAAGTAAGAATTGTGTAAAATAATAAGTGTGTAAATGTGTGCGGTGTGAAGAAGAAATACAAATGGTGAAAATGGAGTGCTGTATGTGATGTGTATGTAGTACAGACAACTAGAAAAAAGGATGAATGAATAAGTATTGAAGAATTATGTGAAATAATTGGTGTGTAGATATGTGCAATGTGAAAGAAGATGGAAATAACAAAGTCTTCAAGTAAAATCATAAAAATATGTGCATGTAACAAAAACAGATTAACCATATAAATTACATAGGCTTACATAAGAAGGTAGGCTTATAACATAATGCCTTAAGTATTGATCCACGAAAATACTTGCCTTTTCTGTATCTAGGAAGGGATTGGAATAAATGTGACCAAGAGATAAGGTCAAATGCCTTTTTGGCATCTAGTGAAATAATGTCATCTTGACTTTGGGAAGTAGAAGTAGATAAAGATATAATAGCTGAGATCACCCTGCGGACATTTACCACAGAATGGTGACCCTGGATGAATCCAGTTTGATCTGAATGAATTATGTGGGGGAGAATTAATTTAACTCTTTCAGCTAAGTATTTTGGTGAGAATTTTGTAGTCTTGATTAAGTAAGGGTATAGGCCTATAAGAACCTGGTAAGGCTAAATCCTTCCCCGACTTAGGTAATACTTTATTTATAGCTGAGTTAAAATAAGCGGGTAAATAATTCTGTGAAAGCATGTGGTTAAAAGAAGAAGTCAAGGGGCAAAAGTTACTAAGCGACGGTTTGACAGCGGTTTCTATTCTATTCTAAACCCCGGCGATTTGACGGCGGTTTCTATTCTATTCTAAACCCTGGGGGTTTGGTGGCAGTTTTGCAGTGGTTTCTAAATGACAGACCTGTTCTATTCTATTCTAAAATGTGTTTTGATGGCAGTTTTGCAGCGGTTTTGGCTTTAGTAAATCTGCAGAAAACAAAACCGTCGACAAACCACAGTCAAAACACATTTTAGAATAGAATAGAACATTTGTAATTTGGCTGTTTCTTGTGAAGTAAGGTGTGATTCCTGTAAAAAGTCAATGTCTATGTGTACTTTGGAAAGGTATAAAAGTATTTTTCGACATTTTGTTGGAGAGTTGATACCTCCAATGTTCCAGAAACCAATTCTAAGATCTGTCATGTCTGCTGAGGTAGTGCATGAAGGTTCTGTCCCAATCCTTTTCACATAAAAAGCAAGGAAATGATATGAAGGAGGGAGAGAAGGGGAGGATAAAACATAAGGAAACAGGGAGGACAAGACAAACATGAAAAGACATACACCTGTAAATTGCAGATAAGGAAGTAGCAGTGAGACATGCTAGAGGAAAAGCCCCATAAGGATAATTAACAAAGACAATATCTACACTTCAGAAACTGAACTGGAACTATAAACTCAGGATTGGAACTATTTATAAATATAGTCTCCTAACTAATGTTATAACATTGTTTAAGTTTAAAAGTTTTGTATATTAAGCATTGTATTGATGTAATAGATGGAGTTGTGTTTATCCTCTGTATATTAACAGCAGTTTATATGTAAAGTACAAGTGAAGATCCTTTACTTACAGTCAGGGGCATAAATATTGGGACATTGACATCATTTTAATATTTTGGCCTCTATTCACCACCACAATGGCTTTGAAATGAAACAAACAAGATGTGCTTTAACTGCAGACTTTCAGATTTAATTTGAGGGTAATTAAATCCAAATCAGGTGAACGGTGGAGGAATTACAACAGTTTCTATATGTGCCTCCCACTTTTTAAGGGGCCAAAAGTAATGGGACTATCAACTCAAAAGCTATTTAATGGACAAGTGTGGGCTATTCCTTCGTTATTTCATTATCAGTTAAGCAGGTAAAAGGTCTGGAGTTGATTCTAGATGTGACATTTGCATTTGGAATCAGTTGCTGTCGACTCTCAATATGAGATCCAAAGAGCTGTCACTATCAGTGAAGCAAGCCATCATTAGGCTGAAAAATCTAAACAAACCCATCAGAGAGATAGCAAAAACATTAGGTGTGGCCAAATCAACTGTTTGGAACATTCTTTTAAACATTTTATTTATTAAAGCAATGCACATTATCAAACAGTATACAAAATAGTCAAGAAATATGACAATAAATGTTAGTACAAATTGTGTCTTTTCAGAAATACACTAAATAAATAAAATATTGCATAACAAACACTGTTTTCGACAGTTTACCTTCATGAAAAGGGAAACATATTGAACAGACAATACAGCAAACAAAAATAAAAAGAAATACATTTCAAAAAAAGAAATATAACAAAATATGTCTTCGTTAGCTTGCCTATTTCCACCCCCACTTTTCCTCCTCGAGCAGTACCCTTAAAAATTTTGTCTATAAACTAATATCTATAATCCAGATTTACAAAACTATTGGAGGATCATTATCTACCATACGATGCATGAACCATATAGTATTTGAAAACGAGTTACATATCTGTGTTTTAACAGCTGTAGAAAGGGTTACAATGTAACTCTCCCAAACTGCGAAGAAACATTCAACCTGTGTCTCCTTTTCCAGAGTAGCTCCCACCCACTCCATTCTAAAGAGATAGAAAAGTTTAGCTTTGAAAAGATTCATAGAAGGTGGTTCCGGTTTAATCCAGCTCTGCAAGATGGATTTCCTTGCCGCAGCACTCACTGCCAATAATAGTTTACGGCTTCCTCTTGTTATACGTAGATCATTGGAAATAATCCCAAACAGTGCCCACTCTGGATTTAGAGGTAAATAATTGATTAAATGTGTTACTGAATATGCACGAACATCAATCCAAAATTTACGTATTATAGGGCAATCCCAAAGGCAGTGTATTTGGTCTGCTCGGGGATTTCTACATTTAAAACAATGATGCGAATCAGATAAACCAATCAAAAATCTCCTATGTGGGAAAAGATACGTTCTGTGTACTATGCTAAGGAACATTTCTGTATACATAATGGAAGGGAATGATCTACATGCTTTGTAATGTGCGTCTAGCAATTCATCCACCTGCAGACTCGGAACCTGGGAGGTCCAAACCACAATACCTCTCTGAGATTGGGTGTGATCTAACGAGCTTCGGAGCCAGTTATAGGCTGAAGAAATTGCCCCTTTATTTTGAGATTGTTGCCTCAACATCACATCGAGTAAATTATCCCAGTCAGCAGAAGAAAAACATCTTATTACCAGACTAACATAGTGCTGTGCCAGTAAAAATGCTACAGGGTATCCAGTTGTCACTGGGTATTTTTCAGACATCTCCTGGAACGTGAGGGGTTGGTGTGTCTCCAAATTTACCATGCATCCTATATTGGGAACTCCGCCTACTCTCCAAATATTAAAAGGGTAACCAGCTTGCCCTTCCTGAAAATCTGGATTTGATATCAATGGGAGAAACAATGTATTATGAGCGTTTAAATTATATTTGTGGCGTGTGATGCACCATAATTTTCTGACAGACCATAGTAAAGGGTTATCTCGATATAGGGGTAAAATTTCTTGATCATATAAATGCAAGAAAGATATTAGATCGCCCCCCTGAAGAAATTCCCTTTCCAGAGAGGTAACTGCATAGTTATCAGGACAATATAGCCAATCCTTGAGATATCTAAGATGGGCCGCCTGGCAATACAACTGGACATCTGGAAAGTTAATTCCCCCATTAGTTACAGTTTGTTGCAACTTTATAAGCCCAATACGGGGACGCTTAACCTTCCATATGAACTTCCTAAATAAGAAATTAAGTTGTTGTGTGTCTTTGGGTGTTAGCATCAAAGGTAAAACTTGGATCAAATATAACAATCTAGGGAATGACACCATCTTGTTTAAATTTCCCCTGCCTGTATAAGATAGTGGCAGTGTTTTCCTGCCCTCCAGCTCACCAGACACCCCCCGGATAGCAGACATGTAGTTTAGCTCGTACAGAAGACTTGGCCTCCGTGGTATAACAATACCTAAACAAGTTATAAAGTCCAATCTCCATTTTAGTTCAGCCTCCCCCAAACCATTTATCAAAAAGTTTCCGGAGCCCAGTCTAAGTGCTACCGACTTTGACCAATTAACTTGGAATCCCGAGCAGTCTCCAAATTGCTTTAAAATATGAAATATTTTAGGTAGTGATTCCGCTGGGTTTGATATATAAAGCAGAATTTCATCTGCAAAGGCGGTGAGTTTTGTTTCTTTATTTCCTATTTTGATCCCATGAAAATCCAAGTCATTATGCAAAAGACGTAGCAAGGGATCTATTGCCAAATTAAATAGAATTGGAAACAGGGGACAACACTGATGAGTTCCTCAAAACATATTAATTGGCACACTGTTGTGGCCATTTATTTGTAGGATGGTGGTTGGCGAGGCATATAGCTAATGAATTAGGTCAATAAACAAAGAGGGAAAATTTCTAGCTTTAAGCACCGAGTATAGATGAGGCCAAAGAACTGTGTCGAAAGCTTTTGTTGTGTCTATACTCAATAATATATTTTTAGAAGCATGTGATTGTGAAGAGGCAATTGTTGCCGCTATGGCTGAGCGTATGCCTTTAATAGAGTGTGTGTTTTGCACAAATACTAGTTGATGTACCGTTAGTATTTGGGGAAGTATGTTTTGCAATCGGTCTGCCATGAGTTTTGCAAATAGTTTTATATCCGAATTAAGTAGCGTTATTGGTCTGTATGTATCTATTTCCTGAGGGTTTCAATTGGGCTTGGGGATCAAAATAGTATAAGCCGAGTTAAAATAGGGAAAGGGTGTATGATTCTGTAAGATATTATTGAATAGATCTACTAAAGCAGGGGTTATGTGTGGTTGGAGTATCTTGTAAAACTCATTTGACAACCCATCCTGACCCGGGGACTTATGGAGATGTAGCTGAGAAATAGCCGAACTAACTTCTGAAAGTGTAACTGGCAGACTGAGCGACTCAGACTGCTCTACAGATATGCTAGGTAAATGCACTTCTTGCATTAGTCGGCTATGATGATCTGCATCAAACAGAAGAGTTGAATAGAGGGTACTAAAATAATTATTGTTCGGAACATTCTTAAAAAGAAAGAATGCACCAGAGTGCTCAGCAACACCAAAAGACCCAGAAGACCATGGAAAACAACTGTGGTGGATGACAGAAGAATTATTTCCCTGGTGAAGAAAAACCCCTTCACAACATTGGCCAAATCAAGATCACTCTCCAGGAGGTAGGTGTGTATGTGTCAAAGTCAACAATCAAGAGAAGACTTCACAAGAGTGAATATAGAGGGTTCACCACAATATGTAAACCATTGGTGAGCCTCAAAAACAGGAAGACCAGATTAGAGTTTGCCAAACAACATCTAAAAAAGCCATTACAGTTCTGGAACAATATCCTATGGACAGATGAGACAAAGATCAACTTGTACCAGAGTGATGGGAAGAGAAAAGTTTGGAGAAGGAAAGGAACTGCTCATGATCCAAAACATACCACCTCATCAGTGAAGCATGGTGGTGGTAGTGTCATGGCGTGGGCATGTATGGCTGCCAATGGAACTGGATCCCTTGTATTTATTGATGATGTGACTGCTGACAAAAGCAGCAGAATGAATTCTGAAGTGTTTTGGGCAATATTATATGGTCATGTTCTGTCAAATGCTTCAGAACTCATTGGACGGCGCTTCACAGTGCAGATGGTCAATGACCCGAAGCATACTGCAAAAGCAACCAAAGAGTTTTTTAAGGCTAAAAAGTGGAATGTCATGCAATGGCAAAGTCAATCCCCTGACCTGAATCCGATTGAGCATGCATTTCACTTGATGAAGACAAAACTGAAGGGAAAATGCCCCAAGAACAAGCAGGAACTGATGACATTTGCAGTAGAGCCCTGGCATAGCATCACCAGGGATGAAACCCAACGTCTGGTAATGTCTATGCATTCCAGACTTCAGGCTGTAATTGCCTGCAAAGGATGTGCAACAAAGTATTAAAAAGTGAAAGTTAGATTTAGGATTGTTTAGTTTGTCCCATTACTTTTGGCCCCTTAAAAAGTGGGAGGCACATATAGAAACCGTTGTAATTCCTACACCGTTCACCTGATTTGGATGTAATTACCCTCAAATTAAATCTGAAAGTCTGCAGTTAAAGCACATCTTGTTTGTTTCATTTCAAAGCCATTGTGGTGCTGAATAGAGGCCAAAATATGAAAATTCTGTCAATGTCCCAATATTTATGCACCTGACTGTATATTCCTTATAAAAGTAACTTTAATGTTTTTTAACTACTGTGTGTTTACTTACCTGGAGTGATTATGGTGGGAGCTCCATTGCTGCGGAAGCTGTGGAAGGAGAATACATTGGTGGTAAATGTGAAGTGAAATGATACAGTATTGTATTGTGATTACACATAATCTATATACCACACTATATATTCTATCACTGGATTTTCCCAGATAAGCCCTTTTGACATTTAAAATAATTAACCTGGGTGGAGGCACCTACAATGGGGATGTACACCACTTAGAGGAATGCTAAAGGTGGGTGGGTACATTAGGAGTAACAAAGGAGTTAGTAACCTGGTGACCCTTTAGTGGTAAAAAGGGGGGTTACTTTTGGAGGCACTACTGAGATGCGAGTTATAAACTCAGGTGCAGGGTAGGTGCAGATTTAGTTTGTTAGCCAACAGGGCTTAAATTAAAGTGGAGTTTAAATGATATGGGGCTCATACAGACCCTGTAAAGATAAGGGACAAAGATGCAGGGTGAAGAATTTGAGTAAATGATGTCCAATCATGTACCAGCAGAGCACCCCTCTGTGGTTTCAGGTGAGGACAAGGGACTAATCCTCAGGGAGATAGGGAATGTAGTAGAGGAGATATGGGGACCGGCTATATTAGCATGATATGGGAGATTAGGAGTAGAGGTGACCGGTAGATAAATTGAGAGATGGAAATAGCCATGCTCTCATAGAGAGTAGGAGAATATGTAGAAGTAGTCATGACTGGAATATAAATATAGTGAAAAATGGATGCAACCATGCTTTCGTGGAGAGTCTGGGGAGTAGATTATAGCCGGGAGCCATGGGGGCTGACCCTGAGGAGGACACAGAAGGGGGCCAGATGAGGGGTCCACCCTTAGGAGCAAGGGAAAGGTACAGGGATCAGAATGGAGTTCTGCTTCTCTAGAATAAAAGTAGAAATGTGAGAAGACAATATGAGTGAGAGGATAGTGGTTAGAGGAAGCCACAAAAGTGACAGGGAAATAGAGAGGAAGAATCCCCTGGTAGTAATGGCAGTGGCCAATAGAGAATTGATTGAGTGATAATCTTGATGATAATCCTGTATCATTCACAGATTATCAGGGGGAGTGTGTAACCCTGGGTAAGGGTTAAAGTGATGTATAAAAGATAAAATAGATGTCTAGGAATGAGTTAATAATAACTATATCCATAAATATGGTATCTTATGGTGAAAAGAGTGTTATAACCTACATTAATTGTTATAACAGAAAAATGTATGTGAAATTCATATAGGATATGAGGTGACAATATATTTCATTCATCTATTTACAGCAAAATGGCATTTATTAGGTAAATGTTAAATAAACTGTAGGGATACATGTGGTGATGTAAATATAAGTAAATATGTGGAAATGTATGCACCCTGTGCATGTTAGATATATATGATGCCAGTGGACTTTAGTGCTTCATGCTGCAAATATACATTTCACAGACATTGGTGATAGTTGTAGAAGGGGGCGGAGTAATATAGGTGGGAGTGAATTGTTTCCTGTCAGTAAAAGAGGATCTGGTGAGAGGGAGGATATATAACAGCTGTTAGCAGCAGCTGATGGTTAGTCTCCTGATCCCTCCCTCCAGTGCCTGCCCTCCTGTGACCCGGGCAGCCAGTGAGCAGCGAAATGCTGCCAGGCGCAGGGGGCAGAGCCGGAAAGGGAGCCCAGCCGGAGCTGGGGAAGAATGTGGGACAGTGGCACCCACCGTGTCTTGTCGATAATGCCAGAGAGGTGGTGTCACAGGAGGTGGACCCGCACCAATCATGGCATTGCCTGGTGAGAGGAGGCGCTGGCTCAGACAGCAGGCCAATGATCGCAGTGGGACTGCCGGCATCATGGAGCAGGCGCCAGCTACAGTTTGCCAGGAGGTGGCTATCAGGAGTCCCCCTGTGACGGAGGTCTGAGAGGCGGGTCCTGGGCAGGCAAATCAGCCTGAATTCACGCTGACTGCAGAGGCTGAAGCAAGCTGCAGCTCCCACTACAAAGGATAGCCTGGAGGCTGTATCTTTATACAGCAGGGCTGTGAGTACAAATACATGCACCACACTCACAGTAATCACCAGCTGCCCTTCAAACATTACTCAAATGCTTAATTTCTGCCTATTCATATAACTGATTTACTAGCAAGCTGAGGCACCAAAGAGGAGGGAGCAAAAGGGATAGATAACTCAATATCTATAACAGACAGGGACTTAGAAAAAAAAAGCAATTCCCTTAGGGAATACAGGAAGAATTCACAGCCTGAGGCAGATATAAGTCAGGGGGAGTTGGTGTATGCATCTACTATATAAAATAGTGCCAGTTAAATTTATAATCCACAGCACACAGCACCAAACTTGGGTTTTTGCACTGGCAGGACTGCTGTATAAATATAATTATTTTGGAGTATGAATAGTTATGTTCATTGTGACTGTGATGGAATAAACCCACAGGACTATATTTGTTGATATTGCAAGGCTTATATACTTACCAAGGTACCAGCATAAGCACATTATATGGACTTACCTATATTGTGGAGGGGAGTCCAGTTATACTAATCTATGGCATGACAAAGTCTATAATTTCGACCAAGGAAACGTGAAGGTTTGCTAGAGGAAAACCCCCATAAGGATAATTAACAAAGACAATATCTACACTTCAGAAACTGAACTGGAACTATAAACTCTGGATTGGAACTATTTATAAATATAGTCTCCTAACTAATGTTATAACATTGTTTAAGTTTATGGGTTTTGTATATTAAGCATTGTATTGATGTAATAGATGAAGTTGTGTTTATCCTCTGTATATTAACAGCAGTTTATATGCAAAGTACAAGTGAAGATCCTTTACTTATATTCCTTGTAAAAGTAACTTTAATGTTTTTTAACTACTGTGTGTTTACTTACCTGGAGTGATTATGGTGGGAGTTCCATTACGGTGGAATCTGTGGAAGGAGAATACATTGGTGGTAAATGTGAAGTGAAATGATACAGTATTGTATTGTGATTACACATTATCTAGACACCACACTATATATTCTATCACTGGGTTTTCAAAAATAATTAACCTGAGTTGAGGTACTGGCAATGGGGATGTACACCACTTAGAGGAATGCTAAGGGTGGGTACATTAGGAGTAACAAAGGAGTTAGTAACCTGGTGACCCTTTAGGGGGGTTACATCCAGCAAAGATGGAAAAGTATTTCTAACAAATTAGGCCAAAGCTGGGCCTTTGACAGATTCAGGGAGACCAACAAGTCTTATGTTGTTGCGCCGAGAACAGTTCTCAATGTCATCTATTTTGTTACGCAGGTAGTAATTATCCTTCTGTAAGACTTGAACCTTTCCTTTAAGGTCAAAAACATCTTGGAATGTGGCACCTAATCTGACCGATAACTGCTGAAGCTGATCTTTGATATCAGATACTGCCTGCGTCAAAAGAGGGGTCATTGTGCTTTTGATTGCTTCAACAATATCTCCAAAAGTGATGGGATCTGTAACACAACGAGCTTGATCTCCAACTTGTGCTGTAGCTTTTTTGTGGGCAGGAGGAGTGACCTCTGACTCATCCTCGGGTGCCATGTTATGTGACATTTTTCCTGGCACGGAGGCTTTGGAATGGAGGAAGAGGAGGAGGATGGGGACTGAAACTATTTCTTCATACAAGCACAATTGCAATAAAATATTATGTATACTGCAAGTAGCAACCACTTTGAATCCGTGTGCTATAAGTATTGGTGATGGGTAAATGAAAGGATAGCTCAGCACCCTACAAGAGCAGAAACTATGGCATTATCCTTGTTCTGCAGAAGTGGCAGTTTCTGTTGTCCCCCTAAGTCTCCCACCTCAAAACTAAATTAGTATGATTAGTGAGCCAAGAAGAGGTTAATTGAGAAAGGTAAGTCAAGGCTCCCCCAGGAGGTTGTAGATGATATTGTGTGTAGCAGCAGACTCTTCAGTGCCCGCAGCGCGGGAATATGCATCCAATGGCAGTGTCTGCCCCTCAGCCTTCCAGCGTCTCCCAGCCTCAGACAAACTTCGTTGAAGGATGGAGCAGCCACAGGGACAGCGCTCCAAAGTTATACTGGCGGTTACCCACAGGATCCCTATCCTAGGCAGCAGCAGCTTCCACATGCGCACTGTGCGCTCCAAATTAAACCAGGTAAGTACCGGATCAGGGATGCTCTGGCAGGCAGTAGAAGAGAGGCAATATGAGCCTTGATAAAAGGTGTGTTGCAAGGAGTAAAGTGGAGCTCCTACACGGGGCTGCTTACTCCATGAACCCGGAACCGGAAGTTGCTGTCGTTTTTTAACTTCTATTTGCCATTGGTTTAGAAAAAGTTCAAAACCAACAGTCTTTAGAGCTGCAAAACATTATTGACATCAACATCATGTTTTAATTAAAGCTTAAACAAAATGGATGATTAATAGTAATTTTTTTAGACAGCTGAACTCCATCGATTTGTGTAATTCTTGGTT
Organism: Taudactylus pleione; assembly: GCA_031769625.1. Classification (NCBI taxonomy): domain Eukaryota; kingdom Metazoa; phylum Chordata; class Amphibia; order Anura; family Myobatrachidae; genus Taudactylus; species Taudactylus pleione. Next base: position 96,387 of record JAUIMM010000031.1, read on the forward strand.
TAAGTTTAGAACCAAAATCAATGGTTAGTAAATGTATCCCTTAGTATCCTTTATTATTTGTCATCAAAATATGTTTGTATTGATCAGTGGTAATAATCCAAAATAATAAATTTTGATCCTATGATATAAGAAAATAAAATATAAAAAGTACCTGAGGGATGAATCAGTGGTGTAACACTCTATTATAATGCAATCTTTTATAGTTACCCTGAATAAGCGTAAATAGCATTTCATTAAATATTTTGCTTTAATAATTACCTCAATATATTATATTACATTGAAACATAGAAACATAGAAAATTTGACGGCAGATAAGAACCACATGGCCCATCTAGTCTGCCCCTTTTCATTTATCCTTTTAGCAACTTCAACCCTATTTGCTCCTTAGGTCTCTTTTACTGATATTCTTATGCTTATCCAAAGTGTGTTTAAATTGCTCCACCGTCTTTGCTTCAACCAGCTGTGATGGGAGGCTATTCCACTTATCCACTACCCTGTCTGTGAAGTAATTTTTCCTCGTGTTCTTGTACATTTCTTCCTTTGAAGAATGTCTCCCTCCTGTACCCTGTTAAAACCCTTGATGTATTTGAAAGTATCTATCATGTTCCCCATTTCCCTTCTCTGTTCCAAACTATACATAATAAGATCTATAGTCTTTCTGGGTAAATTCTGTTATGTAGACCATGCACCATTTTAGTTGCCCTTCTTTGTATTATCTCTAATGTATCTATATCCTTCTGGAGATATGGCCTCCAGAACTGAACACAGTATTGTAAATGAGGCCGTACCAATGACCTATACAGGGACATTATCACTTCTTTTTTCCTGCTACTGATTCCTTTCCCTATGCAACCAAGCATCTGATTTGCCTTCCTCAATGCTTTGGTGCATTGCTTGCCTGCCTTCAAGTCATCTGAAATGGTGACTCCTAAATCCATTTCCTCCTCTGTATTTTCCATTATAGTGTCCTTGATACTATAATTATCCTTTAGGTTATTGAGACCCAAGTGAATGATTTTGCATTTTTTTACATTAAACTATAGTTGCCATGTTGTTGCCCATTCCTCTAGTCCACCCAGATCCTCAGTCATTTGTTTTACCCCCCCGGTGTGTCTACCATGTTGCAAACTTTTGTGTCATCTGCAGAAAAGCCTACTTTCCCTTCAATACCATTTGCAATATCACCAACATAGATAAAAAAAAGAACTGGCCCAAGTACAGATCCCTGGAATACTCCACTGGTAACCTTTCCCTCCAGTGAATACAATCCTTTTAGTACAACTATCTGTTTCCTATCCTGCAACCAAGATCTTATCAATTCAACTAAAAATTAAAAGCATATATAACACCAGGGAATGCAGTCAGGAAGCCGACAGTCAAAATGCCTCTCACCGGCTTCCCGACTGTCTAATCCCAGCAGGGTTCTTATGACAGGTGCCAAAATCCTGACACCTGTCATTTTACCTACACCGTAAGCCCGACGCCCAACATAACAATCAAAGGTAATCTGGGTGGCTGGCAAGGACAGCCATGGGGGGAGGGTTAGGTTATGGGCTCATGGGCAGACTTAGGGTCAGGCACCCCCTGGATGGTTAGCCTAGGGGAAGGGGGCATTAGGGTTATGCACCATTTGGGGGAGGTTAGAGGTAGGCATCCCCCCAGGAGACTTAGTTTTAGGATGTGGGGAAGAGGGGGTTAGGTTTAGGCACTTACAGGGAGGGTTAGGGTTAGGCACTTGGGGATGAGGTTAGGGTTAGGCATCCCTAAGGGAGGGTTAGGGGGGTAAGGTTCATTATAGTTAAAATATTTACCTGTCGGGATCTTCAGTTACCGGTCATGCGTCCGGCGGTATTTCATACTGATCCCAATAGCAGCGCTTTAATAACAGCACTATATAATATACTATATACATACAAATATAGATGATGGATGGTTTGAAGATAAACAAATAAAAATTTATTGAGATAGTAAAATCTATACTCTATTGTAAAAGTGACTCATAAAGTGCTCATAGTTGTAGACAAAAATATGTAGCTGAAAAATATTTATCGCAATAAAACAGTCCACTTAAATCCACTCCTGATGTAGACTGGTGTTAGGATTCTCTCTCTCGTATCCCAGAAATAATTTTTTGCAGCAGAACTTTACCAATAGATGTTTTGGTTCTTCTCAGGGAAGTCCTCTGGCATCCAGTACATAGAGATGGTGAGCTGAAGCACAAATAACAAGGTGTCCTCCAAACCTGCAAATAGTTCCAAAGCAAGAAACTATGGCCCTCATTCAGAGCCATACGCTCTGAGCAGAGCGCACGCTCTGAATGAGGGCTGTCCTCCATAATTATGGAGCGTCCTCCTGGACGCTCGTATAGCTGTGGGTCACCACCCACAGCCTGTATGAGCGTGCAGGTTGAAGGCCGCGATGGTCTTGACCATCGCGAACGATGGTCTTGACCATCGCGACCATCGCCACTGCGAGCGGGAGCCTGCGGTTGAGTTTTTCAACCGCAAGGCCCGGAGTGATTTTGGCTCTATCAGAGCCAAAATCACTCCCACTGACATCACTAGTGATGTCAGTGGGCCGGCTTCTGATGGTAGGCGTTCCCTTGGGAACGCCCCCGTCAGGGAGGCACGCCCCAGGCACGCCCACCAAAGGGGGCGTGTTGTCAATCAACATCGACAGCACGCCCCCTTTGAGCAGACACAATGAGCGAAGGAAAGTCCTTCGCTCGTCGCGTCTGGCGCATGCGCACGATGGAGCTCCCACCGTCGTGCGCATGCGCAGTGCACAACATCGACCCACTTGCGAGCGAACAGCCGCTTGCGAGTGGATCTGAATCAGGCCCTATGTCCAATATAAATCAAACAGATTCCAGGAGTCTGGATAAGGGGTCCAAACTCAATGAATTTTGCTTAGCAATGACTGCTCAGCTTCATCAGGTGTATGTCTTGTGTGTCAAAAGGAGTAATTAATATACCCATTGGATAATTAGAAAATGCTGAGCACTTGTGTTTAATAAAAAAAATATTTAGATAAATTAGTAAATACATAAACTGTAATTCAGTTTACATCTAATCCTAATGTGGTAAGGAGGCAACCCCACTATAGTTACTATTTTCAAAGAGTATACCTATAAAGATACAAATTGGATATGTACTTACATAATATAAACCAAAACTGCATTCAATCTACAGCTAATCCTAAATTCCTAATGTGGTAAGGAGGCAACCCCACTCCATAGCACATCAGATTAGATGTAAACTGATGGATGGTTTATGTATTTATTCATTTATCTAGATATTTATATTATTAAACACAAGTGCTCAGCATTTTCTAATTATCCAATGGGTATATCAAGGACTCCTTTTGACCAACAACACATACTCCTGATGAAGCTGAGTGGTCATTTCTCAGTGAAATGCATTGAGATTGGACCCCTTATCCGGACTCCTGGAACTTGTTGGATTTATATTGTACACGGTTTCTTGATTTGGAACTATTTGCTGCTTTGGAGGACACCTTGTTAGTTGTGCTTCAGCTCACCATCTCTATGTACTAGATGCCAGAGGACTTCCCTGAGAACAACCAAAACATCTTTTGGTAAAGATCTGCTGATAAAATTATTTCTGGGATACAAGATAAAGAGTCCGAATACCAACATAAGCCTACTTCAGGAGTGGACTGTTTTATTGCTATAAATGTTATTCATCTACATAATTTTTGCCTACAACTATGAGCACTTTATGAGTCACTTTTACAATAGAGTATAGATTTTACTATCTCAATAAAATTGTATTTGTTTATCTTCAAACTGTCCATCATCTATATTTCTATGTATATAGGACCTGATTCAGACCCGCTCACTAGATGCGATCGCTAGCTCCTAGCTTATGGAAATTCAGCTAAGTGACATCAAGGCAGCCGCTTGCAGGGCAAGTCATAAGCACACCCACTATGTTTTGGTGAGTGATCACTTTTTGTTTGTAGATACCCACCAGCCTGTCTTAATATGCCCACGTGCGTACATCACCTCCAGAAAGTGCAAGAAACCATTGGTACATCGAGCACCATCGGATGCGATTGCAGCGCTTGAAGTTGACTATACCCTGCCGCAAGTACTGCGAGCACTTCAGTGTAGATTTCAAGCAAGTGACGTGTCCTATGATGCTGGCTGTTAATTTTGCATGCCTCTGAAATGGCATTGAAACACTCTGGCACACCTGCATCAAATACTCCACTCCCCTGTTACTAACGCCCTGCCCCTGTTACCTCCCTCAAATGGCCTCTCCTGTCAATCGTTCCACTGGGCTGTCTTGGCAGGGCGAGCAAGTACATTCCGATCGCTCGAACTAGTTTGCACACATGCACTGTGAACTACATGCATGCGCACATCAGCAAACATCGTCTGCAAAGAGCGGCTGCTTGCTAGCGAGCAGGTCTGAATCAGGTCCATAGTCTATTACATAGTGCTGGTATTACTGTATATATGTTTTTAATTTTTTGTGGTTATTGTTGGGTCTGACAATCCCATATACCAGCAGCTTCATGACAGCACATTATAAATGTATATTTGCTTTTAGTGTTTATCCATTCAACAGTCATAGAGGTAAATTTACTAAAGTGAGAGTTTTTAGAAGAGAGTTTTAAAAGTGATGTTGCTTATAGCAACCAATCAGATTCTAGCTATTATCTTCTAGAAGGTGCTATTTAAATCTTAAGTAGAATCTGATTGGTTGCTATGGGCAACATCACTTTTAAAACTCTCTTCTAAAAACTCTCACTTTAGTAAATTTACCCCATAGAATCCAATCCCAAGATTTCCAGTTTGTTTATCATTCTGCAATTCGGGACCGTGTCAAAAGCTTTACTAAAGTCTAGATAGGCTACATCTACAGCTCCCTTTGATCTATTACTCTTGTCACCCAGTTGGAAAAGTCTATATGATTTGTTTGGCATGATCTCCCCTGAGTAAATCCATGCTGTTTGGGATCCTGTAAACTGTAGGATTTGAGATATTCCACAACTTTCTTTTAATAGTGTATCCATTATTTTTCCCACTACTGATGTAAGCAGTGGCGTAACTATAAATTTTTGCTCCCCCCTGCCAAAAAGTTTCAGATGCATCCCCCGGCCATAAAACAATTACACCCAAAGCTGACGTTTATGGTGTGTGGTATCATGATACAGTAATGTATCGTATGACACAATAAGTAATGCACCTTATAGCACATTATGTTATACCGTAATGCCTTTGTAACAAATTATGCCACATCTTAATGCCCCTATAACACATTATGCCAGACTATAATACCCCTTACAACAAATTTTGCCACACAGTAATGCCATTACACATTATGCCACAAAATAATGCCACGTATAACACATACTGACACAGAGTAATGCCCTTATAACAAATTATGCCACACTGTGCCTCTTATACAGTGCCCCCTGTAGTAGTCCTCCTGTAGTTGTGCCCCTTATGCAAGGCCCCCTGTAGTAGTGCCCCTTTTGCAATGCCCCCTGTAGCAATACCCATAATGCAGGCTCCTCTGTAGCAGTGCCCATTATGCAGGCCCCCCTGGAGCAGGGCCCATTATGCAGGCCCCCCCAGGAGCAGTGCCATTTTGCAGGCCCCTGTAGAGCAGTGCCCCTTATGCAGGCCCCCCTGGAGCAGTGCCCCTTATGCAGGCCCCCCTGGAGCAGGGCCAATTATGCAGGACCCCTGTAGCAGTGCCAATTATGCAGGCCCCCTTGTAGCAGTGCCCATTATATAGGCTCCCCTGTAGCAGTGCCCCTTATACAGGCCCCCTTGTAGCAGTGCCCCTTATGCAGCCCCCCCTTATGCAGTTCCCCTAATGCAGGCCCCCCTGTAGCAGTGCCCCTTATGAAGGCCCCCTGGAGCAGTGCCCCTTATGCAGTCCCCTGCAGCAGTGCCCCTTATGCAGCCCCCCTGTAGCAGTGCCGCTTTTGCAGGCCCCACTGTAGCAGTGCCCATTATGCAGGCCCCCCTGTAGCAGTGCCCATTATGCAGGCCCCCTTGTAGCAGTGCCCATTATGCAGGCCCCCCTGTAGCACTGCCCTTTATGCAGGCCCCCCTGTAGCAGTGTCCCTTATGCAGGCCCCCCTGTAGCAGTGCCCCTTATGCAGGCCCCCCTGTAATTAAGACCACATCCACCAGTACTTACCTAACTTACCGCCATCCGGGATGTCCCTCACACTGCCACGCTGACTTGATCTAACATGATCCAGCAGGCACGGTCGTGCAGTATCCTCAGCACATGGGTGACATCATGACATCACCCACGCACTGCATGACTGGGAATGCTGGCCTCTGAAGTGATCGGAGGCTTTCTTAGCCTCCGATCACTTCAGAGGCCAGCGTGTTCAGTCAAGCAGTTGTCAAGCAATGGCCCCCAGTGTACCCAAGCCACCGTGGAGGCTGTGGGGTCCGTAGTTGCACCACTGGATGTAAGGCTAACTGGTCTATAGTTACTTGCTTCTTCACTTCCACTTTTTCAATATTTTAATTAATTTTGTTCTGTTCTTTAGAATCTTCATCCCTCACTTATCTGGTGGACACAACAGGATCAATGTATGATGATTTTATAGAGTTAAAATGTGTAAATTCCTGGCTAATGGACCGCATTACTGCTAGGTTTCCATGTGGAGTTCGTCAGTATACCATGGTGGAGTATAATGATCCAAGTATGATTTTAATCTACCAGAGTTGCAACTTTGTTTGCCATTAACCGGACATTTTAGTTATCTGTTTCAATAAGAGTGCCTACACACTATGTGATGTGCTCACGATGCGATATCATGAGCAATTTCCCTTGAACTCTCCCCAGCAGCACCCTGGCACTCCAGGACACGTTGTGTCACAGATCATGCAGGATAGCAGACAGATGCTTGCATGGACCAGGGATATCCATGATGCATGCATCTGTTAGTAAAAAAGTAAACACAGGTTCAGTGTGACCCATCCATGCTGCTGTTTAAAACATGAAAACCTGTGTAAAAAAATGCCGCGACTCCTCCCCCAGAAGAGCAACTTTAGTGACCCAGTGGTGGTTGTGCAAAATACAGGGGACAAATGATGTAGGGGTCCCCCGTACTTAAGTACAACCAGCATCAGGCTAGTCAGAACGAGCCCTGGTTGCCAAAATATGGGAGGCAAATGACGTAGGGGTCCCCTGTACTATGAGCAACCACACTGGGCTCTGATCTGGTCCTTGGCGAAAAAATGCGTAGGGTCCCCTGCATTATCCAGACTTTTTCTAGTGGGGGGCTAATGCCACAGCCAGTGGAGCCTTTTCACCGAGCCCCCCAGCCAAAGCAATAACACTGACCACTAGTCAGCCCAGGGCAGGGATCCTTTGGGAGCTGGAGAGGTTGTTACCTCCCGAATGAAGAACTCAGATGCAGCTTCTACCTTTGTAGAGCCGTATATGAGTGTTCATTGGCTGAGAGAGGTCAGCCTCTGCCTCTCTCAGCTAATGAACAGCTCCCTCCATTGAAATTAATGAAGAGCTGCTGGGTTACTAAGGTTTATTTTGTGGTTCCCACCATTGACTTTGTGATCGTGAGTGGAAACTCATGATTAGGACATATTTTACAAGATCTCTAGTATAAAATATCGCCTAGTATGAAGGCACCTTTAGTTGTAGTTATTTAATATTTGTTTTATTAATTAAAATGCTGAGTAATGTCAACATTGCTTTGATACAAGTACATTTTGTTGTTATATTTTATGAGAAACGATGTCATAAGTTACTGCACAAATACAGTAATGATTGTAATTAATTTTAAGTGCTAGATGTATGGAGTGTGCATGTAAGTCACCCATAGTTTTATTATTTTAAATACCACTCTTAAAATTAACTTAACTAATAAATAAGACACAGACAACCATATAGAATTAAAAAAAAAGGTCATAGCCAAATTTATTTACATTGGATCAGAATTGAATTAATTAGTCCTGGTGGTAAAAAGCAGTGATAATAATTGTTCACTTTATCAAAAATGGGGTGGAGTTTTCAGCCCTGTCCACAAGCCATCCTGGGTAGTAACTAGCACAGTGCTGCTCCCTCCCTAGGATGAAGACCTGGTTCTCCCCTAAAGCAGTAACCGACTTGCCTCTCTCAAAGGGGGAATGCTAGCCAAGCTCTGCTGTGCTAAATTGAGCCACCGAGGAGCACTGCTTTCCGCCAACAACGTGGACAAAAATGGCCACATAATGCCACCAAAGAAAACCTAGCCCCTCCAAACTATTCCAATGAAGCCAAGATATCCGAGACAAAAAACTCTAAACCTTCTTCAGTGAGGTGCACTTCATATATAAATGTGCCTCCTCATAGCGAAGATGAGGGTGCTTGATAAAATGCCCATCTAAACCAATCACAAACCTAGACATGCAGCATTCAGCTTCCTCCTAACTCTGTCTAGGGCTGCCCCACCCTGGGTACCGTACCAGAACCTCCTCAGAATTATTTCAAACTAACAAAGCTTAACTTGTGACCAGAGCTCTACTATCAACCTTAAATGCTGCTTAATGGCGATTATTAGTTCAACCCCCTTACATGTGCCAGAGTCATTACCACCTAAGTGCACGACCAGACAGTCAGGGGTCCCTCACTTGCTGTCAGACTGCCAAAGAAGGTCCAAAAGGCCATTCCACCTAAAACCTTGCAAGCCAATCCAACGGACTTTAAAAGGGGCTAAGCCAGCACAGTTATTCCTGCTAACCCAGTACACAAAAGAATGGCCAACAATCCACACCTGGCAATCTTTCCTCTAAAAACCTGTGTTGGGCAAAAATCGTATAACATAATCATTAATAGAGTATAATAATAAAACTCTAACCAGGAACAAAAAAAGGTGGAGAAACTGAGTTGTTTGGGTGACCCTGACAGAGGTGAATGACACAAAACCTCTTATGTTTATTTGAGGGAAAAAGCGAATAGAACTCCAATCCCCCTAGTGGCGGGTAGTATAAGGCACTGGGTTTCCCATAGAACAAATTCGCCAGGAGTGCCACTACTTCCGCAATTTGTTGCCCCTTATATAACTATTGTTAGCCGAAGACTTCCATCTATGTAAGTGCTTTATTGCCTCCATGGAAGAACCTGATGCTGCTGTGCAAGTTGTTGCCTCAATCCTAAATGAATGGGTGCCGTACTCTTCAATTGGCACATTCAAAGCTACTAGGAATCTATTGAACACACTTGTAAACTGGAACTTAGATAGAGGGAACGATCTTCATTAATAAGCCATTGAGCCCTCCCTTTTGGATACTGCTCATTATACTTGTTAGGTAGGGTTACTTGGCAGATGCTCGGCTCCGGATGCGAGGGGACAGAAATCCAATGCCCTTTACCCATCTGATTCATTTCTGACTTCTGTATTTTTAACAAGATTAAATTAGACTTAACCACAACATTATCCACTAGCAACCCTTTGTTGGCTGATTTTTTATTTGCCACTGCTAACTCCCCAACTCGTAAAGTGCCAAAAAATGTCATCGCAAAAGACAGACTGAAGAAAAGCACTTCAAATTCACCCTTAGCTATGCCTGAGACTGCCAAAACCAAATCCTTCAACATACCCATGACTATTGGCCTATGCGAATCACCCGAATAATAATAAAAGATTTTGTAGGATCAGACAAACCATTCAGATTCGAGAAATAGGAAATGCCAGCTAAAGTGAAAGACATGGAAGCCTTTGAACACCCACTGTCATGCCCTTGCCATACAAGCTCAGACATACTGACATGCAGATCCTTACCCACCTCCATCTTCACCAGAAAAACCTGCCATTCATTCCAAACTGTGGAATAGGACCTCAACGTACATGGAGCAAGTGCTCTCAAAGTGAGTCCTTCAATGCCGGATTTATGATCTGCCGGACAGAATCAGGACAAAACAATCCATGAATCCTGGCTGACAGGGCCAATAACCTAAACATATCTCATTGGAAAAGAGGCAATGCATCTGCAATCTCTTTCTCAACACTTGGGACATGCTTGGCCATAAAATCAATATTCTTCAGCAGACATACAAAAACTTAATGTCTAAGTAGCCTTAGCACTTGGGAGCAGACCGACCTCTGATTGTTAATTGCTTGAACTTCCCCCCAAGTTATCACACCAAAATATGATTTTCCGATTGCTAAGCCTCAAAGCCCATTAGTTCAACTGCTACCACAAATGGAAATAGTTCCAAGTAAGTTACGTGTCAAACCCTCTGAATGCCACAAATCGGGCCAAGCCTCCATGCACCATTCAACCTAAAAAAATGCTCCAAAACCTAGTGCCCCTGATGTGTCTGTGTTCAACTAAAGTTCGCAATTGGCCACAGACAAAGCGAGCAAAATGCGAAATCCATTAAATTCCTGTAGGAATCTCAACCAAAAGTTAAAATCCAACTTCATGTCAGCTGAAAGGCGGATCATATGGAGAGCCTTCTTGATACCCGCGGAGGCTCACTCCATTCTGCGACAAAAAACCTTACACATAGGAATGACGCAACAAGCAAAATTGAGCAAACCTAGCAGTGACTGCAGTTGTTTCAAAGATATTTTCCTTGCTGAAACAAAACTCACTAACAACTCGCTAATCTTCCACACCTTTTCACAGGGGAGTCTACACAAACCCAAATCAGTGTCAATTTCAAAACCTAGGTAAGACAATTTAGTAACTGCCCCTCTGTCTTTTTGTATGCAATGGGAACTCCTATTGACCCAAAAAGTGCTTGGACCAAAAACATCAGCTCGCTACAAATTGCGTTATCGGCCGGCCCTATCAAAAGAAAGTCATCAAGATAATGAGTGACACCTGACTGGCCAGTACCCGCTTGAATACACCACTGTAAAAAAGAGCTAAACACTCAAAAAAGGAACAAGAAATAGAACAGCCCATAGACACTTATCTACATAAAATGAACCACCTACCTTAAAACCCATGTACCTAAATGACCCGGGACGTAACAGGATCAACCTAAAAGCAGATTAAATGTAAATTTTTGCTAACAAAGCCCCTTTTCCAAAATCCTGCACGATACCAAGTGCATCCTCAAATGACACTACAATCGACTGGATCTACAGCGTCATTTACTGACCCTCCTGCCGGTCAAGACAGGTGTTGTATCAACCTGAATTTTCCTTGTTCCTTCTTTGGTACCACGCCCAGCGGTGAAATGCAAAGATCTTCCACCGGAGGTGAGGTAAAAGGGCCTCACATATATGCCCCAATCTCAGCTCCACATCCAACTTTCCTGCAACAACCTCTGGAAAATCCCTGACTTTAAGTTTCTTTTAGCCACAACTAGAACTGGATGAACCAATGGTAACCTAAAACCCTCTTTAAATCCTTGTAATAGGAAGGCCGCTTCCTCCCTAAGAGGATAACACCTCAACCAATACTCTAAAACCTCCACTTTAATTGGAGACACAGCTTTACTTAAAACCCGTTTGCTGATCCCCTTTTCCAGCTGCATGACCCCTGGAACAACTGCAGTCCTTCGCTGGGTGACTACCCCCACACACAATGCAGCCATTCCAGTATCAGCAGCAAGCCCCCCTGTTACACTGGGCATTATTAAACACATAGCACTTCCTCTTCCCTCCTATATTGAATCCTGGAAGGGCCAGAAAGGGATGTTTATGCCAATCAGTAGGTTTGACAGTTGTTCGGGCATGCTAAGTAACCTCCAGCCACACCTCAACATCTTTAAAACCAAAGCTAAAACTTTCTGGCCATCTTTCTTTTTCCTAAAAAGCTCATCATACTGCCTCCAAACGTTATGCCTAGCTGAAACCTGCATGCCCTGCACTAAATGTAAATACTTTAACACATTCATACATTCATCCGGGTCTCAATGTAGCACACTGCAAACACCCACATTTTGGTAAGCCAATTCTGATAGCTCCTCCTAGCTTCCTCTGCTGCCACTCCCCCCTGATTCACTGCATCTAACGCTTTCTTAGCATCATGCGTGATTGTGAACATGTCAACATATCGACCTTTTGGTATCAGTTCTCTAATCTTGGACCTAACACCCCTCAATATCGCCATGTTGGAGCAAAGGACTGCATCCCCTGAAACATCCGGAACTGAACTGACCACTACACTACTTGCTCTTTTAGGATGATTGCCTTTCCCTTTAGATTTTGCACAAAGTATTTCATAAGTTTGTATGACCTCTCCCCCGAACTAGATGAATTGGAAGAGTCATCAGAATGTGACAGTGGAACAATCGAAGATACTGCCAAAATCATCTAACCTGATGAAGTTGACAATGGGATCACAGGAGCATCCTTGGAAGTGGAAGCTTGTCCCTTGTTGTGCGGCATGCCCACCATGCTTTGACATGATGACAAGCATTCCTCTGTGACAACATCCCTGGAAGTAAATGCGGATGCCAACGGCTGAACCGAAGAAACCGATGGGCTTAATACACTTGCATTAGGCAAAGATGCTGCTGGTGCACAGATGGTGCTCAGGTGTAGCATTTTGTGGTGGGGGGTTAAAGAAGGATGAGCTGGTAAAGTCTGCACTGGAGTTGGTGGCAGGGGTGGGGTTGGGCTTGGGGAAGGGGGAGTTGACTCAATGGCTGATGGCCTAGGTGCTGCCTATGAATAAATTGGGCCTGATGAAGCACAATGGGATAAACGGTCCGGGTAGCAGCGTATTGCTGTGTGAAATGCCCAGGTGCCTGCGGGAATGAAGGGGTGTAAAAATGGTGGCTAAAAACCGAAAACAGGTTAGCAAATGGCTGCTAGTATGAGCGCTGGTTAAAGTAAGGGGTGAAACAAAATGCCAGATATGGGGTGGGGCCGGGCCATGAGCCCAAACCCATGGCAATGCATGTGTATCAGCTGCAGCAAGTGGAGGCGTTAACACTGGTGCCCACAACCGGGGGCAAGAGCCCCCATAAGTGGTTGCTCTATCCTGCAGCAATTGCGGCCTATGTAAGTTAAATTCAGGAGGGGAATGTAAGATGTTTCACTTCCCAGCATCCAGGCTCAAGGGTGAAGCCAGGATGCTAGGGGAAGGAGAAATCCCCAAATCACCTGTCCCTTGGATAGAGAGGGGGGAACCTGAGGAGGTCCAGACCTCCCCAGCATACAAAATGGCAGCCGCTATAGAGGGGGCGGGGCTAGCTACCAGGGAATCCCAGCGCACCATCCCGCTGATGGCTGGAGAATTGACCGGGTGGGGGGTGGCTACAATGCTCACCGAGCCCCTCACTAGCCAGGCCTGAAGGTCAGAGAGTGAAGGAGCCAGCAGGGTCAGTGGGCATGCGCAGACAGCCACCATGTGGGAGGACAAGGGGTGGGTGTCAGTGCATGCTGCAGACAGGTGTACACCCCAGGCCACAGGTGAGGCAGAAGCAACCTCTAATGGTCTAGCTGCTTCTACAAGATGGCGAGAGGAGCAGAAATTACAGAGGGGATGGGGCATAGTGGCAGCACAAAGGGTTGGAACAGGTGTATGAAAAACCTGACAGGAAAAGTGAGGGTGAGAGAGTATAAGCAGAGGGTGAAGGCAAGAAAAGGAGGACAAAGGCAAAAGCTGCAAGAAAAAGGGCTGATAATATGAAGGAAGGTAAAATAAATTAAAGGTTTATAAAGGTATACGACACAGGGTACTTAACAGTCCAGGATCAGATCAGATCACAAACTGGAAAGACGATGTTGACTCCTCCTCCAGCCCTAACATACCACTGCTAAACCCCACCACGATGAGGCAGCTAATAGGCTAACCGATAATTATTGGCAAATGACCTCTACCAATTGTAAACTATCAACAATAAACAGCTCTAACTAGTACTGCGCTAAATAAAAAATGGTGTGCTTATATCTTCTCAAGCTTATTCAAGCATTCAAATATTTTTCTCCCTGTGCTTGTGTGGGTTTACTCTGGTTTCCTACCACAATCCATAAACATACTGCAGATTAGATGGCTTTTACTAGTGTGTATGTGTGTGTACATGTGGTAGATTGTAACCTCCACTGGGACTTTAAATATTCTCTGTAAAGCACTGCGAAATATTTGTACACTCAGTGGCACATGAGAACCCAGAGGGCCCCTTTTTTCACAGAGAGATATAGCCTAGTCTTCCTTTCTGCATTGACCACAGGCAACCTACTGGCACAAATATAGCTGCAATAATTGTAGCTGCCATGCATACAAAGCAGCTCCGAAGACAAAGAAATAGAGTTACAGTACATCCCTGGCATTTTAGGAAAGACCTCGCAAGGGCAGCGGTTATCACAACTGCTGCCCTGTGAGCTTCCCTTAGTACATAGCAGAGACATTTTCATAAAAAATTTAAATATCCTTTGCAAAATGGATACTTAATAATTGTGGCAGTTCTGCCATTATATACATATGCCTCTATTAGTCAGTCTTAGTGTAGATTTACTTCTTGCAGAGGTGGTAGATATTATTGCTACCTTGTATGGGGTTGAGTACATGATCCCAGGGGTCGGGATGCCAGTGGTCAGAATTCCAACAGTGGCATCCCAACAGTCAGAATCCAAATACAATTAGATAAGTGTTCTAACCCTAACCCTTAACCCTCCCCCTAATCATAACATACTAACCCTCCCTTCCCACAGTCTAACCCTAACCTCCCCCTGCAGTCTAAACCTAACCCCTCCAGCCCCCCGCAGTCTAACCCTAACCCTCCTCCTAGTACCTAACCCAAACCCATAACCGTAAACCTAACCCTGCCCCTAACCCTAATACTTTCCTTTGGCATGATAGCGATCAGGATTCTGGAGCCTGGTTTCCAACTGCTGTTGGGATTCCGGCACCAGTGTGCTGACTGCAGGCATCCCAACTGCTGACTACTAATCATCCCCCTGTATGAACCATCAGAGTGTTTTTACAGCCTTGGTGAAATAATAAGGTTATCCTTTACTGACAAATAATAAGTAATATTAAGACTAAACAAGGATGTGTGTACTAGATTGGTGTTAGAATCAGTTTTTTTTTTAAATTGTAGCAAAAAAGTTGTTACTGACAGCAGCTAGCAATACAGCAGTATAGAGCGTAAGTAACAATAACACTTAGCCTAGGTTGCTTATAACGTGATTCATTCAGCGAAAATTAGTCCACACTAGCAAATATTCAGAGTGGATAAATAAAACAGCATAAAGGCCTTTATAACATTCAAAGTTTGATTATAGGCATTGTGATGGTCGAGCTCCCAAGGTTTAATGTAGTATCACTAGAACTAAGGTTGCTGAGGGCAAAAATAAAACCTCTGATAAGCAAGAATACTATATCTAAAAACTTAGCCTATATTGATAATACTAACCTAAATGACATAGAAAATATGTGAAATTAAAATAATTATGAAATAAAAAAGTTGAATTATTGAGCATCTACCTTATGTTTCAAAATTATGAGTCACCAAACTGTTACTGTTCTGCAAATATACTGTATTTATAAGAATCAATTTGTGTAATCTATAATAAAAAATGAATACTGCATCCCCTCTCACTCCCAGGTCCCCCATGCAGTGATGCAGCAGTCTGAGACCACCAAAATCACTGCCAGAATCTTTTTTAACCAGGGAGAAGTGATACCTTACACCTGATTTTTTTCCTTTCCATTTAGGTTCAGTCCATGTTTTGACTATTTTTTAATCAGGTTGGATACAGGAGGGATATCTATCTCATCCTGTGTTATTATCTAATGTTGTTCTCTCCTTGAGTATTATTTCTAGTGTAGTATGTGCTGCTTTACTGAGTTTATATTCACTCACCTTACATGTATAACTATGTTATAGTTTTTGATATATAAGTGTTGTTTATTTTCTCATGCATTTTGCCCTAGATGTATGAGGATTGTTCTATCTATATGATTTTGCATTGACACATAATGTAGAGTCTTAGGAGATAATTATAACCAGGACTCCATATTCTCATCCTGCAATATTATTGTTTTTTATATCTTTATATTTAGTTTATTTATATGTTCTCAACTATATTTAATGTGATATATACTATATTTCATTAGTATCATTCTTGATATGTGACATATAGCTGCTGGCACAAATCTATTTCATTTGAATGGTTCTTTAATAAAGGTTATGTATTAATTAATTAATATTTTCAAATAAGAGTGCTCACATGACAGAGTTTTTCCTTCCTGTGTTTGTTTCACCTGCTAATATTGGCACACATCACAACACATAAACATATTTATATAATACTGGTACTCAGGAGACCCATCCAAAACTGCCTTTTGGTTCATACAAGGTACAGTAGTAAAATGATCTACCTTATACTCACTTATGAAGTGTGAGTTGCAATAAGCAAAATAAATGACCAAACATGTAATGAAAAATTAGTTTATTTATTAGTGGTAACAAAATACATCAAATTACTGTCATGGATAAATAAATTATAAAAAACAACAATAAATGATAGAAAATACAGGTTTAATTCATAAAAATAAATTAAAGTTATTAAAAATATCAATATAAATAAAATTGTTTACATTTAAAAGTATAATATCACAATGATTAAAGATTAATCATTCTAAAAATTAAGCATAAAATAAAAGCTAAAAAGTCTCACTTTGTTGCATCATATTTCACTGCACCTACCCGCTTTCCCTGGTAGTGCAAGATGAAAATGTGGCCAGGTGCTGTTAAACACATTGTAACAAAGTGAGACTTTTTATTTTTAATTTTATACATTAATTTTTATTTTTAAGTTTATCAATCTCATGCCTATTTTTATATTGTGATATATTTTTAACTTTAAACAATTTTATTTGTATTGTTATTTTTAATAATTTAAATTGAAATAATTTATTGTCTGCACTAGTGAAAACATTTTCACAAATTTGTTTATCCATTACAGTAATTTGAAGTATTTTGTTACCACTAATAATAAACAAATTTTATCTAATTTCATTAATTGCTTGACCATTTCTTTTGATTATTGCAGCTCACACCATACAAGTGAGTATAAGGATTCTGATCATGCCATTTTATTGAGCAGCCCCAGCATACCCAAGTAGCTCTTTTGTCTGGTAAGTAAGGGAAAGTTTAGTCACAGTTCTTGTATTACAGGAATAATAAATATTTTTTTCTAAACCCTTGTCAATGCCGAGATCCATCTATTTGTTCAAGTTCTACTCAGTGGAGGTCCTCTGGGAACCCATATTCTCCTTAGGTTGCAGTTATATGCAGTGATGTGTGGTCAGGTGAGGCAGGTTTGCAGAGCCTTTCCTGTCATATACTCTAAGTTGGATTATCATTTATATAGTCAAAAATTTGAAGAAAATATTATAAATATCTTTTTTGTATAATTGTAATATTTTTTATAATCAAGACACTGCTTCCCCTGTCAACATTTTCCACATGTCCCTGATCAAAACTCACCAAATTTCCAGCACTATATATTGCTGCACCTTTGTATAATGCCCACATGAACCCTTGGGTTCATATATGTATGTTTAAAATAATCTGGCTCTGATACTAGCCAGTGCCTTAATACCGACAGCCGGCTTCCTGACTGTCATATCCCAGCGAGGGTCAAATGCCGGGCATCTAGATGTAGACGCCTGACATTTTTCCGATGCCCAGAAATAGGTGCCCGGCATCCCGATTGAAGGGATGCCAGATGCCACAATGGACAGCCTAGGGGGGGACGGTTAAGTTTAGGGCACCCGGGGGGGACTTAGGGTTAGGCACCCCCCCAGGGGACTTAGGTTCAGGCAGCAGGGAAGGGGGAGTTAGGGTTAGGCACTTAGAGGGTGGATTAGGGTTAGGCACTTGGGGGGGAGGTTAGGGTTGGGCACCCCTAAGGAGGGTTAGGTTTAGGGGATTAGGTTAGGTTAGTTTATACTTACCATGCAGCCGGTGGTATTTCATACTGATTCCTGGGGAGACACAGCACATCACTGGTTATAGGGTATCCTTGGTGCTATTCATGCAGCTAACTTTATTTACTAAAATGCCTACATCTTTCAGACTTCCTTCTGTATTTTTCACAAAAGGTTTTATATAATCAGAACATAATTGTCTATTTTAATTGCCTTGGATATGAAAGAGATCTGCTCTACTTAGTGCATTGGATAAATTTGTAACCAAAGAGTGGATTTTCATCATGTCCAGAGGCAAAAACATAAACTTACTTTATCAGGATTTCTACAGTTTCAAGAATTTGTTGGAAAGCACAGGGATAAGAAAAAAAAATATTCAGTTAAGTTTGCCGGAAAGACTTTCAAGGCAATAAAAGCCATCAGTATGCTAAACAATTTTTTTTGCATTAATTTCACAGCTATTGGGCCAGTTAGGTTTACAGAATATAAGGCAGCGTTTGAAGATTTCTTCAACAATCTCATAGCTGATGGAGGTGGTGATTGTCCGGAGCTTGTTATGGCAGGACTGAAACTCGCCTTGGAGAATTCTCCACCCAAATCTTTTATCCTGGTATTAACAGATGCATCAGCTTTAGATTCCTGGGATAAAGACTTGATAAAGAATATTTACTCACTGATAGAAACAACACAGTCACAGGTATGTAATTGTAGCTTACACACATTTATTCATGTCTTTAAAAGCAGATTCCACTTTACAATTAAATTTCCACTTCTATGTAGCAAAGCTGATAAGATATTTCTACTGGATAAATCTAAGAATAATTATAAACTAGCTATTCTTATAACAAAATGGATGCACTATACATTTGCTGATTTTTTAATATACAATTATATACACTTATAAAATCAGCAGATTAAAAATAAAAAAATATACATAAAATAACAATAGACCTAAGCCATGAACCTCAGTAAACAGCCTGATTCTGTAAATAATACCAAACACATACTAAAAGTTATAAAAATGGTAAAGTTCTGAAATTACCACTGTAATTGGTATATAGGCATTGGGATTTATGGATTATGATGCCAGGATTTCAACAACTGGTGTCCCATCCATCGGCATCATAACTACATCCCTTTTATAATAGAAGGTCACATAAGCTCTCAGCCTCATTTCCATTGACTGTATATACAATTGAATGATAGTTATTCAGTTTGTCAGTAAAGAAATTAATATTAATTGGAAACCAACAGTACCAGACATTAGGCTGGCTGAAAAAAAAGACACTGTTTACAGTCTCAGACTCCTCCATGATACTCTTTTAATGACCACATTAGTCCCTACAGTATATAACCATCTCTAAATAGCCTCTTTGAATAAATAGAACTTGTTATTATTTATCTAATGTATTGATATTAAACACTGCTAACCATTTCTGTGTATAACATTTGTACACAAGTTATTTTGTGACAATATCAAAATGGTGCTCATAATTAAGGTACACAATAAATTGTTAAGTAGCTTATAGATTGTCTAATGAGGCAATTATTTGAACCACTGTGCAGCATCAAGCAGATTGCTCAGATCTACATAATTGCGCAGATACTGGTCAGTCCTCCATTGCCATGTCAGACATGCCTAGGTAGCTGCTTGTATTAAAGTAGAGTCTCAAAATCAGAAAGTAGGCACAGAGTAGTAGAGCTGCACGTTTCACTTCTTGTCAGTAAGGACACTGTTTGGGAGCAAATGCTTGTTGCCATAGCAGGTTAACTTTGTTTGAAATTAGAGAATCATGATGCATTTCATCTCCTCACACATAGTTTTCCTCAGGGGTGTCTTGTTTGTTTCTTCATTATGTTGAATGCAGTGCTCAGAATACTTCTATTAATACCCAAGGATCTTAGAACAGGTGCTTTATTTAGGGTGCAGGTAATTAACTTATTGTTCATTGTTTTATTACTAAGGATTTGACTGTTAACAATGCACATAAAAAATAACTAATAAAATCTAATTAAAGTATCAATGTAAAAAAAGATTTAATATTTTAGATAATCATAAAATTATTCTAATGTATATTAAACTGAGTAGTACATATAGATTTTATGTTATACATTTTTAATTGTATTGTTGATTCTTTGTGTATTTATTAGTTAATTTAACAATCAATAAAAAATAAAAATATACCATAACAAGTTCAGAAAAGACTTACCTGAAGACCTTGTAAGTTATCTTTTTTTCTAATGATATAATTAAAAGATTGTACTATATACTTCACATTATTAGCACATTGAAAAAAATAAGCATTATGTATTTTTTTAATGTCTAACCAACTATATATATATATATATATATATATATATATATATGTGTATATATATTATTTATATAACCAATATAAATAAGTACATGTACATGGTATGTTATAGAGCCTAATTCAGAGTTTTACACTATGCTTAAGTAGTTGAGTGATTACTAGCATCTTTACATGCGTTGGAGTGGCACTGCGTATGCATCAAAGTCCATTACCGTAGTTGCGAGCAGGGACTTTTTATTTGCAGAGTGACAATAAAAGGAAGTTAGGTGAGGTAACAGGGCGTGCCGTGACTGTTTTCAAGGCATGTCGCTACTTGTATCTGCGATCCTGCTTGCAAAAAACATGGTCTAGCGTCTCAGCTCAGTAGGTCATTCTGTACAACCATTGAGTAACTACAGGAGGACGATTATTGAAGGATCTGCATATGCGGCTGCTTATTAGTACAGAGTTTCTTGGATTTGTGATGGTGCCTGTGTTTGTCTCTATAAAAATCCCAGCGCCAGTGAAATTAGCATATTTTTGCATATCCTCTACACAAAAGCAGCAGCAGCAGCAGCAGCATTAGTGTACTACTCTAAATCAGGCCCATGGTCCTATCTAGCTACTAATCAAAATCTGATCTGGTATTCAATCAGCACATTGTTAACATTCCCTAAAGTCACATGGGAAATTTCAAAAAAGTATCTCATAATATGGTAGTATTAATTAGAGTTCATACAGTACCTACAGTATTCTGGTATTCAGACAACATGTATAGCAGAAATTCAGCAACCACATATATATGTAAGCATACATATAGGGCTGATTGTGAATCTCATGTTATATGCAGAAACACATTCGCATGAAAATTGTTCGTGGAGTTACCTGCGGATAGTACAGCACATATGGGGGAAATTTGTCTATATCCCATAAAAAGGCAAACTGATATAGGAAATTAATTTCAAAGTATGTTGGTGGCCCTAATAAAATTATTTGGTGTACTTAAATTGGAAAACATGCACTGTTTAGGGTCCAGAAGAACGAGTTTGAGAACTTGTGGTGTAGAGATGTATTGCAGTCTAAATCTGTATAGAAATCAAGCCACCGTCTTTCCCTTATTTGTTGTTCTATAGGAAAAAAGTGTTGGAGTGCTTATTTGTGAAGAAAACACAAATTATACTATAAGATAATATTAATAGATGGATCAATAAAAATAGTACACTAAAATAACAATATCAGTGCTTTAAAATGAAACTTTCTAGCTCTTTATATCAATACAAGATATTATCTTCCTGTGCACTGGAAAGTGCAAAGATTTATTCCCTTGAAACTGTGTCAGTGTGGGTAGTCCACATAAGAAAAGGAAGTATTTTTACTCCCAAGTAAAAGTCTATATATATATATATATATATATATATATATATATATATATATCTTTCGCTGTGCAAATGTAATACAGTTTGCTTATGGAAATTAAATAGTTACCATTGTAGGGAGCCATATATTGTTGAGGCACAATGCCTGTATAATTCACACACTTACCCCAGACACTGTCTCTCATGTAATTTATGGAGTGTAGCACTCCACCGCCCGACAGTGGGAGCACAAACTCTGCGTGTGTTGATGGTTAATCGTCTTGGTCCTCAGTTGCCGGTTAGCTTGTATCATTAAGTAGCTAAGCACTGTTTGAACAACCAGAGTGACAACATTTATTTTTTCTTTTTTCTTTCACAAAAGTATCAAACATCTAGATGCAATTATATATACATATAAAAATTTTAAATAATATGACAAAATAAGATGAAAAAATAATAAAATTGATTTAAGAGCCTGTGTGTTACTCAGTTCATTTTACATATAAGGAGAAATATTTATAATAAGTGAATTCTGGTAATTAGTAGATAAAAAAAGTTCAAAAAATAATAAGTCATGAAGAATATTGTATGAATATCATATATAGTATATGTATGCTTAGTTCAGATCAAAGTATACTCTGAATCTATTCCTATGAATAGGCAACATTATCATATTTATGAAATATCATTTCAGAATAAATATAGATTGAATTCATATATATATATATATATATATATATATATATATTTAGCCGTCTGAGAAATCATTAACGTTGCTTATAATCAGTTAATCAGTTTTGATGGTAAAGACATTAAGTCTTCCCATGTATACTTGAATTACACATGAAAGTGTGCAATATAATTATGAAGCGATCTATACATGAGTGAATACCCTAATATTAGAATAGTGACCATTTCACTACTGTGTGCATATATAACTTTACACGTGCTCAGTATTATATAAAGAAAAGTTTGAGATATAGTTATTGTTCCAACTAAAATCATATAATAATAGACAACCAAAACTACCAACCCATTGCTACTAACATACTTCATCCCTCATTATGATGTTTTTCACAGTAAATTTGATATACAAATATATAAACAAGTAATATATATCTAGTATAATATACTCTTCTAAATTATGTTTTTCAGAATAAATTTGATATTTAAATATGCAATTAAGTAAATATATCTAAATGTGTACTAAACTGGTGTGTATTCCTGGCAACACAGTGGGAACACTATTACTGTCAGAAAAGAACTCCAATCTCAGTACCCATGTATCAAAGTAAATAATTTAAGTTTGACTTTATACTTCTGAATTAATCATTGCAATAACCATACTTCAGTTTAGAACTGACATAAGAAGGGAAAAAGAGGCACATCAAAAAAAAGAAAAAAGGGAAAAGATTAAAAAGTCTTTCAAAACACACTTTTTCCTATATAGCTACATCCATCTCTATGCAGGTTATAGATGTGCTATTATAAGAATATATAATTGGAAATCCAATTTAATGGTCTCATTCAATCCATCTGGGAATAGTGTATGTAATGCATGAATCCAATAAGCTTCTCTCATGCATAACCTATTATAACGATCTTCTCACCTTTGAGTTATAGGTACCTGTTCTATTATTACTGCTATAAGTGACTCTGGATTAGCCTCATGTTACTGTGCAAAATGTCGGCCTATACTTTGTTTTTTCATGCGATTGATAATATTGCATCTATGTTCCAAAAACCGGAGCTTAAGTTTCCTAGTGGTATGACCCACATATTGTTTAGTGCAAGAGCATGACAAAACAGAGATAACATAATCTGTCTCACAATTCACAAACATACTGACTGTAAATGACTGTCCTGTAGTGACAATGGAAATTTCTCTCTCTATTGTATATATGTTTGCAAGTAATACATCTAACGTGATTACACCTAAAACAACCAATAGGTTTCGGAGCCCATGTGATAATATTGGAAGTATTTATTTTTGTGTCCTGTTGTTTGAAATGTGTACTGTAGGTTATTTTCATGTGTAGGTTATCTGCTTTTTTGAAAATCATAATGGGTTTATCTTGCAATACACTTTTTAGGATCAGATCTAATTTCAAAATCAAGAATTTTTAGTCATGATATTCTTAATCTTGTGTTACAAACTGTTCTGTTTAGACACAAAAACAGTGGACCTATCTATTTCTTCACTCTATTTTGGAAACATATGTTTTTTTGACAACAGAGCAGCCCTATTTATAATTATAGTCTCTTCAAGAGCTTTTTCTAATAGGTCCTGAGGGTATAGTTTTTCTTTAAAATAATCTATGAAAGGGGTAACTTGTTTCATAAATTTGTCCATCTCTGAGAAATTTCTCCTAAATCTACACAATTGTCCTTTGGGAATATTATTAAGTCAACTTTTCTGGTGGTTACTAGTGTAGTTATTGCAGTCTACTCCTTTTTGGAAAGTGGATGTGTTTATCTGATTGTCTACAATATTAAGTGTAATATCCAGAAAATTCATCATGGATTGGTGATATGTACTCGTGAAGGTGAGATTAAAATAATTGTGATTAAGGTGGTGAACAAACTGAAGAATAGACAAAAAAATCCCTTTGAAAATAAAGAATAAATCATCTATATAATGGGTGTAGAGGACAAGGTTCACTCCGAAGGGGCTGTTCCATATGAATTCCTTCTCGAATGCGCCCATGTAGATTTTGGCATAACGCGGCATAAACCTGGTCCCATTGCAGTGCCAAGGACTTGAAGGTATAAAAAGTGATCAAACAAAAATAATTGTGTGTGAGAATAAAGTGAATAGCATGAAGCATAAACCTGTGCTGGTCCACTGACATCTCTATATCTACTTTAAGACTCAGATCTACCATAGCAACACCCAAATCATGTGGTATATTAGTATGTAATGATGAAACATCACATGTTATAAAATAATAATCATCTCCCCATTCAATCCCAGATATTTTCTCAAGGAAGTGTGTTATATCTCTGAGGTGAGATTCAAGTGAAACAGCATGAGTCTGTAAAAATTGATCTATATAGTGTGAAAGATTTATAGTGAGGGATCCCAAACCAGAAATTATAGGATGACCCACATGATTTGGGATGACTCACATGATTTGGGTGTTGCTATGGTAGATCTGAGTCTTAAAGAAGATATAGAGATATCAGTGGAACAATGCAGGTTTATACTTCACACTATTCACTTTATTCTCACACACAATTATTTTTTGTTTGATCACGTTTTTTATCTTCAAGTCCTCGGTACTGCGATGGGGACCAGATTCACACCGAGTTATGCCAACATTTACACGGGCACTTTTGAGAAGGAATTAATATGGAATGGCCCCTTCGGAGTGAACCTGGTCCTTTACACATGTTATATAGATAATTTATTCTTTGTTTGGAAAGGGGATTCTTTGTCTATTCTTCAGTTTGTTCAACACCTTAACAAATAAATAACTGTTAGGACATGTGTAAGGAGGCTGAAATATAGTGTAGTTCAGACAGCTGGTGGCATTTTTAGAAAAGTATACTGCGGCTGTGTGAGTAGAAAGCTGGAGAGGAAGATCCTATACAGTAAGCTGCCTCCCATTGCAGTGACAGACAGGCTTACAAAATGCCCAGCATACTTTGGCTACATATACAGTAAAAGGTCCTACAGAATAGAAAATAGTGCTTGGAAATATGGCTCTAAATTTCATATACTGGAGCCATAAATAACATTCTTAGATAAACAACATACAGTAAAAAATAGCACTTGGATATATAGCACCATATTTTATATGCTGAAAAAAACCTGTTGTTATTTTTGTAGCTGGAACTAGAGCAGAAGCTGTAGGTTTCAGTGTATTTTCACTATGAAAGACGTAAAAGACTGCAGGTGTTATAGCATAGTGGTAAGGTGACTGCACATCACACCAGGAAATTTGGGTTTGAATCTCAGTGTAAACCTATTTTTTTCTCTAAAAATATTTTTTATGATTCAATATATATATAGTATAATTCAAAAACTGACCATCAGTAATTTACAGTATGCTCATATCTTCTCCAGGTTAACCCTTTGCTTTTTTCAGCACAGAGGTGGAGGGGGGAGGAATTCATTTGTAAAGGCTGCACATTATACACAGACAGACAACAAATCACATTTTCATTGGCCCTCCCCTGTGTTTTGTTACTACTCATTAATGTTGCTCTTTCTGTATTAAGACACTTTTGTACATTTTTTCCCTCCCTTCCTCCAAAAATTTCACCCATTTTCCATGCTTACATTGTACATTGTTTGACCAGTAATGTTGCTGGCTGCACACTGTTTTGCTTTCCACTTTGTTATTACAGTAGATTATACACAGCAAGTGAACGATGTGCAGCAAAAGCTGCACGATGTTCACCCAATTTATGGTTGAGTGTGATATGACACAGATGGTTGTAGCACAGACCAGGGAGATCCATGCTACATGCATCTGTGTCATTGACAGAGAAGCATGGACGGGATCAATGAGACCCCTCTTTGCTGCTATGCATTTCAATGACACAGACGCAAGCACGGACCAGGAGATCCATGCAACATGCATCTGTGTTATTGACACAGAGCACAGATGGGATCAGAGAGACCCATCTGTGCTGCTGTGGTAAAAAAAAAAAAACCTGTTAAAAACATTAATAAAAAATGGCGTGCCCCCCTACACAAGAGAGTCCTTGGCTTTTAGTGACCCAGTGCTGGTTTTGCTTAAATATAGGAAACAAATGACATAGAGATCCCCTGTACTTAAGTAAAACAAGCACTGGGCTAGTCAAAACCTGCCCTGGTTGCCAAAATAAGGGAAAAAAATGACATAGGGGCAGTGGGCTACCAGCACTGAGCACTGATCCGGTTCTGGTTCTGGAAATACAGGGCAAAAAAATGAGTAGGGTCCCTGTGAATTTTTCAGAACCAGCACCTGACTTTTTCTAGCGAGAGGGCTAAAGCAACAGCCAGGGGAGCCCTTTCACTGGACCCCCCAGTTGAAGCAATAACCCTGACCGCTATTCAGTCCAGGCCGGGGATCCCAGGGGAGCTATGGACCCCCCAATCAGGACTGACTCAGGATGTTTGACCAGTGCTGTTTGACCCATGGGCCGAAATGTCCCGTGGGTTGTCTGGTCGGGAGGTTGGGCACCCCACCACTGCAGCTATGTGGTGACGCCAGACCCCAGAGTGGCTAAATGGATACTGTGCACATGTGGGCAGCATCCATTCAGTGCCAGGTGAGGGCTGGGGGATGCCCAGCTAGTGATGAAGTGCTGGGCTTGCCCCCAGCCTGACATTACAAGGGTGCACCTACCCGTGGAACTGGCCCTGACCCAATAAAGGGGCCCCCCTCTCCAGGGCACACCAGGCTTAGGCTGAGAGCCTGGGGATATCCCTACACCCATAGGGCAGTGGGTGCCAGGTCGATAGTGTAGTGTAAGGAATTTCAAATAATTAAAAATATTGTATTTTGCTGTGTAACTGCAGGTCTCAGCAATCCTCCCCCGCATGCTGATACATTATGAGCTTGCTTGTACCTGTAGTTCCACAGCAAAAGCAATATTAAAAACCCACAGAACACACACACTATAGACAGTAACATTTTATTAAACATTCATGCACTCACACATGTACACTGGTTCTGACTTCTGGTTCTGATTATGTCAGGAGGGCTGCTTGTAGTATGCTGCCTAAGAAGTACTAGGTCTTTGAAGTTCTAATAAAGCAGTTTTGCAATTTTTAAGTCCTCTGAGTCCTTCTGTTTTTTTTGAACTGCTGGACTGTGTATACTGTAAGCCTCTATAAAATAAACATAAAATAAGTATGATTTCAGAAGTCTATTAGTGTATTATATATTTTAGTACCTATAGATACAGTAGTTTACTTTAAAAAATAGAAACTTCGGTTAACATTGATGTTCCAGAACCAATGTTTAGGTTTAAACAATCTTTGTAGTCAATGTTAAAAACATTGGTACTTCAGTTCCAATGTTTTCTTTTGATATCCTATGTCTAGTGCACACACTACAAGCAGCTATCCTCCCCCAATCTCCATAATTGTCTCTATGTGCTCCCCTCCCCCACCCACAGCAATGTTACAGTACTAGCTTCTTCTCCCTCCCCCTTTCTGATCATAGCTACAGCCAGTGGCTCTGTGTCTCCTCCACTACCCAAAACACAGCAACAGCCTTTCTACACACACTCCACTTACCCGCACGCTGCCAAAAACCCTTGGTCTCACGTTGCTCACAAGTACATAATTTTCCTGCTTGCTGAACATCTACAGTAGTTCCAGCTAGAAATATAGCAACAGTTTTTTCTCAGCATATGAAATAGAGCCATATTTCCAAGTGCTATTTTCTATGTAATTTCTCAAAAATATGATTTCATGGCTCCAGTATATGAAATACAGTATGGTGTCATATTTTCAAGTGGTAATTTCTACAGTATGTCGCTATGAAATCCCTACACAAACACTCACATGCCATCGTGACAGACTCAGATCCCCATATACTGTTTACATGCTGTTCACACTCTCTAGATTAAATATTATTTTATTCTAAAAAGTTTTATTGTTAGTAAAATTAATTACTGCTAATATTATATTATTGAATCATATAACTTTATTTTTGGAGAAATAAAAGTGTTTCCACTGAGACTCAAACCCTAAATGTCTGGTGTGATATGCAGTCACCTTATCTCTACACTACAACACCTACAGGTAGAAGCTGTAGTCTTTTACCTTTTACATAGTGAATATGAACTGTAACTGACAGCTTCTGTTATAGAGTTCTAATTTCCATCTAGAGATATAGCAACAGGTTTTTTTCAGCATATGAAATATAGTGCCCTATTTCCAAGTGCTATTTTCTATGTCATTTATAAAAAAAATTGATTTTATGGCTCCAGTATATGAAATATAGAGCCATATTTCCAAGCGCTATTTTCTATGTTGTTAATTTAAAATGTAATTTTATAGCTCCAGTATATAAAATATAGAGCCATATTTCCAAGCCTTATTTTCTATGTCATTTATCTAAAATGTGTTTTTATTAGAGATGTGCGCCGACCCTCGTGTTTTGGTTTTGGATCTGGATCTCCCCTGGTTTTGGATTTTTTTCCTTGGTGCTTTGTTTTTCGGTTTTGGATCTGGATTTTTTCTTATATATCATAAAAACAGCTAAAATCACATAAAATGGGCCTACAGTATTATTAGCCTCAATAATATTTATTTCCAGTCATTTTTTTATACATTTTGACCACCTCACAATATTATTTTTTTCATCTAGTTAAGGCCAAAAGGTTGCATCCAGCTAGCTGGCTGACTAAGCTAAGTGACACAGTGGGTGGCACTAACATGTTGCAGTTCAGCTTCCAATTTTCAACATGGATACAGTGTGTTATACAGTGTGGTTGATACACAAATAGTGCACTTACTGTGACAGCAGTGTCAGCAGAGCAGGGTTGCTGATGGTGTCCTCAGTACATGGAATGGCAGTGCTGCGGTGCTGACAGTGTCCTTAGTGCAGGGTAGAAGTGGTATCAGCAGAGTGGGGTTACCAGCGGTGTCTTCAGTGCAGGTTAGCAGGCTGTGTCAGCAGTGCAGGGGTTGCTGATGGTGTCCTCAGTACATGGAATCACAGTGCTGCGGTGCTGGCAGTGTCCTCATTGACAGAGCTGAGGACACTGCAAGAGCTGATCAGGTTTCTCTGTGTAATAATTCCCTCTACTTTACTGTGTTTTTTTGATTCATTTATTATCTATATTAATTAGTTTATTTTATATTATTTCTTATATGTATATTAATATTTTCAATTCATTTCATTATACTATTAACATCTATGTGTTCCTGGCAGGCCCATTCTTTGTATTTTTGTTGTACCCAGGTATATACACCTGGGCTCATTAATGAGTCTAGTGGAGAAGCCCTCCCTTTGTTTATGATTTGTCATGCCATTATAGACTGGCAGATTTTCCCTATAAGATTAGGGATTTCCCAGGCCAAAATTCACTCTAGATGAACAAGCCCGGCCAAAGGCGAAACGTACGTCACTTAATCATGATAGCGGGCAGCAGACAGGTATCTTCCTGAAGACAGCGTGAATGAAATACCCGCTGTTCACAGCCACGTGCTCCCTATACCCTATAACAGAAGTGGACAGCGGACAGGCACCTTCCTGAACACAGCGTGGAGGAGAGACCCACTGTTTACAGATGCGTGCTGCTCATAACAGCCGCTCCATGATTCAGGCTGTTGCCTGACAACATCACAGGGAGGGGACCCCCTGATTGTTGCCACGAGCTCCCAGCATAACCCGCATGCACTCACATATGGACCCAGGTATCCAGGCACGGTGTCTTCATGGATATTAGACCACAGTGGTACATGAGTAACTGAGCTAGAGTCCATCTCAATGGATAGCTAAGTACCTATGGTTAATCTATTATTGTGGGGTAACTGAAAATAATTAGTTTGGGATCATTACTGACATTGTTTAACAATTTATGTTAATCGGAAGGCATGCTGTTATTTATTCTTTAACTGATACTTGCTGTCATACTCTTTAAATTTATTTTGCTGATTAGAGTAATGATATGTAAGATGTTTTCAGTGCACTTTTGACATATAGTCCTTTAATAATAGACCACAGCAGTCTTTAGACCCAAGATTTCTTCCTTAACACATCCTTGTGTGAATAACATGCGTTACTTGATTGTGATTCAATATATGTGATTAATTGTTGTATAAAACAGCACTAATCATACATACATCTATTTAGGGTACAGTGTCACAATTGCTGTATTACAATTGGGCTGCATAATTGCAGAATTGTTTTCTGATTTAATCTATGACTATAGGATGTGATTTAGATCTGTGTTAATGTGTTATCCTAGCAGTAGTGACTCACTGCTAAGAAACTTGGATTACTAATAGGTTTCATGTTTAGTTTTCCATATTGACACTATTTTGCAAATCCAATGCGCTGCTGGTCTAAGTTATTTAGCTTTTGGATACTGTGAGTAACATATTGTTACCTATTATATCTGTACTATAATGTTGCAGAAAAGTATCTCAGGTTTTAGGACTATAGGATGTGCATGAACAGATAGAAGTGTGCTGTTTGAGTAACAGTGAATTGCTGTTAGACTGTATTGATTGCTACCAGTCGGTTTATAGGGGATTTATATGTATATTATTTCTATTATTTCACAGCAGGGCATTTTGTCATATTTAAGGAGATCTTTTTTTATTTATTCTCCTATGCATCTATATATGTTATATGTTTATTGTCTGTCAACATATATTTTATAATAGTGATATTAAATGTTAAGTTTTCATTAATTTCATAATTACAGTACAAGTAGTGCCCCCAAACAAGAGTCTGCTTTTTTCTCTCTTGCTCTGTTTTGAATAGTTTCTCCCAATGGTAGTCCTGTGGTAATTCAGCTGATCCTCTGATCCAATGACAAGCTACCCAGGGGTATTTAGTCTGACTCCAGGAACAGGGAATTGCTGTTCAACTTTGCTGATCCATTTTCTGTGTTATTCACCAGTGTCTCTCTGTGTTATTTCCTCAGTGTGCTGCTTAGCTCTCTTGCAGCCTCCCTGTGTTACTGTGCTGTTAGGTTTCATGCTAATTACTAGTTAGCTCTCAGCTGAATCTTAAGTATTCAGTTCCTCTCCTGTGTTCTAGTATTCAGTTCATCTCCTGTGTTCAAGTATTCAGTTCATCTCCTGTGTTATCCAATGTTTCATATTTCTATTCCTGTTTTATTTTTTAGTGTGCTGCTTAGCTCTCTTGCAGCTTCCCTGTGTTACTGTGGTGTCAGCTTTCATGCTAATTACTAGTTGTCTTTCAGCTGGACCTTAAGTATTCAGTTCACCTCCTGTGTTCAAGTATTCAGTTAATCTCCTGTGTTCAAGTATTCAGTTCATCTCCTGTGTTCTTGTATTCAGTTCATCTCCTGTGTTCAAGTATCCAGCTTACATGCCGATCTCCCATGTTCAAGTACACAGTTCATACTCAGGTCTCCTGTGTTCAAGTATTCAGTTCATCTCCTGTGTTCAAGTATTCAGTTCATCACCTGTGTTCAAGTATACAGTTCATCCCCTGTGTTCAAGTATTCATTTCATTTGCCAAACTCCAGTGTTCAAGTATTAGTTCATATGCTAATATTCATTCTAAAAAAGTTCTGGTCTTCCAGCCACTCCCAGGTACCTGTCCAGAGGGCCGTGACCTACTCACTTGGTGCAGCGAAACCCAAATCCCAATTGGAGGGGTCAATGGAGAAGACTACCAAATGGGTTAGACTCTGCGCCTCTGGGCAGGTCTAACCAAACCTAGGTTTGGCCACAATAGTAAGACCTAGTCTATCACTTACCTAGTTGTTCCCTAGTTACCCTAACCCCCTGGCTCTTGTCCTCACCAGAGGAACTTCCGTGTGGATCATGATAGAGTTTATGAGTACCAAGAAACCCCTTGATAGAAATGAGACTGGGTACCAAGTTATTAAGTCCTGCTCCCTTAAGGCAAAATTATGCGATTCGCAAGTCTTAGGGGAAGGGGTGGAGCCAATATGATGCAATTTCATTGAATCATGACATTTTGCTGCTACGGGAAGAGGCACCAAGTGACATGGTGCCTGGTCCCATCCCCTTCTACAACCCACAACCTTGTGTAGCTGCTGCAAAGTAAGTGTGTGTGTGTTTGTAATATAATGAGTGTCATGTGTATATATATATATATATATATATATATAATTATATATATATATATATATATTATCAGATTTCATATAATATTGTGAGACAATATATGTAACTTATGCAAAAACATGTCCATGCAACCTAATTTACATTGGCAAAACTGGAAGAATGCTGAAAGTAACAATTGATATACACAGGTCTTCTATTAGAAATTCTAATACAAGTTTAGACCACAGCATTCCACCTGTTGAGATATAACCTCATTGTGGACTTTAAGTTCATTCTATATTATCATGTTCCATCATTAAAATGAGAAAGAGACCATAATAGAATTTAGGGATGAGTGGGTTTGGATTTTGGAAATCCGAACCCCCACAAGCCCCCCAATCTGAGCCGGGAACCGAGCCAGGCTCAGGTTTTCCTGCCTGGCTCAGATCTGAAATCGAGGCAAAACATCATCATCCCGCTGTCGGATTCCTGCAGGTTTTGAATTCTATAAAAGGTCCCACGATCGCCGCCATTTTTCAGTCTGGCTGTGGAACGTGTATGCAGAGGGAGGGAGCTGGGAGCTAGTGTTGTGTGAAAAATTACATACTGGGCTGGCTGGCTACTGTGAAGAGGCTGGCTGTCTAGTGTTGTCCATACATAGGGGCTGGCTGGCTACTGTTGTCCATATAGGGGCTGGCTGTTGTCTTGTCCATATGGGCTGGCAGAGGGAGGCAGCTGGGAGCTGTTGGCTACTAATAAAACGAATAAACTTAGTAGTACACTATTACTTATATACTATATAGTTATATGCATTACAATACTGGGCTGGCTGGCTACTGTGAAGAGGGAGGGAGCTGGAAGCTGTTGTTGGCTGGCTGGCTACTGTTGTCCATATACATAGGGGCTGGCTGGCTACTGTTGTCCATATAGGGGCTCGCTGTTGTCCTATCCATAGGGGCTGGCTGTAGTGCTGTGTTCAGGGGGTGCTCATCCTTCAGGGCTGCTCTCTTCACCTACCACCACCAGTGTTGAAAAAAAATATTTTTTTATTTTCTATGAAAGTGCCATGAATGCCAGCCACACATGTCATCAGTGTAGGTAGGTTAGCCCAAAAATACAAATAATTGTTAGAGGGGCTGTCCTGTGTGTTGTGGTGTAGGACGCTACCCTTCAATAAAAAAAAACGTTTACAGGTGCTGTGCTGTGGGTTGTGGTGTAGGCCGCTGCCCTTCAATAAAATGAAAAACTTTTACAGGTGCTATCCTGTGTGTTGTGGTATAGGCCGCTGCCCTACTTACATCACAGGGGGCTGTCCTGTGTGTTGTGGTGTAGGCCGCTACCCTTCTTACATTACAGGTGCTGTCCTGTGTGTTGTGGTGTAGGCCACTGTCCTTCAAAAAATATAAAACTTTTACAGGTGCTGTCCTGTGTGTTGTAGTGTAGGCCGTAGCCCTTCAATAAAATTAAATACTTTTACAGGTGCTATCCTGTGTGTTGTGGTGTAGGCCGCTGCTCTTCTTACATCACAGGTGCTGTCCTGTGTGTTGTGGTGTAGGCCGCTGACCTTCTAACATTACAGGTGCTGCCCTGTGTGTTGTGGTGTAGGCCGCTGCCCTTCTTACATTACAGGTGCTGTCCTGTGTGTTGTGGTGTAGGCTGCTGACCTTCTAACATTACAGGTGCTGCCCTGCGCATACATTTCACACACAAACACAGAAAAAAAGATTATTTTATTTTGGTTGGAGCGCACTTTGGGGGTTACACCACCCTTTAACAGACAGACGCACGCTTGTCGCTGCTGCTTTGAGGATGCAGGTGCGGCTTCAGCCCACACAATTCACAAAGACAGAAAAAAATTTTTACATCACAGGTGCTGTCCTGTGTGTTGTGGTGTAGGCCGCTGACCTTCTAACATTACAGGTGCTGCCCTGTGTGTTGTGGTGTAGGCCGCTGCCCTTCTTACATTACAGGTGCTGTCCTGTGTGTTGTGGTGTAGGCTGCTGACCTTCTAACATTACAGGTGCTGCCCTGTGTGTTGTGGTGTAGGCCACTGTCCTTTAAAAACTATAAAACTTTTGCGGGTGCTTTGCTGTGTGTTGTGGTGAAGGACACTGAACTTCAATAAAAATAACAACTTTTACAGGTACTGTCCTGTGTGTTGTGGTGTAGGCTGCTGCCCTTCTTACATTTCAGGTACTGTCATTTGTGTTGTGGTGTAGACCACTGCCTTTCAATAAAATAAAAAAACTTTTACAGGTGCTGACCTGTATGTTGTGGTGTATGCCGCTGCCATTCAAAAAACAAACAAACAACTTTTACAGGTGCTGTCCTGTGTGTTGTGGTGTAGGCTGCTGCCCTTCAAAGTTAAAAAACTTTTACAGGTGCTGTCCTGTGTGTTGTGGAGTAGGCCGCTGCCCTTCAAAAAATAAAAAACTTTTACAGGTGCTGTCCTGTGTGTTGTGGTGTAGGCTGCTGCCCTTCATTCATTTCAGGTACTGTCATTTGTGTTGTGGTGTAGACCACTGCCTTTCAATAAAATAAAAAAACTTTTACAAGTGCTGACCTGTATGTTGTGGTGTATGCCGCTGCCATTCAAAAAAAAACAACAACTTTTACAGGTGCTGTCCTGTGTGTTGTGGTGTAGGCTGCTGCCCTTCAAAGATAAAAACTTTTACAGGTGTTGTCCTGTGTGTTGTGGAGTAGGCCGCTGCCCTTCAAAAAATAAAAAACTTTTACAGGTGCTGTCCTGTGTGTTGTGGTGTAGGCTGCTGCCCTTCTTACATCACAGGTGCTGTCCTGTGTGTTGTGGTGTAGGCCGCTGCCCTTCTTACATTACAGGTGCTGTGCAGTGTGTTGTGGTGAAGGATGCTGAACTTAAATAAAAATAAAAACTTTTACAGGTGCTATCCTGTGTGTTGTGGTGTAGGCCGCTGCCCTTGTTACATCACAGGGCCTGTCCTGTGTGTTGTGGTGTAGGCCGCTGCCCTTCTTACAGTACAGGTGCTGTCCTGTGTGTTGTGGTGTAGGCCACTGTCCTTCAAAAAATATAAAACTTTTACGGGTGCAGTGCTGTGTTTTGTGGTGTAGGACGCTGAATTCAATAAAAATAAAAACTTTTACAGGTGCTGTCCTGTGTGTTGTGGTGTAGGCCGCTGCCCTTCTGACATTACAAGTGCTGTCCTGTGTGTTGTGGTGTAAGCTGCTGCCCTTCAAAAAAGAAAAAACTTTTACATGTGCTGTACTGTGTGTTGTGGTGTAGGCCACTGCCCTTCAATAAAAATAAAAACTTTTACAGGTGCTGTCCTGTGTGTTGTGGTGTAGGCCGCTGCCCTTCTTACATTACAGGTGCTGTCTTGTGTGTGGTGGTGTAGGCTGCTACCCTTCAAAAAATAAAAAAACTTTTACAGGTGCTGTCCTGTGTGTTGTGGTGTAGGCCGCTGCCCTTCTGACATTACAGGTGCTGTCCTGTGTGTTGTGGTGTAGGCTGCTACCCTTCAAAAAATAAAATACTTTTACAGGTGCTGTCCTGTGTGTTGTGGTGTAAGCCGCTGCCCTTCAAAAAAGATAAAACTTTTACATGTGCTGTCCTGTGTGTTGTGGTGTAGGCCGCTGCCCTTCAATAAAAATAAAAACTTTTACAGGTGCTGTCCTGTGTGTTTTGGTGTAGGCTGCTGCCCTTCTTACATTACAGGTGCTGTCCTGTGTGTTGTGGTGTAGGCTGCTACCCTTCAAAAAATAAAAAAACTTTTACAGGTGCTGTCCTATGTGTTGTGGTGTAGGCCGCTGCCCTTCTGACATTACAGGTGCTGTCCTGTGTGTTGTGGTGTAAGCCGCTGCCCTTCAAAAAAGAAAAAAACTTTTGCAGGTGTTGTCCTGTGTGTTGTGGTGTAGGCTGCTGCCCTTCAATTAAAAAGAAAAACTTTTACAGGTGCTGTCCTGTGTGTTGTTGTGTAGGCCCATGTCCTTCAAAAAATATAAAACTTTTACGGGTGCTGTTCTGTGTGTTGTGGAGTAGGACGCTAAACTTCAATAAAAATAAAAACTTTTACAGGTGCTGTCCTGTGTGTTGCACTGTAGGCTGCTCCCCTTCAAAAAATAAAAAACTTTTACAGGTGCTGTCCTGTATGTTGTGTTATAGGCCGCTGCCCTTCTGACATTACAGGTGCTGTCATTTGTGTTGTGGTGTAAGCCGCTGCCCTTCAAGAAAGAAAAAACTTTTACAGGTACTGTCCTGTGTGTTGTGGTGTAAGCAGCTGCCCTTCAATAAAAAAAAAACTTTTACAGGGGTTATTCACTCTATAAAAATAATGGAGGATAAAATAGGGGAAGATCAAGAACCACTTCCTACTAGTGCTGAAGCTGCTTCCACTAGTCATGATATAGATGATGAAATGCCATCAGCGTCATCTGCCAAGGCCTATGCCCAACGTCATAGTAGAGGACATGTAAAATCGAAGAATGCAAAATTCAGTAAAATGTCCTCAAAAAATAAATTGAAATTGTCTGAGGAGAAACATAAACTTGCCAATATGCCATTTACGACACAGAGTGGCAAGGAACGGCTAAGGTCCTTACCTATGTTCATAACTAGTGGTTCAGCTTTACATGACGATGGAAGCCCTCCTCCCGCTACAAAAATGAAACAAGTTAAGCTGGCAAAAGCACAGCAAAGAAATGTGCATTCTAATTCTAAGAAGATATCACAAATCCCAAGGAGAGTCCAAGTGTGGTGATGGTTGCGATGCCTGACCATCCCAACACTGAATGGGAAGAAGTGGCTCCTTACACCATTTGCGCATCCTCTGCAAGTGCTGGAAGGAGCACCCACTTACTGATATTCAAATTGAAGATGTCACTGTTGAAGTACAACAGGATGAGGATATTGGTGAATGAACAGCTGGGTGTAGTTACATCTTCTATTTCTCCTTTCCACTAGACTCTCATCACCTGCTGCCTTTGCATTTTCACCCTGCAATGCTGCAGTAACAGGGTGTATGCATCGCCCGCGCTGACAGAAGAGAAAGTATCTC
The DNA here is from genome assembly GCA_031769625.1 of Taudactylus pleione. NCBI lineage: Eukaryota > Metazoa > Chordata > Amphibia > Anura > Myobatrachidae > Taudactylus > Taudactylus pleione. The sequence continues at coordinate 133,631 of JAUIMM010000031.1, forward strand.
ATCTTTTTCGCCTGTGCCACGGGAGAAGGACTCTCATTTCCAGTCCAATACATTAGTAAGACTGGCAAATGTAGATCCTCATTCTGTTAAGTACACAGGCACTTTTATTTTCCATCTTAGTATCTGTCAGAGTTCAGCCGGGGATCGGCCGTCCCTTGCCGTCCCTTACCGTCCCGCCGGCTTCCTCTGACTTCCCGGGCAGTCAGGCGGCTGGTGCGGCGATGTGGGAGGTGCTGAGCATTATCCCTGATGCTGGTGTCTCGGGCGGCCTGGTGCACGGGGATCGGAGTCCCTGTCATGGGCGCCGCCATGACACTTCCACTTCTGACTGTCCTTCCTTCCCTGACAGTCTGGCCGGTCAGCTGACGCTGTGGACCAATCAGTGGACTTCCAGGGGTATATATCCGGCTCCTGTGTATCAGGTAGTTGCCTGAACAACCATTGTCGCTGCTAGTGTTACTAGTGGTCTCTCGTTCTGGGTTCCCTTGCTTCCAGTGATCTATTCCTGTGTGCAGCTATATCGTTTATCTCACCAGTGCTTTACCACCTCAGCCTGTGTGCAGCTATATCGTCCATATCATCAGTGCTTAACCACCGCAGCCTGTGTGCAGCTATATCATCAGTGCTTTACCACCTCAGCCTGTGTGCAGCTATATCATTCATCTCACCAGTGCTTTACCACCCCAGCCTGTGTGTCGCTATATCATTCATCTCATCAGTGCGTTACCACCTTGCCTGTGTGCAGTATACCTCCATTCCACCAGTGCATTACCACCGTCGCCTGTGTGCAGTATACTATCCATTTCACCAGCGCTTTACCATCACAGCCTGTGTGCAGTATACGTACCAAAATCTCCAGTGTTATAATGTCTGGCAGGCTCCAGTACTACTACCCACCTCGTTACTGGACTCTGTAGTCCCTACCTACGTGTTACAGTATTGCACCGTGGTGCACTCTTTCTGACCGGCAACCCGGTAGAGTGTGTCCGCGCAGTGCACACTTCCTTGTACCTCAAGTACAGTGTCCCTACGTGCCCCTTACTGGCACCGACCCTTTGGGCCACGAGCGTTCATCTCTCCTTTTTCCCGCAGGCTTTGGTCACCTTGTCAAAGGACCGCGACCTGCTTACGAGGTGCAGCTCAAGCCCATATACCGATTGGTGGGGTCACTGGTGAACACCATTTCGTGGGTTAGATTCCGCACCTTTGACTAGGTCTCGCCAACGACAAAGACCTGTGGATGCGGAGGTCGTACATTCAGGCCCCTCGCCTCCGTTTCCTCCCGCAGCCTCAGGCCTCAGCTTCCAGAAAACCGCCTCCCAGCATGACATTATCTATCCAAGGAGACATTACTATTGGGCTAACTGCCTCTTGAGGGACGCCTCAACTCATTTGTTGTAATTTATGAGTAATGAGATATGTGGTGCTGCTGTCACATTGTACTAAATTCTGATTGATACAATGACTCAATTATTTATGAATTCATGACAAATGTGTCAGTACATTCTATATACATTTCTTTTGCCTTTGATATATTAACACATTATTTATTTAGTTTTCTATTGTTTACATTAGTAAATATATTATTCAGATTTATTGGATACCATATGTGATTAATTTATTACCTGTCCAATTGTTTTATGTTGTGAATAGATAAAATCTTTATGTTTTTTGATTCATGCATTTGCACTCAGCACTTTAGATTGGATTTGACAATCACTATTTCTTATATTGTGAATAGACAGATTCTCTGTTTTCTGATTCATGCTTTTGCATTCAGCACTTCAGATTGGATCTGACAACTTTGGGGTTATAATTCACACACTTCTTATTAATAGGGAATTTGCACAGTCACTTTCGTACCTGTTGTTGCTGACATCTCTTTTTCTGATAACAGTGTTATTTCCTTTGGCATACTTCTAAGCATATGGTACAACAATTCCAATGATTCTACAAGGTCTGATTATTTTATACAATTTATTTTGACAGATATATCTTTTTCAAAGATCTGTAAATATATATATATATATATATATATATATATATATATTTTATTAGCCTAATTTTTGCCCTATTTCATCTACAATTTTATTTTAATTTCTTGCGACAGAGTGTGCCCCTTTCATGGAAGTTACTATTTCCTTTTCCTTTTGTCCATTGATACCTGACTCTTTGGGAGCACCTCTGTCCCATATTTTGCTTTAGGGCTTTGTCAATACCAATACTTTTCCTCCGCTAACTTTCACTCCTTCTGCTGTGTTCCACTTTCCCCACTCCCCCTCTTTTGTTCATGACTATATGACTGTGACAGCCCACTGGGTAGAAGCCTCGCCTTATGCAGCAACAACATCAGCATCACCAGTAGCAGCATCTCAGAAATGCTAGCTCATTCCAAGGCAGGCTACGCTGTGTATCACCGGTTTCAGTAAGAGGCACACCGCCAACAACCTCTTAGAGAAACTGATGGAAGTCATCACCCAATGACTTACCCCACTTAGAATCTCCTGGGGATTTGTGATATCTGACAATGCCACCAATATTGTGCGAGCATTACATCTAGGCAAATTCCAAAGCATCCCATGTTTTGCTCACACAATTTTCTGAAAATTGACAGGGGCGTGCAGGAGATGCTTTGGGTGTCCTGAAAAATTTTGGGCCACTTTTGCCATTCATCAACTGCGTGCCGAAGACTGGAGCGCCAGCAAACACTCTTTATCCTGCCCTGCCATCACCTGAAGCAAGTGATTGTTGTAACACAGTGGAACTCAACCCTCTATATGCTTCTGAGGATGTAGGGTGTATGCACCTGACTCAAGCACAGTGGAGAATGATTTCCATGTTGTGCAAGGTTCTCCAGCCCTTCGAACTTGCCACATGTGAAGTCAGTTCAGACACTGACAGCTTGAGTCAGGTTATTCCCCTCATCAGGCTTTCGCAGAAGCAGCTGGAGAAAGTGAAGGAGGAGCTAAGATGGAGTGATTCTGCTCGCTATGTGGGACTTGTGGATGAAGCCCTTCATTCGCTTTCTCAGGATTTGAGGGTGGTCAATCTGTTGCAATCAGGCCACTACATTTTGGCCACCATTCTCGATCCTGGGTTTAAAGCCTACATGGTGCATCTCTTTCTGGTGGACACAAACCTGCAGAGGTGCAAAGACCTGCTGGTGAAAACACTGTCAGCTGAAGTGGCTTCAGCTCCTTCTTTATTTTCTCCCGCAACTGGGGCTGCCAGGAAACAACTTAAATATCCTAGCCAACCTACTGGAAGTGATTCAGGGCAGGCAGGACCTTCTAACAATTTCTGACATGCCTACTGTCACTGCATATGATACTGTCACCATTGAAAGAATGGTGGAGGATTATATCGGTGACAGCATCCAAGTAGGTATGTCAGACAGTCCATACCTATACTGGCAAGAAAAAAAGCAATTTGGAGGCCCATGTACAAACACTCTCAATTTTACCTAAGTTGCCCCCCCTCCAGTGTGTACTCCGGAATAGTTTTTAGTGCAGCCGGGAACCTTGTCAGCAAAAGGCATAGGAGGTTGCTTTCACAAAACATGGAGAAGATGATGTTCATCAAAATGAATTATCAATTCTTCCAGGAAGCCCAGCCTCCAGAAAATACAGAGGACCCTGTGGTGGTGGATTCAAGCAGGGATGAAGGACAATTCCATCTTGCACCTCTTTTTGTTCTTTGCATTATGTACTCTTTGGGGCCTAGTTTTTCAAACTGCCATTCTGTCTGCCACTGCAGTGCCACTACTAGATGGGGCATGTGTTTGTGCCACCCACTTGTGTTGTTTAGCATAGTCATCCAGCTACCTCGGTGCCACCTTTTGGCCTAAAAACAATATTGTGAGGTGTGAAGTGTTCAGAATAGACTGGAAATGAGTGGAAATGAATGTTATTGAGGTTAATAATAGCGTAGAAACAAAAACAAAACATATTCTGTGATTTTAGCTGTTTTTATGCTTTTTTGTAAAAAAATACAGATCCAAAACACAAAACCCAAAACACGTAAGGGTGGTTTTGGCAAAACTAATCCAGATCCAAAACATGAAGAAAGATCCAGATCCAAAACCAAAACACAAATCAAGAAAAGTGGCCAGTGCGCACCCCTAATAGAATCCTGTGAATTAACCAGTGACAAACATTAGCTCCAGGAGGATTAGAAAAATTAAGTTGCACATGATTTCTATAACACACTTTGAACATATCTGAATGTTTCATCCATGTGTGAATAGATGCTTAGCGACTATTTAAATCATTATTTATTTTGTGTTTTTGTATTGTCTGTATATTCTTTTCTTTCATTCCCCATTTACACTGCCAGCAATAACCCAGGTTATTTATTGTGAACGCACAGTAGCCCAGGTAGTTGTGCAGTGTAAAATGGCAAAAGTTGAAATAACACAGCATTTCAGGTAATGAGTAGCATTAAACACAGGTGCGATGCGACCAGGAACCCGTTCACATAATAGGAAGAGCCGCCACTTGTAGATGATCTCATCTCTATGCCCCGGCTTGGCACATGATGGCGGTGATTGTCAGGTTGGGCCACCAGCCTGAAAGGGGTCTCACCAGGGTTGCACCAAGAATGGACCCATGTAGATAATCTTGGGAGCAACCCGGGTTAGCAATGGAAAGGGTTATCACTATCTATCCATTTTTATTTGTTACACTAATAGACAGCACTAGGGTAATTCAGATTACACACACAGCTTCCCTTTTCTTATTATTTTGTTTGATAAAAAATAATCTCAGTTTAACAAGTGTTTGTAAAGAGATAATAGTCATCTAGATAACATGTATTATTAATACAGAGATTATTGGCTTACTATATAGCCTAATGCATGTTAAGTTAGTCACTAGTTTCCAAGGTGATAAGATTGCCTAGGTGATGTTTACATCCAGAGAGGAAGTGGTCACCAAAGGTAAATGAACAGTGTTAATGTCCACTGTTGGTCTCCTCATTTCTACTATACTGTACTTCCGGGACAGTGGAACCTTGATTTCATCATCTATGAACAAAGAGGTGTATCTTTGGTTCCACATACAGTATGGGGGTAAATGTAATAGCCTGCGCGAAGCAGGCATCAGTGAGTTTACATGCTAAATCGACCTAGTTTTGCCTTTTTAGATGTTTTAGATGTTTGCCTCTTTAAAACATTGGGCAGACTCACCAGAAACTCACTGATGCTGATGCTTGCATCACCCAGGCTATTACATATTCCCCATGGTGTGTGTATAAGGTTATTATGCTTTGGTTCCAGTGTATGGTGAATCTCACCGGTGTCTGCCTTTTAGTGTTGGGTTTGCTACACAGTCAAATTGTGTGCCCATAAGAAATGTGCTTTTGGAGCACCAAAAAGGCTGTAGGGCTGTGTACCCGCAGTTTTCATCTTGTCATCCATCATCCATGATGATGCTGCTTTTGAATATGCAGTTATTAAAACATAATGATGGATAAGTACCCATTTTATCATTGCACTGAAGATAAATAAAAGTTTGCTTTTGATATTTTTTCATTAATTAAGTGCTGGCCTATGGTTATTGAATTGGACATTACTATAGCAATTATCTATGACTGGGAACCTAATTGATACAGCTCCAGTGTGTGTGATATTTGTTTTTACTGGATTGTTGATAGTTATATATATATATATGTATGAAGTATTGCACCATTGCTTTTTTGTCCATTTTGGAATATATATAATAATATATAATATCATAAAATGAAAAGATGCGCTGACCTTAGAGAGCATACAAACAGTGTTTAAATATTAAAAAATCTCATAAATTGAATTACCAAGATGATTTTTCAAAATCTCTCTGTTACAAATGTAAACACTGTAAATACACAGCTAAAAATAAAAATAAATGAATCAATAAATGCACCAAGGACGTGAGCACACTATCAATATATATCATCCTATAGCCGCAGTAACCTAATATATCACATAACCCTGATACAGAACCCTTATCTGAAAGGTTTGAAAAAAGCCATCTTTGTGAACAAAATCCAGCATGGATCTTATGTAATAGTCAGAGTGTTTTGATGGATAAACAAAGGAAGGGCCTTATAGGTGCTGATTGATCAAGTTTCAGAAAAAAATCCTCTGTATAAGGAAAATAATATATTGATATATTGCAAAAAAGGTCTGATCTCTGTGCCATTGGACATATGCCATTCACTACACGAAGTGGCAAGGAAAGGATAAGGCCTTGGCCTTTTTTTATGATGACTGCTGGTTCTGATAGCCCTTCTGCTTGTAGTAGTAGTGGTGGAACCATTAAAAAATGAAAAGTTGTTAAGAAGAGTAAAACAGCTCTGGAAAAACCAACTGTGTGCCCTGAGAAATCGAAATCACAAATCCCCGAGGAGAGTGCAAGTATTTCCGCTTTTGCTATGTGTGAGCCACACCAAGTTCCAACATTTGCGTGCCCTCTGTAAATGTGGGGAAGGGCAGTCAACATCGTGCAGATGTAGTCAATGAGGATGCTTCTGTGGAATTGCACATGGAAGAAGATATTTTGGTACTTGAAGGCGCTAAGGATGATGAGGATCTTGAAGCCAAGGATGTCCTTTGTGTAAGTAAGGCAACAGCTGTTGCCCATGACTTGAAAGAGCCAAAGCCCATTATTGTCCTGCCGGATCAAAAGCAAAAAAATCTACTTCTCACATGTGGAATTATTTCCACCCCAATCTGGAAAATAGTTATCAAGCCATATGTTACCATTGCCAAGCAAGAGTGAGTAGAGGGAGGGATCTAAACCACCTAGGAACCTACTACTTGTTGCATCACTTGGAGCGCATTCATCAAATATCAAAGCGTATGTCGCCAAGTTCCAAAACTCAAAACATAACACGGCTAGTGTAACCTACCTGCTCCCTCTCTGTGGGATCCAAGCGCCTTCGATTTCTACCACCAACACCTACATCATCAACATCCTCATTCATCATTGGGAGTAGTCCTGCTGCATCCAATGTTGTTCTTTGAAGCATGATTAACTCCTCTCCTATAGGTTATTCCTCAGAAGGATCCTTGAGGACTATGCCTGCTGCTGTTGCTATGAGTGGATCTTCATCCCAGAATGGGACCAAGAGGAAGACTACTTGTAATGTATCCTCCAATAAACAATTAACTGTCAAACAATCGTTTGCAAGGGCAAACAAGTATGACAGCAATTACCCAGTTGCACAGTGGATTACTGATGCCATAACAGCTATCCTGGTATTAGATGTGTATCCAGTATCTGCCATTACTGCAGTGGGTTTTCAACAGTTAATTGAGGTGCTGTGTCCTCGCTACCAGATCCGTTCTAGATTCCACTTTGCTAGAACAGCAATTCCAAGTCTGTACAAGGACATTAAAAAAAAACCTTATTAATGTCCTTAGAAATGCAGTTTTCCACTTGACCACTGATATGTGGACAAGTGAGACAGGTCAAACTAAGGATTACATGACTGTGACAGCCCACTGTGTAGGTGAATTGCCTACAACAGCAACAGCAACATCTACCAAAAGACAGCTGATACAGAGACAGGCTACTCTTTGTATTACTGGTTTCACTAAGAGGCATACCACTACAAACCTCTTAGAAAAACTCAGGGAAATCATTGCTAAATGGCTTACCCCACTTGGACTCTCCTCAGGATTTGTGATTTCGGCCAATGCTACTAATATTGTGAGTGCATTACATGTGGGCGAATTCCAACATGTCCCATGTTTTGCTCACACAATTAATTTGGTGGTGCAATATTTATTAAAAAATTACAGGGGCATGCAGGAGATGCTCTCGGTGGACCACAAAATATCCGGACATTTTAGACATTCGGCAACCGCTTTTCAAAGATTGCATGATCATCCGGTACTGTTAAATTTGCCCTGCCACGAGCTGAAGCAAGAGCTAGTATCTCAGTGGAATTCTACCCTCTATTTGCTTCAGCAGATGGAGGAACAGCAAAAGGCCATCCAGGGCAATACAATGGCCTATGACATAGGCCGTGGAGGGTGAATGCACCTTAGTCAAGTGCATTGGAGAATAATTTCCATGTTGTGCAAGGTTCTCAAACCCTTTGAACTTGCCACATGTGAAGTTAGTTCAGACCTGCCAGCTTGAGTCAGGTCAGTCCCCTCATTAGACTTTTGCAAAAACAGCTGGAGAAACTGAAGGAGGAGCTGAGATGAAGCGATTGTGCAAGGTATGTCAGACTAGTTGATCAAGCCCTTGATTTACTTCTCCAGGATCCAAGAGTCGTCAATCTATTGAAATCTGAAAAATATATTTTGGCGACCATTCTGAATACTAGGTTTAAGTCCTACCTTGTGAGTTTTTTTTCCAACAGACCAAAATCTAAAACTATGCAAAGAGCTGTTGGTAAAAAAAATTGTCAGCTGCTGCCACACGTGAAACGCCATCATCTCCTCCTTCAGCTTCTGCAGCTGCCAGGAGAAAACTAAATTTTCCTTACAGATTGCCTGCTGGTGATGCAGATCATTCACCAAAAAATTACATCTGGTTGGGCCTAAGGGAACTGCCTACTAGTGACATGTATTCCATGATTATGTGTGATATGGTCCCCATTCACAGAATGGTGGAAAACTATTTCAGAGATAACATCCTAATAGGCATGTCAGACAGTCCCTTTCAGTACTGGCAGGAAAAAGAGGCAATTTGGAGTCCCATACACAAACTGGCTTTGCATTATTTAAGTTGCCCACCCTCCAGTGCGTACTCCAAAAGAGTTTTCAGTGCAGCTGGCAACCTTGTCAGTGATCGGCGTAGGAGATTACTTCCTCAAAATGTGAAAAAGATGATGTTCATTAAAATGAATTACAAATTCCATGAGGAAGACCTCTACCAGCAATTACATCAAACAATTACAGAGGTGCTTATGGTGGATTCCAGCAGAGACAAAATAATATTGTGTGAAGAAGAGGATGTACACACTGATGGGGATGACAAGGATGAGGGTAACAACAACTTGTAATGTAAAGAAAGTTTGCATATGGGATCATTTTCATTTCCATGTACAATGCACATTGGCAGCTTGTTTTATGGGGGGTCTAAACAAGCCAATCATTTCAGCCACAACTGGCAGTCTTTGTCACTGAAATGATTGGTTTGTTAAACTGTGAATGTCCTGTTTCATATACAACATAAGGGTGGGTGGGACATTCCAAGGACTATTCCATCTTGCACCTTTTTCCTTTCCATAATGTGCTGGTAGGGATATTGCTGCCTGACATTTTAAATTAATTTAACGGCTGGTTTAGGAACCAATGATTTGTTTTTAAATTAATTTATCAATTTTACAGCCAGGGGCTGCACCAATAAATTTATTTTTATTAATTATTCAGCAAGGGTTTGATTGATTTGCTTTTTTAATTTATTTATTATAAATTTTACAGCCAGGGGCTGCACCAAAGAATTGTTTTTAATGAATGTATTATTAATTTTATAGCCATGGGCTGCACCAACTATCAAAATTCAATTCTTCAATCCTCAAGGGTATCCCAACCATCATCTATGCACAGTCCTCAACTGTATTAATAATGAAACCAATCAGTGTTGAACCAGCAAGCTGGATGAAACCTTTTGGCCCTTCAACTAGATTAAAAAAATCAATATTGTGAGCTGTGAGGTGGTAAAAATTGACTGTAAATGAGTGGAAATAAATATGATTTTAGCTGTTTTTTTTTTTTTTTAGAAAAAATTCAGATCCATAACTCGAAAACAAAACACGGAGGTGAGGTTTTGGAAAAACCAATCCAGATCCAAAACCAGGGGAGAACCAAAACACAGGGGTCGGCGCACATCCCTAATTTTAAGCAGCTGCAGCCCAGCGATTTATTTCAACTGAACTATATCATTAATTGATTTTATGAGGATTATTAGTAGCACTAGTGCTTATTATTAGTGTGTATATACTGTATATATATATATATATATATATATATATATATATATATATATAATATACGATATATACATTTGAAGCATGTCTAATGCCAGTAAAGGCACTGTGTCTGTCATTCATTCATATAAAATGCCATTACCATTGTGCCTTCCTTTCAAAGGGACCCTCTGTGTTTCATTAAAAATAAGCCATTTTTGGAGCAGTGTATTGAGTGATCTTGTGGTCATTTGTTAAAAAAAGAATTAAACAAACTAAACTTGCTATCAGCACTGTGATTTGCAGAGTGAAGTGGCTGTTAATATCAACGCTGTGAGTCACAGTGTGAAGTGTCTTATTTAAAAAAAAAAAAAAGCTTATTTGTATTTTTATAAAACTTTTATGTGTTCAAGCAGGAAATGCAGTTGTACTGTGTTAAACAATAGTGCTCAGTAGGTGCTGTACCGCTGCTTTAATATTAGCACTGTGAGATGCAATGGGAGGTCTATCTTTTTTTTTTTTAAGGGATGAGCGGTTTCGGATTTCTGAAATCCGAACGCCCCCGATCCGAGTTTGTGCCATTTTTAACTCCAGCTGTGGACAGTGAAGAGGTAGGGTGGGGCTTTGCTGTGCTGGTGCTGCTGTTGTCCATAGTGTCTTTGTCCAAACTCCAAAGTCCTTAGGGGCTGGCTGGGCTGTGTTGTGCAGTGCTGTTGTCCCATAAAGGCTGTAGTCCTAAAGGGGTTCTATAGTGTTATCCAGGGGGTTCTCTGTCCATCAGGGGTGCTCCCCCTAAGTGCAAAAAAAAAATATTTTTTCTGTTTGTGTGCACATTAGCCGCACGTGCATCAACAAAGTAGCAGCGCCAAGCGTGCGCCTGTGTCATAAGTCAAGGACACGCTGGCTCATCTGTTGAAGGGTGGTGTAACCCTCAAAGTGCTCCAAAAAATTAAAAAAATATATTTTTCTGTGTTTGTGTGCACCATAGCCGCACGTGAATCAAGTCAACAATGTAGCAGCGCCAAGCATGTGTCTGTGCATTAAGTCAAGGGTGGCTGGCTTGTCTGTTGAAGGGTGGTGTAACCCCCAAAGTGCCAAAATTTTTTATATTTTTCTGTTTTTGTGACGTGTGCGCCTTAGCCGCACATGCATCAACAAAGTAGCAGTGCCAAGCGTGTGCCTGTGTCATAAGTCAAGGGCTGGCTGGCTCATCTGTTGCAGGGTGGTGTAACCCTCAAAGTGTCAGAACAAAAAAATATTATTTTTCTGTGTTTGTGACTTGTGTGCGGCACGCCTTTAGAGCACGTGCATCAACAAAGTAGCAGCACCAAGCGTGCGCCTGTGTCATAAGTCAACGGCCAACTGGCTCATCTGTTGAAGTGTGGTGTAACCCACAAAGTGCTGCAAAAAATAAAAATAAAATATTTTTCTGTTTGTGACTTGTGTGCGACGCGCCTTAGCTGCACGTGCATCAACAAAGTAGCAGCGCCAAGCGTGCTCCTGTGTCATAAGTCAACGGCCAACTGGCTCATCTGTTGAAGTGTGGTGTAACCCACAAAGTGCTGCAAAAAATAAAAATAAAATATTTTTCTGTTTGTGACTTGTGTGCGACGCGCCTTAGCTGCACGTGCATCAACAAAGTAGCAGCGACAAGCGTGCGCCTGTGTCATAAGTCAAGGGCCGGCTTAAAAAAATATATTTTTCTGTGTTTGTGTACGCCTTAGCTGCACATATCACTATCACATAAATAGAGGACAAAAGTTTGTCCAATAAAAATAAAATAGGGAAAGATCAAGAACCACTTCCTCCAAGTGCTGAAGCTGCTGCCACTAGTCATGACATAGATGATGAAATGCCATCATTGTTGTCTGCCAAAGCCGATGCCAAATGTTATAGTAGAGGGCATATAAAATCCCAAATACCAAAGTTCAGGAAAATGACCTTAAAAAATATATTTAAATCATCTGAGGAGAAACATAAACTTGCCAAAATGCCATTTACGACATGGAGTGGCAAAAAATGGCTAAGGTCCTTCCCTATGTTCATGACTAGTGGTTCAGCTTCACATGACGATGGAAGCCCTCCTCCCGCTAGAAAAATGAAACGAGTTAAGCTGGCAAAAGCACAACAAAGAACTATGCGTTCTAAGAAGATATCACAAATTCCCAAGGAGAGTCCAAGTGTGGCGGCGGTTGCGATGCCTGATGTTCCCAACATCTGACGGGAAGAGGTGGCTCCTTCCACCATTTGCACACCCTCTGCAAGTGCTGGAAATAGCACCCACAGTCCAGTTGCTGATTTTCAAATTGAAGATTTCACTGTTGAAGTACAACAGGATGAGGCTATTGTCATAAATGCAAAGGGTTATGCCAAGCGCTACACACTAATTATTATGTAATTATCACATGTGAACAAGCAGTAATAAGATGTTGTGCTTTACTAGTCAAAAACTTATAAAATGTACACAAATGGTATAGCATCAATGTGATGCTGATTATTAATGCAGGTATTGACAACAATGAGTGGCAATAAAGTGTGTATTGGTGAAAGGATTGGCTGATGATGTGATAAATATGATCTAACAGTATCTGTTGATGGCGAGTCCATGACCTTGTTTATGCTATGTACAGAGATACGGCGTCCCGTGATATCTTGGGAGGTCAGATGTAATATAGGTTAAAAAGTCCAATGGAAATTGATACTAAGTCTTACGTGATCAACGTTGCCCGGGATGTCTTCAGGCTGGAGGGGGGATGAGTGCCGCACGATCTGTGTGTTCCCGGTCCTGCTCTCCACGCCGGGTATCTGGAGTGACAGTGCACTTCTGAAAGAAGCCGCACACCACTCTGTCTGACTGAATTATAATTCATTTTAGATATTCCTTTTAGTATCTACTCAGGGTAGTCATTTCCTGGTTTATTGTTACTGGAATTTTTGGGAGGAGTCAGCTTCTCTGCAGCTGCATAGTCTACTAAGTAAAGAATCTCATATACAGTATATTCAATTCTATATATTAGGTCTACCTTGCTAGTTCAGCACCTGTAGGAACAATCATTTTGGTTTCTGAGCAAACTGTTGTCTTCATTCAATACAAATTTGAATTGTTTGTTTGTTTTTAACCAGATTTTCTTCCTCGTCACTGGACTTTACGGGAGCATTGATGATGCAGATGTCCTTGTTTATCGGAATATTGCAGCTGCCAGTTTTGGACACGTGTTTCATGTTGCACTTTCACAACTGAATAAAGTAATTAATCTACTAATATTTGGATTAACCAAAATAGCAAATAATATTTATTAACATAAAAAATGTTTTACTTTCACCCAGCAGTTCTACTCTCTTTTCCAACTGATTCACAATTAAATGTAATATTTTTATTTTGTCCCATCCAACTCCTATTTGATAATACATAGCACTACTGCATATGATGACACAGTACACAGGGTAATATACAGTATGACATCATAGTACATAGTACATATGGATTGAGGTAAATATGAGACATTCTTTATTGCAGAATGATATGTCCACTGTATACCTTAACTTAATTTGGTGTGGACGTTACTTTTTTTTTTGCCTATTTTGTAGAGCTAATAATGGAATGTTTCATCCCATAATGAACTTCATTTGTTGCAGGTATTTAATTACTTGGACTTCACACTTCCAAGACCTGCAAACAGCTCGGAGCATCTGTTCTCTGCGGAGTATAATGCTGGCAGTAATTCTGATAACTTCTCTATTGAAGATTATTTTACTGAACTATTAATAACCATGGATGGTGTCATCTATTCCATACAAGTTCTTGGGCCTGACTGTAAGTAGCAGGATTAATTTTATTCTGTTTTAAGGACCTCATAAAATACTGTTTGTCTTATAAATTACTTGCTATAAAATGGGTATTTATCCCTTGCAGCTTTTCCTCTTGAAATGAAAACAATTGTCTCAGAGGATTGGGGCTCTACGTACCTAGTGAACAATCCAGAAGCAGGAACATGGACTATAATTACCAATGCAGCCAGTCATTATTCTGTACGCGTGGAAGGGTTTACAGGTATTGTACTCTAATCTAAAGATTAGATACAGTTTTAATATTTTTATATTGTGTCTCTGTCAGAAAACATGAAAAATAACATCTGTAAATAATGTTGTCATCAGTCATGGGGTTATCTAATGACATGAAAAATATTGCACTCTTCTTTTCTATATAGTCGGTTATATAGAAATTGAGTGTATGAATTTACTATTACAGTACATGAATATGGTATGTTAACATAACAAAGATAAAAGCTTTCTCTAATACCATACTATACTTACCAACTAGAGATATGCGGTTTGGTTCTCCAGAAAACTGAATCCACCTGAATTTCATGAATCCAGACAGATCTGAGTCGCAGTTCTAATCTGAAGAGATCCGAATAAATCCGAGTTGCAGTTCTGAACTTTCAGTGGTTCAGAATTTGGATTTTATATCTGATTTTTGGGTTTTAGATTGCATAAATTATCTAATTTTAGCGGTTTGAAACACTTTATCAGTTTAAAAAAAAATCCATATCTAAATCCAAAATCAAAACACTTGAGGGTGGTTTTGCAAAATCAAAATTAAAACCAAAACATAAAGCTGCATCCAGATACAAAACCAAAACCAAAACCCTGGGGTCAGTGTACATCTCTACTACCAACCTTCCCCCTTCTGGCAGGACAGCTTTTTTTTTTAGGACTGTCCCACAATTAGGATGTTCATTCCAATTCCCAGTGGTGTTATGGGGCAGGAGTTCACACAGGGGGGGTTTCTGAGAACTGCCCTAGTGGAGCTTACAATCTATAAACAATCTATATTCCCTACCACATGTACACACATATACACTAGGATTATTTTTTGTCGGGAGCCAATTAACCTACCGGAATATGTAGAGGAAAAAATACTTGCAATTGCATGCACCCTCCAGGGTAACAGGATACCAAAATATCTCTTCCTTAATCCTCTCTGTTTATAATCCTGAATATTTTCTCTTTTTTTTTAATTTCTCCACTTTTCCCTTTCTTGATGGTGTTTTTACCGAATCCTTGGAAGAATGTCAGTATTTCCTCTCCGTATATGAGTATAAATATAAAAAATTGTGATAAGGGAATATATAGTGCAGTAGGTTTAATAATACGAGTAGTTAAAACATCCAAAAATTAGCAACAATCTTAGCCACAAACAAATAATAGGTAAAGCAGCATACCAGAGAGAATGGGGTGTTCACATATCACACCCCACCAAGCATATGCAAAAGTATTACCAGCAACCTCCCGGGTATAGGTACAGGGAATCCTTCTGAGTCAATGGCTTGCTTCACCTGGGTTACAGCCCTCCTTCACTCACCAACATGTTTCGGCACTGTGGGCCTTTGTCAAGGTGTAAGTCTCTAGAGGCCTCTTCTATTTATACCCTTATCTCCTCTCATGTTGGTTATTACCTCCTGTTGTCCCAATTTGCATAAATCACCTGTTGTCCCCGTTTGCATAAATCACCAGGTTAAATAACTTACCCTCACACCCCTCCCGCTACAGGTGTCTCGGGGGTAGCAAATGTATATTCTGGGCTATTAAATATCCACCATCATGTGTTCTCACGTGTGCACGTTACTTCCTGTTTCTGATCTTGTCTTAGTGACTCACCCCCTTCCACATAACGTCTCGTGTGTCCTTCAACACAGGGTGCATGTGTCGACATTGTCTAGGTGATTTTCAATAACAAAAACCCCTTGTCGCACATTATTCCATATCCGGGGATGAGTCGAGCGGCTCCATTGCCATGGTAGCCTCCCGACTCCTGCTGATGGAAAAATAGCTAGTTGTTCCCCTATCTATCATGTGTTGTGTAAAAAGCGCTCTATATCTAGGAGTGGTATAGTCTCACAGTATCTAAATCACAGTGTTCTCAGTCAACATCTATAAACACAATATTAAATATATAAAAGACATAATAAGATATACATAAAAAACCTATATGAATAAAAAAGGGGTAAAATTCATAAAAACACATTTTAACTCAAATTCTATATTTAATCCCGTAGGGACCAATGTGCTCAATTCATATATCCATTGCATTTCTGTCTGTGCTAACATCTGTTTTAAGTTATCAACTCTCCAATTATTCTGTATTAACTTGATGCCTATAACACTTTTCAATACCTGGCACCTCTTATGGCATTCTTTAAAATGTTTCGACAATGAGCGATTCTCATAGCCATTTTTTATGTTCTGGAGGTGTTCTACCCAGTGTTCTTTCAGCAGTCTCGATGTTCTGCCCACATACTGGAGACCACATTTACATTCCACTAAATATATATAATTCTTTGTATTACATGTAATAAATTCTGTTATATTAGGAAGGAAGTGACACAGATCTGAAGATGTTTTACGATATTTTAAACAATAAAGTTTTTAATATTAAATGAGTTTTTAATATTAGTAAAATCGAAATCAAGTTTTTAGACTTATGTATATATGTAGAAAATGGGGAGTTAATGACTAAGACTTACTGTAAACCAACAGCTAGCAACTCATACATTTCTACAAGGAGCAACCATCATCCTAGGTGGATAAAAAATGTCCCTAAGGGGCAAGTAAGTTGGATTCGACAAAACTGTACAGATATAAAAGTGTTTGAAGAACAAGCTGAGTACCTTAAACAAAAATTTGTACACAAGGGATATGAGGAAAATATCATAGACAAGTACATTGGCGAAGCTAAGATGATGGAAATAAATTATTTATTAATCCCGAGGGAGAAGGGGAATGTGGAGGAGTATCCTCTATCATTTATAACATCATTTAATGGCCAACACAAGGAGGTAGAAAAAATTGTAAAGAAATATTGGCACCTAATCCGTAGGGACCCGGAATTTGAACCAGTGATACCAAAAGAACCAAAATTCATATATAGGAAGGCTCATAATTTGAGGAAGAAGTTAGAATAGAGTGCCATCCCCCCTAAAAAATCATGAAGGTTCAAACAGTGGGTTTCCACAGATGTGGGTTATGCCTTATGTGCAGGAATCATGCCACACAAGCGAGTAAAGTGAATAAATTTAACTCAACTGCCACTAATAAAGCATATAATATAACAGAATTTATTACATGTAATACAAAGAATTGTATATATTTCGTGGAATGTGAATGTGGTCTCCAGTATGTGGGCAGAACATCGAGACCGCTGAAAGAACGCTGGGCAGAACACCTCCGGAACATAAAAAATGACTTTGAGAATCATTCATTGTCGAAACATTTTAAAGAATGCCATAGTAAGAGGTGCCAGTCATTGAAAAGTGGTATAGGCATCTAGTTAATACAGAATAATTGGAGAGTTGATAACTTAAAACAGATGTTGGAGCAGACAGAAATGCAATGGATATATGAATTGAGCACATTGGTCCCTAGGGGATTAATTAAAGAATCTGAGTTAAAATAGTTTTTATGAATTTTACCCCATTTTTATTCATACAGATTTTTTATGTCTATCTTATTATGTCTTTTATATATGTAATATTGTGTTTATAGAAGTTGACTGAGAACACTGTGATTTAGATACTGTGAGACTATACCACCCCTAGATATAGAGCGCTTTTTACACCACCCATGATAGATAGCGGAACAACTAGCTATTTTTCCATCAGCATGAGTCGGGAGGCTACCATGGCAATGGAGCCGCTTGACTCATCCCCGGATATGGAATCACGTGGGACGAGGGGTGTTTGTTATTTAAAATCACCTAGGCAATGCCGACACATGCGTCCTGTGTTGAAGGATGCATGCGACGTTATGCGGAAGGGGGTGAGTCACAAAGGCAAGACTGGAACAGGAAGTAACGTTCATTCCACACAGTGGAACGCATGCAAGAACACAGGATGGAGGACATTTGAACAGCCCAGAATATACATTTACTACCTCTGAGACAACTATAGTGGGAGGGGTGTGATGGTAAGTTATTATACCCGGTGATTTATGCAAACGGGGACAACAGGTAATTTGTGCAAATTTGGAGAACAGGAGGTAATAAGGGTATAAATATAAGAAGAGGCCACTAGAGACTTACACCTTCATATAGGCCCACAGTGCCGAAACATGTTTGTGAGTGAAGGAGGGCAGCAGTAACCCAGGTGAAGCAAGCCATTGACTCTGAAGGATTCCCTGTGCCTATACCCGGGAGGTTGCTGGTAATACTTTTGCATATGCTTGGTAGGGTGTGATATGTGAACACCCCATTCTATCTGGTACACTGCTTTACCTATTATTTGTTTGTGGCTAAGATTGTTGCAAATTTTTGGATGTTTTAACTACACATATTATTAAACCTACTGCACTATATATACCCTTATCATTTTTTATATTTATACTCATATACGGAGAGGAAATACTGACATTCTTCCTAGGATTTGGTAAAAACACCATAAAGAAAGGGAAAAGTGGAGAAAATAAGAAGAAAGAATTTTCAGGACTATAAAGAAAAGGATTAAGGAAGAGATATTTTGGTATTCTATAACCCATAGGGTGCGCGCAATTGCAAGTACTTTTTCCTCTACGTGACTAATAGTGGTATGTGACCACTCTGTTGTTATTGTGCTGCGTTATTGATTTGGAGTGCAAGTTTCTCAATATTTTTATTAACCTACCAATACATATCTGCATCATAGCACAGAAGTATTTGGCTCAATTCACTTCAAGGGAATGTGTGGAGTTTGTATATTCTCCCCAAACTTGCGAGGGTTTCCTCCCACAATCCAAAAATATGCTGGTAAGTTAACTGGCTCCCGACAAAAGTGTGTACATGTGATACGGAATATAGATTGTAAGTACCAGAGACTGATGTGAATGGGTGAAATATGCTGCTGAATATGTGTGCGCTATATAAATAACTGTAAAATAAATAAGCACATTTAAAATGGGGGTACAATGCAAATATTATGTATATAGCACAAAGGTGTAACTACTGTATATGGATAATATATGCTGCCTTCCTTCTGCATAGGGTAAGAAACATATGCTTTTCTCCAGCCAGATGCACATATATCTTCATAAGGTACAGTTCAGCTATGCAAAGTAGGAAGCAGATTTTAGTAATAGGGAACAGATAATCATTTGCTTAAAAACTAGGGAACATTGAATAGGGTTACAAGCATACTGTACTTGCCTACTTTTGCAGTCTATACTCGGGGAGAAATTCAGAGGAAAGACGCAGCTAAATAGATGGGGGGGGTGGCAATGTGCGTCATTAGGCCACGCCCCCAGTTGTTAATGCCACAAATCAAGGGGTCAATCAAGAGGGGGTATGGCGAATATGACTAGTTTCTGTAAAAATCATGTCATATTGACCCCACCCTCTCTCCATTGACTCACAATTTGCTGCATTATCCCCCCCATAGTGCCCACTTTGCTAAGAAGTGAGCAGGATATAGGAGGGCCGCCTACTCATCCGGAGGTCTGGGTACTGCCCATAAATTTGGGAGTCTTCTGTAACTTCCAGGAGAGTAGGCAAGTATGGTTACAACTTATAAGTCTTGCAATCCCTATTTTGTGATCCATGGAGCAAAGCTGAATATACCGTAATTAAGCAACCAACCATCATTTCCTTATATGTTGCCATATGCTGTGGAGGAAGGTATCTCTACAGCATTCACTATAAAAGAATGTGATTTTTCTTTACAAATACCCATAGTGTGCTATAACCACACCCCCTCTGCTATCGGGACCTCCAGTGTTGGGTGGTATGTAATATCGTCATATAGAAGTTTTATTTGGTGCCCATATATCTTCACAATACTATAATACATTTATCTTAACTCTCTGAAAGCTTGATCCAGGGGTGAACGCAATGCGATGTTTGTTCAGATGTCTCAGTATACCGACAGCAGTCATAGTGAGGATTTGGCCACAGAGTGATTGACAGTCCGGTAGCATTTATGGGAGGTAACAGGGGGGTCTTGTCAAAAACAGGTGTGTGTTGTGGGCATGTCATAGCCATCAACTGCACATTTACACACAGTTTCACTGGGCCTGTCAGTGTCTTAGCTCCAATGGACTTTCTGAGCCGATGTGCCTCTGATGGTGCGTCTATGTAAGAGCGGCATATTTGAGATGCAGGAGGTGGTTGTCTATGTGCAAAATTAATCGGCTGAGGCGTTAACGTCATTTCTCCGCTGTGATGTGTTTTGCGTCCACCTCTATATCAGGCCCTGGATCAATCAATAACAATATTTACTGCATCATCAAACAATTAATTTCTTGTTTTTCTTTTTCTTTCAGCTGTCCATATTTCATGTAAGTATCAAATTGTTATATTTCTTTTTTATAACACTACACATTTTCTGAAGACCAAATATGTTTCCAAATAAAATATAGGGGCATAGTTATCTATATTCCTGATTTACTCTAGCACCGATTATTATATATTTTTTATTGCTGTATAATGCTACAGTGATCACATTACATCCAGGATTGTAAACAGCATTCTTACCAGCCCATGCAAAATATGTGAGAATGTAGCCTATACTGTAGGCTACAATGGCTAACTCCATCTAAAGATGGCATTAGCTATCAGGGGCCAGACATCAGAATAATTAGCTTTTGCGAGCTTAGGGCCTGATTCAGAGCTGAACGCTCTAACCAGAGCGCTCGCTCTGAATCAGGGCCCTCCTCCATGAAAATGGAGCGGCCTCCTGGCCGCTCGCTTAGCTGTGGTGACCACCCACAGCATATGCGAGCGGCCAAAAAGATGGTCGCAATGGTCTTGACTATCGTGACCATCGGACTTGCGACGGAGACCCTGCGGTAATGTCTCCCTGCCGCAAGCCCTGGAGTGATTTTGGCTCTATCAGAGCCAAAATCACTCCCACTGACATCACTAGTGATGTCAGTGGGGCCGGCTTCAGACGGTAGGTGTTCCCTTGGGAACGCCTCCGTCTGGCAGGCATGCCCCCGGCACGCCCACCAAAGGGGGCATGCTGTCAATCAACATCGACAGCACAGCCCCTTTGGTGCGAGACCCGGAGCGATGGAAAGCCCGTCGCTCGTCTGGTCTCGCGCATGCGCACGACGGAGCTCCCTCCATCGTGCACATGCGCAGTGGGGAACATCGACCCGCTTGCGAGCGGGTCTGAATGACCCCCTTAGTGCTTTCACCATTTTGCAGCCCCCATAGATATTTTTTGATCAAAAATGGAGGGACCAGACCAAATTACTTCTATAGTTGCTGCAGTAAAGTGACTCCTTCTTACATTCTGGGAATACATTTTGTGGTAATCATCTTAAAACAGCTGAATTGTGTTGATAAAATATGCCACAATGTAATATAATAATCAGTAGCATTCTAGATAGTGGCCTGCATTAAAATTGTATTTTAATTTTATATAATAATAATTTTTTATCCTTGTACTGTACACTAACTATATTGCTTAACAGTCAGTATCAAAAAAACTCATTATCAAAATGTTTAATTGGCTGGGATATGAATACACCATGATGTATTTTATTATAGAATACATTATGCAGTTTAGATTGACTCTGCAGCAGTGAATTTGTGCAGCTGGCCTGAAATCGCTGTGTGAATTGACCCAAAACATCTCCCCGGTGATATTAAAATCCAGTTGAAATTAATAAAATTATATTATTGTACACATTGGTAACTATGATTAGTGAATGATTGCTATTGGCATGTGCATGCAATAATCTAGTAACAACACTTTTGGGTAGTAATGTGTTCTAAAAGTGATCCAACTTAAAGTACAGTACACCACTTGACTTAATCTCATCAGTGTCCGACTGAGGCATGAAGGGGCCACCATTAATAATACAATGGTAGGGGGCCAATGAACAATGAAGTATTGGCAGTCACCAGAAAGAATTGGCCAGTTATGTTTATAAAAGCATGTACATTATATGCCAGTGTATGAGACACACAAGATATGCCTGTGTATGAGACACACCTGTGTATGAGACACACCATATACGCCTGTGTATGAGATGCACCAGATACGCCTGTGTATGAGACAAACCAGA
Organism: Taudactylus pleione; assembly: GCA_031769625.1. Classification (NCBI taxonomy): domain Eukaryota; kingdom Metazoa; phylum Chordata; class Amphibia; order Anura; family Myobatrachidae; genus Taudactylus; species Taudactylus pleione. The sequence goes on from JAUIMM010000031.1 coordinate 155,573, forward strand.
TATGCCTGTGTAGGAGATACACTAGATAAGCCTGTGTATGACACACACCATATACGCCTGAGTATGAGACACTGAAGATAGACCTGTGTATGAGACACACCAGATAGACCTGTGTATGAGACACACCAGATAGACCTGTGTATGAGACACACCAGATAGACCTGTGTATGAGACACACCAGATAGACCTGTGTATGAGACACACCAGATACACCTGTGTATGAGACACACCAGATACACCTGTGTATGAGACACACCTGTGTATGAGACATACCAGATACGCCTGTGTATGAGACACACCAGATACGCCTGTGTATGAGACACACCAGATACGCCTGTGTATGAGACACGCCAGATACGCCTGTGTATGAGACACGCCAGATATGCCTGTGTATGAGACATACCAGATACTCCTGTGTATGAGACACACCAGATACGCCTGTGTATGAGACATACCAGATACTCCTGTGTATCATATACACCAGATACACCTGTGTATGAGATACACCTGTGTATGAGACACACCAGCTACACCTGTGTATGAGACACACCAGATATGCCTGGACACCAGATATGCCTGTGTATAAGAAACACCAGATACGCCTGGATACCAGATACTCCTGTGTATCATATGCACCAGACACACCTCTGTATGAGACACACCAGATACACCTGTGTATGAGACACACCAGATACGCCTGGACACCAGATATGCCTGTGTATAAGATAAACCAGATACGCCTGTGTATAAGATACACCAGATACGCCTGGATACCAGATACTCCTGTGTATCATATGCACCAGATACACCTGTGTATGAGACACACCAGATACGCCTGGACACCAGATACGCCTGTGTATAAGATAAACCAGATACGCCTGTGTATAAGATACACCAGATACGCCTGGATACCAAATACACCAATGTATGAGATACACCAGACACACCTCTGTATGAGACACACCAGATACACCTATCTATGAGACATACCAGACACACCTCTGTATGAGACACACCAAATACACCTGTTTATGAGATAAACCAGATACCCCTGTTTATGAGACACACCAGATTCACCTGTGTATGAGACACACCAGATGCACCGGTGTATGAGACACACCAGATACGCCTGGACACCAGATACGCCTCTGTATGAGATACACCACATACGCCTGTGTATGAGATATACCAGATACGCCTGTGTAGGAGACACACCAGATACGCCTGTGTAGGAGACACACCAGATACGCCTGTGTATGAGACACACCAGATACGCCTGTGTATGAGACACATCAGATACGCCTGTGTATGAGATACACAAGATACGCATGTGTATGAGATATACCAGATACGCCTGTGTATGAGATACACCAGATACGCCTGGATACCAGTTACACCTGTGTATGAGATACACCAGATATGCCTAGACACCAGATACACCTGTGTATGAGACATACCAGATACTCCTGTGTATGATATACATCAGACACACCAGTGTATGAGACACAACAGATACACCTGTGTATGAGACACACCAGATACGCCTGTGTATGAGACACACCAGATACGCCTGTGTATGAGACACACCAGATACGCCTGTGTATGAGACATACCAGATACTCCTGTGTATGAGACACACCAGATACAGCTGTGTATGAGACATCCCAGATACTCCTGTGTATCATATACACCAGATACACCTGTGTATGAGACACACCAGATACACCTGTTTATGAGACACACCAGATATGCCTGTGTATAAGATATACCAGATACTCCTGTGTATCATATGCACCAGACACACCTCTGTATGAGACACACCAGATACACCTGTGTATGAGACACACAAGATATGCCTGGACACCAGATACGCCTGTGTATAAGATAAACCAGATACGCCTGTGTATAAGATACACCAGATACGCCTGGATACCAGATACGCCTGTGTATGAGATACACCAGACACACCTCTGTATGAGACACACCAGATACACCTATGTATGAGACACACCAAATACACCTGTGTATGAGACACACCAGATACGCCTGTGTATGAGATACACCAGATACGCCTGTGTATGAGATACACCAGATATGCCTGGATACCAGATACGCCTGTGTATGAGATACACCAGATATGCCTGGATACCAGATACACCTGTGTATGAGATACACCAGATATGCCTAGACACCAGATACACCTGTGTATGAGACATACCAGATACTCCTGTGTATGATATACATCAGACACACCTGTGTATGAGACACACCAGATACACCTGTGTATGAGACACACCAGATACACCTGTGTATGAAACACACCAGATACGCCTGTGTATGAGACACACCAGATACACCTGTGTATGAAACACACCAGATACGCCTGTGTATGAGACATACCAGATACTCCTGTGTATGAGACACACCAGATACAGCTGTGTATGAGACATCCCAGATACTCCTGTGTATCATATACACCAGATACACCTGTGTATGAGACACACCAGATACGCCTGGACACCAGATACGCCTGTGTATGAGATACACCACATACGCCTGTGTATGAGATATACCAGATACGCCTGTGTAGGAGACACACCAGATACGCCTGTGTAGGAGACACACCAGATACGCCTGTGTATGAGACACACCAGATACGCCTGTGTATGAGACACATCAGATACGCCTGTGTATGAGATACACAAGATACGCCTGTGTATGAGATATACCAGATACGCCTGTGTATGAGATACACCAGATACGCCTGGATACCAGTTACACCTGTGTATGAGATACACCAGATATGCCTAGACACCAGATACACCTGTGTATGAGACATACCAGATACTCCTGTGTATGATATACATCAGACACACCAGTGTATGAGACACAACAGATACACCTGTGTATGAGACACACCAGATACGCCTGTGTATGAGACACACCAGATACGCCTGTGTATGAGACACACCAGATACGCCTGGACACCAGATACGCCTGTGTATAAGATAAACCAGATACGCCTGTGTATAAGATACACCAGATACGCCTGGATACCAGATACGCCTGTGTATGAGATACACCAGACACACCTCTGTATGAGACACACCAGATACACCTATGTATGAGACACACCAAATACACCTGTGTATGAGACACACCAGATATGCCTGTGTATGAGATACACCAGATACGCCTGTGTATGAGATACACCAGATATGCCTGGATACCAGATACGCCTGTGTATGAGATACACCAGATATGCCTGGATACCAGATACGCCTGTGTATGAGATACACCAGATATGCCTAGACACCAGATACACCTGTGTATGAGACATACCAGATACTCCTGTGTATGATATACATCAGACACACCTGTGTATGAGACACACCAGATACACCTGTGTATGAGACACACCAGATACACCTGTGTATGAAACACACCAGATACGCCTGTGTATGAGACACACCAGATACACCTGTGTATGAGACACACCAGATATGCCTGTGTATGAGACACATCAGATATGCCTGTGTATGAGATACACCTGTGTATGAGACAAAAGAAATATCCCTGTGTTTGTGGCACAACAATACGACTGTGTAATGATACACACTAACTACAACTGTGAATGAGTTGCACCAAGAAATATATAGGTTCCCAAAATTTTTCCTAACATTTCATTACTTTTCTGCCTAAGTCATAGTGTATATCCTGATCCCAGCATGCAATGCTGCTACTCTTTATTTCAGCTCCCACACCCTTATTTCTTCATGCTGTTCCTACCACAGACTGAACCTTTTTCTCCATTCCCTATCCTGCTCCCACTCCCTTACTTCATCTAGCTGTTCCCACCATGCTCTGCTCCTCTTCCTCCATTCCCCATCCTGCTCCCACAAAATAACCTGTTAATGCTGCTTCCACTGTGGTGGATCCTTCATTTCTATTCTCTCTTCACCCATCCCTTTACTTCTCCATGCTGCTACAACAGTATACTGCTACTTTTCCTCCATCGCCATCCTTCTGCCACTCCCTTACTTCTCCATGCAACTACCACAATGCATTTCTTTTTTTTCTCCATCCTCTATCCCAGTAGTTCGCAAACTCGGTCCTCAGGACCCCACATAGTTCACGTTTTCCAGGTCACCCAGCAGGTGCACAGATGTATTCATTACTCACTGACACATTTGAAAAGTCTACAGGTGTAGATAATTATATCACTTTTAATTCTATGAGGAGACATGGAAAACATGCACTGTTTGGGGTCCTGAGGACCGAGTTTGAGAACATGTGCTCTATCCTGAGCTCACACTGTTACATTCCATGCTGTTCCTACCATGCTTGTCTTTCATTCTTTATCCTGCCCAGCACCCTTACTTCTCCATGCAGGTTCCATCATGTATTGCTCATATTCCTCCATTCCCTATCCGGGACCCAACATGGCTGATTTAACTTTTTTATTCTCTATCCCATTTTCACCCCCTTACGTCTCCATGCTGCTACAACAATACACTGCTCCTCTTCTCTATGCAATTACCACCATTCACTGCTCCTCTGCCTCCATGCTCTATCCTCTTCCCACTCCCTTACCTTCTCCTACTACATTACTTCTATATGCAACTTGGACCTTGCTCTGCTCCTTTTCCTCCATTTTTTATTCTCCTTCCCCTTACAGATGTGTCCTCATACATTCTTTCTGCAGTCGTGCCAAACAGCCCCTCTTAGGCACCAGCTCCCCTGCAACTGTGCTAGAGCCAGGTGTTTTTCATCAAAGAATGCATCTAGGATGCACCATGAGACTGCTGATTAATTTGATATATGACACTTGTACATCTCATCTGTGTGTGACTGAGTCTCTGAATCTGTATACAGAGTGCTATGATGTAGCAGCTGCCGCTTTTTTCCCACACCAAGCTCCACTGTGCCTCATTTACAGACTCAGTCACAAACAGTTATAAAAGTGCCATATATCAAATTAATCAGGATAAGTCTCCTAGTACATCAAATAGTGACTAAGATGAATTTTTCGAGTTAAAATATGCCCAGCGCTAGTGGTTCACTCACGCCAGGCATCTCGTGCCACATGGCATATTAACGTTAGATGTATAAGGACACATCTGTACTTCTCCATGCTGCTCCCACCAAGCACTGCACCTTTTCCTCAAGTTTCTACCCTATTCCCACACCCTTACTTCTCCATTCTGCTGTTATCATGCAATTATCTTTACTCCATTCACCGTGCTGCTCCAACATCCTTAATTGTCCATGATTCTCCAACCAAGCCTGATCCTACTTTTTTTTCTTTATCCATTTTCAACCTCCTTATTTCTCCATGCTGCTCTATTAATGAACTACACCTCTTCCTCCATTGAAATCCTTCTCTCACTCATTTACGTATCCATGCAACTCTCAACAAGCACAATTCCTTTTCCTCCATTCTCTCTCCTGCTCCCACATCCTTAATTGCCCATTCTGCATCCACCATGGCTGGTCCTCCTTTTCTATTCTCTATCTTGTTCCTACCTCCTTACTTCTCCATACTGCTCCCACCAAACACTGCACCTTTTCCTCCATTAAACATCTTTCTTGCACACCCTTACTTCTCCATGCTACTCCCACCATGACTGATCCGCCTTTCTTATTCTCGGTCCTTTTCCCATCCCTTTTTTTTCTATGCTGTTCCCACCAAGCACTGCACCTTTTACTCCACTGTCTATCTGTCTCCAACTTCCTTACTTCTCAAATCTTCTATTCCCTTGTGCTGCTCTTCTTCCTCCATACCCTATCTTTCCACTGAGCCTTACTTTTCCATGCTGTTCCCACCGAGCACTTCTCCTCTTCCTCCATTACCACCCTTCTCCTCCTACATTACATCTCCATGCAACTTGCCCCATGCACTGCTCTTTTTCCTCCATTCTCTCTCCTACTCACACACCCTTGCTTCTCTAAACAGCTCCCACTGTGTGTTACTCTTCTTCTATCATGCTCCCTCCTGCTTCCATATCCTTAATTGTCCATGCTGCTATGCGCTCGCAAGCAGGTCAATGGCCGGGCAGTGCACACGCACGGCATGCATGTGCCCCGGAGTCAGCGAGAAATCACTTACTCCAGTGCTCGCATCCAAAAGGGGCGCTTGTCGATATTGATAGACAGCTCGCCACATTTGGTAGGCGTGTCGTGGGGGGGCAGGCCAAACTGAAGTGTTCCCAAAGGAATGCCGTTTGGGGGTTACCCCACTGACATCATGATTGATGTCAGTGGTGAGTTTCTGGCTCTATTAGAGCCACATTGTCGGGATGCTGAACATATCCTGTGCATTGTTACTGTGTTATTCTGAGAGCAGTGCATTGTTACTGTGTTATTCTCAGAGCAGTGCATTGTTACTGTGTTATTTTCAGAGCAGTGCATTGCGACTGTGTTATCCACAGAGCAGTACATTGTGACTGTGTTATTCTCAGAGCAGTGCATTGTTACTGTATTATTCTCAGAGCAGTGCATTGTAGCCCTGTTATTCTCAGAGCAGTGCATTGTTACTGTGTTATTTTCAGAGCAGTGCATTGTTACTGTGTTATCCTCAGAGCAGTGCATTGTCACTGTGTTATCCACAGAGCAGTGCATTATTACTATGTTATTCTCAGAGCAGTGCATTGTTACTGTGTTATTCTCAGAGCAGTGCATTGTTACTGTGTTATCCTCAGAGCAGTACATTGTTACTGTGTTTTTCTCAGAGCAGTGCATTGTTACTGTGTTATCCTCAGAGCAGTACATTGTTACTGTGTTTTTCTCAGAGAAGTATATTATGTTATTCTCAGAGCAGTGCATTGTTACTGTGTTATTCTCAGAGCAGTGCATTGTTACTGTGTTATTTTCAGAGCAGTGCATTGTTACTATGTTACTCTCAGAGCAGTGAATTGTTACTGTGTTATTTTCAGAGCAGTACATTGATACTGTGTTATTCTCAGAGAAATGCATTGTTACCCTGTTATTTTCAGATCAGTGCATTGTTCCTATGTTATTCTCAGAGCAGTGCTTTGTTACCCTGATATCTTCTGAGCAGTGCATTGTTACTATGTTATTCTCAGAGCAGTGCATTGTTACTGTGTTATTTTCAGAGCAGTGCATTGTTACTGTGTTATCCTCAGAGCAGTGCATTGTTACTGTGTTATCCTCAGAGCAGTACATTGTTACTGTGTTATTCTCAGAGTAGTGCATTGTTACTATGTTATTCTCAGTGCAGTGCATTGTTACTGTGTTATTCTCAGAGCAGTGCATTGTTACTGTGTTATCCTCAGAGCAGTACAATGTTACTGTGTTTTCCTCAGAACCAGGGGCGGATTGGGAATTTAAAGTGGCCCTGGAAAAATTCTTGAAAGTGGCCCAATGTGTCGCCGAAGGCGTGTGCCTGAAAAAATGGGTGTGGCCTTGTAGCTAGGGGTGTGGCCTGGTGTGAAATGCTACGCCTGCAAGCTACTCCCCTTGTTTTTATCATGCTGGGGGAGTGACCACTGCTTCGGGAGCTGATGGATATGCCCCCAGCACCTCTCTCCAGTGAATAAACACAGCATGTAAATAAGTGTTTTCTTACCTATATGATTTCTCTGCAACAAAGAACCACTGAAGAAATTGATCCTCCCTGGACAGGCCGTGTCTTGGCAGTTGTCGGTTTTCACTATTCATGCAGCAGATCACATGGTCAGGAAGCCGCCTGTTAGCACAGGAATAAAGCCAATGTCATCAACATGCAACAGAGGTTCTCGCCAGTACCACCCCCCTGTATTTCACCAGCACCAACCCTTTGTCACTCTCCAATACCATCCACCTGGGTCTCTCCAATATATCTCACTGTCCAGCTCCAGCTCCTCTTTGCCCCCACTGCCATCTACTTTTTGCCCCAGCACTATCTCCTCTGTGCCCCCAGTGTCAACCCTCTCCCCTCATCACGATTCGGAGTAATTTAATACGCTGCGGCACTCTCGGATGGAGAAAGATCAATAAGTGTGATCTTTCAATTGTTTATCCAACTGTCTTCTGAAGACAGTTGGATAAACAACTGAAAAGTTATTACGTGTGTTCACCACTTATTGAACCGTCTCCGTCTGAGAGTGCCGCACCATATGCAGTGTGTCCATTTGATTTGTGGGGACACCCGGCAAAGCTAATCATATCATGTGGAGTGCCGGTCCGATGCTGGACTATATATATATATATATATATATATATATATACACATGTCCAAAAGAGTGGCACTCCAAAAAACTATAAATCCAATTCCCTGTTGCCCTCCGTAAGAGACCTCCGTGGTGGTCCCAAACATATGTATCCAAAACGGCGACACTCAGGTATGAAGAAATACATTCATAAACAGGTATGCTGCAACGATTCAGAGTAATTTAATAGTCCATTATCAAGGTATCTTGATAATGGAGTATTAAGTTACTCCGAAACGTTGGAGCATACCTGTTTATGAATGTATTTCTTCATACCTGAGTGCCGCCATTTTGGATACATATATATATAAACATAAACACACACGCACGCGCAAATAGCGGCGATAAGAAATAATAATTATCAGGACTTAGATCTGATAATTAATAAATATCAAAATAAATAAATATGGATCTTTCCCAGTGTCTCCCCTGGCATGCTGGTCATATGATGCATACGGAGAGGTACTTCTAAGTCATTACCCCTGAAGTCCCTCTATCGCAAAGGACAGCTCTTTTCAGGAGAGCTGTCCTTAGCGATTATAACCGTAATTGTTCAAGTGTATGGCATTACTAAATGCTGCTATGATTACGATGAGTGGTGGGATGCTTAATGCATCCCACCCCAAGTGTCATGCACATTAAGGGTCATCATGATACCTATTTGCAGACCAAGGTCCCCATTTATTAATGATTGCAATTGCAATGCAATCTGGGCATGACATTACCGTCCATGATAACATTGCAAAATGCTATCATAGCACCGGCATGTACCATCCAGAACATGTAGGGACAGGGGCTCTGAAAGGAACCCATCACTGCAATGTGCCCAGAGAGCTACAGGGGCTGCTGTGCATACGCAGTCCTGCTGACTACACATGCACTGCCACCATTGCTGGGGGAGTGTTCTGGGGGAACCCTCTGCCAGCTAATTATGCGCGGTGTAGCCCATATGCTACAGTGGCTGACGCCATCTTCTGGTGGCGTTAGCTGCGGGGGCCAATATCCGAATGTTGGTAAATTTGGCAGCATGGGGGATGCGGCTGCCAGAGGGAATGGGGAAACTAAATAATTGCAGTTAGCCCCTGAAAACAGGTGTTTTCATGGATATATATCCACAAATATAAAATGATAAATGGGCCCTCGAGCAATAGTGCTTTGATTTGACTGATAAAATGTAGACACATGATTCACACATGGCAATAATGACAGCTCTCTTTGGTATACAGTCGGGAAGCTGGCTTCCCGACTGTCAAATCCCGGCGAGGGTTAAATGACCGGCGTCTAAATATAGACGCCTGTCATTTTACCGACGCCAGGAGACCGGCGCCCGTTATCCCGATTGAACGGATGCTGGGCGCCGCTGCAGACAGCTGTGAGAGGTTAGGTTTAGGGATCCTGGGGAGGACTTAGGGTTAGGCACCCCCCAAGGAGGTTAGGGTTAGGCTAGGGGGAGGGAGGGTTAGGGTTAGGCACCCCCAGGGGGGATTTAGGGTTAGGCACCCCCCCGGGGGATTTAGGATTAGGCGGCGGGGAAGGGGGGGTTAGGTTTAGGCACTAAGAGGGGGGATTAGGCACTGGGGGGGAAGGTTAGGGTTAAGCACGCTAAAGGAGGGTTAGGGGGTTAGAATTAGGTTAGTATATACTTACTTTTGACGATCGGGATTTCCTTCTCTGACGGCCTCCTGCTGGGATTCCGACCGCCGGGCACAGGTCCTGCGGTAAATCATCTGGTGACCTGGCTGCAACACATTGAAGAGATCAGTGCTTCCATACAGGGGGCGTGATGTTAGCATGGCCGCAGCATTGAGTGCGGCTCCGCCCACACCAAGCCTCCTGTCTGAAAGCACTGATCTTTCTCTTCAATGTGTCTCAGCAGATAATCCTCCCTGAGCTCCCACCCCCCACAACTAACACTGGACAGGCTGCCTATACGGTACGTGCAGGGCTGACAAATTTGTGGTCAGCAGTAAGCACTGAGCACATACCTTCAGCAGTTGTCTCCTGTAGTTCTGCCACTGCTGTCAGTCACCCACGGACCCGCACCACTTCCTCACCCCTTGTCCCTCAATGACGCTGATGGTAAACTGGGTGAGTGGAGCTTTAATAGGCTGGCCTCTCTTCTCGCGAGAGAGGCTCAGCCGCGGCAAGGCACACTGGCAGCGGGGCAGCCTGTGTAAAAAACAGATTGTACAGGGACCGGTTGGCGCAAGTCGGGGGGTGGGCCACAATTGAAAAGCGGCCCCAAAACCAATCGGCCCACCGGGATTCTTCCCGCAAAAAATAATGGCCAATCCGCTTCTGCTCAGAGCAGTGCATTGTTACTGTGTCATCCCCAGAGCAGTGCATTGCTACTGTGTTGTCCCCAGAGCAGTGCATTGTTACTGTGTTATCCTCAGAACAGTACATTGTTACTATGTTATTCTCAGACCAGTACATTGTTACCCTGTTATCCTCAGAGCAGTGCATTGTTACTGTGTTATCTGCAGTGCTATGCATTGTTACTTTGTTATCCTCAGTGCTATGCATTGTTACTTATCCTCAGTGCTATGCATTGTTACTGTGTTATCTTCATTGCTATGCATTGTTACTTTTATTTTCAGAGTAGTGAATTGCTACTGTCATCCGCAGTGCTATGTATATTTACTGTGTTATCGTCATTGTTATGCATTATTACTATATTATTCTTAGAGCAGTGCATTGTACTGTTGTTTGTTTAAGAAAGAGTGTTCAGTTAGATTAATTCATTCAGATGTTACTTTATAACTATTCGATGTACTACATAAATACTGTATATTGTTGGATTATTTACTTATTTTCCAATTCATTTTGAGCATTTCATTTTCTTCCCCAGCTACAGCTCAATGTTCAGATTGTCACCCAAATGCTAAATGTGAAGATTCTTTAGGCTTCAGTAAATGCTCCTGCAAGGACGGGTTCATAGGAGATGGCTTCACCTGTTCTGATATTGATGAATGTGCCTATTTATGGACCAATAACTGCTCTCTTGGCATTTGCGAGAATACTTTTGGGTCTTATACTTGTGTCTGTCCAAGTGGTTATATCAGCTCTTCAGGGAATGCCTGTATTGATATTGATGAGTGCTCAAGTGCTGACCTAAACAACTGCTATTCATCAGCAACTTGTATTAACAATGATGGCTCCTATTCCTGTGTCTGTCCCTATGGCTATTTTGGTGATGGGTATGATTGTGAAGTTGATGAATGTACACAAGGTGCATGTGGACTAGGGATGGAATGCTTAAAAACACATGGGTCTTACCAGTGTTCTGATCCATGTTCAGACCATAAAGTTATCAATGAACCCTGGAGAAGTACGTCCAATATTTATGGATATCGAGGGAATTGTGACAGTGACAAGTTTGGATGGTATCGCTTTATAGGCAGTGGTGGAGTTCGCATGCCAGAAACCTGTGTGCCACAAAAAAGGTGTGATACGTCTGCCCCAATGTGGCTGAGTGGATCCCATCCGATCCTTAGTGATGGTATAGTTAAACGCACTGCTTGTGCCAACTGGGGTGAAAACTGTTGTTACTTTACATCAACTGTCCAGCTTAAAGCTTGTCCTGGTGGATACCATATATATAAATTGAGTGGAACACCAACTTGTACTTTATCCTATTGCACAGGTAAGTAGTGTGTTTTGCAATAGTAAATAAATATCTGTTCCTATCAATTAAATGGAGATATTTGATAAGCTCTGTTCAGTGATGTCCAAATACACAAACACATGCAGGATGACAAGCTTTCATAATTACACCCAAACATAGCTGGTTAGTTGCACTACATTATTTTTTCTTTTTCTTAGCTCAGCAGCTTTTTAAATTACCAAGCGGGTCTAAAGGGACCAAAACATCAGCAATCACAAAAAAAGATGTACCAGTTCTTTCATTTTTTCCTCTAACTACCAATCTGTGACAATACATTACAAATATTTTTGCAGATCATTTCCAGGAAAGACAGATCTGCCAGTCATGAAAGGCTCAGCATTTTACTGTAACAGTCAGCAAATCGGCTGATCGTTATCATACACTAGCAATCTACAACCCTGATTGGTCTGTTAAATCCATCATGTTGGGCAACCTGATTCACCAATTCTGATCACTTTTTGGTCGGAATCTGCAATCTATAAAGTTCATAATTACAGATGTTTTTACACAATCATATGCAAAATGCAGAATTAACACAATTGATAGCTTATTTATTGGGGCCTTCAGTCTATAACAATCCCTCTAATTAAAGTCTCAGCAATCATCATCCTAATTCACATTGATTAGAGCGGACAGTTGCATGTCCATGCTGAAATATAACATATCACAGATGCCTGACATGATACATAGGGAGAGGCACAAACAACCTTGCCAGAGTATATAAGCTTAGCAATTGTTAAATATATAGACAAAGGGAATGTGTGCAGAGCATCTGAGACCTTGCAGCACACTGTTCTCAGGAGAACACAGACACTGCAGCAGTGCTACAACAAATTACTATAACACAAAGCAATCTGCAGAAGTGCGTGAAAAGAAAACACAACCCATATATCACACAGGAATAAAATACTGTGATATTCAATTTGATACTGTCTTTAGTCAACTTTGAAACAAAAATACTTGCATTCATTCTTATCACTCCTTGTTCCCAAAGAGCAATGTTATCTTTCATCTCCTGTGCTATTAGTTAGACCGCCTGTTCTCAACAATAACCTGCACACAAGTTTTTATAAATTATCTTTTGATCTTATGATGACACGTATATAGCTTTTAATGCTGATGAAGCAATTATAAAAAAATATAATCTTAATATTAAACACTGTATGACTCTATAAGCATTGATTTTCTTTGTCTGCTCATTTGTTTTAATTTTACACTCTCTGTATACTGTTTTCTTTTCTCACAACCCTAAATCTGTTAGATCCAGACACAGTAAGTAATAAATGTGAAGCGGATGAAGAGTGGAAGCTGAAAGATGGAGAATATGGATGTTACTGCAAGGACCAATATGAAGTCTCTGGTATGTCTAACTGAGAAACCTTTTGAATATTTTTTTTATAGTGTAATACTGTTTAAATCAAATGCAATAAGTTTTTTTTCTGGGCAGACATGCAGGGGAGCCCCTATTTAAGGAATTCCTGACCTCTGAGTAGAATTAGGGGGGAGCATTTTCAGAACTCCTAAAGAGGAAAAGTGGAGGTGTAGCCCCATCGCAACCAACCAGATTCTAGCTATCATTTAATAGAATGTACTATATAAATGATATCTATAATCTGATTGGTTGCTTTGGGCTTCACTTTTAAAAGTGGAATTGTTGCTGTGAGGATACGGGGTTCTCTCAATCACCCAGACACCGAGCAGATGAAACCAACGTGATGGTTTATTTTTCCACAGCACACAGCAACAGATAATATGTAATGGCAAGGGGTAAATACAGAGAACAGGCAATAAACAGGTAGCAGTCCAGACAGAGGCAGTCCCAGTAGAGTACAATGTCCCAGAACAATTCCACGAAATAGCTAGAGACCCTCAGTCCTCACAGTAGAAACTATCACTGATCACACAGCAGTGAATAGTGCATAAGTCCACTCAATCATTTCCAGGACCCCACACGTAGAAGCTAATCACAGAACACACAGCAATGAATAGCGTATAGGTCCTTGCAGAATTTCCAAAGTATAAATCTACAGAACTGGTGATGCGTTCCACTAGCACCTTAGCAGAGCGAGGCCTCTTATGCAAAGTCAGCGACTAACATCTGGAGTTGCCTTCGGTGACATGTTTTAAAATCTTCCAATTTCCCACGATATTGTGACCACCCAGGGGGGGTTGCACCGTCTCCTGATTGGTGCGGGTCCCTTATGCTGTCACTTTCTCCTACCTCCTCCTGATATTACTTCCCTGACGAACACCTGCTAGGATGGTTCCGTTCGGGCTACCAGATTCACGTGAGACACAAAACAGGCAAATGGAAGGAGGAGTAAATCCTGAGCGTCCCCTGGGGAGGTGAGAATTAACTTAGAGGGTCTTTTGTTCTGGGAGGTGTCACCTTGCTCTAGTGGTTACAAATAACACAGACATATGGACCAGGCTAACATCAAGGCTTATCCAGTATTAAACATTACAATTACTTACATTATTATATTACAGTACATAATAGACATGCTAATGGAAATGTTTGTCCTGAGAATGATCACACATACACTAGGAGACGGGAAGGGGGGACACAAAAGGACTAAAAAGTAAATTGATCTCTGCAATGACTGAGATGCTGCCAGTAAATTTGTAACACACATCCCATGTCCTCACAGTTGCCCTTAGCAGGTTCTAGCTATTATCTTCTAGATGGTGCTAGTCACATTTTAAGTAGAATCTGATTGGTTGCTGTGGGCAACAACTTCACTTCTTTAAACCCACACTTTAGTAAGTATAACCCTTGGAGTTGACATAAAGCAGGGAACTCATTAAGAAGAGCACCGGTCAACTACACACAATGGAGATGTCCTTTGAACCAGTGCCTCTGCCTGATTAACAGTCAGAGGCATTTAAAGGGCAGTGTGGGGCAGGGATAGCTGGAGTTCCCGGAAATGGGGGCATGTCTGCCCCATTGTCTGGAAGTGGCTAGGCCAGGGGCTGCATCTACGGATTCACTTTCCTGGCCTCGCAAGCCGGCCAGCATGAGTAGGCTGAGGCTTACTCAGCTGGCTGGCGGCCCAGCGCCATCCACCATCATGACCGATAATCCAGATGGTGATCCCAGCCTGTGACCTCGGTCGCAGCCCTGTCTTACACCTGCAGCTGCATTTGCATATTAGCAAGGATGCTTGCTTTGCAATTCCATCCTAAGCTGAATCACCCCCTAAGAGTGTATTAACATAAGCTTAGGATGCCCCCTTGAGATAATGAGATGACAATTCATATTCAGATATACTGTAGCTCTTAGGAGCAGTACGTAGCCCTTGCAGGAACTGGAGGGCTGGGGTAAACTTAAAATTATTAGCGATTTCTAATGGGTTGCTTGTCCTCCAACTGATCACACAAGTTTTGAGAATGACACAAGTATTGGTTTTCTAAAAGTCTGCTGCTCCAGTTTTTATGATGGCAATTTGAATATACTCCAGAATGTCATGAAGACTGGAAGCTTTAAAAGGATGGTGGAGCTTGAAATCATTGTTATTCCTCTGTTAACCATGCAAGAAAACATGGTTAACAGAGGAAAACAAGAAAACATGTGCAGTCCTCATTGCTTTGCACAAAAAGGGCTTCGCAAGCAAGGATATTGCTGCTAGTTAGATTGCACCTAAATCAACCATTTATCAGATCATCAAGAACTTCAAGGAGAGAAGTTTAATAGTTGTGAAGAAGGCTTCAGGGTGCCCAAGAATGTCCAGCAAGCGCCAAAACCATCTCCTAAAGTTAATCCAGCTGCGGGATCAAGGCACCACCAGTGCAGAGCTTGCTCAGAAATGGCAGCAGGCAGGTGTGAGTACATCTTCATGCACAGTGAGGTGAAGAATTTTGGAGGATAGCCTGGTGTCAAGAAGGGCAGCAAAGAAGCCACTTCTCTCCAGGAATAATATCAGGGACAGACTGATATTCTGCCAAAGGTACAGGGAATGGACTGCTGAGGACTGGGGTAAAGTTATTTTCTTTGATGAATCCCCTTTCAGATTGTTTGGGGCATCTGTAAAAATGCTTGTCCAGAGAAGGAAAGGTGAGCATTACTATCAGTTATGTGTCATGCCAACAGTAAAGGTTCCTGAGACCATTCATGTATGGGGTTTCTTCTCAGCAAAGGAAGTGGGATCACTCACAATTTTGCCTAAGAACACAGCCATGAATAAAGAATGGTACCAAAACAACCTCCAAGAGCAACGTCTCCCAACCATTCAAGAACAGTTTGAGGATGAACAATGCCTTTTCCAGCACGATGGAGCACCTTGCCATAAGGCAAAAGTGATAACTAAGTGGCTCGGGGAACAAAAAAAATCAACATTTTGGGCCCATGGCCAGGAACCTCCCCAGACCTTAAGCCCATTGAGAACTTGTTGTCAATCCTCAAGAGGCAGGTGGACAAATAAAATCCCACAAATTCTGACAATCTCCAAGCATGGATTAGGCAAGAATGGGCGGCCATCAGTCAGTATGTGATCCAGAAGTTGGGCATGCCAGGGCGAATTGCAGAGGTCTTGAAAAAGAAGTGTCAACACTGCAAATATTGACACTCTGCATAAAATTAGTGTAATTGTGAATAAAAGCCTTTGACACTTATGAAATGCTTGTAATTTTACTTCAGTATACCATAGTAACATCTGACAAAAAGGTCTAAAAACACTGAAGTAGCAGACTTTATGAAAACCAATACTTGTGTCATTCTCAACACATTTGGCCATGGCTGTAATTCATTAGCATTGTTGTAACTAAATATTTTTTTTTATTTGTGGATGTCTAATTGGAATACTTATTTCCATTTGGACCGCTACATTACAGAATAATATGAAATAAGGTTTAGTGAGGTAAGCAGATGTGTGGTTATTTGTATTTAATTACATTTTATATGGGAAATTTGACTGACTGTGATTTTATACTCTCAAACACCATCCCTGTGTAGATTCAAGTGTACACACTTGTACACCTGCCGTACAAGGCCAGAACATGGCTCTAATCTTCCCTGTTCCGACACTGCTCCCTTAACTCATGATGTCATAATATCATGCCTAGGAGCTGGGGCCACAGGCTCTAGGAAGTAGAGCATTTTTACACTCTAGATGGCTCTGCAGAAGTGCTGCTGGGTACAGTGTGTCTTTCCAAGCACCAGGCAAGCCACATGTTGCAGCAGCAATAGTGCCATGCCCAGGGCTCTGAGCCTTGGGTGCATTGGGTTGCACACCCGTAGTGATGGCCCTGCCGACATACAGCATAACTTTTGACATTGGATGTATCTAGACAAACGAGGGTTGTTCAAAAAGTAATGCCTAAATGCTCACAACTCAAATTTTATTTTAGATACAGATTTGAAAATTTGTAGTAAACTACTTTGAAGTCTTAGTAACAGATTGACTCTACTTAAAAAATTCACCATCTGCCCTCAAACATTTTCTCTACCTCTCAACCCAAGCTGTGAATCCACTTTGGAAAAATTCCAGTGGTTGGTGTTTGACCCAGGAACATATGGCTTTTTTAACAACCTCTCTTCAAAATGTTGACCCTGGAGACAGTATTTGAGAGGGCCAAACAGATGAAAATCAGAAGGGGCCAAATCAGGACTGTACAGTGGATGTGACATTATTGCCCACCCCATTTTGGCAATGGCCACAGATGTTGCCATCGAAGCATGAGGTCTGGCATTGTCGTGGTGTAAGATGACATTTGACAGTGGAATTGTTGACCTTTTTTTTGCGGATGGCTTCTTTCAGCTTATTAAGTGTAATAATGTATTGATTACATGTTGATTGATTGGTTTGGTTCCAAGTAATCGATGAGAATAACACCTTGGCAATCCCAGAAGAATGTGGCCATGACTTTGTTTACAGCTGTGATTTAAACTTTTTTGGCCTAGGTGAACTTGGGTGTTTCCATTGCTTTGATTTGGGCCTTTGTTTCTGGGTCATAAAGGAATACCCAGGTCTCATCTCATGTAATGACATTTTCCAAAAACGTCTCAGGGTTGGCTTCAAAGTTGCTCAAAAGGTCATTGTGCGCTTACACCCTCTGGGCCTTATAATCGCTGGTTAATTGCTTTGGAACCCATTTAGCACACACTGTACAATATCCCAAATAAGTGATTAGTGTTTTTACAGTGCCATGGCTACATTCAAGTTCATCACTGACATCTCTGATGATCACATGATGGTCTTTCTGAATCATGGCATCGACTTTGTGTCAGTTCTCTGTTATCACTGCAGTTGATGGTCTGCCACCATGAGGTTTGTTGCACACGGACGATTCTCCTGATTGAAAACGCTTCATCCACCTTCTAACATTGCTATAGTCAATTGTACGCTTACCATACACTTTTTTGAGTCTTCTGTGGATTTCTGTAGCATTGCTGCCTTCTTTTTGCAGAAATTCAATGATGGGTCTTTTTTTCATCTTGGATTCCATGGTATTTCTTGGTCTACCTAAACAAAAATACATATATAGCTAGCAGACATATTAAACTACAAACTGACAAAGTTTCAAATAAATATTGTATATTATTTCAGAGTTATGAGCATTTAGGCATTACTTTTTGGACAACTTTCGTACATGCAATTCAACATACTGTACAGACATAAGTATTTTTTTGCAACATAATCTTTACTTACACATACATGCACAAAGGTCCTGATGCAGAGGTGGACACAGAACTGAACTTGTCTGTCTTTTTGCGCTTGTCCGTCTGTGACTTAACTCAAATGCTGCAACAAAGCCTTTCCCTGGTGTACATCTGTGCATATGAATGTGTAAAGACTGAGACGTCCATCTGTAGATGCTGTAAAACCACCTGGTGTGTCTATAGATGCCACCATGGGGTACACCTTTGCAACTGGTTACAGCACTATGGCTGGTGTAGATTGACCATCTGAATATGGCTTCCAGTATGAATGATTGAATATCTGCATATGCAGGTACTTCAGAGACACATCCACGACATGTCCATAAAACTGACCATCTCTGTGTATCCATTTAGCCATCTCTAAATCACCTTCCAGGAACACACAGAATTTTCCAATATATCTCTGATACCATGTGTCTAAATCACAACAGCACATTAGTGCGCACACACTAAGAGAAATTAGGAATTTTCGCACATGCATTTGCAGAAAATCTCTGATCTCCGCGAACATCTGCATTTTGCAACTCTGAATCAGACCCAAAGGTTCTCAAACTCTATGTGGGGTCAGTTAAAATTAACAGTGAGACAATACAATGCTAGAAAACCACTAGAAAAGTTTTGACGGACATTACGCTATAGTTTACAATATGTTACAGGGACGTATTGCCATATAATCTATGGCAGATCCTGTTCTACTCATTCATGAAAGGTTATCTAAACAAAATTATAAACTAATTTTTGATTGTAAATGTTCATGTTTAGTCAATAAAGTTTGGAAGCCAAAAAAAAAAGAATCTATAAAGTGCACTTTAGAAGGTCAGCCAATTTTGAAATACAAAGACAAGACCATGCAATAACATTTCCGGAGACAGCTACCTTTTTGTGGCTATGATTAAACTGAAACTTTTATATGAAAACAAAATGATATCTTTGATGACATTTGTAAATAAACAAACATTTTACTCTGACAATATTGAAGATAAAGTATATTTTCAAATACCCTCACTATTAGTTGTGTTTATGTTCTCCTTGTACACTTCATCAACTCATCCAAAATATCTATTTTAATAGTCAATTCATGTTTAATAATGCTTAACTAAGTAAAATCTATGTAGCCTAGTTTAGAAGGTGTTGTCTTGCAATACAAAGTAAATAACTTTCAGACATTTAAAAGAGGCAAGGCTTGAAAGGCCTGTGGATAATAAATTACATGGTTTGGGATTGTTATTAGTTGCAGTATGTATAGCCTAGTTCTAATGTTTGATGATTGCAATGGGGTAGTTTAGATTCATGCGTTAAGTTTGTATAGTTGTACTAGCATACAGTATCTGGATGATATGCCTAATGGGAGGTGTTAAGCAGCATTTCCTCTTAGTAGTGATGAGCTGATGATTTTCACCCTCAGAAATTAACCATCGATGGGTAGACTATACGCATGTGCAGACGGCAGCTCGCACACGCGCATAGCGGAGCCAGCAGTCACCATCAGGGGGCAGCCACTAAGCGTCATCAGCAGACACATGTGGTGCAGGAGGTGTTTGTAGAGTTCTGACTGGGGTAGGCTAGTGTTACAACCCAACAGGGAGGGTCTGGCAAGCTGTACTGGCACTAACTCAGCCTGCGGTATGTGTCCTCTATTCTTTTATCAGTGCAGCTGTCAGATACATGTTTTTGTTGCCACTTTTCACTTGTCTGCCCCTTTTCCAATTTACTTTTAAGAAATTGTGCAACATATTTCCTCACATAGAAGTCTGAGTGTCTATTTGTAGGTTAGCTAATTATTGGTATAAGTATAAAATATGATTGCAGAAGATAACAATCCTCATCCAGTAGTCGGCTATATGTGTTTCAGCTATTGAAGATGTGAGACCTGAGCTGAACTGTGGAATCAATGAAATGAAAGTCTCATTTCAAAAATGTCAGCTGAAAAGTCTGAACCTTAATATCAGTAGCATCAGGATAAAGGATGGCAACTGCTTTGGATATCAAGATGACCCCATCACAGACACATTTTCCATATTGTCTCCACTTCAAGCAGGGGCATGTGGACTTCAGATAACTGTATGTGATATTATGATTATGATGATGATTGTAATTATATTTCTACTGAGTTCCAAATCTCCAACATTTTAAATGCTGCACACACAGACACACACGGCTATTTTTCTGGAAACATAGGTTCAGGAACTGGGAGTGGAGCTACTGGGGGTGTAATTACATAAATAAAAAATATTGTTGAGAGGTCCAGCTTGTTCCTGCTGAAAAATAGCACTATATATATATATATATACACTATGCAGGTGAGCAGCACTCCCTTCCAGATATAATACCAGTAACCGGTGCCCTCCTAGGTATCCACAGTCCGGATCCAACATATAATAAAGGGTCACAGGCGGCACACGGAAATAAATGCCAGTACACAGCTGGTTACTTAGACATCATGTTTAAGTAACCAGCTGTGTACTGGCATTTATTTCCGTGTGCCGCCTGCGACCCTTTACTATATATATATATATATATATATATATATATAAATATATATGTATATATATATATATATATATATATATATAATTATATTATATTATATGAAAAACAGGTCTGTGCAGAGTAGACCTGTTAAAGTATCATCAATCATAATTTCCCTCTACAAGTGTCAAGTTGATCCCCATGCCTGCACTTAATAATGAAAGTACAAGACAATAAAAAGAGACAAAGTTACTGTGTTATACAGATGCATCATTAAGGGGATGCGGGCTGCACCAGATGACACCATCCAAGGGGTCAGCCCCTTGGATGGTGTCACCAAGCAGCAGTGATAGATGACACACGCATCAGCCACACTGTACCCAGAGAGGTTGGGGGCTACCCAGTAGCTCTTGGAGCACTAGGCATGCTCCCAGTGTGACAAGATTGGGGGTGTTATGTGCAGTCATGCCCTAAAATGTCATACAGCTGGGGATGTGGCTTCATGCCTCTTCCATGAGCATGCACACATAGGTGTACACAGACTGGGGTGTCAGTGTGAGTAGGTGCACTGGATGGCACCAACCCCAGTGATGCCACTGGTGTTATATACTGTTTATACTGTATCTATAAAATAATAATTCAGTAAGATTGATGCCATTTCCTATATGTATGCCCAGTGGGAGGTGGGACGCATGCTACCTGTCCAACAGTTCCCACTGCTAGGGAGATGTGACACTTTAGCAATGCTGGAAGCCAAAGAGGAGTTGAACAAGGACCAGGGCCATCGCAAATACATATAGCATGGGGGCAGGATGGAATGGGGGGATGGGATGGAACAGGAAAGGAACAGAGCAGGGAGGGAAGGTGGAGCAGCACAGAGCAGAAGGCAGGTGGGATGGGGCAGGTGGGGGTATAGCTGCAGATGGAGAGAGGAGCAGAGGCTAAAATAGATAAATAGATAGATTGATAGATAGATGATAGATACACAGAAATAATACACACTGGAGGGATCTTGAATAAAGAACATATAACTCACTATTATTCTGATAGTAGACAGAATCGTGTACTCAATAGCCTCAATAGTTTCCTTATAGTTCAAGAGGACTCTCCTCTTGGCTATATCTATTTATGTATCTATCTTACCAATTGCTCCACCCTGCTCCTCTGTCTATCTGCAGCTCTAATCTTCTGCCTGTCCCGCCCCATCTTTTCCTTCTCTATATATGCAGTAAAAATATTTATTATAGTTAGTGTTTAAAAAAATATACACGTTATGTTAAGTAATTTCTGTAAGTCATTAGCTATTTTTGTATTTTATTATGTTGTTTGAACCTTTGCTGAAAGAGTTTTTAATAACTATAATATGTTTTGTTGCAATGAGTTTTTAGATATAATAATGGACAGTACTTCCCACTGCTTAATAAACCTCATTGACAGTCTGTTATATAATATTCTAAATGGGTTTTCTTTTGTTTGTTGTTTCGCATGCATGCAGGAAAATGGAACGCATGCAATATATGAAAACAGTCTACATATTACAGTTCAATCTACTGGAAAAATCAAGGGAAATCATGAAATAAATGTGGATATGTATTGTGTGTATTCACTTGACATGCTGATCAGTCTGAATACATTTGTGAAACCAATATTTAGGTAACTCAATTGTCACATCTCCTGTCTTCAAATCAATATTTCCCTTGTCCATTCTTCTTGGTATAGGCAAGTACTATTTACTATCTTGAGAAAGATTGTAGCAGACAATTTTAAAGCCCACTTTCCACGAATAAAGTAATCTTGGCCAGAAGTTCTTTGGTGATTTTGGCATTGATAATATTCCTAAAATTGTAAATAAAAAATGTATTTCTTTAATATTTTGTGACAGAAATATGTCTTTTTATATTTTTATAGTTACATAAATATCAGTATTGGAGGAGATGGACAATTACAGGCATCCATGTCCCTTTATAAAGACAGCAGCTACTTGACCCCATATGAAGGCTCGGTAGTTTTGCTTTCATCTGCGTCTATTCTGTATGTTGGTGTTTTCGTTCAAGGAGGAGATGACTCACAGTATACCTTGGTGATGAAGAATTGCTATGCAACACCATCAGGAAACCCTGATGATCCTATCAAATATTACACAATCAAAGACAGGTACAGACAAAAAGTAAATGCTTAAATTAAACATATGCAAAAAAAGTGCAACAACTAATATTTCCATAAGCATTTCAGTTGGCGATACTATTCTATAACAAAGCAATACATGATGTTTAGTGACATATCCTTAGCTTTGTATTCATGCTATTAGTGCCTGTGTCTGTGGAGTTAGAAAATATTTCAGGTAAGTATTTATAAGAACCACTATGTTTAATTACAAGTTATGAAATAAATAATAATATAACTAATCATGTTGCTCTGTTAATTTAATTTAATTGTATTTTTTTTTTTTTATAAAGCATCACTATTATTTAAGGGGCAATATATATTTTTTATTTAAAGGGGCACTATTAATTTATTATTTTTCCATAGGTGCATTGCTTCTTAATAATATTAACATGGGGCAGTATTTATATTTTTTGTTAGGGGTAGTGTAAGCACTTGACATGTGCCCATGTGCATGCTGGTGCTTTAAAGCTCTACAAAACCATGCAATAACAATCATGGGCTATAAGTGCATTGTGGCATGCTGTAGAGACAAAAGGTTATTTAATAGATTTTTTTAATTTTAACACTGATTTCTCAGGCCAGTGGTATCAAGAGGGTCCATGTTCTATTCATTGGTGTGAGCAATGGATCTTATTTATTGGCCCCTTCCTAGAGGGACAGGGTTGCTGATACTGTACATAGTGCTGATCTTATACAAGACTAGATTAAGGGTCACATGGACCTGGTGCTGAAAATTATCAAGGGCTTATTGTAAACAGCAGAAAGGTGTGACCAGTGATATGTGGCAGTGGCCAGTGCCATAAACGGCATAGACAAACCTCTTAACATGCCTTTTATATGAAGTACAGTACGTGTTTGCAGTCATCTGTAACAGATTGAGGATGGTATGTCGTAGGCCATAGAGTGACCTGCTGGCCAAACTATAAGTATTTTAGGTTTGATCTGCCCGCAAAGTTGTCATGGGCTGTGTTGTGAACCTCTGATCTAACTCTATGTTCAAAGAGAACATGGGATAGTATTAGGGTACACTGGTCGTATCATTTAAAACATAACTTTTATTATTTCACTTAAAACCTGTGATTTATTTAAAGAAAACACACAAATACATACAATGCACATGTGAAATATAAAATTCTTCCAAAATGAAATCAATGAGTATCAAGGTCTGCTTAAATAGAAATCAGAAATGTAATCTTAGTCTTATTCTGCTCGTATGTTTCACATAGTGTCTTCCCAGTAGTTACATAGTATTATTTTTAGAACTGTAACTGTTAATCAATATGAACTACATAAATAGAGATGTAATTGTATTGGTGGTTATCACATCTAATTGCTACCAACTGATGTGATTTTCACCAGCTCTCCCTTCTGTCACCGGCACAGTCAGCCTCACTAATACAAGTGGCAATTTGCGACGGTGTATATTATGGCTCACAAATAATCTCCACACTTTATGAGTTCACTCATGTTATGTGCACACAGTCGGCCCATCTCCAGTGTTTGCAATTACTGTTTAAACAATACTATCCCAGCAACAAGATTAATGTGCACAGAGAATATAGCAACTAGCGGTAATTCATTAGCCGTGATTACTACAGACAGTAATAAAATCATCTAATTGTACAAATTCAACAAACACTGCTGTGTTTGTTGAATTTGTGACTAATGTGTGTATATATAATAATATTTTTTCTTTGAGATAGTGTCTGGATAATGCTGACAGAGAAGCATAATTTGTTAGAACCTAATGTATAGCAGATAGCGGCAATCTGTGAGTTGCACATACTAATGATAAGGATATAGTGATATAATTTCTTAAATTATTTAAGATCGACTAAAATTGCATGACTGCAATAATATCAATACAGGTGTACACATAGGTTTAATATAGAAATGATGGATTTATGCACAGAACAAGTAATGGAAAATAAATAAATAATGATTGTGGTTAACACCATAGATCATTAGTCAAATTGTAGCAGGTGTAAACTGTGAACAATAGTTACTTGAGAGTTGAATGTAAGAAAAACACAATCATTCATCACAAAGATACAGACTCACTGAAATTTGAATATATGACCTTTATTTGTTACAGTGTTAGGAAATAAAGTGTAGAAATCAATGTGGAGGCTTAAATAATAAAAAGAGAGACAAATTGATACTCAGAATGATTTTATAATACAGCTCAAGAATTATATAAAGCAATATAAACATGGTGCAACATTGTATATATTAAAAGAATGGATATAAGTAACGGATACAGTTCTAAAAAGAATATTATGTAACTACTGTGAAGACACCAGGTTGTAATGTGAAACATACGAGCAGAATAAGACTAAAGCTGGCCAAACACATAGCGATATTTTACCCGATCTGGCCAATTCCGACAAATTGGAACGACAGATCGTGTAAAACATAGCCAAATCCTCAGTACATCGTGAGTCCCCACTCACGATCACAATGCGATGCGCATCCACGCTGGGCGCACATCGCATCATCAGATCTGATGTGCAGTAGGGCAGATCTGACAATCTAGGAGGCGATGCACTGTGAAAGTCTGAATGCAGGAGAGATCGTATGAAGATTGGACACCAAATTGTGTGCAGATCATGTGGAGATCGTGTGCACAGCTGCCGGAGAGTTTCAAGGGAAATCATACACAAATCGTACACATTGGCTGATCATGTGCAGATTGCCATGCGTGTCGTCAGCATAAAGGTGCATAGATACGTAACGATTTTGTAACCAACAATTTTCTGTCAGATTTTCTGTCAGATTTTCCCTTGAAAAAATTAACAATTGTGTAATAAACGATTTTTACAACGATGAACGAAAAATGTTCCTTCTCTTAATGAAAATCGTTATGTTGGACAGTCTGAAATGAACTACAACTGGGAGCGTGCTTGAACGATTTTTGTTCATCGTTATAACTCAGAAACTGAACGATTGTATTAGTTACATTTTTCAAAAAATCGTTACATGTGTACGCACCTTAAGATCAAATTTCTGATATCTATTTAAGCAGTCCATGGTACTCATTGATTTCATTTCAGAAGAAATTTATATTTCACATGTGTATTGTATGTATTTGTGTGTTTTTTAAAAGAAATCACAGGTTTTAAGTGAAATAATAAATGTTATGTTTTAAATGATACGACCAGTGCACCCTAATACTATCCTATGTTCTCTTTGAGATCTGTTTTTGTTAGTGGGTAGCACATATTTAACCTCTCTTATCTTATATAAGAGTTAAATATAATAAGTAGAGCAGGTCATTTCCACTGGTGTGGTTATTTCCTCACATAAAACCTAACTCTATGTTCATCTATTTATTCTTTTTTCTTCCTGAATAGCCTGCTATTTTGTAGCAATTCTAAATGTGCTTCTTCTGTCTATTTATATGTTTAGTCAATGTCTTTTTTTTGTTTAGTTTTAATTCCAATTTAGTTTTTCTTTCAAATAAAATAGTTTTTTTTCCTTTGCGTGATTAGTCTTTTTTTTCTTAAAAATCAAATTGGCAAGTGTCTATTAATGAAATAGCAAACAACACAGCTATGTATAGTACTCATTATACATTTTCCTGTCCTTTCATATTATTCTTATCATGATGTATTTGAACCCTAATGCAGACATCTTCTGTCTCTCTCCATCCCCTGCACTTTACATACTAACCAGTAGTGCTGAGAGGTGCAATATTTGTCAGTTACTGTAGTTGTAGTAATGCTCTGATCCATTTTCTGGTGTCAGGACCGAAGACTTCTGTACTCTGTACTGTTTTATAACCTCAATATGTTACTGACTCTTCTTCAATGGATGCAAATTGGAAAATTGACTGCCACACGGCCAAACTGACTGTGCTTGGGGGCAACCCTGTGAACCTCTCTGGATCAAAGGTGAGCTGGGCCAGGGTGGATCCACCACTGGGCAGAGCTTACCTCTATTGGATGGCAGCAGTACTGAGCTAATGCCATATCCTGCCATGAACAGAAATCGACAACTGTATGATAGTGAGACTCTTAACACCTGAATAGGAAAGCTCTGTGAAGGTCCTGGCCTCAGCATCACCCCCAAAAACCATTGACAAACCGTACTTGACTTACAGATGATGGAACAAGAGAAACCTGGATGTTTATTGTATGTTTTACCACATAGCTTGGCATAAATCACATGCAGTTTGGACTAAACTGCATAGTTTTGTGGTTTACAAATGCAGCATATCAGATCTAGTTTGAGTTTACAGGCTTCGTACCAAGTCTATGAAAACCACATCTGATGTAAGACAATTTTGCAAACCACAAATAAAATCTTTGGTTTGCAAATATTCCCCCTTGTCTCTTAATAATGTACATGTTACATTTTGGTATAAATATTTATAATTTTATCTAATTATTGCCTTGTATTATATTTCACTATTTTAGCTGCGCTAACAGCCAAGACTCAACCATCAGTGTGTTAGAAAATGGTGTCTCAAGAAAAGGTCGATTTTCTGTGGAATTGTTTTCATTTGTCGGAGGTTATAACTATGTCTACATGCACTGCGCTATAAGTCTGTGTGATAATACCACTGAATTGTGTGCACCTGTAAGTACAAATTACATAATTTTACTTTTAAACTTCCTATCAGGTGATGTCAGCTTACATTTCTACACTAGGTGAACAGAGACACTAAGACCCATATTGGTGGGTAAAAAGGTCAGTGTTAGTTAATTATTTACTGAAAGGAAGAAAAAGGTATGATCATGAAGAAAGTATGGTCCTACACACTGTATGATATTGACATATTGCCAAATAATCCAACAAAAGGTGTAGATTGTTGCCAACTATCAGCCATTCACCAACAACTCGACTTAGATGGGGCCAACTGCATCCCCATTGGCAACAACTCAAGGCTTAGATGTTGGCCAATTGTCTGTCCATCTCCATTAACTCAAATCTTAGATGGGGCTAACTGTCAACCCATTGCCACCAACTCAAGGCTTAGATGAGGGTCAACTGCCAGATCTTGGCCAACAACTCAAGGCTTAGATGGGTGCCAACTGCCAGCTCATCACCAACAAATCAAGGCTTAGATGTGGATCTACTCCCAGCCCATTGTCAACAACTCATTGCCTAGATGGGGGCCAACTGCCTGTCTATCCCCAAAATCTCAAGACCTATATGGGGGCCAACTGCCAGAAGTGTTGACTCAATGTAAAGCCATGTAGCAGGGTAAGCACATCAATAGCTTCAAGAAGTTAGCCATTGCTACCGATATTTCCTACAAAACAATAAAGCTGACAATCATAATAAGAGAGGGGGGGACTTTCAAAGTGACAAGAGACCTTCCAACCTGAAAATCATTATTATAAACTAGTAACACAGCACCAAAACTCCACACCTTACTTGTTACAGGACTACATAAGTCAGACCATAAAAAGGGGACACCCTTACATTTTAAACCCTTGCTCCTAAATTTATTCTCACCTATCCTAGTAGTTTAAATTCTGATAGGTATATAAAATGCCTTCTGTCTTTCTTCCAGCAGTATTTAGCTAAGTTCTAGGGGAAACAGTTTATATTCATACCATTGTTTCATATTGTACTGTGTAATGTACAATGATATATTCCCACTGCCAGCATATTTAACCACATTGGAGCCTATACAAATACATTTTGTAATATTAAATTGGCTAGTACCTAGAACCATAGAAGCACAATATATACCAAACATATTTCTGACCCTTACAGTTCCTAATCTAACTGAAAAACAGTACTACTGTATGTAACTACTTTTTTTTCATGAGCACAGAATTTAACTATATTAAAATGGAAATATATTTTTTTACCTGCCAACAAATAAAAGACCAATGGGTAAATTTACTAAAGTGAGAGTTTTTAGAAGTGAGTTTTAAATGTGATGTTGCCCATAGCAACCTATCAGATTCTAGCTCTCACTTTAGTAAATTTACCCCCAACTGTAAATAATTTAAAAAATGCACTTGCACAATTAATTAATTTTGCCATTAGGGTATACAGTAGCATTTGTTGTTTATTAAGGTATTCAATCTTGATATACATATCTATTACAGTCATGCTCTGGAATTGGGTCCCGAAGTGCATCAACAGATGAAATCTATCAGATGATATTGGGTCCAATAGTTCGTAAAGGTATGTTTCCAAGCTGCTAGAAAATAAATGTCCTACTTTCTAAGAAGTCAATAACTTATGATGGATATCTAATTAAAAGGTTAGACATTAGAGGGAAAAAAATCTGAAATGAAAAGTCAGTTATATACAACGTAATAAATAGTAAATCAGATGAGGTCAATGTGGATTTTTCCATAAGCTATTTTGATGTGTTAATGTAGCAATTGTATTATTTACTTTCAAGTTCTGGGCCTGACTTACAGATTTACGGTACAAGCAAAGACGCTGAGTCTTTGTAAGCAGCAGCTGTGCTAAAATATCCACTGGAAGCATCTTAAGTAAAAAGACGACCACTGCCGGTAACTCTGATCTGCTGCTGCATCCAAAGACACAACTTTGGATCACCTGTATGACCATTGGACATCTGAGTAACCCTATGGTTACTCAGGATGTCCATCAAAATCGCTGCCAGGGCCAGTGAATCTGTGTCCATGGACACAGCCACTGGCTTCAGGAAGCCCAGAAAATGGGGCAGACATGCCCCCATTTTCTGCTACACTCCCAGTCACCACCCCGAAATGCTAGTAACATGTCAATTATGCTGCCTTTTTTGGGGCACTACAACCGACATTGCAGGACCAGATCTGCACATGAAAAATCAGAGATTTACGTAAATATATACTTTATATAAATCTCTGAATCAGGCCCTCTGTCTTTTTCAGGGTCTCACTTGCTACAATTCACCTACATTAATTTAGAAGCAACAGAGTAAGGGCAAATAGTCAGAACTTTCCATTGTGGGGCACTAATACAACATATGAAATCAGTAAATTTCAATATTTTCTAAAACTTAGCTTTCAATGAAATATATCAAAGATAAAATGAAAGAGCTCACATATATTACAAAGAAACAACAGCACACAAACAAATAATGGCACAAATCAGAGATATATTGTCAAAAATAAATTCTTGGCCCCATAATTGTTGAAATAATACATATATGGTCCAGACTCATCAGATGTATACTTTAAATATTCACATATTTGTGTGTATGATAAAAATCATACTAAATCCAATTGGGAACAGTTGGCAAACATCATATAGTCTATCTAAAGTGTATGCTTAAGAAATAGTGCAATACTATCCCCTGGCAAAAATATGTAGGATATATTAAACTCCAAAGGAAATAAAATCCTTAATGAAAGTAAGCAGCAGTCACCACGTCAATACCAAACATAAGTAGCTCATCAATTCACATGGTCTTCAGAAAGGATTATCTTATCCATAGTGCAATATATCATGTGTGTAAATCTAGGAACAATTTTAGTATACAACATATTTAAGGCATTATATGATAAAGAGCAACCATTATCCTGTATATAACTATATAATATAACATGTAAGAGAAATTGAAGACCAGTGTGATTTAGTAAAGAATGGGACTCAGAACTAAGGCAATAATGAAAATTACATGATGATCAACAGGAGCTTGTTGCCTTAATCATATAATCTGTGTACAATTAGCACTGAGATAAATACATATATATATATATATATATATATATATATATATATATATATATCTCCATCTTTTGGTAGCCGGTAGTGTGAATCATGCTTTCATATATACAATTAAGCCTGCATTTGGACAGAGATCAGTATGATCAGATCCATGATCATTAGATTCAGAGATAGATTCACCTCACATAGACAAGCGGCTGCTGCATATTACAGTATGTGCAGATGCAGTGGATAATATGTGAGCGGACTTACTGAGAGTACATAGGGGTATAGAAGAGAGTAAGTTATATCTGCTATTGAGCGATCCATCTAGCATCTACCTATTACAAACTATTGCAGGCAGAGAAACTGTAGTTCCAGGCTGAATTAGAGTATCGGAAATGCAAGCTGTAGGAACGTGGGGGAAGGGAAAAAAACACTGGGCTGGGGTGCTGCTGCTCGAAGCATGTGTGCCTGTGCCACACAGAGAACTAAAGGTGCACATCCACTAGGCGATTTTAATGAGCGATTGAATGATTACGACATTGTAATCATTCAATCTCACATTAATCGTGCACAAATCGTGCACTATAATGTCGGAAACAACCAGTGATGCGCGCTTCTGCAGGTCGTTTCTGACATCAATCATCGCCTGTACATGATGGTCAATCTGCCGATAACGACAGATTGGCCATGTTCAGGGATGAAGGAGGGTTCCTGCACTGAACGACATATCATTCAATGCAGGTACTGCAGGGGAAAAGGAATGACTACAATGTTGTAATCGTACTGTCATTACCCCATCACCTAGTGGATGTGCACCTTAAGGGTAAGTTTTCTCTGCTCAGGTCCCTAACCCCTGAAAGTAGAAAAAAGTATAACAGAACACTGTATATGGGTCTCTCTCCTAGAGCTGCCTGTTGCTAGTGAAGTGCAGGCTAGACCCGGCGAATGAGAAACCAAATGTGCCTGTAGAAAGTGAAAAAGGTACCTTAGCTGCTGCTGAGTGCCTGGTGACTGACTGCAGAGGGTCACAGCTGTGTCTCCATCCCCTCCAGCTAGATGTATGTTTCATGGGGCTTTGTCAATGGATGCTTCTAATTTAGAAGCAATTAATATGCCCTATAGTAATGCCCACCATTTCTGTACTAGGTGCAGCCAATGCACATGTCTGTTGTCCAAATATCCCTCAAGTATGCAGGTCTGCTTATTGCTGGGTTTCCCCAATGGCATCTAAAGTCACACTCTGCACAATGCTGATTCTAAGTCAAATAAATAAATATGGTATATATGCTGTATATTCAAGCACCTCTGCTTACACTTTGTGCAATTAATAATTGTTGGGATTTGCTTATAGAGCAAAAAAAAACAAAATTACTCTGACGTTAACTTTGAGGTTCATATGATAGCACAAGCAGGTTCACATTAACCATCAGCCTAGTAAAGCAGAACCAAGCAAGATATATTGTCCATATTATCTATCTATCTATCTATCTATCTATCTATCTATCTGTCTATCTATCTATCTATGTATCGGGTTACCATTAATTTATGGTATCAGGCCTTGGTATTTTCAGAGGGAGTGTCCATGCCCTATCATACAGTACCCATTGTACTCCCACACAGATGCTATGCCCCCTTGGCAAGACTGGACTGCTGGACCGTCCTAGATCCGCCCCCACCCATATCTATCCATCCATTCATCCATACTTTTATCAATCCATCCATCCAACCATCCGTTCGTCCATCTGCCCATCCATCCATTATCACATCTACTTTATCTGCACCCTTTCCTGGGCATGAGGAAATCGGATGCTTACTTTACTAAACTTTTGTCATTTCATAGACTGTTATACAAATGGCAGCAAGACGATGATTGGATGCTTTGGTCATCTTCTCCACTTTATCTCTCTCCAAGGCTTGATACATCTCCCCTTTAGCAATGTTATCTACTTGGTATTTTTTGATGTTTAATACAAAATCTGTATATTTCCATTGTATATAATGTTATATCATAAAGTATAAGGAGCATCAGGAGAGAGGGACCAAAATAACCTGGAAGTCTGGCAGTTGTGGGTTATAATTGGGATAGATAAGGTGGTGCCCTGGGACTTACACCATTTGAGATAGATTACACAGAGGGGGGAAACAAGTGAGGAGGCAGGAGGCCACACTCATGTAACCTGTGCACACACTGATAGGAAATATACAGTTAAATATAAAACACTAATGTTAAATGGAGATAAGTGAAGCTGGTTGAAACTTTGTGGGCTAAATATTTCAATGCTACACTTTCTACAGTGTTATTTGGCATGGTTACTAATGGAGATTCCTAGTGTGATAAACATGATCAATTGTATTTTCCTCCTGACATTTATGTAAAAATGTTGACATTTGCTGGGTCATGGCCAGGATTATACTGATTTGTGACTAAATAAAACCAAATTAGCCACAGAATGTGTAGCATATAATGTGTCAGTAATGAAAGATACAATATGACAACCATGCCCATTGGGGCAGGAGGTATGAAGTAAAGCTGTTCTACATTACACAGTTCACAAGACAGTACATATTGTAGTTTATTGTTCTTATAGGAAACTGGAAAATTACTTTAGTTTATGTTCATTCCTGTGATTATGTGTGTTTGCTTAAATAGTTAGTAGCACTTTATAAACTGTTACATATTTCTTCTGACGCCTACAAAATATGCTTTTTTAATTAAAATTGATTGTTTTACAGATTCAACTTCGTCATCTTCGGAATCTGTTGGTAAGAATATCTATTTACATTTTAACAATAATAATTGTACTTATGCCATTCTTTGTATCAAAAGCAGCTCAGCACTCAATACATTCAGACTGTGGCAGACAGCATAATCAATCCACAATCTTTGAACCTGGCAAAGCTTATTATATGGAGATAACAAACAGCAGGGGAGATTAATTGCAGCCACACAGTGCCAATGTGGGCGAGCCCCCTTCTCTTTGAGAATGGGACTCCAGTCCCGGCATCCCCCCCTGATGACAGCCTTGCTAGATATGGTCTTCAATGTTGTCTGCAGAGTAATTTCAGGGGGTGATTCAGCTGCGGATGCAGTGACAGGGATCATGTAGATTCCTAATTATTGGGAATCTGAACATGCACCTGGCACGTACTGCACATGTGCAGTACAGATCTGCAATCCTGAACGCAGCCTGGCAGCAGGTTATCAGTCTGCTGCCATTTCTGGGTGGGAAGGGGGAAGTGACTTTTGGTTTCCCAAGATGGAGGCATGTTGTCATCATTGGGGGGGGGGGAGTCAAGAGGCCAGGAACTCTGTTGGCTGATGGAGATTTCCTGGCCTCTTTTACTCATCTGCGGTGGCCGGCTTGCATGACCCCATGGTCACTCAGCCAGCTGAAGGGATTGTTGATGATCTGATGCTCCTTGGATGCAGCTTGGATTAGTAATGCTTGCAAAAGGCATTACTGCTGCATTACCAGCTATCACAGCTGCTAACATGTCAGCAGCTGCAATAGCATATCCGTCTGCATCTGAATAACCCCCTCTGTTTTGTAGTGATTTCTGAAACTCAAGTGATTTTGGAAGCTATACTAATTGTTGTTCTGTAAGTCAGTCTACTCCTGATATACCCCATGTCGGTATGCGAATATTCCTTCCTGCACAGTCATTTACTCCTAATTTGCATACTTATCCAGGTTATAGGCTAAGGCAACGTAAAAAAATGAAGGCAGCAGGTATACTTCAGGGTCCAGTCTTCAATCCAGGCAATGTTGGTTATCCCAGCTACAGATGTGTCCACATAAATATTACCTCCGTATGTTACAAGTCACGTTAAAAATAACATGTGAGCGCCATGTGACTCAGTATTGCAGAGCATATTTGTGTGTGACTTTTTATCTTCAAATACATCTTCTTCACAAAGTCATGTGAATAGGATGCACAAGCAGCTTCTGCTGATTAAAATATGTGGCATGCCTATATTCTGTGTGTACCAGCGGGTGTATCTGCATGGGAACTACTACATTACAGTGTCAATGACTGTGACACTTTAATGTAGCATTTTGCATGCAGGTACACCCGCAGTTAAACTTCAATTGTATCTAAAATGGTCTACCATTGCAACATTATAGGAAGGTTTTTAAAGGCTTGAATAGCATTCCAGTGATATAACCTCAAAAATATTTTACCTGCTGTAGATCATATTTTCTCAATATCTTTTTCTCACTCAAAGCAGTGTGAGTCTGATAAAGGAGTACCCAAGCCCCAAGAGGTACCTTAGGGTGATTCACAGGCTACTATATCCCATTAATTAACTCAAAATAACACAAATTTGCTTATACTGTAAAGAATAAATTACTTTAGTTATCACACGTGAGTATATTTTAATAAATACATTTATGGGGACATTCTTGAGCTGAGCTCTGTGTTAATTAAACTAGATTATTTTCCCAGATCACCCACACCCTTTAAGTACTGTACTCACCAGTGACTGGAGCTTAAATTTGGTGGGCCATCTGTCTCAATCTCAACCCATAGAGCATACAAAAGAAGGATCTGTTGCACAGGATATACAATTAAAAAATTGTTTGTTTGTTTTTTTTGTTCAAGAGTAACCCGAAATAATAATAATTTCCAAATCGGAATTATAAATGGGGGTGCCACCACAGATCCAAAAGATATATGAATTAGACTAAAGAAAGAATACGGATCTGTATAGGGTGCACAGATTAAAATATAACCTTTATTTAATTATTTAAGACTCAATACTTCGATAATATAGAAAGCAAAGCGAAATATAGTTATTAAAAATGTATAGAAAGAATTGTGAATAAAGTATAGAAAAAGTGGTCAATAATAAAGAATAAACTCTTTTATATAGCCAAGTGTCTCTTTAAATCATCTGTCGATAAAGGATTGAAACAAATTCCTGATGTCTCATCGTATTATTGATCTGTTTTCATAATATTGAATACAATAATGTGTTCACTGTCAATGCAGATCTTCCATTACCCGACAGAATTTTACACAAAATTCTCCATATAAGTAGTTACTGTTCAGAATAGAATGACTAAGGGCCACATGTAATAGGGTGTCAGTTGTGAAAAATTGCGAGTTTTGCACAAAACTCGCAATTTATTAAAACTCTCCAATGTAATAGGGTGTCAGTTCAATAGAACTTTCATTTTTTAGAGTTACTAAAAATCTCCATTCTCAAACTCTCATCCACATGTTTTCAAATTTATAACAATCAACTCGCTCAATGTAATAGGGTATCTGTATATCCAAAAGTCCCCAAATAATAGACATGCTTCAGGCTAACGAGTATATCCTGAGCAGGTCAGATTAACACAGAAACATGCACATATCCATGAAATACGTGCATGTTTCTGTGTGTAGTTATGTAAAAGGTTTTAATTTTTTTTTTTAAATGACATGCACCCCCTCCCCAAAAGCATAACCAGTCCTGGGCTTTATAAAGCCTGTCCTGATTCTAAATATACAGGGACCAAAATGCGTAGGAGGCCCCTGTATATTAGGGTCCAGTGCAGGGCTTTGTTGAGCTGGTCCTGGTTCTGGAAAATCAGGGGACAAAACGAGTAGGGGTCCCCTGAACATTCCAAAATCAACACCGAACTCTTTCTAGTGGGTTGTTAATTCCACAGCCAATTCCACAGCCAAGAAAAACCTTTCACTGGTTTCCCCGGCCAAAGCATTATTCCTGACTGCTTGTCAGCCCAGGACAGGAATCCCTGGGGAGTTGGGGACCCCCCAGTAAAGGGGTCCCCCTCTCCAGGGCACCACAGGCCTAGACTGATAGCCCAGGGCTATCCCCGGCACCCTAGGGCGGTGGGTGCCGGGTTGATAGTGTTATTGTTTTGTGTAAATTAAATGTTAAATATTGTTTTTAGTTGTAGAACCACATGTACCAGCAAGCCTCCCCCACATGCTGGTATTTGGAGAACCACAAATACCAGCATGCGGGGCATTACGGGCCCACTGGCACTTGTAGTTCTACAACTAAAGAAATATGTAAAAAAACAAGCACACATTGCGACATTGTACCAATTATGTAACCACAAGATTGAGTTTAATCTTGTGGTTACATCATTGATACAATGTTGCGATATTGTATCAATGATGCAATCAATGATTATCAATGATGTAACCACAAGATTAAACTCAATTAACCTTGTGGTTACGATGTAGCGGGGCCCAGCATAGACTTCAATGGTGAATTCTCACCATTGATGTCTATGGGGAACACAGGCTGACTGCATTTCCCGGTTTATTTTAACCCTTTGGATGCCTACAGGGATCAAAGCGGATGTGAACTACGCATAGGAGATCTGAGTATGGATTTATATTTCACTTACCCCTATGGATTGCTTTGGATACTTGGTGAGTATGTGTGAGTGAATATGTGAGTGTGAATGTATGTTTTATTAAAATTTAGCTTTCACTGTGTTTTTTTTAAAAGTATTTCTTTAGTTGTGGAACTACAAGTGCCAGTGGGCCCATAATGACCGGCATGCTGGTATTTGTGGTTCTCCAAATACCAGCATGTGGGGGAGGCTTGCTGGTACATGTGGTTCTACAACTAAAGACAATATTTAACCCTTTAATTTACACAAAACACTAACACTATCAACCAGGCACCCACCGCCCTAGGGTGTCGGGGATAGCCCTGGGCTATCAGTCTAGGCCTGGGATGCCCTGAAGAGGGGGACCCCTTTATTGGGGGGGTCCCCAACTCCCCAGGGATCCCAGGCCTGAGCTGACTAGAGGTCAGGGGTAATGTTTTGGCTGGGGAAACCGATGATAGGTTTTCCTGGCTGTGGCATTATCCCCCCGCTAGAAAGAGCTTGGTACTGGTTTTGGAATTTTCAGAGGACCCCTATTCATTTTGTCCCCAGATTTTCCAAAACCAGCACTGGCTCTGCAAAGCCCTGTGCTGGTTCTTAATATACAGGGGCCCCCTACGCATTTTGACCACTGTATTTTTAGAACCAGGACAGGCTTTATAAAGCACGGGGCTGGTAAGGCTTTTAGGGAGGGGGTGCACATCATTTGTATTTTAAAATACAGACAGAAGCCATCACGGATCTCACTGATCTGAGATGGCTTCTCCAAATCTCACACCTTTTAATGCTACTCGAATTAAAAGGTGTCAGTTTACATAGTCCTAAACTCGCATATATAGTAACCTCGAGCTGAAAAGTTTGCAGGCCATTGAATTTGTGAGTTTTACTACAAACTAGCACTTTTTAAAAGTGTGAGAAAGTGCGAGTTTGTACTGTTACTAAAACTGACTACCTATTACATCTTGCCCTAAGTATCCTTAATTTGATTGTATCTTATTACAGCTACATTTCCTTGTAAGTATCAAATATGACTGTAACTATCTATAGGAAACAATGCTGCCAAAGGCATATGTGTCACTGATTGTGAATGGTAAAATTAATGTTCCTCTATGTCTAGAGATCTTATGAATCTTTTCCTAGTGGTCAGTTTTAATCACAACACATATAATATACAATCAAAATTAGGCATAGTATATAGTATTGATTTTATGTGTATTCACTGCTGCAGTATACAAATACTTATATGGGGATTGTAATATTTTCAAGAATGACATGGATTTATTGAATAATCATAACCACATAAAATATCTAGTATATTGTGTGTCACGACCAGGGGTGTCTTACCGGTAAGTCCACAGTCTTTGCCCAGTAGGGTGCTCTGGTGTGGGACTTCCGGTGGTGGTGTTGCAGTATGGAGACTGGCACAGGGTGCATCTGGTGGTTCCTTGTTGGTTGGCTGTGCCAGCATGGGAGTGTTGCACAGTGTTCCCAAGCTGCAGTTCTATGGGCAATGCCATCTTGCTTTGGGCCATGTGACCTAGGGAACCAATCCCATAAAGGTCAGCTATTCTGTCTGGCCAATCATTGTCTGCTGTTGGGGATTTAAGGGAGTTCACAGCTTCCTTACTTTGCCAGTGCAACGTGTATCAGCCGAGTCTGATCACATTTATCTGAGCTCCTCTGTGCAGCAGAATTCGATTCTGCCTAGCTCCCTGCCGGTTTCAGGTAGCCTCAGGATTCCCAGCACCTACCAGCAACTCCTCCTCTTGCTACTGTTGTAATCCCAATCACCACTCAGACTACCTTCTTCCCGCATCAACCCCTGTCTACAGTTTGTTTCCCTCTGGACATTCCTAAACATTATCGCTCCACTCCAGTTACCTTTATTCTGGATTTTATTATTTGCTGCTGGACTTATTATTTGAGTCTAACCCATCTCCACTTTTGCCCTGGACTTGGTTCTTTCATATCTACCACTCCATTCATTAAACAACACAAGTTATTCTACAGTTCTGATTCTGTGTCCCCGCCAGTATCCACCTCGGGTCCACAAGAAAACCAATCCCTGATAGTTTGCACTGGCCAAATGGATTAGGCCAATATACAGGAGTCTAGAAAAGTTCTGTTTCAGGATATAGCTACCCGACTGGGTAACATGGAAACATTAAAACAGCAAATGGCCCAGTTCCTACAGGAAGTAGCCCACCAGCAAAATACCATGCAGGCCTCACTGACCTCCACTAGATCCCCTGTGGTAACATCAGTACCCACATCGGTGGTTTCAGCTTCAGCAGCAGTTCCTCATCTACATCTACCTACTCCAAGTAGATTTGATGGGAACACCAAGCTATGCCATGGATTTATCAATCAGTGTGATGTACATTTCAACCTACAGCCCTCCAACTTCCCTACCTCTAAAACTACAGTGGCATATTTTGTGTCTTTGTTATCTGGCCCAGCCTTGGACTGGGTTTCCTCACTCTGGGAATGCTCTGACCCCATTCTGGACAACTATTCAGTGTTTCTGACCTCTGTTAGGAGGATATTTAATAAACCAGGGAGAACTACTTCTGCAGCATCTGCTGTTGTGTGCTTGAATCAAGGTACTCATACGTCATTCAATTTCATACATTAGCATCTGAGCTAATGTGGAATAAGGAGGCCCTAACATCAGCCTTCTGGCATGGACTTTCTGATTGTATTAAAGATAACCTTGCCATCATGTCCGCCCTACTAATTTAAATTATCTTATCTCCCTTTGTAACAAAGTGTATCTTCATTTTAGGGAACATCAAGCTGAGAAGCTCAAGACCGACCATCCTAGGTCTTACCTGGCTACCCCATCTGCTCCTATCCCTCCTGCACCTACCAATGAAGAGCCTATGCAGGACAACCATACCCGGTTCTCCAGAGAAGGCCTGAGGCATCGCAGAGATAATCTCTACTTGTTCTGTGGAGAAGCAGGACATCTTGTGGCTTCTTGTACCCACAGGCTGGAAAACTCCCACTCCTAACTAACTCTGGGGACACCCAGTTAGGAGTAATACTTCCATCCCCTAAAGAAAAAAAGACTCTGAGCTATCCTTAGCCATAGACTTTAAACATGGTCCTATTTTTCTGTCAGCTCTTCTGGATTCTTCTGCCACAGAAAATTTCCTGACCTCCCAGATGGCTGATCAACTTCAGGTACCTTGTGAGAATTTAAGTCTTCCCATCAGTTTGACCTCCATTGATGGTGACCCATTTCCTCATGGAATTGCGACCAGGAAGTCTCTACCTCTATTGGCTCACATTGGAGCCTTACATTCTCAGAAAATCCGCTTTCTGATTATACCCAAAGCATCTCATGACATTATACTTGGCATTCCCTGGCTTCACAAACATAACCCAAAGATCGATTGGAATACCATGCAAGTAATATCCTGAGTGAGAAGTGTCGGAGGTCTTGCCTACCCAAGATTTGTCCTGTGAGAGACATAAAAAATTTCTGAAGAGTTGTGGATTCCTGCAGAGTATTGATCCTTTGTGGATGTGTCTATGAGAGAAAGGCCAATATTTTGCCTCCACATCAGGATTGGGACTGTCCTATTGAGTTAATTCCCAGTAAAATAACTTCACGAGGTCGAATCTATCCCTTATCGGTACCAGAGACCAGTGCCATGACAGAATACATTTTAGAAAACTTGAGAAAAGGCTTTATAAGACCTTCTTCTACATCATTTGCCGGCACGGGATTCTTTTTTGTTTCCAAGAAGGATGGGTCTCTCAGACCTTGCATTGACTATAGAGGACTGAATGACATGACATTACAATTAAGAACAGATATCCTCTACCTCTCATTACTGAGCTCTTTGATAGAGTTAAAGGATCTACCATTTTTTTTATAAATTAGACTTGAGAGGAGCCTACAATCTTATTAGAATCCAGACTGGAGACAAATGAAAACCGCATTCAATATGCGTGATGGGCACTTTGAAAACCTAGTTATGCCCTTTGGGCTCTGCATTGCACCAGCCATTTTCCATAGGTTCGTGAACAAGATTTTTAGAGATCTGTTGTATGTTTTGGTGGTAGTTTATCTGGATGACATTTTAATCTTTTCATCCTCTCTTCAGGAACATCACAGTCATCTCAGAAGTCTTGTGGTGACTGAGACAGAATAATCTTTACTGTACACTGGAGAAGTGTGTCTTTAGTGTATCCAGTATTCCTTTCTTGGAATACATTATTTCCAGTTCTGGTTTGGAGATGATACCCTCAGAAGGTCCAGGCAATCCTGGATTGGTCCTGGCCTACCTCCTTGAAAGCCATCCAGAGACTCCTCGGGTTTGCCAACTATTACCGATGCTTCATCAAGGGTTTTTCCTCATTGGTTGCCCC
Organism: Taudactylus pleione; assembly: GCA_031769625.1. Classification (NCBI taxonomy): domain Eukaryota; kingdom Metazoa; phylum Chordata; class Amphibia; order Anura; family Myobatrachidae; genus Taudactylus; species Taudactylus pleione. Next base: position 197,114 of record JAUIMM010000031.1, read on the forward strand.
GATTACGGCTTTGACATGCAAAGGTGCTGATCCATCCCGATGGCCTACCGAGGCTGAGTCTGCCTTCCAGCTTCTAAAACAAGCCTTTTATATCCACTTCAGTTTTGAGACAACCTGACATTGACAGACCATTTCTTTTGGAGGTCTGATGTCTCATCAGAGGTCATTGGTGCTGTTCTCTGCCAGAGATTCGAATATGGTTAGATCCACCCATGTGGATTTTTCTCAAATTTCACCTGCAGAGAGAAACTACACCATCTGCGGCTGGCAGTCAAATTGGCACTTGAGGAGTGGTGATACTTATTAGAAGGTGCCAAACATCCCTTCATTGTCTTCACGGACCATCGGAATCTACTCTTCCTGAAGAACATACAGTGCGTTAGCCCTCTCTTGGCTCATTGGGCAATCTTCTTTGTCCGATTCAAGTTTACCCTTACCTATGATTCAGGATCCCTCAACCAGAAAGCAGACACACTCTCCTGTTCCTTTTGTACAGACAATAATCTGGATCTACTATGGGAGACCCCCGTTCTGAATTTTAAAGTTTTTGCCACAATTGAATTGCAACCTCCTACCATGAAAACATATGTAGCTCCTGATATGCGAAAAAAGCTTCTAACCTGGACACATTCATCTCGCTTTGCTGGACATTTGGGCACTCGTAAGATCCTAGAGTTCTTACAACATTCCTACTGGTGGCCATCTATGAGATCTGAAGTGGTAGAGTTAATCGCTTCATGTACCCAGTGTGCCAAGCACAAGACTCCTTACCAAGCACCTGTTGGAGAATTGATACCTCTTCCAGTTCCTTCCCATCCTTGGTCTCACCTATCCATGGAATTTGTGACGGATTTGCCTCCTTCCATCTGGGTGGTGGTTGACCAGTTCTCTAAAATGGTCCATTATATAGCATTCAAGAAGTTGCCTTTGGTTCTGGAGCTGGCTCGTCTTTTCATCCTCAACATCTTTTGTTTGCATGAGCTCCCAATGGAGATAGTGTCTGACCATGGGGTAGAGTTCGTGGCAAAATTCTGGAGAGCTTTATGTTCTACCATGCAAATCAAGCTGAACTTTTCTATGGCCTATCATCCTCAGAGCAACGGTTCCACTGAGAGGGTGAACCAGGACCTTGAAACATTCCTCCACATATTTATTTTATCATCACAAGATAACTGGTCAGAATCCCTTTTGTGGGCCGAGTTTGCTCACAATTCCTCATACCATTCATCCTCCAGTCAGTCTCCTTTCTTTGTTGTTTTTGTTCATCACCCAAGAATTCTGGAATTCCAAAGTCGGCCTGTCTATGATGTTCCAGCCATTAATTCGACCATACAGGATTTTGCATAAATTTGGTCTCAGGTCCATGCTGCCTTGCTGAAAGCTTCTTCCAGCTACAAGAAGGGAGCTGACAAGAAGCCTAGGGTTGTTCCCAGAATGCTAGTTGGTGACCAGGCATGGCTCTCTACCCGTAACCTTCGCCTTCGTGTTCCCTCTATGAAATTCGCACCTCGCTTCATCGGACCCTTTGCCATTATTGAAGTGATCAACCCCATGACCTACAGACTGCAGCTTCCCTCCTATCTCTGAGTCCCTAATACCTTCCATATTTATCTCCTCAAGCCTCTCATCCTCATCAGACTCCTAAAGGTCCTGCCTAATCCTCCTATAGGCCCAGACTGAAAAGGGAGTTGAGTTTGAGGTAAGCCAGGTCCTGGACTCTCTCTACCAGCATGGACATTTGCAGTACCTTCTTGATTGGAGGGGTTATGGCCCAGATGAGCGCTGCTGAATCCGAGTGGATGACATCCATGTTACTGCTCTTGTGTACAGTTTTCACTGGGACAATCCCGACAAGCACAGAAGGTGTCCCGAGGTCACCCAAACTGTCACATCCAATGGTTCCTTACCAGTAAGTCTGCAGTCTTTGCATATTAGGGTGCTCAGGCATGGGCCTTCTGGTGGTGGTGTTGCAGTATGGAGACTGGCACGGGGTGCATCTGGTGGTTCTTTGTTGGTAGGCTGTGCCAGCATGGGAGTGTTTCACAGTACTCCCAAGCTGCAGTTCTATGGGCGTTGCCATCTTGCTTTGGGCCATATGACCTAGGGAACCAATCCCCTAAAGGTCAGCTGTTCTATCCAGCCAATCACGCTCTGCTGTTGGGGATTTAAGGGAGTTCACTGCTTCCTTACTTTGCCAGTGCAACGTGTATCAGCCGAATCATGTCACATTTTTCTGAGCTCCTCTATGCAGCTGACTTTGAATCTGCTTGCTCCTTGCAGGTTTCAGGTAGCCTCAGGATTCCAAGCACCTACCCGCAACTCCACCTCTCGCTACTGTTGTAATCCCACTCACCAGCCAGACTACCTTCTTACCACATTGACCCCTGTCTACAGTTTGTTTCCCTCTGGACATACCTAAACATTATCACTCCACTCCTGTTACCTTCATTCAAGATTTTATTATTTGCTGCTGGACTAATTATTTGACTCTAACCCATCTCTACTTTAGCCCTGGACTTGGTTCTTTCATGTCTACCAGTCCATTCATTAAACAACCCAAGTTTTTCTACAGTTCTGATTCTGTGTCCCTTCCTGTATCCACCCTGGGTCCATGAGAAAACCAACCCCTGAAATTGTGGATCCTGTGTCTTTCATTTCCTAATCTCCCCTTCAAATAAGTAATGAAGGTAATATTATATCATATATTATAAGCATACAATCTAAAATATGCTTGTGTAGGTTGATTAGTGTCAGCAATAAAGATTATTCTAGATCTGAGTAAATTAATATTATGTTATATATACAACACGCCTCTGCTTAGACATCAGAATCTAGGATATTCATGATCACAACCATAGCTTAGTCATTCCTCATCTCTATGGATTAATACTGTTTAATGTTTCCAGCATGTAGCTATTTGAACAGTAGAATCTGGAATATTGTTCTAAGTCTGATTATTATATATTCATTCCACAACTAGGTGGATTAGTATTGTTTATTACAAGTGGTATAAAACTGTACAGATATCAAAGTAGTACAACTTGAATCACTTCCATTAACATATGTATACATTCACATTATTTTCTTATGTATTAAGCCGTTAGGGATAATTACGATATAGGCTCACTTCTATATAATGATAAATTAGAAATATTTCTCTCATGAGCATATAGATGGGATAATCCCATGGCATGTAACAAAGAGACAGTGTGCCATCTGAATTTAATGTACAGTAGCATAATTAGATCAATAGTACATAACAGACATTAGGCTAGTAATGCCGACGTATGTTTCGCATACAGTGCTTTTACAAGGCTACAGGAGCCGGAACATAGAGGATCCTTAAATAGGTCCAACAGCCAAAAATTAACCATCACTGATTATTTTAATTCAAAATAGGTGCTTTGTCCATTAACATCATACATTCATCATTCTATTAGTCTCACCTACCTCTGTCTCGGGATTGTCTGAGCCCATCGGGCTATCATTAACAATTAGTTAGTTGTGGCTCCTCTCATGCTCTCTCTCTCACTATTTGATTTTAATTGTTTTGATCTAAACTAGAGGCTTGCACTATATCACAACTCTAATAGTGGGAATGTTCACACCGATATACATACAACAGTATAGAATAAGATCCTACCATTATATAGGCAATGATTAACACAATACATATGTATAGATAATCTATTGGTCCTATTATTCCAATATTGTTAAAACAACAATACATTAATATAATTGAAAGAGCAATTTTTAAATTAATATATGTTATATCCTAATAATATCTATACTAACATAAGAGGAAATTCATGAATAGTGTCATATATTGTGAATTATAGACATACAAATAAAAGGATATTCTCTCAAGATTATATTTATAATAAAGATGTTAATCCCATACCATAGATCTGAAAAGTCTTACAAAATATAATTATCTTTGTTAGATATGATCTTAAGTTCCTATTATTCTAAAGTGAAAAATTATTTTTATGTTTATAAAGTAATTAGTGTTTATTATTAAAATTATGTGTAGATATGAACAAATAATACATAACTGTACTTTCTCTAATCTATTGCCAAAATAAGGATAAGAGGAATTTATATTAGTGTGTGTGTCCTTGTGAATTATAAGTAACATGTGTATAATTAATATTCTTTATCAATGTGTAGTAATGTGACTATAAAAACGTGCTTTGTGAATGAATAAAAAATAATAAAAATAATAACTAGAACATATAGTGAGTTTGTGTCATGTGCTTAAGAAAAACCTCTGAAATTAGATACACAAAAACTATTTTGGTGCTGTAAAAATCGGACATGAAATCTGTGAAAGTGTGTATTTATTCCAAATATATATTCAATGTAAATAGATCAGTAATAATCATTGGGTGTTGATCCATAAAGGTACATACATATAAACACATATATACATTCATAAATAGATATACATATATTCATCAAAACCATGTACAAATACATACATACACAAATATATATAGATACAGTATGTACACACATTCAAACCCACATGTATAAACCCCTACATACATTATATTAGTATATATAGCATCTATTGATTGTCTATTTTACCAATAAAATCCCATAGCAAATCGTTTAATATATTGTCCAATATAAATAATAAATAGTGATAAGATATTATGTCCCAAATAGAAGTGCCATATACATAAATATAATTTCTAATATAGAAAAATTATACTAATATAAGTTACCCATATTTAAAAAAAAGAGAAACCAAATAATAATGATGTTAAATTTCCAGATAATAGGTAAGTATAGTTATTAGTTAAGGGGTTTAATCCAGTATCTCAGAGAGAGATATCCATTTACTGAACCCCACAAAAAACCACAAGAGGAAAGTGTTCAATTATAAAATAGAGCACAGGAATAAGTAGCTAATATTCCTTAACCTTCATTATTGTTCAGTAATCTAATAGTTCACTAAATAGACGAGAATCTCATAGTAGAATGGATCTTCCAAAATCATTCTCTTATATAGTAGAAAAAGAGATAAAAAACATTATTCAGTAATGTCATAATTTATTATACAGAGACCAAGTGTGAATATATATATATATATATATATATATATATATATATATATATATATTTGTGTATGTTTGATGTACATGTTTTTGTTGGATATGTGTATATAAGTATATCTATTTATGAATGTATCTATGTATTTATTTGTATGTGCCTTTATGGATCAACACTCAATGATTATCACTTATCTATTTAGATTGAAAATATAAATAGATAAGTACACACTTTAACAGATTTCATGTCCGAATTTTATAGCACAAATTATTTTTTGTGTATCTATTTACAGAGGTTTTTCTTAAGCACATGACACAATCTTACTGTATGTTCTAGTTATTATTTTTATTATTTTTATTCATTCACAATGCACATTTTTAAAGTAACATTACTACACATTGATAAGAATATTAATTATACACGTGTTGCTTATAATACACAAGGACATTTAATTTAAATTCCTCTTATCCTTATTTTAGTTTTCACAGTTACTAGACACTGATAAAGAATACATATATACATATAATTCACAAGGACACACACACACACTAAAATAATTTATTCTTATTTTTATTTCACTTTTCACAATTATTTTGGCAATACTGTAGATTAGAGATGTAAGAAAGTAGAGATTTATTATTATTCATTCATATCTACACATAATTTTAATAATAAACACTAATAACTTTACATACATAAATAATTTTTCACTTTACAATAATAGGAACTTAAGATCATATCTAACAAAATATATTTATATTTTAAAATACTTTTCAGATCTATGGTATGGGATTAATATCTTTATTATAAATATAATCTTGGTAGAATATCCTTTTATTTCTAATTCTATAATTCACAATATATGACAAAATTAAGGAATTTCCCCTTATGTTAGTATAAATATTATTAGGATCTAACGTATATTAAAAATTGCTCTTTCAACTATATTAATGTATTGTTGTTTTAACGATATTGGAATAATTGGACTAATAGATTGTCTATACACTTGTGTTGTGTTAATCCTTGCCTATATAATGGTGGGATCTTATTCTACACTGTTGCATGTATATCGGTGTGAACATTCCCACTATTAGAGTTGTGTTATAGTGCAATCCTCTCTAGTTTAGATCAAAACAATTGAAATCAAATACAGAGAGAGTGGATGAGAGGTGCCACAGCTAATTGATAGTTAATGATAGCCCGATGGGCACAGTCAATCCCGGAGACAGAGGTAGAAGAAACGAATAGAATGATGATGTTAACGGACAAAGCACCTATTTTGAATTCAAATAATCAGTGATGGTTGATGATTGGCTATTGGACCTATTTAAGGATCCTCTATGTTTCGGCTCCAGTAGCCTTGTAAACTCAGTGTATGTGAAACGTACGTTGGCATTACTAACCGAGTGTCTGTTATGTACTATTGATCTAATTATGCTACATTAAGTTTAGATGGCACACTGTCTCTTTGTTACATGTCAAGGGATTATCCCATCTATATGCTCATGAGAGAAATAGTTCTCGTTTATCATTACATAGAAGCAAGACTATAACGGGAATCGAAATAATCCCTAATGGCTTGATACTAATGAGAATGGATACATATGTTAAGGGAAGTGATCCAAGTTGTACTACTTTGATATCTGTACAGTGTTATACTACATGTAATTAGCAATTCTAATCCACCTAGTTGTGGAATGAATATATAATAATCACACTTAGAACAATATTCCAGATTCTACTGTTCAAATAGCTACACACTGGATAGTCAGATCTAGAATAATCTTTATTGCTGACACTAATCAACCTACACAAGGATATTTTAGATTGTACGTTTATACAGCTATCAAGTGATATTATATTACCTTCATTACTTATTTGAAGGGGAGATTAGGAAATGAAAGACACAGGATCCACAATATACTAGATATTTTATGTGGTGATGATTATTCAATAAATCCTTGTCATTCTTGATCATATTAAGTATAAGTATGTGTATACTGCAGCAATGAATACACATGAAATCAATATTATATACTATGCCTAATTTTGATTGTATACTGAATGTGTTGTGCTTAAAACTATCCACTGAGAAAAGATTCATAAGATCTCTATACATAGAGGAACATTATTTATACCAATCACAATCAGTGACACATATGCCTTTGGCAACATTGTTTCCTATCAATAGTTACAATCGTATTTTATACTTACAAGGAAATATGGCTGTAACAAGATAAAATCACATGGGGACACTTAGTCATTCTATTCTGAACAGCAACTACTTGTACATGGAGAATTTTGGGTATAATTCTGTCAGGTAATGGAAGATCTACATTGACAGTGAACATATTATTGTATTCAATATTATGAAAACAGATCAACATCAGGAATTTGATTTAATCCTTTAATGACAGATGATTTAAAGAGACACTCGGCTATATAAAAGTATAAAACAGTTTATTATTTTATTGTTAACCACTTTTTCTATACTTTATTCACAAATCATACTATACATTTTAATAACTATATTTTGTTTTGCTTTCTATATTGTCGAAGTATTGTGTCTTAAATAATTAAATAAAGATATTCTTTATTTTGTCTAATTCAATCTCAACCCATGCAGCAGGCTGTCTGAAGCCCCTGTTACTGCCAGACCCACTAGTGATGACATGCACCTTTGCACTATGCACTTTAAGTTGGCACCATATTCCCTTTGCCATAGATAGGGCTGCCATTAGAAATTGTGGGGCCTGGTACTGACAAAATAAGCAGCCCTTCCCCCCAAGGGTATGGGGCAGATGTGGACGGAGCTGTGAATAATGTGGGTGGAGCTATTTTGGGGGGGTGGCATTAATTGGTGCGTAAACCAGTTTAAATATTCTAAAAGTTTGGGCTGTGGGGGTGGTGGTTATTATAACATGTTGATCTATTATATTATATATGAAACTTTACAAATACAGAAATATAGGAGAGAAAACTGCTGTAAATTCACATACACAGAAAACCAGAATCTATACTAAGTATATAGGGAAAGCAACATGGAGTCTCTCTCTTTTTCTCTCTCTCTCTATAAATAGAAGAAAAGCCTGAACTACATAAAATACATTGACAAAGCACTGGATCCACATAAAATATATTCAAATAACTAGACCCAAATAAAAAGCCCGAAGGAAAGGGAAGTGCAGGACAGGGAGGGCTGGACCTATTGTGTGCACAGAGATAGCTAGACATGGTGGATGGGGGGTGGCACAAAACAGGGAAGGCTGGACAAGGGGGGCACAGGGCTGGGAAGGGTGAACTGGGGAGGGCAGTGAAGCCTGGTTGGACTAGGGGGTCAAACGAGAGAGATGGCTGCTGACTGGGGAGGGGCAGGGAAGGCTGGCTGGCTGGACTTGGGGGGGGGGCACAGGGAAAGCTGTCTGGACTGGGCAGACCATACAGGGAAGGCTGCCTGGACAAAGGTGAGTGCAGGGCAGGATCAAGTACTACATAAATTGTTACTTATGCCAGGCATGCAGAAACCCAGATCCTTGTGAAAGAGCTAAGCCTGAAGATCCTTGCCCCCCTGTCTCGGTGGTCAAGGATGTAAATTTGTTCCCCTTAGCTTTGGGGTGAAGGGTCAAATGAAAATTCCTTTTTCCTCCACAGGACAATTTGGGTGCAGGGAAATGGGGAAAATAGGGTCCTTCTCTTTTTGGAGAGTGTCCAAAGACCCAAGCCCTCAGCACAGGTTTTGCACTGCCCTGTGTGTCTGAAGCACACACCTTGGGTTTAAATAAAAAAAAAATGCTTCATACTAGCACTATTACTGTACTAGGACAAGACTAGCTTAATAGCTGAAGCTCATGAATGGCATGCATAGGTTTACATTCCCTTCATCTGCTTCTTTACAAGAATGCTTTGATAGTCTAACTGTATGGGATATCATGTGCCAACTGGTACCATTTGCTTCAATCTAGCTGAGATACTACTTTACCTATCTTTTTTTCAAAGGATCCTACTTGTATTCTTTCTAGAATGTTTCTTTAATTGCATCTATTTTCTGAATAAAAGCAAGTAGTTTCTGTTAATACAGGGGCTTAAACTAAGTTGGGAGCAAAGCAAAAAAGAGCAAGTAACTTTGCACCTTTGCAAATTCATGCTGCACTGTAGTTGGGGCTGATATAGAATGTGCAGAGAGATTTAGATATGAAAAGAGTGTGACTCAACAGCATCTATATAATGGGTGCAGGGTGTGTGGTGCCAGAGGACCCCACACTGTACACCCTGCATCCCTATGTAGTTATACTTACCTCTCCGCAGTCTCTGGAGTCTTGTGTCTGCCGGCAGCCCACAGTTGCAAAACAGCCCAAATCACAGGGGAAATGCATTAGCAGCTGTTTTCCAGATGATTTGTGCATGAGCACGATATATGTGCCAAGGGAATGAGTCACGGGCACCATTTTCCCAGAAACCTGTGCATGTGCAGTAGATGCTGGCACACAAAGTCTGCTGAGCTGCCAGAGAGGAGGGGGCCACTCGGAGGCTGCATAAGGGCCCTCTCCTCTCTTAAAACACCCCTGTTGTGACTAAACTCATATCTAAACTGCAGTGTAAAAACAAGGATGCCCTGTATTTTTGAGCTACATGGAAAAGCAGCCAGTATTTACCCTGCATGGAAAAAAAAATATTGCACCCCTTGCAGTACAATTTGGTTTGTCCAGGTGCAAAATTACAGTACCTGTTTTTTTTTTCCTTTTCTCCCAACTCTGAATCAGGCCGAAATTCTCTGCAGAACTCTCCAAGCATAGACTTACTAAGGAAAATGGTGAACTTGTATCACTAAGGGACGTACTGTATTCCCATGAGGCCCACCAGCTTGCTGACCCAAAACACTCTCTCTTCAAAACACAATTTTTAAACCCCCAAACATCCACATCTAGGGGAACTGGACATTAAACACAAATGACAACAGGGGTAGGTCATCAATTAAACATTGTCTCCACATCTAAAAAATTTTCCAGCAACTAAAGTTGAGGGGAATAGTTTGGTGAGCAACTGCAAATAATATAGAAATACATTTGATTCTCATTGCCTGTTCCTTAAGCTTAATTCATTGTTTTGACCCAATGCCTGCAGATGTAATACACACACATACTTAAAGTTGCTTTTGAATTGGTATAAATATCCAAGATATGCCAAGTTACAGCTAGTCTCTGCTGGAGATATCCGCTGGACTAGCTAACCCTCTGAATATCATGTGGCAGAGTTTGATAGTATGCCTGTTCACCAGAAATCCATTTTATGAAACTTAATGCTGTAAAGTGTTGATTCCAAGACATTGGAAATCCACCTTCATCTGTGTCTGATTGTTCTTCAAAATTCAACAAAGCTGTAAAGTGTTGATTACAAACAATTGGAGATCTTCCACTCCTCCATATTTGTCTGAATGGTCTCCATAATTAATTTTGGCATGGACATGGAAGAGGTTAGTTTCTTTGTGGGACAGCTATGAGAACCTCCACATTGTATTGGTGCCCCATGTAGCCTACTTGGTATGCATATCACTTGTAGATATGAATGGCAGGAACTGTGGATTGTGTCCCAGGCTGTTAAGTACACGGGCTGCATAAGGATTTTATATTTATTACAGTGTAGCATATGTGGTCTCAATGGCATTGCTATTAGTTACAGTACTTGCAGTTCTCCATAAGTCCCATGAGTCACACAGATATGTTTTTCCTGCAATTTACTGACAGTCATGTACAGTCAGACAGTAGATGCTGCTGATAACAGAATGTATTATACAATCCAGCCCTCCTGTATACATGTAAGCTTTGTCTGGATCAGCGGTTCTCAACTCCAGTCCTCAAGTACCACCAACAGGTTATATTTTGTGGATTTCTTTAATCATGCACAAGTGAGTTCATTTACAGTAGTTTGGTGAGTCAGTAATTATCCCATCTGCTTTCACTGACAGAAATCCTCAAAACATGACCTGTTGGCAAAACATGAGGGTTGAGCTTGAGCCAAACTGTAGTTCTCTTTGTTATTAGTGATTAAGGGGTCTATTTTTATTTGGTGGAAGTAGAGCCTCTTAAACTAATATTTATGTTTTCCAGCACAGTGACTCAGATAGGAGCCTATCCTGGCAATGGGTTTGGCAGTAAAGTGATAGCTACAAGGCCACACATGAACAGTATGATTTCACAAATTACAGGGAGGGGAAAGGCTGTGAGGGAATGATCTTCTGATCCCTCGCCAATGATGCTCTCACGATAGGGACATGATGCCTAGCACCATCTAAAGATATAATTAGCTATCTGGGCAAACCTCTAGAAAACTAAATTGCCCAGAATGATTGGGGCTATGATTTCCACTGTTAATTTGCATTAAACATTTCTTAATTTGCCCCAATCATTAAACCATGAATTTACCTTTATTTAAACATTTTGTTAAGCCTTAGTGGTTTATTTAGTAAACATTATTGCCACAATTTCTAGTGATGACAAAATGTCTTCTTATTTTTCAGGTAAACGTCCTTCTTGTGCCCTACTTGGCCTTGTTCTCTTCCTGCTGATAAAGGCTGCATTTGTTTAACATCTCCAGCACAAACATTGCTTACATGATATGCATTCATACTATATATAATCTTTATTTGTGCTGTTTAAAATAGAATCAAATGTTAAGAAGAGGGATTTATGTGATTATTCTGCATAACAGATCTACTATAAATGTGAGAATCATCCAAACTCAGACCAATACATTCTCATGGGCTACATTACTAGGGGAAGGGAAGTACTGTAATACATTATGTCTTATTAGGGTATGAAGTCGGGATGCCAACGGTCTAAATGCTGACCGTCGGCATCCCGGCAAATATCTAATGACAGGCATCGAAATCCCAAATCCTGTCATTTTACCTACGCTGGGAGCCCGGCATCCCAATCGAAGGTAAGCTGGGCGCGGACAGCCATGTGGAGGGGGAGAGTTAGGTTAGGGGCTCCAAGGGGGTCTTGGGGTTAGGGACCTCCCCAGGGAGGGTTAGAGTCAGGCTAGGGGAAGGGGAGGTTAGGGTTAGGCACCCCTGGGGGCAGGTTGAGGTTAGGCACCCCCCCCAGGAGATTTAGGTTTAGGCTGTGGGGAAGAGGGGGGGTTAGGGTTAGGCACTTACAGGCGGGGAGGTTAGGGTTAGGCACTTACAGGGGGGAGGTTAGGGTTAGGCACCCCTAAGGGAAGGTTAGGGTTAGGGAGGGGGGGTTAGGTTAGTGAATAGGAGAATACTTACCTGTCGGGATTAGAACCGCCAGTCTTCCAGCGACCGGCAGTATTTAATACCAATCCCCTTATTAGCAATGTTCCATGTAAACTAAGAAGTCAAGAAAGAATTAAAAGGTTGATCTAATACTCTATTTTACATTAGAGATTAATAATCCTCAATTACATTACACATCAGATAATTCTCAACCATCTCTATTATATACATAATTAATTAAGAATTGGAGTAGTCAGTCTATCCATAGCCAAAGGATCAGACTATTTTAAGTTAAATCTTTCATATAGCTTATACTTTCCCAACAAATTAGCCCATGTTTTTGTTTTATTATTATGACATCTGATATGGAAAAATTTAAATGGCTTAGGGGAGAATTGATTAAGCAAACATGTATGCATTGTTATTTAGCATTAATAGCTTGTCAAGATGGATTCACAATAGGTAAAATGCATTTTGATAGTCTGCACTTGTTTACCAGAATATTGCTGACCACAACTACACCCAATCTACCATGTTGTTGATTACTTGTAAATGTTAGGAAAGCACCTAGCATAAAACTATAATGAACCACAAAGATTTATTTTTTTTTAGGTTGAAAATATAGTATGTGGTATGTATACATCATTTATGTTATAAAGCTTGTGAGACCATCTTAATGCATATTAGTTCTTATTGTATTGCCATCCATGCACTAATTGTATCAGCAAATCTTTTAAATAAACAACTTTACTATTATATTTCAACTATATACTTGTGGACATTTAGAATTGGATCAAAATAGATTTCCATATCACATCTCAGAAATACCTTTTGTAAGACATTCTCAGGATACAGCTTGGTCGCTCAGTGGGTAGAATTTGTGTCAAACAGCTCTGGTGTCATTGGTTTGATTCTCGCCAGGGCCCTATCTGTGTGGGGTTTGTATATTATTCCCTTGTTTGTGTGGGTTTCTTCTGAATGATCTAGATTCCTCCCAAAATAAAAAAAAACATGCTGATACTGTACGTTAATTAGCCTTAAAAGTTTAACCCTAGGGTGTGTGTCTATGTATAGGGAATAACAATTGTAGGCTGTATCGGTTACAACTAAAACAAAACTTTGTGTGACATAGTGGGTCTCTCTCACATTCTGAGGAAATGGTTAACCTCCTGTAACCAGGAAGGAACCACACCCTTACCTCAATTAAGACCAGATAAGATATAAAAACCTGGTAAGTTTAGTCAGTGGAAATGTGAGAAAAAAACAAGGATAGTGGTATGGTGTGCTGGACACACAAATAAAATATAACCTTTTATTAAGTTCCATATATATTTATAACATAAACATATAACCCATAAATAGGTGAAATATTAAGATAGAAATCAAAAATCATTTTTAAAATAAGTGTGAATAGACAAAAAGGGAGGTTATGCAGAATTATTCACTAGGTGTTTAAGCAGAAGGAAAAAGCGATTATTTGTCCCATTGATTCGGTCAGATCACATAAGGTTGACTGTACTATTGGCAATTGTAACATGATGATGTAGATGTAACACAGTTATACATACACATACACACATATATATTTATTTATTTAATACACTGAATATTGTTCTAACAAATATCCTACTACTGCTGATCCGGATTGCATTATATACATTAGTTGTTTTCTTTATTAATTTATATGCCTCCACACTATCGTTAACTACAATAACTTTCTGCACTTTATTTCCTATGCTGTTAATCACATTTTTTTCATGTCATACATGTGTTTTGTATAAGTTTATTTAACATGTTTAAAGATTGCTGTTTTGATATGTTCCTTAGGAAACACCATACATGTATTTTTCTTTATGTATAAACATGGAAATTTATCATTTGCCAGTTGCTGCAAGCATATTAATTAAGCAGCACAGGAATGAAAATTAATTTCTAGTATATCAAATTTCTAGGATATTTTGAGCTTAATTCTATAGCTATATGTGTGTATTAAATTGTGATTCCTATTAAGGTGGAAACAACACTTATTAGATAACATTACATAGATTACATTTGTTAAAACCTGTATTATTTATTGTTTACTGCTGATGTATATATCTTCTATAGAAAATGGTTCTGAGAAAAGTATAATTAACTCTTTACAGAAAATTGGCTTTGAGTATATTGTTAATAAGCATATATAATATAGAATAATATACAGTAGAATATTATTCAAGTGATATCGGCTACAAACAAGTATTTAGTCCAAAATAAGCATATCAGAATACTTACATATCCCAAATAGTTTTAGCTGTGGAAATATCATAAACCCAGAATAAGCAGTTTTATTGGGACCATGGGCCTGATTCAGACCCGGACGCTATGCTGCGCTTGCTCGCATTGATCAATTTTTTGCAATCTGCGCATGTGAATGAGTCGCAATGCGCATGCGTGAACCAGTCATTGCAATGGTAAAGTGCTCACCAGTAGCCCGCAGTCGGGCCGCTATTTTCAGTGACAGAATGTGCTGTTTGTGGGTGGTAACAGGGGAAGGTGCTTGAAAACGGAAAAAGGAAGTGTGGATGTGCGAAAGCAGGCATGCCCGACCGTCAGAATGGCGTTGAATGGGTGTACATAATTAGCAAAGTAGTGTCATTTCACATGTGACTGGGTTGTATTTTAGCCAGAACTGCTCGCAATGTTGTGGTGGGAAAAGGCTACCACAAGCACTGCGAGCAGCTCCGATGGCTCTCGATGTTCCCGATTAATCCTACAACTGCCAGAGATGACGTGTGTTGTGAGTGGCAAAGGGGCGTCGTTATACAGGTATTAGCGCATTGTGCGGCCACTCGCTATTACTTATACCCCTTTTACACCGGAGCTAAAACCCGGGTTTTTGAAGGGTTAACCCGGGCAGCTCCCTGGTGTAAAAGGGGAGAGAGTTGGATAGCTGGGTCGAGTGACCCAGCAATCCAACCCAGGTAACTAGCAGGGTTTAACACGGGCATAGCCCGTGAAACCCTGCTATGAGAACAGCGCACTCCGGGTCACGATGACCTGGAGTGCGCTGCTAGCCGGCCGATTGGTCCGGCTTCAGTGGCGCTTGGAGATGACGTCATCTCCAAGCGACCACTTTCACTCCGCAAAAGCCGGGTCTATGCAGACCCGACTGCGGTGTGAGCGGCGCTGACTTGGGAATATCCCGAGTCGGCGCCAGCAAAATTCCGGGTCTGATCCGGATAGGAACTTTGGCCCTCATTCAGAGCCGCTCGTTAGCGGCAGTACGCTCGTTCCGAGCGATGTTTGCACATCTGCGCATGCGTACGCATTTTAGTACGCATGCGCGAACCAGTCAGTGCGGCCGAAAATCCTTTGTACGCTATATAGCGAGTGCCTGCTATTTTGAGTGACAGAATGAGGCGTATGTGGGTGGTAACAGGGGAAGGTGCCTGAAAATGGGGAGTGGAGATCCGAACGCAGGCGTGCTTAAAGGTCAAAATGGGCGTTTTATGGGTGTGTATATTTAAAACAGCAGCGTCATTGACCACGTCACTGGGTTATTTTATAGCCAGAACTGCACGCAAATTTGTGGTAGCAAACACCAACCACAAGAATAGCGAGCAGTTCATACGCTGGTCGATGTACTCGATTAATCTAATAAATAGCGGACATGACGTAGGATGCGAGCGGCCAGGGGGCGTTTTTAAGAAATAAACGAGCGTATGTTTTGCACGCTCGTTCAGACTTAAAGGTGTGAACAGACAGCAATGTGCGTACGGATCATTTGAATAGCCACCCCTTGTTTTTAAACGAACGACCGCAAATAGCGAACGGCTCTGAATGAGGGCCTTTGTTCCAACTCCGGGTCAAACCCAGAATTTAGGTGGAAAAGAGGTATTAGTGGAAAGCTTTACGCGACGCAGTGTGAGCATATGATTTAAATAGCTGGCCCCTTTTAGCCAGCGAGCGGACGCAAATAGCGTCGGGGTCTGAGTCAGGCCCTATATGTTTTAAAAGGTATTAGCTGTGGCATTTGCAATCAGAAATAGTCACTGCAATTAGTGTTCAACTCTAATATATCACAGAGAATGAGTTTCTAATGCTATCAACTGTGGGTGTATTATCCCTAAATGAGCAGCTTAGAAGCAGTTATACACATCCAATAATATCAGCTGCAGGTATATTATTGGCCCAGAATAAGCAGCTTTAAGGTGATTCTAATACTGTTTTTATAACTAATTTCTGGGTCTGACTCGGAGGATGGAACAGGGGGCCTAATTCAGACCCGCTCGCGAGCGCTGAGAGCTCACAAGCGGGTCGATGTTGGTCAAGTGCGCATGCGCACGTTGGAGGCGGTGATGTCACGCAAATAACGATGGCCAAGCCTTCGCTATGGGTCTCGCACCAAAGGGGGCATGCTGTCGATGGTAAGTCACAGCTGGGGGCGTGGCTGCCCAGACGGAGGCGTTCCCATGGGAATGCCTACCATCTGGGGCCGGCCCCACTGACATCACAAGTGATGTCAGTGGGAGTACTTTTGGCTCTGGTAGAGCCAAAAGCACTCCAGGGCTTGCGGCAACGAGACCCTACCACAAGGGTCTCGTCGCAAGCCCGATGGTCGCGATGGTCTTAACCATCGTGACCATCTTTTTGGCCGCTCGCTATAGCTGTGAGTGGTCACCCACAGCTATGCGAGCGGCAAGGAGGCCGCTCTAAAAACTAAGAGGGACGGCCCTGATTCAGAGCAAGCACTCTGTCAGAGCGTCCGGCTCTGAATCAGGGCCAGGGTTCCAATCCAGATCAGACCCGGAATTTCCCCAATGCTGACACAAGATATTCCCGAGTTGGCGCTGTTCACACTGGACCCTGGTCTGCAATGATCCGACTCTCCCGGCATTGAAGTGGACGCTTGGAGATGATGTCATCTCCAAGCACCACTGAAGCCGGCCAATTGGAAGGCATGTGGTGCGCTCCAGGTCATCATGACCCGGATTGTGCCATTTACACTGCAGGATATCATGGGTCATTCCCATGTTAAACCTTGAAATATGCTTGGGTTGGCTTGTCGGGTCACTAGACCCAGGAATCCAACCCTGTCCCCTTTTACACCAAGAAACCATCCGGATTAACCCTGCAATAACCCAGGTTTTAGCTCTGGTGTAAAAGGGATATACGTCTCAGAAAGTATTAGCTGTAGGCAAATCAATTAATCAAAAGTAAACAGCTTCATAGTAGTTCTATATCTCAAATGATAGCTGCAGACATATAATTAGCCCAGAATAAGCAGCTTGAAGATAGTCATTTAACTGTGAGCACAAGAAAAGCAGTTTTTTAAAATTGGCTGCGGTTATGCAATTATCCCAGAAGAAGCAACTCTGAGATGTTACTTGTGAGGAATATACCGATATGGCACATAGTGCAAATTATAGTTTCATGTCATAACAGAGTGGTAATTTAAAAGCCATAGAATAACTGGTTCTCTAAATGTGAGGGCAGGAGAGCTGACTGTCTTTATTAGGTCATGTATCCTTTGAGTCCTGTTAAAGGTTAATGTAAGGCAGGAAAGATGGAATGCTAACCATTTGACATGCAATGGAACCTAGCCTTGTATTTTCCTGAAAGGGCCTAATTTCACATTTCGGAGCCACAGCTTCATTTTAAGAATTGTTAAATGTCATATGACTCACATGATAATTATTCTTGGAAGTGTACAAGGCAGGAAGCCTTGTAGGTTAGAGTCTTGCCCAGGTGATGAAATTAACAGGTTCCCACTAGCCTGTTAATTAAGTAAGGAAATACTACACAGATGTGTCTACCTTAGAGCCCATCTATGTGTCCACTCAATTATGGTAAACTTGTCACCAGGACATGTGTATTGCTCAGCCTTTGTGTCTGCAGCTATAGACAGTCAGCACCATAGGGGGTAAAACAAATAGTAACCAGGCTGACATTCAGGTGTGATGAGATATAGCAGATCAAAGAACAGTCATTTGGATGGTTTTTGTGACAAAATTGATGTATCAGTGATAGCTGGAAGCTTGGAAAATTATACACATATAATGGGACCCCATATCCAGGTTGGGTGCGATTTCCAGATCACTGAGACATAAAGTTTTGAAGATATGAGATATCTCAAGAATGCACTATGACAACCACATCATATTTACACTTTTATAACAGATGAAATAAGGACCAGTATGATGAACACCCCATATTGTAGGTAATACATCCACATGGGAAGTTAGTAGGCTTAGTCTGTTATAAGTTTAAAGGGATTTAAATTTAGCTGGGAGGTTCCTGTCCGCCAGTTATCTATTCCACCAATCAGAGCGGACGGGTATGACATCACCCTAGGTGTGATGCTCTTCTGATAAAAGGGATTGAAGTCCTGGGTTCGGTGTTAAAACTGGGGGATCAATGCCACATTGAAGTTTAACCTGCATTCCTTGCATTTCTTGCCATTTCTCCTGGGCAGAACGCTGCATGTTTTCTGCAAGCCTACCTCTACCATTTTTATTTACATGTACTGTATGTAACTTTATAACCATTATTTTCTTTGTAACATTCTTTTTAAGCATTGTATGCCTTTTGTAAATAAAGTATTCTTTATTAGTTTATTTCATATATGCTCCGAAACCTAGGGGTAAATTTACTAGGGTGAGAGTTTTTGGAGGTGAGTTTTGGAGGTGATGCTGCCCATAGCAACCAATCAGATTCAAGCTGTTATCTTCTAGAATGTGCTAGTTAAATGTTAGGTAGGTTCTGATTGGTTGCTATGGGCAACATCGCTTCTGGGACTCACTTCTAGGAATTCTCACTTTAGTAAATTTACCCCCTAGTCTTTGAAGAGATTATTAGTCCTCTAGGGTGACAATACACTTATTGTTAAGTACAGGAAGCAGAGGGTTGGTCTCTGTGAACTGTATGGTCATCTGGGATGCTGAATCTGTGCAATTGTGGAGAGGTTAAGCAAAACATTAACTGTGTTGGAATCTTGTTGCTGAGCCTGCGCAATTATTGGGACAATAGAGGATTGGTGGCCTATTAAATCGTTTCCATCAGTGGTGGCAGTTTCATAAGTAAGGTATTTGTATTACAGCCCTCCTTTTATAGCAGAGGCCCACCCCCCGACATCAGGGATACTGAGTATGGGTCCCTGACATTACTTAGTAGAGCACAAATTATATTATAGTTGCTGCAGTTTTTCAATCAGTCATAAATAAACAGGGAGCAAGTGAATCTTTCTTAAGTCACCCATTTTTGATTTTTATGTTAATTCTCTCACTTAACTACTAACTAGAAATAATCACACAGACACCTATGTGGAATTAAAAGAGGACACATCCAAAATGTATTTATCAATTTGTAATTGATGGTGGCAGTAAAAAGCAGTGCTCCAAGGCCACAGCCCGGCATATATATTTGAGTAACTGAATAAAGAGGCAGATTCCTGCCCGGTACAAACTGGTCTGCAGTAGAACCATTCTACCTTAATTGGCATAGCCTTGACCCCTCCCTAAGATGATGGCCCAGTCCTCCCCCAAAGGGAATGTCCAACTTGCCACTATCAAAAGGCAAATGCTATCCAGGCACTTACGGTATAATAGGCTGCCTAGGAGCACTGCTTCCTGCCAAAGCTCAGCTCAAAGAGCCGGGCCCCACCACCCATCAGGAAATAATCGCACACCAAGGAAGACTGTAATGTTTAGAAGATAACATTACAGACCTGCGCCCGAGAGGTGTATCCCATCAGGCCTATAAAAACTCCTCTCCATGAAAGGCAATCGAAGGTGCCAATATAACTCATCCATCCATTAGTGACTGGTCTAGACATTACCGCTAGCCTACCCTACTGCTGGCCATCTCTAGTAGACTATTTGCAGGTCATACCTAATAGCAAGTATAAGTGCAATGCAATCGCAAGTACGCCGATCATTGCCCCCCAAATGTACCACTGATCAGTGTCCCAAATCTGGCTTCCGCTGTTCATAAATATCTAATAAAGACCACCCTAGTGCATGCTCCTAAAATTAAACCACTGATTCTTATTAGTACCTAATAAATGCGGGGCCTGAAATTCTAAAAGATGCTCATTAGCCCAATAGATACATGAATACCCCACGAACCACACCCGACAGTTAGCATTGCTATAAACCTGCAAAAAGGGGTTAGTCATGCCCGGATAAGCTAATACAATTTATAGAAACACAGCCTAGCCAAGGGAAGGAAAACAATAGTTAGGTGACCCATCTGAAGGTGAAAAACAGCAAAACCTCTTTGAGGGCAAAAGCCGAAAAGCCCTTCAAAATCCCTAGCGGCAGTAGGCATAAGGTCCCTGGGTTTCCCAACAAACTCACAAGAAGCGCTGCTAACTATGCAACTTGTCGCCACACAACTAATTCTTGTAGGCTGATGACTACCATCGACCTAAATGCTTTAAGGTGTCAACGGAAGCACCTGCAGCTGCCTTGCAGGTTGCCGCCCTAATCCTGAAAAATGTGTGCCACGCTGATCTAGTGGCAAATCTAAAGCAATCACACAGTTGTGAAAGACTCTTTTAAAGTAAAATGTATATAATGTTGTGTGAGCAACGTGCATCAGCCGTAATTATCAAACATACGGCCAACCGACTAGTATTGGAGAAAGGGTGTGCTTGAGGTCCATCGCCCTTTTGCAAGCTGATCAGTTTATTAATTGATGAATACGACACAATTACATTTTAATACTGAAAACTTCATTCTCAAACAATAACCCATTGATGTCTGACTCATCTTATTTGATAACAAACCGCCAATTATAAAGATCTCTAAATAAGCTAACTAAAATGCCAAATTAAAGGATAGTGCTTCTTAATTAACCAATGTGATCCCCGACCTTGTAAGGAATTAGTATGAATTACTGCCGGCCCTGTGGCTGACAGTTCAAATCCTGTCAGCGCCTGGCCGACAAAAGCAGAGTTCCCGGCAGTGGAAGCCCGATAGTGCTGGAAAACCCGATCGTGGATAGGTATCTACTAACCTAACCCCCTAACCCTAACCCTCCTTATGGGTGCCTAACCCTAACCTCCCCCCAAGTGCCTAATCCTAATCCCCACTCTAAGTGCCTAACCCTAACCCCCCCTTCCCTGCTGCCTAAACCTAAGTCCCCCCGATGGGGTGCCTAACCCTAAGTACCCCCCTGGGGTGCCTAACCATAACCCTCCCTCCCCCTAGCCTAACCCTAACCCTCCCGGGGGGGTGCCTAACTCTAAGTCCCCCCCTGGTGCCCTAAACCTACCCCTCCCCCCGTGGCTGTCCGCTTGTGGTGCCCGGTCTCCCGGCATCGGGTAAATGACAGGCATATAGATATAGACACCGGTCATTTATCCCACGCTGGGATAAAGCAATCAGGAAGCCAGCTGTCGGTATTAAGACAGTCGGTTTTCCGATTGCATCCCCATTGTAACAGTCGGCCCTTTTAAAATTGACAGCTCAAGCAGGTCTTTGCGAAATCAGTTTGAATGAGGCACTCCATCCTTGACCTCACCTTACCTAAGCTAATAAAAAAACATAAGCTCTCAACCAACAGACCAGGATACTTTGTGAAATAAGAAAAAACACTAGACCAAGCTGACGACATGGATGCTCCAGAACTTTATTAACACCACCACTTTCAAACAATTCTAACAGGTATGCATGGAATGGTGAACCTCCCTTGCCCTTGTAAGCCAAGAAGCCTTGTTAAAACCTTACAAGCCGCCAACTAAATACTCAGCGTACACAAAGCCAATGACATCAAAACAAACACTTAAATTCCGGCGCTACCACCATCCGATATTAACAGGACCAGGGTAAGCCGTGTATCTCAGCAAAAAAGGTGGAGGACAGCCCCCGAAACCCAATCCATGGACAAACAAGACAAGGATATCTGCTATCCGCACTCCCCTCCCGGAACATGACGTGTCCTAACATCTATGCTCCCGCGCAAATGAGTCGCAATGCGTGTGCGCGAACCAGTCATTGCGATGGGAAAGTGCTCACCCGTAGCCCACAGCTGGGCCGCTATTTTGAGTGACAGTGCTGTTTGTGGGTGGTAACAGTGGAAGGTGCTTGAAAACGGGGGTGTGGATGTGCGAACGCATTTGTGCCTTACCGTCAGAACGGCGTATAATGGGGATGCATAATTAGCAAAGTAGCATCATTGCACACGTGACTGGGTTGTATTTTAGCCAGAACTGCTCGCAATGTTGTGGAGGGAAAAGGCTACCACAAGCACTGCGAGTAGCTCCGATGGCTCTCGATGTTCGCGATTTAATCCAACAACTGCCGGAGATGACATGTGTTGCGAGTGGCAAAGGGGTGTCTTTATACAGGTGCTAGCGCATAGTGCGGCCGCTCGCTATTAGTTAGTGGGCGGCTTTACGCGATGCAGTGCGACCACATGATTTAAATAGCAGGCCCCTTTTAGCCAGTGAGCGGACGCAAATAGCGTCCGAGTCTAAATCAGGCCCTCAGCTCCCTAACTAATGAAAGCATGAACTACACATAAAATATCTCTGCATAATATAAACCTCCGGCTGCTGAATCTGGTAGCCCCGATTTTGGCTGCAACCATGATTGGAAAAAACTCCCAAAACAGCATACTGGCAGTTAGATCTTTGCCGCATCCATGAATCCAGCCAAATTCTCGAGCACAGTCACCCTCCGATAACTCCCCGAAAATTATGGAACTAGAAGCATCCTCAAACAACTGAAACCTTGATTGTCCACCTGAGCAGGTAGCCAATTTTAACTCCTTTGAAATCCCGAAACATTACCAAACAAAAATGCAGATCCTCCCACAAGTCCCGAGACAAGCAAAAAATTGTGAGATTTTAAATCTCGGCTATGGCGTGGTCCGATGACAACAATTTCCTGTTCGTGGGTATTACTCTATAATCAAAAATTAGAAGCGATTGCAATTGCTTTAGCAGAATTTCCCCAATTCACTAACTTTCACCAAAGGCAGTTGGTAATGACCTATCAAAGTCTCCATATCTACTCCCCAGATAGGACAAACGTGTAAACAGAGACCTCAGTTTTGCCACGAGAAACCGGTATGCCTAGAATCACTAAAAAAGCCTGTAAAGAAAGTAAATACTTGCAAACTAAAACCAACGACTGGCCTCCCTACCAATAAAGCAACCAAAAAATTTGTGGTGCCTCTCCAGGACGTGTACGTGCTTGCATGCACCATTGCAAAATTGAGCTGTAACGATCGACAAAGGAAAATTAAACAGAACAACCCGTTGGAATGAACTGCAGAATAAGTTCCAGCGACTCAAACTCCCTTACACAGAAAAGGCATTGAATGGAAAGTGTATTCGATATCCACCTTAGTCCGGTGGGCTTGCTCACCAAATCTTTGCACCCTCACCAGTGCCTGCTCGAAGGATTGGTACAATCTCTCGGCAAAACTGTGATTCTAACGCATTGTTGACAGATCACCGTTCCAGGTAGGAAAGATGCTGAATAAATCTAATCTTGTCCGTCACCCTCTTACAGTAGGTACAAACCCCAACACTGAGGTGCAGAATCCTTTCCCAGGGAAAGACAATAATAGGGGCCATACATGCACCCCAAACTAACGTCCGCTACCAAGTTACTTCTAACAACTTCCAGGTGATTGCGCATGGACATATATATTGTGCATTAAGAGCTAACGAAAAACCCAACTTAAAAACCGTCTAACACTATGTAATACCCCCTCGCTGCTCGTTTACTTAACCCCACGACCCGCTACTGCCTTGCCAATACAGCTATATTACTGGCCAATGGCTGCCACCACACAGCATGCATAATTTAATGCACGTACGCTGACTCCCTGTTGCACTGGGCATTATTGAATGCATAGCCTTCACCACGCCCAGCACTTGAGGTACTTGGACCGGCTGGACAATGTTGCCTCCGGTCTATCGCGGAATCCATAGTCATGCAGGACTGCTGAGTAACCTTCAACCAAGAAACTCCATGTCCTTGGATCACAAACTGAAACACTGCCTAACCTTCCTGCTTCCTCCTGAAAAATGCATGTACTTCAGCACTTCCATGTATTACCCAGCTGGGTTTTCCGGTACAACTCACTGTGAATACGAACAAGCCAGCTAACTAAATCATGCATGAATCCCGTCCCCAAAATTACAAAAAGGCCTTCGCCTGAAACAAACACAGAGATAACGTACAAACTCCACATAGATAGGACCTTGATGGGATTCAGACCTAAGCCCTCGGTACTGAGAGGCAGGAATGCTAACCACTATGCCAATCATGCTGCCCGTTTATGCCTTTAACATCTGCCATACTGGCAAACATGCCGACCAATTTGCCTTACCTAAGTGGCTCCTTGAAACCAGAGTACATGGGAGCATATCAAATTCCACACAGTTGGGGCTGCCATAATTTTAAACTCAAATCACCATGTAGAGTTGCTTTTGCACAATGGACCCCATCCCCGCTGCAACCAGGACCTCAGCTGCTAATTTAGTACTAGGTCTCTTTGGAATTTTATGCTTACCCTTAATCGTTTGTGCAAACACCCCCTGAACTTACAGGGCTTACGGTGTATCTGGAAGAATCGCTATACAAAGTAAAGTTAAACGCTGCATAAAAAGAGAACAACATGCTCATGCGATCCAGTGGATGAACGCCCAGCTCTGACCAACTGCCCTCTAATGCTTGTCCCTCACTGCGCAGTGTGCCCACCATGACTTGAGTCGCCTTCTGAACATCCTGGACAGCCGAATACACTTCCTGGGGAACCTTGGAAGACTCTGAGATGTTAACCTGAGGACTTGAAATAAACACATGATGAGAAAGCATGGGACGCGAACTCCTTCAGCTGATCAGCATTGTGAAATGGTGGTGGTGGGAAGGGAGTAGTGAGGGAGGGGTATATAGCTGTGCTGGCATGCAGAGCAGCTATAATTGCGATATGAGGGCAGTCAGGGAAAATCCAGCAGCATGAAATGGTGCCCAAGTGGGCAAGCAAATAAAAAGTGGGGGGCTGGTGATGCGCTGCTGCTGATGGATAAGGTGACCACCGGTATGATCCCTTGTAAGGACTGGTGATTGCTTTGTGCATGTGCAAGGTGCTGCGCAGCGGCCATTGTACTTTCAGGGGTGGTGGGATGATATGCTGTGGTGAGGGGGGGAGGGCTGGGTATTGGACCCAGGAAGCGCACTAAGCACCCTAGGGGAAAAAAGCCCTTAGAAGAAAAATCTGCATCTGCCCCCTGGTACTAAATCATGATGGCGGATTTTAGCTGCTGTGGGGGAGCCTGAATGCCTGTTTATCCCATTTAACGCTGAGGGAGGGGGCAGGTTATTTAAATAGCCTGGTTGTTGGAACAGTCAGGGTAAAATGGTGCTGTGCAGCCATTTTTTGCGGGCTGAAAAGGCTGCTGAAATGCTGTGGGTCGGGGCCAGTTGGTGGAGTGGAGCGCATAGGGCCTGGGCCGAGGTGGGATGCCCGATGCCCAGTGCCCAGGTGGCTTGTGGGGCCCCCATGACTGGGGAGGTGGTAAATGAGGACCGGAGCACCTGTACTGGGCTTTCTGAGCGTGCACCATAAGGGGAGAATGGCGCATCAGCGCGGCCTGCTGGATGGCTGGTGCTGTGCCCAGTAGAAGGCGCGGCTGGTCCGGTAAGTGGCAATGGAATGGAGTGGTGGGGGGGCCAAACAGTTGGGCAGGGCATGGCAAAGGAGAGCCAGAGCGCTCACATCGGTCTTTCTGGAGTGCGCACCGAAAGGGAAGGATGGCGCCTCATCGTGGCCTGCTGGATGGCTGGTGCTGCACTGGTATAAGGTGCAGCTGGTGCAATAAATGGCAATGGAATAGAGCGGTGGGGGGGCCAAACAGCAGGGCAGGGCATGGTGGGGATGGTGACATGGGTTGAAAGCGTGAGGGAGGTTGTGGGCTGACAGGGCCCACTTCTCCGGATGCGCTGGGTGGAAGGACAGGGGGGGGTTAGGTTGGAGATGTAAGTGGGATATATATGCAATAGCTAGCACAATGCAGTGGAGCAGGGGACAGCAAGATGAATTTTAAACAGTGATACTCAGCCTGGTCAGTTTCCAAAACTCGAAAGGAGGAAGGTTGCTCCTCTTCCAGACTACTTATAATGTTCCAGACTATAGAGCCCTTCTGCTCCACGGGAGGTTTCTGTCCTCCCTGAGTTCACCTTAGGACACCTGCGTTATGGTTTGACAGGTGTACCGCCCAAGTCAAACTCCCCACCTGCCACTGTCTTGCCTTGTCACTGCCATAGGCAGCTATTTTTGATGGACACAATCCTGGACACAATCCCCCTTCATCTCCTTTAAGTCCTGGTGAACTAGCAATATTCCATCACTAAACAGGGTACTTATCTTTCCTCAAACTTAGTCAAGTATTCGGATCTATTAATAAACATATTGTTAATGGTGTGAGTATACATTGAGATTTTTTTGAACAGTATAATCACAAAATGTTTAATACTTGACACATGTCAGGATTTGTATGTTCTTAGCATGCATTGTGTTTTAAATACCCAAAGTGATTTCAAAAGTATTATTTAAGTAGTAACGGTTGCAGGTGTACATTTAGCCTTAAATATACAGATCGAGACCAATATTGCTTTTTAAATGCTTGTCAGAATATTAATTATCTCTGGGCATACATTCAGACCATGTAATTGATTCAGAGATTTCAGCAATAAAACATGTTATTTGTTTCCCACATGCAAGTGGGCAGCATAGGGACAATGTTTTAGCTACTTTTTTGATCAGGTCCATGGTAAGTACCCAATACCCTGTATATACAGACAACCTGTATATAACACCGCCTCACCTGTAATGTATGTGGAGTATAGTGAGAGGTCACAATAACAGTTGTAATTTCTTCTTAAATGTGATCTCTTTCTTGTGGGGACTCCAACAGGGTAAATTTTTAGTTGGCTATAGAAGGGAATCTGGTTTCATAAACACCTCAAAACATACTGTATTCCATGCCAATTTCAGTTTCTCTTAGAAATAATGTCTTCCTACCTTAGTTCTTTGCCTAGCCTGTCATCTGTCTTCTAATACAGTTTACTTTAATATTCCATTTCTTCCCCATTAAATATCCACTTTTTCTCCGCTCAATAATAAACTTTGGTAATTGTGCAGACAACTTTTCATCCACTTGCTTCTCTGCAAATCTCCTGTACTTTCTCTCTCATTCATACATCTAGTTTTCCTCCCCCTATTCAATTCATCCACACTATAACCATGTATTCTTCCACTTCCCCCTCCACTCATTGTCTACCTAATCCTCTGTTCTGCCCCCTTCATCCACCTTTATCATTTCCCCATTATCTCCTTCACCTCCTCCTTCTTTTATCTCCCCTCCTCTGTCTGCCTTCCTCCGTCTCCTCTACCATTACTCCATTTAATTCTCTTCTACCCCTCCTGGGTCCTACTACCCCACCACTAATCCCTCCTCCAAACCTCCTCTCCATGTCGCCCCACCCCACCTCCAGCCACATCTCATTAAACTCCCTTCCTGCCCACCACCTACAGGTACCCTTCCCAGCAGTGGTGTCAGCACAATCTCTCCACTACATTCATCTAGGTCACCCAATTAATCTAACCTTCTCATTACAGCAACCATGATAATTTCATTCACATCTCTCCTACAAACACTGTCCCTCTATCATGTGCCCTCTGGAATGCGAGATCAGTATGTAATAAACTTGTTCCCACCAAAGACCTTTTCATCTCAACAAACCTGCATATCCTAACCATTACTAAAACCTGGATTTCATCCTCTTACACCACTTAATCTGCCGCTCTCTCCACTGGGGGCCTCACCTTCTCTCACATCCCTCGGCCTAAGGGTTGCCATGGTGGTTGTGTGGGGGGGTCTTCTATCCCCAGGTTACTCCTACCAACTCCTACCCTCTGAACCATCCCTTACTTTCTCTACATTTGAAGTTTATGCCATATACCTCTTCCAACCAGTAAACTCCTTCGAATTCCTTGACCACTTTGCTTCCTGGCTCCCTCACTTTCTCTCCTCTAACCATTCTTAGAAAACCTTCCCTTGATTCTAACACTCTCTCCAACTTACATCCCATCTCTCTCCTCTCTTTTGCCTCCAAGATCCTTGAGCATTTTGTTTACAACCACCTTACCACCTTTCTTTCCTCCCACTCCCTCCTTGCCCCTTTTCAGTCTGGCTTCCATTCTCTCCAATTCTCTACCAATAGTGGTAAACAACCCATGCGCCTTAACAGCAGCCCGTGGTCTTATGGTATTAAGTGTCACCCTCACTTCACCAACAAATTGCACACTTAACTGTTTACAATTAGATCTTCAGGTGCTACATCTGAATTCATCCACTTAGGGTAAGGTTTTCATTCTAAGTCGAAATAATGGTACTCTGGAAAACTCAAAATAAACAAAAAATATTCCATAGTGTAATATTGTTTTGTTATCACATTCTATTCCCAAAGCACCCGCGCATGCAGGGGGGTTTCCGAGTACCCAGAAACCCCCCTGCATGAGCTGGCAACTGTCCCTGGCTGAGCGGCCTGTAGGGGGAGCTGCAGCACTTATGCACAGCTCCTCCTGGGCAGTTCCCATAGGGCTATGTGCACCATGTGGATGGGAGGCTGAGACATCGGATCCTGCTGCATGACAGTGACCGGCGCTCTCTCCCAGAGCTGCACTGCAGGTGGGTGTAATGTTTTACATGTGGGGGGAGGGTGATCTGTGTATGAGTGAGTAGGCTTTGTCAGTGTGCCAGTCTGTGTGTGTATAGGCTTTGTCAGTGTGTGTGTGTCAGTTTCTGTGTGTGTGTGTATAGGCTGTCAGTGTGTGTGTGTATAGGCTTTGTCAGTGTGCGTGTGTCAGTCTCTGTGTGTGTGTATAGGCTTTGTCAGTGTGTGTGTCTGTATAGGCTTTGTCAGTGTGTGTGTCTGTATAGGCTTTGTCAGTGTGTGTGTGTGTCAGTCTCTGTGTGTGTATAGGCTTTGTCAGTGTGTGTGTGTGTATAGGCTTTGTCAGTGTGTGTGTATGTGTATAAGCTTTGTCAGTTCAATTTAAGGCAAAATCAGTATTTTCTGCAGATCACTGTAGCTTGTTTCTTTGTAGTGTGCGTGTATAGGCTTTGTCATTGTGTGTGTGTATAGGATTTGTCATTGTGTGTGTGTATAGGATTTGTTATTGTGTGTATAGGATTTCAATGTGTGTGTATAGGCTTTGTCATTGTGTGTGTGTATGTATAGGATTTGTCAGTGTGTGTGTGTATGTATAGGATTTGTCAGTGTGTGTGTATAGGCTTTGTCAGTGCAGTGTCTGTCAGTGTGTGTCAGTGTGTGTATAGGCTTTGTCAGTGCAGTGTGTGTCTTAGTGTGTCTGTGTCAGTGCAGTGTGTATAAGCTTTGTCAGTGCAGTGTTTGTCAGTGTGTGTGTCAAGACTTTGTCATTGTATGTGTGTCAGTGTGTGTGTATAGGCTTTGTCAGTGCAGTGTGTGTGTTAGTGTGTCTGTGTCTGTGTGTGTGTACATGTCACTGTGTATGTTTGCAGTGCTGCCTTTTTATTTCATCAAGGAGCTGAAAAGCTCCATATAAATATAGACAAGTAGACTCCAAATAAAAAAGTTCAACATGAGGGGTGCATATCCTAAGAACTAAGCAGACCGCTCAGTCTCGAACATACAATCACATACAGGCAGCGCTCCTCAGGTACTCAATAATCCAAGCTTGTTAATCCATTACTGTGCAACGTTTCAGATGGAATTATTACATATTTTGTCAAGGCATTGACAAAATATGTAATAAATTCATCTGAAGCATTGCACATAATAGATTAACAAGCTTGGATTATTGAGTATTGATTATTGAGTACCCGAGCAGTGCTGCATGTATGTGGTTAGATTTTTTTGCCATTGCTTTTGTAACCAAGTATTGGAAACCCCCCTTTCAAAATCCTGCGTTTGCCACTGCAAAGCCTTATGTTTTCTGAGACTCATACCAAAAATGTTTGTCTACTATAGATAAAGTAGACAAATCAGCATACAGTACATTAAGAGGATGCTGGCAGAATCTTATTTCAAATTGAGTAATCCTCCTCCTCTAGGTAGAGTGTTCAGTTTCCACATCCACATATAAAATGGAAAACAACTCCAAATAATGTAAATTGTTTAATTCATGCATATAAAAAATTTACAACAAATTCCATTAAAAAAAATTGTGCATTGGGAAAAATTGGACTCTTACCAGATCAAATGGTCTACAAAGATAAGTAGACAATAAGCGCATAAGTTCAAGGTATTCAAGGTGCAAGGCATCCACAGAAGATGTTGCTGAACTACCAGGAAAGTTCCAAAGAATCCACAATGCTCTCCTCCACCAGCACATTTAGATACAGGGCTGTATCTTTTTAAAGGTATGAGGAGATCAACACAATATCCGCTATATATATACCCCTCCTAATTCATCTCTTCAAACACATGTAATGCCTAATTCCAGACATAGATCAGCTATGCACGCTAAAGCCTATGTTCCAAACAGGGATGACCTATTTCCATTATTCCATACCCTTCCACAGTTACAGCTGGGTAATCAGTTTTGTTACTTCTTTCTGGGACCTCCGACTCTCTTCCGCTATACCCAGAAGTTGCGGTTCATGCCTCTCTTCCGTATAAATAGCTTCACCTCTGGTGATGTATTTCCGGCTTGGCAATTTCAGTTATCGGAGAGTAAGAGTGCCAGCTCTTTCAATTCATTAAGGCAATAAAGTGTCTGCCGCATAGCAGCAGCCATCTTTGGAATTGTTGTCATCAATTTCCAACGCGGTGGCCATTTATAAGGAGTCAAAGAATAAAACAGCGGATGAATACATAATTAAAAACAAACAAAAAAAATCTTAAAACTAGATAATAGATAAAAATAATAAGAGTGCGGAAAAATTTAAGAGGGTAAAAAGTCTATAAAAACCATTTGACTTCAAAATCTTTATTTAGGCCATTCGGTATTAAAGTTTTAAAATTGTATATTATTTGAATTTCATTTCTGGTTCATTTCTGTGCAATATCATTCCCTCTAATATCAGCATTTTTTTAAGGCATAGAAATATTTAATTTGACTTATATCACAATTGTGTGTGTGTTTAAAATGAGTGGGGGAGGTTAGGGTTAGACACTGGGGAGGGAGGGTTAGGGTTAGGGTAGTGGTTAGGATAGGGGATGGGAAAATACTTACCATGGATTCCTATGGTTGTTGGGATTCTGACCAGTGGCATCCCGACAGCCAGGATTTCATACACAACCCATAAAGCGCCATTGCTACATTGATGCACATTTTAGTTAATTGGACCTGGGTAATTAAAGAATAAATATATAGTTACCAATTACCAGCCAAAAGCGCACATCACACTGACAGAGTGGTCCATGTGCTCAGTTGCTGATTTCTTACAATGCATGTTTTACAGATCTCCTCAGTATCTCAAGTAAAATAATTAGGTCCACCTGTGAATCTTTTAAAATGTGTCAGCCAGTAATGAACCCATCTGTTCACCAACTAGGAGATCTGTAAAACATGCACTGTTAGGGGTCCCAGAGGATGGGATTTGGGAAACACTGCTTTACAATATTGAATCAGCTTACTGTGGACCTAATTTAAAGTTAGCAGCAAATCAAAAAGGAAGTAACTTACACCTTGGCAAAACCTTCATGTACAGATTTAAAATGTGCAGAAAGATTTAAAGTTGGTAAAGGTGTGTCCTAGATTAGTTCTAATTAGGGGTGTGCATCGGCCACTTTTCGTGTTTTGTGTTTTGGTTTTGGATCTGGATCTTTCTTCCTGTTTTGGATCTGGATTGGTTTTGCCAAAACCACCCTTCCGTGTTTTGGGTTCTGGGTTTTGTGTTTTGGATCTGTATTTTTTTTTAAAAAAGCATAAAAACAGCTAAAATCACAGAATTTGTGTGTTTTTCTGCTCCTATGCTATTACTAACCTCAATAACCTTAATTTCCACTCATTTCCAGTCTATTCTGAACACCTCACACCTCACAATTGTGTTTTTATGTCCAAAAGGTTGCACCGAGGTAGCTAGATGACTATGCTAATAGATACGAGTGGGCGGCACAAACACGTGGTCCATCTAGGAGTGACACTGCAGTAGCAGACAGGATGGCAGTTTGAAAAACTAGGCCCCAAACAGTACATAATTCAAAGAAAAAAAAGAGGTGCAAGATGGAATTGTACTTGGGCCCTCCCACCCACCCTTATGTTGTATAAACAGGACATGCACACTTTAACAAACCAAACATTTCAGCACCAGGGTCTGCCACACGACTGTGGCTGAAATTATTGGTTCGTTTGGGCCCCCACAAAACAAGCTGGCAATTAATCTGTCCCTGCACAAACAGGCTCTACGGAGGCAAGATGTCGTCCTCATTCTCCTCATCCACCGATTCCTCACCCTCTTCAGTGTTGTGTACATCCTCATCCTCACAGAGTATTAATTCGTCCCCGCTGGAATCCACAACCACAGGTCCCTCTGTACGTTCTGGAGGCTGGTCTCCCTGGAAGAGTTGATAATTCATTTTATGAACATCATCTTCTCCACATTTTGTGGAAGCAACCTCCTATGCCTTTTGCTGACAAGGTTCCCGGCTGCACTAAACACTCTTTCGGAGTACACACTGGAGGGGGGGCAACTCAGTCAGTTTGTACAGGGACCTCCAAATTGCCTTTTTTTCTTGCCAGTACAGGTACGGACTGTCTGACATGCCTACTTGGATGCTGTCACCGATGTAATCCTTTAACAGACAGACGCATGGTTGTCGCTGCTGCTTTGAGGATGCAGGTGCGGCTACAGCCCACACAATTCACAAAGACAGAAAAAAAGAAGAATTTTTTATTTTTTGTGGAGCGCACTTTGAGGGTTACACCACCCTTTAACAGACAGACGCACGCTTGTCACTGCTGCTTTGATGATGCAGGTGCGGCTAATGCGCATACATTTCACACACAAACACAGACAAAAAGAAGATTATTTTATTTTGTTGGATCGCACTTTGGGGGTAACACCACCCTTTAACAGACAGACGCACGCTTGTCGCTGCTGCTTTGAGGATGCTGGTGTGGCTACAGCCCACACAATTCACAAAGACAGAAAAAAAAGAAGAATTTATTATTTTTTGTGGAGCGCAC
The DNA here is from genome assembly GCA_031769625.1 of Taudactylus pleione. NCBI lineage: Eukaryota > Metazoa > Chordata > Amphibia > Anura > Myobatrachidae > Taudactylus > Taudactylus pleione. The sequence goes on from JAUIMM010000031.1 coordinate 230,586, forward strand.
TTTGAGGGTTACACCACCCTTTAACAGACAGATGTACGCTTGTCGCTGCTGCTTTAAGGATGCAGGTGCGGCTACAGCCCACACATTTCACAAAGACAGAAAAAAAAAGAAGAATTTTTTTATTGTTTGTGGAGCGCACTTTGAGGGTTACACCACCCTTTAACAGACAGACGCACGCTTGTCGCTGCTGCTTTGAGGATGCAGGTGGAATCTAGACGGGATTTGGAACCGGATAACACACTACCTCCATCAATTGTCTAAATCCCACTGCAATACTGGATGCACGTCTAACACCAACATAGCAGTCAAGGCCTCAGTTATACGTTTTGCTTCAGGATGACTGCTATCGTACTTCATCCTCCTCGCTAGAGACTGTTGGAGGGTCAATTGTTTAGTAAAAGCAGTGGTGTTCCTACTTCCTCTCTGGGATGATGAACAACTCCCAGCAGCAGCAACAGCACTAGGAGGCAGTGGTTCTTGAACTTTCCCTATTTTATTTTCATCGGAGAAAGTTTGGTCCTCCATTTATGTTATATTGATATATACGTGCGGCTAAGGCGCACACAAACACAGAAAATATTTTTTTATTTTTGCTGGAGAGTAGTGCACTTTGTGGGTTATACCACCTTTAAAAAATGAGCCAGCCGGCCCTTTACTTAAGGGACACAGGCGCACGCTTGGCGCTGCTCCTTTGTTGATGCACGTGCAGCTACAGCCCACACAATTCACAAACGCAGAAAAATTTTTTTTATTTTGTTTGGAGTGCCCTTTGGGGGTTACAGCACCCTTTAGCGGTCAATCCAGCCGGCCCTTTATTTATGGGACACAGGCGCACGCTTGGCACTACTTTGTTGATGCACGTGCGGCTACTGCACACACAATTCACAAACACAAAAAAAATATATATTTTTATTTTGTTTGGAGAGCCCTTTGGGGGTTACAGCACCCTTTAGCGGTCAATCCAGCCGGCCCTTTATTTATGGGACACAGGCACACGCTTGGCACTACTTTGTTGATGCACATGCGGCTACTGCGCACACAATTCACAAAAACAAAAAAATATACTTTTTATTTTGTTTGGAGTGCCCTTTGGGGGTTACAGCACCCTTTAGCGGTCAATCCAGCCGGCCCTTTATTTATGGGACACAGGCGCACGCTTGGCACTACTTTGTTGATGCACGTGCGGCTACTGCGCACACAATTCACAAACACAGAAAATATTTTTTTATTTTGTTTGGAGTGTACTTTGGGGGTTACAGCACACTTTAACGGTCAAGCCAGCCAGCCCTTTACTTATGACACAGGCGCACGCTTGGCACTACTTTGTTGATGCACGTGTGGCTACAGCCCACTCAATTCACAAACGCAGAAAATATTTTTTTATTTTGTTTGGAGTGCCCTTTGGGGGTTACAGCACCCTTTAGTGGTCAATCCAGCCGGCCCTTTATTTATGGGACACAGGAGCACGCTTGGCACTACTTTGTTGATGCACGTGCGGCTACTGCGCACACAATTCACAAACACAAAAAAATATATATTTTTATTTTGTTTGGAGTGCCCTTTGGGGGTTACAGCACCCTTTAGTGGTCAATCCTGCGGGCCCTATATTTATGGGACACATGTGCACGCTTGGCAGTACTTTGTTGATGCACGTGCGGCTACTGCGCACACAATTCACAAACACAAAAAAATATATTTTTTATTTTGTTTGGAGTGCCCTTTGGGGGTTACAGCACCCTTTAGCGGTCAATCCAGCTGGCCCTTTATTTATGGGACACAGGCGCACGCTTGGCACTACTTTGTTGATGCACATGCGGCTACTGCGCACACAATTCACAAACACAGAAAATATTTTTTTATTTTGTTTGGAGTGTACTTTGGGGGTTACAGCACCCTTTAAAGGTCAAGCCAGCTGGCCCTTTACTTATGACACAGGCGCACGCTTGGCACTACTTTGTTGATGCACGTGCGGCTACTGCGCACACAACTCACAAACACAGAAAATATTTTTTTATTTTGTTTAGAGTGTACTTTGGGGGTTACAGCACCCTTTAATGGTCAAGCCAGCCGGCCCTTTACTTATGACACAGGCGCACGCTTGGCACTACTTTCTTGATGCACATGCGGCTACAGCGCACACAATTCACAAACACAGAAAATATATATATTTTTTTGCACTTGGGGGAGCACCCCTGATGGACAGAGCACCCCCTGGACAACACTACAGCACCCCTTTAGGACTGGGACTCTGCACAGGACTTTGGAGTGGACACAGCCCCTATGGACAACTGACTGCACAACACAGTCCAGCCAGCCCCTATGGACTTTGGAGGAGTGGACACAGCCCCTATGGACAACAGCAGCACAGCACAACTCAGCCAGCCCCTATGGACTTTGGAGCAGTGGACACAGCCCCTATGGACAACAGCAGCACAGCACAGCACAACAGTACACTGCACTACACTACACTACACAGCCCAGCAAGCCCTAACTCCCACCCTCCCTCTTCACTGTCCACAGCCAAGTGAGCCAAGTGAGAAATTGGCGCCGACGCGGGTACCTTATATAGGATCCAAAACCCGCGAGACCCGGAAGGCGAGATGATGACGTTTTGCCTCGATTTCAGATCCAAGTCAGGCGGGAAAAGTCGAGCTTGACTCGGATTGGCCTCGGATCGGGGGGGCTCAGGGTGGTTCTGGTTTCAGAAATCCAAACCTGCTCACCCCTAGTTCTAATGTGTACCCAGTACGACATCACTGGCAATGTGACCAAGCAAACACACTTGCCGATGCCAGGTCTGACGTGAGGGACATGTCATGCTGTATTCTGCAGCATGGCATCATTAGTGATATTCCCCATCTGCCCTGCAGTAGGGCCCACTGGCGATGTCGCTAGCAACCTGTGGGAGCATGCATATCATGGATACACACTAGAAGATGTACCCAATTTGTTGCTCCGATCCGAGGGATCGAACGACTTACAGTATCATCTAGTGTGTACCCAGCTTAAATTTCAATGTCCTTACAAATCTGCCCAGTATTTAATATTTTGCTTTATAAAAATTGGCCAGTAATTTTCCTGTATGCAAAAAAATATATACATTTGCACCACTTGCAATGAATATGGTTTGTTCAAGAAGCAAATTGCTCCTTAATTGCTCCATTTTTTTGTTTTGCTCCTAACTATGAATCAGGTAATGGTTGCCATTGACTCTACTCTTACTGCACTTTCAAAAACGATCTATAAAATACAAAGATGAAACAATACAAAGGGATAAATGCTGTAATAATAAGTAAACAACATAGTTTAGTTCCTCTTATCTCATTGTACCAACTAAGCTGTTGTTCAAGCTCTTTGTTGATGTTCATATTTGATAACAAAGGCTTGTGTTCAATATATTTGATAGCTTTAAACAGAATAATTGGCAACTGTTCAGTTAAATACAATGTCCGTAGAAGGGAATATTAGTCAATAATATGAATATAAATGATGCATATCACCTGCCCATTATTTTTTTGTTGAACGTAGAACTATAGGATTATATAGAACTATAAGATTACTTTTACCTTCTTGACTAAAAGCTGTCAGTTGATGCCTGGCACTAATGTACAGTGTTATTCTAAAGGACTAAAGAGGGATATTTAAGTTAACAGGTATAGGAGAAATCAGAACAAGTCAGAGACTGTCCACACACACATTCAGCATAGTAGAATCTTCAATACAAATATGATAAACCAACATACAAAAAAGCTTCCAGGGAAGGCCTAAGAGAAACTACAAACACTACAAAGCAAGAATGTGTAATAATGAGGAGGACAGGTGTTACTAAATAGTGGAGTCAGATAGTCACTTTTGAGAGATTTGATCTGAAAAGGGAATTATTTTCCAAAAAGTAATAATGGCCATCAACCATTGATGGGGGAGGTGTGATGCCGCATATCAGTGGCGGAGGTCTGACAAAGGTGTGCACATGTGCTTCCGAATTCTGTACATGCACCGACACTAACCTTTGATAGCTGATGGCTGATAGTTTTGCCATCGATGGGGGAGGTGTGTTTCCGCAATGCCCATTCAGACCATGCACAGACACTAACCATTGATAGATCAGCCATCAATGGTTTCCTATCATGGTAAAATATAGAAAAGAAAAAGTAAAATGGACCCCTATGGTTTGTGACTCGATGGATAACTGTAATGAAAAGAAATGCTGTCCCTGCAAATACAATCCACTGGCGAGATATATGCTATTTACCATATTTTTTTGCATTGCTTCCCCTTTGAATTACATATAACAACTTACTCGGGGTTTGGCATGATTTCTCGGTGGTGACCATCCTGATAGTAAAAATACCGGCAGCGGAATCCCGACTTTGGTCCTCTGGCATCTGGACCATTAAAGACAAACATCATCACACCATATCAACATGCTGAGAAGAAACATGTGTTTCTTCTCAGCATGTGTGTCTTTAATGGTTCAGATGCCAGAGGACCAAAGTCGACAGACCATTAAGTATATTTCAGTGATTGAGATATGCATTATTTGAACTTGGTGATGATATTATGGATCAGCCTGATGGCTGCTGTGAGCATATTGGATTGATCTTGAAGTCTAAATGCTATACCTTTACTGGGTGGTGATGAAGAGTATTCCTACTGTTGGATTATTTACATTTTTAATGAATCTTTTCCATATGAATAAAGTTTTTCCATTTTTTTGAATGAGGGTGGCATTTTTTTTGTGGAATTATATATATATATATGCCTTGACAAAGGTCCAAAGAGGACCGAAATGTCTGTGTTTTTTCCCTTACTATGCTGAAATAAAAGGAATTGTTTTAATATACTGGAAGACTGGTGAGTGCACCCCTTTACTATGCTATATATATATATATATATATATATATATTCAGCATCAATATTTCTCACCACAGGCAGGTATACAGGATACGGCAGTTTCACAGGCGAGATGTTACACAAAGTTTTCCAAACAGCAATATATTTCTTTAGTGGACTCACAGGTCCAGGACCCCTAACAATAGTCACCCCAAGGCCTATAAGTTTGGCGACTAAATCACCGTCAGGCTTCGTTTCCCCAGTGTCTCTGCAGTTCTTAAACCAGCCTCATCCAGGTGTCTGTAATTAGCTGCCTATCCAGACTCTGACTGAGGCAACACCTGAACTGAACATTGCACAATCCTAATGCCTTTGCTCTGCCAAACCTGGGAGATCAGGATATTCCACATTTACTTTATGTGGAATTATGCTGACCCTGTCACACTCCTCCCCCCTTAGCTCCAACCACCATGGTGAAGCTAAAACACTTTTCAGTGAGCTATCTGCCTTGCCCACATCTATTTGTGCCATCTGTCCGGGTACACAGCTCTCTACCATTTTGCACAGATCACCATCCTCACCCTCTTCTTTCTCCACCTCTAGCTTCACCACAGGGTTTCTTGGAGGATCAGGCACATCAAACCTTCTGGAAAGGGCATCAGCATTGAGGTTCTGTTTCCCCGGACGATGCTGCACCTCAAACTTAAATGGCTGCAAAAACAAGCGGGTTACACAAGCATTCACTTATTTGCTTGTGTGCAGCAACTGTAAAGGTTCATGATCTGTAACCAACAAAACTCCCACCCCAACTAATAATATTTAAATGAGTCTGCTGTCCACTTGATTTGCCAAGCACTCTTGCTCCACAGTTGAATACTTGCGCTCCCTGGGCAGCAATTTCCGGCTAAGGTAGAGGATAGGTTTCTCTTCCCCTTCTACCACTTGGGAAAGGACTGCTCCCCGTCCCATACCTGAGGCATCTGTCTTCAATATAAACTGCATTTTAAAGTTAGGAGCCTGCAAAACAGGTTCTACACACAGGGCATGCTTTAAATCCTGCCATGCAGCTTCTGCTGCTCTAGACCATACTATCTTATTTGGGGACTATTTTTTAATACACTCAGTTAATGGTGCTGCCTTCATGGCAAAATCACAAATGAATCTGCGGTAGTAATTTGAGTTAAGGCCATGTGAGGACAGCCTCCATATTACTGGGCTGAGGTTTTACCTGCCCTCTGCCTCCAATATATCCCAAATATTTTGCCTCCACCATTCCAAAGGCACACTTATCAGGATATAACAGTAAATCCATGTGCCCATAAAGATTGCAACACTGTTTCTACTCTTGGAAGGTGTGACTCTCAGTTGGGGCTAAAGATAACTATGTCATCTAACTATGCAGCTACATATTCCTTGTGAGGTCGCAGCAACCTGTCCGTAGCCCTCTGGAAGGTAGTCGGAGCCCCATGTAAACCAAACGGTAGCATTTTATACTGAAACAAACCTTCTTGGGTAGAGAAGGCTGTTTTGGCCTTAGCAGCCTCAGTTAAAGGAATATGCCAATACCCTTATGTCAAATCTATGGTTGTGAGATACTGGCTGTTTGCAAAATTCTCCACCAGCTCATCCACCCAGGGCATCGGATAGGAATCAAACTGTGATTTAATTTGTGAAAATCATTGCAGATTCTTAAAGAACCTGAAGGTTTAGGCACTAAAACTATGGGATTATTCCATTCGCAATTTGATTCCTCTATGATCCCTGGGTGCAGCATGTCCTCTACTTACTGTTTAACCACTTCCCGCTTTGCCTCGGGTATACGGTATGGCCTCTGCTTTATTACCACCCCAGGGGGAGTAAGTATATCATGCTGGATAATATGGGTTTTCAATGGAATGGCAGAGAACACATCTTGGTGCCGTGCTACTATGCTCACCGCCTCCTGTTTCTGGCAGGGATTAAGGGTAACTTCTGTCAAAGCTGGTTTAGTGGCTGAGACAGAATAAGTGTAAAATTAGCTTGGAGCGATGCCATCTTGCGAATAGCGACCAGACTCCGTCTTAAAAATCAGAATCTGCACGACGCCATTTAAGTACAGATGGCAATGTTTTTGATAATCCTTTTAGAAGCCATGACAGGCCCATTCTGGGGACATGGGAAAGATTTCTGGACTGCACAACCTGACTATATATATAATGGGAGGTGCTACCTGATGTATATGCACACTGTATTAGGCACAATTCTAGGTAAGTCCTACAAGTTATATACTGTAGTGCAACTTTGGTTCATTTTTGGGGCGTGGGTCCTCCTAGATTGTGTTGGCTGATGTGTCTCAGGGCACTGCATTATAACACATTTTCCTTTATAACACATTTTAACCCTTCACTGTGTGTTTTATATATATGTACTTCACTTTTTTATTTTCATTCTTTATATGCAGCTGCAGCTGCTCCTAACTATCTCTTTACACTGCACTTCTCTTACTATGGCGGCACCCTGGGGCAGCTTGGCTGGGCCAGTTTTTGGGGGTCCTGCGCTCTGGATTTGAACCCTAGTATATTAGGGACCTACCCGAAAGAGGTTACCTGGATATGGTGGGTAGGCCCATAACCTGGGCCATGATTATGCTAAAACCCTCAATTGATTGCAAAATTCTATTGCATTTATATATATTATTAATAATTTGGAGTTGTGCACCTTAGATTTGTCTGTTTCTGTGCCATTCTGGGGACAACCTTGCATAGAGATATACCAAAACAAATACAGTATCAGTTAGCAACTAGAAAAACAGCCTCCTGAGAAAAGTAAATAGAAAAGACAATACACCTGGAACTGTGGGTGTATTTGGATGTAAAGGGAGAGACCCCACAAGTGTAGCTGTGGCAAATGTAATATGGCCCAGACACTTGAATTTGACTGAATTGATAATGGTATTTAAACTCACTATCAGACAGGCTGGCACCAGCACACAGCTGGGGGTCTCCACCCTGTTAGAGAGTGAATCTCATTACTAATAACACAATGCATTGCAGTTAAAAATGTTAGTAAGGAATGATGGATATATTAAATCCATCATAAATAGAATCACATGCCTAAACACCACACATTACACACAGTTGCGCTGTTAACATGACGCACATTAGCGAATGCATGCACATCTGCCCCAAATCAGATAAACCTAACTAGTGTCTTTTCCCAAAACCCCTAATACTCACACAATGCACACTCACATAAATGGGTTCCTTAGCTTTAAAGTATAAGATTTAAGTTTTATCCATTCATTACAAATGCTGTGAAATAAAGGCTATTTGGTATCTAAGGTTAAATACATGATAAGTAAGCCATGTTTGGTATTATCTGCACTTTCTCAACAGTTTTCCGGTATCATCGGTGTAAAGATCGCATCATGCATTCTCAACTTATAGACCATCAAGATATAAAGCACCAAAATGTATTTTTGTAAATGTTGCATGAGGCGGGAAAAATGGAGACAAAAGGCTGTCGGAGGCTGGACTGTGTCCATTTGAATCGACGTTAAATGTCCTGTAACAGAAGGACCGTGATGAGGAACCCATGGGATCAGCAACAAACCTCTCTATTGTGTCGACTATTTCTGTTAGGGTATAAATATGTGTGTTCTGACCCCAATCTGGAGTCTTCTTGCTGATTGCTAATTGACGGAGGTTTCTTGCTGATGCCAGTATTCTGGGCCCAGAAGCGCGTGCGTATGTATAACTGTATCTTGGGTCTGTATAATTTCTTTACACTAAATTGTACTTAGATCACAGCATGTAACTATCTGTAATTTGCTTGAATAAAACTTTGTGCTTTGGAAACACATGTTCAAGGTGTAAAGTTTTATTTTACTGTATGACTGCGTATGCAAATAGCGTCAATTTAGAGGTTTATAGGCAGGTTTTAGAAGGTAGAGGCAGGAGCGTATAGAGGTTGAAATTCAGTATCCTTAGTTGGGGGCTCATAGTGTTAGGTCACTTACCTCTTTCACACGATATACATACGGTTATCAATATCTCACCAAAGGGTGGATAGTGGCCACATACAGTTTACCTGCAACCATGCAATGCTGAGAGATCGCTACCCGTTATCGTGTGAATCAAGGTAAGCTGACTAGAATCCAGGGACAAGAGAGGAAACAGTTTGTTTTCCTTTTGTTGATAGTATTTTACGCTAAAAAGGGTGTTGCAGTATTGCGTATGCGGCTGAGTCGCATTTTGCACATGCAGTAAAGATGCACTTTTGCTTATGCAGCTAAAGGGTAAGTCATACGTTGTGTAATAGCTGCATTATTGTGTATGCGACTAGTCACACAATAGTGTATACGTATTTCCGGTCGTGCTGCCACATGTTGAGTTTTACATTATCAATTGTTGCCAATAACTGCTTTAACATGTATTTTTCTGCACAGGAAACGGTGTGTAACTGTGAGTATTTGTTGGTTTAGGGTGTAACACGGTTCCTAAAATGTTAAGGGTATTGTATGATCCTTAAGGGCTAGGTGCAGAAGTTAGCCTAGCTGCTCGGTAGTAGCTACCATTCTATACACATCAGCAGGTGTACATGTTGTCTTTGTTGTAGGGACCAGCTCTCAGTGTGATTGTAGTGTTCAGTAATTAGGTTGAGTTATTTGAACATTGTAATTGAGCCGCATTGGAAACTTGTGATTGTGAACTTTGAGATAATAGGTGAGTGGAGGCATCTAGAAATAACTTCCATAGGTGAGTATAAGCATCTAGAAGTTTCTTCCATAGGTGAGTGTAAGCATCTAGAAATAACTTTCATAGGTGAGTGGAGGCATCTAGAAATTTCTTCCATAGGTAAGTGAGAGTATCTAGAGTGTCTTTCACCAGTTTAAATCTTTATTGAAAAACTTAGTGTTCTCCCAGGATGGGGGCCAAGCAAACGGTAGATATGTTAGATGATTTGCTGCTATTGGAAGTGCCGCTTGTGTCAGCAAGACATATTATGCATATTAAGTATGGTGTCAATGCAACCAGGTATTGTGATTTTTGGTTTAATATGACAAGGAAGAGTGTTAAACCGTTTCCAAGAATTGGTAGCTTTGATAAGGAGATATTGAATAATGTCCGAGCTCACATCTGTTTGGTGCATTCTCAAGTGAAAAAGGTAAAATATTATGAATGTTTAAAATTGTGGCTGCATGAATGGGATGCGTGGCTTAAAAATGCGCAAGTGATGCAAACTAGCATTGCAAACGCATTGCCAGAAAATACACCCGTGGCGCTAGATTGCAATGCTTGCGAGCTGCAAAATAGCGTGCACGTGCGGCAAGGTAGCATTGTGGAAGGTATTGCAAGTAGTTCACGCGCACCACCACCACCTTATGTGGATGGGGGTGCAGGTACAGTTATTGAAAAAACCCATACAAATTTAACAAGTAATTTGTACCCTCTCTTAAGTAACCATAAGGAAAATTTTATGATGTGGATGATGAGCCTCTTGTCATGTCTGCCATTTCAAACACCCAGCCAGGTAATAAGGTCAAAGGTAGCAGCGCGGAAGGTTTGCATCCCATTCGGACAATAACTGTTCCAAATGGAAATGCAGATGCAAATGGAATAGTGCCCACAAGGGAAGTGGTAATGCATTGTCCTTGGACAAGAGCAAAGCTAAATTCCATCATAAATGATTTCCCCGATCCTAAAAAGGAATTATCCAAATGTCAAAGGTTTTTGAGATATTCGGGTAGTTCTCATGAGCCAACCAATATAGATTGGCGAGAGGTATTAAGGGCCTGTCTACCACGCAATATCGACGTGACAAAATTTATCACGGATTGTGTATTGGATGGTGATGTTCCCTTAACAGACCAGGTGAACCAAGGTAATATTACCCATATTATAACTCAATTGGGTGTATATTTTCCAGTAGTAGTCAACTGGAACAAAATTTTCACCATAAAGCAAAAAGAAAGTGAATCTGCAGAAGATTACTGCGACCGGGCTCTGCAGCCTATCACCCAGTACACTGGGTTAGAAGATATTAAAGATAGCACTCACCACAGGGGAATGATTGTCACTATACTCATGGATGGTCTTAAAGAAGACCTAAAGACATGGGTTCAGACCTCACAGCCTGGCTGGAGGGGAGTCACAATAGATACCCTCATAGAATCTGCAATTGAACATGATAAGAACATCACTAAAAAGAGAGAGACCCAGAGTGAGAAACTAATTGCTGTCAGTATTCAAGTTCTAAAAGGAATGATGGTAACATCACCAGCAGACACACCTGCATCCACCTGAACAATTACACGTCCTCACTAATCCTACACCACCGCAAACACAGCCCTACCCACTTATCACATACAACCACAATTCCCATACTATCCTCTCTCTCAATATCCTTACCCATACCCACCACCTTTCCCTCCTGCTCAACCCCCACAACAATCCTTTCATCCACCCCGCTCACAAAAATGTTTAAACTGCAACCAAGTGGGACACCTAAGTAAGTACTGCAAAGTGAAGAATGTAGGACTCCCAAACCAGACATTACCTGTATACCCTCATAAGGGATATACACAGAATACAGGAAACCTCCAACAGGCACCAGCTCCTATTGTGGCTGTTAATGCTTTATTGGAGAGTGGGAGCCAACGCTAGGAGTCGGGTCATACCTGTAGTCTTCAGATAGACAGGTTGATGGGAAGTACTAGGGAAAACCGGTAATGGTAATTGTTGTAACTAATACCCAATCTCTGTTCTGCTTTCTTCTCTGTACCTCTTCATCCTGACAGTCAGTATTTCTTTGCTTTCACATAGGGGGAGGTGTAACCTACACATGGACACGAGTGTCCCATGGGTGTATAGACAACCCCAGTATCTTCTCCCAGGCCTTATATGACTGTTTACAATCTTCTCAACCTGTCAATGGATCTGTTCTAATGTAAAATGTGGACGATTTATTGTTGTATTTAGGTTATGTTTAAATGATATTAAACTGTTGTGCTTTATCTCTCACACACAGGACAAGGTTGCTAAGGGCAAATGGCAGCCATGCCAGGCTAAGGTCAAATACTCAGAATACTGTCCAACCCAGGAGCCCAGGCAATATTTAGAGCAGTAGCTATTGATAACAGGATTTAAGTGCAGGAATTTGTATGCAGATACGATATCTCTAGAATTATTAAAAGTGATAGGGGTACTCATTTCACAGGTGACATCTTCCAGAACATGTGTAAGGTGATGGGTATTAATATCAAGATCATCCCAGACTGTTTTTTATCTGTCCCCCTTTGAGATACTGTTAAACAGGCAGCCTCATGTGAAAATATGATAATGAGGTTACTGTGCAGGGTGTCACGAAGATGAGTAAGAATAACAGAAATTGAAAGTGTTATTAACTAACATGTCTGAAGCAAACTGTCATGATGTTAAATCTGGAGAACTTGTTATGATCCAAATTTTTTTACGCTCAGGTTGTCTGATAGATCAGTAGGAAGGTCTGTATCAGGTATTGAGAAGTACCACATCCTTGAAGGTGGCCGAGAGAGATACCCAGGTCCATTCCACTCACTGTAGAAAGGTCAACGTAACCGGTGGAGATACGGGGCAGACTCGAGGCAGATAACATGAATATGTCAATTACGAGCCTGTTCCAGGAGGGTTAAAAGGTGCGGTGAGATACCTGAGCTAAAGAAATGTGTAGATCAGTGCTTCCAGCAATTGAGTGGTCTGCTGTGGTCATCCTAGTTCTTTCTTCCAGAGTTTCTGTCGTGATGATCTGTTTGGGGATATCCCATTTCTGTGATGGAGAACAGAGGATGGAGAGGGGAGCTGATAGTGATATCAATGAAGTGGAGTCGAGAGGAGGAGTACTATGCCAAATCAGGGTAGTCTCTGACCAATCTTAGTACCATAATTGTTATGTTATTTGGGAAGAATACTTCCAGAAATTATGACCCTTACACATGTTGAAATACTTGTTATTCATAAAAACACACCATCACCATATCTTCACATGCAGTATGAACAAAGAGGCAAAAGAAATAGGATACCTGGTGATGTGCATAAAGCCACTCAGTTAATTAGTGAGACAACTGGCTTTCAAGTTTTAGTAGCAGTGGATCCCACCAAAATCACACGGGGTACACTAAATTTTAGATATTTTCAGAATCTTACTAAATTGATAGATAATATTACCGAGATGTATGATGACACCTTCAGGTATACAGGTAGAGAATTGCAAGCGTACAAGAAAGAACTGGTGCAACACAGGCTAGTGCTAAATTATTTAACCACTGTCACTGGAGGATATTGCGTAACTTTGGCAACCCAGTTTGGAGTGAAATGTTGCACCTATGTCACCAATGATACCAGCAACCCCAAGGAGGCGATAGACTGGAAGATGGATGAAATTCTGCAGCTAAAATGGGAATTTCGAAAGAACCATAATGCTTCAGTAGGTGAAGTAGAGGAAAAGGTAGAGAAATGGGTTTCATGGTTGAACCCCGTGAAATGGTTCTCAGGTCTAGGGGAGTGGGTCCAGGAAATGATCACAAGCATAACTAAACTCCTGAACCTTATACTTGGTGTCGTCATAGTAATTGGCATAGGTGTCAAATGTTTTCCTACTGTGATGAAGTGTGGAAAATGTAAAGATAAGATAAAACGAAAGAACAAAATTATGATGATGGTCAGTAATGACAATATGAATACTGAGGTAAATATAGAACTGCATTACAACCCTAAACTTGGAAATACCATCATATAATGTCTTATATTTAGAAATGCATAGAATGTATTATTAAAATGTTATTTTTTTCATTTAAACATCTTAGATGATGTAAGTCTCTATACCCCTTCAAAATTTCCTTTATAGGACTGGTGCATCCCCACATCTTTCCCATCACCTCCCAAGATCTGCGGTGAGCGTATAATGGTAGTTTTATGCTCCCTCCAGAGACCCATCATAGATGGATTGAAACCACCTTGTGCCATCCCAAAAAAAAAAAAATAACATTAAAATAATACCCCATGCGCAAGCCTAAAATTAATTTTAAAATCAGAGTATGATAGCATGTTGTTTGCTATCAAAGGGTGGACTGTCGAAGCTGGTTCAGTGGCTGAGACAGAATAAGTGTAAAATTAGGTTGGAGCGATGCCATCTTGCGAATAGCTACCAGACTCCATCTTAAAAATCAGAATCTGCATTATGCCATTTAAGTACAGATGGCAATGTTTTTGATAATTCTTTTAGAAGCCATAACAGGCCCATTCTGTGGGCAACTAGAAAAACAGCCTCCTGAGAAAATTAAATAGAAATGACAATACACCAGGAACTGTGGGTGTTTTTGGATGTAAAGGGAGATACCCCACATGTGGACAGGTGTAGCTGTGGCAATTGTAATATGGCCCAGACACTTGAATTTGACTGAATGAAAAATGTTTTTAAACTCACTATCAGACAGGCTGGCACCAGTACACAGCTGGGGTCTCCACCCTGTTTGAGAGTGAATCTCATTACTAATAACACATTGCATTGCAGTTAAAAATGTTAGTAAGGAATGATGGATATATATGTATGTATATATATGTATATATATATAATCCATCATAAATAGAATCACATGCATAAACACCACACATTACACACAGTTGCGCTGTTAACATGACGCACATTAGCGAATGCACAATATCCTGCATGCGAATTCTGTTTATTAGCTACATGCGTGCACATCTTCCTTAAATCAGATAACCCTAACTAGCGTATTTTTCCAAAACCCCTAATACTCACACAATGCACACTCACATAAAAGGATCCTTAGCTTTAAAGTATAAGATTCAAGTTTTATCCATTTATTACAAATGCTGTGAAATAAAGGCTATTTGGTATCTAAGGTTTAATACATGATAAGTAAGCCATGTTTGGTATTATACTGATCTGCACTTTCTCAACAACTTTCTGGTATCACCGCTGTAAAGATTGCATCATGCATTCTCAACTTATGGACCATCAAGATATAAAGCACCAAAATGTATTTTTGTAAATGTTGCATGAGGCGGGAAAAACAGAGACAAAAGGCTGTCGGAGGCTGGACTGTGTCCATTTGAATCGACCTGTTAAATGTCCTGTAACAGAAGCACCGTGATGAGGAACCAATGGGATCAGCAACAAACCTCTCTATTGTGTCGACTATTTCTGTTAGGGTATAAATATGTGTGTTCTGACCCCAATCTGGAGTCTTCTTGCTGATTGACGAGGGTTTCTTGCTGATGCCAGTATTCTGGGCCCAGAAGCGCGTGCGTATGTATAACTGTATCTTGGGTCTGTAAATTGTACACAGCGTGTAACTATCTGTACTTTGCTTGAATAATACTTTGTGCTTTGGAAACACATGTTCAAGGTCTAAAGTCTTTATTTTACAGTATGACTGCGTACTTAAATTGCGTACATTTTAGAGGTATATAGGCAGGTTTTAGAAGGATTAGGCAGGAGCGTATAGATGTTGAAATTCAGTATCCTTACTTCAATGGGTACCTGGCATTCTGGGTTTTTTTTGGCAATCAAAGAGGGATGACCAGCGCTCTCTTTTCAGGGTTTTAACAGGTTTACATGATAGATTTGCACTTCTTTCCTTCTACCCTCCTGTCGAACCTTATAATTAACAGGTCCCACTGCCTCTATCACTTCATAAGGGCCTCACCACTGGGCATACATTTTGCTTTCAGTGGTGGGTACCAGATCCAGTACCTTGTCTCCCAGTTTATAAGACCGATTAACCGCGGTCATGTCATATTGATGTTTTTGCCACTGTTGTACCCTATCCATGTGCTCGTTCACGAGTGGCACAATTTGCCTTAAAAGGCTATACAATTGAATTTAATACAAACTGAATTATGTTAGGCTCTTGGCATTACTGTTGTTCCCACCCTTCTTTCAACAGATCTAAAATCCCTCTAGGTTGCCTCCGATAGAGGAGTTCAAATGGACTAAGGACCTCATTCAGAGACGGTCGCTTGGGAGCGATCGGTCGCACCCAAAGTGATCGAGAATATGCAAAATGAGAGCTCAATCGCAACGCACATCGTAAGCGCAGAAACACCCACAACAATGAAAGCTCACCTCCTATCTCTTCGGCCTAATTCAGAGTCATTTGCAGGCGGCAACCTACGTCAGCATCGTGATCGTATTGCCGATTGATGTATTTGCAAAATAACATACAGAACAAACCAAAAACAATTGCCTTTTATTTAAAAAATATGCTAATTTACGCAACCACTTTGCTAGAATTAAATGCAATGATTAACACCTGTTACATTGTTAATTGCCTACAGACATCGATTGAGGCAGAAACCATCACCTGCACTTGCAATGCTTAAGGTAGACCCTGGGCTACCTTTAGCACTGTGAGCAGTAGCATCGTTATTGCAATGAGATGATGTGTGTGATGACTCACTCAGTCATATATGAATGCCCTTAAAACGCCCTTTTTAAAGTCAACCATGCCTGCGTACGCACCACACCCCCATTCACAAGCACCTTCCCTTGTATCCTCCCACAAACGGCACAAAATGTCAATCACAGCAACAACCTCGTAGTGACTAGTGAGCAAGAGGATTGCAGTTGGAAAGACAGGCTTGTGCATGCACACAGCCATGTACACGCATGCGCAGTTGAAAAAACCATTGCTCGCTATGTCCAATTGCTCCGTATGACCGCCTCTGAATGAGGTCCTAAATCCAGTAGAGGATTGAGGTACCTCTCGCACTGCAGGGTAGGAGTAAGTCCCAATCTCACTTTTCCTCAGACACCGCCATTTTTCTCATTTGTTTAAGGGTCTGGTTAAAGCGTTCAAGCCCATCTGTTTGCGGGTTGTAAATTGAGGTAGTAATCCTATCCACCTTTAACAGTCAGCACAAAAGGGATACCTTGGTCTGTTAAGACCTCCTTTCGTATTCCCAAGTGGGTATATAGCATCAACAATTCCAAGGCAATAGTGCTAGATTTCATGTTACGTAGTTGGATGGCCTCCGGATACCTTGTGGCATAATCTACCAACACTAATATGTATTGATGCCCACAAGCAGATTCTTCCATCAGCCCTATCAGATCCATACCAATTCTCTCAACAGGTACAGAAATTACAGGGGGTGTTGCCCGAAACCCTGGCCGTGGTGCTGTCTTCTGACACACTGGAAATCTTAACTGAATATGCTGGAGAGTTTTCTTCTCCCCCAAAATGGCCACCCCACAGATGTGTATGAGCTGCCCTTAACACCAACTGCTCGTGTTTCCGGGAAACCAAAAATTCATCTACTGTCTTACCCTGCAAATAGGTTACATGATATATCAAATCATTTTTTCAATTCAAAGTATGGTACACCTTCTGCTGGTAAAGCCATGATAACTCTACCATTTATCTCTACAACATTTTCAAATGCATTTATCAAGTTCCCATCAATCTGTTGATCCTGGCCATAGTCCAGCAAGGACATTTCCTTGCCAATGGGAACCCACTGTGTTTTGGCCTCACTCCCCTCCGGTTGCTGACTGGCCAAGGAAGGTATTACAGCCACCAAACTTTGGGAAACAGCAGAGCTTGGCTCCTGGGACACCTCTTCTGTCATCATGCCATATAAACACCTCTAGTAACAATGGAAAGTTCCAACCCAGGACCAATGGGTAGGGTGGCCTGGTGGCTATTGCAGCTATCACCTTCAGGGAACACCCTTTGATCACTATTGGGAACTGCACTTTGGGCCAGTCTTCTACATCCCCATGTACACATATAACCTTTGCCGGGAGTAGCACCTGATCAGCCCCAGGTGGAACCAGGTTGGCAGAGATTATGGCTAATTTGCTGCCAGTAACCACTAAGGCCAAGACCTCCCGGTCTTCCACTCGCACCATCAAACGAAGCAAGGTGGTTTGCACCGGAGAAGTGCTTCCTGCAGCCATGCTGACCACTAGTCAAGTTGTTTTTCCAGCACTAATGTCCATCGGCTTGCCCTGCTTTGGGCAGTGCTGGCGCAAATGACCAGGCTCACCGCAGTCAAAACACACAACTGGAGGTGGGTTGTTGGCTTTAAGAAGTGGGACCTGGGTTTTAGGTTTGGGAACTGGCTGGAATCCCTGTTTGGCTTTGTTTAACGTCCCAAGAATCAGGTACCGTTCAATCACCACTGCTATCTCCTCAACTATTTGAGAATCAGCCTGTAGGTTGCTCCACATGATCTAGTACCCACACAGCATGGTCCAAAACCACCATCTCAACTATACGCTGAGCAGAGTTTTTATCTGGCTGCAACTACGCCTTATTCAGCCTGGCTAATTTGGCCAGCTGGACCTTTGGAGCTTCAGACCGGTTTAGCCACCATTCCTGAAGCTCCTAAGCTTTGCTAGGTTCAGTCACTTCAACTCTGCTTAATATGGCCTTTTTCAATTGCGATAGGAGTTTGCCTCAGTCATGTTTAAATCAACATATGCTCTCTGAGGTTCCCCTGCGAGACAGGGAGCAAGTCTGGCAGCCCACTCCTCCTCAGGCCATTTTAAATGTGCTTCAGCATGCTCAAAGGTGCACAGAAAATCTTCAATGTCATCAGATGGGGTAAGCTTCTGTAACACCTCTTGCTCATGCCCATCTTTCCTCATTTCTGTTAATTCTGCATGTAATAACTGAATTTGAATTTGTTGACCCTGAATCAAATTTTGCTGTCCTTGAACCTGTGCTTGTTGTCCTGTTGCTAGAGATTGTTGCCCTGCAGGTAATTCAGCAAAACTTTTCAATAGCTACTCCATATTACACTGCTTTGTCCCTTTATGGACAAACTTAGGAGGCTTTATAAATTACCTTTTTCAAGCTATATCCCCAGCAATCTATAACAGCTGGCTTTAAAACTGCACTAATTCCAGGGGCATTTCTAGAGAGGAGGGGGCCCATGTGCAGTCTCTGACACAGGCTCCCTCTTCTCTGGATGGCGGCCGGCAGCTCACTGAATTGTGCACAGCCAGTGATGGAGTTATAGACTCTGGGCACTAGAGTGCGCCCAGAGTCTATAGACTATGCGCAGGTCACCGGGAAAATGGCCACGGTGACCATTTTCCTTGTAATGCGCATGCGCAGGTCACCAGAAAAATGGCCATGGTGGCCAATTTCCCTGTACTGCACATGCGCAAACGATGGGAAAACGGCCATGGCAGCCATTTTCCAGTCATTTTTACAGTGCCAGACCCCCATGGTGATGAGGGACTCCAGAGAGGTAAGTAATACTATGGGTGCAGGGTGTGTGGTGCGGGGCCCCCCTGGACCCAGGGGCCCATGTACCCCGCACACCATGCACCCATTGTAGATATGCCCCTGACTAATTCCCTGGGCATTTAACCACATGCATAGGAATTAAGCAGTTTTTATATTTTGCCCAATTTGCATAAAGACAGACAAATTATTACTGTGAACAACTGTCACTTTATGGCTGGCCTGCCACACTCACTTACCCAGCTGCTAGTAAAGCTGTTCAGACTCACCAAACTGATGCGCAGTGGGTAGCATCCTGCAATGCATCTCACTGCCACTGTGGGTGAATCTGGTCACTGTATCCGGGTTCTTGCTGCATAGTAATTTTCCAGCAAGTCCTTGTTCAGGTGCTGAATATGACAAGAATCACAATGACCGGGTAAAATCCTTCATCATCTTTATTTCTCACCACAGGCCCTTAGGGTCTGATTCAGACCAGCTCGCTAGATGTGGCCGCTCGCTCCCAGCATATGGAAATTTTGCAAAGTGATGTCAAGGCAGCCGATCGCTCGGCAAGGCATAAGCACACCCACTATGTTTGGGCAAGTAATCACTTTGTGTTTACATATGCCCACCAGCCTGTCTTTAGCTGCCAACTTGCGTACATCATCTCCAGGAAGTATATACAGTCATTGGTACATCGGGTTCCACCGGATCTGATCGCAGTGCTTGTGGTTGACTGTACCCTACTGCAAGCACTTCAATGTACTATTCAACCATGTGACGTGTACTATGATGCTGCCTGTTAATTATGCATGCCCCAGAAATGGTGTGGAAACACTCTGGCACACCTGCGTCCACAACTTCACTCCTCCATTACTACTGCCCTGCCCCTGTTACCACCCACAAATGGTGTCTCCTGTCACTCATTCCACTGGGCTGTCTTTTCAAGGTGAGCAAGCAAAATCCGATCGCTCATACTAGTTTGCGCATTCGCACTGCGAACTACACGCATGCGCACATTAGCGAACATCATCTACAATGAGCGGCTACTTGCTAGCGAGCAGGTCTAAATCAGGTCCTTAGTGTACAGTACATGTGTAAGCTGTGCATAGTTAAACATATATTCAATGCTTGACCACATACAGGGATGTGCAACTGTAAATACAGCTTTCACAAAATATGCAATGAGTAATTGTCATCATTCATTGGTTTAAGTGGGTAAAAGTAAAAGAAATTAAAATAAATAAGAATTACAAACTAAGAAAGGGAATAATTCCTGGATTACAGAAGTCCATGAAGGAAGAGCAGGTTTATCAATGTACAGTATACTATAACAATTTATTAATGTGAAAATGTGTACATTCTTAAGGTGTTCACATCTACAGGTATACAAATGTTCATATTATTTAACAAAAATGCTAATTTTTCATCTGACTATTGCTTTAATTGTAGTATTCACTTTTTCAGAATGTATATGAGACAATGGGGAAGATGTATGAAGCCCAGAAACGGTATCAGCGCACATTATGTGCGCTGATACCATTTCTCCCCGATGTATGATCGGGGGTCTGGGCGGTAAATGACAGGGGTGCTGTGCGCCCCTGTCATTATCAGTGCTGCTATCTACAAGATAGCAGCGCCAACAGCCTGGGCTATGTACGAACGGTCAGATCGTCTGACCATTCGGCCAGCTGTAGCTGTCATTATTGACAGCTACAGCCTGGTGCTAGCCTATCCCCACAGCAGGGACAGCGCTGTCCTTGATGTGGTGGCTACCGGCTCCAGGGCTGCACGTGGAGATCTCGAGATACTTGCGAGATCCCGCGCATGCTCAGTGGAGCCGGCCGGGACAGAGACACATTGCATCAGCACTAGGTTGATGCGCTGTGGTCTCTAGCGGGTAGCGCCGGAGGGGGGAGTTAACGCTCCCCCTCTTCGGCCGGTGAGATGTTCACACATCTCACCAGTAGTGCTTCCTGCTTCACCTCGGTAAAGAGGAAAAGCAGGAAGCATTAGAGCGGCACTGAACATGCCACTATAATACATCTACCCCATTGGGCCTTATTCATAGGCTTAAATGCTATTTGAGTTTCTTGTATGAAGTTGAGGTTTGTTTGTATAGCCCAAGTGTGACTTTTCTCTACTTTCAGTCTCAAATGTAACTTGAGAAAGTATGCAACTAAGGGACAAAGGACCTGATTCAGAGTTATACGCGAACTTGAAAGTTTACATTCAACTTCGATGGTTACCGATTGGTGCATGATTTGATCTGTGTCTGCAGCGATGATCGCAATGCCTTCTAAGCTGTTTTTGGTCGAGTAAGGAGCAGCAATGACCAGTTTCTCAGAAAAAGGGTTCATGTTGGACCCATTTTCTGGGTAAGCTGAGGCCAGTGTCTGAGTCTTCCAATGTAGCTTCACTGGCCCCGGAATCATGAATGTCAGGGCCATCCTGAGGAACCGGCAAGTTACTCAGATGGCTGATGTTCACGTAAGTCATCCAATGGCTGCTTCCTCGGATGCAGCAATGGATCGCAGAAGCTGGCAGGAGGCTGGCATTAGCATAATTTTGCATTAAAAGTCATGTACAACTATGAATCACCTGCATCGCTGTTATAACCCATCGCTGCACTTGTTTGGAGGCACATAAACATCAGTATCCATCCATCAGCAAGCTAATGATACTGAATTTGAACCTCTATACGCTCCTACCTACATTATACCTTCTAAAACCTGCCTATAAACCTCTAAGATGGACGCTATTTGCGTACGCAGTCATACAGTAAAATAAAGACCTTAGAACTTGAACATGTGTTTCCAAAGCACAAAGTATTATTCAAGTAAAAGTACAGTCAGTTACATGCTGTGATCTAAGTACAATTTAGCACAAAGAATTATACAGACCAAAGATACAGTTATACATATGCACAAGCTTCCGAGCCCAGAATTTTTGCATCAGCAAGAAACCCTCATCAATCAGCAAGAAGACTCCAGAAGGGGGTCACAACACACATATTTATACCCTAACAGAAATAGACAACACAATAGAGAAGTTTGTTGCTGATCCCATTAGTTCTCCATCACGGTGCTTCTGTTACAGGACATCTAACAGGTCAATTCAAATGGACACAGTCCAGCCTCCAACAGCCTTTTGTCTCTGTTTTTCCCGCCTCATTCAAACATTTATAAAAATACATTTCGGTGCTAAATACCTTGATTGTCATTAAGTTGAGAATGCATGAGGTGATCTTCACACCGATGATACCAGAAAACTGTTGAAAGAGTGCAGATCAGTATAATACCAAACATGGCTTACTTATCATGTATTAAACCTTAGATACCAAATAGCCTTTATTTCACAGCATTTGTAATAAAATGATAAAATTTTAATCTTATACATTCAAGCTATGGAATCTTTTATGTTAGTGTGCATTGTGTGAGTATTAGGGGTTTGAGGATAGATGCTAGTTAACTTTGGGGCAGATGTGCACGCATGCAGCTAATAAACAGCGTTTGCATGCCGGGTATCGTGCATTCGCTAATGTGCATATTTATTGTGCATGTAGGTTAAGAGGAAATATGCATTCGTCTAATGCTAATAATATGCGATCACACAATGCTAATTATAGCATCGCCGTATGTACTTAAATACGAGTATCTCTAAAATGGCGCTGGACGGCCATTCGCAAAATGGCGTCATGCAGATACTTATTTCTATAATGGAGTCTGATTGCAATTCACAAGATGGCATCACTCTAAGCTAATTTTACACTAAATCTGTCTCAGCCACTAAACCAGCTTCAACAGTCCACCCTTTGATAGCAAACAACATGCTATCATGCTATCATACTCTGATTTAAAAATTCATTTTAGGCTTGCATATGGGGTACTACTTAACGTTATTTTTATGGGATGGCACAAGGTGGTTCCAATCCATCCATGATGGGTCTCTGGAGGGAACATAAAACTACCATTATACGCACACTGCGTATCTTGGGAGATGATGTGAAAGATTTGGAGATACATCAGTCCTATAATGGAAGTTTTGAAGGGGAACAGAGACTTACATCATCTAAGATGTTTAAATGAGAAAAATAACATTTTAATAATAAATTCTATGCATTTCTAAATATAATACATTATATGATGGTATTTCCAAGTTCAAGGTTGTAATGCAGTTCTATATTTACCTCAGTATTCATATTGTCATTACTGACCACCATCATAATTTCGTTCTTTCGTCTAACCTTATTCTTACATTTTCCACACTTCAACACAATAGGAGCACACATATCCCAATTACTATGATGACGACCAGTATAAGGATAAGGACCTATTCTTGCGATCATTTCCTGGGCCCATTTCCCTAGACCTGAGAACCATTTCACGGGGTTCAACCATGACACCCATTCCTCTACCTTTCATCTACTTCGGCTACTGAAGCATTATGGTTCTTCCGAAAGTCCCATTTCAGGTGCAGAATTTCATCCATCTTTCGGTCTATTACCTTCTTGGGGTCATTGGTATCATTGGTGACATAGGTGCAACATTTTACTCCAAATTGGGTGGCCAAAGTTATGCAGTATCCTCCAGTAACAGCGGTTAAATAATTTAACATTAGCCTATGTTGCACCAGTTCTTTCTTATACGCTTGCAATTCTCTACCTGTATACCTGAACATGTCATCATACATCTCGGTGATATTATCTATCAATTTAGCAAGATCCTGAATATATCTAAAATTTAGTGTACCCCGAGCGATCCTGGTGGGAACCAGTGTTACTAAAACTTGAAAGCCAGTTGTCTCACTAATTAATTGTGTGGCTTTATGCAAGTCACCAGGTATCCTATTTCTTTTGCCTCTGTGCTCATACTATGTGTGAAGATATGGTAATGGTGTGTTTTTATGAATACCGAGCATTTCAACATGTGTGAGGGTCATAACCTCTGGGACTACTCTTCCCAGGTAACACAAACCTTCGATACTCGGGGAGAGCCACTTATACGCTTTTATTCCACATATAAAATATACATTAACGGGGAGAACATAAGGAATAGTATGCATCATTATCATTAAACACATTTCCTTTGCAAATATTCCTATTTCAGGTTCTTCCATCTGATACATGCAAGTTTCTGGTTGTATTATCTTAGCACAGTACCCATCTGGTACCTTACCAATGATTTCTTTGGTGGCACTTAATGTATACCGATACCTAAAGTTTCTCCCACTAGATCTAATTGAACGTAACAGATTATGATTTATAGACTCATTATCACCTCTGAGTGAAAAGTCATCATCTGATTATTCCCCGTCACTTCCCAACTCCCTGGTTTATTGGGGTTGGTTATGTTTAAACACCAAAATGATCTATCTACTTGGAATTGATATAATTTGAAATGAGGTGGTTTGGATGAGAGGAATTTCCCATCCAATGTTTTCCCTTTTTGCAATTCTAAAATTTCCGTAATATTCAGCAGAAATGGCACCAACCCTACATTATGTTGATCCTGTGGCACATGTGAGCACACCTAACAATCAGTTTGATTTAAAACTTTGCCTACCATGCTAGGATAATCCTCTAAAGGATACCCACCCCAGTATGGGTTATATTTAGGTTGGCACTGTTGGATACAGTTCTCATCAGCTAAGGACCTACAAAACTCACAAATACAGGAATCTTCAGATGATTACCCTCCACACCATTCCCGAGTATCCGGAATAACAGCTGTTTTAACAATTACAGTACTAATATTGGTCAGACACTCCCCTGATTGGCATAGCACTCCTCCTGACTCCGCTCCATCAGCGCTGCCATCAGCTCCCATCTCCTCTATTGGTCCCCCATTACAGAAACCGGACATTCTCGAACCAACCAGGAAGGTTAACACTCTAAAAGAGAATATGAAAATGAACACAGCAGGCCAGTCCATTGTCACGACAAAGACCTGCAAATTTCATTTAGTTCAGGTATCTCACTACGACCTTTTCAATCCTCCCGGTACAAGCTCGCAATCAACAGGTCCACATTATCAGCCTTGTCTCCACCTTGTTATTCCACCTGTTGGTTGACCTTTTTGCAGTGAGTGGAATAGACCCAGGTATCTCTCTCAGCCTCCTTCAATGATGTAGTACTTGTCAGCAGCACCTGGTACGGACCTTCCCACCGAACAGTCAAACAACCTGAACGCAGGAAATTTATGATCATAACATATTCTCCTTGTTCAACATCATGACAGTTAGTTTCAGGCATATCATGGGACATCAATTTCAGTTTCTGCTGTTGCTGTTTTAACTGTTTACTCATTGATATAAGATACTTTACAGTTACCACGTTGTTACCCTTCAAGTCTTCCTGTGGACATAATCAAATGAGGTTGTCTACCAAACAGTGTTTCAAAAGGGGATAGATTTAGAGGTGGTCTAGGAGTGGTCCTTATGCTATGCAGGACCAACGGTAATGCTTCTGGCCATCCTAGTCCAGTCTCTGCCATAATTTTACTTAACTTATTTTTAATAGTCAAGTTCATCCTCTCTACCTTGGCGCTGGTCTGCTGTCGGTAGGGTGTGTGAAGTCGACTATTAATACACATCAGCTTACACATATTTTGAAAAACATCACCTGTGAAATGGGTACCCCTGTCACTTTCGATAATTTTAGGGATACCATATCTACATACAAACTCCTGTACTATATTCTTGGCAGTAAACACAGCAGTATTAGTGGCTGCTGGGTAGGCCTCAACCCAATTGGAAAATACGTCAGTGCACACTATTACATACTTGAAATTTCTGCAGGGTTTTAATTGGATGTAATCAATTTGTATCATCTGAAAAGGACCGTCAGTTGGTGGAATGTGGGATGGTTCAGAAGGGATCGCTTCCCTATGTTCTTCCTCAAGCAGGTCAGACAGGACATTGCTCTCTTTTCTGCTTGAGAAGAAAAACACGGTGCACACCAGTATGCTCTCACCAAGTTGCACATACCTTGCTTTCCCAGATGAGTCAGACCGTGTGCTGCCTCAGCCAGGCTGGGGTAATATGCTTTGGGGGCTACTGGCTTACCTTGTCCATCCCTCCAGAGCCCAGAGGACTCTTGCCCACATCCCTTAGACTTCCAGATGGACTTTTCCTGGATTGAACACAAATTTTGCATCTCAATTAATTTCAGCATATCAATTGTTTGAAAAGACATAATTTGTTGTATTGGTAAAAACATTTTTAACCCTGCTGCCAATTTTGCAGCTTCATCGGCTCTGTTTTTGCCCAGTGATACCGGGTTACTCTCACATGTATGGGCTTTGCACTTAATTACTGCCACCATTTTGGGCAGTTGGATTGCTTTTAGTAATTGTTTTATGTGTCGGGAGTGTGCAACTGGTGTGCCTGCTGCTGTCATAAAATTTCTCAGATGCCATAGAGCTCCGAAATCATGCACCACTCCGAACGCGTACCTGGAGTCAGTGTAAATGTTAGCTGATTTGTCTGCTGCCAATTCACACGCTCTTTTTAATGCTACTAACTCTGCCACCAGGGATGAGTGAGGAGGACCAAGGGGTTCAGCTTCTATGATGTCTGGGTCATTTACAACAGCATAAAATGTACATAATTCACCTGTGTCTGTTTGTCTATGACAACTCCCATCCATGTAAAATGTCACATCCACTTTCTCTAAAGGTGTGTCACGTATGTCAGGTCTAGCAGTAAAGGTCTGATTCAGATATTCTAAACAATTGTACGTATCATTATGTCCACTGAACTCACTTCCCACCAGCAACTCGTCTCCTTCCACCCTTTGTACATCATGTTGTACATATGGTAAGTATGTTGCTGGATTCAGCGTACTGCAACATTTAACAGTGATGTTTGCAGGTGCAATTAGACTAGTTCCCATTAGGTAAACCTTGCTGAAGAAACATGTCTGGTTTGGGCAGAGTTCAGCAGAGCAGATACAGCGTTGGGAGTGTAGACAATCAAATCATGGCCCAATACTATGTCCTTTTACTCACCAATAGAGCCATCACTGCTACACTTCTTAAACACATTGGGAGTGATCTTGCTACAGTGTCCAATTGGGTACTATAGTATGCTATGGGCCTACTGGCATCACCATGTTTTTGTGTGAGGACACCTGCAGCACAACCATCGGCTTCCGTACAATATAAATCAAAGGGTTTTTCATAATCTGGTATTCCCAATGCAGGTGCTTTTGTCAGACTATAGTTAAGATTAAGGAAAGCCTGCTCTGTTTCCTCTGTGTGTATGACACGATTGGGCTTTGAGGAAGAAACTAATGCCCTGATTTAGACCCGGACGCAAGTGACCGTTCGTACGTTCGGCGTACGTAAAAAAATATTTAAATTCAAGCACACGCTCGTATTTTTGCACGCAGACAAACATCCTCCCCAAACTCAAGCGACCCCTCCTCTAACTAACGAGCGTGCCAAATAGCAAGCGTACATCCCCGAAGTGGCTTGAAGGGAACGCACGTACTAGTACTACCTGGAAGTTGGACTGTCAGATTTCGATTAACTGCTCGTTTATTCTGCCTACCTCCCTCAATCGTATCATGCCAATCAATATATCAATTAGCTAAATTGTTTTTTTTTGTTTTTTTTTAACACAATGCAATAAACTTTATTCATGTCCGTGTTTGTGTTTACCCGCAGAATACGTACGGATTAAACATTCTCTTTTAATTGTCAAAATACATGTTAGCCTCAATTAAATAATTTGTCTATTGTTTTTCAGCCCGCATATTTCCCGGAGTTCATTTCTTTATTTAAATTTGCTTACGCATGTCACTGCATCAAGCCTATCATAAGTCTCAACAGATTTCTGGCCCTGTCGAACACATGACTCAAACACTAACCAATAGAATAGGTCCTGTTAATTACCAAATACATTAGCCAATCATAAAATTTTGTTGCACTTTATCAAAAATGATTTTTAAGAAAAACACCATTGCCATCATGAGAGCCTCCGCATTCACCCGGCGCGAGCTGCTGGTGCTTATGGAGGAGATGGATAGGCGGATCACCAGCCAGCCTCCACCCATCACCAACCGCGAGAAGCGTTCTGCATATGCGGAGGTACGGGCCCGCCTGCGCTCCTTCGGCTCACGCCGCCAGATTGGGCAGCTGGAGCGCAGGTGGTCGGACTTGCAACGGCGGACGCCTCGCTTGCTGGCATGCTTTCGCATGCAGATCGCAGAAAGTAAATTTTATGGATTGTGGTTTTCATGTTTGTCTTTGTGGCCCTAACTGCGTGTGCATGTTTTCCCTGTATTTCATATTTATTCATTGTCCTCATATCTGCATGGCCATGTTTTCCCTGTATTTCATATTTATTCATTGTCCTCATATCTGCATGGCCATGTTTTCCCTGTATTTCATATTTATTCATTGTCCTCATATCTGCATGGCCATGTTTTCCCTGTATTTCATAATTATTCATTGTCGTCATATCTGCATGTTTCGTTTTTTTGGGGGGGGATTTGAAATTGTTTTTTGGCAAGGATTTGTGTTGAAACTAACCACAATTTGTTTAACATCTTTTAGGGGCCCAGCCAAGACTACGCCGTCATCGTCCGGCCAGACGGCACTCACGGCCACTCTCCCCGAACCCCCTGCCAACACTCCAACACCAGTAATTCCCCTATTCCCCAGTCCTCCCCAGCCTTCCTAGACCCTCAGCCAGAAATTTCGGGCCTCCTTCCCCTCCGTCCCAATTCCCCCTCTCCTCCAACCACCCCTCTTAGAATTACCCCCTCCCCGGAGTCGGTCATTACCCCGCCCGGATCTTTGGAGAATGGACCCACCTCCGAGGAGGATGATGGAGGGCCATCCGTAGCTGGCGTTGGATCTTCCGGTATGTTTTTCTTTGCGGTTTTTTATCGACACAAACTGTTTGTATGTAATCATGTGTGGTTCCTTTTTTTGTGGATTTTGGCTACACTTTTGGGGATTTGGGCGATTGCCTTTACCTGTTACTGCTGATTTCAACATACACATATCACACCTGTCGGAATTTGAACATAGGCCTTGTATTTTTGGCCGACACCATTTCAGTTTGCTGTGTTTTAATGTTTTTTTTTATTATTTTTTTTGGGGGGGTTTGGTTTTGGCTTTTTTTTTAATGTGCTTTCACTATTGTTGTATTAATCCCCACACTTTTCTCACCCACAGAGGAAGAGGCATCGGGCCGAATTATCCGGCTGTGTGGCCCGGATGCGCCACAATATAATCGGGGTGCTGGTGGTCCTTGACCGTATGTCGGTCCTCCTTAGGGATTAGTTTTTTTTTGTTTTGTCCCATTATCAAAATAAATTGTTATTTTCAAAGTAACGTTCTGGCTCAATCGTTTTTTCAAAATCACAGATTGTTTACCTTGACATAAGTAGACTGTTCCTGCAAGGATTTCCATTTTTTGACACTAAGATTGTGTATTGTATTTGTATGTAAAACAGCCACAAGAAACACCTAACAGTAACAATCTCATTTCCCTTTTTTGGTGTAGTCACAATTAGATATTTCTACATTTTACAGATTCCTAGTTGGTGTGCAAGCTGCTTAGGCCAATCTTACGAAGCCAAATGATTGTACAGGCTTCCTTTTGGTGTTGGTTTGGACCCTGAAAACAGATGACATTTTAGCTCAACTGGCGTCAGTACTGGATTACCCCTTAGTCAAATGTAACGTGTGTGAACCTGGTTACACTTGCTGGTAATGTTCCAAAAAAGGTACAACATTTCACTCTCAAAACATTTATTCACAACATAACTGAAAAATCAAAGTGGTCACTCACAAACAAAACACACAGTGATAATCTCAAATACAACACATACCAACCAAACCAAATCAAAAAACAACAAATCAAGAACTGGTTGACGAAGGACCATGCCAACATGATTCCACAAATATGGCGTTGCAATATGGGTTCCAGAATATATCTCCAAAATGTCCACATACAGGTTTTGTAAGGGTAGCAGGAAGTAGTCATCATTGGAGTGCCAAAGATTATGTGAAAAAACAGAAGATGGAGCAAAAAAAATTAAATAATTAGATGTTCTCAAACAAAACTGACCACATTAGGTATCAACACTGTTGTTTTGTCAATAATTACCTAAAAAATCTGGCCACCACATCATCGCATATGGCCCCCCCACATACTGACCTCCGACCAACCTCGGGGGGGCCATCCTCAGGTAAGGCATCCTCTGGCTGCATTGGGACACCACTCCTTATGGCGATGTTGTGAAATATCCCACACAGGACCACAATTTTCAAAACACTATCCGGCAATACATGAGCTCGCCACCAGAGCGGTGGAGGCATCTGAATCGGCCTTTTAAAAGGCTGATACAGTGCTCCACCACTTGCCTGGTGGCTGTAAGTGCGGAATTATACTCACTTTGTGGCCCTGGTGTGGGAGCCAAATAAGGAGTGAGCAGCCAGGGCGTGCAAGGGTAGCCACTGTCTCCTGTGAAAAAGAATAGTCAACATCAGGCTTACTCTGTATGAAGCTTAACATTGTTGTGTACTAAAGGTCTCCACTTACCCAGAAGCCACGCATCACCAGCTTGTAGGTTGGTTAATTTGTGCCATATCCCTGATTGCCGGATGACGAAGGAGTCATGTGCACTTCCAGGTAATTTTGCATTCAGGGACAGGATCTGGAGGGAGGCATCACATACCACCATTACATTGAGGGAGTGATAGTGTTTCCGGTTTCTAAATATTGCCTCCAGCCGTGCTGGAGGCTGAAGTGGTATGTGAGTACCATCCAAAACCCCTATGATGTGTGGGAAGCCAGCTATTTGGTAAAAATTGTCCTTGGCCACACTAAGGGCACCCATATCCAAAGGCATTTCAATAAAATGATGGAGGTGCTTGAAAAGTGCCTCCATCACTGCCCTCAGGATCCGGGAAAAGGAGGATTGTGAGATGCCCGCCACTATTCCCACCGTTGTTTGGAACGATCCTGAGGCACAGAAATGTAACACCACCATAAATTGCGTAAGTGGTGGTATTGCTGTAGGACTGTCAATTTGCCGCTCAAGATCATGCTCTATTAATGAGAGAGTGTCTATGATGAATTTTGGAGGAAGACGGTAGCGTCTTAAAACCTCATCATCGGGCATTCCAAAAAGGGTGACACGTGTTCGAAATATCTGGGGCCTTGCACGCCTACGATGCCTATGCCTGGGATGTGATTGAGGTTTGTCAGTTTCCGGGAGCAGGGCCAGAACAATCCGACCCATATCAACCTGAAATGGCAAGATTGGAATGTCAGGCTTTTGACCCCACCCAAAAAAAAAACATTTTTACTTAGCTTGAAAATACCATCCATTGATGCTTACATGCTGGGGTATTGTCATGATATGTTGAAACTGGAAATAATCACAACATAAATATACATCATTTTATGCTGGCCATGTCTGTTTCAAAAATTTAAGCAAGAAAAAACAGAAAAGGGGACACACACACATTTGGGCAAAGAGCAAAACGACGTTGCGCACACTACGTCAAATTGAGGCCAAATGTAAGCAACAAATGCTACCAAAAAAACAAAAACAAATTTAGGGGATGAATAAACATTTCACAAAGCACTAATTAGTTTGCAAATACAAGTCACAATAGTAAGTAGTAAAAATGCGCTAATTAGTTCGCAAATAGAAGTCACAATAGTAAGTAGTAAAAATGCACTAATTAGTTCGCAAATACTAGTCACAAAAACGCTGCGTAAATAAAAAAAAACAAAACACAGATTTCGGATTTGGAAAAACAAACGTTACATGTGTAAGGCCAACCAAAGTTGCGTAAAGACAAACAAGAACATTTCCAGAACAGTTTAACAAATGAACTTACCAAGAGATAATATATAAAAATCCGGATCAAAAGGTCTTTGGGGCAGAGCCAAAATAAAACCTAAGAGAGATGAAATGACAGGAAAAAATTATTAGAAAAATCGTCACCAGAATGAGAGACAAATTGACCCAAAGTTAGACTTCCACAAACTTACCAAAACTGGAAACGACCAAAAAAATTAAAAGGGAAAAAAAACTAACGGAAAACAAAAAACGAATGAATTCAAAAAAACTCCTTCAAAAAACGCTAACTCCTACACCAGGCAACAATCAACTCCAACCAACGTAACCTCCAACATTCAAAAAACGCCACATCGAATCGAGACGCCCCAAGCCATAAATAGTGTTTCGTTTCCTGCACAAATTAAGGAGGGAAAATAGGAACGCACAATCAATGATGCTGCCGCAAAATAAGGACGCATGTATAAATACGTCACGAGACAAAAACAAAATTCTGGTGTATTTCTTGTTTGGAGCTCAGACATGGCTACAGACCAGGGAAACAATGGACAACAGTCAGGCAGTAAATATTTCATGCATTTTGACTCAATGATTAATTAGAAACATAATTTTGTGCAAGTTGTGAAGTTGAGAATTCTGCAAATTTACACAAATAGGTGAGGAGGATGACATGGATGAGGCTGCTGGGCCCAGTATTCCGGGCAAAGCTGCCAAAAAGAAAAGGCAGCCACAATTCACAAGAAAGGAGATGGAGGTTTTGATTCAGAAGTGTGTGGACATCCTGCCACAGGCAGACAGGAATATGAGTGCAAGCCAGAAGTGGAGAATGTGGGAAGAGGTAGCCGTGGATGTCAGTAGGGTGGGTGATTATGTCCGTCTAGCCTGGGATGTCAAACGGAGGTAAGTAAACACTTGCCCCCCCTAAAACCAAAACCCATTTTAAACAAAAGGATAATGGTTCCAATTTCATCCCACAGATGTGCCGACTTCAAATATCGCCTGAAGCAAAAACTGGCGGACAGGGCTAGGCATGCAAGGGGGACAGGTGGGGGTCCCACCCCTGTGTCATTGGAGTTGAATGATTTAGAAGAGCTGGCACAGGGGTGTGTGCAGCCTGTGGAGGTGTTTGGCGTGTCCAACATGGATACGGACATGCCAGACTTTGTGGCTCCTCATGTTGTCCCAGGTAAATATTGTGATGTCACCAAATCTGAAATGTTATTGTGCCAATATGTAGATTCTAATGTGACTCTTTTCTCATTTTTCCAACAGAGCCACAGGCGGATGAGTCTGCTCCAGAAGGGAGCCTTGGCCGCAGAATTTCTGCTGGCTCTGCAGGGGAGGAACCAGTACATCCGGCTGAAGACCCTGCAGAAGCCAGTCCAGGGCAATCCTCCTCGCAGGCAGTGGCCCTCCTCACAGATCTATTTTAAATCGGATTTCCATACGGAGATTCTGCAGAGGATGGACACCAGTCTGGTACGGGTGGCTGAGGCCCTGGAGCAAAATGCTGCTGCCAACGTGACCATTGGTCAGGCCCTGGCAGAAAATACCAGGGCCAACATCCGCATCGCCACTGCCCTGGAGCAGCTCGTTCACCAGCACATGGTGGAGCCGACCTCCCTTCCTGCTGGAACATCAGGATCCTCCACCTCTGGCACAACATCAGCCAATCCTCCAAATGTGCCTGGCCCTGTGCCTAGTCCAGAAGCCACAACATCTGCCTCTGGACAGGCCAGCCCGATGACATCCCAGACCCGGTCTGGCGCCCTCCCTCCCCCAGCCAAACGGCCGAAAAAACGGTGACACCATTGGCTACTTTTCCCACACTCCTTCTGTGCTTGCCTCATATTCCTTTCTGGCCAAAACTTCCACTTCCATTCTTGTGAATTGTTTTTAATTTTTGCATTTACGTTTACCCAAAAATTATTGTTTGCACAATTAATAAATATTGTGGAATGAACACTGCCAAAAATGTTTGAGTTAAATATGTGTATTTATTTTTTGTGGGATACCAATAAATTTTCCTAAAATGTACGACTTTGTATTCTGACATTATTGTAAAAATGGGTTACATTTAATCCGAGCCCTCAAGCCAACAACGTTCAACCTAAAATATTACACATTGAAAAAAAAGGGCTCGTTAAGGAACGTTTAAAACATTACCTAAGGAGGAAAAATCACCTTGCAAACACAAAATGAGGCACAAAACCTAAACATGATGACATTATTGTTACAATAGTCCAAAAAGAACACATTGCGGCCAAAATACACCCCCTCAAATCTACGCTAATTGATTGTGTAATCCAGACATTAGCAGCTGTGATTTCCACCTGCGTTCGGTTTTGTGCTATCCAAAAAAACTGCTTTCCAAACACATACCAAGCCGGTTTTCAATCCAACACTAATTGATTTTCTGACAAGCCGTGATTAATCAATGCAACATCGTGGAGTGCCGGGACGGAGGAGAAGGCCATCGCCACTGTGGTCGAGATATCCAGACCCTAAGCTGTGCGAGCATTTTGAAGGGAAAGAGGATCATCCAGTGACGTATGAGTTGGTACGAACACATTTGACGTTCGCATTTGGTAATGTATGTATGCCCAAAAAACGCCTCGCCACGCCAGCGTTTTTCCATCTCCTCCCCGTCAACACCCAAAAACGCCCTGTTCTGTCAATCACATTTGACATGTCACTTCCTGTACGCTATTTGACGAACGAGACAAAAAAAACTCGCAATCTGCCGTACGCACATTTGCAGTGTAACACCGACGCATGCGCGGTTACTCAACATCGGAATGCAACGAGCGTACTGCTGTTAACGAATTGCTCTGAATGAGGGCCTAAGTCCTGTAATGGCAAGGCCAAAATAGAAAAACCTGGGATCCACATTCTACAGTATACACACATTCCCAAGAAGGTACGAATTTGCTGCTGGTTCTGCGGCAGGGTCATGTTCTGTATGGCTTGGATTCTATCATTTGTGAGATGTCACAACCCCTGGGTTAGGCAGTGTCCCAAATATTTTACTCTGGATTGGCACGGCTGTAGTTTGTCCTTATTAACTTTTTGTCCTGTGTGTGAGAGGTGAAGCAACAAAAGTTTAGTATCATTTAAACATGACATAAACAAATCAGAACATAGCAATAAGTCGTCTACATATTGAATTAGAACAGATCCATTGGCAGGTTGAAAAGATTGTAAACAGTCGTGCAAGGCCTGGGAGAAGTTACTAGGGCTGTCTATGAAACCTTGGGGCAATCGTGTCCAGGTCTATTGTACACCCCTGTATGTGAAGGTGAATAGGTACTGACAGTCAGGATGAAGAGGCACAGAGAAGAAAGCAGAATAGAGGTCAATGATAGTGAAATGGGTTGCATTTGGTGGGATCTGCATAAGAATGACAGCTGGATTTGGCACTACAGGAAATTGGCTCTCTACTACATTATTAACACCTCTAAGGTCTTGTACCAGCCTATAACCCCTCCCACCACTCTTCTTTACCAGGAAGATGGGACTGTTGGCTACACTAGCTGTACAAACTAAAATTCCCTGTTGTCATAATCGCTCAATTATTGGGTAAACCCCTAATTCTACCTCCTGTTTTAGTGGGTACTGGGGAATTTTTGGAGCTTGCCTTCCGCCTTTTAAATTTACCATTATGGGGCTTATGTTTGCCATTAATCCACTGTCCTCTCCATCCATGGTCCAAAGTGAATCTGGAATATGGGATAACATTTGATCTACCTGAGATGGATTTCCATTTACATTGGTAGAGTGATACATTATCCTTTGTGGAGTGTCCAATATATCCCTCACCTCGTGCACAACTCTCTCTGGGATATCTAAAAATACACCATCAGTGGTACAAAATATGTCACATCCCATCTTACATAACAAATCTCTGCCCAGTAAGTTAGTAGGAGCCACTACAGCCAGAAGGAAAGAATGCCTGGTATGCCATGACCCGATAGTAACCTCCGTGGATTCTGCTAAAGGATAATGTTTCACTTTACCTGTTACGCCCATTGTTGGTATTGTCTCGTTGGTTACCTGTAAATTAATGGGAGATTTTATCACTGACCTGGTCACCCCTGTGTCTACAAGAAAAGGATATTTAGTACTAGCTACATCAACCATCATGACTGGCTCTTCCCTAGTACCTCCCGTTAACCTGACTATCTGTAGACTACAGGTATGACCTGACCCCTAGCATTGGCTCCCACTCTCCAATAAAGCATTAACAGCTACAATTGGAGCTGGTGCCTGTTGGACATTTGCTGGTCTCTGTGCATATCCCTTATGGGGATATACAGGTTTTCCCTGATTTGGGGGTCATACCCTTTTTACCGGACAGTTTCTACTTTAATGTCCTAGCTGGTTACAATTAAAACATGTTCGTTGATTGGATGAAGAAGAAGATTGTTGTGTGGGTTGAGCAGGAAGGAGAGGTGGTGGGTATGGGTAATGATATTGAGGGAAAGAATAAGGTGGGAGATATGAAGTTTGTGGGTAGTATTGGACTTGTGGTTGTGTAGGATAAGTGGGCTAAGGCTGTGTTTGCTGTGGTGTGGGATTAGAGAGGGTATATAACTATTCAGGTGCAGGTGAGTGTGTGGGTGCAGGAGTGTCTGCTGGCTGTGATGTTACCGTCATTCCTTCCAGAGCTTGAATACTGACAGCCATTAGTTTCTCGCTCTGGGTCTCTTTCTTCCTTGAGATGTTTTTATCATGTTCTATGGCAGATTCTATGAGGGTATCTATTGTGACTCCCCTCCAGCCAGGCTGTGAGGTCTGAACCCGGGTTTTTTGGTTCTCTTTAAGGCCATCCATGAGTATGGTGACAATCATTCCCCTACGGTGACTGCCAGGGTCTGGCTGGCAACTTTTAGCCTAGGGGGCTAATGCATGCAGGTGGCCCTGGCAGAGGGGTAGCGTGTAGCCAGGGTGCCCGAAGAATGTGCGTGCTACTGCGCCCCCCCTCAAGTGTTCCAGGGAGGAGGTGGGTCCATATGGGATTAATGTAAAGTAAAAATAAAGATTAGGAACAGCCCCATTGTGATGCCCATATGCAGTGCCCCTCTGTGCCCCAGGAGAGGACCCCCTTATGCAGGCCTCCAGTAGTGCCCCCAGTAGTGATCCCCCCTATGCAGTGCCTCTAGTAGTTGTCCCCTCCCCTTGTAGTGCCCCTAGTAGTAGTAGTTCCCCCTTTGTAATAGTAGTCCCCCCCTTGTAGTGCCCCCAGTATTAGTCCCCCCAGTCGTAGTCCCCCCTTGAAGTGTCCCCAGTTATATTCCCCAGCAGTGGTCCCCCTTTGTAGTGCCCCCAGTAGTGATCTCCCCCTTGCAGTACCTCCAGTAGAGGTCTCCCTCTTGTAGTGCCCCCAGTAGTAGTCCCTCCCTCTTGTAGTGCCCCAAGTCCAGTAGTGGTTCCCCCTTTGAAGGGCCACCAGTAGTCCCCCCCTTGTAGTGCCCCCAGTAGTAGTATTCCCTCCCTTGTATTGCCCCCATTAGAAGTAGTCCACCCCTTGCAGTGCCTCCAGTAGTGGTTCCCCCCTTTTGGTGCCCCCTGTAGTGGTCTCCCCCTTGTAGTGCCAGCCTCCCCCCCAGTAGACACGCGTAGTTAAATAAAAACTTACCTGAATCCCCGCTCCCACCGTCGCGATCCGCTCCTCCGTCTGTCCTTCCCAGGCCAGGCCACTCTGCATTATGGTAGAGATGTCATATGACATCATGATGCCTCTCCCATTGCCCACTGCAGGAGCCAGAAGATGGAGTGGCTCCTGCAGTGGGTGCAGCAGCAGCTAATGAGAGTCTGACAGACTCTTATTGGCTGCTGATCAAAACAAACACACAGCTGCCGGAGCCGGCAGCTGTGTGTTTGTCACTTGTGTAGCGCTGACCAATCTCTGTCCGGTAAGTGCTACACACGCGGTGCAGTGTGTGTCACAGTGACACAGACTGCCCGCGGCCCACGGCCCGCATGATGCTGTGGACCGGGGGGCACATGGCACCCTGCCCTCCAGCCCAGCCCGCCACTGGTGAGTGCTATCTTTAATATCCTCTAACCCAGTGTACTGGGTGATAGCCTGCAGAGCCCGGTCGCAGTAATCTTCTGCAGATTCACTCTCCTTTTGCTTTATGGTGAAAATTTTGTTCCAGTTAACTACCACTGGAAAATATACACCCAATTGAGTTACACTGTGGGAAATGTTACCTTGGTTTTCTTGGTCTGTTAAGGGAATGTCACCATCCAATACACAATCCGTGATAAATTTTGTCACGTCGGTATTGCATGGTAGACAGGCCCTTAACACCACTCGCCAATCTTTATTGGTTGGCTCATGAGAACTACAAAAATTTCTCAAAAATCTTTGACATTTGGCTAATTCTTTTTTGGGATCGGGGAAATCATTTATGATGGAATTCAGTTCTGCTCTTGTCCAAGGACAATGCATTTCCACTTCCCTTGTAGGCACAACTCCATTCGCATCTACATACCCATTTGGAACAGTTATTGTCTGGATGGGATGCAGACCGGCCACATTGCTGCCTTTGACCTTATTACCTGGCTGGGGGTTTAGTCTGTTGCTGCAACGTATAGTATTAACAACTTCCTCCATGGGTGTGGAGGAGTTTAATACTTCCCATGCTGTTACTGATGGAGATGGTGGCACCACTTGTGATTGTCGTGGTGCCGCATCTAACATGTGTACAGCATGGGAAATGGCAGACATAACAATAGGCTCATCATCCACATCATAAACATTTTCTTTATGGTTACTTAAGAGAGGGTACAAATTGCTTGTTAAATT
The DNA here is from genome assembly GCA_031769625.1 of Taudactylus pleione. Lineage (NCBI taxonomy): Eukaryota > Metazoa > Chordata > Amphibia > Anura > Myobatrachidae > Taudactylus > Taudactylus pleione. The sequence continues at coordinate 269,283 of JAUIMM010000031.1, forward strand.
TTTTAGGGTTTTTTCAATAACTGTACCTTCACCCCCATCCACATAAGGTGGCAGTGGTGCACGTGAACTGCTGGCAATAACTTCCGCAGCACTACCTTGCCGCATGTGTGCGCCATTTTTCGTCTCGCACGCATTGCAATTTAGCACCGTGGGTGTATTTTCTGGCAATGCATTCGCAACGCTAGTTTGTGTCGCTTGCACATTTCTAAACCACGTATCCCCTTCATGCTGCCACAACTTTAAACATTCATAATATTTTACCTTTTTCTCTTGAGAGCGCATCAGACTGATGTGATCCCGGACATTATCCAATACATCTTTAAAAAAACTACCAATTCTAGGAAATGGTCTAACACTCTTCATCGTAATTTTAAACCATATGTCAAAATACCTTATTGCATAAGCACCGTACTTAGTATGCATAATATGATGGGCCAAACCAAGCGACGCTTCCATTAGCAGCACATCATTGTCTAACACTTCTACTGTTTGCATGGCTCCCATCTTGGGACAACTTCAACGTTTTTCAATAAAAATTGAAACTGGCGAAAGTCAATCAAGATACTTTCACTTACCTGTGGACGCCTTTGAAAAAGGGTGTATCCACGAACCCTATGAAGGACTTCTAGACTCCTTCACTCACCTATGAGAGAAAAGCTGCTCCCAAACCGCTAGGAGGCAGCAAAGTACCCTTTGATTTCCAGTTGATTTTGTCCACTCTCTCACCAGCTCACAATCATAATCGAACAAAAATTATGCGGTTCAATTACAGTGTTCAAATAAGCCTAACAGATCACACACATTGATTACTGAATGCTATAATCATGCTGGGAGCCGAACCCTAACAAAAATAACAACCCTTACACCTGCTCTGTGTAAAGTAAATGGTAAGCTGCTACTGAAGCTTTCCTGCGCAGAAAAATACACGTTAACCCTGTTATTGGCAATGATTTAAAAGAATGTAAACCTCAATGGCTTTGTTTAAACACGTTGCAGCACAACCGGAAGTAAGTATACGCTATTGTGCAACTAGTCGCATACCCAATAATGTGACTACCACACAACCGTATGACTCAACGTTAGCTGCATACACAAAAGTGCGTCTCTATTACGCGCACAAAAATGCGACTCAGCCGCATGTGCAACACTGTGGCACCCTTTTAAATGTAAAGTTATATCAACAAAAGGAAAACAAACTTTTTCCTCTCTTGTCCCTGGATTCTAGACAGTGTACCTTGCTCACACGACAATGGGTAGCGATCTCTCAGCACTGAGTGGTTGCAGGTAAACCCTCCATGTGACCACTCCACCCTTTGGTGAGATATTGATAACCATATGTATCGTGTGAGTAGGTAAGTGACCTCACACTAGGAGCCCCCAAATAACAATACTGAATTTGAACCTCTATACACTCCTACCTACACCTTCTAAACCCTGCCTATAAACCTCTAAGATGGACGGTATTTGCGTACGCAGTCATACAGTAAAATAAAGACCTTAGACCATGAACATGTGTTTCCAAAGCACAAAGTATTATTCAAGTAAAAGTACAGTCAGTTACACGCTGTGATCTAAGTACAATTTAGCGCAAAGAATTAAACAGACCCAAGATACAGTTATACATAAGCACGTGCTTCCAGGCCCAGAATATTGGCATCAGCAAGAATCCCTCGTCAATCAGCAATCAGCAAGAAGACTCGAGAAGGGAGTCACAACATACATATTTATACCCTAACAGAAATAGACAACACAATAGATAAGTTGTTGCTGATCCCATTGGCTCTCCATAACGGTGCTTTTGTTACAGGACATTTAACAGGTCGATTCAAATGGACACAGTCCATCCTCCAACAGCCTTTTGTCTCCATTTTTCCCGCCTCATGCAAACATTTACAAAAATACATTTTGGTGCTTTATATCTTGATGGTCCATAAGTTGAGAATGAATGATGCGATCTTTACACTGATGATACCGGAAAACTGTTGAAAGAGTGCAGATCAGTATAATACCAAAAATGGCTTACTTATCATGTATTAAACCTTAGATACCAAATAGCCTTTATTTCACAGCATTTGTATTAAATGGATAAAACTTTAATCTTATACTTTCAAGCTATGGAATCTTTTATGTTAGTATGCATTGTGTGAGTATTAGGGGTTTTAGGAAAGGATGCTAGTTAGGTTTGGGGCAGATGTGAACGCATGCAGCTAATAAACAGCGTTCGCATGCCAGGCATCGTGCATTCGCTAATGTGCGTATTTATTGTGCATGTAGGTTAAGGGGAAATATGCATTCGCATAATGCTAATAATATGCGATCGCACGATGCTAATTATAGCATCGCCGTATATGTACTTAAATACGAGTTTCTATAAAATGGCGCTGGACGGCCAATCGCAAAATGGCATAGTGCAAATACTTATTTCTAAAATGGAGTCTGATTGCCATTCACAAGATGGCGTCGCTCTAAGCTAATTTACACTGAATCTGTCTCAGCCACTGAACTAGCTTCGACAAAGCGGATGCATGCTGGAAGACAGCCACGGCCACTCACCCATATTTTACCAGCATCACCACCCTGGATTGTATTATTGCAGGTGGAGGTCAGGCTTCTGCAGGTACAGTAAGTACTATTCCTATTAGGAACTATTGTTCCAGTATTGTCTGCCCTCATGACATTTGCTACTATATTCACAGTCTGTGATTATAACATACTAATTTCCAAGGCTAAAGATGTATTTACAGCGGTGACATTGCAGTGTATGTGGATGGGAACCACATTATCAATTTAGTGTTTTGGAGCAGTAATTTGAGCACCTTTAGGATGAGATGTAATGGGGTGCAAGTTTTGAAAAAGTGTGAGTATAGAGCTACAGTATACTTGTACATTTTCAGATCTCATCCTAAGTAATAAGGGTAAGAGAACATGCAAACTCACATGTTTCTCACACTTCCACAACTTGCAATGGCAAAACAGGAATCCAGATGTTTTGCCATTGTGAGCATAGAACTCTGGAAATGTAATAGAGTGCGCATGTTTCACAACAGGCCTGCTTCAGGATAGCAAGTCTAGCCTGAGCAGGTCCAAGTTACACAGAAAGATGCAGAGATCCATGAGATCTGTACATGTTTCTGTGTGTAAAAACAAAGTAAACAGTTAAAAATAAAAAAGACGTGTGTCCCCCTTCACTCAAGCATAACCAGCCCCGGGCTCTGTAAAGCCTGTCCTGGTTCTTAAAATACAGGAAAAAAAATGTGTAATGTTCCACTGTATTTTATGAACCAGCACAAGGCTCTTCTGAGTTGGTCATGGTTGTTGAAATAAAGGGGACAAAATGAGTAGGGGTCCCCTATATTTTACATAAACAGCACTTGACTCTTTCTAGCAGAGATATAATCCCACAGCAAGGAGAACCCTTTCGTGGGGTCCCCCCAGCCAAAGCATTACACTTTACCACTAGTCAGCCCCTTGGGAGGTGTGGACCCCCCAATAAACTGGTCACCCTCACAAGGGCACCCCAGGCCTGGGCTGATAGCACAGGGATATACACAGAACCCCTGGTTTCATTGTGTTAAAGTGTAGTGTAAAAGATATATGTAATAATATTTTCTTTTGCTGGAGAACTACAGATCCCAGTAAGCCTCCCCTGCATTTTGTCCCCTGTGTTTCCACAACCAGGACATGCTCAGAAGAGCCTTGTGCTGGTTCATATCCTACACATTTCCCCCCTGTATTTTAAGAACCAAGACAGGTTCAGCAGAGCCCAGTACTGGTTCTTAAAATACAGGGGACCCCTATGCCTTTTTTCCCCTGCATTGTAAGAACTAGGACAGGCTCTACAGGGCCCAGGGCTGGTATTGCCAGTGGGGGAAGGGATACATGCCTTTTTTTTTCTTAACTGTTCACTTTTTTTTTTTACAACTAAGAAGACTTCACAGATCTTACTGATCTGTGAAGGCTTCCTTATAACTCTGACCTTTTAATGCTAGTCACATTAAAAAATTTGTTTTCATAGGAGAAAATCATCTGGACTCACATGTTGTAATAGTCTCAAACTCTCAAGTTTGCATGCTACTACATTCGGTGAATTTTATTAAAACTCAGGCTTTCTCACAAAAGACTTGCACCCCATTACATCTTGCCCTTAGTATTTGAACAATACTTGGAGAGACTGTGATTTCATTTTTTAAAACAACAAGCTGGGTCTTGCTAGAATCATCTAAGGATCCGCAAATACCCTCATAGTAAAGGGTTATATTCAATCAATGCACACCTTGCAACTTTTCTACATTGTTACAACAGGAATCTCCTGAGTTGCTATTTTTGTATCACAAGAATATTTTATCCCAATCAGCGGCTGTATGAACAGCTCTGTTCAACTTATCCTACTGACATTTATATATTTTCTATTGTTTATTCTTTGTTGTTATTTGTAAATGTATACAAGTGTCTGTAATCTTTATTCTTGATTAATCTGGGAGATTTATTAAACTGTTTAATTTTTACTATATTACACAGACACACAATCCTTGTAGTGGCACTGCACTCCTGCTTTTGGAATTATTAAAACAGACAATTGCTATCTGGTTTGTTTAACGGCAGCACATTGTATTATTCTGAGAATGTTCTGCTCTATCTTGGCAATTATATCTACTATATCCCTTAAGTTGGTTTCTAATTATAGGCTTGGGTACATATTTTTATTGTGTTTAATAATATATGTCACTTGGTAAAACTTTATTTCTTGGCCTTCTTTCTATCTTATTAGAATCCTTATAGTCTCCTATATTAATTACTATCTGTTGCCCGCGGCTTCACTCATGATGAAATTACTGTTACCAACATTTTTTTTATTTGAGGTGTTCTAGTTGTATTGTTTTCCATAGGGGACCTGTTGCAGAAGAGGCCCACATGACCAGCACCACTATACAGACTGGTGGCAGCAGCGCTTTCACCCACTACTCACACCAAAGTCACTGTGTGCCCTGTGCACAGACTGCTATGTAACCTATCCTATTCAAGTGAACCCAGGCCCAAAGCACCGCTCCCTCTACCCCTTACCAACCACATGCATGGTGCCACACCTTTCTCTTGCATTGATGATGTCAATACATTATGTTTTTATTATTGCTCAGCTTTAACTTGATAGACCAAGATGAAACAAATTGCAGCTTATTTTTAGGAGTTTCCACTACAAAATGTTTCATGAAAATCTTTTTTCTGTTTTCGAAAATATGAAACAAACAGGCAGACACAACATTCTTATTATATTAGTATATAGGACTAGATTGATAAGATCCGAAATTATATGTTATAGTCTTCCTCTTTGCATATAACCCCACAAATGTCGATGCAGTATCTACCCTCTTCTCATCCTCCTACTCTATTACCTCTCCTCTTGATCCTACACCATCACAAATCAGTAAAGCTCTTACTCCTGTACTCATCCCACCCTTTACTAAAGTCTGTAATTTCGTTCTCTCTCTACTGGTATCTTTCCATCACTGTTCCAGCATGCAGTGATTACTCCTATTCTAAAAAAAACAAAACTCTGACCCTAACACTCTCTCTCTCAAGTTAACGTCCGAGCTCCCTTGCCCATCTAAGCTACTTGAGAAACTTGCCTACACTCGCCTCACACACTTTCTTAAGTCGCACAACTTATTGGAACCACTTCAGTCAGGCTTTCGTTCCCAACACTCCACAGAGACAGCACTGACTAAGGTAGTGAATGATCTGGTCACTGCCAAGTTTAATGGCCAGTACTCACTTATTATTCTTCTAGAATCTCTTTGTTGCCTTTGGCACTGTTGATCACTCTCTTTTCATACAAACACAACAATCCCTAGGTCTCCAGGATACAGTCCTTTCTTGGATCTCATCCTACCTATCTAATCGCTCATTCTCTGTTCATTTTTCTCATTCTGCCTCCTCTTCATTACCTCTATCATTTGGAGTACTGCAAGGCTCAGTCTTTGGTCCTCTACTTGTAGAATTTTTTACCACCTCTCTTTGCAATCTAATCAGCTGTTTTGGTTTTATGTATCATCTGTACGTGGACGATTCTCAAATCTACCTATCCTCCCCAGATTTGCCACCATCTGTGCTTGTCCATGTCACTGAAAGTCTTTCTGCCATTTCATATTGGATGTTGTCTTACTCTCTCAAACATAATATTTAAAAAAAAGAATTAATTATATTTCCACGGCCAATAGTAGTTACCAATCTGATCTCTCTCTTTATTGAAAACTCAACAATCAAGCCCGCTGCCTATTTATCATCCTTGATTCTGAACTGCCTTTTGTTCTACACACCTGCCACTCAATCTGTCTCAAAATCATGTTATGTACTGTACATCTAAAACATATAAAAAATTTTACCATATCCTACACAAGACACTGCAAAAACTCTAATCCATGCAACCATTATTCCTGCAATGACTACTGCAATTAACTAAGGTCTTCCCAAAAACAGACTCTTGCCACTTCAATCCATTTTGAATGCCGCTGCAAGGCTGATCTTCCTCACCAAAAGTTCATCGTTTGCTGAGCTGCTCTGTCAGTCCCTCCATTGGTTACCCATTTTCTACTGTATTCAATATATAATACTTTTACTTGCACATAAAGCTATTATCCAAACCACACCAACATACATCTCTTCACTTATCTCAAAATATCTCTCAAACTGACCTCTCCACTCTGCAAAAGACATGCTTCTCTCATCCACATGCATTAGTACTCCTATTCACGGTTACAGGAAGTTTTTCAGACTGCACCTACTCTGTGTAATGCTCTCTAATGCACACTAAGAGTTCCAGCAAGTTCTAAACCTTCAAGCGTTCCCTGGAAACTCACCTCTTCAGCCAAGCTTATCAGATTCCAGAACCACCCACATAGCATTTATAGCTTCCCTATCTAATTGCATCCCTTCTTACAGTCCTCACATGTTTCACTTTAACATCCTCCTAACGCTAGGCCAACATTCCTGTGTGATAGGATCATACAACTCACAAAGAACCTCTGCAATCTGTCTGGACCAATATGCAATATGTATCCTTGTATATCAATGCCGATTTCCTATAGATTGTAAGCTTGCGAGCAGGGCACTCATAACTCTATCAAGAAATATTTTAGTTAACCAGTGCTGTATAAGTCTTGCTTACAGCACTGGTAATAATATAGTATAAATCAAAAACAATTATAAATGCTGAAGCAAGTGTGTAATAAAATAATTTATTTAATAGTATCAATTCATTAGTTAAAATGTAATCAAATAACCAAGTACATCTGCAAAAATTGAACACGGTCATAAACCCTTGATATAGTATATATTATCAATGGTAATTTAGTTATCAGCTGTCCAATGAAAAGGGTCCCATTTTAAGGTGCACTTTCAAAAAAAGGAAGAAAACAATGAACCTATAGTGACCTACAGTGGACATTATGTGAGGAGCCCGCAGGCTTGCTGGATCCAGTTAGATCCAGCAGGCAGCGGAAGAGGCAGCAGCCGTGACGCCGGGACTCGGGAGCTCTGATGCCGTGGAGCGGTGCCAGCAGGAAGACAGGTACTGTACATTCTTTCATAGGTGGGGAGGGGGAGCTAGTACTGGGGACACTCAGGGCCAGATTAATAATTTGGCAGGTGGAGCTGCAGCTCCAAGCACACCATGGAAATAGGCCCACAGGACACACTGCAGTACAGACAGTACTGACAGGGAAAATTAAAATCCCTTTAAACACTGTCTGCACTGCACTAAATCCCAACAACATGACTGTCTGTATTGCAGACAGTGGAACTAATCCTGGACCATTCACCCCCCGCCCCCCCCCCCAGCCATCCAAAGCCCCTCCCCCAGGCAGACTAAAGCTCCACCCCTGGCTTTCCAAATATCCTCTGTGCAGTTCAAACCTCTGCCCCCATGCTCCCAAAGCTCCACCCCCATGTTCCCGATGCTCTGCCCCCAGGTCCTGATTCAGCAACCGGGCCTGAGTCACCCATTGTTGTATTCCACAGGTGATGTGAAACTCAGTCCCTGGGTCATCTAAACCTCCCCCCTCCTTTCTCTGCAACTGGGCTGACACAGCTGGCCCTGGACACAGAAATTTTGAGGCTGAGGTGGAGCGCAGAGGCTGAGCTGCCTTGCACAGGAGGGAAGGTACCTGTCACCAGCAGAAAAACTGCATGCAAAACAGATCAGTGTAATACCTGCCACCTTTGTATGTGTTTATCTATGTGTGTATGTGTATATGTGTGCGTTTGTATGTATGTACAGTATGTATGTATGTATGTGTGTGTATATATGTGTATGTATGTACAGTATGTGTGTATATCTATGTATGTATATAGTGTGTGTATATATATTAGGGGTGAGCGGGTTCGGATTTCTGAAATCCGTACCCCCACAAGCACCCCCGATCCGAGGCCGATCCGAGTCAGGCTCGACTTTTCCCGCCTGACTCGGATCTCAAATCGAGGCAAAACATCATCATCCCACCTTCCGGGTCTTGCAGGTTTTGGATGCTATATAAGGTACCCGCGTCAGCGCCATTTTCTCACTCGGCTGTGGACAGTGAAGAGGGAGGGTGGGAGTTAGGGCTGGCTGGGCTGTGTAGTGTAGTGTAGTGTAGTGCTGTGCTGTGCTGCGCTGTGCTGCTGTTGTCCATAGGGGCTGTGTCCACTCCTTCAAAGTCCACAGGGGTAGGCTGGACTGTGTTGTGCAGTCAGTTGTCCATAGGGGCTGTGTCCACTCCAAAGTCCTGTGCAGTGTCCCAGTCCTAAAGGGGTGCTGTAGTATAGTCCAGGGGGTGCTCTGTCTATCAGGGGTGCTCCCCCCAAGTGCAAAAAAAAATATATTTTTTCTGTGTTTGTGAATTGTGTGCACAGTAGCTGCACGTGCATCAACAAAGGAGCAGTGCCAAGCGTGCGCCTGTGTCCCATAAGTAAAGGGCCGGCTGGCTTGTCCGTTAAATGGTGCTGTAACCACAAAGTACACTCCAAACAAAATAAAAAAATATTTTCCGTGTTTGTGAATTGTGTGCGCAGTAGCAGTACGTGCATCAACAAAGTAGTGCCAAGTGTGCGCCTGTGTCATAAGCAAAGGGCCGTTAAAGGGTGCTGTAACCCCCAAAGACCACTCCAGTCCAAACCAAAAAAAAAAATATTCTCTGTGTTTGTCAATTGTGTGCGCAGTAGCCGCACGTGCATCAACAAAGTAGTGCCAAACGTGCGCCTGTGTCCCATAAATAAAGGGCCGACTGCCTTGTCCGTTAAAGGGTGCTGTAACCCCCAAAGGGCACTCCAAACAAAATAAAAAAATATTTTCTGTGTTTGTGAATTGTGTTCACTGTGGCTACACGTGCATCAACAAAGGAGCAGCACCAAGCATGCGCCTGTGTCCCATAAGTAAAGGGCCAGTTAGCTTGTCCATTAAAGGGTGCTGTAACCCCCAAAGTACACTCCAAACAAAATAAAATAATATTTTCTGTGTTTGTGAATTGTGTGCGCAGTAGCCGCACGTGCAACAACAAAGGAGCAGCGCCAAGCGTGCACCTGTGTCCCATAAGTAAAGGGCCGGCTGGCTCATTTCTTAAAGGGTGGTGTAACCCACAAAGTGCACTAGTCTCCAACAAAAATAAAAAATTATTTTCTGTGTTTGTGAATTGTGTGCACTGTGGCTGCACGTGCATCAACAAAGGAGCAGCGCCAAGCGTGCTCTGTGTCTCATAGGTAAAGGGCCGGCTGGCTTGACCGCTTAAGGGTGCTGTAACCCCCAAAGGGCACTCCAATCAAAATAAAAAAATATTTTCTGTGCTTGTGAATTGTGTGCGCAGTAGCCGCACGTGCAACAACAAATTAGTGCAAAGCATGCACCTGTGTCATAAGTAAAGGGCCAGCTGGCTTGACCATTAAAGGGTGCTGTAAGCCCCAAAGTACACTGCAAACTAAATAAAAAAATATTTTCTGAGTTTGTGAATTGTGTGCGCAGTAGCCGCACGTGCATCAACAAAGTAGTGCAAAGCGTGCGCCTGTGTCCCATAAATAAAGGGCTAGCTGGCTTGTCCGTTAAAGGGTGCTGTAACCCCCATAGGGCACTCCAAACAAAATAAAAAAATATTTTCTGTGTTTGTGAATTGTGTGGGCTGTAGCTGCACGTGCATCACAAAGGAGCAGCACCAAGCGTGCGCCTGTGTCCCATAAGTAAAGGGCCAGCTGGCTCATTTCTTAAAGGGTGGTGTAACCCACAAAGTGCACTAGTCTCCAACAAAAATAAAAAAATATTTTCTGTGTTTGTGTGCGCCTTAGCCGCACCTATAAATCAATATAACATAAATGGAGGACCAAACTATCTCCGATAAAAATAAAATAGGGAAAGATCAAGAACCACTTCCTCCTAATGCTGAAGCTGCTGCCACTAGTCATGACATAGATGATAACATGCCATCAATCCCAAATGACAAAGTTCAGGAAAATGACCTTGAAAAAAACATTTAAATCATCTGAAGAGAAACGTAAACTTGCCAATATGCCATTTATGACACAGAGTGGCAAGGAACAGCTAAGTTCTTTCCCTATGTTCATGACTAGTGGTTCAGCTTCACATGATGATGGAAGCCCTCCTCCCGCTAAAAAAATCAAATGAGTTAAGCTGGCAAAAGCACAGCGAAGAACTGTGCGTTCTAAGAAGATATCACAAATCCCCAAGGAGAGTCCAAGTGTGGTGGCGGTTGCGATGCCTGACCTTCCCAGCACTGGATGGGAAAAGGTGGCTCTTTCTACCATTTGCATGCCCCCTGCAAGTGCTGAAAGGAGCACCCACAGTCCACTTACTGATATGCAAATTGAAGATGTCACTGTTGAAGTACAACAGGATGAGGATACTGGAGTAGCTGGTGCTGAGGAGAAAGTTGGCGAGGAGGATTCTGATGGTGATGTGGTTTGTTTAAATCAGGCTCCGGGGGAGACAGTTGTTGTCCGTGGGATGAAAAAGCCCATCACGGTCATGCCTGGGCAGAAGACCAAACATTCCACCTCTTTGGTCTGGCAATATTTCTATCCAAATCCGGACAACAACTGTCTTGCCATATGTACCATATGTAAAGGTGAAATAAGTAAGGGTAGGGATGTTAACCACCTAGGAACATCCTCCCTTATACGGCAACTGCAGCGCATTCATAAAAAGTTACTGTCAAGTTCAGAAACTTTGGCTGAGACCATAAGCAGTCCTGGGACACCTAAATCCCGTTGTCCTGTTGTATCCAAGCGCCTGCAAACCACACCGTCAACTCCCTCCTCGTCAATTTCCTCCTTAGTCAGGATCGGAAGTAGTCCTGCAGGCCATGTCTCTGGCATGACTGATTCTCCTATCCGGGATTCCTCCGGAGGATCCTGCATTGCTACGCCTACTGCTGCCACTGCTGCTGTTGCTGCTGCTGGGAGTCGTTCATCATCCCAGAGAGAAAGTAGGAACACCACTACATTTACTAAACAATTGACCCTCCAACAGTCCTTAGCGAGGAGGATGAAGTTAGACAGCAGTCATCCTGAAGCAAAACGTATAACTGAGGCCTTGACTGCTATGTTGGTGTTAGACGTGCGTCCGGTATCCGCCATTAGTGCAGTGGGATTTAGACAATTGATGGAGGTAGTGTGTCCCCGGTTCCAAATCCCATTTAGATTCCACTTCACTAGGCAGGCGATACCGAGACTGTACAGAAACGTCAGAAAAAGTGTCCTCAGTGTCCTGAAAAATGCCGTTGTACCCAATGTCCACTTAACCACGGACATGTGGACAAGTGGAACAGGGCAGACTAAGGACTATATGACTGTGACAGCCCACTGGGTAGATGTATCACCTTACGCAGCAACAACAGCAGCATCACCAGTAGCAGCATCTCAGAAATGCCAGCTCGTTACATGGCAGGTTACGCTGTGTTTCACCGGTTTCAGTAAGAGGCACACCGCCGACAACCTCTTAGAGAAACTGAGGGAAATCATCGCCCAGTGGCTTACCCCACTTAGACTCTCCTGGGGATTTGTGATATCTGACAACATCACCAATATTGTGCGGGCATTACATCTGGGCAAATTCCAGCACGTCCCATGTTTTGCTCACACAATAAACTTGGTGGTGCAGAATTTTCTGAAAAGCGACAGGGGCGTGCAGGAGATGCTTTGGGTGGGCCGAAAAATTTCTGGCCACTTTTGCCATTCAGCAACTGCGTGCCGAAGACTGGAGCACCAGCAAACACTCTTGAACCTGCCCTGCCATAACCTGAAGCAAGAGGTTGTGGCGCGGTGGAACTCAACCCTCTATATGCTTCAGAGGATGGAGGAGCAGCAAAAAGCCATTCAAGCCTATACATCCACCTATGACATAGGCAAAGGAGGGGGTATGCACCTGACTCAAGCGCAGTCGAGAATGATTTCCATGTTGTGCAAGGTTCTCCAACCCTTTGAACTTGCCACACGTGAAGTCAGTTCAGACACTGCCAGCTTGAATCAGGTCATTCCCCTCATCAGGCTTTTGCAGAAGCAGCTGGAGAAAGTGAAGGAGGAGCTAAGACGGAGCGATTCCGCTCGGCAAGTGGGACTTGTAGATGAAGCCCTTCATTCGCTTTGCCAGGATTCCAGGGTGGTCAATCTGTTGAAATCAGACCACTACATTTTGGCCACCGTGCTCGATCCTAGGTTTAAAGCCTATGTGGTGTCTCTTTCTGGCTGACACAAGTCTGCAGAGGTGCAAAGACCTGCTGGTGTAAACACTGTTAGCTGAAGCGGAACATGACAGGTCAATAGCTCCTTCTTCATTTTCTCCCGCAACTGGGGCTGCCAGGAAAAAACTTAGGTATCCTAAGCAACCTGCTGGTGGTGATGCAGGGCAGGCAGGACCAAGTTTGGACATCTGGTCCGGACTGAAGGACCTGGCAACAATTTCTGATATGTCTACTGTCACTGCATATGATACTGTCACCATTGACAGAATGGTGGAGGATTACATCGGTGACAGCATCCAAGTAGGCATGTCAGACAGTCCGTACCTGTACTGGCAGGAAAAAGAGGCAATTTGGAGGCCCCTGTACAAACTGGCTCTATTTTAACTGAGTTGCCCCACCTCCAGTGTGTACTCCGAAAGAGTGTTTAGTGCAGCCGGGAACCTTGTCAGCGAAAGGCGTAGGAGGCTGCTTCCACAAAATGTGGAGAAGATGATGTTCATAAAAATTAATTATCAACTCTTCCAGGGAGACCAGCCTCCAGAACGTACAGAGGGACCTGTGGTGGTGGATTCCAGGGGGGGTGAATTAATACTCTGTGAGGATGAGGATGTACACAACACTGAAGAGGTTGAGGAATCTGTGAATGAGGAGGATGAGAATGACATCTTGCCTCCGTAGAGCCAGTTTATGCAGGGACAGATTAATTGCCAGCTTGTTTTGTCAGGGCCCAAACGAACCAAACATTTCAGCCACAGTCATGTGGCAGACCCTGGCGCTGAAATGATTGGTTTGTTAAAGTGTGCATGTCCTGTTTATAAAACATAAGGGTGGGTGGGAGGCCCAAGGACAATTCCATCTTGCACCTCTTTTTTTTCTTTGCATTATGTACTGTTTGGGGCCTAGTTTTTCAAACTGCCATCCTGTCTGCCACTGCAGTGTCATTCCTAGATGGGCCACGTGTTTGTGCCGCCCACTCGTATCTCTTAGCATAGTCATCCAGCTACCTCGGTGCATCCTTTTGGACAAAAAAACACTATTGTGAGGTGTGAGGTGTTCAGAATAGACTGGAAATGAGTGGAAATGAAGGTTATTGAGGTTAATAATAGCATAGGAGCAGAAAAACCCACAAATTATGTGATTTTAGCTGATTTTATGCTTTTTAAAAAAAAAATACAGATCCAAAACACAAAACCCAGAATCCAAAACACGGAAGGGTGGTTTTGGCAAAACCAATCCAGATCCAAAACACGAAGAAAGATCCAGATCCAAAACCAAAACACAAAACACGAAAAGTGGCCGGTGCACACCCCTAATATATATGTATATATAATTTATGAACCTTCAAAAAAGACCCTGGAGGCTTTGAAACGTTGGTTTTTATGTGTCAGAGTTTAGCCGGGGATCGCCGTCCCTTACTGTCCTGCCGGGTTCCTCTGACTTCCCGGGCAGTCAGGCGGCTGGTGCGGCGACGTGGGAGGTGTTGAGCATTCTCCCTGATGCTGGTGTTTCGGGCTGCCTGGTGCTCGGGGATCGGAGTTCCTGTCATGGGCGCCGCCATGACACTTCCTTCTCTGACTATCCTTCCTTCCCTGACAGTCTGGCTGGTCAGCTGACGCTGTGGACCAATCAGTGGGCTTCCAGGGGTATATATCCAGCTCCTGTGTATCAGGTAGTTGCCTGAACAACCATTGTTGCTGCTAGTGTTACTAGTGGTCTCTCGTTCCAGTTTCCCTTGCTTCCAGTGATCTATTCCTGTGTGCAGCTATATCATCCATCTCACCAGTGCTTTATCATCTCAGCCTGTGAGCAGCTATATCATTCATCTCATCAGTGCTTTACCATCTCTGCCTGTGTACAGCTTTATCATTCATCTCATCAGTGCTTTACCACCTCAGCCTGTGTGCAGTATACCTCCATTCCACCAGTGTGTTACCACCACCGCCTGTGTGCAGTATACTATCCATTTCACCAGTGCTTTACCATCACAGCCTGAGTGTAGTTATACGTACCCAACTCTCCAGCGTCATAATCTCTGGCTGGCTCCAGTACCACTACCCACCTCATTACTGGACTCTGTGGTCCCTACCTACGTGTTACAGTATTGCACCGTGGTGCACTCTTTCTAACCGGCAACCCCGTAAAGTGGTTCTGCAGTGCACACTTCCTTGTACCTCAAGCACAGTGTCCCTACGTGCCCCTTACTGGCACAGACCCTTTGGGCCATGAGTGTTCATCTCTCCTTTTTCCCGCAGACTTTGGTCACCTAGTCAAAGGACCGCGACCTGCTTACGAAGAGCAGCTCAAGCCCATATCCCGATTGGTGGGGTCACTGGCGAACACCATCTCGTGGGATAGATTCCGCACCTTTGACTAGGTCTCGCCAATGACCAAGACCCGTGGATGCGGAGGTCGTACATTCAGGCCCCTCGCCTCCGTTTCCTCCCGCAGCCTCAGGCCTCAGCATCCAGAAAACCACCTCCCAGCATGACACTATGCTAATATAGATCGTCTTGGGCATCAGACTTTGAGTGCCTCAGTTCTTACTACTTTTCCTGTGCATCACTAAGGGGACCCAAGCAGCTTGGTTATATAGTCAGGAGTGCCAGTTCAATATCGAAAGGGAGAGAGAAGGGGGGAGAGAGGACTGCAGCTATGTTGGCCTCCTGCTGCAGCTGCAGTCTCAGTGTGCCCATGATGGCATGCTGGCTGCGGTGCACACACTATGGTGGGAGGTTGGAGTGAATGAAGGGGGAGGTAGGAGGGCACAGGGCTGTGCTGTAGTATAAATATAGGGCCTGATTGATGGTCAGACGCAGATGATACCACGCAGCTTTCCAATTACCGGAAAACTGCACGGATGCAGAACAGATTCTGCGATGTCGCTCTTAGATCCTCCAAGCCACAGCATGATTGACAAGCTGTGGTGTTTGTGTGGGTGGAGCGTGGGCATGCCTGGGCAGCATTGCTGGAAATGGAGGCGGGTCACCCCCATTTTCCGGGAGTACCGAGGCCAGGGCCTGTGCCTGTGAATGCATATTTTCTGGCCTCACAGGCTGCCAGCCTGAATAAGCTGGCCCTTACTTAGTCTGGCCAGTGCTGCTTGCATCGAGACCGATAGTTGCGATGGGGATCCGAGGCAGCGTCTACAGACACTGCCCTCAGATCGCTCATGCTGTCAGGAGGTGTTTGCTTCCTATAGACGCCTCCTGCAGTATACAAATATTTGCTATACAGTATTGCACAGCCGCTTCCTTGCAGCTGCCCAATACCATCTGACCATGATCAGGTCCATACATCTGCCAGCAGATTGCTATCTAATTTATTCCATTTCCAGGGCCATAGTCTGTGGGTGTGATGTCCCCTGTATTTTGTGGTGGTCTTTGGAGTTCTCTGTATTATATGGCACTATTTGCAGTGTTCTTTATAGTGTATGGTAGCCACTTTGAGTGCATTATACTGCATGGTGGGCACTGATGGTCTATCATGGTCTGTATTATATGCCATTCACTACTCTTTACATGGCAGTCACTTAATGCTCTTTGTATTATATGGCACACACTGCAATGCTCTCTCTATTATATGGAACTCACTGTGATGCTATCTGTACTATACAGCACTCACTGTGATGCTCTCTGTATTATACAGCACTCACTACGATGCTCTCTGTATTATACAGAACTCAGGACCTGAATCAGATCCACTCGCTAGAAGCGTTCGCTCGCACCCTGCGTATGCTTTTCAGCGCACATCCAGCGAGGCAAGCGATTGCACGGCAAGGCATTAGCACGCCCATTATGTCTTGGTGTGCGATCACTATGTGTATGAAGACGCCCACCAGCCATTCATAAGACACCCACTTGTGCACGTCATCTCCTGGAAGTGCATGAAACCATTGGTACATCGAGCTCCATTGGATGTGATCGCAGTGCTTGAGGTTAACTACACTCTACCACAAGCACTGCGAGCGCTTCAGTGTGAAATACAACCAGGTGACGTATACTATGACACTGCCTGTTAATTATGCACGCCTCTGAAACGGTGTTTAGACACTCAGGCACGCCAGTGTTCCCACCTCCACTCCCACATTTCTAGTGGCCTTTCCTTGTTACCCACACACAAATGGCCTCTACTGTCACTCATTCAGCTGGGCTTTCTATGCCGGGTGAGTGAACGCTTCCCGATCTTTCGCAGTGGTTCGTGCACACACATTGCAATGCATGCGCAGATTGCACATATCGGCCAGCTAAGAGCGCTCGTGATGCTTTCTGTATTATACGGCACTCTCTGTGGTGCTCTATATGTATTATATGGCACTCACTGTGATGCTCTCTGTATTATTCGGCACTCCGGGCCTGATTCAGAGCCTCTCGCTCTGACAGAGCGCTCACTCTGAATCAGGGCCGGGCTTCTATTTTTTTGGAGCGGCCTCTTGGCTGCTTGTATAGCTGTGGGTGACCACCCACAGCTATTGCGAGCGGCCAGGATGATGGTTACGATGGTCAAGACCATCGCGACCTTCGGGCTTGCGATGAGACCCTTGTGGTAGGGTCTCGTTCATCACAAGCCCCAGAGAGCTTTCGGCTGTAACAGAGCTGGAAGCTCTCCACTGATATCACTTGTGATATCAGTGGAGCTGCTCCCAAATGGCAGGCATACTCATGGGAACGCCTCCTTTTGGGCAGCCACCCTCTCGGCCCGCCCACCAAAGGGGGCGAGCTGTCACTCAACATCGACAGCTCGCCCCCTTTGGTGTGAGACCCAGAGTGACGGATTGCCCATCGCTAGCCAGGTCTTACGCATGCGCACGATGGAGCCGGCTCCATCGTGCGCATGCGCTGTTGGAAACCATCGACCCAATTGCAAGTGCTCAGCGCTGGTGACCGGGTCTGAATCAGGCCCTCACTGCGATGCTCTCTGTATTATATGGCACTTACTGCGATGCTCTCTGTATTATACGGCACACACTGCGATGCTCTCTGTAGTATACAGCATTCACTGCGATGCTTTCTGTATTATACAGCCCTCACTGTGATGCTCTCTGTATTATACCTCACTCACTGCGATGTTCTCTGTATTATATGGCATGCCCTCTGTATTATATGGCAGTATATTGTACTCTATATTATATGGAAGTCCCTGTAATGCTCTTTGATATATATATATATATATATATATATATACATATACATATATACACATTTCTCTCTCTCTCTCTCTACTAATAAAATAGACTACATAACTGGTACTGCATGAAAGAAATTTGTATTTTCCAACCCCTTCCGGGAGGAGATATTTTTATGGACCACCACATCACCATTATTTTGACTGCGTCTGTAACAAGGTAACAACCACAAATCTACCAGAATGTTACCTTGCTACAGGCGCTGTAAAAGTTAACCATTGCTGCTATGGTCCAGCATTGCCATTATTATTTTAAAAACAACAGCAGCAACAAAGACAGTTCATTTATTAATTTACTGCAGTGGTTAGGGATATGGGATGGACACTTATAGAAATATGCCAAAATCAGTGAACAATTTTTTTTCTTATCCTATTAATCTGAAGCACAGGTTCTCAAACTCGGTCTTCAAGCAGTGCATGTTTTCCAGGTCTCCTCACAGAATCACAAGTGAAACAATTAGCTCCACCCGTGGATCTTTTAAAATGTGTCAGTGAGTAATTTAAACACCTGTGCTCCTGCTGGGTGACCTGGAAAACGTGAACTGTCTGGGGTCCTGAGGATCGAGTTTGAGAACGACTGATCTAAAGGAAAGGCAAACCATTGAGTTGTCACGCATAATTTTTTTTCTTGTTCTAGCTCCACTATAAAGTGGTTGAAGGTAGATGTCACCTATGCTCTCCATGGAGAGAGCCACACATTCTCTGTAGACCACACCCACACACTAGGCATGCCCCCACATCACTAGATACATCACCACAGCACTTATCAAACTCCCCATCGGTGGCACACAATAGGCCCTTCATAAATTTCAGCTCCAGGCCCATGTGGACCTTATTCTGGCACTGGGGACAGTATCTTATGAGGCATGACTACAGGGAGCATTGCTGAAGGGGCAAGGCCAGATTAATGGGGGGTGACAGGGGTGGTCATCCCTGGGCCCCCACACACAGAGGGGTCCCCATTAGCAGCGGTGCAGCCGGTGGCTTCACCCGCCGCTAGTGTCCCCGCCGCTAGTGTAGTGTAAACCGCGTAGTGAGCATGGCCACACTGCACAGTGACATACACACAGCCGTCGGCGGCAGCTGTGTATTTGTTACAGCAGCCTATGAGAGTCACACAGACTCTCATTGGCTGCTGCTTCAATGGAGGGAGCTGGCTGGAGCTCACTTATGAGCTCCGTCTTCTGGCTCCACCCGGGTTATGATGGGAGTGACGTCTCTCTCATACTGCAGGAGAAGAGGAGCCGGAGTGGACAGTGGCGGTCGCATCAGGAGCGGGGATTCAGGTAAGTTGTGTTTTTTTCTTGTGTGTAAAGGGCACTGAATAGGGGGGCCACTTCATGGGGCACTGTGGGCAATGCATAGGACAACTACTGGTGGCACTGAATAGGGGTGGGCTACTACTGGGGGCAGTGTATAGGGGGTGACTACTTCTGGGGGCAATGCATAAGGGGGAACTACTGGGGACATATGTGAGGAGACAAGGGAAAAGGACTTCTAGGACTTGCCTGCATGTTGAAAGAGTTATGACCCCATGACTCATTTCTGTGTTCTTAAATTGAAGCCCTCAGTCTGCATGTCTCATGCAGGAAGTTTGCCAGCAGCAATGGAGAGTTCCTGTTACAAAGCCCTCCTCCTTCCTCTCTGCAAAGACTGACACCTGAGCCCACCAATGAGAGAGAGAGAGGGAAGTAAGGTGGTGCAGGAAGGGGAATTGTGGGAGAGTGTGTGAGTACAGTTTGACTCTGAAGGTTGGGGTGTTGTCCCCTCTCAGTGTCTTAAGATATATATACCAGATCTGTGTGCCCTGTTAAAGCTGTCATCGCTGGCCAGGTAGGGAGGAGATATACAGCAGCTGGAAAGGACTTTGTTGAACTCTGAGTGGACTGTAATGATATAACCCTGCTTACTGTTTGCTGGATTTCTGTGTCTCCATGAATAAAGTTCCTCATTCCTTCATTATAACCTGCTCCACTGTGTGATCCCTTAACCCCAGGATACCCAGGTCACCCAGTATCCTCACATTTGGTGGCAGTGGTGGGACGTCACACAGTTCCTGCAGTAATTTCAGGGGAGTGAGTAGAAGCAACGCTAACACCAGAGAATATCAGCATGGAGAGTCAGTCAGGAGTTGCAACCGGCGACCAAATTGAAAACGTTATGAGAGAGCAGGAGAAGTTTTACCGGATAGCCCGGAAACCGCACCTGCAAGAATTTTGCAGGATGAAGGGAATTGCATATAATGGGACTGACACCCGGGAGATTCTGGTACTGCGGTTATTGGAGTGGGATCGTGCACACCCAGAGGATCCCGACCACCTGAGTGATGACGAAGAAGGACCGACAGGCAGTGGAAGCACTTCTTCCAGTCGGTTACCCGAGTCAACCACCGCTACTCCCGCCCTACTACAGAGCTGGCTGGGGGCGCTAGGTGAAAGTGCAACTACACAAGAGAGAGCTGGAGTGATCCAAGCAATATTAGGGGTACAAATCCCTACTAGCAGCGAAACTGTGCTGTCACCCAGAGGGGCTGAACAAGAGAACCGGCGCTTGGGATTTAAGGATGTTCCAACATTTTGAGAGAATGAAACCGACATTGACACTCACCTCCAGATCTTTGAGAATCTCATTGGAGTGCACGGGATAGAGCCAGCTGAATGGCCCAAGTACTTGGGGCCAAGTCTCACCGGTAGGGCTTTGGAAGCCTACAGGGCTCTAACTCCCCAGGAATGTGGAATCTACACCTGCATAAAGAAGGCATTGCTGGCTAAGTTTCAGATCACTGCAGAATCTTATCGTCTCAAATTCAGGACACTGAGCAAAAGTGGGACTGCTTCCTACCAAGAGTTTGCCAGTCAGCTACAGCAAGCTTGTGGAAAATGGCTCGAGGGTAGACAGGCCTCTACCATGTAGCAGATCATCAACCTAATTGTGGTAGAACAACTAATGATTAAGATGGCACCAGAGGTACGTGAGTGGGTTGCTGACCGGAAGCCCAGCACACCTGAGCAAGCTGCAGAATGGGCTGATGAATATATAGCTAACTGTCCCCAATGGAGAGTCTTCAGTGCAACAGGTGGTACAAGACCCCCATGAGTGGAGAAGCTCCCTGACAGAGAACCGCACATCAATGATAGTAGTAAAAGAGGCCCTATCAAAAACATCTCTTATCAACCACCCAGATTCAAAGTGGCTAACCCAGAACCTCAGAAGTGTTACCACTGCAATCAACCAGGACACTTGTTGAGAGACTGTCCATGCATGTGATGGACATTCCCAGGGGCTAGACCGGCCCCAGTCTCTGTGGTATGTTACCCCATGGAGGATTATTGCGAGGCAGTCATCCAGTCAGATGCGGTTGAGATGATTGATGGGGTGTATATTGTAGACCTGGTTCTGGGGGAGGAGCAGGCAACTCCTCAGAATATGCAGGGCCACTTACAGCCTGTGTTAGTAGAGGACCAGCGGGTACAGGGCCTATGAGATTCTGGGGCCTCACTCACATTGATTGAGCCAGACCTGATTCCCTCCTCCCGGGTGATTCCTGGACCGTATGTACGAATTGCCACCCCCGGGGGACAACATACTGATATTCCCGTTGCCAAGATACATCTCGACTGGGGAGCCGATCAAGGAATCGTGGAGGTCGGAGTACTCAAGGGGCTACCAGACAAGGTCATCCTCGGGAATGATCTGGGACAGGGACTGGTGACACGCTTCGTTCAAGTGGTGACCTGGAGCCAAACCCAAAGAGGGTTGCAGCACGGCGGCCGCCCGCCCCTTCAACACTCAAGCGCCGGTTCCACCTCCCACGCGGTGTCCACTACCCCGGGGCCGGCCGTCTCGCTACCACGATCAGATCTTAGTTCTGCAGCCACCCGGCCCTGTCTTACCTCCACCCACCACGCAGTCACTTCCCAGTGAGTCCCGCTGCCGCAATCGGAGCTTAGCTCCAATCGGGCAGCTGCACTGGGCGAGTGCAGAGGTCTTCAAGCCAGTGGGACTGGCTTTAAAAAAAAAAAAAATGGCCAACGGGGGAACTGCTGCGCATTCCCAGCTGCAGCAGCTCCTCCCATAAGCCTTTGCGGAGCACGGGGATGTCAGTCAATACTGACGGCCCGCCTCCAGACCCTCCTCCAGCCTCTTACACAAGGGAGCCAGAGACACAGGCAGCAGACGCAGCTGCTAAACAAAAGCAGGCCATGAGGTGGGCTGACAATTGTGCTGCGTCACCAGTAGAAAAAATATTTAAAGCATAAAGTAAGTTTGATATAGATATATATATATATATATATATATATATCATAAATCTAATAGATCTGTATATGTATGTGTGTGTGTATGTGTATATATATATATAAATATATATGTATATATATATATATATATATTGTGACACAGTCAGATTAGGAGGTCCCTCTCCTGGGTAGGGGACTCCTTCCTTACACACACACCCAGCAGCAGGGAAGCAGCACACCAGTCTGGATGTGGGTACAAGCTGGTCGGCACCAGTCTTTATTGTACAATGTCAGAAATAACATAAAGAAAACATAAACATAAATCCTAGCCCTGTCGGGGCACTAACTTCACAGGTAGTTCCCTCACTACCAGAACCTGGCAGGGCCTAATGCCCTCACCAGCAAACAAAGCACAGCACAACACTCACTGTTAGGTTTTCCAGTGTCTCTGAGCAAACTCCCTGTCTGCTCTCCCAGGTGAGACAATCAGCCCTCAACACATTAGGCTTATCTTGGCCACTCTCAGGTGGAAGCCCTAATAAGCCTGTTACCAGGCTAAGAGAACCAAAACCTGGAGTGGCCGTGGGTGGAGCCCTCCCTCTCCTCTCACCCACAACCCCCAGGTCCCAAACCGGCTTTTCAAAAAGCCGAGACTCAAGCCTGCTACACTGCAGACTTTCTCCTGGGGATTTTAAACACATGAGACAGGAATCTAGGATAAATGTCCCTGTCACAGACCACTTTACCAGTGATCCTATCACATATCCCCCCCTTTGTTTCGACCTATGGGGCGGAACAACTGAAGCCCCCAAACAATGAATGCGTGACAACACGTCTGCTTTAGACAACAGGCCCCATGGCCTGTGTTCCACTGAAAATGTAAAAGTTTGTAACGCCCACTTTATGGCCAACGCCTCCTTCTCCACTGTGGCACCGGGTAGGCATCGAATTTTGAAACACTGTTCAACTTTCGGAAGTCATTGCAGAAACGCACTCTCCCGTCGGGCTTTGGAATCAACCCAATGGGACTTGACCATTCACTATGTGATACTTCAATAACCCCTAACTCTAGCATATTTTTAATTTCTTTCAACACCAATTCTCTTTGTGCTACTGGTAACCTATAGGGCTTTAGATTAACTTTAACCCCTGGGTCAGTGATGATGTCATGTTTAACGACCGAGGTTTTCCCAGGTACGTCAGAGAACAGCACCCTATTTCTGACCAGAAACTCCTTGACCTCTCGTTGTTGAATTGCCGACAGGGTTTTTGCCACTGTCACTTTGGGAACTAAGGGCCCTGGATTTACTGGAGGGGCTCGGATGGCCGACGGTACCGTTCTATCTTTCCAGGGCTTTAACAGATTTATATGGTATATCTGTTCCGGCTTTCTTTTCCCCGGCTGGTAAACTTTGTACTTGACCTGTCCCACTCTTTCCAAGATTTCAAAGGGCCCTTGCCATTTAGCCAAATGTTTATTTTCCACCGTGGGAACCAACACTAACACTCTGTCCCCAGGAGCAAAGCTGCGTAACTGGGCATTGCGGTTGTATACCCTCTGCTGTGCCTGTTGAGCCTGTTCCACAACATCTTCCCCCTTCTTAGTCACCTGATATAACAAATCCTGACACATTGCCATGTGGGGATAGGACAAAGGACTATCAGGGTCTACGGGTTTACCATCAACTACATTTACATTCTCCCTGGTTTTTACCAAAGCAGGGTCATTCAACTGCTCCACGGCAAAGACCTCTCTTCTGACCTCTAAATCAGCCAGACGATCACCTGTCCCAACAACACTTCCCACCTCAATGGGAGGCACATCAGTTGGCAGGCCACCGTCATGCTCCGCATTCTCTAGTTCGCCAATCATAGTAGAAAAAGGGAATGACTCTGACTCAGAAGAAACTCCCTCCTCCACTACATCGACAACCTTCTCAAATGGACCGGGGTTGTTCACTTCTGGAACAAAACGGCTTTCCCACAACTTCCAGAAGTGAGCAAAGTCTCTCCCCAATATTGCATCACACATCAGACCAGGCACCAAACCCACAGAAACTATAGCAGAGCCACATGGTGTATCGATGTTCACCTAGGCAGTAACATAATATTGAGTATCCCCATGTATGCAGGTCACACCAACAGTTTTCCCCTTATGCCTCAAGGGGTTCACCAGCTCAGCTTTCATAAGTGTCACCAAGCTACCAGAGTCTAACAGTGCCTCTACTCGGTTGCCATCTACAGTGAGTACACACATGTGCTTATCAGTCTCAGCCTGCCGGTCAGCCGTACATGGTTGTCTGTGCAAAGAAAGACCCCCTGCAGTAGACATGAGCAGTATCACATTGCATAGGTTCAGTTGTAAGTGAACAATTAGCGGCAATACGGCCGAAGCCACCACATCGGAAACACTGAGTCATATTAATGTCTAATCGTTAATGGGGCAAGAACCTTCCTGGCCTGGAAGGCCTGTCTCCAGGTTCTTCACCGTCAGTCTTAGGTACATTCCACAGCCCAGCACCCTTCTCCCCTGGAACAGTCTTACCAGTGTCTGTGGGAGTTCGCCGGTGCGCCATCGGGGCTCGTGGGGCATACTCATCAGCTCCTCAGCTGCCACGTACCTCTCCACCAGCTCGACCAACTGCTCCACGGACTTAGGATCTGCATGGCTCACCCACTTGCGCAGAGTCACAGGTAATGATCGCAGGTACCGGTCCATAACGACCCTTTCCACGATCTGTGGTCCTGTCAGCGTCTCAGGCTGTAGCCATTTTGAGGACAGATGGACGAGGTCATGCATTTGTGAACGTGGAGGCTTGTCCATATGGAACTCCCAGAGGTGGACTCGTTGGGCATGAACAAAGGTGGTGACTCCCAAGCGAGTTAGGATCTCCTGTTTTAGTTTTTTATAGTCCTTGGCATCAGCCAGGCATAAGTCGAAAAAGGCATTTTGTGGCTCCCCCGACAGAAAAGGTGCCACCAGGCTTGCCACTGCTCCTTGGGCCAACTCTCCCTTTCGGCTGTTCTTTCAAATGCGGCAAGATAGGCCTCCATATCATCGCCCGAAGTCATCTTTTGGAGTAAGTGACTGGCTCGTATGGAGTGAGTGGTGGTGGGAGGAGCAGAAGTAACATCTCTGGGCCGGGCGACCAGGTGCTGTACCACCTTTTTTATGGCCTGGCAGGCTTCCTCGATGGTGACCTGTTGTTGCCTCTGGGCTGTCTCCAAGGCCAACAGTTGCACCCTGGTGGATTCCTGCTGAGCTCTGGTAGATTCCTGCTGAAGTTTGTTCGTCTCCTGCTGAGCTGCTGTAGCTTGGAGCAAGGCCTTAATAATGTCCTCCATTTTGTCCTGGGGTGTAGGTTGGAAGCTGAACCTTGCCTCTCTGATCATTGGCTGACGCCTCCTCTATGGGACTCCAAGGACACAGCGTTATTTCCACACTTACAAATTGGGTGTCTGTCCCTTTAATTTTTAAATGGAAAGTTTTCCTCTTGCTGCAACTTCAGTGTGTGTGGGTGCCTGCATTCTCCACCATATTGTGACACAGTCAGATTAGGAGGTCCCTCTCCTGGGTAGGGGACTCCTTCCTTACACACGCACCCAGCAGCAGGGAAGCAACACACCAGTCAGGATGCGAGTACAAGCTGGTCGGTGCCAGTCTTTATTGTACAATGTCAGAAATAACATAAAGAAAACATAAACATAAATCCTAGCCCTGTCGGGGCACTAACTTCACAGGTAGTTCCCTCACTACCAGAACCTGGCAGGGCCTAATGCCCTCACCAGCAAACAAAGCACAGCACAACACTCACTGTTAGGTTTTCCAGTGTCTCTGAGCAAACTCCCTGTCTGCTCTCCCAGGTGAGACAATCAGCCCTCAACACATTAGGCTTATCTTGGCCTCTCTCAGGTGGAAGCCCTAATAAGCCTGTTACCAGGCTAAGAGAACCAAAACCTGGAGTGGCCGTGGGTGGAGCCCTCCCTCTCCTCTCACCCACAACCCCCAGGTCCCAAACCGGCTTTTCAAAAAGCCGAGACTCAAGCCTGCTACACTGCAGACTTTCTCCTGGGGATTTTAAACACATGAGACAGGAATCTGGGATAAATGTCCCTGTCACAGACCACTTTACCAGTGATCCTATCACTATATATATATATATATATATATATATAGATAGATAGAATCTGTATTATATATATCTATATAGGATATCTAAAAACATATATAGTGAGATATATATATATATATATATATATATATATAAGTCTGTGAGATATATATAAAATATATATATATATATATATATATATATATATATATATATATATATATATATTACTTTGGTACTTCCGTATCTTTGAGGCCCCTGGTTACGCTACTTGCCTATCTTCACTATTCAATGAAGATACGTAAGTAGCGTAAACTTCAGGAAATACTTACGGGCTCGCTTCGCTCACCACATGGATTTATTCCACCTCCATGCTCACTTGGATGGTAGGGAGTGACATTGGATAGTAGGGAATGACTTTGGACACTGGCTTATAAACTTGTGTCAAACGTCGTTACCATCCAACGTCATTCCCTACCATCCAAGTGGGCATGGAGGGGTTATAAATCCATGTGGCGAGAGAAGCAAGACCCCACCCCTCAACAGACCCTGCCCTCATTACGGCTGCATACAGAAATTTCCCGGGCTGGTTTTCAGACCCAATCCACCCCTGTTGTGACACAAGGTCATGCTCCTGTGAATGTCATGCCAAAGATATGCACACAAAAATGGGACGTGGCCTTGTAACAGCCTTCGGCGCACTCATGCTATTGGCTCTTTAACTTGAATACAAATTTTTTTGGGCTCTTTGCCTCTGACTGGTTGGCCTCCCCTGTATTAGACCTGGAAACATAACATTGGTGATGATAGATTTTCATCCATTTTAAATTGATCAAAATCAATTAAAATCAACCTCTAGTAAATATACCCCATGGGGTTCTCTTATGCTGGACAACAAGAACAAAAATAATATTTTGTTTTTATCATTACTTTATAAAATTAAGTTATGATTACAAAATCATCTCTTCCAAATAAAACATGTCTATATAATATTCTAAACTCAAATTATAATTTTCTCATATCTAAGGTTTAATTACAGTATAGATTTACAATACATAAAACAGCTAACCTTTTACCCTCAAATATTTACTGTCATTAACAAGTACACATCATGTGAATAGGACCCTTCATAATGCCGTTCACATAAAACATATCTGCTTACTGCTCTGCTATAAAACAATGTTAATGAGCACTTAGTCTAATTCAATGCACTTCTTTGTTTAATGATTGTATTCATACTGTGATCTAAATACATACTTATGAATGATGTAAGTAAACACAGCAGAGATCACAGGAAGTCATCACATTGTGTATTGTTACGTTAAAGTGGACAAATGTGTTCTCTATTTGATATAAAACTCTGCAGCTTCGCTAATACAATATTTAATATGATCTCCTAAGAGGCATAATTTCACCCATCTGAATGAGTGGGGAGGCTCCACAATGAATACTCCATAATATCTGCCAGGATGAAGAAGAAAATCATTAATACTGAAATCTCACAGAGTAGAAATGATACCATTGTGAGAATAATCAGGCTATTAAAGGTACCTTTATTTATCAATATTATGTTATATTGTGTGTATATGGCACAACAGTCAGTATTATTGCTTTGCAGCATTAGGTCCCTGTGTTTTATTCCAACCCAGGTAGTTATATGTGTGGAGTTTGTATGTTTCTCCATGTTTGCGTAGTGTTGCTCCAGTTATCTCCCACCGACATAGACAGAGTACATATATCCAAAGACATACTGGTATGATAATGTGTTTTTGTCAAATTTTGCACTTGTGTGTTTGTTTATTGTGCCTGTGGTAGGAATAAGATTGTAAGCTGTGTTGGGCATGTACTACTTTGATTGTCTTTTTTACATGCAATATTCAAGAAACTAAAAAAAGGATGAATTGCTAAGGTGCACATTTTTCCTCTGGCTTGTCACATCCTATGTTGGCTCCAATTGTCCCATCAGGTTAGGAAAATAAATGCACTCAAATTTGTAGAATAACACAAAGCATCAAAATTCAGCAATGATTGAACAAAAACCTGTTCTCCTTCCTGTTCTCATTACCTACTTCACTTGCACCCCAGTTATACCCTATTCTCTGCCCCTGGACTCCACTCTTCTTTTGTTTTTGTTTCTTCAGGTGACCTAGACCCATTATTTGTACCCATGCTAATATTTTCTGGTTTCAGCTTATGCTGAATATTTCCATTGCACCCCATGTGTGTATGAGCTGACCTTGTCAGTGACGGACCAGGTGGGGATGCCGGCATCGGCAAGTGCATACACTCTATGTAATGTTACTTGTATAGCACAGGTGAAGTTGCAAAATAAGACAAAACAGGTAAAAGCACCGGACATATGGCATCTACCAATATACACTAAAGGAAGAAAACTTTGTAATTGATAGTCAAATGTCTTATAATGATGAGTTTATTGGTGGGGTGACCACCTTTGAACTAGTTGTCCGGTCACTAGGTACAGATGGGTCTACATACATCTAGCCTCCTGGCAAGTTAAACAGCACTTCTAGTCGCGCCATGCTATGGCATGACTCAGTAGCGCTGAGCGTCTTTCCGTGCTTCTTTTTACCTTCAAATGTGTCTTATTCATGCAACGATGTGAATGGGTAGCACAAGCAGCTTCTGCTGATTAAAACGATATACAGCATGTCTATATTCTGTGTGCAACTACAGGTGTATCTGCATGTTAAACACTACGTTACAGTGTTACAGCCACTGACACTGTAACGTAGCATTTTGCATGCAGATAAACCCGCAGTCGCTCAGAGAACATAGGCATGCTGCATATCATTTTAATGATGTGTGAATAAGACGCATTTGAAGGTAAAAAGATGCACAGAAAGATGCTTGTGCTACCGAGTCACACTGAGCTCCCCCATTATGTGTGACACATGTAGCGCACGGAGGAATGATGTATGTGGACACATCTGTAACTGTCTGCTGTTTTGTTAGTGAAGGGCTGTGGAATACTTTTGGGACTGCTGAAAGTGACCTTGCTTAGCCACTGATGTTGTTGTCTTTAACATCCTCACAACTTGTAATAAAGTACAACAAAGTGATTCAGCAAACCTGTGTAAGCACTGTCTACCACGCCTTTGGATATAAATACACTGCTCAAAAAAATAAAGGGAACACTTAAACAACACAATGTAACTCCAAGTCATTCACACTTCTGTGAAATCAAACTGTCCACTTACGAAGCAACATTGATTGACAATCAATTTCTCATGCTGTTGTGCAAATGGAATAGACAAGAGGTGGAAATTATAGGCAATTAGCAAGACACCCCCAATAAAGGAGTGGTTCTGCAGGTGGTGACCACAGACCACTTCTCAGTTCCTATGCTTTTTGGCTGATGTTTTGGTCACTTTTGAATGCTGGCGGTGCTTTCACTCTAGTGGTAGCATGAGACGGAGTCTACAACCCACACAAGTGGCTCAGGTAGTGCAACTCATCCAGGATGGCACATCAATGGGAGCTGTGGCAAGAAGGTTTGCTGTGTCTGTCAGCGTAGTGTCCAGAGCATGCAGGCGCTACCAAGAGACAGGCCAGTACATCAGGAGATGTGGAGGAGGCCGTAGGAGGGCAACAACCCAGCTGCAGGACCGCTACCTCTACCTTTGTGCAAGGAGGAATAGGAGGAGCACTGCCAGAGCCCTGCAAAATGACCTCCAGCAGGCCACAAATGTGCATGTGTCTGCTCAAACAGTCAGAAACAGACTCCATGAGGGTGGTATGAGGGCCCGACGTCAACAGGTGGGGGTTGTGCTTACAGCCCAACACCGTGCAGGACGTTTGGCATTTGCCAGAGACACCAAGATTGGCAAATTCGTCACTGGCACCCTGTGCTCTTCACAGATGAAAGCAGGTTCACACTGAGCACATGTGACAGACATGACAGAGTCTGGAGACGTCAAGGAGAATGTTCTGCTGCCTGCAACATCCTCCAGCATGACCGGTTTGGCAGTTGGTCAGTAATGGTGTGGGGTGGCATTTCTTTGGGGGGCCGCACAGCCCTCCATGTGCTCGCTAGAGGTAGCCTGACTGCCATTAGGTACCGAGATGAGATACTCAGACCCCTTGTGAGACCATATGCTGGTGCGGTTGGCCCTGGGTTCCTCCTAATGCAATACAATGCTAGACCTCATGTGGCTCGAGTGTGTGAGCAGTTCCTGCAAGACGAAGGCATTGATGCTATGGACTGGCCAGCCCATTCCCCAGACCTGAATCCAATTGAGCACATCTGGGACGTCATGTCTCGCTCCATCCACCAACGCCACGTTGCACCACAGACTGTCCAGGAGTTGGCAGATGCTTTAGTCCAGGTCTGGGAGGAGATCCCTTAGGAGTCCATCCGCCACCACATCAGGAGCATGCCCAGGCGTTGTAGGGAGGTCATACAGGCACGTGGAGGCCACACACACTAGTGAGCCTCAGTTTGACTTGTTTTAAGGACATTACATCAAAGTTGGAGCAGCCTGTAGTGTGTTTTTCCACTTTCATTTTGAGTGTGGCTCCAAAACCAGACCTCCATGGGTTAATTACTTTATTTCCAATTATAATTTTTGTGTGATTTTGGTGTCAGCACATTCAACTATGTAAAGAACAAAGGGCCTGATTCAGACCCACTCGCGAGCGGCTGTCCGCTCGCAAGTGGGTCGATGTTATGCACTGAGCATGCGCATGACGGAGGGAGCTCCGTCGTGCGCATGCGCCAGACGCGACGAGCGAAGGAAAGTCCTTCGCTCGTTGTGTCCGATCAAAGGGGGCGTGCTGTCAATGTTGATTGACAGCACGCCCCCTTTGGTGGGCGTGCCGGGGGCGTGCCTCCCTGACATTGCGTTCCCACGGGAACGCCTCCCGTCAGATGCCGGCCCACTGACATCACTAGTGATGTCAGTGGGAGTGATTTTGGCTCTGATAGAGCCAAAATCACTCCGGAGCTTGCGGTTGAAAACCTCAACCGCAGGCTCCGGCTCGCAATTTCGATGGTCGCGATGGTCTCGACCATCGCGGCCATCAAAAAGCACGCTCGTATAGCCTGTGGGTGGTGACCCACAGCTATACGAGCGTCCAGGAGGACGCTCCATGAAAATGGAGCCCGGCCCTCATTCAGAGCGTGCGCTCTGCTCAGAGCGTACGGCTCTGAATGAGGGCCAAAGTATTTAATAAGAATATTTCATTCATTCAGATCTAGGATGTGTTATTTTAGTGTTCCCTTTATTTTTTTGAGCAGTGTATAATACATTAATTCACTGTACTGTATCTTGTGTGTGTGTATGTTTATTTAATCAAGAGCTTCAGATTTTAATCTTTTTTTGTGCTCACTTTACTATCTATTAAATTAATAGAGTTTGCTACTTGAATATAAGCTCAATTATATTTTTTCATTATACAAGGATGTGTTGTTTTTTTCTTATATATAGCATAGCAAAAAACAGCAGAACTCAGAGACTGTCAAAATAGTTTTTTAATGTGAAAAATCACATAACAAACCAACCAACATTTCAATGTGCACAGGCCCCTTTGTCAAGGTGAGAACCGAGTACCACTGTTTGTTGTTACGCTATTCTATTCTCTCAGAGGGCACCGAAGTACAGAACCCCATTTGAGAAGTGTGCCAGTGTATTTGTTTCATATAATTTGGGGGACAGCTGGTTGGTAGTAATTACACAGTTGTTCTATATTTGTTGGAATTAAAAAATCATAGCATTTGTGAATAAATAAGTTTGTTTAGACTGAAGCTAATAAGGATAATTTTTGTACATTTTGCTAGTAACAAATGCTCTTAGTTTTAGGATTCTATAAATATCACAACTTTTGGAGGCAATATGACAATGACTTCACACTCTGTGTTCTTGCTATTCCTTTGTTACAAATGGATATTGTCTAGCACTATAGAGAACAATATCGGTAAGTAAAATGATACAGTAATAAAAATAATTGTACATACATTTTCATTTAGTTTCTATATACTGGTTTAATATTTTATGCAAATGTGCTGTTACTATTCCCAGCTTAGATAGTAGGAGAATCACAAATGTTTTATATTAAAATTGAAGGTATTAAAGAAATCAATAAAAAATACATTTTGTAGTACTGTATTAAAATATTCTTTTATTCCATGTATTCTTTAAGATCTGCCCAAAATTTAGCAAATGAGAGCTGAATTTAAATAACATATAATTAATCAGTTTGTAGAAATGTCAATTTCACATTCTTTTAGAAATGGCTAATTACAATATGAGGCCAGGGATGTATAAAAAATGCATCTGAAGCTCCTGCAGCCCTTGAAATATTATAAAAACATACTGTAGGTCTAGGGACTTTTTATTGCAACAATTTGTCACCATGCAAGCCATATAGCATTCACCCATTCACCTTTTACTAACCTTGATTAGGAGCAAAACTCAGAATGCTATAATAATTACATCCAATATACAGCATCTGGGCTCTGGGCTACATCTTTGCTTCCTATTCAGTGTACTGTACAAATATTTTTTTTGACTACTATGTTTACACAAATAGAGCAGACAACATTGTTCTCTGTACATTGTTTTCTTAATGAGTGAGCCGAACCAAAGGTAAATACCATAAAAAGGGGAGGAGCCAACAAATAACATGCATTTGCAAGAATGGAGGCCAGAAACGTATTGTGTAAACTTCACATATACATTTCTAAGAGGAGAAAACATCTACAATCTAGACAGGAAAAGCTTTATATAATTATTTATTGAAAAGTGGGAAAGGTATTGTTGCAAAGAAAGTGGTGACTTCACCATCTTGCTCAAATAAGCCTATAAAAAGTGTAGATATGAGCCAAGTGATTGCCCATTACCAACAACTCAATTCATAGATGGGGGACATCTGATTGCCCATTACCAACAGCTCAAAGCTTGGTGGGGTCCATAGGCAAATGCAGGGGGGGTTTCCATCTGCCTGGAAACCCCCTCCTAAGCCCACTCCATGACCACAATAGAAATAGTAATGTAATAGAATTTTAATAGTGCTGCATGTTCTTCACAGTATCACAAATTAAATAATTACCACCACCTGTCTATCTTTTAGCATGTATCAGTCAGTAATAAATAACCTGTGCACCAACTAGGAGATCTGCAAAACATTCACTGTTAGGGATGTGCTACTATAGAGCCCAATATGTACATATATGTCCAGGGCAGTGCTAGGTTATTCTGCTGCTCCCCCTGACTCCCGGACTTGCTCTAATACTCTGGAATGGTACCCTTGCTCCTAAATGTTTTCTGACAAAGCCTAGTAGTTTCAAGTCTGCCTGGCATATAAAAAGTCTTCTCTCTTCCTTCACTAAAGAACGGAGAGATTCACAGAAGTTGCAACTCTGCCTTCTCAAGAGACACAAATATTCCTTTCTACCACCTACTCATAAATAAAGCACTGACAAAAGTGGTTGAAAACATTTTAAATATAGAATGTACATTTTCTTATTATTTTCAATGGAATGCAATCTACCCAATGAATTACAAGAAGATCAATGATAAACAATACAGTGGTTATAGTGTGTTTTATTTAAATTCCAAAAATGGGTCTAACTCAAAGATATATGTAAAACCTGATGTTTACTGTTGTTAGCTCTACGTATGCACAGAATCCTCACTGCACGAAAGCTGCGATGCCACTCGCAGTGGCCGAAATGACATCATCATGATTGATATGCTTCTGGCATTTTGCAAGCGACGATACACAGTGATACAGAAAACGAGTGTGTCAACCCCATTTTCAGTTAGTGCTGAAGCCAGTGGCTGAGCTGCACTAACTTCAGCAGCGTGAATTTCCCAGCCATCCTGAGTAACCTGAGGCATGACCGATGTTCACGCAGATGGTCTGAGCCTGTGTCTTCCAATGCTTGCAGTGGATCAGAGAGGCCACCAGGAAGCATTTATTTACAAAAGACACCTCCAGTAGTATTATCTTATTACAACACACCTGCTGCATACATAGAAGTTGTGCATATTTAAACTGCATGTAATTTGCACAAAGGGGCGTTCTTGCTCAGGAAGGGTTGAGGAAGGGTGCAAAAGCAGCAGACCAGCAATTCTGTGTATATAGACATATCTTTTACACAATTGCAGCTGCAGTTTTGAATGTAACGCAGCTGCAAAAATATGCTAATAATTCATAAGATCACCCAATAATAGAGACGCCCACTTACCTGTGTACGACATCACTTTCCTGCGTTAATATTGGTAACATCGGCACACATCGAGAAGCCATCTGACCAGCTGCAAACACTTCAGTTCTCCCAACGCGCAGTGGAATCTCATGCTGCATTTATGATCGCAGTGGCTTATTTATGTACGCCCTTGGAAACAGCATTCAAACATACAGACATGCCTACATTTTGCTGTCCACCCCATTGTTATCACCCCCAAATGCTGACAACCAGTCAATCACTTTGCAATGGATTGCTTTGGTGCATCCATAATTGCAATGAGATTGCTGCGCACGCACAGTGCAGCTTATACACAAGTGCAATGACAAACAATCTCTCAATCTGTGTAAAAATCGCCATTGCGTCCATCTCTGAATTAAGCCCTCAGGCAGAAATGAAAGTATCCCTGTTTGCGGAACATATCATGCGTGAACTCACACCGCACATGCTCAGAATAATACTGGAGATGCAGAGGCAAGCACATTTCAATTGCATCTACACTTACTACAAAGAGGTGGAACTGGGTTGTAACTAGGGGTGTGCACCGGCCACTTTTCGTGTTTTGTGTTTTGGTTTTGGATCTGGATCTTTCTTCGTGTTTTGGATCTGGATTGGTTTTGCCAAAACCACCCTTCCGTGTTTTGGATTCTGGGTTTTGTGTTTTGGATCTGTATTTTTTTGAAAAAAAGCATAAAAACAGCTAAAATCACAGAATTTGTAGGTTTTTCTGCTCCTATGCTATTATTAACCTCAATAGCCTTAATTTCCACTCATTTCCACTCTATTCTGAACACCTCACACCTCACAATAGTGTTTTTATGTCCAAAAGGTTGCACCGAGGTAGCTGGATGACTATGCTAAGCGACATGAGTGGGTGGCACAAACACGTGACCCATCTAGTGACACTGCAGTGGCAGACAGGATGGCAGTTTGAAAAACTAGGCCCCAAACTGTACATAATGCAAAGAAAAAAAAGAGGTGCAAGATGGAATTGTCCATGGGCCCTCCCACCCACCCTTATGTTGTATAAACAGGACATGCACACTTTAACAAACCAATCATTTCAGCACCAGGGTCTGCCACACAACTGTGGCTGAAATGATTGGTTCGTTTGGGCCCCCACAAAACAAGCTGGCAATTAATCTGTCCCTGCATAAACTGGCTCTACGGAGGCAAGATGTCATCCTCATCCTCCTCATCCACCGATTCCTCACCCTCTTCAGTGTTGTGTACATCCTCATCCTCACAGAGTATTAACTCGTCCCCACTGGAATCCACCACCACAGGTCCCTCTGTACGTTCTGGAGGCTGGTATCCCTGGAAGAGCTGATAATTCATTTTGATGAACATCATCTTCTCCACATTCTGTGGAAGCAACCTCCTACGCCTTTCGCTGACAAGGTTCCCGGCTGCACTAAACACTCTTTCAGAGTACACACTGGAGGGGGGGCAACTCAGGTAAAATAGAGCCAGTTTGTACAGGGGCCTCCAAATTGCCTCTTTTTCCTGCCAGTACAGGTATGGACTGTCTGACATGCCTACTTGGATGCTGTCACCGATGTAATCCTCCACCATTCTGTCAATGGTGACAGTATCATAAGTAGTGACAGTAGATATGTCAGAAATTTGTTGCCAGGTCCTTCAGTCCGGACCAGATGTCCAAACTTGGTCCTGCCTTCCCTGCATCACCACCAGCGGGTTGCTTAGGATACCTAAGTTTTTTCCTGGCAGCCCGAGTTGCGGGAGAAAATGAAGAAGGAGCTGTTGACGTGTCACGTTCTGCTTCAGCTGACAGTGTTTTCACCAGCAGGTCTTTGCACCTCTGCAGGCTTGTGTCGGCCAGAAAGAGAGACACCACATAGGCTTTAAACCTAGGATCGAGCACGGTGGCCAAAATGTAGTGGTCTGATTTCAACAGATTGACCACCCTGGAATCCTGGCAAAGCGAATGAAGGGCTTCATCCACAAGTCCCACATGCTGAGCGGAATCGCTCTGTCTTAGCTCCTCCTTCACTTTCTCCAGCTGCTTCTGCAAAAGCCTGATGAGGGGAATGACCTGACTCAATCTGGCATCGTCAGAACTGACTTCACGTGTGGCAAGTTCGAAGGGCTGGAGAACCTTGCACAACACGGAAATCATTCTCCACTGTGCTTGAGTCAGGTGCATACCCCCTCCTTTGCCTATGTCATAGGTGGATGTATTGGCTTGTATGGCCTTTTGCTGCTCCTCCATCCTCTGAAGCATATAGAGGGTTGAGTTCCACAGCGTCACAACCTCTTGTTTCAGGTGATGGCGGGGCAGGTTCAAGAGTGTTTGCTGGTGCTCCAGTCTTTGGCACGCAGTCGCTGAATGGCGAAAGTGGGCAGAAATTTTTCGGGCCACCCAAAGCGTCTCCTGCACGCCCCTGTCGCTTTTCAGAAAATTTTGCACCACCAAGTTTATTGTGTGAGCAAAACATGGGACATGCTGGAATTTGCCCAGATGTAATGCCCGCACAATATTGGTGGCGTTGTCAGATATCACAAATCCCTAGGAAAGTCTAAGTGGGGTAAGCCACTGGGCGATGATTTCCCTCAGTTTCTCTAAGAGGTTGTCGGTGGTGTGCCTCTTACTGAAACTGGTGATACACAGCGTAGCCTGCCATGTAACGAGCTGGCGTTTCTGAGAAGCTGCTACTGGTGACGCTACTGCTGTTGCTGCGTAAGGTGATACATCTACCCAGTGGGCTGTCACAGTCATATAGTCCTTAGTCTGCCCTGTTCCACTTGTCCACATGTCCGTGGTTAAGTGGACATTGGGTACAACGGCATTTTTCAGGACACTGAGGACACTTTTTCTGACGTTTCTGTACAGTCTCGGTATCGCCTGGCTAGTGAAGTGGAATCTAGACGGGATTTGGAACCGGGGACACACTACCTCCATCAATTGTCTAAATCCCACTGCACTAATGGCGGATACCGGATGCACGTCTAACACCAACATAGCAGTCAAGGCCTCAGTTATACGTTTTGCTTCAGGATGACTGCTGTCGTACTTCATCCTCCTCGCTAAGGACTGTTGGAGGGTCAATTGATTAGTAAAAGTAGTGGTGTTCCTACTTCCTCTCTGGGATGATGAACAACTCCCAGCAGCAGCAACAGCAGCAGCGGCATCAGGAGGCGTAGCAATGCAGGATCCTCCGGAGGAATCCCGGATAGGAGAGTCAGTCATGCCAGTGACATGGCCTGCAGGACTACTTCCGATCCTGACTAAGGAGGAAATTGATGAGGAGGGAGTTGACGGTGTGGTTTGCAGGCGCTTGGATACAACAGGACAACGGGATTTAGGTGTCCCTGGACTGCTTATGGTCTTAGCAAAAGTTTCTGAACTTGACAGTAACTTATTATGAACACGCTGCAGGTGCCGTATAAGGGAGGATGTTCCTAGGTGGTTAACGTCCCTTCCCTTACTTATTCCACCTTTACATATGGTACATATGGCGACAGTTGTTGTTCGGATTTGGATAGAAATATTGCCAGACCAAAGAGGTGGAATGTTTGGTCTTCTGCCCAGGCATGACCGTGATGGGCTTTTTCATCCCACGGACAACAACTGTCTCCCCCAGAGCCTGATTTAAACAAACCACATCACCATCAGAATCCTCCTCGCCAACTTCCTCCTCAGCGCCAGCTACACCAGTATCCTCATCCTGTTGTACTTCAACAGTGACATCTTCAATTTGCATATCAGCAAGTGGACTGTGGGTGCTCCTTTCAGCACTTGCAGGGGGCGTGCAAATGGTGGAAAGAGCCACCTCTTCCCGTCCAGTGCTGGGAAGGTCAGGCATCGCAACCACCACCACACTTGGACTCTCCTTGGGGATTTGTGATATCTTCTTAGAAAGCACAGTTCTTCACTGTGCTTTTGCCAGCTTAACTCTTTTGATTTTTTTAGTTGGAGGAGGGCTTCCATCGTCATGTGAAGCTGAACCACTAGTCATGAACATTCCAGAGATCGACCTTAGCCGTTCCTTGCCACTCTGTGTCGTAAATGGCATTTTGGCAAGTTTACGTTTCTATTCAGATGATTTAAATGTTTTTTTCAAGGTCATTTTCCTGAACTTTGTCATTTGGGATTGTATGTGCCCTCTACTATGACATTGGGCATCGGCCTTGGCAGACGACGTTGATGGCATGTTATCGTCTATGTCATGACTAGTGGCAGCAGCTTCAGCACTAGGAGGAAGTGGTTCTTAATCTTTCTCTATTTTATTTTTATCGGAGAAAGTTTGGTCCTCCATTTATGTTATATAGATTTGATATATACGTGCGGCTAAACACAGAAAATATTTTTTTATTTTTGCTGGAGAGTAGTGCACTTTGTTGGTTACACCACCCTTTAAGAAATGAGCCAGCCGGCTCTTTACTTATGGGACACAGGCGCACGCTTGGCGCTGCTCCTTTGTTGATGCACGTGCGGCTACTGCGCACACAAATCACAAACACAGAAATAATATTTTGTTTTGGTTTGGACTGGAGTGTACTTTGGGGGTTACAGCACCCTTTAACAGTCAAGCCAGCTGGCCCTTTACTTATGACACAGGCGCACACTTGGCATTACTTTGTTGATGCACGTGCGGCTACTGCGCACACAATTCACAAACACAGAAAATATTATTTTTTTTGGTTTGGACTGGAGTGTACTTTGGGGGTTACAGCACCCTTTAATGGTCAAGCCAGCCAGCCCTTTACTTATGACACAGGCGCACGCTTGGCACTACTTTGTTGATGCACGTGCGGCTACGGCACGCACAATTCACAAACACAGAAAATATTATTTTTTTTGGTTTGGACTGGAGTGCACTTTGGGGGTTACAGCACCCTTTAACGGTCAAGCAAGCCGGCCCTTTACTTATGACACAGGCGCATGCTTGGCACTACTTTGTTGATGCACGTGCAGCTACTGCACACACAATTCACAAACACAGAAAAATTTATTTTTTTTGGTTTGGACTGGAGTGAACTTTGGGGGTTACAGCACCCTTTAATGGTCAAGCCAGCCGACCCTTTACTTATGACACAGGCGCACGCTTGGCACTACTTTGTTGATGCACGTGCGGCTACTGCGCACACAATTCACAAACACAGACAATATTATTTTTTTTGGTTTGGACTGGAGTGCACTTTGGGGGTTTCAGCACCCTTTAATGGTCAAGCCAGCTGACCCTTTACTTATGACACAGGCGCACGCTTGGCACTACTTTGTTGATGCACGTGCGGCTACTGCGCACACAATTCACAAACACAGACTATATTTTTTTTTTTTGGTTTGGACTGGAGTGCACTTTGGGGGTTACAGCACCCTTTAACGGTCAAGCCAGCTGGCACTTTACTTATGACACAGGCGCACGCTTGGAACTACTTTGTTGAAGCACGTGCGGCTACTGCGCACACAATTCACAAACACAGAAAATATTATTTTTTTTGGATTGGACTGGAGTGTACTTTGGGGGTTACAGCACCCTTTAATGGTCAAGCCAGCCGGCCCTTTACTTATGACACAGGCGCACGCTTGGCACTACTTTGTTGATGCACGTGCGGCTACTGCGCACATAATTCACAAACACAGAAAATATTTTTTTTTCTGGTTTGGACTGGAGTGTACTTTGGGGGTTACAGCACCCTTTAACGGTCATACCAGCCGGCCCTTTACTTATGACACAGGCGCACGCTTGGCACTACTTTGTTGATGCACGTGCGGCTACTGCGCACACAATTCACAAACACAGAAAATATATTTTTTTTTTGGTTTGGACTGGAGTGTACTTTTGGGGTTACAGCACCCTTTAACGGTCAAGCCAGCCGGCCCTTTACTTATGACACAGGCGCACGCTTGGCACTACTTTGTTGATGCACATGCGGCTACTGCGCACACAATTCACAAACACAGAAAATATATTATTTTTTTAGCACTTGGGGGGAGCACCCCTGATGGACAGAGCACCCCCTGGACAACACTACAGCACCCCTTTAGGACTGGGACACTGCACAGGACTTTGGAGTGGACACAGCCCCTATGGAGAACTGACTGCACAACATAGTCCAGCCAGCCCCTATGGACTTTGAAGTAGTGGACACAGCCCCTATTAACAACAGCAGCACAGCATAACACAGCCAGCCCCTATGGACTTTGAAGTAGTGGACACAGGCCCTAGGGACAACAGCAGCACAGCGCAGCACAGCGCAGTACAACACTACTCTGCACTACACTACACTACTCAGCCCAGCCAGCCCTAACTCCCACCCTCCCTCTTCACTGTCGACAGCCGAGTGAGAAAATGGCACCGACGCGGGTACCTTATATAGGATCCAAAACCCGCAAGACCCGGAAGGCGGGATGATGACGTTTTGCCTCGATTTCAGATCCGAGTCAGGCGGGAAAAGTCGAGCCTGACTCGGATCTGCCTCGGATCGGGGGGGCTCGGGGGGGTTCGGATTTCAGAAATCCGAACCCGCTCACCCCTAGTTGTAACAGAGCAATACTGCCACCACTAAGTTTTAGTTTAAGAACATTTTTTTTGGAAGTCTTCAGTTACTTCCTGCCTTATACCAAACTGCAATCAAAACCTACACTACTGGTCAAAAGTTTTAGAACACCACCATCTTTTCAGCTTTA
Source organism: Taudactylus pleione (assembly GCA_031769625.1). Classification (NCBI taxonomy): domain Eukaryota; kingdom Metazoa; phylum Chordata; class Amphibia; order Anura; family Myobatrachidae; genus Taudactylus; species Taudactylus pleione. The sequence continues at coordinate 310,391 of JAUIMM010000031.1, forward strand.
ATTGAAATATAACCACCTCAAGTGCAGTGAATAACCTGAAATGGTACAAAGGTAAGCAGTAAACTGCTAGAGGTTAAAAAAAATAGTTTTGGTTAGTAAAACTGAAGTATAATGTAGATTTCAAAGTTCTGCAGCAATGTAAAAAAGGTGTGCCTGGGCCATGAAGCACTGCCGCTGGAAGAGAAGAAGGTCTTATGAACCAATGAATCAAAATTTGATATCTTTGGTTCATCGAGCTGGGTTTTTGTATACTGTTAAGTTGGCAAAAGAATGGTTCCTCGGTGTGTGTGGCATGGTCCTGTCGAAGTCGGATGATTGGATGAGATCAGATCTTTGAAAATATCTGAAGAAGCCATGTTTGGGTTGTCTGCATGACGCCATCTGGCATAGTCAGTATAATATCATTGTATGCAGCGCTATTTAGCATTGTGTACATCTGCTGTGTTACTGCACACTTAAAGTCTTTACATAATAAATGCACACGGATACACATATGTATTTAAAAGACTTTATATATCTTTAAAAATGCAAGGTTTGGCCAGTGCTGGGAGACAAGTCCAGTGGACATGTCTGTGACTAGTAATTAAAAAACACACACATACTGTGAGGTGCAGACGAGTGTTTTGAATGAACCATTGTTTTTAAGTCTGACTATCATTGTATGCTTAAAGGAACTAGCATTTACCTTCCAAATAGGCTGGAGAGAGACCTTTGATTACATTGTGATTCCATCAAGAATCTGCTGGACATCTCTGATCAGAACAACCCCATTGTCTGTCACTTTTGAACATTATCAGTTACTGAATAAAGCTATGTATATATTAATATACGAATATGACACTGATGCACATTTGCACACACATATATATATATATATATATATATATATATACATACATACACTTAAACAATCACAGGTGTATCCACAATGCGTGCACCCATATACACAGTTGCTATTGTATTTATAAACACACACATAGCACATGTTTACGCTGTACACAACCCCTGCACACAGCACACCTTTTATGCTACGTGTAGACGCACAACGCATACTTACATATAATCATAAATATACACTCACTCATAAAAGGTTCTTTTACATTAAACAATAATATTAGAGGTTTTAATAGCATATAATTATGTTGAGAAATGTATGTATATGATATTTAAGGTACACAACATGGTAGACATGGCATGTTTGGTACTATACTGACACATTGTTTATTTCCAGATATCCGAACCTACCAGCGAAGGAGTCACATCTTGCGCTCGATGGTTATGGATCATAGGAAATTATTGGTTAGAATGTATACTCTGTATGTAATGTCTTAAACCAATTAGGGAAAGACAATGTAATCTCAAGAGGCTGTGGAGAATTGGGACATACCCCTAGTGAACTGTCCTATAAACTACAGCATACTACAAAGACCAAGAGCAAGAACCAATGGATTTATGTTTGTCTGTCTACATTGTTGTTATCATGATCTGTTAGGGTATATAGCCTGTGTACCGGTCCCAGTCAGTAGCATTCTCTTTGGATGACCACAGGCTTCTGGACTGATGACTGTATGCTGGGACCGGTGCGCATGTGTATGAATTGGGCTGTATCGTATATTCTGTATTTAATTCTCTTTGCTCTAATTGTGCTAGATCAAAGCATGTACCTTTCTTTTTTATTGCAATAAGAATTTTTATGCTTTGGTACCACAATTATTGTCTGGACAGCGATTATTTCTCTCTAGCAATTAAGGGGTATTCATAGTCCAGTGATGTGCGGTGCCTTACCAGCCAGGTAAATGGCGGGGGAGGCACTGGCTAGTATCAGAGCCAGATTTAAACATACAGATATGTGGGCATTATACAAAGGTGCAGCAGTATATACTGTAGGGCTGGAAATGTGGTGAGTTTTGAACAGGCATGTGCGGAAAATATTGACAGAGGAGATAGTGCCTCACTTGCCATAGACTTTTTACTCCAAAGTCTTGACTATAAAAATTATTTGAATGATACAAAGAAGATAATTCTAATATTTTCTTCAAAGTTTTGACTATATAAATGATAAGAAAAAATTAGAGTATACCTGAGTATGACAGGAAAGTATCTGCAAACCTGCCTCACCTGACCGCACATCACTGGCATGGTCAGATATGTACACAATGTCAATATTTATGCAGTTGAGTGATTATCGTCCGACTGCGCATGCATCTTATCCACAATGTGCACATTGTGTGGTCAAATGTGACTAAGGTATTAGGGAAGATTTACGCGCAAGTGATTCACCAGCAGTAAAAACAAATACAAGTCAATGGTTATTTCATTTCAGTTCTTCAACTTTGAGGTCTGTTTCCCCTAAATTCACTTTCATGGACTTAGGGCCTGATGCAGCAAGGATTGCAGTTGCAAATATGTATGCAATCAGCCGATTGTTGTGTTCTGCCCTTAGTTCACTTTAACTGTGAACCCATATTGTAGCTCTCTTCTAAAACCTAGTAGATATATTACATTAGTTCAATTAACATTGTATACTTTTCTCACATTTACTGTACATATGAAACATTTGTGCTTTATTGATCTTTGCAACACTAAACTAGCCAGTCAAATGGGAATATTGCTCCTCTGTGAAAACCGAACACCTCTGAGCAACCAAAGCAAGAATACAAAAAAGAGACCATTGAAGCTTTCCCATCTTTGCTGACAAACAATTTTATCTGCTGTATGTTTATATCTTATCATGACAAAGGGGTCTATTCATTTTGTTAGTTATCGGGGTCCGAGCGGACAGCTGATCTGAAAATCAACTGTCTTCCAGAATGGCTTCACTGCTTCCTGCAATGAAACTTAGCACTGCCATGTCTGAATCAGTACTACCAGTGCACCTGCGTGAACTAGAGTTCACACAGGTGCACAGAGCCCTGGCAGAGTCCTGCAATCCCAGACCCCTTCAGCGGTGTGAGCGTGCCGTGTGTGGGACCAAACACCATCTAAAAAAGTCAAATGATTGCCCAGTCAATGCTTGAAAATATTGTATTTTCGGAGCTTGATAAATATTTAGGTCCCCATACTAGTGTATGTGGAATAGAGATGAGTGGATCCTGTTCTCAGAGAACCGGACCCACCCGAACTTAAAGATTCAAGCCAAGAACTGAGTCCAGCTCGGGTTTTCCTGCCTGACTCAGATCTCAAAGCGAGGCAAAACGTTATCCTCCCGCTGTCGATTCTCATGGGTTTTGGATTATATAAAAGTCCCCACAATCGGCACCATTTTCACTTTGGCTGTGGAGAGTGTAGTAAACGGATGTGCTGTGTCCATCCAAGAGCTGCTGTATCTGTCCATCCAGGGGTTGGTGTGTCCATCCAGAGGTTGCTTTGTCCATCCAGGTCAGTGGCTGCTGTGTCCATCCACGGGTTGCAGTGTCCATTCTGGGCAGGGGCTGCTGTGTCCATCCGGGGGTTTCTTTGTCCATCCAGGGCAGGAGCTGCTGTGTCCAACCAGGGGAGCTCTGTCCATCCAAGGGTGCCCAGTGCATAAACAAATAAAAGCTAACAATAATATAATTTAAAAAAAAATAATATATATTTTTTTGTGCTGTAACTCAGTGTACTATATTATTATTTTTTTTACTGTGATGCTGCCTATCAGACCACAGTGTAATATTCATACACATATTGTTTGTGACACTGTAGGTGGTAGTGGAGTGTATAATAAATATTGTGATACTGTTAGTGGAAACGCAGTGTATTTGTAAAAAATACTTTGACACTGTAAGTGAAAAACGCAGTGTATTCATAAAAAATATTGACACTGTTAGTGGAAATGCAGTGTATTTGTAAAATATATAGTGACACTGTAAGTGGAAAACGCAGTGTATTCGTAAAAAATATTGTGACACTGTTAGTGAAAATGCAGTGTATTTGTAAAAGATATTGTAACACTATAAGTGGAAATGCAGTGTATTCATAAAAAATATTGACACTATTCATGGAAACGCAGTGTATTCGTAAAAAATATTGTAACAGTTAGTGAAAATGCAGTGTATTCATAAAAAAATATTGTGACTCTAAGTGGAAAACACAGTGTATTCGTAAAAAATATTGACAGTTAGTGGAAACGCAGTGTATTCGTAAAAAATATTGTGACACTAAGTGGAAAACACAGTGTATTGATAAAAAATATTGTGACACTGTTAGTGGAAATGCAGTGGAACTATTTTAACCCAAATCCTGACAACAGTTGTGAAGGCATTTCTATTCTGTACCATTTGTAAAGCCCAAATTAGTAGAGATAGGCACCTTAACCATCTAGGAACCTCCACCCTGTTTATGTAATTTTGCAAAATTCAGAAACTTTGGCTAAAATAGTAAAAACAAGCAGTCCAGCATCAGCTAGTTCCCTTCTCTTTGCTAGATCCAAGCACCTACCATCATCACCACCAACACCTTCATCAACAATATCCTCAATCATAAAGCAATTGGTTTGCTTGGTCCCCCACAAAACAAGCTACCAATAGGAAGTTGACATTGTTGGCAATGATCTCTATATGCTTAACTGGCATTACAGAGGCAAGATGTTGTCACCATCATCATAATCCGATTCCTCACCCTCATCAGTGTATACATCATCCTCACACAATATTAATTTGTCGCCACTGGAATCCACCATTACAGGTGCCTCTGTATTTTTTGCACATAATTGATGATAAAGGTCTTTCTTGTAGAATTTGTAGTTCATTTTGATGGATATCATCTTTTCCACATTTTTGGGAAGTAGCCTCATAGGCCAATCACTGATAAGGTTCCTGGCTGTGCTGAAAACTCTTTCTAAGTACACACTGGAAGGTGGGCAACTAAAGCAAAGCCAGTTTGTGCAAGGGCCTCCAAATTACCTTTTTTCTGCCAGTAGTCAAATGGACTGTCTGACATGCCTATTTGGATTTTGAATGCTATCGTTAACATTTTTTAAATAGTCCTCAACCATTCTTTGAATGGTGACCATATCAGATGGAGTCACAGTAGAGGTGTCATTAATTATAGGCAATTATGACCCGACCAGATGTCAAAACTTAGCTGTGTTGACTCATCTGTGTCACCAGTGGGTGTTTTGAAAGTTTAGTCTTTTCTTGGCAGATGCACTTGCAGGAGAAACTGAAGTAGAAGCCATTGCTGCATCATGTGCCACTTGAGCTGACAATTTGCTTACCAACAGCTCTATGTATCTCTTCAGATTTGTGTCCATTGGGATGGAGTCAAGGTACAGGTTTCATTAATTATAGGCAATTCTGACCCAACCAGATGTTAAACTTTGGTTGTGTTGACTCATCTCTATCACCAGTGGGTGTTTTGAAAGTTTAGTTTTTCTCGGAAAATGCACTTGCTGGAGAAACTGAAGGAGAAGCTATCGCTGCATCACGTGCCACTTGAGCTGACAATTTGTTTACCAACAGCTCTTTGCATCTCAGATCTGTGTCCATTGGGAAGAAAGAGACTGGGATGAGAATCCACTCCCAGCAGCAGCAGGCATGGTGCTCAAGGATTCTCAAGAAAGTCACAGTGTAAGACTTAAACCTTAAATCTTAAATCTTGCATTTGCTCTGTTCGGCTTGTCCACATATCTGTGGTTAAGTGGACAGTGGGTACAACAGCAATTTGGAGGCCACTAACTATTTTTTTGAATGTTCCTGTACAGGTTGGGAAATGATTTTCAAGTGGAATCTTTGCAAATTACTATTTAACAGTCAGTTGTTTTGGAAAGCACTACTAGTAGTCTTCCTGGTCCCCTTCTGGGATGAAAATCCACTCCCAGTAGCAGCAGCAGGCTTGGCACTCATGGATTCTTAAGAAAGACACAACGTAAGACTTAAACCTTAAATCTTAAATCTTGCATTTGCTCTGTTCAGCTTGTCCACATATCTGTGGTTAAGTGGACAGTAAGTACAATGGCATTTTGGAGGCCACTAATTATGTTTTTTTTATGTTCCTGTACAGGTTGGGAAATGATTTTCAAGTGGAATCTTGCAAAGGATTATTTAACAGTCAATTGTTTTGGAAAGCACTACTAGTAGTCTTCCTGGTCCACTTCTGGAATGAAAATCCACTACCAGCAGCAGCAGGCATGATGCTCAAGAAGTCTTCTGGGGCTAAGACTGATCTGAATGAGTAAAATATTTTTTGTAAATGCCTCCCCTCCACCCCTCTCTTTCTCCCTCATAAATTTACTTCAGAATCAAAAAATTAAATTAAACTCACTACCAATAACCCTACCTGTCCCTGCCTTCAACTACATACACACTCCAACTCCCTCAGGCCTCTTGAATAATAAAAACATTTGTTTCCTGATGTACCATGTTGGAAGTTGAACTGCCACGTGTTTGTGCCACCCATTGCTGCCGCTTAACTTAGTCAGTCAGCTAGCTTGGTGCAAATTTTGGGCCTAAACTGAATGAAAACAATATTGTGAGCTGTGAGGTGGTCAAAATTGACTGGAAATGAGTGTAAATTAATGTTATTGAGGTTAATATTACTGTAGGAACAAAACAACAAAACAAATTATGTGATTTTAGCAGATTGTATATATTTAAAAAAAAAAATCCAGATCCAAAACCAAAACATGCAAAGGGTGGCTTTTGCAAAACCAAATCCAGATCCAAAACACAAGGAGATACCGATCCAAAACAAAAACATGGGGGTTGGCACACATCTCTGATGGGGACAGTGGGCCACACCTAAAGAGAAAGGTAAGCAGGAGATATCTGTGATATTACCTTTTTTAATGAATGGCCCCAAAATTTAATTTCAAAAGCAGGTGATTATGTTCATTTGCAGCTACTTTTGACGAAAGTAAGTGATAATGAATAGACCCCAAAATGTTTGGCGGAAATGGAGTCATGTGATTAGGTTAAGGAGGAAATGAAGAGAGGAGTGTCAAGATATATCAGCAGTAATGGAAAAGGAAGAACTGCTAGGGTAGTGGAAGAGAAAATGGGTGCTGTGTGTTGGGTTTTGAATCTTTTGCTATTGATTTAGGTAGCAAATGTAAAAATAGTATATAAAGATGAAGGGGGTGATGGTGGGCAGAGAAGCGAGTTGAAGATGGCAAATAAAAAATGAGTGTTGGTAGACTGGGTAGATATTAGTGACTTAAATAGGGTTTGTTTGGTGGGAGAGGTGATACTGTAGTACAAAGATGCAAAGCAGCTACATTTCGCTCTCTTATATGATCTAAAATAATTTTTTGTTCTGCCAACAGATACACTTCTACCAGGAAAAAACAAGTGTGCTTCAAATACAGGTACATAAGTGCACATATATTTCTTGTCAAGCATTCTGTGAGCAGCATGAGATAAAGGCTCCAACAAACTACTGCTATACTGTTTATCTTAATAGGAAAATGTATGTGTTTTAGTTTAGTCTTGATGACCTCATGAACATGCTATCTAGTCTTCTTTCAGTAGCATCATCGTATACTCATTGCGATGTCAATAAACCAAACTCACTGACTGGAGAATATGGAGACCCCACAACAGTACTGGATAATGGAATAATTTAAAAACAGAGAAAGGGTTAAAGTAAGGCTAATCCTATTGGTGGGATACACATTTAACTAGTTCAGTGTCAAAGATTAGAAGTGCTTTTGATGTTTGCCTGATTTTGTCCATTTCAGCAATGTTTGTGACTGACAATAATACCTATGTGTGTCACATGATTCATTTAGGAAGTGTTGCCTGGTGGAAAGTAATGGTAATGTTATTTGTAATATTTAAAGAAAGGCAAACTTGTGATAACAATTTAGGCAAATTGAATTTTGCTACATTATGCTGCTCATAATCAATTTATTGGTTCACCACTGGTGCATGTAAGGGAAGGGTTAATCTAGACAAGAAAAAACAAAACACATAAACCCCCATAACAATTCAATGGATTAGCAAAAGAGGTATAAATTCTACCTATAGTAATAATTAAATGGAAAGGACTCAGTTTCTGCTCAAGTGGTCGTACACTACTATACATAATAATTGCCCCACTTTGGGTCATACATTCATGTGTTTCTAAATTGAAAGACAACCTAAAGCCCAGGATTTTTCAATATGGCACTAATTTAACTGAAATTGAATTTTGCAACAGAACATGGGTGACGAATTCTGGCAATACAATCTTCAAGATCTACTTTAACTTTGCTGTTCACTGTGGGCCTGATTCAGCAAGGATAGCAGTTGCTTATACACATGCAATTAGCTGATTGTTGCGTTCTGTGCATGTGTATGCATCGCAGTGCACAAAAAAGTCATTGCGATCGGGACTGGGATCACAGTGACTACGCAGACCCATCGCAGAGTGATTGACAGGATTGACAGAGGGTGGTCGGCTGAACATAGGCATGCCAGTGCATTTCATCGCCGTTGCATGGGCATGCATAAATTATCCACTGTGATAACATACGCAGCATGAGGCCTCATAGCGTGCGCTGAAGCAATTCCTGAGTGAGGTCTGACCTGCCTTAACTGTGCATATGGGTCTGATGTTACTCGATTGTACTGATATTTTTACAGGATTGCTAACCATTACGGATATGCATGTAAAGCAAAGAAGTGCTGCGGCAGCATCGCTATGGTTTAGCATACTATTGCACAGAACTGTGTGCGTATGCTATATTGTGATCCGTAGTGAATCAGGCCCTGTGTTTGTCAACAGGCAAGTGGAAATGCAAAACTATGTGCAAAACAGTTTGGAAAATTAACTTATTTTTAATAATTTTGCAATAATTTGCTTTATTGATTCCTGCTTCTAAATAAGCACAATTTACCATGATTCTCTACTGCCAAAGAATTATAACACAAGGCAAAAAGTTAAATAAATATATTACTAAATATAAAATTATATTTATATTGCAGTTTAGTATCATTGGAATGCTATACATTCTGAGGCCTAACTGCAATGTTTAACTATTTAGTAGATTTCAATTAAAATTAAATATCTTTCCAGATGTGCAAGACAATAATTAATTTAAATTGTATTTAAACAATTACATATAACTGAATACAGATTGCTACTGCCCTTAATGACTATCTTTAATGCAATCCCCTTTATGTTCTACTTGAGCCATATCTAATAATGAATAATAATAATGAATGCTAAAAAAGAAGCAAAACACAAAGGCTAATATCATAACATGTGTCTAGCTCCATGTACGTCAGTGGCGGTATTTATTTTATATAAATGTCATATAGTGTATCTTCATATCACAGAGTCCTCCTCTCTGACTTACCTGGTTGACACAACTGGTTCAATGAAGGATGATCTTCAACAGCTTAAGTTGGTTAATGGCTGGCTTCTCGATCAAGTATCAGCAAAGTTTCCTTGTGGAGTACGACAATATACAATGGTGGAGTACAATGATCCAAGTATGAAAGTACACTTTTCTTTCTGCCAAATTGATTTAGGTTGTGCAATGGATTTAGTTTATGCGCTTAGATTACAATAATCATTGATTAAAAAATATATTTCACAATATGTATACATATATTAGAGATGAGCGGTTCGGATTCTGTGGAATCCGAACCGCTCCGAACATTGGGGATCCGAGTCCACCCGAACCCTGTTCGGGTGTTCCCCGCCTGACTCGGATCCCCGTTCGGGGCCGAACGGCGGCCGCCTGATGTCGGATTCTCACTAGAGAATCCGACATCAGGGCTCCTATTGTGTAGGGCAGAGCGCTCTGCCCTACACAGATACAAACACACAGCCGCCAGCGGCAGCTGTGTGTTTGTTACAGCAGCCAATGAGAGTCACACAGACTCTCATTGGCTGCTGCACGGAGGGAGCCGGCTGGAGCTCACACATGAGCTCCGTCTTCCAGCTCCCTCCTCAGCGTGTGACAGAGCGGACGGCGCGAGAGCGGGGATACAGGTAAGTTTTTTTTTTTTTACTTGTGCAAGGGCTGGGGGAGCTACTGGGGGGGTCTGCAACTGGGGGTCCATAATACTGGGGGGGCCTGCTACTGGGGGGCTATACTACTGGGGGGGTCTGCTACTGGGGGTGGCTATACTACTGGAGGGGGCTATACTACTGGGGGGGTCTGCTACTAGGGGGGGTCTGCTACTGGGGGTCCATACTACTGAGGGGCTATACTACTGGGGGGGGCTTACTACTGGGGGGTGGTCTGCTACTGGGGGGGTCTGCTACTGGGGGGGCCATACTACTCAGGGACCATACTGGGGGGGCATACTACTGGGGGGGCTTAGTACTACTGGAGGGGGCATACTACTGGGGGGGGCTTACTACTACAGGGGGGGTCATATTACGGGGGGCTAATACTGGGGCAGCCTACTACTGGCGGGGGGCCTACTAATGGGGGGCATACTACTGGGTGGCATGTTAATGGGGGGCATACTACTGGGGGGGCCAGCTAATGGGGGGCATACTACTGGGTGGCATGCTAATGGGGGGCATACTACTGGGGGGCCTGCTAATGGGGGGCATACTACTGGGGGGCATTCTACTGGGGGCACTGCATAGGGGACCCTACTGCTAAGGGGACTGCATAGCGGGCACCACTGCAGGGGGCATTGTGTAAGGGACACAGCTACTGTGGGCATTGTGTAAAAGGGGCACTACTGTGGGCATTGTGTAAAAGGGGCACTACTGTGGGCATTGTGTAAAAGGGGCACTACTGTGTGTCGTAACATAAATAAGAGACACTACTTTATGTTGTAATGTGAATCAGGCCCTATGTGCGGTGTAATGTGAATAAGATTGTGCACTGTGACTCCTTGGGCCGTAGCCCACTATGTAAACAAGTACTGTGACTCTGCTGGCCGTACCCACTGGGTGGGTGCTCTACTTTTCATTTCTGCCACTGCTGTGTGGCAATGTGTCATAGATGTGCTTTATACTGTGGTGTCATTGTGCCGCTGCTTTGTCACTTAGTAACCAGTCAGCTCACTGCAACCTTTGGCCAATAATGTTGAAAACAATATTATAAGCTGTGATATGGTCTAAATTGACTGGAAATTAATGTTATTGAGGTTAATAATACTCTAGGAAGAAAAAAAAGACCAATTTATGTGATTTTAGCTTTTTTTGTCAATTTTTGTAAAAAAATCCAAATCCAAATCCAAATCCAAAGCCAGTCACCGCAGTTTGGCAAATCCAAATCCAAAGCCGGACGACGAATTAGAACCAAATCCAAATCCGGCAAAAATGGTCCGGCGCACATCCCTAATATATATATATATATATATATATATATATATATAAAAATAAAAAAAAAAATATATATATATATGAGTCTTAAAGAATAAGAGCATCAAATTCAGTTTCTAGGAATATATGTAATCAATGCTTTAGATTTACAGAAATATATTGTTCAGTTTATATTTATTAATTATGTATTTGGAAAATCCCTATATTGATTTTGGTGAAAAAAATATAATTCCTTAACAAAAATGTATCGCTTGATTACTTTAGAAAAGTTCTAACAAAATATTGACAAATTCTTTATTTTTCAGAAATTGGACCTGTGCAAACAACAAATTCCAAAACAATATTTGACAGTTTCTTCAATAACATTACTGTGCGTGGTGGTGGCGATTGCCCAGAGATGGTCATTAAGGGGATTATAGTTGCATTGGAGAGTTCTCCTCCTAACTCAATAATTCTGGTCTTAACTGATGCATCTGCAAAAGATTATAACGATAAAAATTCGACAGATCATCTAAATATGCTCATTGCTACAAAACAATCAAAAGTAGGTAATTGGACCTGCTAACATTTTCTCAAATGATTTATTTAATGCAAACTTCCTGAAGTACTAATTGTATATGTATTAAAGAGGATGACCATTTTGTGACAAATTTGTAATGCCCCTCACTAGTTAGCCATTAGTGCAATTGAGATTAACTGACCATATTTTATGAAAAGCTATCACAGACCTTTATCTTATCATATTTTTCAATTGTGTTTGTTAAAAATTATAACAGTATCCTACTAGATTTACAGGGCTCTGAGGTTCATCGGAGAGGGAGATTCAGGCTTTCAATGCTAGTGATATGATATCTGAGAATTTTTTGCTGCCATATATAATACCCTAATAGACTCTTCTATGCTGAGTTTCACTCATGTCAGACAACATAATTGCTACATTCCTGGCTGCTTTGGTCTGTGATTGGTGCTGACACTCATCCCCCCATTTATATAAACCTACTACCTATAGTAGAAACACAGAAATTCAGAAATTCTATTGAGCTTTTCATTATTTACAGAAGTGGGTCATCTGGGAATCTGTAGATCTACAGGTTGGGGAGTACAGGCCAGGGGTGAATTTCTAGTAGAAAACAAAAAAAAAATTAATTTTTTGAGCATGTTTGTCTAAAAATATTACATATGTATATAGAGTATAGTTATTTTAGGTTTGTGCTTTATTTATTTAATGTGCTGAATTATTTTTATAGATATTTTTTTTGATCACTGGCCAATGTTCTGGCAATACGGACCCAAAATACCTAATTTACAGAGACATAGCCTCATCGAGTTTTGGACATGTCTTTAGAGTGAGACTTTCCGAGCTGAACAAAGTAAGTTCTGTGCATAGCACATACGTTTTATGCATATAACAGAGGGCCATCATAAATATCTTCAAAAAGCATCTGATGCACTCAGCAAAGTGCCTTCATTTTGTCCATATTTATGTGTCTGGTTTGCCCAGCACAATAAGGACCTCATTCAAGAAGCGATCACTCTCTCTGAATGAGGGCGGGTGCTTTATATTTGAAGTGCGGCCTCCTTTCGTTAGTTAAGCTGTGGGTTACCACCCACAGCTTAGCTAGCGACCAGGGTGATGGTCGTGATGGTGATCACCATCGCGACCATCGGGGCTTGCGACCAGACCCTAACATTGGGTCTGGGCACTCGCAAGCCCCAGAGAGCTTTCTGCTATTATGGAGCAGGAACCCCCCTACTGACATCACTGATTATGTCAGTGCGGCCGCCCACAAAATGGTAGGCATTCCTTAAGGAACGCCTTCCGTTTTGGAAACCACCCCCCGGCCCGCCTACTAAAAGGGGTGAGCTGTCAATCAACATTGACAGCCGCCCCTTTTGTAGCGAGCTCTGGAGCGAGAGAGTTTCTCACTTGCTCCGGAGCTTGCGCAGTGCGGCTGCTGCGCTTGCGCTGGGCTACCCATCGACCCGGTTGAGAGCACATCGGTGCTTGCGACCGGGTCTGAATGACTCCCAAAGTGTGCACCTTTTCTCAGAAAACATCCCTGCAAACTAGCATTTCTCCTCAACATGTGTGAAGGTGTACTAATGTACAAAGGTACGCGTAGCAAAAGTATAAACTTATATCCAAGTTCTAATTTCTACACCTTTATTGCTGCATAAAAATAGACTATTTGGTTATTACATGTGGTTATTTTGTACTGTATTTATATGAAGCTGTGTATTACAGTTCTCATAGTGGACCTTTTTTTGCTGCCAAAGTGCAACATAGAGAACTAGAACAGGTCAGCTTGAAATTATTGAATGAGACTCTTAGAAGATCAGCTCTAAGCTAGTGAAGATGTCAAGATATTGTAATTGACATCATAATTGTGGAGTGGAACAGTTAAGCATTCTTCCATATAGCTAGAATCACCCCTAAAGTTTACCTTCCCCGCCCATTTACCTACATCTACATCTTTGCCGATAGAGCTACAAATGTGCGCACGCATAGTGCCATGCGATAACCAGCAGCAGCATATGCTATGGTACGCTATGGCATGCACTGCAACCTCACCATGCAAACCTATGAAGTGTGTGAATGCGGTGCGCATATCTGCATGCAGGCGCACAAGCCATGCACAAGTGTGGCGCGATATGCTGCATACGCAGCAACAATGTTGCTGGACACGTGTACTTTTCAAGAAATGACCTTACTCCACCCAACTCCTCCCTTTTGTCTGTGCAAGCTTCAGCTCCTGCCGAAACACCACCACCTTGCTCCACAAACCTATGAGCCCCCCAAGAAAGCTCCCTTCAATAGAAAATAATGGAAATATCATAGATATCTGTGTCAACACCTTGACGGAAAAAGCATCTTGTCTCAGTGATGTCATTGATAGGGTGTATTATCCTCATGAATGTTGGTTCAGATCACTGTGGGCATGTAATTAATAAAGTATATTTACCTGTTAATCTATTATGGTTCAATTACCACAGTTTGCTTTCAATGTGCAACCTAAAACCAAGTAAGTCATGAATAGAATAACATCCAGGTTATGTAAAGTAATTCTGATTTGCCTTTTGGCAGCACAGCGCAGCACAGATAATTTGCTATTGTACACAATTTACAGGTGTTCTACTATTTGGACTTCATTCTGTCAAGACCTGTTAACAGCTCAGCACGACTGTTCTCTGCTGACCATAATGCTGGAGATAATTATGACAGCTTCTCAGTTGCAGATAACTTTACTGCATTAATAGTGACCACTGATGGTGTAACTCATTCTGTACATGTGGCTGGACCAAGTGGTAAGTGCATAAGGTATGATTGCCATCAGTACTTCATTTTGTCCTATGTAAAAAGGTAGCATTACTGTAAATATAACTTTTTTTGTCATACGCTTAAAATCATATTGAGAAGTTCTACAGTAAAAGTGTACCTCCAATTAAATCTGACAACAATATTCATTATGCAGGTACTTAACCTTTTTCTAGTTCTATTGACATATTTACCTACATTTCTTACCTAACTTCCAGGAGATTAGGTGGTATGAAAAGAAGTACTCGGTGTGACTTGATAATGCCAATTTTGATCAAGACGGAAAAGAATCTGAACCCTGCCCACTTTGGTTTCAGTTTCTTTTTATGCAAGCATAATACCACCCTTCTCGCAGGCAGAAAGGTTCTTTCTGGATATCTTTGATTGGATCAGTGCCTGATTAAGATCATATGTGGCATACTGTATTTGTTCCCCTAAATGACCAATAGGCCCTAATGGATAATCAGACAAATTTGTAGCCTAATTATGGTGTCTCTTGGATAGAATTGCTACAATAGGAGAATGTTGAAATAATTTTAAGACACTGCTAATTGAAAGAGCTTTGGCAGCTTCTTTCTTGCAGACTTCAATATTTGGGTAAGGGGGTCAATAAATAGGCCTGTAAGGGTGACAGATATTATGTATTCAAAAATATGTATGTTTGAACCTAGAATATGTTTCTTATTCACTGAGGGCAAGTCAATCATTTAAAAATGTCTATCAGATATCACATAATCAGACTTAAGTACAACTCAGAAATTGCTAGCAGTAGCTAAGTGTGTGTGTACTGTATATGAGTGTGTTTGTATAACAATGTATGCCATGTTATGAATTTCAGAATACTAGCATTTTGGACATGTCAATTGCCAGGTCACTAGCTATTCCCTGCTCTCTCTTTGCAGGTTTTCTTCTCTCTCCTCTATCTTCCCCTCTCCCTCTCATCTCCCTATCCACTCACATCTCCCCCCCTCATCTTCCCATCTCCCTTTCTTCCATTCATCTTTCTCTCTCTCTACCCCTATTTCTCCAATCTCTCCCTCCACCACTTCTTCCTTCTTTCTCTTCCCTGCTTCCTCCCATCTCTACCACTCTTACTCCCATCTCTCCCTTTTCCTCCCATCTCTCTCCTCTTATCTTTCCATTTCTCCCTCCTCCTCTTTCTCCCATCTCTCTCCTCCACTTCCTCCTGTCTCTCTCTCTCCCCCACTTTCTCACATTTTTCTCACTCCACATCCTAATCCCATGTCTCCCTAATTTTTCTCCACTCAATATATCTCAAGTAAGAGATGTCTTCTGAATTAATTTATTCTTCTCTAACCTCCTTCTATTCCCTCTTTAACCCTTCTTAATCCTCCTTCTTATTCCTTTCAACCATCTTTATCATCCTCCTTTTCCCTCTTGTATTGATGTCTATCCTCTTCCTCCTTTTGTTCTCTATCTTGGTATTTTTAGTCCTCCTCCTTGATTGTCCTCTAACCTTCTTCTCCTCCCCCTCTCTTCTCCTTCATATCACAGCATTGGTGCATAGTTTGCTGTGCTTTGATGGGGGGAGCTCAGCACACCTGGGAGGAAAGGTATCATACCGTCTAAAGAGTAGCATAAACAAGCTGAGAAATTCGCCTAAACAACTGATTAGCTTCTACCTATAATTTTATACAATGTGTTTAATAAATGCTAGCTGGAAAATGATTGTTTGATATTGGCAACGCATCCACTTGTCATCATCCACTTTAGAAGGTCTGATACCTTTCAACTAAAGACAGTGAATGGCAGTGCAGTGCAGTGCATTTACTTCCCACCCTTGGTATACAATGTAGGAGCCTAAACTTGACCCTACTGTGTATATGTTGCTAGTGGTAGGGTGTAGAGCAGAACTTGGGGGATCATCTCTGGTGGAGGCATGTGCATTCCCGCTGTGATGACCTTTACATGGTGCATGCTCCATTAAACATTGATGGTCCACACTCAGAGAAGCCCATGCAATGTGAAGAGGTAGAGATGATGGGTGGGTGTGGGGAGCTCACGTGCAGAAGAAGTGAAAGTCATGGGGTGAGAAGGGGGATGCGCACCCCTTCTTTCAGCTGTCTGTTCACATTGAACATTGAGGTCATGCCTGTGAGTGGGGAGACGAGACTGGTGAGGAGCTGCACTGTTTTACTTGTACATAACAGCCACTAAGAGCTTTGATGGGGTCAGGGACTCCCTTCATGTCTAGTGCCTAAGTCCAGGATACATTTTTAGGCTGGCTATATTATAAACACAGAGCCCAGTTGTCATTAATTCTAACTGTAGTATCTGTTATTTAGGATCTGAATTTGAACCTACAGCAATTGTATCTGAAAACTGGGGTTCTGCATACATTGTTAGGAATCCTATGCTGGGAACTTGGATAATTCACGTCAGAGGAGAAGGGCTGCATTCCATACGTGTGGAAGGATTTAAAGGTTCATTACAACAATTTTGTTGTGCAAAGATAATAACAAGTTAACATGAATCTTACTAATATATCTTTTTCTTTCTTTTTTTCTTTTTTTAGCAAAGAACACATCATGTAAGTGACCATGTATAACTAAATACTGTTACAGTACTGCTTGTTGTTACCCCTCCTCCTTCAGCCCCAAAACTAATCACCTAACTGCCTGCTACTAGATGTGTATGTGAAGCCTGCATTGCTTAAAGTCCAAATTTTCTATTTAGGTTTACAGGAAAGGGCAGATTTTGGATAGATCAATGAAACAAATTAATAAATATTGTTATTGATTTGTAGGGAGAATCAGTGTTTTATGTGTCTGTCAGCAAACAAAGATTAGGGAGTGCCCAGGAGAGTTTACATTCTAGTTGGAAAAGGGTAGAACCAAGAGGAGAGGATATGGCTCAGAGCAGTGATTGGGAAAGTACAGGTAGCTATGGTGAACCGATGTGGGTAGAGTTGGTGGTAGTAGTCTCTAATAAAAAGGTGGGTTTTCAGAGAGCATTTAAATATTGGAATACTGTCCATGCACCCTCTACCACTTTGCAGTCTTTTATTAGAAAGATTGTCTAGGACAGTAAAGTGCCCAGGCTTTAGCAAGCCAGTTCTGCCAAAATATTTAATCTGTGAAGGTTTGGTATTCTGCTAATGCAAAATTATTATTATACTGCTCAACTTATATTTTGGCATTCAAATCCTGGTACAAAGAAGAGGGTAAATATTAAAAATGCACTCACCCCTGACATGGGACTTAGGGCCTGATTCAGAGATGTACATTCATCAAAGGATGAATGCACACCTCCAATGTTTAGGGGTCTGCATCTATGCAGGACCCATTCTGCGCATGTGCAGAATGGGAACTGAGATCTTGCTCGCAGAGTCCCCAAGACCGCAGTATGATTGACATGCTGAGAAGTTTGGGGGGCAGAGCGAGAGCATGTCTGGTCACCTTTCCCAGAAATGGAGATGTGTCACTTCCATTTTCCGGGAAAGATGAGGCCAGGTTCTGTATCAGCAGATGCAGATTACTGGCCTCTTGTATGACCAGGGTTCAGCTCCTGCAGCCGGACTGAAGGTCGCGATGGTTGCAATGGTGATCCCAGCCTGCGATGTTGGTTACAGTGCTGAGATCACAAATTCAGCAAGGAGAAGCCTGACACCTCCTTCTGCATTGCATGTGAGATGGAGAAATTTGCAAAGCTGCTTTAGTGTGGCTGTGTACATCCATCTATTTGTGAATAGGGGCCACTAGCTACCTCCTCTGGTTGCCTAGCATTTACAGACCAGCTTTGGGCTATGCACACCCTTCAATTCAATTTGCCCTCTCTCTTTGGAATGAGACATATAAATGTTTTTGCTCTTCACATACCTCACCATGGCCTTGTTCTGGACACTTTACAATACTGATAGATTTATGCATATATCTGGAAAGTTTGCCCCTTTTACTTTTGCAGCCATGCAGCTAAGATACCATATTCCTCTTTCCCTTCATTATCATTACCTACAGATTAACAGTTTTGTCCATTCCCAATCTCGCGCAAGCATGCTATGGACCCCAACCCCTTTTGAGCATTAATGCATTAATTCTGTGGGCTTTCAGGTGCTATATCATTCCATTCTGGCTCCTGAACACCCTGGATGGGAGTCACATAAGGATGCTTGGGAACATGACCTGAGGGTATCAATAGACAGTGAGGAATTACCTGTATTAAAAGCAGAGTTGCAAAGGCCTCCATCAGTCTGGGTCTCTGTGAGAGCTACTTTAACATTTATACAAGGTGATATATGACCCCTACTAAGATTCATCATATTTGCCCTCTCTCTTCAAATCAGTGTTGGAGAAACTGTGGTGCTGTAGGCACATTATTTCACATTTAGTGGGAGTGTCTTGTAGTCCAAATAATTTGGGACATTGACTTAACGCTACTAGAACAGATTACTACCTTCACTATACCTATGGACCCTTTAGTGCTTTTGCTTCATAGGCCCTTCTGTTCAGTGCTGAAAGCCACAGATAAATGAATAATGCAAGTATCCAATGCAGTCAATTCAGTCAAATTCCCTTTTTTATGTTTCCTTCCCTCCCTCCTTTCCTTTGTTTTCTGTTTTCCTTATGCATAGCTTTATACAATACTCATATTAGTAAAAAAAATGCTATTGCTTTTATTTTTTGCAATTACATACTGTAGGTTATTGTTCTATACCCTGTAATGCAACCTGTTTGGTTGCTGCCTCTTGTTTTATGTTGGTTTTCATAATCACCTTCTTTTATTGGTATCTTTCCTTACTGTCTCTCCGTGTGTGTGTGTGTGTGTGTGTTGTTTATGTAATACTGCTACTGATCGTTATTGAAGTGTTCAATAAATAGTTTAAAAATAAATAGACCCCGCAATCCCTTATGCTTATATCTTCTTTTCTCAAAGTACAGTACATCATTGCGCAACCCAGAGGCTGTTGTTTATTATTAATGTAATGAAGGAGATCCCATAATGTGCAATTGGGTTGGTTATACAACAGAATATTTGACAAGCCCTTCCTGTTGCAATTTTAGGTTATATTATGGGTAGTGTTTGGCTTTTAGGCTGAACCAATGATGCACAGTACTAACTTTATGTTGTGCATGATATATACACATTATTAAACAACATATCACTATACCTGTTGATCAGATTTTCTGTTACACAGTACATACATATTTCAAGATGCTTTTAGCAACACACAGTACCTTGCTGACAATAAGAGGATGTATTTACATTAAATAGCTGCTGTTTTTCACTGGTTCTCGATATGGGATTTAAAAAGGCATTAAAATGCAAAACCAGAAGTGTTATGCAGTTAATATTATTATCCTATTAAACTCTACGGTTTGACAATCAGCTTTAAAAATCCACCCGCTTAGTTATTATACCAATAAGGTGTTCAGGGCTTTTCCTGATGGTGATTTATTTCTTTGTAAAATCATAGGACTTAGCATCATAGTAATAAAACAATATAATGATATCTTTTTGGTCTATGTTTTAAATTTCTATACATTTGAGAAGTTCCTGATACTAATGTTTTCAACATGCAATCAGTTACAGCACTCTGTTCTGAATGTCATCCTAATGCAACATGTGAAGAATATTTTGGCAATAAAGAATGTTCTTGTGATGAAGGGTTCATCGGTGATGGATTTGCATGTTCTGACATTGATGAATGTGCCTTCTCCTGGTCTAATAACTGCTCTGAGATATGTGTTAACACTCGTGGTTCATATACATGTGAATGCAGAAGAGGATACACCAAAAATATAAAAGACAAATGTGTCGATATTGATGAATGTTCTGATGCTGAACTAAATGAGTGTCATTCCCTGGCTATGTGCAGTAACAGTGCCGGCAGCTATTCTTGTTCATGTAAAGCTGGCCACTCTGGAGATGGTGGGTTCCAGTGTCACTCTGAAGAATGTTCTACAAATATTTGTGGTCTAGGGATAGAATGTATAAAACAAAGGGAGTCTGTCAACTGTTCTGATCCATGCTTCAACTATATCATTATTGATGAGCCCTGGAGAAGCACCTTCAGTACTTTTGGTAATCATTGTGACAGAAACAAAACTGGATGGTACAGATTTATAGGGAGAGGAGGAATTCGCATTCCAGAAACCTGTGTGCCTGAAGGGAAATGCAGCACTGGGTCACCTATGTGGATAAATGGATCACATCCTTTACCAGATGAAGGAATTGTAACCCTTACAGCCTGTGCTCACTGGAATAAGAACTGCTGCAACTGGAGAACCACTGTCAAAGTCAAAGCTTGTCCACTTGGATATCATGTGTACAAATTAAATGGAATATCCAGATGCCCACTAGCCTTGTGCACAGGTAAATGGATTACGATATTATGATATCCTTTATTATTAATAATTGCCTTCATATCATCACCACACTCTATCATTGTTGTTAAACATAATTAAAAGGAGACACAAAAGTTGTTCATGGGCAACTGTAGATGTACTTAAATTGACTGTAGAAATGTAGTTTGAATTTACAGAAGTTAAGGAACATATAGGGACTATTGTGTGGATCTCTCATATTGGCAGAGTCAAAAATACAAACTAAGGGGCATGTAATAAAACTGCATGTAATATGGGCCATACATTACACTCCCCGATGCCAATCTGATAGGCAATGTGATCCGCCAATCGGCAGACTGCGATGTTTGGCCATTTCTTGGGCAAAATACAAACATGTTAAAAATCCCTGACTCGCCAATTCTGATCAGTTTTGGGTTGGAATTGGTGAATTGAGATTGTCCTACATATTGGATTTTGACAATCACCCGGCCCAGACATTGGCAGGATGGGGAATTGCCCTGATTGATGCCTGATGTATGGCCAACTTAAAGCTACATAATAAAGTAAGTAACTGTGAAAATAACAAACTCATCCAAAGATGTGCTGAAGTGCTACCTTTGTGACCTCTTGTGAACAACAATACACATATATTTAATTAAATTTTACTCTTAATGCACCAGAATATTCGAGAGTGCTTGCAGCTCTATCTCTCTATCTATCTATCTATCTATCTATCTATCTATCTATCTATCTATCTATCTATCAATCTATCTATCTATCCAAACATGGAGAAAATGGCACTCAAAGTCCTCTAAGGTCTGTTCAGTCACTGTTATGGGAGCTGGTGACTCCTGAGGCGCATGCCCTGGCTGCCACTGTGCATGTTGGAGATGGGACAGATTTGCAGATTATATTATAGATACTGTAGTTAAATTATCTCAATAGGGTTTTGTTTTTTAGTTTTTTTTAAATCAAAATTAAGAATGATCTGGGGGACTCCAAAAACATTTATCTAATGTAAATATAAATACTGAAAATATCTACAGCCTATAATTATTATCTTAAAAATTAGATCCGGCCTCATGGACTGAGCCATGCTCTTGTGCAGAGGATGAGGAATGCAAAAAGGTGAATGGAGATGAAGGATGTTACTGCAAAGATGGACTGGAAGTTCTAGGTATGTACAGTAATACATAATAACACCCCATACAAATTCTACAGATGTTGAAAATTAAAGTTTATTTTTTACAATGCATAAGCCAGAAGCAACCAATAAAAAACTTATGTGGTGAGATTTTTAAAGTAGTTTGGTCTGAGTTTACCAGATAGGCAGCAATGCCCCAAACTGATTGGCTTGTGGAAGCCATCTTTAAGTTGTTCAACACTACGTAAAAAAGCAGAAGTTGGGCAGCACTGTATAAGCTATATGATTGTACATACTGTAGCAAAGCAACATTAATCATTCATCATTTCTGATGTTTTGACCAAAAACTGACATTTGTATTTTATTGTAATATTTTATTTCAAAGATGAAAAGTTAGCCGTTACTATCTATTGGGGAGATGCATCAAACCTTGGAGAGAGATAAAGTGGAGAAGTTGCCCAAGGCTACCAATCAATTTCTAACTGTCATTTCAAATACTGTGCTAGATAAATGACAGAAGTTGATTGGTTGATTTGGGTAACTTCTCTATTTTATCTCTCTCCAAGGCTTGACAACATATCCCCCTAAGTCTATAAACCTCTCTCCAACAACCCTCACTGTTATCTTAAACCAGGCTGTGATCCTACCACTAGACCTGGGAACAGACAGTTGGTTGGTAAATTAGGGCTACATCTGCCTGTTCACTGCTTGGTCTCAGCAATAGGTTTACTTATATCATCAGTGGGTCCTGGTAATGTGGTTTGGAGATAACCCCACAAACAGTGGTTAGTATCAGGTATTGTGTTTGTTTTCAGGTCTTGATGCACAACAAGGTTGCTCCTTATTTTAGGGTCACATTTTTAATTCCTATAATTGTATAGAAAAAGGAATAGAGAGCTCTTCATAGTGTACATATATCCATAAGGAGAATTTACACTGGATCTTACATTATATTAATTTAATAACATTGAACACAAATCAGTATATGTACTATATGCAATCAGTATATGTACTACATGCAATCAGTATATGTACTATATGCAATCAGTATATGTATTACATGCAGACCCAGGGAGGCTCCATAGCAACATTTTCAGTTTTCCCCCACTATGGACTACTCACCTGCTGAGCCCTGTGGAAAGCTTCTGCCTTCTTTGTAACGTCCTGCTGCTGCAGGCGCATTTGCTGTCTTGGTCATTGCCATCTCTCCTCACTGTTGCTGGGAGAAGGAATAGCCATGGTCCAGGGAAGTCCCAACAGGCTCAGCATGGATAGCCTGAATTTATTCTCTGAAATGTTATATAATATGAATGAATAGGACTTGGAGCTGACACACAGATTTAAGACACACAATATAATTTTGTATAGGGCACAGGGATGATATTTTGAATAGACAAAACTCAATCACCTAAACTGTCACACAAATAAATAATACACAGTGGACCTAACATGCCAATGTTCAGAGTTGAGAATTTTTTTTCCTACTGTGCATGTGCAAAAGCCCCTAAAACCCTGTAGATTGCATACATTACACCGAGTATGCACAAAGGCACTGTTGAAATTGAGACCCATGGTTCCAGAGATATCATGGAAAAGTGGTGGGTGTTACTGAACACTGACTGACTTGTTATAGGAGTGTTGTAGGTGTATAGCTGAAGTATTTGCACATATAGAAGCACAATCGTTCACAGCAGGGCAATATTCAGGCTGAAAGTCTTCATCTGCTGTAGAGCAGGAGCAAGTTTCCATGGTGCGACAAATGGTAGTGTGTAAAGATGCACCAGGAGGAGGGAAGCCAATCCCGGGATCATGTTCCGTGTGATTCCAGGATTTAGCCTATATAACTCCAGGATCCAGGATTTTAATCCCAGATTGGAGGCATTTCTACTAGAAAAATTTCTACTGGCAAGTCTTTATAAACTTTAAAAATGTGCCAGGCTATTTCTAAATGCATTACAGGGACTTCATCAGTGGGGGAAGGAAGGTTACACTCGATGAGGTTAAACAGCTGATATTTCTAATACTAAATGGACTTGTGTACCTTTCTACCAATCTGGAAAGAATGTCCTTGTTACCAATTAACGGAATGTGTATTAGTTGGCCTATTAAAATATATGTAAAAAATTTTCACAATCTTAATATACAAAGCAAGTGTACTATACAATGTGTTTATTATGTTACCAGCATTTACTGTATGTATTCCTGAAGAGGTTCTTGCCTCTGAATAAAACCTGAACGCAGGTAGCCTTAAACATAGCACATGAGTAATTTTAAACAACTCACCACACATGAATTATGTATTGTTCTTTAAAGAAATATACATATTTACTTAAATATCTTTCTTTATATGTATTCCAAGTATATTTAAAGAAAGTTACATATGTAAAAAATTTATATGTTTATATATACTGGGAGTAGCAAGATAGATACATTTTTACATTTAATTAGTCCATAAATTACATTGCTAGCTGGTTAACATACTAACATTAGTATTGACTCTCTGTATACTGTATATTAACAGCAATATAAGGAATTTAACAAAAACAAATGTGTACAAACAGTAAAATCAGACTAGTTACAATAGTAACATAAATGAGCAGATTTCCCCTTCTAGTCATACACTGCGGGGTAAATGGGACGTGTAATAAACCTGGTTTTGCCTTTTGAAAATATTGACTCTTAGAAAAATCAAGCACACTTGACCAGAATCCTGCAGATGCCTACATCTCTCAGGCTATTACATTTCCAATTTTATAATTAGGAAGAGAAAAGAAGCCCTTCATATACCAAGATTTTTAAAATTAATTTCCAATCTCTGTTAATTATTAATATCCAAAATGAAGACTGATTATGTTGAGGAATATTTAATATATTTTTTTTTACATTGAAACCTAGTACTATTAATATAATTATAGTAATAATTATTTAGAAATTGTTTACTAAAGCATTCATTCAAACAACATAATTGGATTTTATTTTTATATACTAAAAGTAATTTCTATATTTCTCAAATGATCTCTGTATGTATAAAATAAAGTCCCTGGTTTAGGGGTTTGTCCGTTCGTTCGGGCTAATCTCTTGAACCACTTTACGGATTCAAATGCCGCTTTCATTATGCTATAAGAGAGTGATCGAGAAAGGTTTAGGTGTCATCTGTGACAAAAGGGGGAGTAATGATTTTAGTTAAGCAAGTGACAGAAAAAAGTATTTCACCAAGCTGCTGTATAGAGCTGTCCAGGGTGCTGAAACATCAAGAGAAAAATCTCAAACTGAGACTTCAAATGAAGCAAGTAACATAAATAACTGTTGTGCTGTGTGTGTGACTGACTGTTGCTGCAGACCCGAGGGCTGCACTCTGATTGGTATCTCTGATTGGCTCTCACTGTCTCAGAGCCAATGTGCCCTGTTGCATAGCAGCAGCCAAGAGAGGGCAGGGAGTCAGGGACTGAGCAGGGTCACATCTGAGGCAGACAGAGAATGAGAAACAGCCTCCAACAAACCTACGAAGATGCCAGGAAGGAGCCAGGGAAGGCATAGCTTTCAGGAATTTAAATAAAAACAAATAACCATTGGAACTCTATCAAATGAATTCCATTTGATGGTAGCAAACATCGGACTGCCACCATCAAATGGTAAAAGCATCGGAACAAAAACATTGATTGTCAGTAACCATTGGATTCTGATGTCCATCCCTATGCTTAACCTGCATGCAGACTCTGGTCACCATGCCTCCATCATGAAGTTCTCCCTCTCCAGCGTTATGTTCCCGCTCAGCCACACACCATCAGTGAAGTTAGCGCTGTTCTCATATAGGGGCACCATGGTGAGGAAGGTCAACAGGAAGCTCAGGGAAATACTGGGTACATTGTGCAAAGAGAAAATATGCACAGGTGCTCCAGCCCCGGGGACATGCTGCTGATAATGCTTATGGTAGCTGCAATACAAATCTCTCATCCATGATCCTCCAGCCCTTCACAGCACATCCCAGTGGCTGGGCCCTGTCAGCTGCAGGGCAGCAGCAGGGGGGTTGTGGTGACACTTATGAGATGCAGGGACTGTAGTGAAATATAGGATGCTGTGGTGAAATTTATGGGGCAGTAGTGAGAAGAAGGAAGCTTTTGTGAAATGCAGGGGGAAGTAATAAGAAGTAGGGGGCTGTGGTGTGATGCAGGGGACTGTGGTGACATGGTGTAGGATGTTATGAGATGCAGGGGCTGTGGTGAGATAAAATTGCTCTTGTGCGAAGCCGGGACAGATTGTTAGTTCTGTATAAGTTGTGGGTTGCTGTGGTTATTCTCAACTATTGTCTCTCAAAAATCTAATTAGCCCATTATTGGACAATAATTTGACAGTAGTATTATAGAAAAGACATACGTAGATGTTTAACATGTCATATTCAATACCAATTTACAATATTAAAGGTACAGTATGTACTAGAATTGTAACAATTTATATACATTTACTGGATAGTATGAGATCAAGATATAATAAAGCAAAATCAGAAAAATGTATTATGTAAAAATATACTAGAAACCTTTTTTCTATAGTTTTCAATATTAAACACAAAAATGTAAAAATTAAAGACTGGTATTGGTATATTTACCAACCTGCAGTTTATCAAAACCCCTGATTATTATTTATTATATGTATACATACAATGGTGCATACTGTTATCTAATTCTTTTTTTTATTTATTTTTTGGCAAGGTTTGGAAGACTTGGATTTTGAGCTAACATGTAATTCACATGACATTAAAGTGTCTTTTAGAACATGTCAACTAAAAAGTTTAAATTTAAATGCCAAAAGTGTTTACCTCTCAGATAAACGATGCAGAGGTATTAAGGATCAGAATAATACAAGTCTTATTTCTATTACATCTGCTCTTCAAGATGGAGAATGTGGTACCCAGCTATATGTGAGTACTAGCTGATGATATACATACTGTATGTCTGTCTGCCCGCCTGTCTATCTACTGTATTTATTTGTTTTACATCTATGTACAGTATCTTAAAAATATTTATCTTTTTGTGGATCTAGTCAAAATGTCGACTTTTACAATGTCGACAGTTATGATCTCGATGCCAACATTGAATATGTCTGTGTGTGCACAATGGGCCTGATTCAGACTTGGGAATAGAGGGCCTGATTCAGAGCCGCTCGTAGGCAGCCGCTCGTTCGCACTGAGCGATGTTTGCACAACTGCGCATGCGTATGGGTTGTAATGCGCATGCGATCGGAAATGGTGTGCTCGTAAAACAGCAAGGGGCTGCTAGTTTGATTGACAAAATTTTGTGGGTTGTAACAGGGGAAGGTGCTTGAAAACAGGGGAGTGGATATCCGAATGCAGGCGTGCCTAACGGTCAAAAGGGCGTTTAATGGGAGTGCATAATTCGTAAAGGAGCATCATCGACCACGTCACTTGGTTGTCTTTTAGCCAGAACTGCTTGCAGTGATAGCGGTAAGAAAATCCTACAACAACCACTGCGAGCAGTTCAGATGCCTTTCGATGCTCCCGATTAATCTAATAAATACTGGAGATGATGTATGATGCGAACGGCAAAGGGGCGTCTTCACAAAATAGCGAGCGCATTTTTCGGACGCTCACTCAGACATAGAGGCGTCAACAAACCGCAAAGAGCGAGCGCTCAATTTAAATATACGGCCCCTTTTTTAGAACGACCATCCGCAAATAGCGGCCGGGTCTGAATCAGGCCCAGAGAGAGATATCTGTCTCAACTGTGAACCTGAACAAGCCATATTGCAATGCAAGGGATGTAAATACATACTTTTTTTTACATGTCTGGTAAATACTGGCTGCTTTTGCATGTAGCCCACAAATACTGCACAGCTTTATTATTACTCTACAATTTAGATGTCAGTTTGGAAACACTCCTCCCAAATCTAAATCTCTCTGCACATTTTAAATCTGCCCCACCTGCAGTGCAGCATGGTTTCACCAAGATGATTAGTTGAGAGAGATAGCTCACTCTATTCCCAAGTCTGAATCAGGCCTAATGACTTCATGTTCACAATGTCTCCATTTGAAATTTAGGCATGTGAAACAATGACATTATGCAAAGAAGTGCAGCGGAGGGTTAGGGTTAGGCTGCGAGAGGGGAGGTTAGGGTTAGCTATGGGAGAGAAGGTTGAGGTTAGGCTACGAGAAGAGAGGTTGGGGTTAGGCTATAGGAAAGGGAGGTTGGGGGTAAGGCATACTCACCATGGCAAGTGCCGCTGGAAGACATCATACTGCATGTCGACATTATGACCAAATTAATGTAGTTTAAAACTTGCCAATTGACCTAGAATTAACTTTTCTTTGATTGGAGTTACCAATATTTTACATGGATATCTCATATAAGGGTTAATTTATCATCAACCGAATTTTCAATGTTGTTGAGATGGGATAATTATGACCCTACTCACAATGAGGTAATAAAAATTAATGTATGCAGGCAATAAAGTTGGAGTGATGTGTCTCGGTAAAGGGGTATCACTATTACTTTGCTTTCAGGTTCATCCCAAAAAGTCACGCAGTAAGGACATGGCCTCACTGTGCATGAGGCAATGCCCCATTTCACGTCCAGTGCCACACTGGGTGTAACAACCCATAGTTACTCCACTGCTGTGTCATATGGCATATGGACAACTAGCAAATGAGAACACATCTTTATCACAGATATCTACTGCAGACCCTCCTTGTTACATACAGGGATACTGACCTTTTGCAGTGATCCCATAAAATAACTTTGGTAATTATACCCCACATTCTGTTTTATTTATTTAAGTGTGTCAAGTACATATTTAAAATGTTCTACAGAGGGAATAGGGAAATGGGATTGATGTTGCACTAGTAATTTAAACCACATACATTTCCTAGGCAAGGAAGTGCCTTTTAACATGTGGTGGTCCTCCCAGAGTAAACTATATCTGAATAGCAAAAGGGGAAGAGGAAACAAACTCTAATAAGGAGCACTCTTATCTCATTCTTTCCTCTTCTCCTTTTGCTATTCACATATGTAAAATGACAGGAAAATAAATGTTGGATTGCTATATTCTTTAATAGGGATATGCCAGTTACATGAAATATTCTCTCAGTGAGATTACCACAGTTCAGTAAATAATGTATTGCATTAATATTATATTCCACAGAATAACGGGACACATGCCATCTATAAGAATATTATGTATGTCCAATTGGAAACAGATAAAAAAATCATCAGAAACTCAGAAGCTCAGATGAATTTCTCTTGTGTTTATCCACTTGACCTCACTCTTAAGACGATGTTTAACCCTGTCCTAAGGTACTGTGACAGCTGAGTTTGGAGAAAACCTTATTCCTTTTTAAAATATATAAGAATTTTCTATAGTAAATAAAGTACTTGTCATTTTCTCACCACACTACACTTCAAGATACTCCCATACAGTGGCAGCTCCAGACTCGAGGTGGGGTTGCAGCGCAATCCAAAATTCAAGAGGGGAGCTACACCAACTGCTAGGGAGTCCTGGCTGGCAATGTCTGGCAGTATTAGGGGTGGCGGTTGGTGTGGCTCCCCTATTTGAATTTTAAACTGCACTGCAGCCCTACCTCTGGAGCCACCATTGCATAATTCTGTATTATAGAGGAGAACTGTGATGACCAAAGTGCCCCCCAAGCTCGTTTCTAACCCTGCAGCTTGGCTCATCCCAAAATTGTGTACTTTTTACAGCCTGTTTCTGCTTTCTAGTGTATAAGGACAGGAGGGACAGATAAGAGACGGCCCAGCTGATGCAACTCACTCTTTGTGTGAGTGGAACTTGGCCCATTATAATGCAGATGGAGTGTTTGTGCATCACATACTGCTGTGGACAGAGCTGTGTATTGTACATTAATATGACCTTATATCAATGATTCTGACCAGGTTGTGTTATTGTGTGTAATAGGCAAAGGAGTAGTTTAGCCATGGTGCCTGGAGCACGTGCGTGCTACGGCATCCCCCCCCTTAAGTGTTCCAGGGAGGAGGTGGGTTCATATGGGATTAAAGTAAAGAGAAGTAAAAATAAAGATATGGGGCAGCCCCCTGTAGTGGTGCCCATATGCAGTGCCCCCTATAGTGGTTCCCATATGCAATGCCCCCTGTAGTGGTGCCCATATACAATGCCCTCTGTTGTGGTGCCCATATGAAGTGCCCCCTGTAGTGGTGCCCATATGCAGTGCCCCCTGTAGTTGAGCCCTTATGCAATGCCCCCTGTAGTGGGGCCCATATGCAGTGTCCCTTGTGCAGTGTTGGACTGGGTCATGAAGGGCCCACAGGGGAATGCAATGGCAGGGGCCCACTGAAGGGGCGTGGCCAGTCTTGGGTAGGTGTGGCCATCAATTAGAGGGGTGTGGTCATCCCAGACTATTACAATATCAATAATCTGTGAACCTTTTAATAAGTGGCTGCAGTTCCCACCCCCCCCATAAAATCTGGCACCCCAGTGAGAAAGAGAGTTTACTGGCAGTGGCTCCCTATTAGAACCGCTATCTGCTAATCACGGACAGACAGGCAGCCCCAGGGGGCGGGGGGTGCTTTCTCCCACTGGGACTGCCAATCCAGACCACAATTAGCAGAGAGTGCTTATAATGGGAAGCCACTCCTCTGCTTTTCGGCGACCCCTACCCAGCTTCTAGTGGCTGCAGCTGATGTAGTCCTTAGAGGCCAGCATTTGTACATGGAATGGGTATGAAATACCGGCAGTCGGGAAACCGACAGCGGCATCCCAATGGTCGGTAAAAAGACAAAGTTAAAAACTAGCGAACTTGACTCTGGGGGGGTCCCCAAGTATGCCCCAATTGTTTTTTTCATTGCAGGTGCTTGCGCAGGTGGTTTTTTCCAAATTCACTTTAGCAACTTTTATATATGCTGACCCCCATTTTCAAATACCCCAAATTTGCGGGGATAAGTTATTTTATGCAAAAAATACTCCTGAATACTATTCTGCATCACGCATAGGAAAACGCTATTTAGCAGCTATTGAACACCAAATACCTTCAGCAAGCCAAATCGGGGGGTACCATAGCTAACCCCCATGTTAGAGCATCTTTTGGGGGGTGTCAGGCTGATTTCCCCAAATCTGACAGTACTTTCCGCATGTTTAAGTTTTGCCGGTTTCACGTTTTCGCGTACTTTCAAATTGAATACCGGGTAAAGCGGGCACGAGCGCGATACTTTTCCGCCTACAAACAGGCGAAGAAGGCGGAAAGTCCGGGATTCAAAAAAGTATCACGGCTTGGCTCAAATTGAATACGGCTCAAAGCCTGATGACTGTATCTGCACTCCTGGGTACCGGGAGAGAAATAATGCTGCTACCCTGAAAGCTCTTCATAGAGACTCCTGGTTTAAAATATCATCAGGTAACAACATTGTGCAGCAGAGTTGCAAGATGCCGCCTGTTGCAACATCTCATCACTCCAATCACATTTTATGTGACTTTTTCTTTTGCCATGTATTAGATAGGGACAGCATGGTTGGTGTAATGGTTAGCATTACTGCCTCACTCCCCACTATGGCGCTAACTGGTAGAGTTTACATGTTCTCCCCTTGCTTGTGTGTGTGTCTTCCAGGCGCTCCGGTTTCCTCCTGCAATCCAAAAAATGAACCCTAGTGTGCATGTACATGTGGTAGGGAATATATATTGCTAGATCCACTGGAGCAATCACTGACGTGAATGGCCAAATATTCTCTGTGTGCGCTATATAAATAATAAATAAATATTATCGCTAATGCTGGCCATACACGCTGCAATTATCCGGACGATCCGCCCGATATCGGCGGATCGCCGCGATAATTGTAGCATGGGGGGGGCGACCGAGGGTTAAATATTGCTTGGTCGGGCATGCTGGATTGTCCAGCATGCCCGTCCGATGCGATATTTACCCGGTAACTGTCGGCCGCATCGGGCAGTGTATGCCCAGCGCGGCCGACAGACAGACATTTCCTGTGTTCCTTCCTATGGAAGGAACAGGGAAATGTCTCCTCCCCCGGGGGCGGAGTGTATGCTGCGGACATCTGCGGCTGGCAGCCGGCCAGATAAAATGTCTGACGGTCTGACAGACATTTTATCTTGCCGTGTATGCCCAGCATAACACATTGACTGTTTGCAATACCCTGTGCACAACTTAATAATACACCCACTGGTCCACTTGTATTTATAATACATCTGTAAAATAAGTTTGCATAATCAATTTTGTTGGTGGGGGCCCCCACAACCTAGTTGCCCCAGGGCCCACCATAAGCCCTAATTCGGCCCTATCTATGCTTGCTGACGCAAATTATTTCATTGCTTTTTAATCCTTTATATTATATTTTGGGGAGACACACTTAAAGTGCATGTCAGCAAGCATAGACAGAGTATGATCTGATGCTGCCAGGCTGTATGTGACACTGGCTGCTTGCATTTTTCATAACCAGCCAAGTAAATATAAATCCATTAATTCCAATCACTACCAACCTTATTGGCTTAATAATAAGATGTCTTCCAGTCTGCTGGGTGTGTGACTGTGGTCCATGCATGCTGTGTCCCAGGCTCCTCCCTGTGTCTGCACTCCTCCCCCTGCTGATGTCATCGATGGAAGCAGTGTGCAGCTGCTGTCAATCACAGGCTTCACAAATGGATCAGCCCGCCTCTTCCCACCTCCTCCCGGCCCCCCCTCCCCCGACGTCACCACTGCTGGCGACAGTGTATCCAGGAGAGCATGAGCAGCAAGTGGTAAGCAAGATCCCCTCCCTTCCCCTCCTCCCGCCGCCACCACATACAGACTGGACAGTCACAGGCAGCAGAGCTTAGGAGGGAGAAGGAGCCTGTGATAAGCTCCACCCCTGTGATGACGTCACCACTGATTCCGAATAAAGGAAATGGAATCAGTGGTGTTAGAAGCCCCGCAGTTCACCACGTACCGCCCGCTGCCTGCTGCACACAGCCCGCAGCAGCACATCACCCGCGGGCCGCTGTCCTCCCCCCGAACACCCGCCAATCACTTTACACAGTTTAAAAAATACAGCGCCGGTTACCGGATCTAAGCCACGCCCTCCTGCAATAATGGGCATGGCTATAAATCACCGGGGCCCACCGGGGAATACCCCGAATCCCCGGCAGCCCAGTCCAAGCCTGCCCTTGTGCCTCAGGAGAGGTACCCCTTATGCAGTCCTCCAGTGGTGTCCCCAGTAGTGATCCACATTATGCAGTGCCCCTTATACAGTGCCCACAGTAGTGCCCCCCTGTGCAGTGCCCCTTGTGCCCCCAGTAGTAAACCCCTTATATAGTGCCCCCAGTAGTGGTATCCCTTATGCAGTGCTCTCAGTAGTGGTACTCCCTATGCAGTGCCCCTTATATAGTGCACTCATTAGTAGTCCCCCCATGCAGTGCCCCCAATAGTGGTAAACCATATGCAGTGCCCTTTAAATAGTGGCCCCAGTTGTAGTCCCCCCCTATGCAGTACCCCCAGTATTGCCCTTTATATAGAGCACCCAGTAGTGGTCCCCCATTGCAGTGCCCCCAGTGGTAGACCCCCCTATGCATTGCCCCTAGTAGTAGTACCCTCCCCTTGTAGTGCCCCTAGTAGTAGTCCCCCCTTGTAGTGTCCCTAGTAGTAGTACCCCCCCTTGCAGTGCCCCCAGTGGAGGTCCCCCCTAAGCAGTGCCACCAGTAGTGGTCCCCGATGCAGTGCCCCTAGTAGTAGTCCCCCTTATAGTGCCCCTAGTAGTAGTCCTCCCCTTGTAGTGCCCCAGTAATGGTCCCCCCCTTGTATTTCCCCCAGTAGTGGTCCCCCCCTTGTAGTGACCCCAGTAGACACACGTAATAAAAATGAAAAAAAAACACTTACCTGAATCCCCGCTCCCGCTGCTGCCATTCGCTCCTCCATCCATCCTCCCAGGATGGCCCACTCTGCATTATGGGAAAGATATCATGACATTATTACGTCTCTCCCATTACCCACTGTGGGAGCTGGAAGATGTAGCCCATGAGTGAGCTCCAGCCTGGCTCCGGCAGTGGGCACAGCAGCCAATGAGAGTCTGATAGATTCTCATTGGCTGCTAATTAAAATAAACACACAGCTCCCGGCACCGGCAGCTGTGTGTATGTCAATGTAGAGAAAATTCCTGTTTTGCTTTTGATCACAGTAGTAAAAGATTACACATGTGGGCAGTTTTCTGATGTATAGGTCAGCACAGAAGAAATCTTAAAGGATTCTCTATGCTCTCCGATAGTTCATTCAATAGGAAAGAGCTGTTAATGTCATTGTGACAGAGTGGGTCTCTCCCACATTCTGATGAAAGGGTTAAACCTCCCTGTAGCCAGGGATGAACCACACCCTTACCTCAATTAAGACCCGCTAAGGTATAAAAACCTGGTAAGTTTAGTTAGTCAGTGGAAGAGACTTTGCACCTTTAGCAGCTTTCTCTATGCTGGACAATCTGAACCATAACTGCTGTGAATACTCTGCTCATTTGAACTGCTATCTCATGTAAGCTGAATAATTGTTCCTGAACTGTGTTTGCCTTATGTAGGAAAGCCATTACACTGGCTCTGCCTTTTCAAGCACAGAATAACAAATTTACTTGTTTGCAACACCTCAGTCTCCCATTAGTTGTCTAAACTTACCCGCCACATTGTGGTGTCAGAAGTGGGATAAAGTGAGTCCTGTGCCAGGGATCCTAAAGAGACCACCATGGAAGCCATTTTGCAACAAATGTTGGACTTCTTTAAACAGTAGCTCCTCAAAATTCAGGCCTCAGATGATTTGGAGGCCTTTCTTACCACTTTTGAAAAGGGGTGCTACCTTGCAAGCATGGCCCAAAGATTCCTGGGCTGTACAGATTGCCCTTCAGCTAATGGGGGAGGCCCAAGCTGCATATGCCACTCTCTCCCTGGAAGATTAAAAAATATATGACCGAGTGAAGGCTGCCATAGCGGATCGGTTTGGCCTCTATCCAGAAGCAAAATGGCGGAAACTCAGGTCTGTGTTCTATGATCCTGAAAGAAGGCCATGCGTCCTGGCCCAGAAACTGGCTGACCTCACAGTTAAATGGCTGCAGCCAGACCTACATAATTCCGCCTGGCTGGTAGAGTTGTTCACTCTAGAACAATTTATTGCACTTCTCCCTGCCCAAGTTGCTTGCTGGGTCCAGCTGCACTGAGATGACAATTTGGACTCCGCTGTCTGGCTAGTGGAAAATGCCTTGCTGGCACAGGATGGTATGGATAACCTCTTCTTTAATTACACTGGAGTCTCCCCATTTGTCTTCACAGCAGTCATGGTCTCAGGATAAGGTGTCCCCAGGTATGGATTCAGATAGGCACCAGTACTCCTTACAGACAATGGCTCCAGGGAAATTGAGGCCAAAATTTTCGCCCTTCTCTTCACATAAAGAGGGTTTTTGGCCAAGAAGTAATTCTATGGGGAAGATGATGGCTGCGTGTTTTCCAGAAGTTGAAGGTTTAGAGTGGAGTACTTCCCCAAAAACTCCAACTCAAGTGTGATCCTCATGTGGCCAAGGTGGGCATCAAGAATGGACATGTCCACAGATGGATTGCTCTTTCTCAGGTGTCTTTACAGCTATAGAGACCTGTCTTCATCCATCTAGAATACAGGTATGTGTGCAAGTTGGTAATAGACTGGTCAAGGGCTTGGTGGACTCTGGCACTGCTACTATGCTGATACAAAGGTATTTGTTGTCCCCAGAGTTGTTGCCCCACGAACTAGTCCGCATCTGTTGTGTGTATGGAGATGTTCGGGCCTTTCCTGTTGCCATGGACCCTTTGATAATCAGGGGAAAGACTGCAAAACTACGTGTGGGTGTGTTACCAGCTCCTATGCTATTATATTGTGACTGGCCTCACTTCTTTTGTTCTGCTGGAGGAACAGGTGCCTGCAGCAACTCTTGGAGAGACATTTCCATTCTCCCCTGATTTGTTTCTGTCTCAGTTAAAGGCTCCTAAATCTAAGAAACAAAGGAGAAGTGATCACAGATACTGGCTTGTTCGTGAGGTATTGTTGGGGAAAAAGATATCTTCCCATAATGTTACTGCTCGCACTGTGCCTTTAAATGCTGATGTTCCTGTTCATGTCAATGTATCTGATAATTCTGATGAAGCTGTCATTACTAATGTACCTACAGTATGCATGCTGATGTCCATGGTAATGCTGAGAGGTCTAGGAACACTATGTCTAGCAGCCCACCTAATCCTCATAGCATGGGGAATAATGCTGAGATTCAATTAAGTAGTATTAATGAAGAGGTCTTAACATTTTCCCTTGTGCCTTAGCCTGATTTAAGAAAGGCCCAGTGGGAAGATCCTGCTTTAAAAAGGGCTTTTGCAAAGGTTCTTTCAGTGGATGGTGTCAACTTGTCACATGTAACAAATATAAAATATCCCCATATTATGTCGCTAGGAGAGGTTTTATATCAACTAGACAAGCACAAACAAATGAGGGAGGTGATATGACAGTTGGTGGTCCCAGGCCCTTTCAGAAAGAAGGATCTGATTTTAGCCCATGTAGTTCCTTGGGGTGGTTATTTGGAATGGAATAAGATGGTGGAGAGGGTAATGAACCAGGTGCTTTGTCCTCATCAGAATTATGCTGCAGCATACTTGGATGATATTGTCATATATAGTCAGCATTGGAATGCCCTTGTTAATAGGCTTAGGGCTATTTTTCAGTCTTTGAGAGCTTCAGGTTTAACTGCTACAGTAATTTGAAGAAATGTGTTCAAGGTAAAAATGAAACCAAGTACTTAGGGTATGTGGTGGGTAGTGGGAGTCTGTAGCCCCTTGTGAGTAAGGGAGTACACTACGGGCACTAGCTGATGCCCAAGTTCCAACTACCAATAAAGAGTTAAGGTCTTTTGTGGGTTTATCAGGCTATTACAGGAGGTTTTTGCTTCAATTTCCTACCTTAGCTGCTCCCTTAACAGATCATTTAAAAAATGATGTTCCAAATAAACTTGAGTGGTCTAAGAACTATCAGTCTGCATTCACCAAATTTAAACATCTTTTGTGTAAAGATCCAGTTTTAAAGTCTTTTACCAAGCCTTTTGTAGTACAAACAGACACCTCTGATATTGGCTTGGGAGCAATTTTGTGTCAGGAGTTTGATGGCATTGAACACCCGACTCTAGGTCTTAGTAGAAAGTTGTCCCCCCAAGAGACTAGGTATTCTGTAATTGAAAAAGAATGCCTCGCTATAAAATGGGCTCTTGAATCATTGAGATATTATCATTGTGGGGCCAGGTTTACTGTGGTTACTGATCATGCACCGTTAAAATGTTGACAGTCTATGAAAAATTCTAATGCAAGACTGGCAAAGAGGTACCTGACTCTCCAGCCTTTTTCTTTTGAAGTCTGCCTCAGACCAGTATGAATGCAGATTTTTTTGTCCGTAACTGAGCTGGAGAGTTTTGCTGCGGGCAATTTGGCTTTGCCCTTTAGAGGGAGAGGTATGTGACAGAGTGGGTCTCTGCCACATTCTGAGGAAAGGGTTAAACCTCCCTGTAGCCAGGGAGGAACCACACCCTTACCTCAATTAAGACCAGCTAAGGTATAAAAACCTGGTAGGTTAAGTTAATCAGTGGAAATGTGAGAGAGAGGTTGTGCCTTTAGCAGCTCTTTCTATGATGGTCAATATGAACCATGATTGCTGTGAATACTGTGCTCATTTGAACTGCTATCTCATGTAAGCTGAATAATTGTTCCTGAACTGTGTTTGCCTTATGTAAGAAGCCATTACAGTGGCTCTGCCTTTTCAAGCCTGGAATAAAAAGCTTATTTGTTTGCAACACCTCAGTCTCCCATTGCTCCTCTGAACTTACCTGCTACAGTCATCTTCAGATGCCTCGGTTTCCCGAACAAGTTCAGATCTCAGAACGAGGCAAAACATCATCTTTCATGGACATTTGTGTTGAGATGCTTGTGAAAGAAGATATTGTGCCTCACTCTGAGATCCCAAATTGGCGGGAATATCTAAGCCAAAACAGAACCGCTCATCTCTTCAAAAAATTATTCTTTTTAGAGCTTGTTAAAAATAGGCACCTTAATGCTTTTGGATTGGTACCAGTTTCTCCGAGAATATCCTGGAATTTTATGTTTGGTAAATTTGGGACTGAATAGCTTTCTTTTTGTATCTATTTGTGTCAAGACAGTGTCTTCCACCTAGAAATTATAGCAATAGTAATACTTAGCTATTTGTCACTATGGAGCACTTTGGTCAGTGCACTGGAGTATTGTGCAGTGAGGATCCCCCGGCACAGCACACACTGAATGTAGAGCATAAGTAACTAACAATAATGCCAGGCCTACCAACAAGCAAGTCTCCAGTGACAACTTTGGAAAGATGGCACCACGCATTGAAAGCAAAGACTCTGGAACTGTTCCAGAGCCTAAGAGCCTATGCTATCTTCAGCACATGTACCATCTTCCCCATAAGATGGCACAACACAAGCCACAGAGTCACTGCATGGGACAGAATGGAGGGGTGCTGCACATGGGCCCACCTAGGCATTCCTATGTTCCTGGTGTAGTGTCTCAATGACCTGATGGTAGACAGATATCTTGGTGTTGTACGTGGGGGGAAGCATTTGGTGTTTTACAGAGAGATGCCATTGGGTTGACATTGATAAGGACGTAGTTTTACCTGGTCGGGATCAATTCAAGCCAATTCAGTGCCACATTGATGGGTCTGAAGATGGCATTATCTACAGTAGCACCGGGAAGCAATGCTTGTTCAATTGAGAAGATGAGAAGATACAACAACCCAATACTATGGTACACAGTAAACTGTGTAAATACAAGGTCCACAATAGCAATTAGTGATTTCTCTGTGGTATATCTGCAATATTATTTTGTTATATAGGAAGAAGCAGTTATAACCCCTTTCTCCAGCAAAAAGCCTCACTACGTCATAAATACTGTAGGTCCTTTAACCTCTTATTTATTACACTCCAATATAAATGTTATGTTATTCAGTGGTAATTACAGTATAAGAACTAATCTATAGCTACTGTATGTGACAATTTCATGACTAATTCCATGTAATATAATTTTTATTCCAGTTCAACAAGCTTCAATGTTGAAGGCACTGGACAATTCAAAGCATACATGGTTCTCTATAAGGATCAAAATTTCATATCAACATATCAAGAGACAGAGCTGGTGCTACCAAAAACAGCAACATTACATGTTGGAGTTATTCTAGATGGTACAAATACTTCTCAGTATGTTGTTACAATGAAAAACTGTTATGCTACACCTAGCAGACAAGGTGATGATCCAATGAAATATTACATTATTAAAGAAAGGTGAGGAATGAAGGAATATCTGAGTTTTATTGTAGATTATTTAACAAATTCTTAGACCTTAGTCTGAGTGCTTTTTCTCCATGGGGACTGGACATCTTGTTAAAAGTGAAGGATTTATGGATTGGTGTAAAATACAGGGATATACTGCTAGACAAACGGCTTCAGTCTGCTAGAATACTAAAGCTTGGGAGAAAGTTCACCTTTCAGAAGGACAATGATACCAAGCACAATGCCAAAGCCAACTTGGTGTGGTCGAATAACAAAAAGGTTAATGTTCTAGAATGGCCAAGTTAAAGTCCATACTGTATCTCAACCCAATTGAGAATTCCAGTCTACAGTACGTGTCATCCTTTCAAACTGAATAAATTGGAGCTAATCTGCAAAAGAGAATTGACAAAAATCACTCCCAACAGTTGGCCTGATTCACAACAGATCGCTATTGTGATCACAGCTGCGATTGCACACGCAGACCCGCTGCAAAAATATGCTAATGAATGTTATTGTAATGCTGTCACAGAGCAAGCATAGAGATGCCCACTGCCACCCACTACTGCTATCTCACATCCGCAATACCTTGCAGTCCTGTGTATACATCAGGAACATCGAGTAACATGGTCCCTCACACAGAATTTCAACAGGTCAGACCTTACTCAAGCTGCATATTACCATCGCAGTGGCTAATTTATGCACGCCTATGCATCAGATTTCAAACAGAAAGGCACACCTGTGTTTCTCTAACCACTCCCTCAATACCACCCCAAATGCTGACTACCTGTCACTCACTCTGCGATGGCTTACCCAGCTCTGCATGATCGCAGTGTGATCGCAGTGTAGCCATGGCACACATGCACTGTGATGCATGAGCAGTGTGCAACAATCGGTTCACTGCGTACGCTGTTGCAGTTGCGATCCATAATGAATCAGGCCCAGTGTGCATACTGGTAGAAACTTACCACAACTGTTATTGTAGCAAAAGGTGGTTCTATGAAGTACCACACTATGTAGACAAAAGTGATTGGACACTGACATCAAATAGATCAACAAGATTTTATTGACATCAGTACTTTGTAGGTCCACCACATGCAGTGATTACTGCAGACACCCTTCTTGGCAAACTGTCCACAAGTTCCTGAACAACAGCAGGTGGTATGTTTTGCTATTCCACCCTAAGTACAGTGACCAACTGTGATACTGAAGAAGGTTGAGTAAACCTAAAATGCACCTGTCACTTCAATTCATCCCAGAGGTTCACAATGGAGTAAAGATCTGGACTCTGAGCTGATCAGTCCATCCGGGTTATTGAATTTTCTGTATACCAATCCATCATTGCCCTGGAAACATGACTGGTGGCATTGTCGTCCTGATAAAAACATTTGTTGTTTCTGTAGAACTGACACAATGTAGGGAGCACAAAGTTATCAAGAACATCTATATACTTCTCATTTTATACTTCACAAACACGTGCCTGCTGCAGGAGCAGATCATTTCGCTTGCGCGGGGGGGTGTTTAATCACTTTTGTCTACATAGTGTAGTATGCAGTGTTTTAATACTTATGCAAGCAGTATTTCCTAGTTTTTAAATTTTTCCAAAGAAATTTACAGACAAATAATGAATTATGAGTTTGAAAATCTACTTTAGGCTACTGGTTTTCAATAAAAATACTTCCTCAAACAATCTGGGTAAATTACATATGTATGTATGTAATACATACAAATGTGTTGACTACTTTGAAGGAAGTTGAATATATATTTGCAAACTTTATGCACTCATGATGGGGTCTCCACATAGGTCATTGTAT
The DNA here is from genome assembly GCA_031769625.1 of Taudactylus pleione. Taxonomy (NCBI): domain Eukaryota; kingdom Metazoa; phylum Chordata; class Amphibia; order Anura; family Myobatrachidae; genus Taudactylus; species Taudactylus pleione. The sequence goes on from JAUIMM010000031.1 coordinate 351,469, forward strand.
AACATAAGTGATAGCCTTGGCTCAGCAGCTAATAAGCTAATAATAAGCTAATAGGCATAGTATGATTTTGTACAAAGTAAGTTGGCTTCCATTGGTGCACAGGGCTACACATGTAAGTTGTATGTATCATTTATTTTCTAGATGTCCTAATAAGGAAGATGCAACTATCATTGTGAGGGAAAATGGAGTTTCTTTGCGAGGACTCTTTTCTGTTCAAATGTTCAAATTTGCTGAAGATTCTACCATAGTTTACTTGCACTGTGAAATCAATCTTTGTGATACCACAAGAAGGATGTGCAAACCCGTAAGTTTGGTCAATTGTTCTACTAAATGTTGAAATGGAAAAACATGATGGCTTCAGTAAACTATGCTTGCCACACTCCCGCATCTGGCGGGAGTCTCCCATTTTACCCACCAGCCTCCTGCTGCCCCGCAAAGCCATTCCAATCCCCCGGAATCCAGCAGCCCCATCTGAAATTTGAACTGCCGCGGGCTCTTGGCAGGCAGCGTCGGCCGCCCAGCCCAGCAGAGCCTGTGAATGCAGGGCAGGGCGGGCTTGAAGACACTATAGTGTCTTCTTTCTCCAGCATCAGCGGCTATGGCAGAAGCGGTGGATCCCTCCCCCTCTCAACCCTGCATGTTGGGAGCTGCAGAGAGACATCCAGGAGGGCGAGGGAGATGTCTGCTGGTGATGGGGGAGCTGGTCTGGAGTGGAATGCAGCTCTGCTCAGTATGGTGGTGGCCGGATCCCAGAGCTCGGAGGAGAGGATGGAGGAGGAGTGCCTCTGCCCAAGGTGAGTGTCTGTACTCTGTGGTTCTACCTCAGCAGCTCCATAGACAGGCACTGACAGTGTGTGTGGCACTGACTCCTGTGTGACAAGTGTGTGTGTGTGTGTGTCTAGCACTGACTCATGTGTGACAAGTGTGTGTGTGTGTGTCTAGCACGGACTCCTGTGTGACAAGTGTGTGTGTGTGTCTAGCACTGAATCATGTGTGACAAGTGTGTGTGTGTGTTTAGCACTGACTCCTGTGTGACAAGTGTGTGTGTGTGTCTAGAACTGACTCCTGTGTGACAAGTGTTTGTGTGTGTCTAGCACTGACTCATGTGTGACAAGTGTGTGTGTGTTTAGCACTGACTCCTGCATGACAAGTGTATGTGTGTGTGTCTAGCACTGACTCCTGTGTGACAAGTGTGTGTGTGTGTGTGTCTAGCACTGACTCCTGTGTGACAAGTGTGTGTGTGTGTGTCTAGCACTGACTCCTGTGTGACAAGTGTGTGTGTGTGTCTAGCACTGACTCCTGTGTGACAAGTGTGTGTGTTTGTCTAGCACTGACTCCTGTGTGACAAGTGTGTGTGTGTCTAGAACCTACTCCTGTGTATATAGTCTGTTACTGACCCTGGGTATATGTATGGTAGCACTGACCACTGTGTGTCCATGGAAGGTATAAAAACTCTTTGACACCCATACACAAACCCCCCCTGGCAGCATGCTGCACTTACAGTAGTCCTCCTGCCACTGCAGGACACCCCCAAGCAGCCATAGGTGGAGCATGACATGCCCCCTCCGTGGCATGCCGTGCAAACTCTCATTCCATCTAGAATCTCCCTGAAACTAGTTTCCAAAAGTAGGCAAGTATGCAGTAAACTGAAATGTTATATATGCAGTGGTTACCAGGCATTTCATTCTCTTTCTTAACTATTTTCTTCACAGTCATGTTCCAGGCCACAGTCTCACCGAGCTCTGATACAAGATAGCACTGTTACTCTAGAGTTTGGGCCTATAGTGTGCTATGGTAAGTTGTTGTACTTCAGTATGTGTAATGAATACAGTATTATGTATTATGGGTACAGCCTAATAGGCTGGGACCAAGCGCTGTAAATGGATGTTGATATATAGGATAATGTGTATGCAAGTGTTAAAATAAAATAAAGTAATAAAAATAAGGGAGATGGAAACAGAAAAATAAATCAAAATGAAAAAAAATGATGATAAAATATATACAAAGTAAAAATAAAGTAAAATAAAATAAATAAAGTAACAAAAAAAGACAAGTAATTTCCAAACTTAGCAACAGACAGTCAGCAATTTTAAAAGCAGTGGTTAATAACCACATACTGTACATGTGAGTAATGTTTGCAGCCTTTTTGGGCTATTGGTGCAGCGAAGTGAGGTCTGGTATGTGCGGTCTGGATCGAGGTTGCTTCACCCTGGTGTGGGCGGAAATGTCCCTAACTGACCCTACCTGTGGATACTGCTCCTCTTCTTGCCATGATTCCTTGTGGTGTGCGGCAGAGACCCGGTCGGTATGGCCGCGGTGGTATGTGATGATGTCAGATGCCGGCTTTGTTCCTAATTGGGTCTTGCCTCCTCCAGCTAGTACTCATTTGCACGCTTCTCTTCTAATCAAAGATGCTTTTTCAAGGATGTTTATTGTCTTTATTCATTGTCTTTAAATAGGGAATCTTTATTAAGTAAGTGGGGGTGGCCGGAACTAGAAATAGCCTAAAAGGTGGCAACCACATGTTCCTATAAGCCACTATTAAAACTCTATGCTGCTGTGCTTAGTTTGAAAAAATAATAAAAAATAATAATAATAGAATAAAAGATATATATATAGAAGTAAAATAATAAAATAAGTAAGAATCAGTAATAAATGGGAATAAAATAGAATAATTGAAATAGGTAAAATTCAAGGACATGTTATGTTGATTGAGGCTCATATTCGAAAATGGAAATAGGATAATTAAAATGAGTAAAATCTATTAAAAAATTAAAATAAACAAATTCAAGGAAGTGTTATGTTATGATTGGGGTTCACTTTAAAAAGGCTTTAAGTTCAATGTCTATATTTAGTCCTTTAGGTTCCAAAGATTGTAACTGGTAGAGATTTGCGCCAACCTGGTTTTGGACCAGGATTGGTTTTGCCAAAACCTCAACTCCGTGTTTTGTTTTCGGGTTTTGGTTTTGGATCTGGATTTTTTTCTTAAAAAATAAAAAAACATCTAAAATCACATAAAATTGGCCTTTTCTTGTTCCTACAGTATTAATAACCTCAATATAATTTATTTACAGTCATTTACAATCAATTTTGACCACCTCTCAATATAATTTTTTTCATCTAGTTAAGGCCAAAAGGTTGCATCCAGCTAGCTGGCTGACTAAGCTAAGTGACACAGAGGGCGGCACTAACATGTGGCAGTTCAGCTTCCATTTTCCCACACAGATACAGTGTGTTATACAGTGTGGGTTGGATACACCAATAGTTCACTTACTGTGACAGCAGTGTTGGCAGAGTGGGATTGCTGACGGTGTTCTCAGTACATGGAATGGCAGTGCTATGGTGCGGGCAGTGTCCTCAGTGCAGGGTATCAGCGGTGTCATCAGAGTGGGGGTGCAAGTGGTGTCTTCAGTGCAGGTTTGCTGGCTGTGTTGGCAGTGCAAGGGTTGTGTCCTTAGTACATGGAATGGCAGTGCTGTGGTGCTGGCAGTGTCCTCAGTGAAGGGTACCGGCGATGTCGGCAGTACCAGTGGTGTCTTTAGTGCAGGTTTGCTGACTGTGTCAGCAGTGCAGTGGTGTTCTCTATCCAGGGTGCCGGTGGGGTCGGCAGAGTAGGGGTGCCAGCAGTGTCCTCAGTGCAGGTTTGCTGACTGTGTCAGCAGTGCAGGGGTGTTCTCAATGCAGAGTGCCGGTGGTGTCTGCAGAGCGGGATTGCCAGCGGTTTCCTCAGTGCATGTGTGCTGACAGTGTCGGCAGTGCAGGAGTGCTGGTGGTGTCCTCAATGTGGGAGTGCCGGCAGTGTCATCAGTTTGGGGGTCACTGACTGTGTCCTCAGCACATAGGGCACCAGTGCAGGGGTGCCAGCAGTGTCAGCAGTGATGGTGTCGGCAGCAGGGGATGCTGCCAGTGGGGGTGCCGGCGGTGTCAGGCAGTGGGGGATGGTGGGCGCCATTTTCTTTTGCTTCCTGGCTGTGTGTATATTATATGGGCTTAACGCTGATTGGCTGAGAGGCATGACAGATGGCTCTCTCAGCCAATCAGCGTTAAGCCTGCACAATACAAAACCTCATGACCTGACAGCAGGATCGCGATGTTATGCCTCAGTTGAGGGATCCAGGGTAGGCAGGCAGATCCGAGCTTTGCTCGGATCACCCCGGATCCCCCGAAATTTGTGTGGTTTCATTTCTCTGAGAACTGAACCTGCTCATCCCTAGTAACTGGTATATCCATTTAGTTTCATTCTTCTTTAATGTATTAACTAAATCTCCTCCTCTCCGGTGGGGTTTTACTTTTTGTATACTGACAAACTTCCGCCATCTTGGATGCTTATTATGTTGCTCAGCAAAGTGTGCTGAAAGGCTATGGATTTTCAGACATCTTCATATATTGTATAGATGTTCAGCTACTCTGGTTTTTATTTTTGCCTGTCCCACATACTGCGTACCACATGGACACTCCAGAAGGTATATAGCTCCCTCAGTCACGCAGGATATACAGTCTGTGATTTTAAATACTTTTTGTGTTTTTTTTTTACTGAAAGGTCTAAATTGGTTTTGTAGTTGTTGCTTGGTTCTTGCAACCTTGGCATTTTAGGCAAAAATAAAAACCTTTATTATTTGTAGAAGTTGCCTTTTTTAGCTTTGGAAGAAAGTTTGTGTAAGGCACTGTTTCAAGTTTTTTGCTTTTCTGTACATGATTTTAGGCTTGTATGGTAATTTTTGTTTTAATTCTTCATCTAATAATAGGATGTGCCAGTGGTTATTCAAGATGTTTTCTATCTTCCTATGGTTTCCGTTGTACTGTGTGATGAACGTAGTTTGTATTTCTCTAGGTTGTTTCTTTTTTAAGTTGTAACTGATTCATTCTTTCCTATCCATTTTTTAAATTCTTTCAATTTGTTCTTGGAAAGTCTTTTCTTCATATACCTTTTGGATGAATCTTTTCTTGATGTTGCTACTCTGTTCTTCAAAGGTATGGTTTTCTGTATAGTTGCATCTAAGCTGTCAAAAACACTATTATATACAGTATGATTAAACAAATCTGCATTTATTACATGGATTTATAACAGGATGCATTATGCATGGAACACCCAATTCCACTAATGCAGAAATCCTCCAAATGTATTCTATTATTGTCTTAGGGCCTGATTCATTGCCGGATGCAATTAGCGCTCGCTCGTCCAGAAAATAGGGGTGGCTATTCAAATCAACCGTTCGCTCTTTGCGGTCTGTTAACGCCTCTAGGTCTAAACCAGCGAACAAAACTTGCGGTCGTTTTTTGAAAAAATACGCCCCCTGACCGCTCGCATCCTACGCCATGTCCGCTATTTATTAGATTAATCGAGTACATCGACCAGGGTATGAACTGCTCGCTATTCTTGGGGTTGATTTTTGCTACCACAATTTTGCGAGCAGTTCTGGCTATAAAATAACCCAGTGACATGGTCAATGACGCTGCTGTTTTAATTATGCACACCCATAAAACTACCGTTTTGACCTTTAAGCACGCCTGCGTTCGGATCTCCACTCCCCGTTTTCAAGCACCTTCCCCCATTACCACCCACATATGCCTACTCCTGTCACTCAAATTATCAGGCATTCACTATTTTGCGAGCACATGAATTTCGACCGCACTGACTGGTTCGCGCATGCGTATAACGATCCATACGCATGCGCATTTGGGCAAACATCGCTCAGAGCGAACGAGCGGCCACTTACGAGCGGCTCTGAATCAGGCCCTTAGTTCTCTGTTTATCTTCCCTATGTAGTTGTCTCTGGTCTGCGTCCGGGTCTGCAACTTTTTACAAATGCCACTACAAAGCTATTCTCTGGTGTACATATGTACATATGAATGAGCAATGATTGAGACGCCCACTTTGAGCTTCCAGAGACACTGTAATGCTGCTTAGTGCCTCCTTAGACACTACCATTGGTGGACCATCAAAACTTGCACTAGCCCTAGGGCAGGTGCAGATTTTCTGTCTGAGTATGGCCTCCAATGTGAACGATAAAGCATCTGTGTATGCAAACACTTCAGTGACACACATGTGACACTCCCATAACATGCCCGTAAAGCAGATCATTTATATGCATCTGATTCTCCACCCAGAAACACCCAGTACATTTCCAATGCATTTCTGTTACCATGCAGCTCAATTGGAACTGCACCTTTATGTGTACACAAAGTGTAATGTGTGCACTGTACAAGTTTTTAGGGTTTTTCATGTATACACAGTAGCAAAACATTGCTCAACTCATTGAACATTGACATTGCGTGTGACTCAGAATAAGACCATCTTTGTCACACTACACACATACACACACTTTCTCTCTATCACATTGTTATCATGTGAATGCCATCCTAATTTTACACAGAGAATCTTGCCACAAAAGTTATACCTATCACATTTATTATTGTGTTTAGGTTCACACCTGTTGTACAGGTACCTCTAGGCCCCCATAGGATAATGTAAATCTTACCTTTTTATAATGAGTACATTTTGGTTCTACTCAAATAAAATGTAAAAGTCACTCAAATCCAAGTCTGTCTTGGTCAACATTTACAGTTCTATGCTTCTTAACAAATAAGTTGATCTATTCACTGTCATTTTCTACTTAATAAACACAATGGAAGTCATGATACAGTCTAGTAATTGTTCAGTGAAATCAATGAGTACTATGTTTGACTAACCTTTCTTTGAGGTGCAAATGATTAGATGAGGCAAGTTGTTGTGGCAGCACAGTCTTTGTGATTGCAGAGTGTATTATTGGAAGCATCACCTGAAACAAGACATCTGTATTCTACCTAAAGTGATTGTCTTAACAGTTTGATGACTGAAAGCATGTAAAATAGGGACAGTAGAGTTTTGGAAAGTGTTCTCCCTTAACAGGAGCTCTTTGCATATCTTAAGATCTGTATAAGTTTTAAAGAAAGACATTACATAGGACTTCAACCTACTGTAGGAACAAGCATGGTTGCCAAATGTAGTAATCCTATTGCAAGCTGTTGCAAACCTTTGAGTCCTGGCAAAAAGAATAAAGATTTTGATCTACAACTCCAACATACTTAATGGAATCACTATGTTTCATCTCTTCCTTCAGTTTCTCTAGCTGCTTTTCCAGTATTTTAATTAAGGGTTTGTCCTGGCTCAGGCTGGCAGTGTCTGAACTCACTTCAATGGTTACAATTTCAAATGGTTTCAGTAGCTTGCATGAATCAGAGGGTGTTCTCCAGTCTGCTGCAGTAAGGTGGTAACTTATCCCCTCTTTCCGTATCTCATGGCTTTATGTGTAAGTCATGACTTGTTACTGTTCCTCCATTCGCTGAAGCATATAAAGGGTGGAATTCCATAAAGTTCTGCTTCATTTGGTGGCATGGCAAATTTAAATATTCTCTCAGCTGCAATCTTCTACAAGCCAAATATACCCAGACATTTTATGAGCCATAGTCAACATGACCTGGATGCACCTGTCATTTTTTAAGACATTCTGAACCACCAAGTTTTTTGTGCGCACAAAACATGGTAGATGTTTAATCTGACACAGTTGTAATACTTGTACAATGTTACTTTTTGGAAATGACAAATCCTAAGTAGAGTCTTAGTAGGATAAGCCATTTTGTCATGACAGCCTTGAGCTTTTCCACAGATTGACACCAGTATGCCTCTTAGTGAAGCCAGTGATACAGAGAGTAGCTTGCCTGTGAATGAGTTGGCATTGCATGTTAGATACTGCTGCTGCTGAAGACCATAAACTCACTCAGTGGACTGTCACAGTCATGTAATCTTTAGTTTTACCAGTACCACTTGTCCACATATCTATAGTTAAGTGGATAGTCTGTTCAATGTCATTTTTAAGGGAAAGAACAACTTTTTTTTAATGTCCCAGTACAGGTTAGGAATATGTGTTCTGGTTAAATAGATTCAAGATGGAACTTGGTTGAGTGGGCACATTACCTCTAAAACCAGATGCATTAATGGTGAAAATTGGATGCAGATCTAATGCTAACATGGGATGTTCAACTAGTATGGTCAAATAGGGGCACCATCCCATAGAGGGTGCACCCCTCCCCAACATCCCAGTTTCAGTGGGACAGTACTGTCCCTCTGTTCAACCCATGGGCTGAAGTAGCCCACGGGTGGTCAAATTGGGAGGTTGGAAACCCCCACCACCACAGCTGTGTGGTGGCACTGGACATCAGAGTAGCTGAATGGATTCTGCGTCCATGCACATGGTATCCATTCAGTGCCAAGAGAGGGCTGGTGGAAGCCCAGCTAGTGATGGAGTGCTTGGCTTACACCAGGTGTAATGTTATTTGGAGGCGTGCTATGCAGGCACGCCTCCAAGTAACATCACTTAGGGGGCATGACCTATGTTAATTAGACCAAACCCCCACTTTCAGTCACTATTAATAGAGCCAGCACAGGGTGGTCCAACCCCTGGAGCCGGCCCTGCATAACCATCATGACTTCAATAATCTTGTGTGCAACAGGATGCAGTTGTCATAATTGATACCACTTGCAAATGATTATATCAAAGTCTATTGTTTGAAACTACTAGCATTCTTGGTCCCCTTCTATGATGAAGATTCACCCCCAGCAGCAGAAGCCCTATTGCACAATGATTCTGATTACAATCATTAATGAGGATATTGATGATGACAGTGTTGGCAGTAGAGATTGCATGTGCTTGGATTTATCCTTATTTGCTGGGTAGCTGATGCTGGATTTTCCAGATTTTGATAATACTTTGCATAAACTCGCTGCAAATGATGTAACAGGGAAGAGGTGCCTAGATGGTTAACATCCCTACCTCTACTTACCTTGGAAGCACAATGGTACAGATGCCTTGACAAATTTTAGCAGATTTGGGTAAAAATGATTCCACACAGAAGAGGTGGCCTCTTGGTATTGTGGGAAGGCATAACAATGTCCTTTTTCTTCTTATCAGTGCCAAGTACTGATGCCACTGTTGGTGGACTAACTTTGACACAAACATCATCCTCCTGATTCAACTTGTTCTTGTCCAAAACATTCATCATCAACATCCTCCTTATTGTCAGATACACAAGAATCCCCTTATCTTGTTGCACTTAAAATGTAGCATCCTTAATTTCTATGTCTAAACTATCACCATCATCCTCATTACTAGTACTCAGCTTCACATTTGCAAAGAGTTCAGAAATGGAAGAAGGAGGGTTTTTTGGGATTACAGTGTCTGAAATTTCAGACTCTCCTAGCACCTGTGGACACCCTTAGATTCTCCTCAGGAATCTGTGAAGTTTGTGAACACATCATTTGTTCTTTTTGCCTGCCTGTTTTAGAAGTGACACATCTAGACTCAGGGCCTGATTCAGAGCCGCTCGTAAGCGGCCACTCGTTCGCTCCGAGCGATGTTCGCACATCTGCGCATGCGTATGGGTCGTAATGCGCATGCGCCAACCAGTCAGTGCGGTCGGAAATCGTGTGTTCGCAAAATAGCGAGTGCCTGCTAATTTGAGTGACAAGATGAGGCGTTTGTGGGTGGTAACCGGGGAAGGTGCTTGAAAACGGGGAGTGGAGTTCTAAACACAGGCGTGCCAAATGGTCAAAACGAGCATTTTAAGGGTGTGCATAATTAACAAAGTAGGGTCATGGACCACGTCACTTGGTTGTCTTTTAGCCTGAACTGCTCGCATGATTGCGGTAGGAAAATGCTACTACAAGAATAGCGAGCAGTTCATACACCTTTCGATGTACTCGATTAATCTAATAAATAGCGGAGATGACGCATGATGCGAACGGCCAAGGGGCGTCTTTACAAAATAGCGAGCGCATGTTTCATTCGTTCGCTCGCTCAGACATAGAGGTGTCAGCAGACCGCAAAGAGCGAGCGTTCAATTTAAATAGCCAGCCCCTTTTTCTGAACGAGCGAGCGCTAATAGCGTCCGGCTCTGAATCAGGCCCTCAGAGCGAAAAGGTTGTGCATGCAAGTTTACAGAAGATGTCTGACTATGTTTGGCACTGGCTTTCGCAATAGGTTTTCTAGTGTCATGGTCTGATTCTTTCCTTACCACTGCTTGTGGTGTATAACATGTAAGCAATTTTATGTTAACTTTTCCCTTCATAGTTAATGTTTCCTTGAGGATAGTAAAATACTTTTAAGATTTCAGGTAACCTTTATTGCACCTTCTATGACTGCCTACACCAGTACTGGGTTCCTCTTCATCTATTGACTGTTTCGTGATTGATTTTATTTTTTACACCAGGACAGGAGTAAATCTAGCTATGGTAGTTGAACTTAACTGCCACTGCACCAAGTCAATGTATAATGAGATATTGAAATGAGGGACTGTTACCTTTACTAAGCAGTTTTATAAAAAAAAAACTGCAACTTTTTTTCTGCTGTCAACAAATTTTTTTTTCCACTTTAATTATTTTTTTGGGATGCAACTAGCAGGGACATGACAACATCCAGAGTAAGTACAGTAATTTATATGCTGCCTTTCCAAGACACACTCTTGAAATTGTACAGTATTTAAATAAATTCTAAAAGACTGCAGATAAAGTCTTTTTTTTTGCAATTATTTTTTTAGAACAGGAAAAGAGGTTTTCTCTTGGGTGCAGCAAACTCAGACACAGCACAGACAGCGTACTCATTTTTTGGACAAATAATCTTAAAAACACACTGTCTCTCTAGCCTCATACACAAGTGACAATATAAATGATAAACTGCAGTGCAGATAGAATAGATATCCTTTTGAGAAAAAAAACAAGAAGTTCTCTTTAACAAACAACCTGCTTGTAGCATTGAATTGCAGGTACAGTACTACTAAGGCCCATATTCAATTAGCCGCGAAAAGCCTAGATCCGCAGAAAAGTATAGCGGATTTCGACTTTTCAACAGTCGGAAACTTATCTCCGTATTCAATTCCAAATAGTTTTTGCGTACGTGGAAACTCAATGCAATGCAATGTAATACGCGAAATAGATTTGCCTCTGAATAGGTGGGAAAAGAAGTGCAAAATCGTTATTTTTGGTTGCAAAGGTAAGGAAACTACTCGGTACCCTTGGAACAGTCCCCCAAAGGATAACTGCATCAAAAATCCCTAAAAAAAAAAGGGAGGACACCCCAAAATAGAACTTTTGATTTTGGGGGCGAAAAAGTTCAAAGTGGGGGGACAAATATAAATACTAGCAAAATAGACTTTTTGGGGGTCTGCAAGTATGGGGGAGGTGTTTTTTTATGCAGGTTCTTGCTTAAGGTGCATTTTTTAAGTTTTTTAAAACTTCAGTTTAGCGACTTTAAAACATGCTTGCACCCATTTTCAAGTACCCCAAATTTGACAAGACTACTTATTTTTATCCAAAAGTACAGCTTAATGCCATTCTTCACCACTTGTGTAAATATGCTAATAAGAAGCTATTGAAACAACTGAAGTATCCCAAATAGCTTTATTAGAGATATTCGGGGACATCTACATTGATCCCCAATGATAGTGCATTTTTTCGGGTGCCAGGCTGATTTCCCCAATTCTGACAGCACTTTTCGCCAGGTTGCATTTTCACGTGTTTTGGAATTGAACACGAAAAGTTTTTGCACCCAAAACACGTGATGTCGGCAAGAAGTACAGCATGCGAAACTTTCCCGCTGGTGCAAAGCTAATGGAATACCACCATAAGTCTGAAAAACAAACACACAGTAGTGCAGTGCACTTGATTGCAGTTTCTATCTAGTGTGTCTGACAAAATAAATACACAGTGACAAAGATGCCTGCTGTCACTCTTCCTACTTAATCCATCTAGCTTCTACAACTCTCTCTAACCTAATGGTGTCCTAATGGCATTTTTTGAGCAACTACAGCGCTCACCACCACCATGCACTCTCCTGTGTGAAATGGTGCCTGATTATTAGGGAGGAACTCTTATATGCAATCCAAAACACTCACAATCCAAGATTTCCAGTAAAAATGACATTTTGCCTCTTTTTGAGACCTGAACTTGGTGGGAAGACCTGAGCTGGTTTGGGTGTGTTCAGTTTTCAGCAAAACTGAGCCGCTCATCTCTAACTATAATTTAACTGATTGGTCAAAGACATTAAGGGGCTTACTCAGAGTTAGGAGCAAATAAAAAAGGAGCAATTTGCACCTTGTTAAAGCCATGATGCACTGCAGTCCGGACAGATGTAATATGTGCAGAGCGATTTATATTATAAAAGGGAAGGAGAAAGCTTAAATCTAAATTTCAGTATAAGAAAAAAGCTGCCGGTATTTGTTTGCTACACACAAAAGCAGCCAGTATTTTCCCTGCATGTATAAATAATAAATGCATTTTCACTACTATTGCAACATGGTTTGTTCATTTTTTTGTTACTTTTTCTTATTTGCTCCAAACTCTGCATAAGACCATATTGTAAGTGTTTCTTGGATCTCTACTAAATTTGATTCTTTTGAGAATAATTATGATATTATATACAATGAAGTTAAGATTTAATATTTGAATGTGTTGATGTTGTAAATGTTGAGTTGTATAAATATAATCTAGTGTATTTTGGTTCATCGCTTTGACCTTTCATTGGATTAGCTACAGAATTTGTAGTCATATAGAGAGTTTAAATTGCAAGGGTTGGTGGTAGTAACTCATTCTCTTTGTGCTACTGTTGGAGAAGTGATATCTTGAAAAAGGCCTCTATGGGCCTGATTTAGATATGTACTCTATAGCACTGCCACTGTATATTTGCATGCTGCTGTGCTAATATTTGCAAAAGCTACAGGAGACATCTTATGTAAAGAGACACCCACTGCTGGTCCACAGCCATTGGACCAATTGCGGGAACTTCGGACATCTGTGTAACCCTTAGGTAACTAAGGATGCAGCTGGGGCCAGTGAAGCTGCATCCAAGGACACAGCTACTGGCTTCAGCATGCCCAGATAATGGGACCAATACATCCCTATTTTCTGGAACACTGGCTGTCGCTGCCACAAATGCCAGAGGCATGTCAATCATGCTGCAGATTTTGTAGCACAGTGCACGACATCGCAAGACATGATCTGGACATGTGCAGTACAACTCCTGCTCATGTGTAGCAAGATCAGGGTAAGGGTGCTATCTCCTGGGGTAAATGGTTGCACTTGACTTGCAGCAGCAAAATAGTAATACACATGTCCTGGGACTTGATACAAAATCTGCAACTAGTTTTATTAGCAGCACGAAATAAACAAAACATGAAAGTAAATCCTGGCCTGTCCAGCTCTTTCTAAAGAAAATTATTTCCTCTCTGAGTGGGAGAGGGACCTAACGTCCCTCTCACAAAACAGAAGTCTTTAGCACAGGACTTATTTTCAGTAATCACAGTGTTTTTCAACAGGCCCATTACCTGTTCCCCCAGCAGAGAGAGACTGACTACAGAGACAGACACACCATTTATCAGCCTCTCAAAGGTTCTCTGGCAATCCAGGCTGTCAATAAGCTAAAAACCTGAGGCTTATATTTCTCCTTTTGACAACCTTTCTGTGTTTTTGTCACAATATTTATTTCATACATGTATAAGCATGTAGGATCTAGTACTTGTTTATAATGTGTCAGTACCAATGTCCAGATGCCTTCCACAGGTATAAATATAAAAATGAAGGTATATACACACATTTGTATTTAAGTAATTCCTAATAAATTATATAATTCTTTTTTTTCTGTATTTACTTTACAGATTTGTTTCAACGTTCAATTGGTGTAGGTATGTATTTTCTACATATACTTAAACAGAAATCCAATAATTGTAACTGAAAGTCAATGGTACTCAAATAATTTTGTTTATTATGGGCTTTATTTACAGTTGGACATTTAGTTTGTCCATTTTTGTTGCATTTCCGTACTGCACATGTACAGTACAATATATCAAACTGCATCCATATCTAGACTTCAACATATCGTAACCTTGCAATTCCATATGCCTGTAAATTGAGGAAACTATTGGAACCCAATACTTGAATGATTCTTCCCAGCTTAGATATGCTACTGCTACAGAGCAGAATGCATGTCAGATAAGACTTCTAGTCATCCCCAAATATGATTTTTAATATTTGGAGACCAAACACAATAAATCCAAACTTCAGGGAAGCCATGGAGAATCTACCCATGTTAGACTCCCATAGTAAAAAATCATGACCAGACATCCCCATAACATATATTTAGATATATACATCAACCGTGAGTTAATGAGAAGTTTGAACGTGGAATTTTGTTTATCATTATAAAAAAGAAAAAATATATAATGTTCATATTCAAATATTATGCCTATTTTATTAATTAATCATATAGGTAACAGAATTTGACTGTGATTGCAAAGTATTCCACCTTCTGTGCCTATTTTATTAATTACACATATAGGTAACTAGCTTATTATTTACTGAATCCTTTTGCTATTGTTTCTAATGCCTTATGATTTGTAAAGTTAAATTGTTATAAGGATTCTCTCAGTCTACTGACTGAAGTGAAGGTATGATTTAATTCTAGCCTTAGACCCTTGGTATGTGTTCCTTGTTGACTTAAGCCATATTTATTGCTAGCTTTCTTTGGTTGGCCAATTGTTGGTTTTCATTAATTAGTTTCCACACTTGCCTGTTTCCCTGTATAAGTGTCAATAGTGTGGCTGGGAAGCCTTGGCTGGGTAGTGCAGTTTTTTCAAAGTGCAGTGTTTATTAAGTGCAAAACTAGCATTAGACCTACGTTAAACTGAGGATAAACAGAAGGAGACAAAGTTTCATCAAGCAACAAACCTCAACAGACTAAAGGTTCAGGCTACAACTGGACTCCCTGTACAGTCACGACAAGAACACTTCTACTGCTATTAATAATGCTGGCTTTCTGATTCTCACATATATCTCAATGCTTATCCTACTTGTTTCCATGTCAGTTTACATATTTCCACTTTGGAACACTGGGCCTGATTCAGAGCCGGACGCTATTTGCGGACGGTCGTTCTGAAAAAGGGGACGGTTATTCAAATTAAAGACTCGCTCTTTGCGGTCTGTGGATGCCTCTAGGTCTGAGCGAGCATCTGAAAAATGCGCTCGCTATTTTGTAAAGACGCCCCTTTGCCGTTCGCATCATACGTCATCTCCGCTATTTATTAGATTAATCAGGAACACCGTAAGGCATCTGAACTGCTCGCAGTGCTTGTGGTAGGGTTTAATTCCCGCTATCACTGCGAGCAGTTCAGGCTAAAAGACAACCAAGTGACGTGGTCGATGACGCTGCTTTGTTAATTATGCACACCCATTAAACGCCGTTTTGACCATTTGGCATACCTGCGTTCGGATCTCCACTCACCCGTTTTCAAGCACCTTCCCCTGTTACCACCCACAAACGGTACATTCTGTCAATCAAATTAGCAGCCCTTCATTGTTGTACGAGCGTTTGATTTCCGGCCACAATGACTGGTTGGCGCATGTGCATTATGACCCATGCGCAGTTGTGCGAACATCGCTCGGAGCGAACGAGCGGCCTCTTACGAGTGGCTCTGAATCAGGCCCTCTGTCCTTTATCTTAACTCTCCTGCCTTGCCTCACATCCTCTATCTGCTTACAATCTGCATTATTTATCAAATTCTGCACACATTAGATCCCCACTTTTAATCCTCCCTATAACAAACTTGTTAATCTCCATACATATTTACCATCACTATTCTTTCTCTTGCATTTCCACAAAGCTCTTGCATTCATATCTCATTTACATTTCCAAATCTCTTTCCTCTTGTTTACTTATAAACACCATGACAAGGTATTCGTCAACTCCCTCCTTCACTCAGTCTCTACCTAATCCTCTGTTCTGACCCCTGCTTCCACCTTTATCATTTCCCCCTTATCTCTTCCACCTCCTCGTTCCCTTCTCCCCCCTCCTCTGTCTGCCCACTCCTCCCTCCTCTCCCATTACTCCACTTTCTTCCTACTACCCCACCACCAAACCCTTCTCCTACACTCCTCTCCCTGTCACTCCCCACTGCCATCCACATATCCCTTCCTACCTCCCTCCCTACCCACCTCCTACAGGTTCCCCTTCTAGCTCACATGCCCACACCATCACTAAACTCTATTCATATTGGTCCCCCAAATTAATCTTACCTCCAAATTACAGCAACCCGGATAATCATATTCACATCTCCCCCACAAATGCTATCTCTCTATCCTGTTCCCTCTGGAATGCCAGGTCAGTCTGTAATAAACTGGTCCCCACCCATGAGCTTTTCATCTACAACTCCCTGAATCTCCTAGCCATTACTGAAACCTGGATCTCACCCTCTGACACCACTTCTCCTGCTGCTCTATCCTCTGGGGGCCATTCCTTCTTGCCTGAGGGTCACCATGGTGGTGTTGGGGTCCTTCCACCAGTTATTCCTACCAGCTTATACCCTCTGAACCATCCCTTACATTCCCCACCTTTGAGGTTCATGCTATACACCTCTTTCAACCAGTAAACCTCAGAGTAGCTGTAATTTACCGCCCCCCTGGCTCTCCCTCCAAATTCCTTGACTACTTCGCTTCCTGGCTCCCTCACTTTCTCTCCTCAGATATTCCCTCCATTATCCGAAGTGATTTTAATATTCCTATTGACATTCCCACAGAATCCTCTGCAGCTAAACTCCTTACCCTCAACTCTTCATTTGGTCTCGCCCAATGGACCTCATCACCCTCCCATGTGAGTGGGCATTCACTTGACCTGGTCTTTACTCACTGTTGTGATATTTCTGAATACTCCAATTCCCCATTCCCCCTCTCTGACTATCACCATCTCTCTTTTAACCTATCCCTCTCTCCTTTCCCTCCTTTAACTCCTAAGGCTACCATTACTAAGCGTAATATTGAGGCTTTTTCCTCACTGATGGACTCTCTTCTTTCCCCTATCCTTTCTCTCTCTTGTCCTGAACAAGCTACTTCCCTGTACAATGCCTCCCTTACTTCTGCTCTTGACTCTGTTGCTCCGGCAATAACTACTCACCCTTGCAGATCCACACCACAACCCTGGCATTCCAAATGCACCAGATACCTGAAAAAGTGTTCAAGAATTACAGAGCGTCGGTGGAGAAAATCACACTCTAAGGCTGACTTCCTCCATTTCAAATTTATTCTCTCTTCCTACAGTGCTGCCCTGTCTCTCTCTCCAAACAAACATATTTCAAGAACCTCATCTCCTCCCAGTCCTCAAATCCCCGGGCATCTCTTTGCCACTTTCAACTGCCTCCTCTGCCCTTCCCCTCCTAGCCTCCCCTCCTCGCTCTCTGCCCTTGACTTTGCCACCTACTTTACATCTAAAATTGACTCCATATGTGAGGACATCATATCCCATCAGACCCTCAGCACTCCTCCCCCTCTTTGCCCTGACCACCCCTCCCCTTCTGTCTCACCAACTCTGATATCTTTCTCCCCTGCTTCTGGAGAGGAAGTCATGGCCCTCATCCGGTCCTCCCCTCCTTCCACCTCCCCTCTTGACCCTATCCTTTCCTGTCTCCTCTCCTACCTGTCTCCTTCTGCCTGTTCCCATGTGGCTCAGCTCCATAATCTCTCCCTATCATCTGACACTGTCCCTTCTGCATTCAAACAAGCCCTTGTCTACCCCATTCTTAAAAAACCTACCATTGATCCTAACATACTTTCCAACTAGTAACCCATCTCTCTTCTTCCTTTTGCTTCCAAACTCTTTGAGCGTATTGTCTACAACCGCCTTACCACCTTTCTTTCCTCCCATTCCCTCCTTGACTCATTTCAATCTGGCTTCCGTTCTCTCCACTCCACTGAAACTGCCTGCACAAAAGTCAGCTATGACCTCCTTGCTGCCAAATCCAAGGGCCACTACTCTCTGCTCATTCTCCTTGACCTCTCTGCTGCTTTTGACACTGTAGACCACCCTCACCTCCTGCAAATCCTTTACTCTCTTGGTTTACATGGTACTGCCCTCTCCTCTGTGACCTCTCTTTCCTCCTCTCCCCCCACTTCCACTAACAGTAGGAGTTTCTCAAGGTTCTGTTCTTGGACCTCTCCTTTTCTCCCTATATACATCCTCTTTAGGTGAACTCATTAACTCCTTTGACATCAATATCATCTCTATGCTGATGACACTCAAATTTACCTTTCCACCCCTGAGCTCTCGCCCTCGCTCCTTACCCGTATCTCCAACTGTCTCTCTGCTGTCTCTTCATGGATGTCCCAGCACTTTCTTAAACTTAACATGTCTAAGACTGAGCTGATCATCTTCCCACCCTCTTCCACTACATCACTTCTCACAATTTAATTATCCATTGATGGCACAACTATCTCCTCTAGCCCCAAAGTGTGCTGTCTTGGAGTTATCCTAGACTCCTCCCTCTCCTTTAAACTACACATGCAGCACATCTCACAGTCCTGCCGTTTCCACCTAAAAAATATCTCCAGGATTAGACCTTTCCTCACCCAGGATGCCACTAAAACCCTCATCCTCTCACTGGTCATCTCCAGATTGGACTACTGTAACCTTCTCCTAGTTTGCCTTCCAGTCCCTCATCTCTTTCCACTACAATCGGTTCTCAATGCTGCAGCTCGGCTCATCTTCCTCTCCAGATGTTCTACATCTGCTTCCCCTCTCCTTCATGCCTTACACTGGCTCCCCTTCCCCTTCAGATGCCAATTCAATTTTCTTACACTTGCCTACAAAGCCCTCACCAAATCCTCTCCTGCATATATTTCTGACCTTCTCTCCCTTCTCACTCCCGCCCGTCCACTTCGCTCAACAAATGCATGCCATCTCTCTTGCCACCTGCATCCAAGATTATGCCCATGCTGCTCCCTACCTTTGGAATGCTCTTCCTCTCCCTATCAGACTCCCTAACTCTCTACAAATCTTCAAATGGACTCTCAAGACCCACTACTACATCAATGCCTTCCAGCACTTATCCTAACCGACCTCATGCACTTTCCCCCCTATCTTCCCCTTCTGTGTCACGCTTGTCTGTCTACCCCTCCCTTTTAGAATGTAAGCTCTCACGAGCAGGGACCTCTTCCCTCATGTGCTTCTCTTTACGTTTTCTTCTACTCTTTACTCCCCATAAGGGCACCTAACACGTGACTGCCAACTCCCGGCTGCTTATTGTGAGTTATTTAATCACTATTGCAGCAATGAATATAAATCGTGTCCTTGTCCTGCACTGTAATGGACTGTAAGTTACTTATTTCTTGTTCACCTATTAGTTCTATGTGCTATGTAAGGCGCTGCGGAATACTTGTGGCACCATATAAATAAAGGATAATAATAATATTAACTAGTAATATTAAATAAATATCCAGAATCAGAGGGAGAATGAATGGGATAAGCGCCAATAGTTATTATACCCCTAAATTCCTTATGGAAAAAGGTTGACTCAACTGCCAACTAGCCTCAAATGCAGGCGTCAGCTCCCTGTCAATAAGTAATTAGTAATGGTAAATTACTAACAGCATAAATAGTTGTACATAGATTTTGACTTTGGAGCGACTGGCTAGTTGATTATAAATAATGTCTCTTTAAACAAAACAATCAATATATACATGTGTATGTGTATAAATAAAAAGTATATGCAACTAAAGTGCAAGTGCTAAATGTGCAAAAATTCAGAATTGTGCAATATTAGTTCATGTATGTATGTACATGAATAAAGTGCAATCACTAAAAAAGTGTTTACATATAAAGAAGTACTTCACTTATTTTTAAAGTGTGTAAAATTGGCAAGAAAAAGACGTGCAATAAATAAACTTGGATATAGATATAGACTAAATTTAATGAAGCAGATTAAAAATGAATAAAGACATCACTTGCCTACTAAAAGCAAAATGAAACATACATACAACATTGGAAAGGTATTTTAAAACCAAAATAAAGCAAATATAGGAAAAGCAGCTTATCTGAGGTAGAGACTTAATAGTTCATGTGGCAGGCATAAAACAACAGGCTCCTGAATCCAAAAATCCAGAATCTTTTGTAAATACTGATATTGCTCCATAAATCGCTGAACCTGAGGGTATTTGTGTCAGCTTGATGAAGGCATTTTTAGTAACTCCAGGATTTGATGCAGTTATAAGTTAGTAAACAATAAGTTAGTTTTATTGAAAACTAATTAGCAGTAAATTGTCCATTATGGATACAACTAAATTAGGTAAATACCTGTGGTCACTATTCTCAACACTTGATTAAGGGCCTGATTCAGACCCACTTGCAAGCGGCTGTCCACTCGCAAGTGGGTCGATGTTGTGCTCTGCGCATGCGCACGATGGCGGGAGCTCCGTCGTGCGCATGCGCCAGACGCGACAAGCGAATGACTTTCCTTCGCTCATTGTGTCTATTCAAAGGGGGCGTGCTGTCGATGTTGATTGACAGCACGCCCCCTTTGGTGGGCGTGCCTCCCTGACGGGGGCGTTCCCACGGGAACGCCTCCCGTCAGAAGACGGCCCACTGACATCACTAGTGATGTCAGTGGGAGTGATTTTGGCTCTGATAGAGCCAAAACCACTCCGGGGCTTGCGGTTGAAAACCTCAACCGCAGGCTCCGGCTCGCAGTTTCGATGGTTGCGATGGTCACGACCATCGCGGCCATCAAACTGCACGCTCGTATAGGCTGTGGGTGGTGACCCACAGCTATACGAGCGTCCAGGAGGACGCTCCATTTTTATGGAGGGCGGCCCTCATTCTGAGCGTGCGCTCTGCTCAGAGCGTATGGCTCTGAATGAGGGCCTAAGTCCTCTTTCTTTTGGAAAGTATTTAGATAGATGGATATTGTAGAGTGTTGGTAGAAGTTTATCCATAATTTTTTGTCATGCTGTGAGTTCTTTATCCATCAGACCAAAGGATATTTTTATAAGAATGTTTTCATATAACAATATAGGTAGGCTTAGTTTTCTGTAAAAATACTGAAACACCATTAAAAGCCCATCAAAAGACTGACAAGGGCATGCTGATGCTCAGCATGCCGACAGGAGCTCCGTAAGTATACTAACCCTCCCCCCTTCACACCCTAATCCTACCCCCACCCAATCCCTATCCCTCCACCCTCACCCTAACCCTCCCCATTAGTTCCTAAACCAAACCCTCCCCCTTAGTGCCTAAACCTAATTCTCACCCCTTAGTGCCTAATCCTAACCCTCCCTGTCTGCAGCCTAACCCTAAACTCCCCTCCAGAGCCTAATCCTAACCCCTCCCGGTGGTGTCAAAACCTAACTCTCCCCCCCTGCAGTGAAAACTATACTTACTCAATATACCTATGTTCGGGATGCCGGATGTTGGGATTGACGTGTCTGCATCTCAACCCATGTTAGGATTTCAGTGCCAGTCATCTGCCTGTGGTTCAGGATTCCGGTGTTGGGATTTCCACTGCCAGCATCCCATACTATGGCATTTTGACTACATCCATCTTTAACACCACAATTTCAAAAATATCAGGAGAGTCAACCATATGTGGAAAAGTTATTAACTTCACCAAATGCATAGCTAGATATAAGCCCTTCAGAAAACCCAGTATGAATAACTACAAAGTCGATAAAG
The DNA here is from genome assembly GCA_031769625.1 of Taudactylus pleione. Taxonomy (NCBI): domain Eukaryota; kingdom Metazoa; phylum Chordata; class Amphibia; order Anura; family Myobatrachidae; genus Taudactylus; species Taudactylus pleione. The sequence continues at coordinate 372,984 of JAUIMM010000031.1, forward strand.
TGTAGCTGAATTTCTAACTTAGGGCTTGGTACTGAGTAGCACACAATCCACACGTAGTTGAGCGGTTTTTAGCAGCAGAAAACCTCTATGGTGCATTCTTGAAACAGAGTGTAAGTACAAAGATGCTGTTGCAATAAGGACAAATGGTATCAGGAATGCATAGGTAAAGAAGTCTGCCTCATGGGCATGTTATGGGAGTGTCACAGCCATAGGAGGCAATAGTTAGATATTAAATTGCATTTGCCATAGGGCTGATGCAAGTGTCAATGGTGCACCAATGGGGGCATGTAAAGAATCACCTGTATTTTTACACCATGCAGAGACGCAGTAAGCGGGAATCTCAGTCCTAACACAATCAGTCTACAACACCAGGGGAAGGTCTGATACTAGCATTTGCATATTATCGCAGCCACGACTGTGGCAACTGCTTCAAGAATGGATGCACCAACGTCCATCTCTGAGTCAGGCCCTTAGTGCTAGCTTCTGTATATAAAACCTTCACTACCATTCTTCACCTTCCCCAATCTGTTCCTATGCTGGAGTGTTTGGTGTTCTTATATTTGGTTCTAAAAAACCTGCTGTAGGACATTATACCTGTCTCCATAGATCTGCTTCCACTTTGTCCATAAGTTGGTTGCAAAAGTGTACTTGAGCCTTATTCTAAATCTTAGCATTCAATAATGTCATCACTTACCACAACAACCAGAAAGCTTTCTAAAAACTCACTTCTTTGTCTTTTGTGACAACACATTGGGTTCCTGCAGAAAAGAACTGTTTATTCATAGTAGGTAGGCAGATGATCCTTTGGCTTCCCTGATCACATCTGTTGATATTAAAATGAACCTCTATATACCCCTACCTGTACCTTCTAAAACCCTTCCTATAAACCTCTAAGGATGATGCTAATTTGCGTATGCAGTCATACAGTAAATGGAGACTCCAGACTCAGAACATGTGGTTCTGAAGCACAAAGTATTATTCAAGTAAAAGTACAGTCAGTTACACGCTGTGATCTGTGTACAATAAGCCCAAATAAATCATACAGTCACAAGGTACAGTTGATATACATATGCATGATTCACAGAGAGAGAGACAGAGAGAGAGACAGAGAGACACAGAGAGAGAGACACAGACAGACACAGAGACACAAACAGAGAGAGAGAGACAGAGAGAGAGAGACACCGCGAGAGAGACAGAGATACACAGACAGAGAGAGACACAGACAGAGAGAGACACACACAGAGAGAGAGAGAGGCACACAGAGAGAGAGAGAGACACAGAGAGAGAGACACAGACATAGAGAGACACAGACAGAGAGAAACACAGACAGAGAGAGAGACACAGAGAGAGACACAGAGAGAGAGTGACACAGAGACACAGAGAGAGAGAGACTCAATTTAGGCACAAAAGGAAACTATGCAGACCCCAAGTACAGTATACATGCGCAGGTGCTTCCGGACCCGGAGATAGGCATCAGCAATGGACCCCCTAGTCATATAGCGTTCAGCATGAAGACCCAGAACCAGCATTTGTACACTCATATTTATACCCCCCCAGAATAAATAGGACAATAGGGAAGTCTGTTGCTGATATCATTGGTTCCCAGGGGTGAAGCATCTGTTACAGCACATTTAACAGGCTGGTTCAAACAGACTCTCCCTGCCTCTAACAACTGGGGGTCTTCCTCTTCACGCCTCCTGCAGCATCCTAACAGTTGCTTCTAAAATATACATTTTGTTGCTTGTAGGCTCTGCGATCCATAACTCAGGAATGTATGATGCGATCTCCCCACCGATAACACCGGAATACTGTAAAATGGATACGCATCAGTACAACTCCAAACGTGACTTGTTTAGCATGTATAATACCTTAGTTATCAAATATCTTTATTTTTCAGCATTTAAACTAACTGAACCAACTTAAATCATACACTTTAGAGCTTATTGAACCTTATGTGTGAATATGTAATATGTGGGTATTCAGGGTTTGACATAATGATGCTAGTTATTAATGGGTGAGATTTGAGTGCATAATTTCTCATACACAAAGTGAACATTCAGCAGTGTGGATTGCTGAGCATTGTAGTTCCATTCCCTCTGTCAGCAGGCCCCTACCTGTCCTGTGTTCAAAGGAAAAAAAACCTCTTTTGTTCTCACAGACTCTTGTGTGAACTGTGAATCAAGCTGTGAAGTTGGGGTCAGTTCTACATTTACCTCCGTATACATATTGTCATTACTTACTACCATCATAATTTCATTCTTTTGTTTTACTCTATTTTTACATTTTCCACACTTCAACACAATAGGAACACACTGGACGCATCATATTTCTTTTGCCTCTGTGTTCATATTGTGTGTGAAGATAGGGTGACGGTGTGTTTTTATGTATACCCAGCATTTCAACATGTGTGAGGGTCATAACTTCTGGGACTACTCTTCCCAAATAACATAACAATTACAATACTAAAATTGGTCAGGCACTCCCCTGATTGGCATTGCACTCCTCCTGACTCCACTCCATCAGCACTGCCATCAGCTCCCATTTCCTCAATCGATCCTCCATCACAGACACTGAGTATCCCCAAACAGATCATCACGACAAAACTCTGGAAAGAAAAAGAATTATGGATGACCACAGCAGACCACTCCATTGCTGGAAACACTGATCTACACATTTCTTTAGCTCAGGTATCTCACCGTCACCTTTTTAATCCTTCCGGCACAAGCTAGCAATCGACAGGTCCACGTTATCGGCCTTGTCTCTGCCTTGTATCTCCACCAGTTGGTTAACCTCCCTATAGTGAGTGGAATGGACCCACGTATCTTCCCCGGCCACCCTTTGAGGATGTTGTATCATCATATACGGACCTTTCCACTGATCAGTCAAACAACCTGAGCTAAAAAAAATTTGGATCATAACAAATTCTTCCAGATTTGACATCATGACAGGTTGCATTAGACATGTTAGTTAATAACACTTTCAATTTCGGTTATTTTCATTCATCTTCGAGAGACCCTGCACAGTAACCTCATTATCATATTTTCACATGAGGCTGCCTGTTTGAACAGTATCTCAAAGGGGGGCAAATAAAGGAAAAGACAGTCTGGGATAATCTCAGTGTTGTTACCCATCATCTTACACATGTTCATGGAAACGTCACCTGTAAAATAAGTCCCCCTATCATTTTTAATAATTCTAGGGATATAGTATCTGCATACAGGTTCCTGCAATTAAATCTTGTTATTTAATAGCTACTGCTCTAAATAATGTCTGTGCCACTGGGTTGAATAGTATTCCGAGTAGTCAACCTCAGGCTGGCATGGCTGCCGTTTATCCTTAGCAACCTTGTGTCCTATGAGTGGGAGATAAAGCACAACAGTTTAATATCATTTTAACATGACCTAAAATACAACAATAAATCATCCACATTTTACATTAGAACAGATACATTGGCAGGTTGAAAAGATTGTAAACAGTCATATAAGGCCTGGGAGAAGATACTGGGGTTACCTATGAACCCATGGGAAACTTGTGTTCCTGTGTGGTGTTCTTCACTTTGCAGTACTTACTTATGTGTCCCACTTGGTGACAGTTAAAACATAATTTTGAACGGGGTGGATGAAAAGATTGTTGTGGGATTTGAGCTAGAGGGAAAGGTGGTCGGTATGGGTAAGGATAGGGAGGGTAAGGATATTGTGGGGGATATGAGTATGGGACCTGTGGTTGTGTATGATATGTGGGGTAAGGATGTGTTTGCTGTGGTGTGGGATTGGTGAGGATGTGTAATTGTTCAGGTGCAGGTGTGTGTGTGGGTGCATGTGTGTAGGTTGGCTGTGATGTTATTGTCATTCCTTCCAGATCTTGGATACTGACAGCCATTAGATTTTTGCTCTGGGCTTCTCTCTTTTTGGGGATGTTTTTATCATGTTCTATGACAGACTCAATGAGGTTATTTATTGTAAGTCCCCTCCAGCCAGGTTGTGAGGTCTGAACACGAATCTTTAAATCGTCTTTCAGACCGTCCATGAGTACCGTGACTATCATTACCCTGTGGTGAGTGCTATCTTTAATATCTTCTATCCCAGTGCACTGGGTGATAGCCTGCAGAGCCCGGTCACAATAGTCTTCTGCAGTTTCACTCTCCTTTTGCTTAATTGTGAAAATTTTGTTCCAGTTAACTACTACTGGAAAATATACACCCAATTGAGTTACAATGCTGGAAATGTTACCTTGGTTTACTTGGTCTGTTAAGGAACGTCACCATCCAATACACAATCCGTGATAAATTTTGTCACGTTGGTATTGTGTGGCAGACAGGCCCTTAACACCACACACCAATCTTTAGTAGTGGGCTTATGTGAACTACACAAATTTCTCAAAAATCTTTGACATTTGGCTAATTCCTTTTTGGGATCGGGGAAATCATTTATGATGGAATTTAGCTCTGCTCTTATCCAAGGACAATGCATTACTACTTCCCTCGTGGGCACTATACCGTTCGCGTCTGCATTTCCATTTGGAACAGTTATTGTCCGAATGGGATGCAGACCGGCAACGTTGCTACCTCTGACCTGGTTACCTGGCTTGGGGTTTAATCTGCTGCTGCTATGTATGGTATTAACAACTTCCTCTACTGGTGCAGTGTGTGTTAACACTTCCCTTGCTGTTACCAATGGAGATGGCGGCACCACCCGTGATTGTGTGATGCAGCATCTATCATCTGCACAGCATGGGAAATGGCAGACATTACAATAGGCTCATCATCCGCATCATGAACATTTTCTTTATAGGTGCTTAAGAGAGGGTACAAGTTGTTTGTTACATTTTTATGGGTATTTTTGGTATCTGTACTTGCACCTCCATCCACATAAGGTGGGGGAGGTGAGCGTGAACTGCTGGCAATATTCTCTGCGATGCTACCTTCCCGCACGTGAGCGCCATTTTGCGGCTCGCCCGTATTGCAATTTAGCGTCGCAGATGTATTTTCTGGCAATGTGCTCATGACGCTAGTTTGCGTCATTTGAACATTTTTAAGCCACGCATCCCCTTCATGCTGCCACAGTTTTAAACATTCAAAATATTTAACCTTTTTCTCTCGGGAGCGCATCAAACTGATGTGATCCCGGACATTGTCTAACACATTTTTATCAAAACTACCAATTCTAGGAAACGGTCTAACACTCTTCCTCGTCATATTAAACCATAAATCACAATACCTTATTGCATAAGTACCATACTTAGTATGCATAATACGACGTGCCGATCCAATCGGAGCTTTCATTAGCAGCACATCATTGTCTAACATCTTTACTGTTTGCATGGCTCCCATTCTGAGACAAAATCCTATGCTTTTCAATAAAGATTTAGACTGGTGAAAGACAATCAAGATACTCTCACTTACCTACGGAATAAATTTCTAGATGCCCCGCTCACCTACGGAAGAAATTCTAGAGGCCCCCGCTCACCTTTTATCTCTCAGCTCACAATCACACCTAGTGCGGCTCAACTAAAATGCTCAAATATTATTGAACACTGCAGTCACACTGAGAGCCGGTCCCTAACAAAAATAACAAACCATACACCTGCTCTGTGTACTGAACGGTAAGCTGCTTACCGAGCGGCTAGCACTTAGCCCTTAAAGGTCATACGGTACCTTTAACTGTAGGGAACAAATGACCCCTACCAACAATACACTCACTGTTACACACTTTTTCCTGTGCAGAAAAATACACATTAACCCAGATATTGGTAATAGAAAAAAAAAAAATGTAAACCTCAATGGCTTTGTTCAAACACGTGGCAGTGCAACCGGAAGTACGTATACGCTATTGTGCAACCAGTCGCAAACACAATAATGCGACTACCACACAACGGTATAATCGCTTTTTAACTGCTTACGCAAAAGTGCATATTAGCCGTGTACTCAATACTGCGGCACCGATCTAAGCATTAGGTTCTATCAACAAAGGAAAACAAACTTTTTCCTTTCTTGTCCCTAGATTCTAGTCAGCTTCCTTGGCTCACACGAAAACGGGTAACGATCTTTCAGCACAAAGCGGTTACAGGAAAACCCTGTATGTGGCCACTCCACCCTTTGTTGAGATATTGCTAGACGTATGTGCCGTGTGAGTAGGTAAGTGACTTCACTCAATGAGCCCCCATCTGTTGATATTAAAATGAACCTCTATATACCCCTGCCTGTACCTTCTAAAACCCTTCCTATAAACTTCTAAGGATGACGCTAATTTGCGTATGCAGTCATACAATAAATAGAGACTCCAGACTCAGAACATGTGGTTCCGAAGCACAAAGTATTGTTCAACTAAAAGTACAGTCACTTACACGCTGTGATCTGTGTACAATAAGCGCAAATAAATCATACAGTCACAAGGTACAGTTGATATACATATGCATGATTCACAGAGAGAGAGACACAGAGAGAGAGAGACACAGACAGAGAGACATAGAGACACAGAGAGAGAGAGACACAGAGAGAGAGAGACACAGAGAGACACACAGAGAGATAAACACAGACAGAGATACACAGACAGAGAGAGAGAGACACAGACAGAGAGAGAGACACAGACAGAGAGAGAGACACATAGAGAGAGAGGCACAGACAGAGAGAGATCCACAGACAGTGAGAGACACAGACAGAGAGAGAGACACAGAGAGAGACACAGAGAGAGAGACACACAGAGACACACACAGAGAGAGAGAGAGACACAATTTAGGCACAAAAGGAAATTATACAGACCCCAAGTACAGTATACATATGCAGGCGGTTCTGGACCCAGAGATAGGCATCAGCAAGAGACCCCTAGTCATACAGCGTTCAGCATGAAGACCCAGAACCAGCGTTTGTGCACTCATATTTATACCTCCCCCAGAATAAACAGGACAATAGGGAAGTCTGTTGCTGATATCATTGGTTCCCAGGGATGAAGCATCTGTTACAGCACATTTAACATGCTGGTTCAAACAGACTCTCCCTGCCTCTAACAACTGGGGGTCTTCCTCTTCACGCCTCCTACAGCATCCTAACAGTTGCTTCTAAAATATACATTTTGTTGCTTGTAGGCTCTGCGATCCATAGCTCAGGAATGTATGATGCGATCTCCCCACTGATAACACTGGAATACTGTAAAAAGGATACACATCAGTACAACTCCAAACATGACTTGTTTAGCATGTATAATACCTTAGTTATCAAATATCTTTATTTTTCAGCATTTAAACTAACTGAACCAACTTAAATCATACACTTTAGAGCTTATTGAACCTTATGTGTGAATATGTAATGTGTGGGTATTCGGGGTTTGTTATAAGGATGCTAGTTATTAATGGGTGAGATTTGAGTGCATAATTTCTCATACACAAAGTGAACATTCAGCAGTGTGGATTGCTGAGCATTGTAGTTCCATTCCCTCTGTCAGCAGGCCCCCACCTGTCCTGTGTTCAAAGGAAAAAAAAACTCTTTTGTTCTCACAGACTCTTGTGTGAACTGTGAATCAAGCTGTGAAGTTGGGGTCATCCTGTCTAGGATTCAGACAAATCCAATTGTGTAGATCAATGCCTGGATTATATTACAATTGCTACAACTATACTTTATCTGCATCCTGGGATTCCCAATTTGTTTGTAAAAATACCCTTTGTCTATTCTATTTACTCCTACTCAGAAAGCTTGTTCTTCCAGTTGCCCTTGGAAGATTAACAAAAACATTTCCATCTGTTCTTAGCTCCTGGGTTGTAACTTGAAATGATGCTGGTCACAAAATGGCGTCTTGCAGATTCTTGTTTCTAAAATGGAGTCTAGCTGCCATTTGCAAGATGGCATCGCGCACGCTTCAATTTTAAACTGATCTCATCTAAGCCAATTATTCAGCTTTGACACATCTGATGGGGATATAAACTGCCCAATTTCCCCTATACCATATGAAGAAAAACAGTACCCAACAATATTTGTTATCTTTGGTATTGATAAGAAAAGAATTGCTGAACACTAATCTCTGGAAGTTTTTGCACAAAGGCATCAGAGATCCCTGAAGAGATTCCAAGATCCATTGATATTTTAAATACCACCACCTTGTTTAATTTCTGTCAGGATCACAGTTATACCCCATTTACATCTGAATGCCGGGTCACATCTGGGATTTTGTTCACAGATCCATCCCAGGTGTGACCCAGCTGAGATCCCTTTCAGACTGGTGGCCTGACCCATTACTAATGCTGGGTCAATGATGTCACATCCATCATTAATGAGTCAGCGCTTGGAGATGAGATCATTTCCAAGCACCTGCTCTTCCTATGAAAGAAACGGGACCCGGTTTGCATCGATCCATGTTACCCATTCACACTGCACCATGAGCCGGGTTGAACATGTGTTCAACCCTTCTCGTGACCAGGGTTGAAATGTTTGGTCACTACACCAAGTTTATTTCAACCTGGCCTTTTCACACTGCACAGTAACCCGAGTTGCTGCAAGTTCATGTGCAATAACCCGGGTTATTGCAGCAAGTGTGAAAGGAAAATTAGTAACACATGTTGGTAATGGCCTTGCTACTGCTTGTACATCCATAAGCTTCCTCTGGCATCCACTTCTCTACTATTGCCACATTGCTCAAACAGTCAATGGCTGTCAGTCCTTGCTAATGCTTGCAGTTCAACAGCAATTATTCATCTATTTTGAAACTTACTATTACCCTGGCACCAATGTTATGTGCTGGTGATGTCATCTTCATTAGCATGGACAGTATATTTACACCAAGACTTCTGCACCCACCAATGTTACATCTTCTGGGTGACTGTATGTACCGTACCTAGAGAAACTGGGAAATCTAAAATATCTAGGAATCATGTACAGTGAGCATGCTAAACTTACATAATTCTACTGCATTAAATTTATACTTAATTACCCACAGTTCAAAATTCAGCACTAATCATCATATTTTTACAGCCTTCAGTTAGCCTTGCTATATGTGCATCTTGCTATATAGACAATTTGTAAATCATCATTGTGCCAATTCCCAGCTACAGTACTTAGAGGTCTTTTGGCACTTAGAGCAAGTTTCAGGAGTTCAACAATTCACTTTCTTCCCTAGCTACATTCGTATAGTACAATGAATAACAAATCTGTAACTATTATAATTCTACTTCTGCTGTACAGTGATGATCAACAGAGGTTATGAGCAAAGGATAATTGTACCGACTGTCCAATTTCACATACTGTAGGTAGGCCACTTGACACCTTTAGATACTGCAACAGCTGGTCTCTATTTAGTGGCCCACCCAGTACAGCTCATAATAGTACTATGTAGCTTGCCTCATGCTCACCTCAGGTGGAGATTTTTCTTCACATCCTTCTTTGAAGCTGGTCTTGCCAAAATTTTACTTTCATGCTGTATGAGTCTTGTCTTTATATTTTAACTTTTTGCAGGTGAACTAGAGGTACCAACAAGCCCTTAATGCCCTGCATGCTGGTACTTCTGATTATTCATGTACCAGCATGCAGGGGAGGCTTGCTGGAACTTCCAGTTCTGAAGCAAAAGACAATATTATGAAAGCTATTTTTTACATACAGTTTTATACACAATCAATTGAACACCCACCAGCCTAGAGTGCCGGGGATAGCCCCAGGCTATCAGCCCAGGCCTGGGGTGCCTCTGCCTGGGCTTACTAGCAGTCAGGTGTAATGCTCTGGCCAGGGAGCAAGTGAAAGGGTTCCCCAACTTTGGCATTATACTCCCGCTAGATAGAGTCCGGTACTGGTTATGGAAAATACAGAGGACCCCTACTCATAATATCCCCTGTATTTCCACAATCAGAACTGGCTCAACAGCGCCTGGTGCTGGTTATTAAAATACAGGGCAACCCTATGCATTTTTTCCCTTGTATTTTAAGAATTCAATAGAGCCCAGGTGTGGGTTATCCTTGTTGGAGTCGGCACGCTTTTTTTATGTTATTTTTTTACTATCTCCTTTTTTTTTTTTACACACAGAAGCCTTCATGGATCTCATTGATCTGTGAAAGCTTCTGTATAACTTGGAACTTTTAATGCTAGTTGTAATAAAAGGTCTAATGGTTACATAGGGAAAAACTCACCCGGACTCGCATAATGTAATAGCCTCAAGCTCAAAACTTACATTTGGCCAGTTGCAAGACAAACTTGGAACTTTAAGTGTGTGAGAAGGTCTCAGTTTGTCTCACAAAAATACCTAGACCATATTACATATCACCCAAAGTGCTTGTGTTTGCATGAAGCAGCAGAAGCTAGTAGTAACTTGTGATAATGCAAGTTTAAGTAGGGCTAATGCAAGGATACATGCAGCTTCAAGTGGAAAGCCACTTTGACTACTGATTTTCTGTACACAGCCACAAACATCATCCTAGGATTGGCACTTCCATCTGCTCCATGCTAGGTGCAAGATATCCATCTGAAGCAGGCTTCCCTTCTCTGTAAGCATGACTAAGAATAGCACAGAACTCAAGCTACACACCCACAACATTCACACAACACTCCTATGACACTTCCACAAGACAGAACAATTTAGTCGTGAGATCAAAACTTGCACCAGTACTATGTTAGGTGCAGATTAAGGCCAATGTAACTGATTAAGTGCCTGTGTACACAACCACTTCAGTGACACACCCATGACATGCACATAACATGCCAATAAGATGAACCATCTCCATGCTTCAGAATAATCACCTCTTAGGAATGCCCAGCACATTTCCATTACATTTCTGATACCGTGTTTTGCAGTCATGACTGCGGCTCTGTGCTTGCACTCAGTGTAACGTCTCTGCCGCTTGAGGTTTTAGAGATTTTTGCACACACACTGTAGCAAAAAAAAAAAAATGCTGAGCTCTATGAACATCAGCATTGTATGTGACTCAGGATCAGGCCCATGAAGTGTACTTGATGGACATTCTGTACATACTGGTGAAAATACACTTTACCTTGTACATTCATTGCCCTTTGCCAATAAGATCTGGTTTCTGATTGTTCATTCTTACTTGTATTGAACTCCAAAATTGTTGAAAGCAAATCATATATTTTAATTCAGGGGTGGAGTGATAAAAGAGAGGGCCCGTGTACAGCCTCCATGTGTGCCCCTCCTCTCTCCACAGTGCACTAGCGACTAGACTCTGGGTCTCCAGGAATATAGCACCCAGGCCATACATCTGGTGATATATCTACTGTTCATGCGCAAATCTCTGCAAATATGCCACAGGTTTTAATATGACTGCTTACTTATGCAAATAGTAATCTATTAACATTGTCACAAAGTTACATGACTTGTATAGAATATACATTATTTAGTTATTTTGATTTCTATATAAAAAATGGTCTTCCATAAAACTATGATATTTAACAATATGAAGCTTTTTTTCTCTATTTTAGGTAGATCTTCTTATTGGCTTCTTCCAGTACCTCTAATTCTATCTTGGATTACACATATGATTCTGTGATAAACTGTGTCTGTCTGTAACAAGTGTATTCATGTCACACTTTAAATGCATACATTGTGTAGGTTGCATGATAATTTGAGCTAGTATTAAAGGTATTGCATGTTAACTCATGTGTGTATTCATGTTAATCACTGATCATATTTCAGTGCCATTTATCTAAATACATGAAAATTTCTATGTACATGAATAAAGACATTTTGTACATGTCCCCTTTCCTTCTATGTTCCTATCCATGGGTCATGGAGACAATTCTCCAAATCTTTGTGTTTTTGAAATCCCCACTAACTGCTCACGCTCCTCAACATCGTAAATCCATGCAAATTTATCTATCTAGTACTCTCCATTCTATTTTCTGTTTAAAATGCTCTCATCCATCCATGATTTATTTAATTTCAGAATACATCAACCTCGTTGCTGTTGCAGAAAACATGCTTACATCATCTGACATCTCCTGGGGGAATAGCTATCCCACTTTATCAATGCTACACCATCTGAGTCATACTTAGGAACCTGAAACAACCATGCTGGTGCTGTGTTATTAAAGATGGTGCATATTGAAGTGTGGAGAGTCTGCTTTAGTCCATTTCTGTCACTGGAACTTAGGCCTTGCATGGCATTCTCATAGTTAAGAAGGCAGTGGATAAATGTATATTTGTCTCCTCAGAGGTTTTGCTGGCTAATCGTCCTAGAGCAAAATTGCTCATTTTGGTGAAGCGTGCTTGGAACATCCTTGAGTACCTCCATGAGTTACCTGATGCTGGTCAAGTGGGTGTACATATTTCAGCTTGAGCTGGTCTTACTCGATCCACAGCTGGTTAGGATCAATTCATAGGCTATTGGTATGCGAAAATATGACTTCTTGCTGGTGTAGAAGCCATATTAATTATTTTGTCTCATTCTGAAATTAGTATTTGAGTCCACAGCTCAGAGTGAATGACGAACATGCATTCAAGGTAGGTAGACGAGGCAGAGCCTCACCTATAATACTCCTGAGATACAAAGAAGATATCTATAACTTACAAACATCTTCTTTGTTTATTATTTTCAATTTTATAGTTACAGATGCACCGACTTACATTGTGGTTAAACACGCCACAACGTGCGCAGGTTTAGTGCCATGTGATTCCTGGCACCTGCATACACTACGGTACACCTTGACAAGCTCTGCAATCTCCATATCTTCCTATGGAGGTGCAGTCCCATACACAGTGACCATATCCACTCACTGGCGTGCGTCTTGCACTATGCGTAGCGTGATTCACTGCACCAGCAGTGACAATATAGTTGGGCATATCTGTAACACTCACAAACATTGAGTAGCTCTCTGGGACTGCAGTGAGATGAACGATGAGGCAGCAGCAGCTCAACCTCACTTCTACATAGTCAGACACAACTTGCAGAGATGGGGGTGGGGCCACTTCATGGGGAGTAAGCTGCACAGAAAGAGAGCTAATAGAGGCATTCCTCTGAGTATGGGGGGTCTCTTGAGCACTGATGGAATGTGTAATGTGACCAAGAAGTACACTTAGAGATCAGCAGCGAGAGAAAGCACAGTGATGCAGGTAGGAGAATCAATGGACACTGAAGCTTAGTGTAGTTAGGGGAGAGTTACAATGAGTAGGGCATGAGACAGGCTCCCAGCATGTAGACCCTTCTCCATGTGTGCCTCCCCAGCTGTTGACCTCATGCACGTCACTGGGCAGAACAGTTTCATGTTGGAGTCGATGAGAAAGAAAGATAAAGATGAGTTCTGGTAGCTCTTCTTAGACCAGAAAATCTGATGGCTGGTACCCCTTATTTCTTAAAGACATTTGTGCTGGACACAGAACAGATGTTAAAATCTCATGGTTAGATTATCAATTAAATGAAATCAAAATTAACTCACACCAGCATTTGGTCTTTCAGGTACTCCTGTTTGACATCCATCTTTAGCAGGTGTTTATTTCAGAGGACAGTAGTCTTTTGTTTCAGGTTCTAGTGAAATCTGTAATGCCTCCCAGAAAGACACTTTTGAATTAGGGTTCAGGGAAGATGGTCTCAAATTCTAAGATAGTCCAGTATGGACTGTTTCACTTGAATGATCTCCAGGTCTGTACAGCCTGTCCCCATGAGTAATTCAGTACATTTTTGGTGGTAGAGGGCAGAAAACCTCAGTTGAAGGGAGGCCTTCAACATTTTGTATTGAATGCTTGTGACAATAGACACCGGCCTTTGTTGTGGAGTGGTCATACTACAGGGTCCTTTCAGGATCTTTGGACCATGGATGTATCCCAAATTCTACTTAAATACAAAAAACCTCAAGATTGAGGCTAAGCAAGAAATTCCCTACTTGGGGTACACTTGTAAAACATGAATAATGAAATGATGATATAATTTAAAACTTAACCTTTAATATGTTATAAATAAAATCTATAGGGTATATAAGAGACTTAAATTGTTAACCATATATATCAGTCTCCCCTATAGAAATGTGACATATAATACTAATATTAGTTAGGCGAAAAAGTATTTGTAAATTCTTACAGATAGCACTCTATACTTATAGAAATCTTAGGGGATTCAATCCTCCCGTATTGAGTGCTATGGCAGCACACTCCTGTACTAATGTAAAGTGGGTGGATATGGGTTACATGCATATAGAAAAATAAGTAAATAATGATAAACCAAAGTGAATCTAGGTAGAGCCCAAAATATCCACCAAAGTTGGTTGGTATAAATTCTGCCTATTAGATTGCAAATGCACAAATAAATTGCATGTGGTCTAATTATCCAAAGTGCCTCAACAATACATTAATAAATCATAAATTTTATTGCACTTGACCCAATGATATATATCTGCTTAAATTGCACCTTGCCCGGTATAAAAATAGCAGAAGCAGGTTTAATCAGGCAATTCTGAAAGCCTGCAATCAATGCAAAAAAATAATGAACAATTTAATTCTCTTCAAATAAATTATTGCACTTGCCAAAATATCATGCACAGACAAAACATCATAGGCTGCACATGTGTATTATACAATTCTCATCACTTATCTCTGTTTGTGATGTGTCAGCAAAAATTGCATGTGGTCTAAATATCCAAAGTGCCTCAACAATTCATTAATAAATCATAGAATTTATTGCACTTGACCCAATGATATATATCTGCTTAAATTGCACCTTGCCCGGTATGAAAATAGCAGAAGCAGGTTTAACCAGGCAAATCCTGAAAACCTGCAATCAATGCAAAAAATTAAACAATTTCATTCTCTTCAAGTAAATTATTGCACTTTGCCCAAATATCATGTACAAACATCATAGGCTGCACATGTATATTATACAATTCTCATCCCTAATCTCTGTTTGTGATGTGTCAGCAAGAAATGCAAAAAGAATGGTAATAGAGCAAAGTACGGCACTATTGCCCCGATCACCTTCTGCTATTTAAGGTCTTCCCTGAGCGGACCCCAAATGAGAGAGGGATCCCGGACAGCGCCGATGGAGAAAGAGAAGGTAAGTGGACGGACACTGTCTCGTGTGCGGTGTTAGGCTGTCATTGTTGCCATGGCAGCGCAAGGACAGGATTCACCACCGGGAAAGTCACAATCCACCGGAGAAATACCTGAGCAAGGAGGATGTCAGACCAGGCCAGACCAGGAAACAGGAGTGGGCTGCCACGTGTAACTCCCCGCTGAGAGGAGTGAGTGACGGATGCGCGTTTCGCTCTGTGGGCTTGTTCACCATGAGCCTGATGTGGCCTCTGGATGCTGTCCTCTTAACCTCACATATAGCCAATCATTGTGGCTTTGACATAACAGACAGATCCACCAGCCAATGATCTTGCCAGTTTCATTTGCATCTCTTTGATCTAATGGTGCCTAATGTACTGATGGGTTACTTAACCCTTGCTTAGCTGATATTCTATCTTCTTAGATTGTCAGTGTTATAAGGAGATAATTTATGTAACCATATATAATGTATAATATGAAAAATAAAATAAAATAAACATAGAAATGAAAAAATAATAATGAGAAATAATAATGAAAAAAAAAAGGGGGAATAGAAATAAGTATATAAATATAAAATAAAAATAAGAATAGACCTAAGAAATAAACCGATAATAGAATAAGGATAGAGCAAATGAATAAAGAAGATATAAAAATAAGTGTCCAAAATAAATTAAGTGTATGATACTCCTAAAGGGATATTAAAATACCCCAAGGAGAGTGTATTTATAATAAACATGTGTTAAAAAGGTGACTAATAATACTAAAGAAAAGAAAGAGGAAATAAAGGGGGACAGAATGAAGTGTATAATAAGTGTTTCATAAATAATCAAATCCTTAAGTGGATCAAAATTGGTTCTAGAGAAATATCTCTACCATTGGATAAATGTGATATATGTTAGCCCCATTATAAAAGTAATAATCATAGGACTAAAATGATGTGTCACTGTGTCAAATAAAAAAAATAAAATGAGACAACAGTTGTATTCAAATCATGATAATATAAAAAAAGTGTTTATTAAACAGTGCTAGGAAAACTTAAGTATAATGTGCAAAGTGAAAAAGGCAAAACTAAAACTAAATTAAAATAATGACTATAAATAGCGATATTATCGATCAACTCCTCGAATTGTTATGAAAATTCAAAATTCATAGAATTTTATAAAAAAGAAGATCAGATAAATATGAAGAAATTCAATAGATATCTCCATCATAACTTATTTTTTCAAAAAAACTGAGTAATTTATAAACTCATTAAGGCCTCTAGGAGCCAAAGCTCCCATTTTAAAGGTCCATTCACTTTCCTTCTTGAGTAATTCACGCATAGTATCTCCCCCTCTAATACCCATCTTGGCTTTATCCAAGCCAAATACCTTGAGTATATGTTGGCCATATCTCTGGAAGCATTTCTTATATTCCCTAAATGTTCGAGAATACGTTGCTTCAGCATCCTGGTAGTAATTCCCACATAGAAATTATTACAGGGACAAGTTATACAATAAACCATACTAGTGGTTCTACAGTTGAAAAATTCCTTTATTTTGATAGTGGCCCCATATTTATCTTTAACCTCCATTCTGTTCTGGATGTGTTTGCATGCTTTGCATGTACCGCATGCATATGTCCCATTGATCAATGGTGTCTTCCGCTTAATTCTGCTGAAATGGCTCTTAACCAAATGATCACGCAGGTTAGGGGATCTTCTCCAACTCATTGATACTTTAGGTTGTAGGTTTTCAGCAAGGTCCGGATCTGTCAGTATGATAGGCCAGTTCTTTTGTATTATCCTGGTTATTTCCCTCCATTCCCTGCAATAATCTCCAACAAATCATACAACCTTAGTATCTGACTCTGGTTTCTTCTCTTGATAGATCAGTTTATCCCTATTCAAGAAAATTACTGATGCTTTAGCTTTTTTCACAGATCGATGGCTATACCCCCTTTCTCTTAACCATTCTAACAATTCCGGGAATTTATTGTTAAATGTCTCCATGTCTGAGCAGTTCCTTTTCAATCTCAGGAATTCACCCTTGTTGTTGTTTATTGTTGGAGGAAAATGCGAACTTGTTTTATGAAGAACGCTATTAGTTGCTGTTTGTTTTCGGTAGATTTCTATAACTATAGAGTGCTATCTGTAAGAATTTACATATACTTTTTCGCCTAACTAATATTAGTATTATATGTCACATTTCAAAAGGGGAGACTGATATATATGGTTAACAATTTAAGTCTCTTATATACCCTATAGATTTTATTTATAACATAAAAGGTTAAGTTTTAAATTATATCATCATTTCATTATTCATGTTTTACAAGTGTGCCCCAAGTAGGGAATTTCTTGCTTAGCCTCAATCTTGAGGTTTTTTGTATTTAAGTATGATTTATACTTTTCCCTGGGAGCACCACCAACATAATGGATTTCTTTAACTTTGATTGATTGTATGTCAATTGTTGGTTCATTAATTGCTTATTATATACTGGTGCAGGATCTACTTGTTCGTTTTCTGTATCCCAAATTCTAATCAATGTGTTGGAGCTAAGGATAGTTTATTATGCCTTAGTAAGCCATCACCATCTCTTGTGTAAGAAGGCAATAATTATTCAGCCCAACAATGACGTTATGGTTGAACACCTAAAGCATCAAGAATGCACCAGGAATCCTTTAGCAAAGAGAGAAACCCTCAGGATTTTACAATGGCCAGAGTTGAATGTTGTGACAGTCTTGGCAGTGTGCATTTTTTATGAATACAACTGTACAGTGGATTTTCTTAGTTGCCAGGATCTTGATATTTTTATTCAGTTGATTGGAAGGTGTTATGAGCCAAACATTAATATGATAATGGCTAAACCATGTGGTGAACCATAAATATGCACCAGAGATCTGAAAGCATTTCTGGTAGATGCCATATCAGTGTTGTGGGACTTTCATCTATTTTAATGGTTCCTTCTTCTATTTATGCTCTATTAAAGAAGATAAAAAGTAAAGGCATTCCAGCCATCTCATTTGCTTCGAGATTGGCCACACAGAACATGGTACTGAGGCATTCTCAGCATGGTGGCATGTCCTTATTGGTAATATACAGATGTGTCCTCCTACATCTATTCTCAATATGTTGTGCAGCATGACATGCCTGACGTCAGTGAGCCACCAGGTCTCGTGTCACTCTGCTATCATCTGACATCATTATTTTTTCCAAAAATGTGTCTGTCACAATGCATTGTAACTAGGACAAACCAGGAGACTGTGCAGATTAATTTGATATTCAACATTTGTACTGTATATCTGTGTGTGACTGAGGACTATACTTACTATAGTGAGAGTTTTTAGAAGTGGAGATATTGCCCATAGCAACCAATCAGATTCTAGCTATTATCTTCTAGAAGGTGCTAGTTAAATGTTTAGTAGATTTTGATTGGTTGCTAGCTATGGGCAACATCTCCACTTCTAAAAACTCTCACTTTAGTAAATATACCCCTGAATCTGTAAACAGAACTTGGCATGGTAAAAAGCTGAGGCCACTGCATCATAGCACTTTGTATGCTTATTCAGAGACTCAGTCGCACACTAATATACAAGTGTCACATATCAAATTAATCAGTGCAGTCTCCTAGTTCATCCCAGTCACTTTGCATTGCAACTTAGATCCATTTTTGGCAAAAAAAAGAAGCAAAAAGACTCCCCAATATTAGAAGAGTCTCACTTGACCTGGGTGCAGAGAGGGGTTGTTTGGCACGACTGCAGCAAAGATGTGTGAAGACAGAAACCAGACCCTTTATTTAAATGTTTTTCCTTCATCTGACTTTATATTATCTGGCTCTGATGGTATAAATGTTGTAGCCATTGTATCAAAAGATTGTCTACTAGGGTGATTCGGACTTTGCTTAAGACCAAGAGAACAATTATAGCCAAAAACTAAAAAAGAGCATGGAATAGTTAGATCTTCTGGTGTATTTTTCTGCCTCATCCTTTATGTTGTTCAAGTTGCTCATGTTCTTACAGGAAGAGTTCAAATTTAGTTTCTTAAATGTTAAAATTTTGTCTCTTTTTTATACAAAGAAAACTACCCATGATACAGAAAGTCCACACATTTTCTTAGCGGGATCTTAATTTGGTGTTTAATGGCTTACAGCATCCTACTTTTGAAACTTTCTATTCAGTGTAATTAACATTTTTTAGCTGGATTTCGATAAATGCCAACATTTACAACTGTCTTATCTGATGAAAAAAGGAAAGAGTGCTAAAATAAAATGCAATTGCAATTATACTGTAAATAAATAAATAAACTAAATAGCAGCAGCATGAAATAAACAAATTATAAAAAATTATAAATAATGGAAAATAAACAAAGCAAGATAAAATAAAATAATAATAAGCACAAATAAAGTGTTAAAAAATAGAACCTAATAAGGTTCTTCAATATTCCGTTTACAGCTACTTTGGGACACGGTGTGTTTAAGTCCTGTAAATCGAGGACTGCAGGGTTTCAAACTTTACCTATCTTACCCTACTGCCTTGCTTTGCATTCGTTCTCTGGCTGCTGTCATAGATGTCAATAGTGTGCAGGTATCCCGCGTCCGGTGTTCCGTCCTGCACCAAGCGTCTTACAGCTGACTTCCTGATGCACTCTGACTCAGCGAAATGGAAGATCTGTGTGGGTGAGACCAGTGTGGATACCTGACATCCATGGTGTATATTGAAGCGTCTTCTCAGTTTGCACCCACTGTGTAGCCTCCAACACGTTTCAGTTAGTAGTTTGTCTTTTTCAAGGAAGCAGATACTTTGCTCTAATTCCTTTAAATCACCGGTGCTCTCTACTGATTGGGAAGCCTTTCACCATAGTAATTCATTCGAATATTATGATCTCTAATAAATTGCTAAGATTGCAAAAAATTATATAGTTTGTTTGGTTGAATAAGAATACATAAAAATAATAATAATAAAAATGGAAATTAAGTAAAATAAATATAAAAATAATAAAAATAAATAAATGAAAAATATGAAAAAAAATAATATAAAAATTAGAAAATGCCACCACTATTTACTAAAATCATATATATGTTTTTATATTCATTATAAAAAAGGCTTCAACTCAAAATCCACATTTAGCCCAGATGGTTGGAGAGTTTTCATTTTATAAATCCACTTGTTTCTTTTTTAGACATCTTTTCCAGATAGTTCCCTCCTCTCTAATCTAGCTCCACTTTTTGAATAGTGTGGAACTTTAAACCTACAGGATTTTTGTTGTGATGGTTTAAAAAATGTTCTGATACACTATGTGTCTTTAACCCTTTTTTTTATATTTAAAATGTGTTCATTGATTCTTGTTTTTTATTTTCCTTTTGTGCGGCCTATGTATAGCAGCCCCATGAACAAGTCATCAAATAAATCACTCCTTCCGAGTTGCAAGTTAGATGGGAATTGATTTTGAATTCTTTGTTTGTTGCAAAGGAATTGAAAGTTGTTATCAGTTTTGTTGAAATATTACTTATATTCTTACATTATTTGCAGTTATTGCAATGGGAAAATCCTTTTTTGTTGCTTTTCTCTTGTTCTCTAGTCAGGGGAATAAAGCTTGATGTGAGCTTTTTTTTTAATGTCTTTGCTCTCATAGAATATCTTCGGTCTGCACGAAATGAACTGCTCCACCAGTGGATCGATTTTCAACATATCCCAGTATTTGTTCTGTATAGTTTCCACTTCTTTTGTACAGCTGTTATATTGAGTGATGAAGAGGATGTCTGATTTTCTCTCTTTATTCATTGTTTTAAATTTAATGAGATCTTCCCTCTTTTTTTGTCTTATTTTTTGCAGACTTGTTTCTAATAATGTTTCATTATAATGTCTTTCCAAGAACTTCTTTTTGAGAGAATGGCATTGTTTTTCAAAGGTATCTTCCTTTCAACAGCCCATTTTAATCCTTTGGAACTGTCCCCCCTGGAAAATTTTTAATCCATTGAGGATGGTGGTTACTAGATGTTAGCAAATAGTTGTTACAGTCCAAAATTTTGATGTATGTTTGTGTCTCTAGAAGTCCATTTTCTATAGAGATCTCTAGTTCAAAGAAATTAACTCTCATGTTGCTGTAAGTGGAGGTAAATTTTAAATTGAGATTGTTCTAATGTATAGCAAAAAGAGTTCAAGTTCGTCATTCTTTCTATCCCAGACACAAAACACCTCATCTATGTAGCACATCCATGCAATGAGATTGTTTTTGTATGGATTATTATTCCAGATGCAGTACTCCTCCCACTTCACCACAAATAAAGTTGCGTAAACTGGGCACAAAGTGACTTCCCATCGCTGTCCCAGTTACAGTACCTGTTTGCAGTTTTTACTCTCTGCAAATCTCTCCCGAGCTGTGTTAGACCAGTTAAAAATAGGTTAAACTCTACAAATAAAATGACGTGCGTTCCAAAAGGCTAACTAACCCCATACTTGTCAGTCAGTACTGGTTCCAAAAATTATGGGGTACAAATTGAGTACAGTTCCACCATAATTTAGGAACCAGCACCAGGCTGCCGGGCCAGTCCTGGTTTTAAATATAGGGGAAAAAAATTGCGGGGTCTGCCTATATTTAACACCAACACCAGACCCAAAATGGCCGGGCTGTAATACCACAGCCTGGATACCCTTTTACCAGGGTTCCGTGGCCAAAGAATTATCAGCCCAAGCTGATCAGGCCAAACCGAGGATCTCAGGGTAAGTGGGACCACCCCAAGAAGGATTTCCTTCCCCAAAGTCCCAGGCTTGGTCTGAAGAACAGGGCTCTTCCCCACACCCCTGGGCTGTGGGTACCGTGGTAATAAAGTGAAAAATATAAGTAAACTATTGTATTTTACAGTGGGACTATAGGTGCCAGCATGCCTGCCCTTTGGCACTTGTGGAACTACAAGTGCCAGAAGGCAGCTGGCACCCATACCCCTACTGTAAAATAAATAGTTAAATAAAGACAAAACACACACACTGTGCCTAGTAAAACTTTATTTCATACATCTACACATTCTCACATAATTACCTGCTTCCAGATGTGTCTGTTTCCTTCTCAAGTAGAATCTATGTGCCTGGCACTGCAAAATAGAATCTAATCTCACCTAGATCCTGGCGCTGCTCGCCGTAGAATCCAGGATCTTGGTAAAACAAATAAACAAGTTACCCGAACCAGACTGGACAGATGCCTAAACTCACACGATATTGTCCTCTCGACAAAACTCGACTCTTAGCAAATTAACCCCTAAGTGTTAAATTTACTAAACTAAGAGTTTTTAGCAGTGAGTTTTGAAAGTGATGTTGCCCATAGCAACCAATTGGATTCTACTTAACATTTAACTAGCACCTTCTAGAAGATAATAGCTAGAATCTGATTGGTTGCTATGGGCAACATCACTTTTAAAACTCACTTCTATAAACTCTCACTTTAGTAAATTTACCCCTAAGATGTAGTCTGATTTAAGTATGCTTACCACTGTTTTTTGGGCTATAGGGGCTCTTCCCTTACAACCCCCCCTAATTAATTTTAGTTTTTACATTATGTTATAGATGAGGATGTGTTTGGCAGATTATGTGTTTCAATTATGTGACTCTCATTAATTGACCTTGTATTTCTGCCATTTTCTAAATGACTAGCAGTCCACAGTCCACAGATGGTCTACACACAACCCTCCCTCCACTCTTCTACCGCACTTTGTTAATTTATGTTAATACTATTACAATGTTGGAAACATATATCTTGTTACTCTGATATTGTGTCTTGTACCAGAATTTCTTGTTCATATATGTCTCCCCCTTTTTTCTGTTTGTAATTGTTGAAAAAATGTGATTTGTGATAAGCGCCCAAAAAATGGGGGAACCCTAGGTGGCAGTAGCAGCAAGGTACGGGAGATGTCTGTCATGCTGGGAGGTGGTTTTCTGGAAGCTGAGGCCTGAGGCTATGGGAGGAAATGGAGGTGAGGGGCCTGAATGTACGACCTCTGCATCCACGGGTCTTGGTCGTTGGCGAGACCTAGTCAAAGTTGCGGAATCTAACCAACGAGATGGTGTTCGCCAGTGACCCCACCAATTGGAATATGGGCTTGAGCTGCATCTCATAAGCAGGTCACG
The DNA here is from genome assembly GCA_031769625.1 of Taudactylus pleione. Lineage (NCBI taxonomy): Eukaryota > Metazoa > Chordata > Amphibia > Anura > Myobatrachidae > Taudactylus > Taudactylus pleione. The sequence goes on from JAUIMM010000031.1 coordinate 396,039, forward strand.
GTCCATTGACTAGGTGACCAAAGCCTGTGGGAAAAAGGAGAGACAAACACTCGTGGCCCAAAGGGTCTGTGCCAGAAAGTGGAACGTAGGGACACTGTATTAGAGGTACAAGGAAGTGTGCACTGCGGACACACTCTACCGGGTTGCCAGTTAGAAAGAGTGTACCACGGTGCAATACTGTAACACATAGGTAGGGACCACAGAGTCCAGTAACGAGGTGGGTAGTGGTACTTGAGCCAGCCAGAGATTATGACTCTGGAGAGGTGGGTATGTATAACTACACTCAGGCTGTGATGGAAAAGCACTAGTGAAATGGATAGTATACTGAACACAGGCGGCGTTGGTAATGCACTGGTGGAATGGAGGTATACTGCACACAGGCGAGGTGGTAACGCAGTGATGAGATGAATGAGATAGCTGCACACATGCTGAGATGGTAAAGCACTGATGAGATGAATGATATAGCTGTACACAGGCTGAGATGGTAAAGCACTGATGAGATGAATGATATAGCTACTCACAGGCTGAGATGGTAAAGCACTGATGAGATGAATGATATAGCTGCACACAGGCTGAGGTGGTAAAGCACTGGTGAGATGAATAATATAGCTAGCTGTACACAGGCTGAGATGGTAAAGCACTGGTGAGATGAATGATATAGCTGCTCACAGGCTGAGATAGTAAAGCACTGATGAGATTAATGGTATAGCTGCACACAGACTGAGATGGTAAAGCACTCATGAGATGAATGATATAGCTGCACACAGGCTGAGATGGTAAAGCACTGGTGAGATGGATGATATAGCTGCACACAGGAATAGATTACAGGAAGCAAGGGAACCTGGAATGAGAGACAACTAGTAACACTAGCAGCGACAATGGTTGTTCTGGCAACTACCTGATACACAGGAGCTGGATATATACCCCTGGAAACCCACTGATTGGTCCACAGCGTCAGCTGACCGGCCAGATTGTCAGAGAAGGAAGTGTCATGGCGACTCCCATGACAGGAACTCCGATCCCCGTGCACCAGGCTGCCCGAGACACCAGCATCAGGGAGAATGCTCAGCACCTCCCATGTCGCCGCACCAGCCGCCCGTCTGCCCAGGAAGTCAGAGGAAGCCGGCGGGACGGTAAGGGATGGCCGATCCCAAGCTGAACTCTGACAGTACCCCCCCCCTTTCAGGGTGGACACCGGACACCCACCAGGTTTACAAAGAAATCTAATATGGAAGGCTCGAACCATTTGTGGCGCGTGAACGTCTGTGGCTCTGATCCATGCCTTTTCTTACGGACCGTACCCTTTCCAGTCAATGAGATGTTGGAGGTTGTTAGAATTGGTAAACCAAGAGTCCAAAATTCTCCCTGCCTCGAACTCTGTACCTTGAGAAGTTTGCACTTGAGGTAACTTGGGAGCAGAAGTTTGAAAATGATTCAGCACTAGAGGATGCAGCAAAGAAATATGAATGGTATTGGATATTCTTAGTTGAGGAGAGAGTTCCAACTTATACGTGACTGGGTTGATGACCTTGAGAACACGGTAATGACCAATGAAGCATGGGGCTAGCTTCATACTGGGTACTTTCAATCAGATGTTCCTGGAGGATACCCAGACTTTATCTCCAACTCTCAGCAGTGGAACAGCGACACGTCATCTATCCGCAAATTTTTTGTAGTTCTTGGACGACTGCTTCAGAGAGGAATGAACCCTCTTCCAAACGGTTGCGAAAGACTCCACCAATTCAGAAACGGCAGGGACCTCTACTGTAGGCAAATTTTGAAAATCTGGGACTTGAGGATGTCTCCCAAACACCGTAAAAATAGGAGTGGCTTTGGAGAAAGTGTGATATTTGAAGTTGTGTGAAAATTCTGCCCAAGGTAATAGATCCAGCAAGTTATCTTGTGAGGAGGAAACGAAGAGTCTTATGAAAGTCTCCAGCTCTTGGTTAACTCTTTCGGTTAGCCCATTAGTTTGTGGATGGTAGGCTGAAGAAAATTTTAACTTGGTTCCACAAGTGCTACAAAGGCTCTCCAAAATTTAGCTATGAATTGAACTCCGCGGTCGGAAATGATCTCTTTAGGAAGTCCATGCAACCTGAATATTTCCTTAACAAAGAGTCTTGCCAACTGAGGAGCAGATGGGAGACCCATCAATGGAATAAAGTGTGCCATCTTAGAAAAGCGATCCACCACTACCCATATGGTATTGTATCCTTGGGAGCATGGTAGTTCAGAGATGAAATCCATGGATATATGGGTCCAAGGAGTATTAGGAATGGACAGGGGTCGCAGGAGACCTGCTGCTTTCTTGCGGGGAGTCTTATGCTGAGTGCATTTTACACATGAAAGAATAAATTCTCGAATATTCCCTTTCATTTTGGGCCACCTATAGGAACGCTGATGGAACTTGTAAGTCTTGAGCATACCAGAATGGCCAGCAAACAAAGAGCTATGAGCCCAAGTTAGTAATTTTCCCCGTAGTTCTGGGGTCACAAAAATTTTCCCTGGGGGAGGAGTCAACATTTGAGTAGAGGCGAAGACTACAGGATCTAAAATTGGTCAGGAATGTTGATGATCCTCTTCCTGAGTGCTGGACAAGAAAGACCGTGAGAGGGCATCAGCTTTTCTGTTTAGACTGCCAGGACGAAATTGAAGTTTTAAATTAAAACTTGAAAAGAACAAGGACCAATGGGCCTGTCTAGCATTTAGATGGTGAGCCATTTGGAGGTAGATTAAGTTTTTACGATCTGTGATCACGGTAACTGGAAAGTTGGCTCCTTCCAACAAATGCCGTCATTCCATTAAAGCTAACCGCATTGTTGGTAGTTCCTGATCACCAATTCCGTAGTTCTTTTCGGCAATGGAAAACTTACGAGAAAAATACCCACAGGGATGGTACTTTCCATCGCTTGAGATTTGAGACAGTTATGCCCCTACCCCTACTGAAGAAGCATCTACCTCAACTGTGAACGGTTTGTCCAATTGGGGTTGGCACAGGATAGGTGCAGTGGAGAAGGCTTCTTTTAATTTTTGGAAGGCTTGGATGGCAGTATCTGGCCAGCGAATGGGATTGTCACCATTCTTTGTGAGATTTGTGATAGGAGACACCAGTGTGGAGAAATTTGGTATAAACCGCCGGTAATAATTTGAAAAACCCAAGAAGCGTTGAGTAGCCTTCAAGGATTTTGGTAACGGCCAGTCAGAAATGGCATTTAACTTCTCTGGATCCATCTGGACGGTCTTTCCAGAAATTATGTGCCCTAGGAAGGGTACCAAGGTTTGTTCGAAAAGGCACTTGGATATTTTTCCATAAAGATGATGCTTCCGGAGGCGTTCCAAGACTTCGCGGACATGCTGGCGATGATCTTGCAAATTTTGGGAAAAATTAGAATATCATCCAAATAGACTACAACAAAACTGTAGAGGATATCCCGGAAGATCTCGTTCACATAACCCTGAAATATTGCTGGGGCGTTGCAGAGTCCGAATGGCATTACGAGATATTCGAAGTGGCCGTCTCTGGTGTTAAAAGCGGTCTTCCACTCAACTCCAGCCTTAATACGTATTAAATTATACGCACCCTGCAGATCAAGTTTGGTGAACAAAGAGGCCCTGCGAACTTTATCAAAAAGCTCCGGAATCAGAGGCAGAGGATATCGATTCTTTACAGTAATCTGGTTGAGACCTCGGTAGTCAATACAAGGCCCAAGCCCACCGTCCTTCTTGCTAACAAAAAAACCCCCCACCCCTGCTGGGGAAGTGGAGGGCCGGATAAACCCCTTAGCTAGATTCTCCTTTATATATGCCACCATAGCGGCTGTTTCAGGAACTGATAATGGGTAGGTTCGACCATGAGGAGGGTTCTTCCCTGGCAGGAGCTCAATACCACAGTCCCAGGAATGATGATGTGGAAGTTCATCTGCAGCCTGTTCGCAAAATACATCGGCAAAATCTTGATAAGCCACTGGTAGACCGGGAACAGAGGAACACTTGGGCTTGTCAGATGGGGGGAAGCTTATATTTCCACTGGAGGACACCACGTTAGTGCAGACAGGGAGTACTTGGATGAGACATCCATGGAAACAACTTGGACCCCACGATAAAATCTGCATACTGGACCACTCAAACGTAGGATTGTGCTTTTGTAGCCAGGGGAGGCCTAAAACTAGTTCATAGGCTGAGTCGGGAAGAACAAAAAATTCAATAGTCTCCTGGTGCAGACATCAAATTCGGAGGAACACTGGCAGGGTTTTTGAGGAAATGGATCTCCCTAGCAAGGTCTTGCCATCTACACCAGAGAGCAGTAATCTGTTTGGCATTGGAACCACCGGAATGCCTAGGGTCTGAACCAGTGACTTAGAAATAAAACTGCCGGTAGCCCCAGAATCCACAAGGGCTTTAACCATCCTTGTCCTGGACTGGTAGGAAAGCGACACAGGCAATAAATTGTCATTTATTTGGGAGGAGTCAGAAATAACAACCAATTGCATGCTCCCAACATCAATTAGGGTTTTGCGTTTCCCGTCAACACTGGACAATTCCTTAATGTGTGCTCCAGAGCAGCACAATACAAGCACAATTTATTTTGAAAATGCCGGTTCCATTCGGCAGTACTTAACCGGGATCTGTTAATTTGCATCGGCTCCTCACTGCTAGAGAAGGAAGGAGAGGAATGGGCGATCCCGAGGACGATCTCCACGCCCCCTATTTCCCCACCGCTCTCTATGGCGAAGGTCAATTTTTATACAGAGGGATATAACATCCGAGAAGGTGGGAGGTAAATCCCTAGATGCCAATTCATCCTTCATCCGCTCAGATAAGCCATGTAGAAAGGCTGCCTTAAGTGCTTCCTCGTTCAATTTTAGTTCAGACGCCAGGGTTTGAAATTGTTCTACATATTGCCCGATGGACCGGGTACCCTGATGGACACGAAGCAAATCTGAAGAAGCAGAGACAGATCTCCCGGGTTTATCGAAGATCCTTTTGAAAGCTGTCACAAACTCTTCATATCTAGATACGAGCGGACCTGCTCGTTCCCACAAGGGGGAGACCCAATCCAGAGCTGCCCCGGTTAGTAATGAAATTACATAGGCCACCTTAGACCGGGAGGTAGGAAAATTCTGGGGTAGGCATTTGAACTGGATCTCACACTGGTTTATGAAACCACAACATCATTGAGGAGTACCATCGAACCTCTCGGGAGTAGCCAAGTGCAAACAGGATTTTTGAGGAACGACCCCCGAAGGTAATACAGAAACCGTAGGAGCGACAGAAGGTGGAGCATGAGACATAGCTGCCAGAGTGTTCTGAATAGACAGGAGCTGACCAGATAATTCCTGTAGGTACTGGGTCACATGCTGCTTTGCCGCCTCTTGGTTATCCATGCGAGTCGTTAGCTCCTGGAGATTCCCAGTACATGGGGAGCCCGTAGCTTCCATTTGGCCTGAACAAACTGTCACGCTGGGAGGTGGTTTTGTGGAAGCTTAGGCCTGAGGCTGCAGGAGAAAACTGAGGCAAGGGGCCTGAATGTACGACCTCCGCATCCACGGGTCTTGGTCGTTGACGAGACCTAGTCAAAGGTGCGGAATCTTATCTACAAGATGGTGTTCGCCAGTGACCCTACCAATCGGGATATGGGCTTGAGCTGCACCTCGTAAGCAGGTCGCAGTCCTTTGATTAGGTGACCAAAGCCTGCGGGAAAAAGGAGAGACAAACACTCGTGGCCCAAAGGGTCTGTGCCAGTAAGGGGCATGTAGGGACACTGTATTTGAGGTTCAAGGAAGTGTGCACTGCGGACACACTCTACCGGGTTGCCAGTTAGAAAGAGTGTACCACGGTGCAATACTGTAACACATAGGTAGGGACCACAGAGTCCAGTAACGAGGTGGGTAGTGGTACTGGAGCCAGCCAGAGATTATGACTCTGGAGAGGTGGGTACATATAACTACACTCCGGCTGTGATGGTAAATCACTGGTGAAATGGTTAGTTTACTGCACACAGCCGGCGGTGGTAATGCACTGGTGGAATGGAGGTATACCGCACACAGCCGAGGTGGTAATTCACTGATGAGATGAATGATATAGCTGCTCACAGGCTGAGATGGTAAAGCACTGATGAGATGAATGATATAGCTGCACTCAGGCTGAGATGGTAAAGCACTGATGAGATGATTGATATAGCTGTACACAGGCTGAGATGGTAAAGCACTGATGAGATGAATGATATAGCTGTACACAGGCTGAGATGGTAAAGCACTGATGAGATGAATGATATAGCTGTACACAGGCTGAGGTGGTAAAGCACTGATGAGATGAATGATATAGCTGCACACAGGCTGAGATGGTAAAGCACTGATGAGATGAATGATATAGCTACTCACAGGCTGAGATGGTAAAGCACTGGTGAGATGAATGATATAGCTGTACACAAGCTGAGATGGTAAAGCACTGATGAGATGAATGATATAGCTGCTCACAGGCTGAGATAGTAAAGCACTGATGAGATGAATGGTATAGCTGCACACAGGCTGAGATGGTAAAGCACTGATGAGATGAATGATATAGCTGCACACAGGCTGAGATGGTAAAGCACTGGTGAGATGGATGATATAGCTGCACACAGGAATAGATCACTGGAAGCAATGGAACCTGGAATGAGAGACCACTAGTAACACTAGCAGCGACAATGGTTGTTCAGGCAACTACCTGATACACAGGAGCTGGATATATACCCCTGGAAGCCCACTGATTGGTCCACAGCGTCAGCTGACCGGCCAGACTGCAGGGAAGGAAGGATAGTCAGAGAAGGAATTGTCATGGCGGCGCCCATGACAGGAACTCCGATCCCCGTGCACCAGACCACCCGAGACACCAGCATCAGGGAGAATGCTCAGCACCTCCCACATCGCCGCACCAGCCGCCCGACTGCCCAGGAAGTCAGAGGAAGCCGCGGGACGGTAAGGGACGGCCGATCCCCGGCTGAACTCTGACAATGTCCTTACTTCTAGGAAAATTTTAGTTAAATAGATTTGGGCACTAAGTGCTCACCTATTGAGTATAGAACTAATGATGTAACTGGATGTTGAATGAATGAATGAATGAATATATATTAAATAAGAAATCTAAGTGACTCTAAAATATGAAAATAAAGTTGTTTAAAAATTTGGCAGACACAATGCTCCAATTTGAAACATTTTAAAAAATCCAAATCTGGGTGTGGTTGCCAGGGAGTTAAGATGGCTCCTTTAGGGTGCCTCTATCCATATTGTACCAGCTGCATTTCGTTTCCATTCAGACAGTTTGTGGTGTGGCAACTTGACTCTGGGTGGTCAAAGTGTTAAATAGGAATTACTTGTGTGGTGAGTGTGCCCCTTTAGAGGGTTACTCTCCATATGTTACTTACGTCACCCTATGTACACTGTGTGTGTAACTATATAAGTATTCCATCTATGATTGTACACATCGGGATGTCAGAATTCCCTTGTAAGGAGGGTCTCTTAATGGCATGTCACAGATAGCATACATTACCCTCACTGAAAAATTGTCAAAGTATATATGCAGTGTGACAGTTGTATGTGATGTTCCTGTTGTGGCGTCCCACTATGCTGCGCTTACCACTTTATGTTTTCAGGGTCCTTAAATGCTCCTGCTCATTAAAGTTAGATCCCAGCGAAAGATGTGGAAGTGCAGGTGAAGTCTTGGTTCTTAAAAGCAGGAAGACCTTTGTTGTTTGGAAGTCATAAAGGACCCTTGTCATCCACAGTGCCGGGCGCTGTGCTAAGCAGCGGGGTGAGTCTTTCAAGCAGGGAAAGAAGGAAACTTTTGCAGTGTGAAACCATGCACTGGTCTCACTGCAACTTGTCTCCTCTGTGTGTATAATCACGTGTCGACGCATTTCGGCCTATCAGGGCCTTCTTCAAGAATCCATTAATTCAACATCCATATACATCATAAATTCTATCCTCAATAGGTGAGCACTTAGTACACACATCTGATTATAATAACTGTAAAACTCAATAAAAACATTTTTGAAAAAAAATTCTCATATGAAAAAGAGCTTTTCTTTTGGTGATAAAGACAAAGCCATCATTTCAGGCTAAAGTAGTCTTCCATATTTACAGAAATCAGGATACTGTGGTCCCAGCTTTAGACAATAGTAGGTCCACAGAATAAGATAACTATTTTCATTCCTTGGATGTTGCCAAAGCCCTCATAATGAGAAGACAAAAGATGTCCCCCAAATGGATGATATTTTTGTCCTCTATGATCCTCAAATAAGAGGATGGCCAAACTCCAGCTTTATGCCAAGTGGATTATTTCCAATATAAATCAGAATAATTATTGGAGTGGGCAGCTGATTCCAAATACTCTAAAGGCATATTCTATAAGGTCAGTTTATGCTTCATGGACAGCATGTCACAAAGCATGAGTTAAGCAACTGTGTGGTTTCACCACCAGGCCCTTTGTTCATATATTCACCACATTCTATATGTTCAATGTGTTTGTGGCCAGGGATGCCATTTTTGTATGAATGTTGCTTCTCACTGCTTTCACTGAGAGTAAACATACTAAGAGAAAGCTTTGGGATGTACCCAATGTTTACCCATGTTTCCAATTTGGACAAGTAAGTAAATAAGATTTATATACTTATTGTCAGGTTGCAGCCTTGGATCAGCCATTACTCACCACAGCACCAGCTTCCCCTGATCCCTCGGGTGGTCAGATGCCAGGTGTGGCGGCGTGTGATGCCCTGAGCAATAAACTTAGAGCCATGTGGACATCCATGTGCTGCGCTGTGCCTTGGTTGCTATGGTTGCTGTCATTGATGCAGCCATGACAGTTCACATCACATGACTACCCTTGACCCAATGGTAGCATGGTGTGGGTCAGCTGACACTGTCCACCAATAACCTGCTACCTTAGGGTATAAAGCCTTTCTCAAGATGGAAGAAAGTTGCCTGTGTAACATTGTTGCTACCTTGTGTATTGCTGATACCCCATTCCAGGTTCCCTATGTGATCTCCTTTTAAATCAAATGCCAACTCCTTGTGCAGCAGTGCATCCTAACACCTTGCCTGTGTGCAATACAAGTGCCAACTCCTTGTGCAGCAGTGCATCCTAACAACTTGCCTGTGTGCGATAAAAGTGCCACCTCATTGTGCAACAGTGCATCTGGACATCTCACCTGTGTGTGTTATACTACCACCTGCTGATGTAACTGCATCATACACCATTCCTCCAGTGGAAAGTAGCTAGTGCCACATCTTGGCCCAAGCACTTACTTCATTACTTATACGAGTACCAGTTCTCAGTACTTCTTGTAGAAGTATATCTCCAGGGCCACTGGTTATTTATCTCTAGTCCCATAGTATCCGACACCTGTCCAAAGGGCCGCGACCTGCCAGCTGGGTGCAGCTAAAACCCATATCCTGCTTGGAGGGGTCACTGGTGAACACCTCCAAGTTTTTTAGACTCCATGCTTTTGGACAGGTCTCATCAATGTTTGATACTCGAGGAGGTCATATATCCAGGTGCATGCCTATGGATCCCCTTTTAATCTAGAACCTCTCTAGAACCTCTGCTTCCATCCCTTCAGTAAGGGATTTCTCTAATCCAAATGTGACACATAAGTTATATAATTTTCTGTGAATCCTCTTAGGGACACTGGCACCCATCCTTTACGCTCTTGTTTCTGTTGATGCCTGAAAGGACTATGTTCTTTCCTCTTTTTGTTTGTTCTTTCCTTCCTATTTCGGGGTTTGTTAAACATAACTGAAGTGATTCTGGCTGGCAATGGTTTGTAGGAGGAGGGAGCATAGATAATCTTCAAAGATTTTGTTACAGTCTCCTACGTTAGCCATGATACGGCTGGTACAGCCAGTTGTATCAATGCGGCCTGGAGTGACTGTGGTGCAACTAAGTTTTCTGTGATGTGGCTGGCATAGCTAGTTGTATTGAAGTGGCCAGGAGTGACCGTGGTGCAGCTAAGTTAGCCGTGATGTGGCTGGTACTGCCAGTTGTATTGAAGCGGCCAGGAGTGATGAGCTGATACAGCGAGGTAGAGACAGAATCCATACAGCAGGAACCGGTTTTAATAAGGAACAATGAAAGGTGTTTTTAATATGAAGATAATTGGGCAGTTTAAGCCAGAAGGCAATAGGATTGACCAGAGAAATAATCCAGATAGGACCAATGAACCTAGGATCCAATTTCTGTGTGGATTGACGAAGTCTGATGATCTTCGTAGCAAGCCAAACTAAATCTTCTACCTTGAATTTACATGGATTCCTTGTTTGTCTGCAATTGTCTTAGAGTGAATTGAGGCTTTTTGGAGACACTGGTGTACCTTGTACCAAATGCAGCATATCTGAGAGACTGAAGATAGAGATGCAGACTCCTTGGTATTGGGTTTGAAGTAATTCACTCTGGGATGCAGTCCAGTGACACAGAAGAATGGAGAAACTGAGGAAGCAGAATTACACAAATTATTAAAAGCAAACTCCGCCAGAGGCAGATGGGTAACCCAATCATTATGACATTTGGAAATATAACAATGGAGATACTGTTCCAATGACTGATTGGCACACTCCGTCTGGCCGTTGGACTGAGGGTGATAACAAGAGGAGAGACTGAGGCTAATGCCTAATGAAGAAAATAAATCCTTCCAAGATTGTGCAATAAACTGAGTCCACCAGTCAGACACAATATCTGATGGTAACAAGGGAGAGGGATTTATGCTAGAGAAACAACGTAGAAAGTTCTTTGGCAAAGGGAAGTTTGAGCAGAGGATAAAATGTGCCGCTTTACTAAAGTGATCCACTACAGTTCAGATCACGGAACATTGAGAAGAAGTAGGGATATCAACAATAAAATCCATGGCAGTGTGTGTCCAAGGCCTACTGGGTATGGATAAAGGTAGAAGGAGACCAGATGGATCTACATGAGGAGTCTTATTCTGAGCAGAAATGTTGCAAGCAAGAAAGAACTCATGGATGTCTTCCGCCAATGAAGGCCACCATACCAAATGGGAGAGTAATACACTTGCTTTGGAAATACCAGGATGACCTATGGCTTTTTGAGAGTGGAAGTCCACAAGAACTGCTTTCTGGAGTCTTTCTGGGATGAATAACTCTGCAGGTTTTCCAGATGGAGCATCCGACTGAGCAGCCTGCAGGGAATCCGCCAAACTACGTGTAACTGCTAAATGGATATGAGAACTAGGAACAATTGGATCCTCAGATTCCAAGGTTCGTTGGGCTGGCAAAAAACTCCTGGAAAGGGCATATGACTTGATAATTTTTGACCATGGATGGAAAGAAATAATGTAATTGAAGCTGGTGAAAAATAAAGCCCAATGTGCCTGTCTCAAGTTTAGCCTTTTCACTGTCTCAATGTATGCCAAGTTCTTATGATCAGTAAATACAATGATTTGATGTTTGGCCCCTTCTAACCAATGTCTCTAATCTTCAAAAGCCTATTTGATTTCTAGTAACTCAAGATTGCCCACATTATAGTTTCTCTCAGCCGTGGCAAATTTTTGGGAGAAAAAAACACAGGAATGCAACTTATTGTCTTGGGGATCCTTTTGGGATAGTATGGCACTAGTTCCAACCTCAGTAGCATCTACTTCAACAACAAATGGTAGATCCGGATTTGGATGATGAAGGACCAGAGCATGGATGAAAGCAGCCTTCAGTTTATTAAAAGCTTGCACAGCTTCAAAGGACCAGTTTGAGGTATCAGCTCCTTTTTTGGTTAATTCCACTATCGGAGCCACAATAGAAGAAAAATAATTGATGGATCTCCTATAATAATTTGCAAATCCAAGAAAGCAATGAATAGCTTTGAGAGTTGTGGGTTGAACCCAGTCCAGAATAGCTTTGACCTTACTAAGATCCATGCAGAAGCCCTGAGAGGAGATTATATATCCCAGAAAAGAAACTTTTGTCATTTCAAATTCACATTTGTCGAGTTTAGCATATAGATTATTTTCTCACAGCTTTTGTAGTTCCTGCCGGACATGTTGATGATGTTGATCCATAGATTGAGAAAAAATTAAATATCATCCATATTTACAACAGCAAAAACACCCAAAACTTTCAGAGGGCATCATTGATAAGATCCTGGAAGACAGCTGGGACATTAGCAAGTCCAAAAGACATGACCAGGTGCTTATATTGTCCTGAGAGAGTGTTAAAAGCTGTCTTCCATTCATCTCCTTTCTTTATGTGGATCAAGTTATACACTCCCAGGAGTTCAATTTTGGCGAAGATGGTCGCCACATGTAATTGATCGAAAAGAACAGAACTCAAGGGCAGGAAATAAGAGTTCTTGATAGTTATGTTGTTTAGACCTCTGTAATCAATACAGGGTATAAGCAACTCATCTTTTTTCTCAACAAAAAAGAATCATGCCCTGACTAAAGATTTGGAAGGGTGGATGAAACCCTTGGTGAGTGCATCCTTGATATATTCCTCCATTGCCTTATTCTCTGGAATTGACAAGGCATACAAATGACCTTTGGGTAACTTTGCACAAGGAATGATATTGATCATACAGTCATAAGGCCAGTGAGGTGGAAGGATATCAGCCTCCTGTTTGGAAAACATGTTGGTGAAGTCCCAATATTGAAGAGGAATTTCAGAGGAAGAGTTTGAAGCAGAGGGTTGTAACATACAACTAGGTACAGAGAGGCACATATAATGACATTTAGAACTCCACTTAATAATCTCACCAGTCTGCCAGTCAACCACAGGATTGTGATCTCTAAGCCAATGGAGACTCAAGATGATAGGAGCCAATGAACAAAGTAAGAGGAAAAAAGAGATCTTTTTAGAATGTAAGACCCCCAATAGACAAACAGGTAGGTGGTGACCGAACTGTAACAACTCCCTCTGAGAGGATATGGCCATCCAAACCACACAAGGAAATTGTGTGGTCCAGAGGGACAGGAGGATTTCCCAGATTTTTAAAAAAGGATAGGTCCATGAAGGTACCAGCTGCTCCACTATCCAAGAAGGCAGTAGTAACATATTTCTTTTTGGAAATCTGAATAACTGCATGCACCAAGACAGAGTTTTTTGTTGAAACTGATGTGAGACCTAAATGTCATTCCCCCTGTACCTTTCAGCCTTGCTTTTTACTGACTTGTTGGGGCAATTCTTAACTGAGTGTCCCTTGCCACCGCAGTACATTCAGAGTCCCAAGAATGCATTCTATGTTTTTCTTCCGGAGGTAGATGATATGCTTCCACCTGCATAGGTTCTTCAAATTCAGGAGGAGGAACCCAAGTGGAAAATCTAGGTGATCGTGTGGGTAGATCCTTCTCACATCTCTATTCATGTAAGCGACGATCTATGCAGATAACTAAGTACATAAGCTCATCTAGGGTTTCAGAAACAAGATGTTGAACCAAACTGTCTTTAATAGATTCAGAAAGCCCTAAGCAGAACTGGCTATGAAGAGCAGGATCATTCCAACCACAGTCCACTGCCCATGTACTAAATTCTGTGCAGTAGTCTTCTGCTGCCTTCTGCCCCTGTTTAAGAGAGAACAGCCTTGCCTCTGCCATCATAAAGGAGACCTAACGCTTTAAAAAATGCTACCAGACTGAAAAGTTTAATGAGTGGAAGTTAATCCAACAGCCCAGGTTTGAGGATTTCCTTGAAGTAAAGAAATGATTATCCGTTCTGGAAGAAATAGGGCATCATCTAAAATAGAGTTTTCAGCTCTCTTGAAAATTTAAATACTCCTTATGATTCCCTGAAAATCAGTTGGGAAGATTCATCTTAAGTTCCTTAAGGCTCATCTGAATTGAAGTGGAATGAACATTATCAACTCTGAGTGAGAGCTCTTGCACCTTCTGAGTAAGGACTTGAATCTGGCCATCAAGGATCTGAGCTGGATTCTGCTAAGGATCCATGCATGTCACAATTGTATTAGCTGACTATAATGTTACTGTCTCCTAAGACTCACTGTGTAAACCCCAAAAACCTAAAAATGAGGTCTTCTGACAGCCATCCACTGTTTCCTTAGAACAGAATACGTTCACCGGTACTTAGAGGGCCGCTAAGTTAGCCGTGATGCAACTGGTACTGCCAGTCATATTGAAGCTGCCAGGAAAAGGAGTAATGAGCTGATGCAGCGAGGTAGAGCCAGAATCCATACAGCAGGAACATGAAAACTTGTTAGGAGACACTATAGCCAGGAAGGGTGTGAGGACGCTGCTAGGCATAATAAAGGTGAGGAACCAATCAGAACCACGAACAATCATCCGTGGTCCCAGTAATGTGTTATATCATCTGGCATCCAGATCGCCTAGCAACAGTTGGTGCAGTTCCAACAGGCAGGCAGAAGTAGTAGGAGAGATCACCAAAGTGTTGGAGTGTGATAAATTGCTCCTCAGCACCCACTCAATGTTTACCCTGTGTTCCCCAAAGTACTAAAAGAAAAGGAATTAACATAAATATACACATCCTTTTTAACATTGAATTTTGACTCTGTAAGTAATTGCAGTCCTGTGATCACTGGTGTGTTATTTTGGTGCAAACATCCAGAACCAAAGCAATTTAGCAAGCGGTCACCGAGGACCCAACTTTATCTAGTATGTACTTCCATGCAGATGTTTTGACAAAGTTGCCCAGGATAGGGCCCCATGGGATCTAAATGCATTTCTGCCCTCAACAAATGCCCCTATCTTTTGCTCTGGGTTTTTCCATACTAACTAATACCACTTTTCCACCAAAATTCCAGGTCTGACCCGGAGTTGGAACAGAGTTCCTATCCGGATCAGACCCGGAATTTAGCCGGCGCCAACTCGGGATATTTCCGAGTCGGCGCCGCTCACACCGGAGTCAGGTCTGCATAGACCTGGCTTTCCTGGCGTGAAAGTGGACACTTGGAGATGATGTCATCTCCAACTGCCATTGAAGCCGGACCTATCGGCTGGTTTACAGTGCACTCCAGGTCATCGTGACCCAGAGTGCGCTGTTCTCACAGCAGGGTTTCACGGGCTACGCCCATGTTAAACCCTACTATTTACCTGAGTTGGATTGCCGGGTCACTTGACCCAGTGATCCAACCCTCTCCCCTTTTACACCAGGGAGCTGCCGGGTTAACCCTGCAATAACCCGGGTTTTAGGTCTGGTGTAAAAGGGGTATAAGTGCCTCTATTCCCTGGCTTTATGATTTGGAATTGATTGGTGCTATTTTACTTTTAAGTTTGAAGAGCACATTATTGACTGATGGCATAGTCAGCACATTTCACATGACAGTTGTTAGAATAGTGGGCTGTAAACCATCAATCAATAAAATCCACTCCTTTATTGAAAAATTCAACTCATAGTTGTAAATAAATAATTGATAGTGTGCCGCAGATGGTTCACATGAACTTACACTCTACACCTTGAGAATAGTCACTCTCACACTTGATTTTATCACTTTGATATTAGTAACTCTCCTGATTTCACAGCATCAGGTCAATTTCAACTTCACCTAATGTGTCCCTTTATTTGACGTGAGGCATCACAAGAGTTACAGGTGTCATGGCCTTATAATTATGCTCAGGTTCCCTGGCTTCACATTATTACTCACTTATTGGGATGACTTGACAATTCTGGGCTTATCAGACCTATAAATGTATTCAGTGGATATTATTTATTATAGATCGTTTTTTCAAATCCGCCAATACTCAGTGGCTTTGAGGACTGGATTTAAAAGGGCAACACCAATACACCCAAAACAATCTGATTTAGCATTTATTATTATTGCACTTTTAAATCCAGCCCAGAAAGCCACCAAGAATCAGTGGCTATCAAAAATTATCAGTAAATATACCCCAGTGTCACTGCAGCTCAGTATGGCTCTTGCTAGTCTCCAATATTGTTCAGCAGTATGTGTAATTCCTCAGTATTACTTTAGCAGAGAGCCCTGAGCACCTAGTTCTGAACAAGGTAAATGTTGCTAATGCATTTCTTAAAATAACCACTGGATGGCACAATAAGAGTGCAATATAACTTAATCCTAACTCCACTATAGGAGAATATAAGAAGTTAATATACAACATAGCAAACAGTTTTCAAATTAATATTATTGATATTATTAAAGTAAAATTATCTTTGGTGAGGAAAATTATTAGCTAATGTATTATAGTGTGAAACACTGTTTGACTAGAAAGAAAAATATTGCAATAGTTAATGTAGAAGATTATGAGATAATCTAATGACGTATTGTAACTTGCGATAATTTTGGTCTAAAAATTGAGATATGGAATTGGCATTGAAAGTACCTATTTAAATCTGTTTTTTTTAATCAAAAAATTATAAAAACAGCTAAAATCACATAATTTGGGATTTTGTTTGTTCCTACAGTATTATTAATCTCAATAACATTAGTTTCCACTCATTTCCAGTCAATTTTGACCACCTCACACAATATTGTTCGCCAACATAGCACAAACCAACTCACAAGCATGTTCAATAGAAAACAATACATCACAGAAATTTACTACAAATCGTACATGGAATATCCTTGCTCAAAACAATTAATCATAGTTAACTAGCAGCAAACAAAAAACCCTTAAACCATGTGTAAATAGCAACAGCAGACATGAATGCCCCATACACAAGTACACATGCTTATTAGTGCCCAATCTGTATATCCCTCCTGGGGGTGCTGGGCCACCGATGACTGGGCCATGAAAATGCCCCTATCAATCAGCCTTTTTGTTGAGCAGTTCCGTAAAATCTCCCCAACCATTGAAAACAGTGCTCCATACCTGCAGGTCAGAATCAGTGCAGGTCGAATACAGTGCAGGGTACAGTGCGGATCAGGAGTGGCATAACTAGGGTATTTGGAGCCCTGGGCAAATGTAAAAATGGAGTCCCCCAACCTATGTGCACGTGCCGAAGGCACACAGTGAAAGATGGGCGTGCTCACTTAAAAATGGGGCAAGTTAACATGACCCACACCCCTTTATCGTCACTCTGAACATTCCTTTCCATATACACCTTAACCACAAAGGTGCCCCTTATACAGTAACCCCAGTATGCAATGTCCCCAGCTGTGGTCCCTCTTATGAAGGCCCATAGTAGTACCCCTTATACAGTACCCCCAGTAGTGGTATGCCTTATGCAGACCCCCATTAGTACCTCTTCTACAGTATCCCGGCATGCATTGCCCCAGTAGTGGTCCCCCTTATGCAGCCCCACATTAGTTCCCCTTATTCAGTGCCCCCAGTGGTGGTCCCCCTTATGCAGTGCCCTTTATATAGTGCCCCCAGTAGTGGTCCCCCTTATGCAGGAACCCAGCAGTGATTGCCCCCTATCCAGTGCCCCTTAAACAGGGCCCCCTGTAGTGGTCCTCCCTGTTTAGTCCCCCAGTGCAGTGCCCCTTGAGCTTCTAGTAGTAAGCCACCTAGATAGTGCCCCAAGCAGTAGTGCCCCCCCCGCATGCAGTGCCCCCAGTAGTGGTCCCCCTTATGCAAGCCCCCAGTAGTGATCCTTCCTATCCAGTGCCCCTCCCTATTTAGTGCCCCCAGTAGTGGTCCCCTAGTAGTAAGCCCCTTATATAATGCCCCCAGTAGTAGTTTCCCCCCCAGTAGAGGTCCCCCCTCCAAATGCAGTGCCCCCAGTAGTAGCCCCCCACATGTAGTCCCCAGTAGTGCCACACCCCCAGTAGAGGTCCCCTCAGTAATGGTGCCCCCAGTAGTAGCCCCCCCCTCCCCCCCACAGTGCGAACACACAAGTTAAAAAATAATACACTTACCTGGATCCATGCTCCGGCTCCAGCCACTGTTCCCACCGCCACCACACATCAGTCCTCCTGTGATGGCTCGCTCTGCATTATGGGAGAGACATCATGACGTCTTGATGTCTCTCCCATTACCCACTGCAGAAGCTAGAAGGCAGAGCTCATGAGTGAGCTCCAGCCCGGCTCTTACAGTGGGTGCTGCAGCAATCAATGAGAGTCTGTCTGACTGCCATTGGCTGCTGGTTAATACACACATCGCTGCAACACTGGAGGCGATGCATGTGTTAAACTGCACAGTCTGAGCCCGTCTGCCACCCTTCATCTGGTGCTATTGTGTAAGCTCTCAGGGGAAGGGAAGGGGCTCGTCTGTGCTGCACAGGATCGGCGCTGGGTGCACGGAAGCCTAGCGCCGGTCCTGTGTAAATGTGTAGCACTGACCGCACACACTGTGGTTGGCACTACACTGCTTAACTAGGATGGGCTGGACCGTGGCAAGCGGTGCCCCCATGGACCGTCTGTCCTACGGCACCCAGAGCACATGCCCTGCTTGACCCACCTTAGTTACACCACTGTGGGTCAGATACAGTGCAAGTCAGATACAGTGCAGGTCAAATACAGTGCATGTCAGATACAGTGCATGGCAGATACAGTGCGGACCAGATACAGTGCGAGTCAAATACAGTGTGGGTCTGATACAGTGCAGGTCGGATACAGTGCAATTTGGATACTGTGTGGGACACAGTGTGGATTGGTTACAGTGCAGGCCAGATACAGTGTGGGATACAGTGCTGGTCTGATAAAGTGCGGGATACAGCGTGGGTTTAATACAGTTCAGGTCACATACAATGTGTTATAAAATGTGGGTTAAATGCAGTGCAGGTCGGATATAGTGCAGGTCTGATATAGTGTAGGTTGGATACAGTGTGGGTTGGATATAGTGTGGGTTGAATACAGTGCTGGTCAGATACAGTGTGTTACACAGTGTGGGTTGGGTACACCAATAGTGCACTTACTGTGACAGCAGTGTCGGCAGTGTGGGGTGCTGGCAGTGTCCTCAATGCGAGAGTGCCAGTGGTGTCCTCAATGCGGAAGTGTTGGCAGTGTGAGGGTGCTGGCAGTGTCCTCATTGCAGGGTGGCGGCAGCATTCTCAGTGCAGGGGTGCTGACAGTGTTGGCAGTGCAGGGGTGCCCTCAGTGTGGGAGTGGCAGCAGTGTTGGCAGTGCAGGGTTGCTGATGGCATCCTCAATACATGGGGCAGCAGTGTGATGTTGACAAAGTGGGAGTACCAGCGGTGTCCTCAGTGCACATGTGCTGACAGTTTTGGCAATGCAGAGGTGCCAGTGGATTCCTCAGTGTGAGAGTGTTGGCAGTGTGAGGTCACTGTCAGTGTCCTCAGTATGTGGGGCAGCAGTGCAGGGGTAATGGCAGTGTCCTCAGTGCAGTGTGCGGGGGGTGTCAGCAAAGCAGGGGGGCCAGTGGTGTCTTCAGTGCACATGTGCTGACAGTGTCGGCAGTGCAGGGGTGCTGGTGGTGACCTCAGTATGGAAGTGTCGGCAATGTGGGGTTGCTGACGATGTCCTAAGTATGAGGGGCAGCAGTGCAGGAGTGCTGGCAGTGTCCTCAGTGCAGGGTGCCGGTGGTGTCAGCAAAATGGAGGTGCCAGCGGTGTCCTCAATGCACATGTGCTGTCAGTGTCGGTAGTTCAGGGGTGCTGGTGGGAATATCGGCAGTGTGGGGATGCTGATGGTGTCCTCAGTATGTGGGAGGGTGGGGGTGCTGGCAAAGTCATCAGTGCAGGGTGCCGGCGGTGTCGGCAAAGCATGGTTGCTAGGTTTGTCTTCAATGCAGGGGTGTCAGCAAACATGGGGTGCCGCTAGAGGGGGTCGGCAGCAGGGTTGCCATCAGTGTCGGCAGTGGGGGGTGCCGGCAGTGTCAAGCAAGGTGGATGGGCGGCAACTTCCTAACTTCATGTGCCCATTGATTTCAATGGGCTTAACACTGATTGGCTGAGAGCTATGACAGACGGCTCTCTCAGCCAATAAGCGTTAAGCCCAATGAATTTAATGGGACTTTCTAAAATGGCTGCTTGAGATCCAACAGCGGGATCACGAGGTTTTGCCTCTATTAGGGAAATTTGGGTGGATCTGGTTCACGGAGAACCGGACCCACTCATCTCTAATAAAAACTATGCAAGATCTGAGTTTTGACTTGTGAGAAGACCCAGAACTTTGCTCCACTCTGAATCCCAAAGTGATTTTGAACCAGGACTTTACTCCACTCGGAACCCCTAATTTTGGGTGTGTTCGGTTTTATTAAAGACTGAACCACTCATCTCTGAAAGGAGATATTGTAAGCATATAGGAGAGAGGAGATTTTGTTTGGAGGTTGGTGGTTATTTGTATTTTTGGATTTTACCTATTGTGATTTATTCTTGATTTGTCTTAGTGCCTTTGTCTGTCTAATGGTATGTCGTATACAAAACCCACATTGTGTTAAAAATCAGCTCAAATGACCAGGGTTATTGAGTGGTTTCAAGCAGTGGCGGCTCCAGAGGTGGGTCTGCAATGCAGTGCAAGATTCAAATAGGGGAACCACACCAACTGTCTTTTTTAAATGCTGCCAAACATAGATGGCTGAGACTCACTGGCAGATGGTGTGGCTCCCCTATTTGAATTTTGGACTGCACTGCAGCCCCACCCCTGGAGCCGCCACTGGTTTCAACCCATGTCATAACTGCTTAGACCCCTTTCACACTACACCTTGGACCCAGGTTATTTGTAGGTTGTCCCTGTACAAATTGAGTATGTGCCCTGCAAAACTTGAGTATGTCATTAGAAATGGATGTTTTTCAGGCTCACAAAGATGAGGAAATAAAAAGTGTGTGGTGTCTGCTCACTGCATTGCATTTATCATGGCTTGAAAGCTACTACTGTGTACCTCCTCCCCCTTATAGCAAGTAGCTCTCTTACCTCTGCATCTTGCCAGTTAGCCTTGATGCCTGCTCTGCTGGTTCTTAGAGATGACATCATCTTTCAGCACACCTGAACCTCCATTTGGCTCCTTTTAGCATGACCTGTGTCAGATAACCCAGGTCACACCTTTCAGACCGCATTGTACCTTGGCTGGTCCAGGGTTCGACGATTGTCCCTGGGACACATACAGTAACCTAGAATGCCCCTTTTACACTAGGATACAGGTTGCCCTGACAATATCCCAGGTCAAAAGCTTGCTATGAAAGGTGTATTACACTGCTACCTCTAGTCATTGTGCTCTCTGATACCTGCGAGACACTGGACGGATTCAGTATGTAGTTTTGGTTGTATGCAGTGGTTGTGCTTGTGGTGTTTCCATTCCTTACCAGTGTAGTCAGTCTCTGTGCTCTCCTGTGATTGTGAGCTGGGATAGGCTGGATACTATCAGTTTGAATTTCACAGACCATAGTGCTGGTTAATGCCAATGTACATTTCATACAATGAGTACTGTACTTGCTCTATCTGATGTGCAGAACAGCAGATGGAACAATACGTAGACCGACCATCGCAAACAATGGATTGAATGTACGCACTGCATGATAAGAATGATATATCGTTCTGGATCTTTATGGAAAGATATATATCGTACAGTGGTTCATATAGTGTGTACTCAGCTTAAGAGAGTCCTGATTCTAGTTTTGTTCTGCCAACTTCTTATGCTTCTCCTCACTGATAGTGAGGAGCCCATTCAAATACTGTTCAATACTGTTTAATCTTACAGCCATGACTACAGCCTCACAGAAGGGAAATGACCTTTGGAATGGGTGTAGCTATAGATGGTTCTGTTGTTATTGGGCCCAGTGGCTTAGGGGGCCGCTGACACAAGTCATATAGTTTTTTGGAGAAGGCTATTGCACAGACTAAATACTCATATATGTACTGTAACAATATTCTAATTCAAATATTTTATGTTCAGCATAAGAGAAGTGGTGGTGCTCCCCAATGAGTTACTATAGTAGTATATTGGTATAGGGGAAGAACGCTTAGGAGAACTACAAATAGGCTGTTTTGTTCAGTTCTGGGTTTGTATCCTCCTCCTTGCTCTCTCACAAATTATCACCATTTTATGTGTTTATATATCAGTTTTTTTCATTGTATTAGTTTTAAGTATTCAAACTTTAATTGACTTAGGGATATATTCATTATGACTTAATTTCTACAAAAGCAGGGTGAAAATTTACATTTTCACCTACTTTGAAGAAAATAAGTTTTGGGGCCATGCATCATAAAGCCGGCATCGGGATCTCCTCCTGTCAGGCTTCTCCTGTCAGGATTTGAACCGCTAAACAGCCTCCAGTATTTCATACCAATCCCCTTTCACACATCCAGGCTGCAAAGAGGGATCCCCTCCGCCCCTGTCCAACTGCTTCCGCCAGATGCCGGGTTTTGTGCACCTGCATGAACTCTAGTTCACACAGGCGGACTAGCACTGCCGAGTCAGGCTTGACAGTGCTAAGTCTCATTGCTCCAAAAAGAGCAGTGAAAACATTCGGTGAGACAGCTGATTTTTGGATTGTCGAGAGCTATAATTTTAATTATAGGGTCTGCCGAACCCTGATAATTTAACATAATGAATAGGGCCCTAAATGAAGGTTACATTTTAAATATACCAGTAAGAATGTCCCTATTATGAGACTTTTCTACTGCTATAACAAGTCATAAAGTTGTCTACCATGTTCCATGAATTGCGCGTAGTGTGAAATGTGGCATAATATGAACTGGGTCAGTATATTGTGGCACAATATGAACTAGGGGCACTTTAATGGCAGATGTATGAAGATTTGACAAGTGATAAAGTGTAGAGTTGTATACGACCAGCCATTCAGCTCCCAACTGTCATGTTAAAGGCTGTGTTTGAAAAATGACAGTTAGGAGCTGATTGGTTGGTCATTTATTGCTCTCCACTTTATCACTTTCCAGAGCTTCATACATGCTTTTGAAGTAATGGGACAGTGCCCCTTTCAAAATGTTGCTTTTGCCCCTGGCCTGTGTTCTGGTTTATAAAAGCTTTACAGTTGTAGTATTAGGCCACATGTGTGTTGACAAATGTCCTACACATAAGGCGAATTGTATGTTTACTATTAAAAACCTCTTGGGGTTGTGTTGTGTCACAACTGTAGTGGCTGTTGTCACATTCTATTAAATACGGCAAATTGAAATTGCAGCAAATACACAAGAATTGTGATAGATCTCCAAAATCCGAAACCTAATATATTTCCATCTATAAGTGCATGAATCAAAATTTTGGCTGTGTCTTGTGTGATATAAATGTATATTCTGGTGATGTGTCATAGATGTACAGTATGTTACAAGTTATGGAGACATTAGTTATGTGGAACAAAGGACAGTTTTTCATCAAGGATGACACCTTGGCAACAAGCTTCTGGGTTAGGGTTTATTGTAGTGTTACCAATACCTGTACATGTAAAGGTGTCATGCATATTATAATTATGAAGCAATAAAAACAAGTATATAATTATAAAAGAGGAGTGTCACTCTGAACCATTGTCACCCTAAGTTTTATTATTGTGTTGTCAGTCAGGAGAACTAGAGTTGTCTGGTATACTATATGCACAATGGGCAAGAAAACAGACCTGATATTGCGTACACTCCTATTTTGAAGCCTAATCATAAAAGTAGAATTACTGTACATTCACTTTACTTTTACATGAGAATCACAACAGTAAAGTAAGTACAAAAATAATATCTGAGCAAACAAGTCTGTTTTAGTATAACGGTTTGTAAATCTATATTTGCAATAGGCCCAAAAACAAGAGCAATGATAAAATTATATATTTAATTTGCAGTGCACCATTGTGTAATTAATTAACTCCAATGAGGTCTGTAGCAGACCAATAACAAATAAACTATGAGGGCTGATTGAAAAGTAATGAGACTGTCTCTGTTTTTCTGTCTTTAGGTTGATGTGGCTGGTTATTTTGAAGCTCATACATTGATGTGTCTGAACCTGCGGTTGGACAGCCATAGTCTTCTTTGTTTGGTCAAAGTGAGTTGAAGATCTTCGTATGTTTCATCATGGCAGATGAGTAAGACGTGTCTGTGAGATTACCTCAGAGATGTGTGATTGATTTTGTGTTAAACTTGGTAAAAGCAGAAATTAAACTCATGAAAATTTACGGTAAGCACACGGTGGAGAAACAACTAGCCGTGCTGCACAATTTTGGTGGCGGAAGCACTTCAAAGAGGGTAAAATGTGAGTGACTGATGAAGCTCATTCTGGGAGACCTTTCACTGCACTTACATACAGTATGTCAATATTGTCAAAGCTGCAGAGATGTTGCACAATGACAGAAGGTTAACTTTATGCAAACGTTCGGCTACACTTGGCATCTAATTCGAACAGATTCAGCATATTGTGACAAAGGAACTGAAAATACATTGTGTGTGTCCAAGATGGGTACCCAGAAATCTCACAGAAGAGCAGATGTGACGATAAGTTGAATCATGCAGGAACACCGTTCGAATATCGGAGAGCATACCCTATTTCACATAGATTGTTACCTGTGACAAATTGTGGATTCATCATTTTGATCCTAAATCAAGACAACAGTCCAGAGGATGGAAAAACACGGATCCGCCACCGCCCAAAAATTTCAATGTGATTCCTTAGGTGTGTAAAGTCATGTTTCGCTGTTCTTTGATGTGCACAGTATGCTCCTACAGTGCTCTGGGATCAAGTTCTGGAGCTGAAAAAAAATAAAAATCAATTGTCTTTTTTTTGTCTAATATTTTTGTGTGAGTGCACAACTGCACTTGTGTGAATTTTGTAGCTGCACCTTGGCTACACTATTAGTGTTTGTGACACTGCTTCTAGACTGCAGAAAATATGGAGGGCTGTCACATGACAGGAGAGCAAGGCCAAGAACCACATGTTGTAGCTGCCGCCAGCAGTGCAAGGCCATCAACTTCCTTGTCCTCTATGAAGGCCCATGCCCCAGTGCTTAAGTCACACCATCGATATGGTAAAGCTACTTGTACTGAAGTTAATAAAAATAAAATAAAGGAAATTTGCCTTTAGATAAACAAAAAATTGGCAATATGCCATTCACTACACGAAGTGGCAAGGAAAGGATAAGGCCTTGGCCTTTCTTTAGGAAGACTGCTGATTCTGATAGCCCTTTGGAAAAAAAAAACTTTGTGCCCTGAGAAATCGAAATCACAAATCCCCAAGGAGAGTGCAAGTGTGTCCGCGGTTGCCATGTGTGAGCCAGACCTAAATTCTAGTGTACTGGAGGATCCTCCAAGTTCCAACATTTGTGTGCCCTCTATAAATGTGGGGAATGGCAGTCAACTTCTTGCAGATGTAGTCATTGAGGATGCTTCTGTGGAATTGCATATGGAGGAGGAGGATATTTTGGTAGTTGAAGGCAATAAGGATGATGAGAATGTTGATGAAGACCTTGAAAAAGTCACATGTGATGAAACATGTTGGTGTATGGACCCCCAGCTGACGTAACTACCCAGTGAGCATGAGGATCTCTGCTTCTTTCCATGAGAGCGGCATCAACAAGGGTGAACAGAAGGATGCTGTTCCTGTGGGCTGTCAGTGCTGCAAGCAGCAGACAGGGATACAGCAAAGCTGATCCAGCAACAGCCACTTGGAATACGCCAGCCCCATATAGAGCGAGATTCATACAGGGAAAGGTCATGCTGGTTTTACACTGCTCCTATCGCCTTGGCAGTCATGGGGAGATCCACCAATTAACACTTTATATTCAGACAGAAAGTGATATTTACATTGTGTATGTGTCATATGTATTGAGTGTTTGTTGGTCTTTCACTATTACTGGGACCCTGCATATTTATCATCTTCAGTTATATATATTATTCACTACTACCTATCACTGTAGATTTGCACCTCAAGCACTTCTATTTTTATTTCTGATGATGAAGATGTTGGTGATGAGGATGTTGATGCCAAGGATGTCCTTTGTGTAAGTAAGGCAAGAGCTATTGCTCATGGATTGAAAAAGCCAAAGCCCATTATTGTCATGCCGGAGCAAGACAAAAGAATCCAATTCTCACGTGTGGAATTATTTCCATCCCAATCCGGACAACAGTTGTCAAGCCATATGTGCCCGTTGCCATGCAAGAGTGAGTAGAGGGAGGGACCTAAACCACCTAGGAACCTCCTCCTTGTTACGTCACTTGGAGCGCATTCATCAAATATCAAAGTGTACGTCGCCA
Source organism: Taudactylus pleione (assembly GCA_031769625.1). Taxonomy (NCBI): domain Eukaryota; kingdom Metazoa; phylum Chordata; class Amphibia; order Anura; family Myobatrachidae; genus Taudactylus; species Taudactylus pleione. The sequence continues at coordinate 422,028 of JAUIMM010000031.1, forward strand.
ATTCCAAAACTCAAAACATAATAAGACCAGTGTCACCTAACTGCTCCATCTCTGTGAGATCCAAGCGCCTTCGATCTCCAACACCAACACCTGCATCATCAACATCCTCATTTGTCATCGGGAGTAGTCCTGCTGCATCCAATGTCTGTATTCGAAGCATGATTGACTCCTCTCATATCTGTGATTCCTTAGAAAGATCCTTGATGACTATGCCTGTTGCTGCTGCTATTGCTGTAAGTGGATCTTCATCCCAGAAGGGGACCAGGAAAAAGACTACTTGTAGCATATCCTCCAAAACACAAATAACTGTTAAACAATCATTTGCATAGGCAAACAAGTATGACAGCAATCACCCATTTGCACAGCAGATTATTGATGCCATAATACTGTAGCTATGCTGGTATTAGATGTGCGTCCAGTATCTGCCATTACTGCAATGGATTTTCAACAGTTAAATAAGGTCCTGTGTCCTTGCTACCAGATCCCTTCTAGATTCCACTTTGATAGAACAGCAATTCCAAGTCTGTACAAGGACATTAAAAAAAACCTTATTAGTGTCCTCAGAAATGCCGTTGTACCCATTGTCCACTTGACCACTAATATGTGGACAAGTGGGACAGGGAAAACTAAGTATTACATGACTGTGACAGCCCACTGGGTAGGTATATTGCCTACAGCAGCAGCAACATCTACCAAAAGACAGCTGATACAGAGGCAGGCTACTCTTTGTATAACTGGTTTCACTAAGAGGCATACCACTGAGAACCTTTTAGAAAAACTCAGGAAAATCATTGCTAAATGGCTTACCCCACTGTACTCACCTCAGGATTTGTGATTTCGGACAATGCCACCAATATTGCAAGAGCATTACATGTGGGCGAATTCCAACACATCCCATGTTTTACTCACACAATTAATTTGGTGGTGCAACATTTTTTAAAAATAATGACAGGGTCATGCAAGAGATGCTCTCCGTGGCCCGCAAAATATCAGGACATTTAAGACATTGGGCAAATGCTTGTCGAAGATTGCATGACCAGCAGGTACAGTTAAATTTGCCCTGCCATCAGCTGAAGCAAAAGGTAGTAACTCAATGGAATTCTACTCTCTATATGCTTCAGCGGATGGAGGAACAGCAAAAGGCCATGCAGGCCTATACAGCGGACTATGACAGGGGGAATGCACCTTACTCAAGAGCAGTGGAGAATAATTTTTGTGTTGTGCAAGGTTCTCAAACCCTTTGAACTTGCCACACGTGAATTTAGTTTAGACACTGCCAGCTTGAGTCAGGTCATACCCCTATCAGACTTTTGCAAAAACAGCTGGAGAAAATGAATGAGGAGGTGAAATGGAGCGATTGTGCATAGTATGTCAGACTGGCGGATCAAGCCCTTGATTCACTTCACCAGGATCCAAGAGTCGTCAATCTATTGAAATCTGAAAATATATATTTTGGCGACCATTCTGGATCCTAGGTTTAAGTCCTACCTTGTGAGTTTTTTTCCAACAGACCAAACTCAAAAACTGTGCAAACAGATGATGGTAAAAAAATTGTCAGCTGCAGCCGCATGTGAAATGCCATCATCTCCTCCATCAGTTTCTGCAGCTGCCAGGAAAAGACTCAATTTTCCTTACAGAATGCCTGCTGGTCATGCTGATTGTTCACTAAAAAATGACATCTGGTCGGGCCTGAGAGAACTGCCAACTAGTGACTGTGTGTGATACCATCTCCATTCACAGAATGGTGGAGGACTATTTCAGAGATAACATCCTAATAGGCATGTCAGAAAGTTCCCTACAGTACTGGCAGGAAAAAGAAACAATTTGGAGTCCCATACACAAACTGGCTTTGCATTACTTAAATTGTCCACCCTCCAGTGTATACTCTGAAAGAGTTTTCATTGCAGCTGGTAACCTTGTCGGTGATCGGCGTAGAAGGTTACTTCCTCAAAATGTGGAAAAGTTGATGTTCATTAAATTGAATTACAAATTCCACGAGGAAGACCTCTACCAACAAATATATGAAAAAATTACAGAGGCACCTATGGTGGATTCCAGGGGGAACAAATTAATATTGTGTGAAGAAGAAGATGTACACACTGATGGGGATGACAAGGACATGGACAACTAGTAATGTAAATCCAGTTTGTTTATGGGATCATTTTAATTTCTATGTCCATATCACATTGGCAGCTTGTTTTATGGGGGTCCAAACAAACCAATAATTTCAGCCACAATTGGCAGTCCTTGTCGCTGAAATGATTGGTTTGTTAAACTGTCCTGTTTTGTATACAAAAAAAGGGTGGGTGGGAGGACCCAAGGACTATTCCATCTTGCACCTTTTTTCCATTCCATTATGTGCTGGTTGGGGCATTGCTGCCTGACATTTTAAATTAATGGTATGGTTGGTTTAGGAACCAATGATTTGTTTTTAAATTAATTTATTATCAATTTTACAGCCAGGGGCTGTACCAATAAATTTCTTTATATTAATTATTCAGCCAGGGGCTGCACCCAATGAATTGTTTTTAATTAATTTATTATCAATTTTACAGCCAGGGGCTGCACCAACTACCAACTAACAATTCTTCAATCCTCAAGGGTATCCCAACCATAATCTTTGCACAGTCCTCAACTCTATTAATAATTACATCAATCAGTTTTGAGCCAGCAAGCTGGATGCAACCTTGTAGCCCTATAACTAGATGAAAAAAATCAATATTGTGAGCTATGAGGTGATCAAAATTGACTGGAAATGAGTGAAAATAAATGTTGTTTAGCTAATTAATACTGTAGGACCAAAACAAGGCCAATTTTGTGTGATTTTAGCTGTTTTTTAATTTTTTAAGAAAAATTCCAGATCCAAAACCAAAACACGAAAACAAAACACGGAGGTGAGGTTTTGGCAAAACCAATACAGATTCAAAACCAGGGGAGATCCACATCCAAAACCAAAACACGGGGCTTGGCACACATATCTAGTAGTTATGTGTACAAATGTAAAGACACTTTAGGTAGAGAATTGATCGAATGAAATAAATAACAATTCTAGATACAAATAATATGATACCAGGATATAATGTATACAATATATTTAAAACTTTACTATACTTTCCCCAGTCAGTCAAAGATCAGCATAGTAACCCTCTCATCATGTGTTCAAGACAAAGGTACAACCCACAAAAGTAGAAGTGAAAACTGATCATTGCACTGATACTCTGTTGTTTCCATGAGCAACTGTTTCCAAGTAATCTCCTCATTCAATGTCCAATGATATAATGAGGGGCAGCATAATTCAGAAGTTCCAGATCTGATTACTCTGACTGTTTCTTTTTTCTGTTATCAAGATCTAACTTGGTGTGTTTTTATTTGTTTATACAGGTATACGTTATTTTTCACTAATATATTAAAGTATGAATTGTAGATATTTCACGATCTACAGCAAGGAGATTATGTTTAAAGATATTTCCTTTCTGTACTAAATTGCACCAGCACTTTATGTCTCATCAATGCACTTTGTTAAATTTTCACTCACTTGTATATTCTTAATGTAATGTGAGTCGATTTTAGATATTAATTCCAATAATGGTTATGTTTTAAATGCAATTAACAGGATGTGATAAGAGTGCTCCACAATAGAGTTTCTTTCCTCTTCTCCTCTTGCTATTCAGATAGTTTACTCTGGCAGCACCGCCACATGTTAAAAGGAATCCTTTGCCTATGACATATTTGTGGTCCAAATTACTAGGTGACGTTAACCCCATTTCCCTATTCCCTGTGTAGCATGATGGATTAAACATGTCTTTTGGGCAATTGTACCACATTCCCTCCTTTATCTGAACCTTTGATTATTAATCATTCCCATTTTTGATTGTTGTACAGGGCTTCTTGTACCTCTTTTGAAATATTTAATATATATTACCCTCATACAGCGGGTAAAATAAGTATTGAAAACATCAACATTTTTCTCAGTAAATATATTTGTAATGGGGCTATTGTAATGCAATTTTCACCAAATGTCAGCAAAAACACATACAATCCACACATGCAAAGAAATCAAACCATAGATGTCCATAAATTAAGTTATGTGTAATAATGTGAAAAGGCACAGGGGAAAAGTATTGGACACATGAAGAAAGGGAGGTGCAAAAAAACATAGAAAGGCAAGACACCAGCTGAAATCTATTAATAATTAGATAGCAATCCTGCCCCTTGTTAGTGCAAATTAGTATAAGCTTGTTCAGTCCCAATTTATGGCCTATAACAAAGTGTCTTATTACCAAGGTGTCACACAAGAAACATCTCATGATGGGTTACAGCAAAAAGCTTTCTCAAGACCTTTGCAACCTTATTGTTTCAAAACATACCGATGGCATTGGTTACAGAAGGATTTCTAAACTCCTGAATGTTCCAGTGAGCACTGTTGGGGCCATAATCTGGAAGTGGAAAGAACATAATTTCTCCATAAACTGGCCACGACCAGGTGCTTCTTGCAAGATTTCTGACTAATGAGTGAAAATACTTATCAGAAGAGTTTTCCAAGAGCAAAGGACAACTTGTGGAGAGCTTCAGAAAGACCTAAAATCAGCAGGTACAATTGTTTCAAAGAAAATGCACTCAACCACCATATTCTGTATGCATGTTTCCCACACAAGACTCCATTGCTGAAGAAAAAGCATGTTGAAGCTTGTTTAATGTTTGCTGCACAACAATTGGACAAGTCTGTTATATACTGGGAGAATATAGGGCATTATTCAGACCTGGTCGCAAGCGCTGAGCGCTCACAACTGGGTTGATGTTTGCCCACTGGGCATGTGCACATCGGAGCTTGCTCCAAATTGTGCATGCATGAGACACGGATAGCGATGGGCGCTCTGTCGCTACGGGTCTTGCACCAAACGGGGCGAGCTGTCGATGGTGATCGACAGCTCGACCCATTTGGGAGGTGGGCAGGGGGGTGGCTTTACATTTGGGGGTGGCCCCTCTGACATCAGCAATGATGTCAGTGGGAAGCTTCCTGCTCGATCATAGCAGGAAGCTCCCTGGGGCTTGCGCTTGCCGAGACCCAACCTTAGGGTCTTGTTGCAAGCCCTGATGGTCGCAATGGTCTTGAACATCACGACCATCACCCTGGTTGGTTGCTAAGCTGTGGGTGGTAACCCACAGCTTAGCTAGTGACCAGGAGGCCACACTAATAAAAAGAAGCCACCACCCTCATTCAGAGAGAGCGATTGCTTCTTGTGACCACCTCTGAATGAGGGCCATAGTCTGGTCAGATGAGACACAAATTGAACTATTTTGATGATACACACCATGTTTGGAGGAGAAATGGCACTGCACATCATCCCAAAAACACCATATGAATAGTGTAGTTTGGAGGTGGGAACATCATGGTGTGGGGATGTTTTTCAGCATACCTTACTGGCATACTTCATATAATTGAAGGAAGGATGAATGGAAAAATGTACCGAGACATTCTTGATACAAATCTGCTGCCATCTACCAGGATGCTGAAGATGAAACAAGGGTGGGCATTTCAGCAAGAGAATGATCCCAAACACACATCCAAGAACACTCTCAATTAATTTTAGATAAAGAAAATAAAGCTGCTAGAATCACCTTACTTGAATCCAATTGAAAATCTATGGAAAGAACTTAAGATCAGAGTTAATAGAAGAGACCCACGGAACCTGCAAGTTTTGAAGACTGTTTGGAAGAATGGGTCAAAATCACACCTGAGCAATGCATGTGACTAGTTTCTCCATACAGGAGGTAACTTGAAGCTGTCATTACCAACAAAGGCTTTTGTACAAATTATTAAATAAATTTCAGTAAGCATGTTCAATACTTTTTCCTTGTGTCATTTAACATTATTACACATAACTTTATTTATGGACATCTATGGATTGATTTATTTGCATGTGTGGATTGCATGGGTTGTTGCTGACATTTGGTGAAAAGTTAATGACAATAGCCCCATTACAAATATATTTACTGGGAAAAATGTTGATGTGTTGAATACTTATTTTACCCGCTGTACAGTATATATAGTAAATTGGGAGGCATTATGAAGAATGTCTAGATCTTTGGAAACAAATTCTGGAAATATATTAACTTCATGTCTTGAAAAATACTGATTTAGTTTAAAGTCTGGATTGCTCGATATATGTAGTACGGTCCATATCAGTATTTCCCATATCAAAAGAGTCAATTACTTTCAATTTTGTACTGTTCCATTTGTAGAACGTATTCTGATGGTAGTCATTTTTATACCTTAATAATCTATGTCTTTTTTGTCTATGGATATCTTTTCCATCAGTTCAATCCCCCTGATATAATTCTTAAAGGTTTTTGGAATTAATCCAGACAATCATACTCCTTGAGTTTGTCCCCTATGGTAATTATTTCTGATTAATTTTGTTCCAACATGATGAGACAATTTTACAGTACAGACATGTTTTCCCTTCATTTGTTATCTTCTTCCATAGCCAATTCCAATACTGGGGATATTTGGGGTCTGAGCTGTTAAATGTTAGTTTATTCCTTTGTGTACCTAAGGTCTATGAGTCCATTGGGCCAGTCTCCATTACTTGTATTGTATAGTTGTCTTTCAACTGAAATTAATTTCTCGAACCTTTCCTTAAGTCTAATGTATGTTGTCTATTTTCTAATTCATACTTTATACTGAAGGTTGACATTGGGGGTCATTCAGACCCTTTCGCGAGCAAAGGGCGCTCGCAAATGGGTTGATGTTCCCCCACTGCGCATGTGCACAATGGAGGGAGCTCCGTCGTGCGCATGCGTGAGACCCGGACTGTCGCTCTGGGTCTCGCACCAAAGGGGGCGTGCTGTCGATGTTGATTGGGAATGGTAGGCATTCCCATGGGAATGCCTACCATCTGAAGCCGGCCCCACTGACATCACTAGTGATGTCAGTGGGAGTGATTTTGGCTCTGATAGAGCCAAAATCACTCCTGGGCTTGCGGCAACGAGACCCTACCGCAGGGTCTCCATTGCAAGCCTGATGGTCGAGATGGTCAAGACCATCGCGACCATCATCATGGACGCTCGCATATGCTGTGGGTGGTCACCCACAGCTATGCAAGCGTCCAAGAGGATGCTCCATTTTCAGGTAGAAGGGCACAGATTCAGAGCGAGCACTCTGGTCAGAGCATTCAGCTCTGAATCATGCCCATAGTGTGTAGTACTTGAAAGTACTGAAAATAAAGTGTATATAAAAGACGCCTCCATGAAATCATGAATAAACATTGTGAGTCACTTACAGATCTGACCCCCGCAGACCAGCACTGATGATCCTGCTTCTGCATTGACTCTCCTGAGTCAGTGCACACCCCTGACCCTTGACAGTAGCAGCGCAACTCAGAGTGAGTCACTGACAACTCCGACCTCTGCACTGCTGAACTGACCTGATCATTCTTCTGCACTAACTCGGGAGAGTCAGTGCACATGCACTCCGGCCCCAGCAGTAGCAGCTCCCACTGACAGAGGTGGTTGCTTCAACACACCAAATGTTGAGTGACTTGAATCATTCAAACATCTGAATGATTCGAGTCATTGTGTTTAGACACTCAATCAGTAGCCATCACTAGTAAGGTGACCTTCCCTTTCCACAAGGCAGACAGTGGGCAGAAGGGAGAGTCCCTCTGAGAGAGGATATTGAAAGTAGGACGGTGATTACTTCATTGACAAGCCCCATATCAAGTGGTTTAAGCAAGCATCCAGAGAGTTTGGGAGTGAACATTTAAAACAGCCCTGCTAGGCTACATTGCCCTCCATCTTACCTCACTAGTTAAATACGCAGTAGTTCCAGTTACAGAAGAAACTTCACCCCACCTCCCTACAGGGTCAATGCCTGTTCAGTATACAGATGTGGCATGAATGCACGCACACACCGTAGACTTCAATGGGGTGAATGCCGGCCACACCTAGTCACAGCCCAGTGAGAGTTGGGCTACGCCGTGATGTGTGTGCTGGTGCACACACATCGTGGCAACCATGTTGGTGGCTACATCTGTAGTTGCCCATCTAAGTATGTACTGTAGAACAGATTCAATGTGAAAGAACAGCCAGCAATGTTCTTATTAGTGACAATCATATCCCACAGCTATTTACTATAGTGACCAGTGGACAGCTGCATGTATTGGCAGATACAGTATATACATATATATATATATATATATATACATAAGGTGGCCAAAGAGCAGCTATAAACTGTTTAAGAATAACTCCTTAGAGACAAGTAGAGTCAGCAGTTTGGACTTACCGGTACCTCAGTGTTGATAGCAAATATTGACTGGCTTCAAGGATCTTAGTTGCACTTTAGACAATTTACTAACTTTTCTATGCATATCTCTAACAAAAATTGAAATGTTGCTGAAGTGTTATAAGATTTGCTTTTGATAAATCTGTTATTAAGCTATCCACATAAGACTCCATCTTGTCACAAGATTTTGTGTGCCTTTAAGTTATTTATAGCTTTAAATGTATAATATTACAAAGACTGATTTCTGCTGAGCTTTTAGCTCAAGAACCTTGGAATGTATAAACATGCAGATAGTGTTATGAATAAGACTGTGTATCCTCACCCCCTAACACTCCCACATGTACAAATAACAATGACTACTATAGTGAGATTTAATGTGTGAATATTCTGATGTGTTAAAAAGTAAGAACACTGCTTTATATTATTTTATGACACGCAAATTTAGCCAGAGGGAATCTTGAAGCCTAGACTGATGTTTGTGTTGATTCCATCTCCTGAGATCTCAGTAATGCAAGGGTCTGACATTCACTAATGAGCTTGGGCTGGGGATTAATCAAAATAGATTGGTTCTGATCTATCACTTTCAACTTGAGGAGGGAGAAAATAGCTTGTAACCATTGCAAAATAAAATTCTTCTCCACCTCCAGAATTGAACTACTTAGTGTGCATTTCATTGTGGAAAATAGAAACAAATCTAGGGGATACAGTGATGCAATTGAGTTCAGGATAATAACATATACAGGTTAAAGTCATTAAAGAATCTTTCATCTACATCTGCAGTGCAATGCAGCAAAATCCTATAAAAAACTAAAATGCAAGTCTTCTTATAGTGTTCTGCCATTACTGTCCAGTTATTCAGCCCTGGCGGCAGGGGTTAAAGTGGTCAAGAATGGGGCAGAACTGTATTCCATCACTTCTATTTGGAGAAGGAACCAGTTCTGCCTCCTCTGACACACCTCAGCCTGACGCAGCAGGGAGGCTCCATTTGCCGAGTGCCCACTAAGATTTTGTTACCAGCGGGCATCTGTCTCCCTCCCCACAGAGCCAGCAGCATCCTGAGTCTGGAGCTCACTCTTGAGCTCTGGCCTTCGGCTCCCCCCATAACCACTATGGAAGAGATGTCATTACATCACTCCCATAGTTTAGAGGAACATCCAGGTGGGCCAGAGGTATGGAGGAGCAAGGCTTAATATAAGTATGTTTTTTTTGTGTAAGCAGCTTCACTATAGGGGGCATAACTTCTGGGGGCACTACTACAGGGGACATTACTATTGGGGGCACTACTACAGGTGGCATTACTACTGGGGGCATTACTTTTGTAGGGGGCAATACTAAAAGGGGCACCACTCCTGGGGGCACTGAATAAGGGGCACTACCACTACTGGCACCACTACTGGAGGCACTGAATAGGGGGCACCACTACTGGGGGAATTGCATAAGGGGTACCACTACTGGCTACACTGCATAAGGGGCACCACTACTGGGGCACTACATAAGGGGCACCACTATTGGGGACACTGAATAAGGGGCACTTTCACTGTGGGCACTGCATAAGGGGCACTACCACCGTGGGCACTGCATAAGGGGCATTTCCTCTATGGGCACTGCAAAAGGGGCACTACCACTACTGGGGCAATACATAAGGGGCACCACCACTACTGGGGCAATACATAAGGGGCACCAGTACTGAGGGCACTGAATAAGGGGCAATTCCACTACTGGGGACACAGCATAAGGGGCACTACCACTACTCAGGGCACTGCATAAGGGGCACCACTACTTGTGGCACTGCATAAGGGACAGCACTACTGGGTGCACTGCATCAGGGGCACCACTACAATGGGCATTGCATACGGGGCACTACTGATGTGGGCATTATGTGTAAGGGGCACTACTGATGTGGGCATTGTATAAAGGTCACTACTACTGTGGACATTGTGTATAAGGGACACAAATGTAGGCATTGTGTAAAAGGGGCACTGCTGTGTGTCATACAGGAATAAGGGACACTACTATGTGGTGTAATGTGAATCAGGGGTGAATCAATATTGTGCTACTGTGTTGTGTAATTTGAATTGGGAATACTATTGTGTGACCATGCCCCTTTCTTTTGAGACCATGTCCCTTTTTCGGCGCGCACTGTCCCTTTTTTAAAATTGTGCCAAAGGAGGGAGTGAGTTCCAACACTTCTCTAGGACAACTTTAAGCACTGCCTGGCAGTATGAAAAGAACATAGGAGCATATAAACGTCCCATGTGCATCACAGCTACAGCTAGCACCAGATGGTATTATAGACAATAACCTGCATGCATGCAGCAAGTATTTTTAGAGAGTGAAAGAAACTGAATTCAGTTTATATACCTAGTTGATAAAGTTATTTAATAGATTGTAATATATTGTTGTAAGATTTATATTGCTGTTAAGCCCTGTCAGGTGAAAACAGGCTTATTGTGTATTGTTTTATGATATTGTTCCACTGTTGGTGCGCAATGAACCAACCTATTATTCTGCAGTTTCCCAAGGCTACTGTTATAGCTGTATCAGAGGGTATACAGATGTTACAGAGATCTAGGGTAATAAAACATTCCTTTTGTTAAAGTGTCACTTACTAGCTAAAGAGTTAATCTGTTTTGTATGTTGACCTGAAGATAAAATGCCATTTGCAAAAAATTATTTATTTTGTGAAGGTAACTTTTAATAAATTCAAACCCTTATTTGAAACAAAACTAGTGACGATGCTTGCTGGCATCTACCGCCCTACATCTCTGATATATCCAAATGGACCAAGAGATCGGCCTGGTAAGACAGAACACCATTGCACGATAGATAGATAGATAGATAGATAGATAGATAGATAGATAGATAGCATTGGTGAAGTGCTGGTAGGATTTGATTTACTGTATAACCTTAAAAGGCTAATCATGTGACTTGCTAAAGAACTGTTAAGCTGGGTACACACGTAAAGATTTTCTGTAAAATCCAACTAGTTGATATTTTCGAATGAAAATCTGGTAAGGTATGAAAGCAAATGACAATCAGCAATTTGCTCCCAAACGCCGGAAAATTGACAAAAACTGTTGTTTGAACAAATTGTTTAGATCAAATATTTAACAAACTTGTCTGAAAACCATTTTCATCTGTTTTCTGGCATTTAGGAGCAAATTGCTGATCATCAGTTACTCCGATACATTACCAGATTTTCATTCCAACCAATCAACTAGTTGGCTGGTTGGACAGAAAATCTTTAGATGTGTACCCAGCTTAAGTTATCAACTATGGCCCTCATTCAGAGCCGCACGTTAACAACAGTACGCTCGTTGCGTTCCGATGTTGACTAACCGCGCATGCGTCGGTGTTACACTGCGCATGTGCGTACGGCAGATTGCGAGTTTTTTTTCTCTCGTTCCTAAAATAGTGTACAGTAAGTGACATGTCAAATGTGATTGACAGAACAGAGCGTTTTTGGGTGTTTACGGGGTGGAGATGAAAAAACGCAGGCGTGGCGAGGCGTTTTTGGGGCGTACATACATTAGCAGATGTGAACGTCAAATGTGTTCGGACCGTCTCAGACGTCACTGGAACATCCGCTTTCCCTTCAAAATGCTCGCACAGCTTAGGGTCAGGATTACTCGACCACATTGGCGATGGCCTTCTCCTCCGTCCCGGGACTCAACGATGGTGCTGCGATTAATCGCGGCTGGTCAGTAAAGTAATTAGTGTTGGATTGAAAACCGGCTTGGTATGTGTTTGGAAAGCAGTTTATTGGGATAGTACAAAAGCGTACGCAGGTGGAAATCAGAGCTGCTAATGTCATGATTACACAATCAATTAGCGTACATTTTTGGTGTTTTATTTTGGCCACAATTTGTTGGTTATGGCCTATTGTAACAATAATGTCATCATGTTTTAATTAGCTCCCCTTTTTTTTGGTTTACTGTGGAATTTGCATCGCTATGTGATTTTTTAAACGTTCCTTAAAGAGGCCTTTTTTTTTTTTAAGAGGGTCAGTTTTTGCCTTTAGGGCCAGGATTAAATGTAACCCATTTGTACAATAATGTCACAATACAATCTCAGTTTTTTGTTTTAAATTTATTGTTTAAACACAAACAAATTGGCCTAATATTTTGTTGCCTTTTTTGTGGCAAAGATATTTGTTTAAAAAAAAAAAAAAACCATAACTGCTAACATAAACGTAAATACAAAATTTAAAAACATTTCACAAGAAAGGAGAGGGAAGTTTTGACCAGAAAGGAATATGAGCCAAGCACAGAAGGAGTGTGGGAAAAGTCGCCATTGCTGTCACCGTTTTCTCGCCCGTTTGGCTGGGTGAGGGTGGGCGCCAGACCGGGTCCGGGATGCCATCGGGCTGGCCTGTCCAGAGGCAGATGTTGTGGCCTCTGGACTAGGCACAGGGCTAGGCACATTTGGAGGATTGGCTGATGTTGTGCCAGAGGTGTAGGATCCGGATGTTCCGGCAGGAAGGGAGGTCGGCTCCACCATGTGCTGGCGAACGAGCTGCTCCAGGGCATCGGCGATGCGGATGTTGGCCCTGGTATTTTCCGCCAGGGCCTGACCAATGGTCATGTTGGCCGCAGCAGTTTGCTCCAGGGCCTCAGCCACCCGTATCAGACTGGCGTCCATCCTCTGCAGAATCTCCGTATGGCAATCCGATTTAAAATTGAGTTCTGTGAGGAGGCCCACTGCCTGCGAGGGGGCACGCCCTGGACTGGCTTCTGCAGGGTCCTCAGCCGGATGTACTGGTTCCTCCCCTGCAGAGCCAGCAGAAATTCTGCGGCCAAGGCTCCCCTCTGGAGCAGACTCATCCGCCTCTGTCTCTGTTAGGAAAATTGCGAAAAGACTCACATTAGAATCTACATATTGGCACAATAGCATTTCAGAGTTGGTGACATCACAAGACTTACCTTGGCCAACATGAGGAGCCGCAAAGTCTGGCATGTCCGTATCCATGTTGGACACGCCAAACACCTCCACAGCCTGCACACACCCCTGTGCCAGCTCTTCTAAGTCTGTCAACTCCAATGACACAGGGGTGGGACCCCCACCTGTCCCCCTTGCATGCCTAGCCCTGTCGGCAAGTTTTTGCTTGAGACGATATTTGAAGTCTGCCCATCTGTGGAATGAAATTGGACCCATTATCCTTTTTTTTACAATGGGGTTTGTTTATAGGATGGGAAAGTGTTTACTTACCGCCGTTTGACATCCCGGGCTAGACGGACATAATCACCCACCCTATTGACAGCAACGGCGACCTCCTCCCACATTCTCCACTTCTGGCTTTGGCTCATATTCCTGGCTGCCTGGGGCAGGATGTCAACGCACTTCTGGATCAAAACCTCCATCTCCTTGCTTGTGAAATGTGGCTGCCTTTTTTTTTTGGCAGCTTTGGCGGGTTGACTGGGGCCAGCAGTCTCTTCCATGTCATCCTCCTCACCTATTTGGGTAAATATGCAGATTTAGCCACTTCACAACTTGACCAATATATTTGTTTTAAAATAATCATTGAGACAAAATGCATGAAGGCCTTACCGCCGGATTTTTGGCCATTGTTTCCCTGGTCTGAAGCCATGTCTCTGCTTCCAGAATGAAATCAACCAGAAATTCAATGTGATTTCGTGACGTATTTATACATGCGTCCTTTGTTTGCGGCCGCATCATTGATTGTGCGTCCCTATGATTCATCCTTAATTTGTGCGGGAAAATAAACACTATTTATGGCTTGGTGTGTGTGGAGTTGAGGTTGGGTTGTTGGATTGTTGGCGGTTAAGTTGTTTGGATTTGGTTGTTTGCGGTTGGAGGATTTGGCAGAGTTGGTTTTTTGTTTGGTTTGGCTACAGTTGTTTTGGTTTTCCGTTCGCATTTTTTTGCTTTTTTCCACATCCTTTCCTGATTTGGTAAGTTTTGTGCAGTCTAATTTGTGGCCAATTGGTGTCTACTTCTGTTTTTTGGTTAGCTATTTTTTTTTAACACTAATTTCATCTTTTTTAGTTTGTTTTGGCTTTCGGACCCAAAGACCTTTTTTTTGGAAATCTTATATATTCGAGTTGGGTAAGTCCATTTTTTTTCTTGCATTTGCGAACTAATTACCGCATTTTTGACTGTTGGTGTAGTGACTTGCATTTTTGAATTAATTACCGCATTTTTGACTGTTGGTGTAGTGACTTGCATTTGCAAACTAATTAACGCATTTTTGGCGGCTTATTCATCATGTAAACCAGTTTTGCTTTTCCCTTTTCCATTTTTGGGGTCCATTTGAACCCTATTTGACGTACGGTGTGCAATGTCGTTTTCATCGATGGCCAAATGTGTGTTTCGCCTATATTATGTGTTGGCTTGCAACAATTTGAAAAACAAAAATTCACCCTCTAAATTTTTGATGTCTCATTTTTGGCTTTTTTACAGTTTATACATATCATGACAATACCCCGGCATGTAAGCAGCTATGGATGGTATCAGAAAGCTAAGTTGTTTTTTGTTACTTTTGGGGTGGCTCAAAAGCCTTACATTGTAAACTTTGAATTTCAGGTAGATCTGGGGCGAATTGTTCTGGTCCTGCTCCCGGAAGACGACCAACCTCAAACTCGTCCCAGGCGTAGGCATCGTAGGCATGCAAGGCCCCAGATATTTCGAACACGTGTCACCCTTTTTGGAATGCCCGATGATGAGGTTTTAAGACGCTTCCGTCTACCTCCCAAAATCATCATAGACACTCTCTCATTAATAGAAAGTGATCTTGAGCGGCAAATTGACAGTCCAACAGCAATACCACCACTGACGCAATTTATGGCGGTGTTACATTTCTGTGCCTCAGGATCGTTTCAAACAATGGTGGGAATAGTGGCGGGCATCTCCCAATCCTCCTTTTCCCGGATCCTGAGGGCAGTGATGGAGGCACTTTTCAAGCACCTCCATCATTTTATTAAAATGCCTTTGGATATGGGTGCCCTTAGTGTGGCCAAGGCCAATTTTTACCAAATAGCTGGCTTCCCACACATCATAGGGGTTGTGGATGGTACTCACATACCACTTCAGCCTCCAGCACGGCTGGAGGCAATATTTAGAAACCGTAAACACTATCACTCCCTGAATGTAATGGTGGTATGTGATGCCTCCCTCCAGATCCTGTCCCTGAATGCTAAATTACCCGGAAGTGCTCATGACTCCTTCGTCATCCGGCAATCAGGGATATGGCAGAAATTAACCAACCTACAAGCTGGTGATGCGTGGCTTCTGGGTAAGTGGAGACCTTTAGTATATAACAATGTTAAGCTTGATACACAGTGTTCCTGATGTGGTCTATTTTTGTTCACAGGAGACAGTGGATACCCTTGCATGTCCTGGCTGCTCACTCCTTATTTGGCTCCCACACCAGGGCCACAAAGTGCGTATAATTCCGCACTTACAGCCACCAGGCAAGTGGTGGAGCGCTGTATCGGCCTTTTAAAAGGCCGATTCAGATGCCTCCACCGCTCTGGTGGCGAGCTCATGTATGTGCCGGATATGGTGTCTAAAATTGTGGTCCTGTGTGGGATATTTCACAACATTGCCATAAGGAGTGGTGTCCCAATGCAGCCAGAGGATGCCTTACCTGAGGATGGCCCCCCCGAGGTTGGTCGAAGGTCAGTATGTGGGGGGGCCATACGCGATGATGTGGTGGCCAGATTTTTTAGGTAAGTTTGAACAAAACTCCAGTGTTTATACCTAATGTGTTTGTGTTTGTTTGCGAACATCTAATTTATTTTTTTTTTTCTCACCATCTTCTGTTTGTTCACATAATCTTTGGCACTCCAACGCTCACTACTTCCTGTTACCCTTACCAAACCTGGATCTGGTCCTTTTGGGCATATATTCTGGAACCCATATCGCAACGCCATGTTTGTGGAATCATGTTGGCATGGTCCTTCGTCAACCAGTTCTTGATTTTTTGTTTTTATTTAATTATTTCTTGGTATGTGTTGTATTTGAATTTATCACTGTGTTCTTTTTTTGGGAGTGACCACTTTGTTTTCTCTGTTATGTTGTGAATAAATGTTTGGAGAGTGAAATGGTCTTCCTTTTTTGGGACGTTAACAGCAAGTGTAACCAGGTTAACACAAGTTACATTTGACTAAGGGGTAAACCAGTACTGACGCCAGTTGAGCTAAACTGAAATATGTTTTCAGCTTCCCAAACCACAACAAAAGGAAGCCTGGCCCAACCTTGGGATTTGTAAGATTGGCCTAAGCAGCTTGCGCACCAACTAGGAACCTGGAAAATGTAGAAATATGTAATTGACACTACACCCAAAAAGGGAAATGACATTGTTACTGTTATGTGTTTCTTGTGTCTGTTTGACATACAAAGACAAAACACAATCTAACTTTTAAAAAAGGTAAATCCTTGCAGGAACAGTCTACTTATGTCATGCTAAACTATCTTGGTTTTGGTTTTTAAAAATGAGCCACAACGTATATTTGTCTTAATAAATTTATTTTGAAAATATAACAAAAATAAAAAAACTACTGCCGAAGGAGGCCAGACAGCCGGTCGAGGGCCACCAGAATGCCGATGACATGTTGGCGCATCTGCCCCACACAATCCGCCACCTCTTGCCGATGCCTCTGTTCCTCTGTGGGTGAGAAAAGTGTGTGGGTTAATACAACAATAGGGAATCCACATTAAAAAAAAAAAACACAACCAAATCACTCCGAAACCCAAACCAAAAAAAAAAAAGGGGGGGCTGGCAAAAATACAAGGCCTAGGTACAAATTCCCACAGGTATGATATGTGTATGTTGAAATCACCAGGAAGAGGTAAAGGCAAACCTTCAAAATCACCAAAAGTCAAGCCACAAAAACACGAAGAAAGGCATGACACATGATTACATACAAACAGTTTGTGCTTTAAAAAAAAAAAATACATACCGGGAGACAAAACGGGAGCTCCGGAAATACCTCCATGATCCTCCTCGGAGGATCCGTCATTACCCAAAGAATGGGGAGGAGTTATGATGGACTCCGGGGAGGGGGTAATTGGAAGAGGGGTGGGTGGAGGAGAGGGGGAAGTGGGACGGAGGGGAAGGAGGCCCGACATTTCCGGGACAGGGTCTGGGAAGGATGGGGAGGAGTGGGGAATAGGGGAAAGATTTGGGGTGGAGTGTTGGCTGGGGGTTGGGGATAGTGGCCGGGAACGCCGTCTGGACGGACGGTGACGGCGGAGTCTTGGCTGTCCCCCTAAAATATGACAAAGAAATTGCGGTTAGTTTATGGACAAATCCGGGCAACAAAACTAAAAAAAAAAAAAAAAAAAACAAATAAGCCAAATAGCAGTAGAATGAATAAATCAGAAATAGAGGGGAAACATGCACACGCAGATATGAGTACAAATAATAAATAGAACAGACAGGAAAACATGCACACGCAGATATGAGTACAAACAATAAATAGAACAGACAGGAAAACATGCACACGCAGATATGAGTACAAATAATAAATAGAACAGACAGGAAAACATGCACACGCAGATTTGAGTACAAATAATAAATAGAACAGACAGGAAAACATGCACACGCAGATATGAGTACAAATAATAAATAGAACAGACAGGAAAACATGCACACGCAGATATGAGTACAAATAATAAATAGAACAGACAGGAAAACATGCACACGCAGATATGAGTACAAATAATAAATAGAACAGACAGGAAAACATGCACACGCAGATATGAGTACAAATAATAAATAGAACAGACAGGAAAACATGCACACGCAGTTTGCCCCACAAACACAAACATTAAAACCACAATACATAACACTTATTTGCCAGGATCTGCATGCGAAAGCATGCCAGCAAGCGGGGCGTTCGCCGTTGCAGGTCGGACCACCTGCGCTCCAGCTGCCCGATGTTGCGGCGTGAGCCGAAGGACCGCAGGCGGGACCGTGCCTCTGCATACGCGGAGCGCTTCTGCCGGTTGGTCATGGGTTGAGGTTGGCTGGTGATCGGGCGAGCCATGACCTCCGTAAGCACCAGCAGCTCACGCCTGGTGAATGCGGAGGCTCTCATGATGGCAATGGTGTTTTTCTTAAAAATCATTTTTGATAAAGTGTGTAAAAATTTTCTGATTGGCTAATGTATTTTGGAAATTAACAGGAGCAATTTTATTGGTTAGTGTATGAGTCATGTGTTCGACAGGGCCAGAAATCTTTGGAGAGTTATGATAGGCTTGATGCAGTGACATGCGTAAGCAAATTTAAATAAAGAAATGAACCCAGGGAAATATGCGGGGATCCACAGCAATAGTACAATTGTTTAATTGTGGTTCACATGTTTTTTGAACAATAAAAGCGAATGTTTCATCCGTACGTATTCTGCGGGTAAACACAAACACGGACAAGAGTAAAGTTTCTTGCATTGTGTTGAAAAAAACAAACAATTAAGCTAATTGATACATTGATTGGCATGATACGATTGATGGAGGTAGGCAGAATAAAGGAGCAGGTAATCGACATCTGACAAGGCCACTTCCTGTTTATACTTGTGCGTGCGTTCCTTTCAAGCCATTTCGGGGATGTACGCTCGCTATTTCGTACGCTCGTTAGTTAGAGGAGGGGTCGTCAGAGTTTAGGGAGGATTTTTAGATGCGAACGAAAATACGAGCGAGCCATTGAATTTAAATATTTTTGTACGTACGCCTAACGTACGTGCGCCCGCTTGCGAGTGGGTCTGAATGAGGGCCTATATCTGTTAATATGTCTATTGTAATGTACACTTATTTTAACTTACATTATAGATAGACAGATAGATAGATAGATAGATAGATAGATAGATAGATAGATAGAATCCATACAGAACACATATCTGAATGTTTTGGTGGGTATATAGGGCTAATTCAGATATGTACACTAATGTACCCTAATGTCGCCACAGCTGCAAACTTGTTAAAAAATATGCAAATGTCGCAGCCACCAGGATTTATATTGAGACACCCATCAGTGGCTTCACAATGTCAAGTGACTGCGTACAAAGATGCAGCTTGGCTGCAGATCAGTTAATTATTGGACTTCTATGTAACTCTATGGTTGCGCAGAAAGGGTGCAGGAACTGAGACTCTGGTGTTATTTTCATTGCATATGGGACAGCAGTGGCAGGCAGAGACAAGCACAAAAAATGGTTATGACATGCCTGCATTTCAGTCACCACCTCCCCATTGCCGGCATAAAACAGTCCCTCCCTGCCAATCCTCACTGCAAGCTACATTGGTAATGACACCTGATGCATGAGCAATGTGACTCAGATGCATGCTCAGATTATTTATAAGTTCTAATTGATTCAATACGCAAACATCGGCTCTGCATCCATCTCTAAATCAGGCCCATGGTCTCAAAAATCTTTGACACTGTATTTGGGAATTATGATGTGTACTGTGACCATATTCTGTTCTGTTACACAGTAGGCTATGTATTTCTGTGCAACTCTTAATGGACAGCCCAAGCCACATTGCAAGTAAAAGCAACAAACACAAACTGCTGGAGTTATCTATGATCAACAGGAATCAACACCATCATCTCTATATCTATCTCCCCCTACCCATCTATCTCTTATCTCTGTTCCCCCTCCCCATCTTCTGTCTCATTCACCTCTGTCCCCCTCACTCTCTCAGCTGTGTCCCCATCACATGTTTCCCTCAGGTGTCATAGGGGTGTGACTGGCATATGAGTGGCAGCAAGTACAGTAAGTGATGGTTCCAGGAGCTGGTAAGAGGGTAAAGACCTACACATCCATAGAAAATTGGAAGGAGAAGAGAGACTGTGTCCATCAGGCAGCCAATGAGAGCTCTGAGAGGATGGATGGGGGTGGGGCTTCCTTCCCACACTGACTGCACAACTGATAGATGATCACATTAGAAGATTATATTATAAGTTAAATATACTTTCAATATGAAAACATATTCATTAAGTAAAATAAAGATTCCTGTAAGGAATAGAAAACATCCAAAACATAACTAAAAGTAGGATCCGTAGAAGAACTGAAAACAAAAACCAGACCTACATTGCGTGTTATTTAAGCATGAGCACCTGACCATGGGCCAAATTAGGGTCGCAATATTTAAAATATGCTAATGTCTCCAAAGCTTGCCTGAGGATAGGGACACCCACTGCTGCCTTCTCATATCCATCCAACAACATGCAACAGCATAAGCATGAACATTAACACAGACCTGGTAGCCACACAGCTTCTGAGTAAGTCTGACCTGTCTCCAACACTGTGGCTCTCCTGACATGCTGAGAGCTCTCACACCCATGAAAGGGAATTTAAATGATTCTGTCATGAATGCATTTGCCCAGCCACTGCCCCGTTACCTCTCTCAAAAAGCTGACTACCTGTCACTCACCTTGTGAGTAAATCATCTGTGCAAGTATAATCGCATGTAAATCAAAGCATGTGAGCAGTGAGGCTTCCATGCAATGGCTAGCAATCGCTCAGTCTGCATGAACATCAGCATTTGCGTGTCGATCTGAATCAAGCTTTATATGTCAAGTACACTATAGGGTCTTTGGAAAATCCATTAAGGGATACATTTCTAGTTTAAGGACACTTTGGAAATTGTGGTTGTTGGAAACAGTAACAGTCAGAATCCTGATGCCAGCATCCCAACAGGGTTAGAATACCGACAGATGTTGGTTGGTATCCTAATGCTACCCCTCTCCCTACCCCTAACCCACCCTCCTGGTGTCTAAATCTAACCTCCTCCCTCATGCCTAAACCTAGACCTAAACCTCCTACTAACCCTCTATTTACCTTTGGGATGCCGGCAGTTGGGATGCCAGGCTAGGATTCTGACAGGTGTCTGGATTCTGGCACTGGTATTCTAATCACTGGCGTCCACTGAGCCGGGATACTGAATGTATCCCCACATCAAAGGCTACTGTACTTCCACTTTAGAACTACTCTATCATATCAACAGTTTTTTATTTCACCATTTTTCTCTTCAAATACTGTTGCTTAATTGCATACAGTATGTGACTTTTGTTTGTGGGAGCTTTTATTACTTTGGTATAGGTGTTGTGAAGTTCAACTGGAACATGCACAATGTTTCCCATTACAAGTGGAAGGATTTGGTGGGGTTCCTTACCTTTGAGATGCTGGACAATTATGTTGTAAGAAGTAATAAGGCTGTTCACATTTTCCACTTATGTAAAGGGCTCAAGCTCAGATATTTGGCACCACCCTATAGTCTAAAAATTGATATTTATATCCCCCATAACATTATTATCCCCCACCACACGCCCCCACATAACATTAATCAAGAAAAGACTCTTGGCTTCTGTTAAAGCTGCCACAGGCAGCCATGTGGGAGGAGGGGAGGGGTGTAAAGGAAGAGAGTGTGAAGGTAAAGTAGAAGAAAAGGGGTGATAAAGAGATTATTACAAACAAGATCGAAGTGGTGGGGAGGAATGTTGGCAGCCCATCAGTAAGCACAGCAACAGCAATAATTTTGGACCTTTCAGACGAAGTCACCACAGCTCCCTATACCACTGAATCTAGTGCCACACTCAGACCATTTGACATCCTCAGTGTACACTTACCCTCCTGGCAATGTTACCATATTATGCTGACTTTGACCCTCAAAACTAGAGATGTGCACTGACCTCCATATTTTGGTTTTAGTTTTTAATCTGGATCTCCCCTGGTTTTGGATCTGGATTGGTTTTGTCAAAACCTCACTCTCTGTGTTTTGTTTTTCAATTTTTTGGTTTTGGATCTAGATTATTTCTTAAAAAAATCATAAAAACAGCCTAAATCACATAAAATTGGCCTTTTTTGTTCCTACAGTATCATTAACCTCAATAACATTTTTTCCATTCATTTCATTTCAATTTTGACCAGCTCACAGCTCACAATATTGATTTTATTCATCTAGTTAAAGGGTCAAAAGGTTGTATTCAGCTAGTTGGCTCAAAACTGATTGATAAATAAAGTTGAGGACTGTGCAAAGTTGGGGTACCCCTTGAGGATTGAAGAATTGATAGTTGATAGTTGGCGCAGCCACTGGCTGAAGTAAAGAGAGTTTATACTTGATAATTGGTGCAGCCACTGGCTGAAGAATTGATAGTTGGTGCATACACTGGCTGAAGTAAGAAGAGTTGATACTTGATAATTGGTGTAGCCACTGGCTGAAAAATTGATAATTGGTGAAGACCCTGGCTGAAGAATTGATAATTGGTTCAGCCACTTCCTGAAGAATTGATAATTGGTGCAGTCCCTAGCTGAAGAATTGATAATTTGTGCAGCCCCTTGCTGAAGAAATGATAATTGGTGCAGCCTCTGGCTGAAGAATTGATAATTGCTGCAGCCCCTGGCTGAAGAATTGATAATTTATGCAGCCACTGGCTGAAGAATTGATAATTGGTGCAGCCCCTGGCTGAAGAATTGTTAATTTGTGCAGCCCCTGGCTGAAGAATTGATAATTGGTGCAGCCCCTGGCTGAAGAATTGATAATTGGTGCAGCCCCTGGCTAAAGAATTGATAATTGGTGCAGCCACTGGCTGAAGAATTGATAAATGGTGCAGCCCCTGGCTGAAGAATTCATAATTGCTGCAGCCCTTGGCTGAAGAGTTGATAGTTGATAGTTAATTGTTGATGCAGCCTCCGGGCTGAGTACTAGAGGAATACAGAGCTATGATTAGTCCTGCAACAGCCGTGAGGGATGGAACTCTTGGCAAGTTGCGACCATTACAGCCTTGAGGGCTGTTGAGGAGTGATGACAGGTGGCCTATGTGCCATGTATCAGGATGCGGCCTTTGGGCCATGTACCAGCCTTAAGGTCTGAGAACCATTGGCTAAATGTGCCATTGGGTTGACAAAACAAGCAGCAATTTGTTCAGAATTTTCTTTAAAAAAATTAAAGGGGCATGTAGGAGATGCTGTCTGTGGCCATTATAATTTCTGGACATTAATAAACCATAACATTAAAATGTCAGACGGCAATGCCACAACCAGCACATAATGGAAAGGAAAAAGGTACAATACAAAGTATTCCTTGGGCCCTCCAAACCACCCTTATGTTGTATATATGAAATAGGACATTCACAGTATAACAAACCAATTACTTCAGTGACAGGGACTGCCACTTGTGGCTGAAATTATCTGTTTGTTTGGACACCCAACAAAACAAGCTGGCAATGTGCAGTGGACATTGGTGGCTATGATCCCATACACAAACTGGCTTTAAAATACATAATATTAGATGTTATCATCATCATTGTCATCCCCATCAGTGTGTGCATCCTCTTCTTCTTCACACAATATGGATTCGTCCCCACTAGAATCCACCATTACAGAGTCAGATGCTTCTGTATTTTTTTGGACTTAAGTGCTGGTAAAGGTCTTCCTCATGTTATTTGTAATTCATTTTGATGAACATCATCTTTTCCACATTTTGGGGAAGTAATCTCCAACGAAGATCACTGACAAGGTTCCCGGCTGTGCTGAAAACTCTTTCAGAGTACACACTGGAGGGTGGGCAACTTAAGTACAGCAAAGCCAGTTTGTGGGAGGGACTCCTAATTGCCTCTTTTTCCTGCCAGTAGTGAAATGGACTGTCTGACTTGCCTATTTGGATGCTATCCCTAAAATAGTCATCCACCATTGTCTGAATGGTGACTGTATCAGGCAAAGTCACGGTAGACATGTCACTCATTGTAGGCAGTTCTCTTAGTCCCAACCAGATGTCATTAGATTTTGCAGACTGATCTGCATCACCACCAGCAGTGGGTAGCTTTTTTCCTGGCAGCTGAAGAAACTGAAGGAGGAGATGCTGCCGTGTCACGTTCTGCTTGATCTGACAATTTTTTCACCACCAGCTCTTTGCATCTTTTCAGAAAGACACAAGGTATGACTTAAACATAGAATCAAGTATGGTCGCCAAATTATAGTGATCTGATTTCAAGAGATTGATGACCCTTGGATCCTACAAGTCCCACATACTTAGCAGAATCACTCCGTTTAGTTCTCCTTCAGTTTCTCCAGCTGCTTTTGCAAAAGTCTGATGAGGGGAATCACTTGACTCAAGCTGGCAGTGTTTGAACTAAATTCACGTGTGGCAAGTTCAAAGGGTTTGAGAACCTTACACAACACAGAAATTATTCTCCATTGCGCTTGACTAAAGTGTATTCCCACTCCTCTCCCTATGTCATAGGCCACAGTGTAGCCTTGGATGGCCTCTTTCTGCTCTTCCATCCTCTGAAGCATATAGAGGGTAGAATTCCACCTAGTTACTAAATCTTGCTTCAGCTGATGGCAGGTCAAATTCACCAGTTCTTTCTGGTACTGCAATCTTCAACATGCAGTAGCTGAATGTCGAAAAAGTCCAGAAATCTTTTGGGCTACCGAGAGCATCTCCTGCACACCCCTGTCATTTAAAAAAAAATGTTGCACCACCAGATTAATTGTGTGAGCAAAACATGGGATGTGATCAAATTCGCCCAAATGTAATGCTCGCACAATATTGCTGGCATTGTCTGAAAACACCAATCCCGGGGAGAGTACATGTGGGGTAAGCCACTTTGCAATGATTTCCCTGAGTTTCTCTAAGAGGTTCTCAGTGGCATGCCTCTTACTGAAACCGGTGATACACAGAGTAGCCTGGCTCTGAATGAGCTGGCATTTTGTTAGCTACTGCTGCTGCTGTTTGCACTGTTGGAGGCTATACACCTACCCAGTGGGCTGTCACAGTCATGCAATCTTTAGTTTGCCCTGTCCCACTTGTCCACATATCTGTGGTTAATTGGACAGTGGACAGTGAGCACAAAGGCAATTTGGAGGACATTAATAAGTTTTTTTTTTAATGCCCTTGTACAGAATGGGAATTGCTATTCTAGAGAAGTGGAATCTAGAAGGCTCATTGTAGCAGGTGCAAAGGACCTCCATTAACTGGGTAAAACCCACTGCATTAATGGCGGACACTGGATGCACATCTAATACCAGCATAGCTGTTATGGCATTAGTAATCTGCTTTGCAGCTGGGTGTTTGCTGTCATACTTGTTTGCCAATGCAAAGGACTGTGTGACAGTCAATTGTTTGGGTAAACTTCCTAAACTACTAAAAGTAGTCTTCTTCCTGGTCCCATTCTGAGATGAAGATCCACTTATAGCAATAGCAGCAGCAGTAGGCAAAACACTCAAGGATCCTTCTGAGGAACAACAGATAGGAGAGAAGTCAGTCCTTATGATATTGGATGCAGGACTACTTCCGATCACGAATGAGGATGTTGATGATGATGCAAGTGTTGGTGGTGGATATTGCAAGTGCTTGGATCCAGATAGAAGGGAGCAGCTTGGTGACACTGGACTGATTGTTGTTTGTTTTTTGTCCCCAAAGTGTCAATACCCTTTCCGATTTGATGAATGCGCTGCAAGTGATGTAACAGGGAGGAGGTTTCAAGATGGATAAGGTCCTTACCTTTTCTCACTGTTACTTGACAATGGTTACAAATGGCATGGCAATGGTTGTCCGGATTTGGATGGATGTGGTTCTTTATCCAGGCATGGCAACAATGGGATTTTTCCCACCATGGGTAACAACTGTTGCCTGATTTACAGTTGTTACACAAACATCCTCACCATCAACATCCTCATCATCCTTGTTGTTATTGCCAACTAGATAAATATCCTCCTCATCCTCCTCATGCAATTCCACAGAAGCATCCTCGATTTCTATGTCAGAAGGCACACAAACGGTAGAAAGAGTATTACTAGAAAGGTCAGGCTCACTCATGGCAACAGCAGACACACCTGGAGTCTCCTCTGGGATTTTTGATTTTTCCGAGCACACAGTTGGTTCTGGTGTCTTACTCGTCTTAACAATTTTATTTTGTTTCTACCTGTCCTACAAGCAGAGGGGGTTAAATGATCATAAAACCAATCAGTCATCATGACTACAGGCCAATGCCTTATTCTTTCCTTGCCACTTTGTGTAGTGAATGGCATACTGTCATTTTTTTTGTTTCTCTAAAGCTGTCTTGGCTCTAATTTTTTTTGCTTTAACTGGGTAAAAGTAGATTTTTTTAGCCTGACAAACCCGTTCATCCCTACTGAAAATGGAATCAAAATTCTCCAATTCATTGCATAACTAGGTGCACTTTTGGGCATACCCAATGCCTCTAATGTACCTAGCTACTGCCACTAGATGATTTAGAAATCCATGTGCTTACCTGTAAAAGAAAATACATTTATGCAAACGTAGGCACACTATACTAAAAAAATTACATTTGCTCTCTGTATTTTATCTTTTCAGAAATGACTCTTAGCATGGAACTTTGCATATTACTATTACTGGAAATATAAAAAGTAGAATAAGGGGTATTTAACTTCACAAAATATTGTTCACTTCCTGCATATAAAATCTCAAAAATAGGTACAATCAAAAATAAGATGTTTGTTATTATTTAGGTACTAAGGTTGCTTATATTATATTGTCACGTCAACCAGAATATAAAAATGCTGCTTTGACAATCACAAACTACATGTTTTATAACCTACTGTATGTTTTATAATCAATTCACAACATAGTTATCATTGTGGTCCATGAAACAGTCCTACAGTCATGTTTACAGACATAAAATTATAGCAACAGCATGTAGGAATTCTACAGTGTAATAATGTATTTACCAAGAAATCACCTTAATCTGACTCTAAATTATTATTTCATGTTTCGCTAAGGCCAAGTAAATCTTAGGAGGCTTCTTATTATAGGAAGGAAAGCCCTTCTGTCAACAAATAGAAGAGTCTTTGCTAAAGACAGGACTTTTTCTTGCTTCTCCTTTTGCAAAGGGAAGTCTGTTTAACAAGTATTGCATAGTGCAGTGGTTCTCAATCTCGGTCCTCAGGACCCCACACAGTTCACTTTTTCCAGGTCACGCAGTAAGTGCACAGGTGTATTCATTATTCACTGACACATTTTAAAAGGTCCACAGGTGGAGCTAATTATTTCATTTGTGATTCAGTGAGGAGACCTGGAAGACATGCACTGTGTTGGGTCCTGAGGACCGAGTTTGTGAACCTGTGGCATAGTGTTTTTGTATAAAGCATTTTTTAATATTTAAAGGGCTTTTTTTATCATTTGTGACCTTTAAAAAAGAAATTTCAGACCCACTGTGAATGTGCAAGCTGGTTTGCCAGCTTAAATATGTGCACATCTACAGAGACAGGCTTTACTACTCAAAGCCAGTATCGCTAAGTATCAGTCAACTGCACTGGAAAACTTCATGATAAAGTAATAGGCAACAATAAAAACAATCATTCTTATTCCTGCAAAAAAATTGGGGTTTAGATCAAGTTTTAAATCCATAGATTATGGTGATTTCACACTATAGGGCCTATTTATCACTGATGAGAGTGGGTCCCAGTAAACTATAACTTTCTATTGACACATATCTCTGATCTATATAATGATCTTTAGTCTTAGTTTAGCAAACATAAAACTTTCAGAGACAGGAGATTTAATAGGATCCTGTCCCAGTGATTGGCATTTGCTATCACTTTACTGGATGTTCTGACACTATGGTCATGAATAAGCAGTATCATTTTTCATTTGCCGGCCAGGGATTAGCATGAATGCATCCGGGATGGGATCTTCTGATCACCATTAAGATTTTTTTTTAAAACTATGTGGCACAGGGGTACCAGGACCTGCTCAGAAAGAGGCAGATCCAGGGGATTGGGGTGATCAGTGCAATTGCTCCCCTCTCCCCACATATCATGCCGGGAGAGAGAACAGAACACTGACTGCTGTTGCTCAGTGGCAGCAGTCTCCTTGAACCCTCTGCAACCCAGATAGGTTGCTGTCTGTTATTGGGGGAAGTGAACATGGACCACCTCTAGGCCCCTTCAGCAAGCCCGAGTCTGGGAAAAGAGTACCCCCATCTTGACGACCCTGCTTTTGATCCCTTTCCATCAATGTAGACTCCTTAGGGATCGCAATCCTCATTGACAATTATGGGCTATAGTATGCAGTGTTAATTTATGTAATGCAGGAAATATTTTTGCTGTTTTCTTTATTAGCCATTTCTTAATTTCCCCTGGTTTTACCTTTAATAAATAGACCCCTATAACTCCTCACAATTTAAATTTTTATGAACAGTGCATCTGCTTAGAGATAAGCGGTTTATTTGTGTTGAAAACTAAACACACCTGAACTTTGGGGTTCCGAGTAGTACCAAGTTCCAGCTTGGGTCTTCTTGTAAGTTTGGAATTCAGAGTAAAAAAACAGATATTGTGCTTTGGATTGCATGTAAACAGGTCCAAATTACAAGATTTTAGCAGTTTTTATCATATTTAAAGCAATCCACAACTAAACCAAAATCCAACCAAAATACTTGACAAAACCCTAACATTTGAGGGTAGTTTTGTCAAAACCAAAACATGGTAGTCAGCACACTTCTCTAAATATAATATAATAATATGGTGTTATTAACTATTCTACTGCCATCTGGTAGAAAAATAAGCATATACTGTATACATTTTTTAATTAACCTATCTTCTGAACTCGATATTTCAGATGACATGTATCAAGAAACTTTGCAAAGACAGTTGTCTGAACTCTCAAATATTGGCAGTCATACATACTGTAACCACTACAGACAAAAACATTGAAGCTGGATATGCACTTGTACAATCCATGGCATATCAGACCACAGATCAGAATGTTTATACAATCCTACTGCAGATCCACTCACAAATTCTACATCCAATCCTCACTACTCACTTGTCCAATTTTTCAGCAGACCTCCAATCTGTGTCTGCTGAAACAGTCAGCTGAAAAAATACATTTGGCTGTGAAGGAAAGGTGATTTATTAATGAGGAATTTAATTATATTGGTGAAGAGGGGGAGGGGGAGAATTAATAACTTGATTCCTGGATGGGGACAGGATTTCAGGTTATATAAAAAAAAATACAATGGCGTATTTTCTACCATCAAAGAGGCATAACAAGTCCCGGGCTCTTTGAGCTGACCCTAGATCAAAAAGTACAGGGAACAAAATGTGTAGGGGTCCTCCATATTTGATGAACCAGCCCCAGGCTCATGAAGCTGGCACTAGTTCTAAAATTATGAGGAACAAAACAAGTAGTGGGTCCCCTGTATTTTCAGAACAGCACTGGGCTCCACTAGCAGCCAGGTAGCACACTTGATGGAGTTCCATGGCCAAAGCATGCATCCCCTCTTAACTATTAGCCTAGGCCAGGGATTCCTGGGGAACCCCAAATAAAGGGGTCCCACCTCTCCAGGGCACCCAAGCTGGCATGAAGAGGGTGGGGCGATGACAGTGCCATCCATTATTGGCTCGCTGAGGTCATCTTGAATTTCAAAAACGCTAGTTTTGAAATGGGAAGCTGCGCCATTGCCGCCTAAGGAACTTAGCATAGGTAATTAACAATCCACCTCCCACATTGTCCCACTGCCATCTCCCGCTACCACCTCTGCCATGCCTGCTGCATCCTGCAACAGTGGAACCACAATGCTGATGGTGTGTTGGGCTGCCGAGACTGGAGATTGGTCACCAGCTCCGGCCTCTGAAATCTACACACTACAAAATCGGTTTCCTGTTCGGCGGTCGGGTCTCCTAGTTTTTAAGCATGATTAAAAACAAGGAGATTCGACAGGTGACTAGCATCGGGTGTGCAGGTAGGTCAGCGGAGGTTACACACTTTTTCCATGTCAGGCAGCCCAGTTGATTGGGAGTCGGATCTCTCAAAGATTGGACAAGTGTGTATTCAGCATTAGGTCTGATTGTTTAAATTATATACGTTTGCTGAAATCATAAACCCATTGGAATTTATTTTAATCAATGTTAATATTATTATTTTTTTTTATTTAGAAATTGTTAACATACTAAGCAACCAAACATTGCAAATATGAACTGGATCTTAGTCGGGCACAGGTCTTCCCAACTGACTCAGGTACAAAAGTGAGGCAAAAAGTCATCAATCCCATGTCGGATTCTTGTGGCTTTGGATTGCATATAAGTTCCTCCCCGCAGTGATCAGCGCCATTTGCTTCACTCTTACTGTGCTGTACTCTGCTGTGTGGCTGAGTTGTGGGCTGTGCTGAATCCATCCAGGGGCTGTGCTATCCATGGGCTGTGCTGTCCATGCAGGAGCTGTGCTGTCCATCCAAAGGCTGTGCAGTCAATTAAGAGGCTATGTGTTAAGTCCATCTATGGGCTGTGCTGTCCATCCAGGGGCTGTGCTGTGTCTATCCAAGGGCTGAGCTGTGCTCTCTCCATACACTCCAGTGGCTGTTCCTGTGCTCAGTGATGTGCTGTGCCCATCCACTCCTGTGCTGCCGACACACCTGTCCAGTGTCCATCTGCTCTAGTGCTGCTGTCTTTCCTGTCTGGTGTTTATTCATTCCAAAGTTGTTGACGAACCAGTCTGGGGTAAATCCGCCCCAGTGTTGTTGATGCACCTGTCCGGTGTCCATCCACTAATGTGCTGCCAATGCACCTGTCTGGTGTCCATCTGCTCCAGTGTTCATTTTTTTTTTTTAAAAGTAAAAAAAAAGTTACAAAGAAAGTAAAAAAAACACTTTTAAAAAAGTAAAACTTTTTTTTTGTGCTGTACCCCAGTGTATCCATATAAGTACTGTGATGCTGCAGGCTGTACCCCAGTGTATCCATACAAGTACTGTGGTGCTGCATGCCATACCCCGGTGTATATCCCTAACACACAAGTACTGTGATGCTACAGGCCATACTCCAGTGTATCCAAATAAGTACTGTGATGCTGTTCCCCACTTTGTTATTGTAAGTGGTGTGACTATACAGTGCCATTTGCAAACAAAGTTTAAAAAAGTTAACAAAAAGTAAAAAATATATATTTGTTGTTGTACTGTTCCATCCAGTGGCACTGAGATTCCAAATTATAAAATAAAGTTTAAAAAAATATATTCGGTTATATTGTTACTTGTACTGTTCTGTGTGCTGTACCACAGTGAGTTTGTTCACATACAAAGCCCTTTGAATTCCCGTAGTGTGAGCCGAGCTGAGAATTGGATAATGATCAGTTTAGAAGAGCAGAACAGGAACAACAACCAAATAATTTTGCTGCAGCTGCTACCATCATTCATGACGAAACTAGTCCTTCAACTTCATATACTAAAACCGATGCCAAGGGCATAGACGATTTAAGTCGGGGCATCTAAAATCAAAGAACCAATATTTTACAGTGGAAAAGAAAAAAACACCTCTAATAAAAGGAAAGTATAGTGCAGAAAATCATACATTTTACAATATACCATTCACCACATGAAGTGGCAAGGAAAGTCTAAGGATTTGGTCTTTATTTATGAGTGGTGGTTCTGTAACTGTCAGTGAAGCATCTTCTGCTGCTTCTCATGATGATGTAAACCATTTTCACTCTAGAAGAGGTGTGAAAAATGAAAACCTCTAAGGCACAGGAACCAACTGTGTGCTCAGAAACATCACAAATCCCTGAGGAGAGTCTAAGTATGTCCCTGGGTGTAATGTGTGAGCCTGACCTTTCCAATACAATACTCAAAGAGGAGCCTCATTTCACCATTTTTGCACCCTCTGCAATTGAGGGGAATGAGCAGCACATGTCAACATGCTGACGTAGAAGCTGAGAATGCTAATGTGGAAGTGCACCAGGATGAAGGGGATATTTATGTAGCTGACACCAATGCTAATAAGGATGTTGATGAGGATGTTGTTTATGAGGTTGTTTGTGTAAGTCAGGCACCAGTGAAAAAAATAGTTGCCCATGTTAAGAAAAAACCCATTGTCATGCCAGAGCATAAAATGAAAAAAAAAATCCACCTCTTATGTGTGGAATTATTTCAACCCAAATCCATCCAACAACTGTCAAGCCATCTGTAGCATTTGCAAATACATGGTAACTAGAGGTAGAAACCTTAACCATCTAGGAACCTCCAACCTGTTATATCATTTGTAACGAGTTCATGGAACATTTTTGGGATAATCAGAAACTGGTGCTAAGAAAATAACAACATACAGTCCAGCATAAGTTAGCTCCCTTCCCTTAGCTAGATCACCACCAGCATCTTCATCATCAACATCCTCACTAGTGATCTGAGGTAGTTCTGCATCCAAGATAAGGCTACGTGGCTCCTCCCTTATCCATGATTCCTCAGAAGAATCCTTGAGCACTAGGCCTGCTGCTGCTGCTGGGGGTGATCTTAATCCCAGAAAGGCACTAAGAAAACTACTACTGGTAGTTTTTTTAAAAAACAATTGACTGTTAAACAAAACTTTGATAGAGGAAGCAAGTATGACAACTGTTACCCAGTTGCACAGGGGATCACTGATGCATTGACGGCTGTGCTAGTATTAGATGGTGAAATAATAGAAATTGAGAATGATAGTGTGGAGGAAGTGCAAAAGGAGGATGAGGGGAAAATGTTGTCCTATCTGATGCTAATGAGGATGTTGGTGATGAGGATGTTGTTTGTGTAAATCAGCCACCAGTAGCAGTAGTTCTTGTTCATGATAAAAATAATGCCATTGTCAAGCCTTGGCATAAGTCCAGAAAGTATAGAATTATTTTAACCCAAATCCTGACAACAGTTGTGAAAACATCTCTACCATTTGTGAAGCCAAAGTTATCAGAGCTAGGGACGTTATCCATTTAGGCACCTCCTCCCTGTTATGTCATTTGCAGTGAGTTCATGCAATTTATCTAACAAAATTATAATAATATGTAAATTTGTAACAAGCAGTCCAGTATTAACTACCAGCAGTCTGGAACAGCAAATGTAATCTCCACTAACACCCTTATCATCGACCACCTCCAAAAAGTCCTTCCAAAAAATTGTTTTGTGGTGACCCAAAGAAACCAAGGACTTCAGTCACGAAAATGTCAGTCCTTTTTGCTAAAGTGCTTGGTTTGTTAAACTGTGCATGTCCTTTTTAATATCCTACATAAGAGTGCATGGGAGGGCCCAAGGACAATTTCACCTTACACCACTTTTCATTACATTTTGCACAATTTAGGGCATTGCCGACTGACATTTTTATAGTTTATTAAACTGCCATACTTTCCACTGTTGTGTTGTAATGTTTCATAGATATCCAATATTTTTTTTTAAACTGCTGTGTTTTGTGCTGCTGCTCTGTCACTTACTTTAGCCAGCCAGCTCACTGCAGCCTGTGGCTTATGTTTCTGAAAAGTAGTAAAAAAAAAAATTTGTTAGGTGGTTAAAATTGATTGGAAATGCCTGAAAATGTTAAGGTTAATAATACTGTCGGAACAAAAACAGATCCAAATTTTTATTTAAGCTGTTTTTATTATTTTTTGGAAAAAAAATACATATTCAAAACCCAAACACTCAAGGGCGGTTTTGCAAAACCAATTCCAGATCCAAAACATTGAGGAGATGTAGATCCAAAAAGAACCGAAACCAAAACACGGGGGTCTGCGCAAATCTCTAATAAAATACAGTACAATAACAGAAAACCAAGTATAAAAATAATATTAAAATAAACAAGTGCTTGTCACTTTTATGTTTAACCTAGAATGTAGAAAAATTATGAAGAACCACTTTAGGTGAGATCAAGGTGTGTTTTACAATTTTAAAAGATAATAACTGTTCAGACTGATTCAGTTTTATTAAGAACCCTCTCCCCTTGTGCCAAATTGTATAAAAAAATAAAAGCAAATTACAAACTAAAAAAAAAAATACCCATTTAGTTTAAATTGATCATATACTAAAAATATGAGTACCGTATAAGGAAAAGTTGTTTTAGAACTCTTAGGGGCCAATTTATCATGCCTCACAATTTTCCTTGATAACTATCATTCCCTATCACCACATAATGCAACAATTAAAGACTATTTTTCAGGGCAATTTTACAGTAGCATCAATAAGAGTCCCTTCTGGTGAAGATAAAATAGTAAATGAATAGGTTACACTATTAATATTTGTGAAAATGGTAGCCTACAGGCTACAATGACCTTAGCTACCAGGTATCAGCTCCACAAAGCGAACCAAAGTTCACTCAGAAAAGATAGAAAAAGATGCACATATAGTGAAACACAATTTAATAACATTCAAAACATATGAAAATGACATGTAAAGACATTGATGGGTGTCCCCAAAGAGGCTACAAAGATGACGTTTACTGGATGGATGCAATAACTGTAAACAGGCAGTTCTTTAAGAGCATTTGATGTCGACTTCTGGTTCCGGCTGCATGGAGAGGTGAAGTGCTCTGTGCTGCTCCCTCTCACCGCCGGCTATATACAACTGAAAAGACCGATTATTTTGTCTCCAAAACAGGACACATTCGCCTCTATATATTACTGGGAAGTCCCTCCTCAGTATGGATCGCTTTGTAACCGGACATCCACAGAATAAAGCTCCGCAGCAACATCAGCAGAAACGCAGCGCGGAAATCAGCATGGCACATGAGTCACAAGGAGCTTCACCGGCTAGTAAAAAAGCGGCAGCAGATCATGCCAACGCTGACTTACCTCAATCACGCCGCGATCCGGACGCTCCTGTCTCATATGGTGAGGTGGTGGAGGCAATAAAATCTACTATGGCACCGCTATTAAAACGTGCAGTGTCAGACATTACTACTCAACTACAACACCTGACACACAGAGTCGCTGACACTGAAAACCGCATAGGATCAATCTGCCATGATATAGCTGATGCCCAATACGTTATTCAGAAATTAAAGAAAGATAATTTCCAGCTCTGAAACAAGGTTGATGACCTTGAGAATAGGTCTCGAAGGAACAATACAAGGTTAGTGGGCTTGCCTGAAAACATCAAGGGTCCCTCCCTATATCAATTTTTGCGCACCACATTACCATCATTATTAGGAATAGAGGAGGAATGTCCGGACTTAATAATAGAACGTGCCCATAGAGTCGGTCCAAACCCAAAACCTAATGATAGTCGTCCACGTGTGACGCTTTTTCGTTGTATGAATTACCAACATAAACTGGCATTCTGGACTGCATCCCATAAAATTAAATCCATTGTTTGGGAAGGAAAAAGACTCTACTTATTCCAAGATTTCTCTGTGGAGTTAACAAGAGCTAGAAAAGCCTTTTCTCCAATATGCTCCTCATTTGTTAAGAAACAAAGAAAATTTGCATTAATATATCCTGCCAGGCTTCGCATATTCCGAGGAGATACACATGTGGATTTCACCAATCCGGAGGACGCGCAAGCTTACCTAAGAGAAGAAGAACAGTTTGGCATGGCAGACATCGCTGATCCCGCTCCTTCACCTTCACATTGAGTTGAGTTTGGACTCACATTTAATATGACTAATCTATATCAAGATAACTGGAACGTGATGAGATGGCAACCTCTCAACTAGTGGAAGTTCCTGCCGGGATTCCGTGGGTTTTGTATACACCGTATTTACTTAAAGTGTTTTCAAGATTTAAATACTATATGTTATCCTAATGACACACTTGTTTAATCCTTTATATTAATATAATAATAAAAATGTATCTTGTTGGAGTTTAGATCCCTTATATGTAAATTCATGGCTTTTCATAGCTGTTATTATATTACCTGTCCATTTAATATGCCGGAATGGGTTGGGAGCAACTTCCGGATGAGATTTAATATGTGTACTTTAATAAGTATGATTATATTATTGTACCAGAAGTCATATTTCTTTAAAAAGTTTTGGCTCTCGTCATTACCGAGAGATTTATATGTGTTAGGATGTCTACCCCATCTTCTATTCTTTTATTTGTTCAGTGTATGTCGTAACCTTCCTCCCCCATTATCCCTTTATCCTCACCCCATCACCTGTCACATGTTGTTTGTAGAGGGCTATTTCATCACTGATATTCTCCATAATATCCATAATTAATGTCACAATTAACAGTCGGTACTCTGAATATAGGAGGTATAAATTCTCCTTGTAAAAGGAGAAAATTACTTCTATATTTATCTAAACACAACCTTGACATCGCTTTTGTTCAAGAAACACACCTGGTATCCTCTGAAACCAATAAACTTCAAATGTTAGGCTGGTCTATATTAGCAGCTGCTCCTTTCAATTCAAAGGCAAGAGGTGTAACTATTTTAGCTAAAAGGTCTCTTCAGATAACAGTATCTTTTACAGACGCAGATCCAGAAGGCAGATATGTTATAGTTAAGGTAGCCTATCAAGGTACTTCATATATCCTGTGTAATGTATATGCTCCAAACATCTACTCCAAGTTGTTTATGCAAATGCTCATATCCAAATTAACGTTGTTTATGGATCTCCCCTTAATTGTTTGTGGAGACTTTAATTTAGTTTCGTCTCCCATCTTAGATAGGTCTCAGAACACTCCTCGGAACAACAGTTTGCCCAAATTTGGTATTCCCTGGTTCTCTTCTAGGTTAAATTTGATTGATATATGGAGAGCATTACATCCCATTGATAAAGAATTCACATGTCACTCACCAGTTCACAACTCCTTTTCTAGGATCAATTATATAATTATATCAAATTCACTTTTTCCTAGGATTTCTGACTCTGTAATAGAACCAATTGCATTGTCAGATCATGCTATGGTATGGTCCACTATTCATATAGATATTGAGAATGGTTCCTATCCCACATGGAGATTTCCCTCGCACCAAGCCCATTCTACAAAGTTTAAAAAACGGTTAGAATCAATATGGGATGAGTTTAAATATAATAACAATTCCCATTCCACCATTGACCCTCCTCTCTTCTGGCAAACTGCCAAAACGGTGATACGTGGAGCTATAATATCTTATGTAGCATCGATTCACAAGAAATATGCATCCTCCTACATTATTAGACAGAATGCCTTATCGGAAGCGTTTCAAACGTTTAAATCTCACCCATCATCTGCAAATAAAAATAATTATCTGTAGGAAAAAACATCCTTTGATGAATTTTACAGGGTATGGGAGATCGTTATCTCTTTTTTGTTAATCATAAATTCCATAAATTTGGGAACAAATCAGGTTGTCTCCTGACGAACCTTCTAAAAGGGACGCGAGCCCCAATGTTAGTTAAACCTCTCAAAAAAATAGATGGCACACTCACTACTTCAAATGCCCAATTTACTTCTATGATGCGCGACTACTATGAAAATTTATACTCATGTAAGCCCATTTTTCCTAATGTAGAGAATATTTCCATGACACAGACTCATGAAAGCCAATTCTGGCAAAATATTTCATATCCACAACTCTCCCCAGAGGCCGCCAACTCATTATTAACCCCAGTTTCTTTAGCTGAAGTTATCAAAACAATAAATAACCTAAAAATTGCCAAGGCCCTGACGGATTAGGAGGAGAGTTTTATAAAATTCTCTCAGCCAAAATAAGTGACACCCTGGTCTCAGTGTATAACCATATCATTTTGTCTATATCTCTTCCATCTCTTCTGCTCCACGGGAGGTTTCTGTGCTCCCTGAGCTCCCTGGCAACCATAAAAGTCTTACCCAAACCGGGTCAGGATTTGGCCTTACCAGGGTCGTATAGACCCATTTCACTATTGAATTTAGATTATAAAATTTTAACAAAAATTCTCTCAGAAAGGCTTAAAATACTGTTACCCTCCATAATTCATGTAGATCAATCAGGCTTTATAAGTGGTTGCCACTCAGTAACAAATGTTAGAAAGGTCTTGGGAATAATGCAATACATTCAACAATCTAAAAATTCTGATACTAACCTCATTTTATCACTAGACGCCGAAAAGGCATTTGATTTAGTTCTATGGCCACATTTACATCATACATTAAATAAATTCGGTTTTCCACAACTCTTTATAGACATACTCCAAACATTATATCATGGAGCTCAATCACATATAGTATGTAACGGTTACAAATCCACCCCTTTTACTATCCAGAAAGGCACCAGGCAAGGGTGTCCATTATCACCCCTCTTATTCGCCATAGCAATAGAACCCCTTGCAATCGCCATTCGATCTGACCCTTTAATAGTGGGAATAGAGTTGGGGATGAACATGCAGAAAGTCGCTCTATTTGCAGACGACATGCTGCTGTTCGTGTCAAAACCATTAACAACTATACCTGCAATTATGCACCTACTAAACTCATTTGGTATTGTGTCTGGATTCAAAATAAATATAGATAAATCAGAGATATTACCTATTACAGGTTCCATTGAAACGTTAAAACAATTACCAATACTACATCAATTTAAATTCAGTACTTCAAAAATTAAATACTTGGGAATCCAGATCCCCTCGGGATTATCTCAACTATATAAATTAAATTATACAGAAGTAATTTCCAAGGTGTCACTTTTACTAGACAGCTGGAAACTCCTCCCTTTATCTTTTCTAGGCAGAGCTGCAATAATTAAAAATATAATTTTTCCTAAAATATTCTACCCAATGCAGATGCTCCCTATTGCCCTTTCCAAATCAGACATATCTAATATACAAAGAATGATTTCTAAATTTTTAT
The DNA here is from genome assembly GCA_031769625.1 of Taudactylus pleione. Classification (NCBI taxonomy): domain Eukaryota; kingdom Metazoa; phylum Chordata; class Amphibia; order Anura; family Myobatrachidae; genus Taudactylus; species Taudactylus pleione. The sequence goes on from JAUIMM010000031.1 coordinate 460,783, forward strand.
GGCAGGGTAAAAGACCCAGAATTGCGATATCTAAATTAAAGCTATCTAGACAATATGGTGGAATGGGAATTCCCGATTTTTCAGCATACCCATTATCAATTTTTTTCTTGTATATTAGTGACTGGCTACTAGAACGTAACACATTTATCGATTTATCACTGGATCTTGCTCTATTCAACCCATATTCCCCAGGGGCACTTCTTCATAATCGACCTGGTAATATTCCGGCTCCGATCCTAAACAATATCATATTTAGAGACACATACTACGCATGGATATCAATAAATATGAAACTAGGCAGAAATCATTTAAATTCCCCTCTAATTCCACTTTGGGGAAATCCTGCCTTCCCCCCGTCTATGTCTGACAACAAGTTTAAAATTTGGTCCAAAAAAGGACTCAGCAATGTCTCCAAAGTTTTTGATCCAGGTTGAACAGTGATGCCCTTTTCCAGTTTAAAAACCACATACGATATTCCCAACTGGGATTTTTTTAAGTATTTACAATTGAGACATTATGTTCAAACCTTACCTCAGGCTCTTCCTTCTCAAGGATTAACTGACCATTTATTATCGATACAGAAACGTATATCTGGCTCTTTGTATAAGATAAAAATGCTATATTCTACTCGGACAAACCTATGTTCCGAACCCCTAGGAAACAAAACAAGCGTCCTTTGGTGTAGGGAAACCACATTTGCTCCTACTTCAGAGGATCTTTTTCATTATTATGGCAGATCTCTGCGTATTCTCCAATCCTCTTATTTACAAGAGGTTCACATTAAAGTAATACATAGAGCTTATGTGGCTCCTGCACAGAGAAAACATATGATCATTACTGAATCTGGCCAATGTATGAAATGTCATATGTGTAATGTTGGTTTCTTACACTGTTTCTGGGCCTGTTATAAGATTAGAAAGTTTTGGATAAAGGTGATTTCTTATATAAATTCATGTTTCGAATTAAACCTAAAGCTAGATCAATTAGCCTGTCTATGTCTAAACTTTAGAAATTGGGAGCTGGGGGTGGAGGGGAGGAGATTGATTCCACTTCTCACAATTTTCCTCACCATAGCAAAAAAAGTAATTCTGAAACATTGGATATCGTCTTCTGCTCCTTCGCTTACCGAGGTCCAACAAAAATTATTCAAATCAATATTTTGATAGACGGTCAGCTATACCAGATATTGAAAATGGAGTAAAAAGTTCTATAAAAAATGGAGCTTATATATAGACTCATTACCTCAAAAGACACAAGATCATATATTCAATATATTTCACTCAACTGATTGGTTCATACATAGGAAAATCCTACTAGAAACGTAGTTATATATTATGTCATAGAACCACTTTCGACTATCTTTGTTCCCCTGATAACTGAAGGATGTTTTAATGCTCATTTGTTATGTCAAAGGTGGTTTTAAAAAGGCTCTATTTACAAGCAAACCTAAAGCAATAATATTGTTAATTTTCTCTCCTATGTCCGTCTTCCCGTCATGTTTCTTGTCGTGTATTGTAATGTCTCCCTTTTATTTTTATTTTTTATGTATAATAAGTTTTATATAGAAATGTATTAATTGCTCAAGATATTTTGATATATCTTCCTGTAAAGATCTAATTTTCATATTTTCTGTATTGAAAGTTACTATTATATGCTTTATTGAAATCGAGGAATTGTAAAAGAAAGATATTATTATCTGTAACAATGTATATCTCGATGTGTACGATACAATGCATAATTTTTTGTTGTAATGCTTTCAACAATAATAATACAATAAAAAGTATTTACAAAACAAAAAAAAAGAGCATTTGATGTCATACATCAGTGTAAGTCCCGGGCACTTCACAGGGATAAATCACAGGGATAACTGGATCTGTGTTATAAAGGAATGCAAACTCTCTTTCTGGTAATACATTAATTGCTTTGTATTTTTCCAATTATATCCTTAATTTCTCCATATTGATGTATGACATCAAATGCTCTTAAACAACTGCCTGTTTACAGTTTTTGCATCCATCCGGTAAACATCATCTTTGTAGCCTCTTTGGGGACACCCATCCATGTCTTTACAGGTTATTTTCATATATTTTGAATGTTACTAAATTGTGCTTCACTATATGTGCATCTTTTTCTATCTTTTCTGGGTGAACTTTGGTTGGAAATGTCATATAATGTCCATTCTCAGAAACCACTAAGATCCCAGAATTATTACTGACCACTGAAGGAGTGTTGGTATACATTTGCTCAAAAGTGCAGGTCATATGATTTTTATATTTTTTGTTTCACACAGTTTTGATTTGATGGAGGTGTGATAATACCTTCCATAGAGATCACAGACTTGCTGCTTATCTTATCTTGCATTTGATGTCATATATCAGTGTAAGTCCCGGGCACTTTACTGGTTCAGCTCCAGAGCACTCGTCCAGGAAACTGGAATCCCTGTAAGCCACCTGAGTCCTCCATGTCCGTAACACCGATGCATTTTGACCCCCGTTCTGGGGTCTTTTTCAAGGTGAGTCCTGATGGTGAATAACAACCCTCGCAAACTATCTTTCCTTAAAAACTCCCCTTGTCAAATCAGATCGATGCCTGCACAGCTGATCTCTATACACAGATCAACTACAAAGTCCATGATCCGTAGCTGCGCCAGCATCATCCGGAAGCCTTCCTCTCACGTTACATTTGGTGTGTCCATGGTTACCAGAGTGCTTGTTCTTTCCCGTCCACTTGTATATTGTGGCACCACGTGATCCTTCATTGAAAGCTCCCTATATGTCACATCTGGGATTTCTCATTGGATAGTAAGATCTTCATTTGTTGTCATGGATACAGATGTAAATCCATTTGAATTGCCAATAAGACACATCTCCGTAGTACGGGGTTATTATTGTTGAATTCAATCCCATTAGTATCCATTGTATATATAGCGAATACCAAAAACAATAGAAGAAGATATCACATTAAAAACACAATACATGTATTACTTAAAAGTGGCTTATACAATATACAATGTCAAATGAGGAAAATACATTCTTTTGAAAAGACTTACACCATATAAGATACATAGTAGGAAAACAGCTAGAGTACTATAATAAAGTGCAAACAATATATATGACTATAAAAACCACTTTATCTCGAAATCAAAATTTAAACCTCCTGGGGTCCAAGTGCCTAGCTCAAAGATACTTTTCATCTCAGCTTTGGCTTATTGTTTAGCTACATCATTCCTATGCCAATGTCCCACTATGTTCTGTAAACCTATAAAGTGTTTAATATCTATAATGCTACAATTGTGTAATTGTGAAATTATTAGAAAGGGCATTCGTTTCAAGTCCTTTGCGAATATTTCTTAGGTGCTCCCTCTCCGGACTTTTAGGGGCCTCGAGGTTCTACCTATATAAAATAGGTTGGAGCTACATTCGATTACATATATCACACTCTAAAGCTGGCCACACACTAGACCAACTTACATCCAACCATCCAACTAGTTGATTGGATGGAATGAAAATCTGGTAATGAATGAAAGCAAATGACAATCAGCAATTTGCTCCAAAATGCTGGAAAATGGACAAAAACTGAACAAATTATTTAGATCAAACATTTAACAAACTTTTCTGAACGACCATTTTCATCTGTTTTCTGGCATTTAGGAGCAAATTGCTCATCATCATTTACTCCCATACATTGCCAGATTTTTATTCCAACCAATCAAATAGTGTGGTAAGCTTTAGTGTTGCATTTAATAAAATCTCTAATGGTGCAACATTTCCCTCAGTAGTTTTATTGTGTCCATCTCCTTTTATACCCTTACATCCCAAACAAAGCCCACATTGATTAAACCATTTCGATATAATGCTCCCCAGTTTGGATGTGCTAGGCAAGGCACCCTTAACCAGACGTGAACCTAGATTGGGGGCTCTTCTATATATACATTTCAGTTTTTTTGGGAGATGGGGATCCAAAATGAGATCATTCTGTAAAATTCCCCAATGTTTATTAAATGTTTTTTCTATATGCTTATATTGGCTACTATAAGAAGTTATAAATGGCCATTCTACTGCCTTTTCAGTTTAATCTCTAATAATTCTTCCCTCGGTATCCTCTCTACTTCTTCCTTAGCTTTTATCATATGAGTAGAGGAATAACCCGATGTTGTGAACTTGGTCTGCATGTCTATCATTTGAATCTCATATACCTCAGGTTTACTGCAGTTGCATTTTAATCTCCTTAATTGGCTGCCTGGAATAGAATGCAGCCAATTAGAATGTTGGCAACTACCTATTCCAATATATGCATGGGAGTCCGTAGGTTTTCAGTAATTCATGGTATGTAGTAAATTATCTTTGACCTCTATTGTAATATCTAAAAAATTGATAGAAATGGCACTATCATTAAAAATAGATTCTATATTTAAAACATTCTTGATAAGATAAGTAAAAAAATCCTTTAAAAGTGTGCTGCCTCCTCTCCATATAAAAATATGCCGTCTATGTATCTAGACCAGGACACCAGGCTCAATCCGAAGGGGTTATGGCCATATTACATCATTCTCCCATTCCCCATAAATAAGTTAGCATAACTCGGAGCGAACCTGGTAGCCATTGTTAGATAAAATAAACTGTACTCCCTCTATTAAAAAATTCTGTAACTCCAATTCTAAGTTACTTCCCCTCAGGCTTTTACTTATGGCTTTTATCCAATCCTGATAGTCAAAAATTGTATAAAGGGACTTGACGTCAACTGTGACATAAAATCCTCTTCCCATTTAATAGTTGTAAGTCAGTTGAGGAAGTCTTTAGTGTCTTTAAGATGGGATTGGTTCTGTATAACTAGTGGTTGAAGATAGTAATCAATATATTCTGATAGATTGGCTGTTATAGACTCAATCCCTGACACTATCGGTCAGCCTGGGGGATGTACAGGATTTTTGTGTACTTTGGGGAGTACATAAATCACAGGGATAACTGGTTCTGTGTTATAAAGGAATGCAAACTCTCTTTCTGGTAATACATTAATTGCTTTGTATTTTTCCAATTAAATCCTTAATTTCTCCATATTGATGTATGACATCAAATGCTCTTAAACAACTGCCTGTTTACAGTTTTTGCATCCATCCGGTAAACATCATCTTTGTAGCCTCTTTGGGGACACCCATCCATGTCTTTACAGGTTATTTTCATATATTTTGAATGTTACTAAATTGTGCTTCACTATATGTGCATCTTTTTCTATCTTTTCTGGGTGAACTTTGGTTGGAAATGTCAGATAATGTCCATTCTCAGAAACCACTAAGATCCCAGAATTATTACTGACCACTGAAGGAGTGTTGGTATACATTTGCTCAAAAGTGCAGGTCATATGATTTTTATATTTTTTTGTTTCACACAGTTTTGATTTGATGGAGGTGTGGGAATACCTTCCATAGAGATCACAGACTTGCTGCTTATCTTGTCTTTGCACACCCACTTGCTATCCCATTGTTTGTATTTTGCTGTTCATTCCCACAAAGCTGTGGTGTTGCGAGCTTGGCAAATTGGCCATTTTCACAGTACCCCTAAAAACCTTTTGGTATTGCTTTTTCAACCACTCCTCTACTACTGTATTTACTGCAATGCCCTTATAATAAAAAAAAACCCTGTATAATATAAGAGATTGCCTATTTTATTTAACATATTTAAGCTAAAAACGTCATAGGCCTGGTTTGCTTTACAGCAACCATTTATTACAATCCTCCCAAAATCAACCAGGAATGTGCTGTCCATCCAGTGTGCTGTCCATCCAAGGGTGTGCTGTGCTGTCCATCCAAGGGTGTGCTGTGCTGTCCATCCAAGGGTGTGCTGTGCTGTCCATCCAAGGGTGTGCTGTGCTGTCCATCCAAGGTTGTGTTGTGCTGTCCATCCAGGGGTGTGCTGTGCTGTCTATCCAGAAGTATGCTGAGTATGCTGTCCACCCAGGTGTTTGCTGTCCCTCCAGGGGCTGTAAAAAAAAAGTAAAGAAAAGATTTAAAAAGAGTAAAAAAAATAAAAAGTTAAAAAAGAGTTAAAAAGTCATTTTCTGTGCTGTACCCCAGTGCATCCATATAAGCACTATGACGCTGCAGGCCGTACCCTAGTGTATGCTTGCATACCACAGTGTATCCATATAAGCACCGTGATAGGGCAGACCATACCCCAGTGTATCCGTATAAGCACTGTGGCACTGCAGGATGTACCCCAGTGTATGCTTCCATACCCCAGTGTATCCATATAAGCACTCTGATGCTTCAGGACATACCCCAGTGTATGCTTCTGAACCCCAGTGTATCCATATAAGCACTGGGATGCTGCAGGCTATACCCAAGTGTATGCTACCATACCCCAGTGTATTCATTAAAGCACTGTGATGCTGAAGGCAATACACCAGTGTATGCTTCCATACACCAGTGTACCCATATAAGCACTGTGACACTGCAGGCTGTACCTCAGTGTATCCATAAAAGCACTGTGATGCTGCAAGACATACACCAGTGTATGCTTCCGTACCCTAGTGTATCCATATAAGCACTACTGTGACACTGCAGGCCATACACCAATGTATTAAAAAAAAAACACTGAAACACTGCAGGCCATACCTCAGTATATAACGTGGAAATACAAATAAAACTGTTTCATACACTTGCACTAAAATATACTTAACATCCCCAAGTTCAGTTGGTATGTGTTCAAATATCCTGGAATATCTCCCTCATAGAACACCAGTCCATAGAAAACATATAAGGGAAGATGTACAGTGAAGTACAGTTTTAATAAGTATACAACAATGATAAATGAATAAACAGATCATGGGGGAATCCTCTAGTGGCTGCAAAGGAGGCAATTACCGGATGAAGGTGAGTACTGACAATGGACAGTTCTTAGGATCATGAGATGTAATTGTTACTGTGTAGAGTCTGGATACTGCACGTGATGCTCTGCCTCAATCACCGGGTGTCGAGACCTCTAGAAGCCACCTGATGTCCCCCGTACCCATGCGTTTCGACCCTTGTTCTGGGGTCTTTTTCATGGTAAGATCCAAAAACTGCATGTTGTGCCCTCCCTCCCCTGTACCTTATAAACCCCAGTAGTCCAATCCTCGCAGCTCCAGTGTGGCTGGATCCCTAGACAGAGTTAAACTATAAGTCCCATGATCCTCTGCCTCATTGGGGCCACTACCGGCATCCCTAAACATATTCCAGAGAGATCGAGATAGCATAGTCATCCGCCCGCCTATCTATAATTTCACATGGAATACCCCACGGCGTAACATCACTTCCGGTGAAACATCCATTGTCTCCTATATGGTTCTCTATGGAGTGTTTACTAGCATCATGTCATATCCGGTAGGTTGTCATGGGAATCAGCTGAAGCCATCATTTGTCAGCTGGTATATAGAAAACCCATGGTATGGGAAACCCAGTATGGATGTGGGTGTCCCAGGTGACTTCCATTTGTAATGATAATACCCAATGAATGTTAATAGCATAAAAACATACATTCAAAACTAATAATTAAAACATATGAACATGGAAATATAGACTAAAGTGCACAATTGCTATTAAGAATTCTAAAGTGCAAGAGATAAGTAAAAAGTGCAAAGTGCTACAGTACAACCACGAGATATATAAGTGATATTATAAATTTATAAAAAACATTTCACCGCGAAATCAAGGTTTAAACCACCTGGCTGTAATGTTGCTAATTCAAATATTTGTTTCATTTCGGATTTAGCCAACTGGGTTGCCAAATCTCTTTGGCGCCAGTGTCCCTTAACGTTTTGTAAGCCAATGAAATGTAAAATATCAGTGGTGTTACTGTTGTGATATTTCTTAAAGTGGTTTGATAATGCATGAGTCTCTAGACCATTTTTAATATTTCTTAAGCGTTCCCCCAGTCTAATTTTTAAAGGTCATGAGGTCCTACTTATATAAAATAGGTGGCAACTACACTCAGTTGCATATATGACACTTTTTGTATTGCATGTGATGAAATCTTTTATTACTAATTTTTTGTCATTAATAGTTATCTCGCTTAGCTTGCTCTGTCCATCCCCTTTAATCCCCCTACATCCTATGCATATGCCGCATCTAAAAAATCCCTTTGATTTAATGCCCATGATATTTTCCCTTTTCAGGAGGGCACTCCTAACTAAATGAGTAGTTATATTTGGTGCTTTCTTATAGATGCACTTTGGTTTACAAGGGAGATGTGGACCAATCAATGGATCTTTTTTTATAATTCCCCAGTGTTTTTGTAGGGATTTTTTTACATTCTTATATTGACTATTAAAAGATGTCACAAATGCCCACTCGAATGAAGATGATGTATTTTTTTCCTTTGTTTCATTTTTCAACAGTTGTTCTCTGGGTATATTTTCAATCTTCTTCCTGTAATATCCATCTTGTTTGGAGAATACCAGAAGCCACAAATTTAGTCTGCATTTCTTCTGCCTGGATTTCATATGTGGCATGGTTTGAACAATTTTGCTTTAATCATCTTAGTTGCCCCCCTGGAATTGCATTTAGCCAATTGGCATGATGGAACTCCCCACTTGCATGTGAATCTGTAGGTTTTGAATAATTCATGGTTTGTAAACAGTTGTCTTCTATTACAACTGTTATAATAAAAACATGGACTGAGTGGGTACTGTGGGTAAAAGAAAATTCTATATTTAAAATATTTGTATTAAGATAAATAAAAAACTCTTCTAAAGTAGTAATTCCACCTTTCCAGATAAAAAAGACGTCATCAATGTATCTTGACCAGTACACCAGGTTCGCACCGAAGGGATTATTTGTCCAGATGGAATAATTTTCCCATTGCCCCATAAAAATATTTGCATAGCTCGGAGTGAACCTGATGCCCATAGCAGTACCAATCTTTTGTAAATAAAAGATGTCATTAAAAACAAAGTAGTTGTTTGTTAGAATAAAATGTACACGTTCGATTAAAAAATTTTGTAGACCTTGATTGATGTTACTAGCCCACAGGTATTCTGTAACTGCTTTAATGCCATCTTTGTGATTGATGATGGTATATAGCTAATTGACATCAGCCGTAACCACAATGTAGTCATCTTTCCATTCAATGGTATTTAGTAAATTAAAAAATTATTTGGTGTTCCTTAAGTGTGATCGATTTTCTATGACCAAAGGTTGCAAATGATAGTTGATGAACTCAGATAAATTTGCAGTCACCGAATCTATCCCGGACACTATTGGTCTACCTGGTAGGCATACAGGATCTTTGTGTACCTTTGGTAACACATAGATTACTGGGATAACAGGTTCTAAATTGAATATAAATTTATCTTCCTGGTCTTCCAATGTACCATCATTTTTGTATTTGTCCAAGATGATTCTCAACTTATCCAGAATCCATTGGGTGGGGTCCACTCTTAACCAATGATAAGTGACCCTATTCTCTATTTGTCTAAGTATCTCTTCCTCGTATGCACTTCTATTTAGAATGATGACCCCTCCCCCCTTGTCTGTAGGTTTAATAACAATTTCTATATTTGATTTCAGGTCTTTCAATGCTTGACACTCCTTAAACGTTAGATTGTTAGTGTATTTCTTAATTTCCATGGATTGGATATCGTCATACACCATTTTGTAAAAGGTGTCCATGTAAATACCTCTTACATGTACCGGGTTGAAAATAGACTTGGTTTTAACTGGAGTTTTTTTCAGAACCATTATTTTCCACTATTTTACCATCCTCTTTATGCAGGAAAAATTTTTTGATGGATAATTTCCGTATATGCTTATTAAGATCTGTGAATGTAGAAAATTTGTTAAGAGGTATGGCTGGGGCATATTTTAAACCCTTTTCTAGAACCTTGGTTTCTTCCCTCAATAATAAAAGGGTACTGAGGTTAAAAATAAAATTTTCCCTTCCCCCTGGGTTGTTGAGATAATCTACTTATCATTACTGTTAGTAATTAATGTATACTTTTTCTTATTTTTATTCTGATTTTTGTCATCCATTCTTTGTACTTTTTTTTCTTTTTTTGATTACCCCCCTGCAACCTCTCCTTTTTTATCTTTTTCTTTTTCTCCCTGGATAAAAAAATCCAAGGATGGAACTGACTCCTCATTCTGCAAATTTTTAAAGCAATTTTCTAATGTTATAGGGCTAACATGAGATTTAATGGCATTTGAGGATCTATTTGCAAATTTGGAGCCTGATTGGTGATGACAATTATCGTCATAAGTTTCTCTTCTGTATGGCCGTAATCTCCCATCTTGGTAATAGTATCTAGATCCATAATTAAATATTTCTCTGTACCTGTATGATGATTTGTAGGTATTTCTAACACTATTAGAGTAAATATTGATATCTATGATTCTGTATGGAGTCACATTGGGGTCATATTTTTCATTTGTTTGTTTGAAGGACTAGTGGTTATTTCTAGTTTGTTTTGGTTTATTAGTCATTCTCCTGTTTCCTTAATTTATTGAGGGGATAATAGATGTTTTGTCATCTAGGCTAGATATATCTTTATCCCTATTGACCTTTTTGACTTTTCATTCTATCAAAAGTTTTTCATTTCTCTTTAGACTGTATTCAATTATTTTCTCTAGTTCTTTATACTCTGGTGAGTTTGTGAAAGGTGTTACAAGTTCCTTGTAGGAATAAATTTGCTCTTCTAAAGATATTGGCCCTCATTCAGAGCCGAACGCTCTGAGCAGAGCGCACGCTCTGAATGAGGGCCGGCCTCCATGAAAATGGAGCGTCCTTCTGGATGCTCGTATAGCTGTGAGGTCACCACCCACAGGCTATACAAGCGTGCATTTTGATGGCCGCGATGGTCGAGACCATCGCGACCATCGAAATTGCGAGCCGGAGCCTGCGGTGGAGGTTTTCACTAGTGATGTCAGTGGGCCGGCTTTTGACGGGAGGCGTTCCCGTGGGAACGCCCCCGTCAGGGAGGCACGCCCCCGGCACGCCTACCAAAGGGGGTGTGCTGTCAATCAACATTGACAGCACGCCCCCTTTGATCGGACACAACGAGCAAAGGACTTTCCTCCGCTCATCGCGTCTGGCGCATGCGCACGACGGAGCTCCCTCCACCGTGCGCATGCTCAGTCCAGAACATCGACCCACTTGCGAGCGGAAAGCCGCTCGCGAGTGGGTCTGAATCAGGCCCATAAGCTCCTGACGTCTATCATAAATGATTAAATTCATTAAAATAAGCTCCTGACGTCTATCATAAATGATTAAAATCATTAAGATAACACAGTTTATAGTCTGTATCCACTTATGTAATTAAATTGTGTCCATGGTGTTTCTTTGTTTTCTTTTAAAAAATACACATATTTACTTTCCTCAGATACTTCATATAGAAGGATGTATACAAAATTGAGATAAGTGCTAAAAGTCTCCAATTGTAAGTGCAGATTCTCATTTAATCATTACTATATAGCATATGAGAGATGACAAGTTATTTTAATGTCTAGTATAGTCTCAAAGGTCCAAATATCAAAGTAATTATTTTCAGCAATGATATAACCAAATTTATAAGAATATCCCAGGACTCATATCATTTGCCAGTTCACAAATATCCCGCCTCTCGTGCAATGCTGCACTTATTAAGTATAACTGATAGGCAATGGGCAATAGTTAGCTTGCACCACCACCACTCTTAGTTTATGGCATATGTTGTTCGCAGCCTGAGGGCTAGAAGGCAATGGTAAGTATTGAGTAGATGGTAAAATCTCATTGCTGTTGTTCTCCACAGGTTTTCCACTGCCCGGAGTGTTGTGTGCTCAGCCCGCAGTGTTAGTATCAGAGCCTCTCTGCCACTGCTTTCTGTTTGTGGCATAGATAATAGACTGCCCAAAGAAGTGATATTGGTGTTGACCGGTCAGCACTTCTTGTATAAGAAACAAAATAAGTCTCTATGCATTTCTCCACCTCCAGAAGTCTTGGTGGCTTCCTCAGGAAACAGTGAAGTTGGTGTCCAGCATCGGTTCTTTTAACTAAAGCCATTAGCTGTATGTAATTAAGTCAGCAGATCCTTATGTAATTAAATCCTGTTACTCCAGAGCTGGGTTTTTTTTGTATCTGTTTGTATTAAAAGTCTGGGTTGCTTGTAATCAGATTGTATTTTATCAGGCAGTCAAAATCCACATAAGGATAATAAAAAATATATTTAAATAATTATAACACAACTAAAATTAGGCATACAGTATATATATATATATATATATATATATATATGTGTAAACCCAGGGTCTTCTTAAAGGCTGGAGTCTTTAGAATACATCATCCCCTCAGGATCAGGTCACTATCCAGATATTTCTGTAGAGTTACAGTACGTGATCCCACCAATGTCTGGTTTCATCAATGCACAAATTTTCGAATTCAAACAAAAACAAGCAAAATCAATATACTCCTCATTTTCAGATCAAAGTTATTCTACTTCTGTTTTAGATAAGGCAGTCAATGAGATTGCTAACATGGATAGGGACACCCTGCTCGATGTAAAGTCCCTTTCATGAATGAGAGATGACATGTGTAGCGGTCGATCGGCAGTGTTTATTACAAAATACAACTCATGTGTATGATATTAAGAAAATTATCAAAAAGATTTTATCAAATTTAAAATGAGATGAAATTCTTAATTCTACAGTATAATTAAAAGAGATGGTCATATTTAGAAAATTAGAACATTTAAAATGCAAATTAGCCCCAAGTCATTTTAGTAGAAAAGAAAAACAAATAACAGAACAAATAACTTCAACTGAAAAAATGCCCATAAGCTCGATACCACAAAGACCAGCCGGACATTACAAGTGTAGTAAAAATGGTTGTCAAACACGCTAACATACAGTACTTAGAGAAAAACAACATAATTTAGTTCCTTTGTCTCAGGAGAAATATTTCAGATAAACAATTTTTCTAATTGTAGGTCAGCCTATGTGATATATTTAATTACCTGTGCATGTGGCCTACAATAGGTGGGCCGCACATCCAGACCACTACATGTTCAGTTTCTTGAACATAGAAGATCATGGAATAAGAAAAACAAGACATACCCTCAAGAAAAATGTTTTGAATTGTCAAGTAGACACTTTTGATTCTATTAGGTTAACAGCAATTGAGTGGATTAACCTGACTAAAAGAGTCGAGGATAGGTTTGGTTTGTTATGCAAATGTGAAGCCTATTGGATCTTCTGACTACGGACCCTCATGCCACAGGGTCTCAATGATACTATAAAATTTTATGTTTTTTGATATTTACATTTGTGGATTTAACAGCTTTGTAGTAGATTTAGTAAAGACTCTATAAAATCTCTTTCCATAGTATAATATTGTCTTAAAAATGGTTTTGGGGCTGTTTATGGGAATAAATGGGGTACACAAAAGGGGTTTTTACTAGTTCCATGTGTTTTCTATTTACTCCCTTGAATCATGATAGCCAGGTATTATAACCTACATTCTTATTTAAGTGAAAAAATAGAACCAAGATGGACTCTATCATATATTTAATATGAAGATCATACAGACATCTTTACTTCTCTGTTAATTAGTGCATTTACTGATTATTGTACATCTATGATAACTACTCGTTATAGGGAAGTTAGGCTATAATGCTATATAGTCCCATTCATGCAGAAAAATAGATTGGAACAAATTATGATATAACATTTTTGTTTTTCCGAAAAAGGATAGATACAGTATTTGTAAATATATATTATTATTATTATTATTATTATCCTTTATTTATATGGTGCCACAAGGGTTCCGCAGTGCCTTACAAAGCAGAGAAACAAATGAGCACACAAGACAACAGTTATTAACAGTATAGACAATGCAGGACAAGTAGAAGATTTACAAACAAAGCTGCATAACACCTAAATAAGCAGCAGGGTGTCAGTAACCAAGTTTTAGGAGCCATTGCAAATGAAAGTAAAAGTAAGGCAAGAAGAAGCACGTGAGGGAAGAGGGCTCTGCTCGTGAGAGGGTCAGACAAACAGGGGTGACACAGATGGACTAGATAGTGAGGAAGGAGCATAGAGTAGTGGGTTAAGATGAGTGCAGGAAAGCATTGAGGAAGAAATGGGTCTTGAGAGCCCATTTGAAGATTAAGAGCCAGGAAGCCTAGTCGTGGAGGAATTTTGAACGAAGGCCAGGGAGACAAAAAAAAGGCAGCTACTCGAAGGAGTTGGAAGAGGCAAATGTCATTAGTGTTGAATGGAAAGAGTGAGATGGAGGGTTCAGAAGGTAATAGTTGGTAGGAGTGACAAATGGACAGCAGGACCCCAAGACCACCACCCTGGAAACCTCGAGGCCAGGGTGTGTAAGAGAATGTGAGGCCCCCAAAGGAGATAGCTGCAGGAGCAGTGGTGTCAGAAGGGTAAATCCAGGGTTTGGTGATGGCATGGAGAATCAAGGCATTGCAGATGAAGTGCTCATGAATGAGAACCAGTTTATTATAGCCAAAACTGGCTTTCCAGAGGGAACAGGAGAGAGGGACAGAGTTAAGAGGCGAGAGGAGAATGAGATTATTAGGGTTGATGTAGTGTCGAAGTGATATTGAACTAGAGAAGGGGGGATAAGGAGTGTGGGGTTATGTGGCTGGCTTCTGAATGAGGAAGGGTGACAGCAGGTGGTGGGTAAGGTGGAGGTTTAGTGTGGTGTGGAAGGGAAGAGGACAGGTAACTTGGAGAAAAGAGAGGGTGCAGGGTTTAGTGGTGGCGCAGCTGTACCATGGTGTAAGAGAAGTGAATAATTCTGGAGTAGTGGGAGATGCAGTGGAGAGACTTATATGTGATGAAGAGAGACAGAGGAGGGGAAGGAGGGGGACTATGGATGGAGAAAAGAGGTGAAAACTGGTGGTGGAGGAGAAAATAATGTAGCAGCTGAGTGAGAGAGGACTAGAAGAAAAGAGACAGTGTACATGATGCAGTTGGGGGGGGAATCAGTAGTAGTAATGAGTGTGAGATGAGGGAGCAGTACAGTTCAAAGGTCAAAATCAGATAAAAGAATAACAGTGCTGGAAGATGTAAAGGCACAACTACAAAAGTATATTATAAACAACATAAGGAGTTTAGAGCTGTTAAAGTAGCAAGACTTTAGAATTAGTATAAAGCATGATTATATAACAAAAAAAAAGGTATAGGTGTGAAACAATGGTAGATACTACAGTGGTATAAAGATAAATTAACAGTGGTACTGGAAAGATTTAAACAGTGTAGAGAAGAAACACAAACATACAAGAATTGAATGTTCAGTAAGCAGGTAGTTGCTTGCAATGCTGAAGCAGGGTGTTGGCAAAAGGTGTGTCCAGGTTATAATGAAAGCTGGTGGCTGAGTAGCAGGGTTTTCAGAAGCTCAGAAGATACTTTACATTTTTTCCACGTTATAGAGTTCATTTAAAATTTCATCCTCCTGTCTTCCTCCTGCTTGACTCCTGACTAACTCTTTAAGTTATGCTGTACATGTAGTCCCACTTAGAAAACAACCCACTTTGAAATAAAACCTAGCAGCCTTGTACAAGCCTAAAGCCTTGTACTCTACTGAGTATGTAGTTAAGCATAACATGTGTAGTCACTGATTACACCCACCCCCAATAACCTCACCCACACCAGATACAAGTCATAAAATTCTAATACAAACAAGCAGAGCCAAAACAGCATCCCATGAAGCTAGGAGATAAGAGCTGACTATATAATTAAATATTAAGTTACAGATAATAATTAAAGACAATATACCTAGAAAATCAGTGTATTCCAGACAACATTGGTATTTCTATAATAGATGCCTGGCGCAAATAGATGATTGCCTAGAAAAAAAATATACCTAGAAATATTACCTAGAAAGAAAATATATAGTAAAATAAGGAACATGGTGCACACCACAGTGAGTAGAGTACAGTAAAATTATTTTTAATCAAAGCACACATAAAAACTTACATATAAATTTCCAGCATACAGCATACAGTGTCAGCAACAGTCGTGGGATTCACAGAGCATGGGAACAGCACCAACAACTTGGATGATATCCATAATGCTGTAACATATACAGTGGTAATAGCATCTCGGCTTCGGCTCCCTAGCATGGACTTCACTTCAAACACAGCACTGTCATGGCACCAAGCCACACCCCGAATGCATTTTGTAAAGAAGATTTTGGCAGTGGATGTACAGTGCATGAAAAATGAAAGCAGTGCATTCAGCCATCTTTATAGTGCTGGCAATTTACATTTAGCGAATTGTGCAACAAAGCAATTAGCAGCCTTTATGAAGTAATACATACTGCCTCCCTATATTAACAAGAATCAGCAAGAAGGGATACTTACTGGATACACACTCTTAATACCCTGAGGCCTCATGGATTAAATGAGGGATGTGACATTGTCCCGTTTTTGCTGGAGTAGAAATTTTAGTGCACGGATTTATATATGTATAAATATAAATCATCCTCTCTGCTAGTTCTATGGTATTTTTATCTGCGTATACTGTATTTTAAAAGTTTTTTAGCATATTTTTTAGTGTATATTGAATTATTGCAGATGTTTTGTTTAAAACGCTGTTCCTCTATATAGTTAGGACTCTTTATACTTTAATATTATGGGATTGTGCAATAAGAAAAAATCTACTACAAAATGGCATCCGCCATCTCTGGAGACAAATTTCTGCTACTATTACATATAAGTGGAATGAAATATAAATGAGACCATTACAAAATGGTGTCCTATTGACTAAGAACTATATGGTGATAACAGCGTTAAACTATTGTGATTAAATTATAAGGCATATGTGTTTGGAAGTAAAAGCACAATGATTCTTGTTAATATAGGGAGGCAGTATGTATTTATTTGTAATGGCTGCTAATTGCTTTGTTGCACAATAGGCTAAATGTAAATTGCCAGTACTATAAAGATGACTGAATGCACTGCTTAGCCACACCCACTGATGAAGTCTTCTTGAGGAAACGCATTTGGGGCGTGGCTTGGTGATGTCACGATGCCATGACGCCACCATGTTTGAAGTGATGTCCATGCTAGGTAGCCAGAGCCGAGACGCTATTACCGCTGTATGTACTACAGCTTTGTGGATATCATCCAAGCTGTTGGTGCTGTTCCCATGCTCTGTGAATCCCGCGACTGTTGCTGATACTTGTATGCTGGAAAGTTATATGTAAGTTTTTTATGTGTGCTTTGATTAAAAATAATTTTACTATACTCATTGTGGTGCGTACCGTTCTCCTTCTTTGACTAGAAATCCCTACAATTGACTCCTGAGGAGGAGGCGTGGAGAAAAAAAGTTTTGCAAGCAGTGAATGCATAAGAGGACTTCCACTATATTATAAAAAGTTGGGACTGACACTTTGCGCATGGTGATATACATTTGCAACTTTGACTATATATATATATATATATATATATATAAAATATCATACAAACTCGGCACTCACATGCTTTTCAAACTGCAACTCCTTTGAATATAGGGAATGTTGGTTCCAAAATATTGCAATAATTTGTTAAGCTGGCCACCGCTTCACGGTCATTCCCATCTAGCCAGTCCCTACACTGATTCTCAGATAAATTAACTTGATCTGCCATCTTGGGCTCAAGCTTGCATACATTTTAAACATGAAACTGGGTCCTGCCTTAAAGAGACAGGACTGCACCCAGGGATATCAGTTAATAAGCACCTGGAAAAAGAAAAAAGTTTGTCTTACATTTGAAAAACAGAGTGCCCTAGCAAGTGTGACCACAAAATTTAAATAAACGACAGGCTCAATCCACGGCACTCGACCATCTGGGGTGCCTTTGGTATGTGACCACACCATCTACATAAAAAATATCATACAAACTCGGCACTCACATGCTTTTCAAACTGCAACTCCTTTGAACATAGGGAATGTTGGTTCCAAAATATTGCAATAATTTGTTAAGCTGGCCACAGCTTCACGGTCATTCCTCATCTAGCCAGTCCCTACACTGATTCTCAGATAAATTAACTTGATCTGCCATCTTGGGCTCAAGCTTGCATACATTTTATATATATATACCGCTCGTGATGTGGGTGGAGAACACGTGGGCTGTGGGATGCAGCTGGATGACATCGCTTCTTCCTGTTTGCGGCGTTCAGCTTCAGCACATGGGATCAGGTGACGGCGATGTTCCTCTGTGATGCAGCCCCGGTATCCCTGCACGCATCCCTGATATGTCGGAGCTGGCATCTTGGTTGCCCTGGTTACTGCTCGTGACGCGGGTAGTGAACACGTGGGCTGTGGGACGCAGCTGGA
This sequence comes from Taudactylus pleione, assembly GCA_031769625.1. NCBI lineage: Eukaryota > Metazoa > Chordata > Amphibia > Anura > Myobatrachidae > Taudactylus > Taudactylus pleione. Next base: position 479,061 of record JAUIMM010000031.1, read on the forward strand.
TGACGTGGCTTCTTCCTGTTTGCGGCATTCTGCTTCAGCACATGGGTGAGTTCTTTGTCCCTATTTAAGTGTTTTCATTTTGTATGTCTTAGTTGAGCCTTGAGAAAAATCCCCTGTGAGGGATTAAAACATTGGTATTAAAATGACCAAATGTCCAGCATTTTTCCTGATTATTTACAAGTCCTGCGAGTGCCGCCCATCTGCTGCTATATTGTTTGGGTTTTACCCTAGGGAAGGCAACGAGGCAAGATTCCCTACATTACTGTTGAGTGACAGTCGTGTGGTAACTATATTTTGGACATTCCGGTGAATGTCGACGGAGCACCCCTTTTAAAATTTGCTTATGGAAACAACTTCTCATTGTGCTGCTTTTTACATGCTGGGACTATACATGTTTTTTGAACATATGCTGTGAGGGTGGAGAAGTTGATATGACTGATACATACTATGCCAGTTGATGTCAATCATTTCATTGGGGTATAGCTACAACATTTTATTAGTTTATGTAATTTTTGGCTAGTCATTTGTTCAAGTTACTCCAGTTTGTGGTATTACCATGGCTGAAGGCAATGCTTTTTTAAACTTAACCCTCCCCATTGGTGAGATTCTTTTCAGACTCAGAAGCTGAAAGTCTGTATTTCAAACATCCTCTGGTTGAAACTGCTGGTGTTGAAACATGTGATGATCTTTTTTTCTCCATTTTAAAATTAAAAAAGAAAGAAATCGATTTTCAGTTACAAGGAGTTACCCTGTCTGATTACCATTGTGACAGGAAGATACAAAGGTTTCTGCATTAGAAACACCCCAACAATTGTCAGACATAACTTGATTTCTGCCATCGTTGGGTTGCTATCTTAAACAAATGTTCCTCTTAGTGATTGAGGTATCAGCCAGGGAACTTAACATCATTAGAGATAAAATCAAGAAATTTGAGGAGTCTGACTTGAACAAATTGATACATGACAAATCAACTAAATGGCTGGAAAAATTGAACATACAGGTGGAAACTTATAAATCTGAATTGATAAAATTCAAAAAAGAAAAACTTTATAAAGTAAATAAGGATTACAAGGAACAGAGCGTGTATCCATGGGCAACAGGCAAAAATCCATCTAGACATCGTAATTCCTTTCGACATCATGCATATCCTCCCACACAATTTGATACGGATGCCTCAAGTGAGAATAATACCACTATGAGTGATATTGAACCAACATCGGGTACCTCAGATCGAAGATCCCCTTTAGGGGTTACCACACGGGCCGCACAATGTATAGGGAGAAGCGTCACACAAGGAGGGGTGGCCAGAGCCAGAGGCTGAAAACCCTACCAGAGGAGAACTTAATTATTAATCTATCCTCTTATACCCTTTCCACGGATGAGACCACATTGTTGAACAGAGGCTTGTCCTTTGTTCCGACACATCTTTTTGAACCATTTGAATAGAAAGTTGATTCATGGAAGTTTAATAGGAAATTAAAATTGAAAGAATTTTTTTCTGACAAAGTTGATCAAGCACCACATGGGGTTAAATTTCCATTGAAAACTAATTCTACATTTGAACCTCCATCTACAAATGCTTCTATTCGCTGCTTTTCTAGGATGGTAGACCACGCAGTTATGACTGACTCTATTTCATGTAAGCAATTTTCTAATCTTACTGGAGATCAGAATAAAGTCCTTAAATCATTGTGCAAAAATGAATCTATTATAATTCACCCTGTGGATAAGGGCGGGGCAATTGTCTTACAAGACACCACTGCATATTGTGCTGAGATTTATAGACAATTGGAGGATCATAATGTATACAAACAACTGCAGCCGGATCCCACCATCGAGTATATGCAAGAATTAAAAAATATTCTTCAAGTTGCGGTTTACCAGCAATATATTACTGCCAGCACTATGAACAATTTATTGGAACCTTATCCAGTGGTTCTGACTCTGTATATTTTGCCCAAGGTCCATAAATGTTTGGTGTCCCCTCCAGGTAGTCCCATAATCTCGGCTCATAAGTTTATTTACAGTGTGGTGTCGAAGTTCTTGGACTTTTATCTCCAACCTTTGATTCAGTCAGAAGCATCATTTCTCAAGGATACTACCTCATTACTGGTGAAACTACAATCTGTGTCTAATTTCCCACAGGCTATTCTCTTGTACACAATTGATGTGGTGAATTTTTACACCAGTATACCACACGATGAAGGCATTTCAGCTATGTTTGAGTTTCTGTCAAATAATGACGAATTTAAAGGTCCAAATATTGGATTGTTTATTGACCTCTTGCGCCTTATCCTAACAAGGAATTATTTTTACTTCAACGGCTCATACTATCTCCAATTGCAAGGTTTCAGTATGGGCTCTAATGTTTCACCCTCCCTAGCTAATATCTTCATGTTCAAATTGGAAAAATAATTATTGATGGATAATCCAGTCTTTAATAAATATTGTTTGCTCTACACCCGCTATATAGATGACATTTTGGTTGTCTGGTTATGTACAGCTTTGGAGTTTGAAGAAACTATGTTGTCCATTAACTCCTTACACCATTCCATTAAGTTCACATTTGAATATGATCCACATAAAATTAATTTTCTGGATGTACAACTATTGTGGAATGGTTCAACGATTGAAACTAACATTTTTACTAAGCCTACAGACAGGAACACTTTCCTGCATGCCACTAGCCACCACCCTCCAGCTATGAAAATTGGATTACCATTTTCACAATTCATGAGAATCAGATGAATTGTCAGCAATGAAAAAGAATCAATAAAACAAATTGACCTCATGCTACATAAATTTCTTTGCAGAGGTTATCATTTAAAAGACTTGGAGAGGGCTAAAATTAAAGCCCTGAATATTTTGAGAGAAACATCCTTACAACAGTCATCTAAATCAAATCATGAAGATTCAAAGAAAATGATTTTTGTGAATTAATTCAATACATTAAGTCCTTCCATTAGGCACTCCATTAACCAACACTGGCCTTTGGTCACATCTGATCCTAATTTGAAGTGTCTTAAGGACCACAGAGTGATGCATGCCTTCCGGAGGGGGCCCAATTTAAAGGACCATCTTGTTAAAAATGACATTACAGGTCTTTTGGAAAAATCTCGAGATAACTTTCTTATTAAAATATCAGGATGTTATCGATGTCTCGGATGTGTCACCTGCAGATATATGGAAACGGGTGACTACATCATGCACCCGTACTCTGGCAAAAAGATTTTTATTAAACATATATTGACATGTAAAAGTTCATTTGTAATCTATGCTATTAGATAACCAATGTGGCCTGATGTACATTGGGAAAACTATTTGCCAATTCCAGGAGAGGATTGCGCAACCTCGTTCTGCCATTCGTCTTGCGCTCAACGGTAGAGAATCGGAACAACCGGTCGCACGACATTTTAAACAGAATAACCACTCTTTAGCCACTTTACGGTACAAAGTGGTGGACCATATTCCACCATTTACCAGAGGAGGTGATTGGGAGAAAGCCCTCCTTAGATTGGAAGCCAGATGGATCCATCGCATGAATAGTGTGGCTCCTTACGGACTGAATGAAAATCTTCAACTTTCTTTTTCATTTTTTTGTTATTTTGGGTCTTGTATGATTCAGGTGCAGCAGGTGTTTACATAGTGGATAGCTATCTGTAATATTGATTAGTCTTTATATACAATTTTGATGATTTTCTTATTTTTATTTTTTGTAGCCTCGATTTTGGTTATTGCTGCTTTTTTCTTTAATAGTAGCATTTATCATCTATTTGCTTTGTGTTTTTTTTGTTTATTATTTTCATTTTTAATTTGCTATTGTATGCACTGCAGTAGACAATTTATTTCTCATTTGATTTTATTTGGTTTGATTTCATGGTTTATTTTTTTTATATGTACTTATAATGTCAGATTCCATTTGTTTTATGTGTTTGTTTTGTCCCTTTTTGTTTTTTTTTTGTTTTTTTATATCACTGGTTCGGTTCTTGGTATGTTCTTTACTTTAATATTGTCCTTTCAGGATCAGGTGATGGCAATGTTCCGCTGTGATGCAGCCCCGGTATCCCTGCACCCGTCCCTGGTATGTTGGAGCTGGCATCTTGGTTGCCCTGGTTACCACTCGTGACGTGGGTGGAGAACACGTGGGCTGTGGGACGCAACTGGATGATGTCGCTTCTTCCTGTTTGCGGCGTTCAGCTTCAGCACATGGGATCAGGTGACGTCAATGTTCTACTGTGATGCAGCCCCGGTATCCCTGCACGCGTCCCTGATATGTTGGAGCTGGCATCTTGGTTGCCCTGGTTACCGCTCATGATGCAGGTGGAGAACACGTGGGCTGTGGGATGCAGCTAGATGACATCGCTTCTTCATGTTTGCGGTGTTCAGTTTCAGCACATGGGTGAGTTCTTTGTCCCTATTTATGTGTTTTCATTTTGTATGTCTTTCTTGAGCCTTGAGAAAAATCCTCTGTGAGGGATTGAAACGTTGGTATTAAAATGACCTAAAGGTCCAGCATTTTTCCTGATTATTTACAAGTCCTGCGAGTGCCACCCATCTGCTGATATATATATATATATATATATATATATATTTATATATATATATATATATATATGTATATATATGTCTAATATTAGTTGTGTTATTATTTCAATATTTAGGTTATAGTAATTTCCTAAGGATCCATAAACATGATACCCATAAAATGTATATTTTATTATCCTTATGTGGATTTTGACTGCCTGATAAAATACAATCTGATTACAAGCAACCCAGATTTGTAATACAAACAGATACATAAAAAACAGCTGTAGAGTAAAAGGCTTTAATTACATAAGGATCTGCTGACTTAGTTACACACAGCTGATGGCTTTAGTTAAAAGAACTGATGCAGGACACCATCTTTACTGTCACCTAAGGAAGCCACCGAGACTACAGGAGGCGGAGAAATGCATAGAGACTCCTTTTGTTCCTTATACAAGAAGTGCTGACCGGTCAACACTGATATAACTCCTTTATGAAGTGTATTATCCGTCCCGCAAACAGAAAGCGGCGTCAGAGATACTCTGATGCTAACACTGTGGGCTGAGCACAATGCTCCAGGTAGAGGAACACCTGTGGAGAGCAATGGCAGTGAGATATTACTATCTACTCAATACTTACCATTGCCTTCTAGCCCTCGGGCTATTTACAACATATGCCATAAACTAGAAGTGGAGTTGGTGCAAGCTAACTATTGACTTAACTCTCCCATTGCCTATCAGTTATACTTAATAAGTGCAGCATTGACATTTGTGAACTGGCAAATGATATGAGTGCCGGGCTATTCCTATAAATTCAGACATATCATTGGTGAAATAATTACTTTGATATCTGGACAGAGACTATAATAGACATTAAAATTACTTGGCATATCTCATATGCTATATAGTAATGATTGAATGAGAATCTGTACTAACAATTGGAGACTTTCAGCACTTATCTCAGTTTTGTATACATCCTTCTATACAAAGTATCTGAGGGAAGTAAATATGTGTCTTTTTTAAAAGAAAACAAAGAAACACTGTGGACACAATTTGATTACATAAGTGGATACAGACTATCAACAGTGTTATCTATTAGACACAACCACTGGAAGTGTAATATCGATTGCATAAAGGGTTTTTTTAACAACTGTTACAGAGATACATATATACTGTGTGTGTGTATATATATATATATATATATATATATATATATATATATATATATACATATATATATATATATACATATACATTTTGATTTAGTTTTTTTAAAGTATAAATATATGTTTTATGATGATGTAATTGTTATGTAGTACTATTTTATCACTTTTTAATTAAATCCAAATATCTAACAGCGCTCGGAAAAAACGTTGTTTTGTTTTTTGTTTTTTAGGCTGCCCACAAAAGAAATATAAATGCTTAACATGACATTTTTGTGTTCTTGTTGCAAGATGGACTGAAACAATCATACTATAATTGTTTTAAAATAAAAAATATATATAAATTTAAACAAAAAAATACTTTGGCCTAGTGCTCTGTTGTCATCTTTGTCACTGTTGACATGGACAATTTCATCATCATTGTCCTAGGCCTCATCCTCCTCATCACTGATCTAAAAAAGATCATCATCTTCTTCCCCAAATATTATTTTATCCCCACTGGAAGCTAGATGTGAGTACCCATTTTTTCAAGGATGACTATGGTGTTCCTCAAACAATTTGAATTTCATTAAGAACACCAATATCTCTACATGTTGGGTTAGTAGCCTCCTACATTGATCACTCACAATGTTCCCTGATGTGTTAAACACTTTTTTAGAGTACACATTGGGGGGTGGACAGCTTAAGTACTCTATAGCTAGTGTGTACAAGCTGGTCCAAATTTCTTTTTTTCCCTTCCAAAATTATAATGGACACTCTGTGATGCCAATTTGTGTATTGCCATTAAATATTTTTTCCACCATTCTACAAATTGATACTGCATCACAATGAGATGTGGTAGCATTGTCACTGTAAAATTGAAGAAGCAAATAAAGTAGCATTTGAGGCTTGGTCCATCAACTTTCAAACAAATATCTCTTTACATGTTTATGATCCAAGGTCATTTTGAAAAACAATTCATGACATAGGACTTAAACTTGGGTCAAGTAAGGTTAATCTTGCTACATTTGGGTCATTGCGAAGGTTATGATAGTTTAACATACTTTGCAGAAGCACATGCTTTCATCATATCCTCCTTCGGCTTCTCTAAATGCTTTTTCAATATTTTATTTAGGGGTATGACTTGACTCAGGCTTGTTATGTCAGAACTCACTTTGTTTATTACACTTTCAAATGGCTATAGTAACTTGAAAGGATCTTGAGTGTGCTGCAGTAAGTTAACAGTAAGGTAACATGACCCCTCTCTACCTATATCATGGTTAGATGTGTAGTTTTTGATGGTTGCTGTTGTTGTTATATTCATATATAAAATGTGGAATTATAACTAAAAATATGGCAGGTCATTTTTTTTTTGCAGATGGTGAAATGTTTCTATAGGCCATTGCAGAATACTGAAATCTCACTGAATGCCACACAGAGATAGCATGTCCTGAATTCTTTTTTTAGGAAATCCTGAACCATTGCAAAGCATGGAATGTCTTTAAAATTGTCTATTCAGATTGCATGCACAATGTTGGCTCTGTTCTCAGATTTCCAGAGTAGAATTTTAGTGAAGTAAGCAATTTGAATATAACATTACAAGTTTAAACTGCTGTGCTGACATAAGGATGAAGATGATGATGTTGCTACTGTGGCACTGCTGCTGAGGGCAATACACCTATCCAGTTGTCTGTCATGCTCATGTAGTATTTTGGTTAGCCAGTGCTGTTTGTCCACATACTGTCTATTTTAGATTCTTCTGTAGAAAAACTCAGTTTGTTCTTTGGTCTCAGTGCTATTATTTTAAGTTATGGATATTTCTGTTTTGAAAGTGACACTAGTCACATTACTAGTACTACACTTAGAGCAAGAAGCTAGTGCTTGGGAAGTTGCAGGAGATGCATGACTGTGTTAGCCTCTTACTCACTGAGCTTGTTTTTACTAGTACCATGTGGAGCGTAAAGTGGCCATGGTCTAAGCCTTTCTTTGTCACTCTGGGTGGTGTATGCAATGTTACCTATTTTCCTTCTATTGGCCAAATCACTATATTCATCATCAATGATATTTCAACTGCCAGTCACATCACCATGAGATTATGCATTATTTGACAAATTTTTATGTGATTTGGAAACTTCTTTCCTCCCACATGAACTTTGTTCGCATTAGTAGAAGATATTGAAACACTAGTAGTAGTAGTAGTAGTAGTAGTAGTAGTAGTAGTAGTAGTAGTAGTATTAGTGAAAACAGGGATCGAAACAGCTGCTTTAACTACTCTCTGGTAGTTTTCTTCAGACACTTGCCATGATGTTTTGATCCCTGTTTTCATAAGCTTACAAGTGAGTGCTAGTTTGTGCTTTATCCAGATAGAGTAAATGTTAATATATACAGTATATGCAGTATATATATAAACTTCAATATGTCACAACCGGCATCTGAGACCCCTGACATGAACCTCACCACTTATGTGTGTGCTCCCTGTTGGGCTTTCCTCATGGTGCATGTGGTTCCTGTGAGTGGTCACTGCCGTCAGCTCTCAGTTCATCCACCAGAATTTCTGTGGAGATGACAGGTGTGCCCCGGCATCTGTCTGTGCACAAGTCAAACCAGTGCTGGGGTATTGATGGCACTCAGTTGCTTTCAATCAGCTGTCTGTCTCTCCTCTAATGCTGATACAGAATCCCAGCATATGATCCCTCCAGCCAATCAGGAAAGTCTGGGGCTTATAAAGGACTTCCTGGAACTCACTTCAGTTGCCAAGGCAACATCTTCCACAGCCCTATCTGTGTCCAGACTATCTGTGCTCCTCATAGATTAATCCCTGTCCTGGTACCAGTTTTGTCCAGTGTGTATTTATTACCTATCCTATGCAGTCCAAGTCCAGTACCAGCCTGGATCAAGTCTGGTTCAGTCCAAGCCTGGATCCAATCTGGTTGAGTCAAAGTCCAGTAACAGTCCAGTTCCGTCTAAGCCCGGATCCAGTCTGGTTCAGTCAATGTCTGGTACCAGATTGCATAGGGGGAGGGGCCCTAGATTGCACACTCTAAGCACAATGTGAGGTGCTACCTGTTGAGACTAGTAATGCTGCAAGTAGAAAAAATGAAAGTGCACCCTCTAACCATGCTAAACCTAATAATAATACTGCTATATTGCATCAAAGAGGTTCTTAGCAAAATAATGGCCATAATTATGGGCTTGCCCACCGCATCCAGGTGACCTCTATCAGGCAGTTCTCTAACATTCCTATGGAACAAATACAGCAGGGTAAAGGATCCCCCAGGCCAACCAAGCAGAGCTGCCCATGGCATCACACTAGTGCGAGATTACAAGTGATGGTTAAAGATTTCTAAAGAAACTCCTATGTGTTAAGTCTTACATAAGTAAGAGGTTATAATTAAAAGTGTATGAATGGCTACATATATAAAAAACAAACTAAAGAAGGAAAAAAATTTACATTATGATGCCATGAAACAGTCCAGCCACACCAGCCCAGAGGGCCCCGCACCTCAATACCAGTCCCAAACCTAACACACAACATATATATAGTAGGTCTTACCCTCACTGAGCCTTATTAAATGTGCAGTCTTTGTAATCTCGCACTAGTGTAATGCCATGAGGCGAGTCTGCTGGGTTGGCCTGGGTGTCCCGTGCCCTGTATTTGTTCCATAGGAGTGTTAGGGACCTGCCTGATAGAGGTCATCTGGATGCAGAGGGCAGGCCCATGTCTGGTACCAGCCTAGTTCAGTCCAAGCCTGGATCCAATCCACTTCAGTCCAAGTCTGGTGCCAGTATGTTTCAGTCCAAGCCGGGATCCAATCCACTTCAGTCCATGTCTGGTGCTAGTATGGTTCAATTCAAGCCTGGATACAGTCCGGTTCAGTCCAAGTCCAGTCCAAGCCCAGCTCAGTCCAAGTTAAACTGTGTTCCAGTTCAGTTAAACACAAGCACCTGGGCTATCCAAGGTTCTCCTGGTCTCAAACCTTGCTTGAGGGACAAGACAAGACTCTGTTATACTTCCTCTACCTCCAATGTCAGAGGTTCTAAGAGTTCAAGACCAGAACCTTTGTATGGTCCAAAAGAACCTATTGTGTTTTGTCTGCTGCTACTGACCATCTCTCTTACTACTAGAAGTATTACCCTTATCTGCGGCTTAATCCCACATGCAAAGAAACTTCATAATTCTAGCAGGTTTCCAGCATTCAATTCCTTCTCTGCCACTAAACTCTGGACCCAGTTTGAGTTCACAAGATTCCACCAGCATGACACAATCAATCTGGCACTCTCCCTTCCTAAAACTGTAGTGCTATGCCGTCTTCCCAGTAAGGGTTAAGTAACAAACCCAACATATCGAACAAATGTTGAATGCATTCTCAGAACTGATAGCTTGAATTAAATAGCAGACTGTGCTATTAAATGACTGAAATGTTCAAAAGTTCAAACTTAACTGATAGTGATCCTTTGCCTACACATGCAAGGGTCAAATGGCAGATGAGCATCATCACAGTGCCCTTATAAGTGATTAAAAAAGTGAGCAGAGAGATTCATGGTAAAATTACGTTTAACCTGCTTCAACTCAGGATTGGAATATGTGATCGAAAATATGCGAGAGCTAAGATTTACGTGAAAATGGCATTTTGCTTGTGACAAGGTCAGATTCTGGCGTACAGATTAGAGTCATGACTCAGTACCACTAAATTATGTTCTGTCATATTTCTCTGACTCCTTAAATGCTCATCTCTACAAATACCAGCCAATTTAGCTGTTGAACACAGATAATAAAATGTATGCCAAATTCCTTGCAAAGCGCTTAGTACTGCCCCTGCTTGTCCAACAATGGTTAAGTTGGCTTTGTGCAAAAGGAGACAATAATGTGATAATAACATGTATGTCATCAGTCTTATTCATTCTGTCAATTCAAATAAAACTCTTGCTCTTTTGTTTTGTCTGGTTGCACAGTAAGTACTAGACAGGGGCAATTGGTCCATTATATTTGAAACCTTGCAGGCATTCAAGCTTTATATTCTCTCCCCTCAGTCAGTAATTTGGATTGCATCATGTCCTTTCACAGCAACCTATGGCATGAGACAGTGATGTTCACTCTATGCCTTCATTGTTGTGCAACTATTAACCCCTGGCAGTGAAGAAACAACTCTCTCCAGACATCATTAGGGATATTGTAGGCTCTGTGATCTAGAAAACCTCTGTTCATCGATGATTTCTTCTTACTTTTTCATGCCCCAATATATCACTTCCACACCTTTATAAAATCCTTAAATCTTCTGGAGCCATTTCCCATTTGGTGCTCCTAAAAGCGAATGACACATTTTCTTGGAATCAAATAAGATAATGTATTTAGGTGTCTTCCACACCAGCAACTATGACTCTTTCTATAATTATCCCTCAGTCCTGTATAAAAGCAAATCAGTTCAAATGGAAAAAAACAAATAATTTCCAGGTTGGGAAATATAGTTGTAATAATCCAAAACCTCCCTCTGAGGCTCCATAATTTATTCCAAACACTGCTGGTTAAGGTACCAGATGCTGTTTTGTCTCAGCTATGTAAATGTCTTATCCACTCTGTATGAAGCAATACAATCCCATTTTATCCAGGTAGTGTCTTGGTTCAACCCATATTAAGCATCTAGTTGGTTATAACTGAAAAAATAAGAAAGTAAAGTGGTTTCATTGACTACCCTGTTCCCTGTTGCTAGTTGTCTCCATGTGCATGTATCCCCTAGCTTTGCACAATTATTAGTTTCACTTGTCAAATTTACGACTATTGTACTTACAATTTGAAAAACTATTACTTCCTTCACCTCTCACCCCTATTTGGCATAATAAAAAAATATAAATACAAAAAATTTTAACCATAATTTGTAAATTATTCAAAGTGTTAAAAACAACAAGAAACGGATGTGTCATGAAATAATATTATATTTATTACATTAAAATCAATATGAAGAAAATGGATCTAATATGTGAATATCTGTATACAGGTTGAGTCTCCCATATCCAAATATTCCAAAGTACGGAATATTCCGAAATACGGAATATTTTTAGCATGACTGAGATAGTGAAAACGTTGATTTTTGATCGCTCAATGTACGCAAACTTTGTTTAAGGCACAAAATTATTAAAAATAAAGTATAATATGACCTATAGGCTGTGTGTATAAGGTGTATATGACACATAAATGCATTTCATGTATGTACACAAACTTTGTTTGAGCCACAAAATTATTGAAAATATTGTATAAAATTACCTTCAGGCTGTGTGTATAAGGTGTATATAGAACATAAATGCATTCTGTGTTTAGATTTGGGCCCTATTCCTAAGACATTTCAATATGGTATGCAATTATTCCAAAATAAAGAATATTCCGATATCCAAAATACCCCTGGTCCCAAGCATTTTGGATATGGGAGACTCAACCTGTATATATCTCTCAAAAATGGTAAGTGACCCTCCTGTGGGACAGTTGTAGTTAGGACTTGCTCCCAAATGACTAGGTGCATGTTCAGCAAATATTTACCAGGTGGCTATTTGCAGAAAAATAAACAGTCATTTTTAGCGTAGAATCTGCATGCAGTTGGGCTGTAGTCAAAGGTCTATCTCTCTGTAGCTGTATGCCAAAGTCCATATAGAGCAACAAAGTCCAAAGTCTCAATTAAGGTCCATATGGCCAGGGGTCACATCCAAAGTCCATTTGAAGTTATCAATATTTTTATGGACTTCTAAGCCACCTGCCAGGGCCATCAAGGGCATTGATGGGCCTGGGTAAAGAGAGGGGGTGTGACCAAATCTTGAAGGTGTGGTCATGTAGTACCTACCCACTCTGATCTCTGCTTGCTTATTACCTTGGTGCAATAAGCTTCATGTTGGTCATAGATGTGTTGGTAAAAGGCTCCTTTCTGTCATTATGTGATTTAAAGTCTAAATATACTTTTACATACTTCAAGGTGAAAAAATGTGATGCATCCTTAGCTTGTTTAACAATGATTTATAATCTGACTTCATTTTATTTTTTTTGCTGCCATAGACCCATGGAGAAGGAATGCTTTCTGTCCTTTACGACATTCTTCCTACAGTACTTCCAGTCTATTTACTTCCACAAAGATACAAGAAACTTCCTGTAAAGTTTACTATAAGTGGCACCCTGTACCCTCTAGGCTGCATAATATACTGTATACTGGTTCAGTCTCACCTTAGTGTTGGAGAGGCTGCAGTGAAAAAGGTACCTTCATCCACATATAGTGGACACTTTCCACATTTTAAAAATCCTGGAATGAGATTGTAGATCTCATAGGCAAAGAAACTGATATTCTACCTGTAAGAACCCATTATCCTTAATTCTGGGATTCCTGATTGATGATTTGGATAGAACTGCTGATAAAACCATGGTTTAGGTTGTCAACGCAGCAACATGTTTGATTGCCTCTCATGCAAAATGCCCCTACTATGTTACTGATCATTGCAATAATTTGGCACTTAGCCGCTGTGGAAAAAATTACAGTCTCTCTTAATAACAAACCCCATATATTGTCCCAAACAAGGTATCTTTATAATAAATCTTCTTCCCAGAATACTTCTACCAATGATCTGCAAAACATTTTGTTTTAACACCTTATATCAGGGTCACCACTATCCTTAGCTTACTCTGCCATCCTCTGCCCTCCTGTCACCATAGTTTACTTTTATATTTATGATAAATCTAAACACATTTACTCAATTAGCTTGCTATTGTTTCCATATTATATATACAGTACGAGTCAAACATTTGGACACACTTCTCATTCAATGGTTTTTATTTATTTAAATTATTTTCAACATAGTAGATTAATACTGAAGACATCAAAACTATACAAGAACACATATGGAATTATGTTGTAAACAAAAAAGTGTTAAACAAATCAAAATATGTTTTATATTTTAGATTCCTCAAAGTAGCCCCCTTTTGCTTGGATAACAGCTTTGCATACTCTTGGCATTTTCTCAGTCAGCTTCATTGCAGAGGCAGCCAACTGCTCCATATTTGGCTTCTATTACACATTTACATACTGGAGAGAGAGAGGGAGAGAGCTGTACTGCAGACATCATTTCTACTACAGTAGAGGAGACATACAAGACCTATCGTACAGCGAGGGAGGGTGGCAGAGTAAAAAAACGCAACAGCTCAGACACCCTCTTCAACCAACAACCTCGGTACTGCACTTTACAAAAAAAAAAAAAAGGTCAAGAAAGTGAAACAATGTTGCTGGAATAGCCAGACAAGTTCCTATCATGGAAAAGAAGAATGCTGGTGTTAAGAATAAACCAGTGCTCTGAGAATGGTGGTAGACAAACCTCATAAATAACATATTCTCCATGATGCCAAGAATACAGAGACTGTTTAATGAAGAAGCTGGAACTTCCTCTATCTGAGACATAGAAACAAATCCCCCAGTAGGTCTACTAAGACAGAGGTATCCCAAAGGGAACGTGGAGAAGGAGAGATTCAAATTTATTTACTGAAGAGAATTAACTAAAGGACATTGGGACTTTGGTGGACATTATTCATTCCTGTATGGTACAATTTTTTAGCTTGTATTATTTTGTTCTTATCCTGGAAGGAGTGCAATTTCCATTTGTTTATTTTTCCATGACTGGATTGAAGCACAAGAATTGGCAAGAATAAACAGTCATAAATTTCCACTTGCTTTGATTGACACTTTAATAGTATGCATAGCAGTACAAAAATACACATAATAACTGTAAAAATAATTTACAAAACACTAAACTAAAAATAAAATGTTATCATGAAGAACACGAGCAACAAATGAAACTAAAGTCTTTCATACAGGGAAATCTTTATTGAATAATTTTAAAAATACCAACAAAGTATTAGATAAACTGCAACTTTCCTTTGATCGTTAAATAACAGAAACCTACAAGGAAATTGTTGTATAAGCCTATACTGTATATAGATATTTTTACAAGCAGTTTCTTTAAAATGATTTACACAAGTACATTTTCTGAAGCTACAATAACAGGTTCAATTAAATGATTATTTCATACTCATCATCTCCACACAATGGGTAGTTCAAGTTTTGGTCTGAAAACACATTTAGAGGATCAACTCACAAAGAGGTAATGAATCCCTTAGACATTAGGGGGTAAATGTATTAGAGTGTGTGTTTGGCAAATGTGCAAGATTCATTTGAGATCCTGGCAAGATAAGATTCGCCATATGTAATAGAATGTGAGTATATGCAAACTCTCCAAAACCTTGCTTCTACCGTTCTCGCTGCGACACAACATGTCCTCAAGATGCTTCTCATGTGAAACATACAACTCACTAGATATAACAGGCAGCAAGTTGTAAAGTCGCAATAAACTCACCAGAATAATTAGTCAAACAATAGACTGTCCTCAGGCCAGAGAGACTTTACTACATTCAAGTAATATTAGCCCACATAAGTGGCCTTTTTAAACACATTCAAAGGCAAAAGCAACCAGCCACAAAAGCCATTATACTACAAATAGCCCGGTCACTGGGGGATCTAGTCCTGAGACCCCTGCGCTTGCACCTCAATGGGCTAGTACTGACTGCTGTTCCTCTTCTGATCCCATCCAGTGACCTCCCAGTGGCTGCACACAGTCCACACAGATCCCATGGTTACATACAGTAATGTTTTACTAATCCAATGAATACCTCTTCCATAAAACAGGTAAGCACATTGTAATATTAGATCACCTCATTAATAACTTTGTCATGTACACAAAGTAATACAATGTAATACAGGTTGAGTCTCCCATATCCAAATATTCCGAAATACGGATTTTTTTTTTGCATTACTGAGATAGTGAAACCTTTTCATTTTGATGGTTCAATGTACACAAACTTTATTTAAGACACAAAATTATTAAAACTAAAGTATAAATTTACATTGAGGCTTTGTGTATAAGGTGTATATGAAACATAAATTAATTTCATGTCAGGGGCATATCTGTAATGGGTGCAGGGTGTGTGGGAACATGGGCCCCTGGGTCCCCACACAGCATAACCTGCACCCATAATAATACTTACTTGTCTGGAGTCCCATGTTGGCATGGGCATCTGGTGTTATAAATTGACTGGAAAATGGCCGCGGTGGCCATTTTCCCATCATTTGTGCATGCGCAGTACAGGGATAATGGCTGCCATGGCCATTTTCCCGGTGACATGTGCATACACTATAGACTCTGAGCACACTCTAATATGCAGAGTCTATAACTCCAGCTCGGTGTGCTGCTGGCCGCCGGACGGAGAGGAGGGGGCCCGTGTTGGAGACTGCACATGGGCCCCCTCCTCTCTAGAAATGCCCCTGTTTCATGTATATACTGAAACTTTGTTTGAGCCACAAAATTGTTGAAAATATTGTATAAAATTACCTGCAGGCTGTGTGTATAAGTTGTATATAAAACATAAATGCATTCTGGGTTTAGATCTGGGTCCCATTCCCAAGAACATTGATGTATATTTAGCAATAAGGGCAAATATAATATTCACTTTCACTTTGGCAGGCTTTTCCTAGTCCCATGTGTGTGTGTGATTGTAAAAGAAAATGTAATTGTTGGCTTAAAAGTTTTACATTTAGAAAAAGCTATTCTTTAGTTTTTGCCCAATGGGTCAAGGTTACTTGGTATATCTGTGACACATTTAATTATGCATTTTAAAAGATCTATATATATACAGTATATAACAAAAGGGTGTGAAAACTGACAAATTCAATGCAATTTGTTGCCTTCACTGTAATGCAACATCTCCAAATATAGCCTTTGTATAACTACCTCTTGTCCTGAGACCAGATTTATTGCCCTTCATCCTCCCAGAATTATCTTACAAGGTTATAGGTAAATAGGGCAATAAGGAAGAGATCTACTTCTATATATTGGTTGCAATGTGCCATATACAGTAGTTAACAATACCCAAAGCTGACTTTACAAACAGCTTAAGCAATTGAAAGTAAGTACTCTCTTTTTCACTTATTACTGTTTTTCTATTACAAAATAAGAATCACATCACCTTGTTGGTAAGTTTCCTTACTTTACTACAGAACTGCAAAGCAATACAACAATACGAACATGGTAATTTTATGTACAATATAAATGTGGATGTGCTTTTATTTTGTGCATAGAAGTAAAGCAAACACCCTGCAATGGAGACTCCAGTCATCTGTAAAGTGCTCACTTTTGCGCTGATGTTTAACCTTCATATGAGCCTTGCTTCTGCTTTTGCTATTAGTGGTAAGTAAAATATTTTATTACTTTTATCCATTATTATTATATAACATGAGTGACGGATAGCATGCAGGAAATTAATTCTGTAATCAGCATAAAATGTGTAGATATCGTATAGATAATAAAATGTTGTTTTCCAGCAATAGAGCTTCAGTACTTCTCCTAGAAACATAATCAGTGTTATTGTGGTGCATTGGTATTTTCTGTGGTCATTTATGGTCCATTATCTTCTTATTCTCATATTGTGACTACAGACCAATGCATATGTAATAAGTTGCAAAGCGCAGCTGCTGCAGGGACTCCTGCGAGTCTTCCCGTATTTTGAAAGCGGCAATTGTTGTAAAGGCAAAACCAAGCTGGTTGTGCTTTGGTTCAACTCCTCTGCTACATGTATATATTGGATTGATGTATTGGATTTAGTTTTTGTTATTGATAAGTGTTTACCTTTTTTGCAAGCCATTCTCTCACTATTATGTGTCGGTATATATTGGATTAATGTTTTATATTTTTTAATAATAAATGTATATTGTAAAAATATTTTTTACCTTTCATTTTATAACTATTATAAACAGAACTTGTTTTTTGTTTACTTTTGTATAGATTTTGGGAGTGGTAGTCCTTAAAACATTAGCTTATCAATACATTTCTTATAATTCTGCAAGATCAGTTGGATATTTTAATTAAGTTCTCTGATTAAACGCTTTTAAAATTGCTAATCCAGTTTTAAAACTATTTATGCTCAATATTTGGATTATTATTTTTGCCACGTTTATATTTCCTACTCTCACAATTCATTTGTTTTGATATTTTCTTTGCTGCAAATTGCTTGCTGTAGTTACAGATGAATTGGTGAAACTCGGAATGGTTCAACGGGCTTCAAACAACATCTGCCCAGAAATCACATGTGGCTCAACCTACATGAACATTATTCTAAAAAAGAGTGAACTCCATGAGATAGACCTTGCCAATATTCATCTCATTGACCCTACCTGCCTTGGTTTTGAAAATAGTGTAAGCACTATATTAGTACAATCTAAGGTTGAAGACAAATACTGTGGTACACAACTAATTGTAAGTAAAACATGAGAATGTGTAATGTATGAAAAACTTTAATTGTGACATTGTCATTTCTACTTTCTTAGCTTTACATGAATACATCACACAATGCTGCATCTATGTTAGTTTTCACCTTATGCTAGGTACACACTGAACAATATATCGTTCATACAGCCAACAAATTATGTATACAGTTCAGTCCATCTGCAGGTGGGTACACATGATATATCTGTGAACTATGCCATGCAGCATGGCAGATGTGATATATCATTCAGATATATCGTGTGCATCTGCCTGTTTGTACAGATAACTGACTGACCCATATGCTGGCTGCAGGAACCACTGACAATGACTTTAACACTGTTTCCTATGGCCAGACCAATCCATTTGCAAAGTGTGTACCCTACATAAAACTTGTTCACTTGTATAACCTGGAAAAATGGATAAAATGCATTTAAAATTTGTTTTAGTTATGCAAAAGTGTTTCTCATGCATTGTGCTTTTTACCAAAATAATGTATTACACTGGTACAGTAGTGTGCTATGAGAAATAATGTGTACTGTGTTCTAAATATGGTTTGTTTAAATTTTAGAACACATTGGTCGGAATAAACCCATGTGAAGCCATTTAGCCCATTTTTAATGCAGTTTTCATGTAGCAGCTGAAGAGTTAATTAACAGAGAATAAGGCCAGCATTATAAAGTACTGTATATACAGTTTGAAATAATAAGATGAAATATACTTTAATTGATAACTATTATTTTCCCTTTGCTAATAAAGCAATGATATATTATTCATCCCTGTACACTGAGAGGGTAATGCCATACACAAATTACTTGCAATGACATGAAAGGTAAAGATATCCCTGCCCAAAAGACCTTACAATCTAAAATGTGTGGGGAGAAATTGATGCATATGGTAGTGGAATAACAGTTGTAGCTGATGGAGGTGAAGTGTGTATAAAGTAATTACTTGTGACTTGCATTTTTAAACAGCTTGCAGTAGCATTGTGTAGTATGGGTGGACCAATGAAAGATAGTGGAAGGGGGAAACATGATCCAATTATCTGCATGCCCAGAAAAGGGAGTACATCACTAGTTATATGCAAATTTGGACTCTGTCAACTGAACTCTTGAGGATTATTGGGTATGGGGAAATGATTAGATAGCAGAAAATAGTTCAACTGCCACCGAATTTAGTAATTCAAGCTGGTGTGTTCCTCAAAATCACTTGTCCATCAACTGCTCTCAGTCAGGCTCACAACTTAATGTACAACAATATGACATTTAAAAATAAATGTATACAATATAGAAACAAATATGTACAAAATGCAAACAATTTCCTGTTGTACAATTCTAATACAAGCACTGTCCAATATACAGTTAGCATACCCTCTACTGGACAAACCTGGACAAATGTTTTGTATTTGCCATCTTAGAATAGCCTGTATTTAATAAAAGAGCCTCTGTCACAGTTAACTGGTTCTCTTTAATACCTCTATATTACTAAAATTAGTTTGATACTAAATTAGTTTAATACTATAAAATGTATAAAATATGTAATATGTTTTTTATATGAAATACTTTAATGGTGCTGTATTTGGATTTGAGGAAATCTATTCTGGTTATTATTTTACAGGTAAATAAGACGCATGCCATATACAAAAACAGAGTGACCTTGCCGCCTCATCCTTCTTTAGTAATCATTAGAGAGACATATGTTATAGATGCTGCCTGTGCTTACCCACTGGACATGAATGTATCATTGGAGAATGCTCTAAATCCGATTATAAGGTGCTAATTTTATGACAATTTTAATCAACAAATACAGTAATCAGCCTATGTAAAGCTATTTGATGGCATAGAATGCTCTCTTTGGGCCTTGTCTGGTGAGATATATTATTTATGTATGTTTGAAAATGTTATTAAGACAAGTTTTCATACAGGATCAAATTGTATTTTTGTTTAGTGCCACGTTATCTTTACCTTTGAATTAAATAAATCAGATGAGATTTTTCTATATATTTTGTATTATAATGAATTATTCTATGTTCTCATAAATTGCAGTAGATTTTAATACCTACATATACTTAACTTCTATGAACAGTAATACTATAAACAGTCAATCATTTTTATAGTTATAATGCCAACACAGTTAAATGCTTTCAATAACTTTGCAACTATAGTCAGCAATCTATTATTGACATAATGCTGTTGACATATTGACTGTCAAGTATCAACAGCATTACAGTCGACAAGCTGTATGTACAGTATCCTGTATGAACAGCTGACAATAGAAAACATTAAGGTCATATGTACAGTTAATGATTTGACTCTTCATACACACATGAAAATCAGAAGTTTGTACAGACGAAGCAGCAAAGGAAAATGAAATAAGTTAATAAAATTAATGGACAGTAAAACCATTTGATGCTGTCCTTGAACAATATTGATTTATCTAAGTAGCTATTAGGTTTATATTGCAAACATTGCACGGTAGAATATTACCCTTTATACTAACTCAATAACAAGTCTGGTCTTTGTTGTTTTAAATCTTAGTGAAAGTCAGATATATTAGGGATGTTGCATAGTGAATGTTGGTTGTTTGTGTAGTGTAAACATACAAATTTCAACTGCACATGCTCACAAAAAGAAACCTATTCCTTTGTCTATATGCAGATTTGCCATTTGTACCACCGTATATTTGGAAAAGTGGCAAATATATGCCTGTCAGTGGCTATATCAAAAGAAGCCTGGTACAAAATACATTGTTGATAATGATTATGATCATGGTTGGCAACACTAGCTAGCCACTTCTGATTGGTTGCCAATACACCACTGAAGTTGGTCGGTGTGATCATCCATATATTACACCTGTTTATGGGCATATAGTACAGTATTTCAAAACTATATTTTATGATACCTTCATATTTACATGAGAATATCACACTACGTCTTTTGTATTATAAAGATTTTTTTATTTGAATCAAACCCAATAGTGAATTTGTTTTTCACTATTAAAGCAAACATAAAAAGCTTTTTTGTGCTTATGATGTGGGTATATAAATACACTATTTTTATATGCAGCTTATTACAGCTTATTTATTTCATCCATATGTGTCCAATAGAAAATCAGTTAAATTTTGAGATCAGATAAGAGTAATTTTTATAAATTCCCTAAAACACACATGTACAATATACCATAGAGAGATAGAAAACCTTCCTTTAACCTTAAAGGTCTTATCCAGTGCCCTAGAGAGAAAAAATGCAAAATCAATGGGCCCAATCCAATTAGGTGCGAGTTGGTTTTCACTCCAAACTCACCATGCGAATTGCAGTAGCATTCCAATTCAAAATTCACATTTATTTTCCAGGGAAACACATTTTTTTTTCTGTGTACATCCCTGACGGAGTGTAAGATGGTAGGACAAATCTTTATATTAAGGTAAAAATTTAGTGACACAGTGCTGAACTTTTTAGACAGCCACTCTAATAACTAATTAGACATTTAGAAGTTTAAATTATCTTAACTGGTCCAATAATGCAATTTTTGGGTATAAAAGAAATCTCAAATTACTGCTAAATCAACCTCAAATTTAATTAAAGTATTTTTAAAAAGAAAAATTAATCCTTTAATAAAAAATTACGCTATTTAAAAAAATATGATTGCCCTCAAAATCACTTTTTTTCTACTTTTTTGCATTTTTTTAATTCTTTTGAGATTAAACAGACAAGTTTTTGACTTTTTTTTTAAAAGCACAAATCAGCCTTTTGACTTTCCTTATGCCTACTAACAGCCTTCTGTATGATTCTGCTAACAAAATTTTAACTTTTTTGGGGTCCAGGATGGTTTCCCCAACTTTAAAACTTGTACCTAAGTAGATTAACCCCTATATTAACATTTCTAGTGCAGTGTGGCTGCAAATAATAGTGAACGATCAACTCACTGTGTGACAGGTGCTAAGCTGTACTTTCTATCCAAAGTAATCATGTTCCAGCTGTAGTGTTTTGATTGTAATTCCAGAAACTCATGGATTGTTATTGTTGTCTTTTATAGTACAATTGTCATAATACTTGCCGGCATTGGGAACTTTGAGGTCAAGATGGCTCTTTTCAGAGATCCCGCTTACAGCATACCCCGTGACGAAGAAGATGTCCTCTCTACAAAGGACAATTTGTACGTTGGCGTTCTTATTACTAAAGGAGATACCACTCGATTTAATTTAGTGCTAAAGAGCTGTTTCGCTACTGCGATACCAAATTTTTATGGAGCTCTGAAATATTACATCATCAAAGATAGGTAAGTTATAATGTTATATGTGTGTTGACATTTCAAGGGAGATTTTTTTTTTCCCAGTTCTATTCAACACAAAAGCCCCAAAATAATATTGAGGTGCTTGTTTGTTGAATGTAAAAATAAAGATAAGAGTTTTTTATTCTATGTAAAGATTTAAAAAATATATTTAATAAACTTTTTGGAACTTTATAATAATGTGTTTTTGTTTTTTAAGTGTCAATATATGTAGTAAGAGTGCTCTCTGACTTTCAATAACATTGAATTGCATTTTGTGCTGTTGAAATCAATAGCTTCTTGAAAAATTGTAAATGATTAACTTGAGCTGTAATAGTATAAAACAGTTTTTTATGAATATAAATATACATTGCTGCCATACAATACCTGGCTCGTTCCAACACATACTTATGGACAAAGCAAGTGTCCTCTACATTGTGAATCACTGGTGGCTTTTATTCTTTTAATATGTTTTCTTTTGTTAGTATTTTAGTTTTAAAGGGTCAGATTCTGAATGGGTGTTGAGTTGATAAAAGCACTGTGGACCACTGGTGGGCTCTACAAATAAAGTTTATTATTATTATTATTATTATTATTATTATTATTATTATTAATAATAATAATAACAATAATAATAATTATGCTTATTTAAACAAAAGGGGCAGATGCAGACTTAGGGTCTGATTTAGAGATATACACTAACACCATCACAGCTGCAAATTTGTACACATCAGCTGTGCAAAAATATTCAAATGTCGCAGCCACCAGCATTTGTTTTAAGATGCCCATCATTGGCTTCACAAATCCAAGTTACTGCATACAAAGACACAACATCAGTCTCAGATCAGTTGATTATGGCTGCACAGAATGGCTGCTAGAATTGAAATGCCAATGCCATTTTTATTGCAAATGGGATTACTTTTGCAGACAGAGATATACCCCATAAATTGTCACAACATGCCTGCATTTGAGTTGCCACCCCTTTTGCTGCCCACAAATGGCCCCTGCCTGTCAGTCACTTTGCAAATAGATCCTCACTGTGAGTGACATCGGTAGTGTAACTTGATGCATGTACAGTTCACTGATAATCGCTCAATTGCATAAACATCAGCATTGGTTCCATCTCTGAATCAGGCCTTTAGTACTAAAACAGATGTAGGAGAGCAAATTCACACTACGCATGTTCAGAGACCAATTTTACAATAAAAATCCCAATTGCATCTCCTTACCGAGGAGTGGGCACAATGAGTGCATCTCACTTATGGTGATATGGGCGGATCACTGCAGGAAATGATCGTTCTGTCATAGACAATCTACAGTAAGCTCATGTTCCTGTAAGTAGAAATGGAATTAAGCACAGAAGAGACAGATTATTTGCAAGTGGTTAGGGGCTTGATGCGCATACTGGTTGATAGTAATGTTGGTTGTCAAATCTAGCAAATTGCTTAGGAATGGCCACTTGTGAATGCCGTGCTCACATTGACATGAAATATCTTTATCTCCCATTCACAAAATATGCATCTCTAAGTGTTTTTAAGTGTATTTTAAAGCTGTAATGTTTTTGTTTTCCTTGCATATACAAAACACTGTAGGGAGGGGTTTTTGCTGTTTGACAGTATAATAATGTTAGCAATTAAAACATTGCCAAAGCTGTACTGCATGTGTTACCTGTAACATAAGCCGTGTGCAATGTGGGCGCACTTTGATTCAAGGGTCTGTTGATGTCTTCAGGTTAAAATGCAAATTGCGGATCCAGTAAGGGCCACAATACAACGGTATATGGGTGACAATACACACACTATGCATGCTTATTTGTTTAGCAATAACTATACACATTTTGCTTTCCACTCTGCATCAGCCCCTAGGAGTTATAACGTCAGTGCCACAAAGTTAAATATGTTTCAATATTTGGAGACAGATTGTATTTGATACCATTGGACGCAAATATTTGTTGGGCTTTTTTTTAGCTGCAGCTTGCATTTGCATATGATCCTGCTGTGTGAAGGAGTAAAGGTGGTACATATCCTACTATTGTCCTGTTTGCCATATCATATACAGGGCATATTTTGTTCTTGAGAGTTAGACACAAATCCCATTTAACTCAGCATGAGTCCCTGCATGCTTACCTATTCATCTTGGTGTGGGAAATACTTTACCCAGGCCCATGAACAGGCTCCAAATGAGCACTCACCACCTTTTGTATAACTCACTTATTACATTTTGTAAATGGTATTATAGTCTTGGTCGTCTAACGACTGATCTTTGAAATGTCATATTGACAGTAATCATCTATAGCTGATAAACTGCCGATGTGTTAATAAGTTAATTAAACAGACAATTTAAATTTACCAAATCACTTCTTGTTACAGTTGCAAAAATGAAAATGACAAAACGATACACATTGCAGCAAATGGCATTGCCAGTTTTGCTCAGTTCTCAATCCAGGCCTTTAAATTCCTTGGAGGATACAATCAAATCTATCTGCACTGTGAAGTTCACCTTTGTGATAACAAGCTGGGCTCCTGTATACCTGTAAGTACAAGTTATAAGATTATCATTAAAGAGCTGGAGAACATGTGGCTGAATAATATAATACATATAGCAACCATGATGCTAATCTAGTAATTTGCATCTGATGGATTACTGTTTGCAACAGGCAAAACATTATATTCAGTGGATAAGTGTCATACTTCAGTATTTGAGTACTCATGTTACTGACAGAATGGCATAGAGCCTGATTCAGAGATGGACGTACGGTAGTTCACATCACTGCTGCATCCCTCTCTGGAAAATATACTAATGCTGCAGGAGGCACCTGAGCAGAAAATATGCCTCCTGACAGCATTGCAAATCCGAGTGCTGCGTCCTAACATGCAGCATCAGATCATCTGCAAGACCATCGGCCACCTGAGTAACCCTGAGGTTACTGAGATTGGTCCTTGCAGCTCTGTAGCTGAGGTCAATGAGACTGTGTCTATGGGGCTCTGCGTATGATGACACAGAACTCGTTCTGCACTTACACACAATAAGTACTTGCATGCACAGACCACCCACCATTGCAGATGTATAAAGCATCAGGTTTGTGTACATCTCTGAATGCGGCCCATAGTTTCGCTAATTTTCTGGGATAGCCCAAGGTTTTATCAAATTGTTCCTTGATAATTTTGTATTTATTTTTTATTATTAGCCAGCTAGAAGAAAAATCATATTTTTCTATATGTTAGATACGATTTTATCCTCTACACTTATTCTCTAGACTTTTGAAGTTAATGTGATTGAAAATACCGAAAAAAACACACTTAGGGGTAAATTTACTAAAGTGAGTTTTTAGAAGTGGAGATGTTGCCCATAGCAACCGATCAGATTCTAGCTATTATCTTCTAGAAGGTGCTAGTTATGTTAATGTTAAGTAGAATCTGATTGGTTGATACGGGCAACATCTCCATTTCTAAAAACTATCACTGTAGTAAATATACCCCTTAGTATGACATATTGGGGGTTGAAATGCACCAAGATCCACTAGGACATTATTGTGAATAACCTTTGGAAATGCTCATTCCCAGCAGGGAACTGTCCCAGGAAAATATTTGAACATTTTGGAAAATACTTCTTGGCATGTTACCTTGGTTTCCTAGTGTTTTGCCCATGGTATTTCTCTGTTCTGCTTAACACTCCAAACAAAGGACTCCACCTTCTTCTTATTATTTAGGCAACTATTCTGTTTAATGTTTTCAGACTTGGGAAGAGGAAGCAAAAACTTACTGCTATGCCCCCCAAAATTATAAGACTATAAGAGGGAATGTGCAATATTAATTGAATCTAGTAGTCAGAAAATCATCAGATTGCATAAGTATACAGAGTCATTAGCATGGAAGAAAATTATATTTGTCTACATCATGAATACAGTCGCCCAAGTGAAGCTACTCTGATATATTATTTAGGTATTGTTAAATTCTTAAATCGGTAAATGCCCACATTTCATCTGAAAAAGGTGTGGTTGCATCAGGTTGGTGACAT
This sequence comes from Taudactylus pleione, assembly GCA_031769625.1. Lineage (NCBI taxonomy): Eukaryota > Metazoa > Chordata > Amphibia > Anura > Myobatrachidae > Taudactylus > Taudactylus pleione. Next base: position 505,345 of record JAUIMM010000031.1, read on the forward strand.
GTCCAAGCCACAATGGGAAGTGGCCATGCTGCTTGAGCTAAATTGCTATGCAAACCCCAAGCATTTTATCCTATCATGAAAATACCCTTAATGTGATGCAAGCATCTGCTGTGTGGTACCACTCTCCATGATAAGCAGTGACATAACTACAACCTTCACGTAACTTAGAATGAGTGTGCCGCCCTGTAGGATGACTTTGTAATTCCTTCAAATTGAGACTGTTCTACTGAATTAGGCTCAGTTGGGAGGTTCTGTATGCTGTATTGTATGGTTTCTGCTTATTTCACTCTCAGTTTTATTTAAAGTTACTTTAGTATGTTTTAGTGTTTCATTAAACTATATTTTACTACTAGACTTGCTAGTGACTTAGCTATATTTGATTTATTTTGTCAGCAAGTAGAAGTATGTGATTAGTTATTTAAGGTAAAGTTAACTGGCTCTTCTATTATGTAAATTAAATCAAATGATTATGCCAGATTTTTCTCAAAGCCCATATAGCTAATCCCTGATATAGCAGTTGTAGAGGGTTGGAGCACTATAAAATCACTGGTTATGCCAGTCGTCCTTAATGAAAAAAAGTAAATTTTATGAGAAACATTAATGTACACATGAAGAGTCCACCATTCTTGCCATGCTGCAGTCAAGTTTATGAAAGGATTCCAGCATTATCTAGGCCTTTTTACTGTCTAGACTGTAGATGCAGAGAAGGCCTTCAATGAGGTGGATTTGCAATTCATGTTGGGAGTGCTGCCTATAGGTCTTTCATACTTTAACAAAATGATTTATATAACATCTCTCACAACATCTAATTTATTTTAGGTCTGTCCAGCAGTAACTGGTAGCAGTGGTTCACCTGATCCGGATTCAACCATAAGTCTGGGCACAATACCTATTAAAGGTAACAAATAAAATCTGAAAAAATAAACTAAAATACCAGCCATTTATAATACTGAATTTATTTTGTTTACGATACAGTAAGAATTACACTTTCACCTTGCTGGGTAGAATTTATGTAGCTGAGTTTCCAATTTTGATAAAAGTAAATAAGTTTCAGTTTGTTCTCATCTCCAGTAATAATCTACTGAGATTTGCAACTTCCTACACCTGCCACAGCCACCAATTATGGCTGCCACCACCATTTTGGGTCATCTTGCCCATGTTATCCACCCATTTTGTGTAATCCTCTTGCCACTTCAATCACCCAAAACCAATATTTGGAGATTTTCTCTAGATGGTGAAGCATGTGCCTGCATATTGCCAGCACATACACAACTGCAATGATTTACACATTGCTGATGATGTGCAATGTACGTGTCGGCAGATGCAGGCATTCAAAAACAAAAAGGCCAACTTGACAACAAACTCGACTCAGGGGAGGCAATGAAGAAAAATAAATAAATAAATATAGATGTGTAGAAATGTGAAACGGGATGGCACTCAATTTGTAGTCTCTAGGTAAATTGATGCACATAAACCGTATACATTAGAATACAGTACTTATGCAACACAAACTTGAAAATGTGAATGAGAAAAAATGGTCTTCATTTTCTGGGTTATATTTCCTTGTTAGGTGTACAGTAATGTACAAAAGTTTTAGGCAGGTGTGGAAAAAATGCTGCAAAGTAAGAATGCTTTCAAAATAGAAGTGTTATTAGCTTATTATTATCAATTAACAAAATGCAAAGTGAATGAACAGAAGAGAAATCTAAGTCAAATCAATATTTGGTGTGACCAACCTTTGCCTTCAAAACAGCATCAATTCTTCTAGGTACACTTGCACAGGAGGTTGTCCCAGTCATCTTGGAGAACTAACCACAGATCTTCTGTGGATATAGGCTTGTTCAAATCCTTCTGACTCTTCATGTAATCCCAGATAGACTCGATGATGTTGAGATCAGGGCACTGTGGGGGCCATACCATCAATTCCAGGACTCATTGTTCTTCTTTATGCTGAAGATAGTTCTTAACTACATTGGTTGTATGTTTGGGGTCATTGTCCTGCTGCAGAAAAATTTGGAGTCAACCAGACACCTCCCTGATGGTATTGCATGATGGATAAGTACCTGCCTGTATTTGTCAGCATTGAGGACACCATTAATCCTGACCAAATCCCCAACTCCATTTGCTTAAATGCAGCCCCAAATGTGAAAGTAACTTCCACCATGCTTGACTGTTGCCTGCAGACACTCATTATTGTACATCTGAACAAGGAGTCCAGGAAGTGATGATATGGCCCCCACAGTGGCCTGATTTCAACATCATCAAATCTGTCTAGGATTACATGAAGAGACAGAAGGATTTGAGCAAGCCTACATCCACAGGAGATCTGTGGTTAGTTCTACAAGATGTTTGGAACAACCTCCCTGCTGAGTTCATTCAAAAACTGTGTGCAATTGTACCTAGAAGAATTGAAGAATTGATGCTGTTTTGAAGGCAAAGGGTAGTCACACCAAACATTGATTTGATTTAGATTTATCTTCTGTTCATTCTGTTTGCATTTTGTTTATTGTTAAAAATTATCTATTAACATTTCTATTTTTGAAAGTATTCTTACTTTGCAGCATTATTACACAAAATTATCCCAATAAAAAGCCAAAGTGTAAAGTACAAACACATGACAAGTCCAATTTAGGAAAAACAACGCATTTAATCTTTTAAAATGAGAGCCAATGATTACTGAAAACTAAATGTGTAACAACTGTATAAATTTGTTGTAGCCTAGATTCATTTTATTATATATTTTTTCTTTTTAGACCCTTCAAAATTATGTCCTCACCTCCAATGTGGTGCTACTTATATTAATGTCACCTTTAACAAAAACGATCTTAAGGATTCTAATATGGATATAAATGACCTGCATGTCAATAAAAAAAATTGTCATGATTTATATGACAGCGAAAGTAGTGTTACAGTAGGATGGCCTCTTGGAGATGGAATATGTGGAACCACACTAATTGTAGGTATCATACAGAATGCTACTTTTACTTATTCATATAGCTCTAAAACAAGACACTGAATTGGAGATAAGTCTTTAATGCATCGTCTTGAATATATCTTCCTATAACTTTTTCATACTGTACTACTTACATACTTTTGTCTTTCTTATATCCTTCTATGTTTACGGTATTGATATCATTAAGCAAATGTGTCTATACTTACAATACTGGATACTAAAACAACTCTGCTGAGGTCTCTGCATTTCAAATAATTGATTTCAGAGATTGGTACTGTGTCCTATCCAATGGCAACTAAAATAAAGAACCGTGACTGATGAAATAAATGAAGATTAAAAAGCTTATATGATAAATTAAAATAAAATAACATATTTAGTTAATAAAGTTGGTTTGAGAGAATGTACAAGACTATAAAGTAATCTGAAGATGGAAGAACATTTTAAGGTTACCAAAGTTACATCATAGTCATTACGGCAGTGCATGAGGATTATTAATTAGATGATTTTGCACATGAGCAGGTGGACCTTTTCTTCTCCTCCTTAGGTTACATCATAGGAAATATATTTATATGTATGTAATGCAATGACCCACAAACCTCAGGGCAGATTTCAGCCGCCTTGCTCACTAGAGCTCCTGGCTACTACCCTACCAGTCTCATGCATAATACATTAGTGAAAGTGTGACCCTCCTTTGGTGGCCTTTTGTTGTCCCTTACCAGGTCATTTAGTGCCTGGCTAATCTCTCAGTCTCACTGTTTGGAGCAGAGAGCTTAATGATGTTGACCTGACGAAGCACATATATTTAATGCTAATGAAATCAGGTTCTTTCTATACCTGAGCTACATTTACCAATTATTACTCTTGTTTCCTTGCAGACAAATGCAACGCATGCCATTTATGAGAATGCAATTTATCTGGCACAAAACCCTTCGCAAATCATCTACAGAGAAGAATATATCCTTAATGTGTCCTGCACATACCCACTGGATATGAATGTGTCCTTAGACAATGTCCTGAACCCCATTTTAAGGTTCCTTAGCCAGTTTATCTTTTAGTACACAAGTAACAATATTTATACTCTATGGGGCCTATTCATCATTACATAATTATCACTAATGATAATTATGTTTTAAACTCACTGCAAGTTTAAAAAATCTATTGTAGGCATTAATCATGCCTCTCTAACAAAAGTATTACTGCTAAAAAGTTGCTCTTTTTGCAGAGTCAGCTTTTCAGAAAAGTGATACTTTTTCCTGTGGCTGAGGTATCCATAAGGCTTTCCTCACTGCCTGTCTCCCCTCCTCCCCTGCCACCAGTGTCCATCCTGGCCATCCTTCCCTCTGCTTCCACTGGTGTCCAACCCCCCTTCTGCTGAAGGTGTCTGTCCCAGTGCCCCCTACCTTCCTGAGTCGTCTGTCCCAGTGCCCCTCTTCCCCCTGCGAGTGACCATTGCATTTCCTCCCATGTGAGTGTCCATTCCGAACCCCCCGATCAGCACCAAAGCCCTGACCCAAATATGAATCTATTCATAATCACTTAATTTATACAAAAGCAGGTGAAAAATAAAAATGTCACTACATTTTGTAAAATTTAAGTGTCAGCCCCATTCATCATTCTTGTTATGCAGGAGATATCGCAGATATCTCCTGGTTACAATTTTGCCTCAATAATTTCAATGGGTATGTAGAAATACATCAGAAAGTGCATACCCTGAGATGGCGTACAGCCCCCAATAGTCTTTGCAAGCTGCTGTTTACACAGCAGCCTGTGAAGATTTACAAGGCACCAGAGGGATCTATTAAAAACCCTCCCTGCTGTGTCTGCACTGCAAAGCCACGGAGCTTAGAGGTCCAAGGCAGTGCAGACAGCTGAGAGCTCTGGGGCACCGGCGGCAGAAGACACACAGGAAAGAGGGAGCAGGTCGGGGGAGGGGGCAGAATTTAGGTGCCAATCAGACACCAGCAATACTGCAGGGAGGCCTACACCCACAAGGGAGGGAAATGGATACCCATGGAGGAAGGGGCCAGGATGGACACCTGCAACCCATGTTGGGGAGGTAGTCACAATGCAGAGAAGAGGGGGAGCAACGTGACAGACACCTGTGGCAGCAAGGGGGTTGGACAGCAGTGGCAGCTGGGGGAAGGGGGGCTTGGTCAGATACTGGCGGCAGGGGAGGGGGGGAGAGAGACAGGCAGTGAGGAAATGCTTATAGATACTTCAGCTGCAGGGGAAAAGTATCACATTTCCGAAAGCTGACTACACAAAAATAGCAGCTTTTCGGAAATGATACTTTTGTTAGCGAGACATGATGAATACCTGCAAAAGATTGTTTAAACTTGCAATGAGTTTACAACTAATTATCACTAGTGATAATTATGTGATGATGAATAGGCCCCATAGTGATTTATATTTCTTTTAGCATTTTTTTTCAATTCACACAATTTATTTTAATTTACATATTTTTGCTAATGATTATACCTCACTTCCTTGCCTTTTAACAGTACATTTTATTATAAAATGTATGTTAAATAAATTAATATTGCACAATCTGCTGAGGAGATATAAAGCTGATGATGCTACATCCCCAGAGATGGGCTATATTCATCATCACTTAATTTTTACAAAAGCAGGTGAAATTGAACATTTTCACCTGCAAATGTAAAAATTATGTTATCGAGCCATTCATTAAGAAACTAAAGCAGGAGATATCACAGATATCTCCTGCTTACCCTCCTCTCGCGGAATGGCCCACTGTCCTCATACACTATACATTAGTTCTCATACACTATACACTCTGATAGTACATTTATCTCCATCCAAGGCTTAGTAAATATACCACTGTGTTTAAAAACAATTTATTTTTAATATCTTTGTATTTTACAGCATAATACATCTCTTCATTGAAGGCACAGGAGCATTTGAAGTAATAATGGCTGCTTTCACAGATCGGAGTTATCTTACACCTTACAAACAAGGAGAATTGATGTTATCTACCAAGGATAGACTATATGTTGGAGTTTTTATCTCCAAAGGAGACATACGTCAATTCTACATAGTTCTGCAAAAATGCTATGCCACACCTACAAATAATGCTAACGATCTTACACAATATTCAATAATCCAGGACAGGTAATTTATTTTGAAATATGACCATGATAATATATAAAAATTAGATGTTAGCGTGAGTTTCCTTCTCTGCTGTAACTGTTATTAAGTTACTGTTAATAAATATAAATACATGCAGTAAACAGAAACGAACCAATCATTTAAAAATAAAAATATACATTTCTAATGGGTTGGTTATGAGATGCTGGTGCTCAGAATCCCGATGGTCAGAATCTCGATGCCGGCATCCCGATAAAGTTAGAATGCCGATGCCTCCAGGTAAGTAAGCGTAAACTATCCCCTTACCCTAACCCTAAACCTAACCTCCCCCCTAGTACCTAAACCTAACCCTCCCTTCCCACAGTCTAAACCTAACCTCCTCCCCCACCACAGCCTAGCCCTAACCCCTTGCCCTAACCCTCCCCCTAACCTTTGGGATTCTGGCGGTAGGGATGCTGGTGCCAGTATTCTGACAAGTGTTGGGATTCCGTTGTTTGCATTCTGACTGCATCCCATTTCTAAAATGACATTATTATATTTGACATTGTAAGATACTGAGGGGTTAAATAAGACAGAATACTACATTTCAAATGAGGCAGCACAGCATAACATTGGGGACAGGTAGTTGAGAGTGTACTTTGAAAGCAGCCAGCAGTGTTTGGTTGATGTGGCAAATTTGTATACATGAACTAGATATTAGCAAGAATATAATGTAACTTATAGCCAGGAATAGAAATACATTGGTAGCTACTGTACTTAAAAAACAAGAGAATTTTGAAATATACTGTATAACATGTCTATCCTTGATTTGTTTTGAGAAAAAGGTTAAGAAATTATAATTATAATTAAAATAATTATAAAATTATTATCCTCAGAGCCAGTACCAGCAGCCAGAAGGACCACTGGGCTACACAGATATTACATGGAGTGCATTGGTCTGAGGTGCTACATGTCTCAGTGTTCATATACTCATATGAGCTGGTACACTGATGAGGCACAGCGACAAATTATTCTGTGCAGGGTTCACTAGGCTGCTCATAAGATAATAACAGCTGCATATGTTAAAGTATTTTACTTATTACTTATTTATCTCTAACTGCATTAAATCAATGTGTTTTTGTTCTTAATCTTGTGCAGTTGTCCTAACAAGGCAGATGGAACAGTGGAAGTGCACGCAAAGGGAATTTCCAGCCAATCACAATTCTCTTTTCAAATTTTTAAATTTATAAATCACAATTACGTCTACCTGCATTGCCAAATTCATCTGTGTAGTAAATCAGGTGCATGTCTTCCTGTAAGTAAACATTTTATGCTGTAGTTTGATAACTTAAACTATCTATAAAGAATTATTTGTTTAAGACAAGTAGCTCATATTCACTAAATCCATAAATTACAGAATTTTTTTTTTAAAGGTGACATGGTAAAATATTAACTGTTTAAAACAAATATTTTTTAACATCATCAAATTAAACACTAATTCCATTTTATAAACAAATGTTTGACTAACAACTACTGTAGTAGAACTGAGGTGTATCATGCCAGGAGCCAAAAACTTTTGGAAAACTCACCACCGTGAGAGCTCTAACCAATGTGTTTCTAATGCAGCTTTGTCCGGTCTCTGTACATGCTAGTGTTTTATCTTGGGAAATGTATCAAACCTTCCAGTGGACAGGTGAAGAAATTCTTTATAGCAACCAATCAACTTCTACCAATTAGTGTATAGGATGAGGACTAGAAGCTCATTGGTTATAACTGGAAACTTCTCCACTTGCCTTTTGTACAAGGGTTAATACTGTACATCTCCCCCTCCATGCTAAGAGAAGCAGCGGTGCACATATCATTTAATTATTTCTCCCAAGTTGTGGTGTCCATGAAATTGGACCTCTCCATTTATACAGCTTGAGAGGAAGTGTTTGCCACTTAAAAATTAGAGCAATGGATTTTATATCTCTTGGTTCCCCACCATGTGGAGCCATAACAACCACTGCCACTTTCTAGATGAAAGGTCAAGTGGGCTGCATGATTACGACCATGATGGCATCCCACCTCTCTTTTGTCTCTTGTGGGGTGCCTGGAGAGGAACCCTGCTACAAGTAAAGCCAAAACCCCATCATGGTCTTCCGATTCATCCCTTGGTGCATGCTGTATGATGCCATGTACAATGGGAAGTGGGAGTGCAGAACCAGGGCGACTGTGTGCCCTGCTATGGCACTGCCATCATGAGAAACATTGGCAGGTCTCTAGCAGAGCCCCTCTTACTATTTTAAATATGTTCTGTAAAATACTCATGTAATTTGGATAGCTGTATACTGTAATTCTTCTCTGTTTTATGCTGCCATGAAATGATGGTGATAACCTTATACAGAGGTAACGTTTTACTAGACTTTCAGTTTGCTCATCATTTGTGTTTAACATTTCTATTGTAACATAGTAAATACAAATTTTTTATTCTAGATTTGTCCTAAATTTAAAACTCGAAGTGCTAATCCGGTGGATGGAACTATTACTTTTGGACCAATTCAACGTATAGGTAAGTTACATTTGCTGTATAATAGCTAAATCCCGTCATTATTCCAATTAGATTGTATGATCTCTCATGTGCCGTCCTCTCTACATTTTTTATTCATGTCTGTATTTATTTTGTCTAAATTGTATGTTACTGTTCTTATGGACAGTATGTCCTGCTTTTCCTACTGTCCAGCAATAATGAGTACCATACAAATCTATAATAATAATAATAATAATAATAATAATAATAATAATAATAATAATAATAATGGTATTTTAGACTGGGTGAGAGCACACAGGCCTTGCCCTAAATGCATGAGCAGTGATAACAGAACAGGTGTTGCAGTAGTACAGCCAATAACATTTGTTTGCCACTGTTGTTTCAAGTAACTGTCCCATTCTGAGTTCTCAGAGACTAGTCATTTGTGTTTCTGAAATCCTGTATATAATAAATGTGTTACCTTTGGTCTGCTACAATTCCACTAACATACAAGCTTTTTTTACTAAACTAATATTGTAACTGTTATTGTATTCCTTCTTGTAAAATGAGGATCTTTGTCTCTCTGCCACTGGTCTCCATAAATAAATTGATTGGTGTGTTGGCAAATATACACTGTTATTATTTAATATTTCTAACTTTGTGGGTGAATAAGCTAACAACATTATAATAGAATGGACTGCCAAAACAAAATGGAGCCCATTAGAAATAGCAACCAACTTTAAGGCTCTGTCAATCATGCATGAGGCATATAAGTGCTTGTACTGTTATGCTATGGCGACGTACAGTTTATGATTGAAAACAGGAGAGTACCTCCGTTGCTGAGAACAGTACTTTATACAGTAGATGAAAACTACATTGTGACTCTTCTGCTATGCAAAACTAGTCCCTTACTCTCCATAAATGGGAGAATAGCAATATAGGACTGTTAAAGCTAGAGTCAGCACTTAAGATATAGGTGATCAAACACCATCTTACACAAACATGAAATATGGGCTGCAATTGGCAAACAAGGGATCACCCAACAAAAATAGATAAATTATTTATTACTTAATTTAATGGCATAATATTACATCTCAATATTGTCATTGATAAATTAAATGTAAAATAGACAACAATGGTTGAAAAATAATTAAAAATACCAATAAAAACGCAGTGTGTCACAAGTTAGAATTCAGGCTTAAAAACTAAAGCAAAACACACAAATGAAAATCTCACTTAAAATTGCATTTCACAGCACCTGGCTGCTTCCTTGGGCAGTTTATGCAATGTGACTCCACGTTTCCTCAAAAGTATCATCCAATCTGAGGATAAAAATTTAAAGTAGTGTCAGAAATATTTCTCAAAACATGTCTAATGTTCAAAAGCACCAGCTCCATAGCCAGTTTTCAGGGCCAATTTGCCAAAACCTTGCAGCGTGAAGTTAAACTATCTGAATCTTTCATTGTCCAGTCTCCAGTGCAGATCCAGTTTCAAGTTCAGTATGTCCAGTCATTGTCTTTAAGTCTGTTCCATATGATTTTGTATCCAAGAGTGCTGCCCTGCCAGAGATGTTTCAGAGTGCTGCCCAGCTAGAGATACCTCAGAGTGTTGCCCAGCAAGAAGTGCATGAACCTTCTAAACTGGCTTTTGGCTTTGAGGATGAATCCATGCTTCAATTCTGAGGTGACTGCAGCCGCATAGGAGCGGTATGAAAAGTTGTTTGTGATATGCCCTCAATCTTTGTCTTCTGTGATGACTATCCATTCTGGTGCCTTAGCGATGACTGTTCAGTCTAATGTTGCGAGAGATAACTGCTCAGTCTGGTGTCCCTGAACATATGTCCTTGCCTTTGGGCATGTTTCTGTCCTTATCGTTCAGTATGGATTTAATCTGTATGCCACTTTGCAGGAAGTATGAGAGTGGTATGCCACAATTCCAGGGGTCCGAGAGTGGTCTGAAACCTTGCCAGAGAGTGATTTTCCAACTTGCCAGAGCTCAGGGAGTCATCTGCTGCCATAACAAAGTTCATAGAAGGGTCTGCCACTTTGCCAGAAGTCTGAGAGGCTGCCAAACCTCCAGCAGCACCTTAAGAATACTCCAAAACTACAACTTTCTTCAGCTGCCTCAGACACATCAGCTGTATCGACAGCAGCCACAGAGAGTTCAGTCACCCAGTTTACAGTTCTAGAGTCAGCATTCCAACTAGATATTTCACTTTCCACTTGGCATGGTAGCTGCTGCTGAATTTACTAAAGACCAGCATTTGATTATGGGGCTACAGAACAGTATTTAGTTTTAATGTAACAATGTATAGCCCAGTGCTTAGAGACTTCAGAAAACACTTAGCAGGAAATAATAGCCTCTATTTTTATGGATTTCTGTGGGGAGGCCTTTATGTGAGCCCATTCTATAATTGAATTTAGAGACCCTATAGTATATTACCTAATATACTGTAGGGTCTCTAGATGATGAGCCTGAGATGCATAAATCTCAGAAACACCAGTAGTTCTACATACTGCCTAAATGAGAGAAGTATGTTTAAGCTGCCACTGATGCATCTTTATACATCTTTATACGCAGTTGTCATGCAAATTTATGCAAATGTCATAGCTGCTGGGATTTGTATTGAGATGCCCAATTACAGCTTTATAAATGTAACCATCTGTGAGCAAATATGCAGCATTGGTCGCAGATCATTAAATGATTGCAGTTCTGAATAACCCTATTGCTACTTAGAATGGTGATGCAAACTGAGATGCCAAAACAAGTTTCACTGCATACGGGATCGCAGACTTATTGGTGATTACAATCGATGGCATGAGACCATTGCAATGGATCATTGATGGTTTGCACCCGTCAATGGCCATGACTGCTTGGGGACACAGCATGCCGCTGAAGTGTTTGCATACACAGAGGCTCAATCGTACACAGTGGAGACCATACTTTTAAGAAATATGTTCACCTGCCATAGGGCTGGTGCAAGTTTGGATGGCACGACCTATGGTGGTGACTACAGGCCCATGAGGCAGTATTACAGCATCTACAGACATAGAGTGGGCAAAAGATGAAGCCTCAGCAGCATGTACCTCTGAATCAGGCCCACAGTTTCCAAAACATAAATGTTTTCCATTACTTGTTAACCTCATTACTCTAAATTCAGAATTCTTACACTGAATTAGAACTCTGCCTGATTTTGCAATGGGAACACTTGAATCTCGACACTGGACACATGCTATAGCAGCAAGAATATTATGTTCCAAGGTGATTGTGGAGGAACTTCAGAAGCAACTATTAATTTAATAATTTATTGAGGATTACCACAGGGTGCCCTAGATAGTTCAGAGAGGTCCCTGCTACTACCCTGTATGCCCCAATGATATGTGACTGCTCAAATGCATCCTGCTATCTTATGGGGCACTATCATTAGGGTTATCTCCAGAACCTGTCTCTCTCTACTGGTTCCCCTTGAGGCAGTCCAATCCCAACTACAGAGGAGCTGCTCTACAGAACAGAAGCTGAACAGCACTAAGAACCCATCCTGTATTTCAAAGCCTAGCTGCCTTCCGGACCTATATAAACGATCTTATTGTTTGCTCAACCAGTGGTGAGTGACTGACTTTTTAAAAAAAACATACTGGCTTTTGTACTGGATGCCTAAGGCCACTGTTTATACAGCAGTAGTGTCCAATTTAGCTCCTGTTCCATCCCTTTCTTTTGCCTATTGTATGGCAACTCTTTTGGAGCTTTGATTTCCTCATGGGGGTATTCTGCAGGTTTTAGCCAGTTTCCAGCCACCATTCATGAACTAGCGCTCTCCTCTTTCATGCTAATCTAGGGGCTAATACAATCCTCACCCATGCAGTAACCTACTGTAACTCTTTTTACCATAGCTCCTGCATCCAGTGCCCTCCTCCCAGTCTTTTTCCTATGTGTTTTCATTTAATTACATATCATACCGTAATGCCATCAAAACAAGGAAAAACTTCTAAGATACCATCCCCAGTCCAGAAAACATCTATGCCACCAGCCAAGCAGAGACTGGCTATCATATTATCTGGAATAGTGCTCTTACCTGCTACCTAGGTCCCTAAAGGCTCTTTCACTTCTACAGACCTGGGTTTAGACCTTGATCTGACTGCTTCACTTATCAGTCAGTCGACGTTTCAAACATTTGAGGCTTTTCATACCAATATTCTAGAGGTAGTGGAAATGTCAGTGCAATCTCTCCATGTGGAACTCATGGGTCTGGAAGAATGCACAGACCATCTTGTGGGGAAGATGCAGTAGATTTTTTCCTCACACAATGACCCTTCAACAGTCCACTCAGAGCTCTAAGCTGAGGTAGCTACCATGCGAGGTAAGATGGCAGACTTGGAGGATAGACTGAGATGGCATATTATTGAAATTTGGGCATCCCAGATTTGTTCACTCCAGTGGAATTACAAGACTATGTGACCAAGTTGTTCACAAAGCTTCTTCCATCGACTTCTGGACACAAGCCCTACTTAATGATTGTGTTTATCATTTACAAGTTGGGAGTTGGAGATGGCAACTTTCCCAGAGATACTCTAATGAGAATTAAATTCTTCCACATGAAGGTAAATATCCTCAGAGCGACCAGACAGGCGGAGGGAACAGATACTCTGGACGGACTCCAGATTTTCTGGATTTGTCTGCATGCACTTTGGCTGAGAGACATTCATTCCTGGTTTATAGGACTGATCCCCAGCTATGTGAGATTATAACATGCACACCTTGGTTTTGATACTGTGTTAGTGTTGAGATGAACAGTATGTCATTTTGCATTATTTTTTATTGTTCCTTTATGTTAGTTCTATGGAATTCCTGGGCCTTTAGTTCTTTGACATTGCTGACATAGCTAAATGCCCTCATTGTTGCTGTTTTTATAGTGAGGCTCTCAGTACAGCTGCATCCTTGCTCAGTTACCCTCAATATGCCATGCATCACTATATTTGTGAGTGAGCCACCAGGTCTTGTGCAATTCTGCTAGCATTGGGCATCTTTTATTTTGCCAAAAATGCGTGTAAGTCTTAATAAGATTTAGTACTGATTATTTGCCTTTATCTTTGTATCTTTTACCCTTTCTTTGTTTAAAATTTACTGCATGGGTGGTTCCTGTCCTTGGCCTCACCCTCCGTCCCAATTGTTTTTATTTTGTCATATCACTTCTTGTGCGGAAAACACTATAGCCCAGGATTTTTTGGCTAATTCAGTTTTACCCTGTTTTTTCTGTTTGTGTTCCCCTTCGATCCCAGGTCCACCTTTTTCTTTCTCTCTCCTAATATTTTTGGGGAATCAAGATCCATTAGATCATGCTTGTTTTTTTGTATCTTTTGGGCCACCAACTTCATCTTATCTAAGTGCCTTGCATCTGGTTACCTTAAATTGTTAAGTTTTATTAATTACATTTCCACAGGCTTAACTCTCCATATAAAAGAAGACAAGACTTGGCCACTTTTCACCATGAGAAAGCAAAAGTTGCAGCCCTACAGGAGGCACATTTAACCTCGCTTGCTACACCCTTAATACAAGACTATAGAAATTATTTTGCTTATTATGTTATTGGCCCATTTAAGTGTATTGGAGAGACAGTTTGTTCTCTCTCATAAGCTAGAAGATGGGGGTGGCAACTATCTGATCCTGTTTAGCTATTTGAGGATAGAGCGGACCCTCTTTTTCTTGTTATGCCTCTAATTCGTTTCAAGTTCCCTGTCTTAGAAAGCTGTTTGCGGTCTTACAGAAAGTCCAGAGAGAGCATTTGATTGTTATGGGAGATTTCAGTTTAGTTCCAGATGCTACAGTAAGCTTGATAAGACATCTTCATCTAAGGATGCAAAGGCTAATTATGATCATTATGCTGCCTTCTGTAAATTACTTACTGAATTTGATCTCTGTGATGTCTGGCAGATGCAATCTCCCACAGTCACGCATTACACCTACAGTATTTGTCCCATGTACACAACTCCTACTCACGTATTTTAGATAAATGGTCCCTTAAACATACGTGTCAGTCATGTGTATATATATATATATATATATATATATATGTGTAGTGTGGTCTGACCATGCAGCAGTGACATGAACATGGGATGGTAATAATACCTGGATTCCCCCTAGACCATGGTTATTCCCTGAGTACTTGCTGATGTCCCATGAGTCGAATGAAGTGTTAGCAGTTGCCTTTGCTTCTTATAAAATTATGAATTCTCCTGCTAATACATCCATACCTACATACTGGTATACCCTTAAGGCAGTGTTACATGGTGTGGCTATTCAAAATGGCTCCAGACTGTAGAGATAAATCCTCAAGCAACTGTCTGAATTAGAACTGCATCTTGAACAGGTAAAATTTCAGAACTGGGCTAGACCCTCCCTCCTCCTTATATTGAAGTTGTTATCCATCCAGAAATAAACTACAAAAGATATTTGTGGGCTATATGTGGAGCGCTTTGATGAAGTTTCAGCAGAAGTTCTACAATCTAGGCAACAAATAGGGTAAATCTCTGGCTTGTAAGTCACGCATGCATCAGACCAGAAATAGCATTAAGTCTATCCAGTCCCCTGATTGACAGAAATTACTTAACCCTTAAGCCATAGCTGACACATTTTCTTGTGATTATGAGAAGCTCTTTAACTTGAGTAAATATTCTGCTACCCTTCAGCCAATAGATTATTCTACTGTATATCCTTATTCCCAGGTACTCTACAGCTCCTTCAGTTGGAGACTGATACTTTAGCTGTCCTCAATGTCCTGTGGTCTGACCATGACATTCTCAACATCATTCAATCACTCCCTATGGGGAAGCTAGCTGGTCCAGATGGTTTATCAACTCTTTCAACAAATGTTTTGCACCTGACATTGTCCCCACACTTACTTCACGTACTCCTCTCTTTAATTTCATAACCTCACATGGCTCTCTCTCTCCACTGAAATGTTGGAAGCTCAGATTATAACAATAACTAAGCATGGGAAAGACCCCACTTTATGTCCAAATTATCGACCTATAGCACTCTTCAATTCTGATGTAAAAATGTATACAAACTTGAAAGCCAACTGATTATCCCCACTGATCCCTCAAATCATCCATCTGGACCAGGTTGGGAGCAGGCAGACCTCTGACAATACCCTTAACATGCAAGACAAAATAAATCCCTCTAGTTGGCACTTCAATATGTGATGGTTTGAAAAGCCTGCAGATGTGTAGAGGGGGGTAAATCATCTTAAAATGGTCTCAAATGAGACCTAAATTCAAAAAATAGAATGAATAACACAGTGATGTAATAAGCTAATTATGAAAAGCTAATTTTAAAAACCTTATTTGGTTGCCAAATTAAACAAGTGTCAACTGCAGATTAAACACAAGTAACAATTTATTCATATAATTGATACATTAAAATAACACTGGTCAAATTATGGAATATGTGGGTGTGAAATTTAAATTGTTTACTGTTAGATTAGAGGAATTTAGTTGAGCCTTTTCTAATGCATACACTGAATTACTCAGCTGTGATGAGTAATGACTCACTGTGGTGTCAGAGAATAGGAAGGCATATGTAGATGCAAAGCACTTCTATGATACCCTATGTACTGAGCATGCCCAACTGTCATATGATTATGAACAAAACACATATTTTCATGGGGGTATTAAGTCTGGTAAATTGTTTGCAAATTTGATTTGGTCGTATTCTGCTCCCTCTAATGTTCTACAACCAACTACTGTGACTTCTAATACTATGACTGGTACAACTGATATATCTTAAAAATGTATCAGTTACTATCAATCATTATATTCAGCTCCACCTGATTCACCTACTTTGGGAATGTCATTCCTGAGAGATGCTATCATACAGTTTTAACAGAGGCCGATAGAACTGCTTTGAAAGAGCCGGTTACAGAATTGGAACTCCTCTCTTTTAAATCTTTAAAAAAAGGGAAAACACCCGGGCCAGAATGCCTGGGAGCTGAGTACTTTCAAATCTTGGCAACACATTTACTGTTATTCAATTCCCTAATGGAGGGCAATCCATCCCAATTAGGTTTTAATGATGCTAGGATTGTAGTATAATGTGTTATTCAATTCCCTAATGAAGGGCAATCCATCCCAATTAGGTTTTAATGATGCTAGAATTGTAGTATTAGACCCTGCTCAAATTGGGTTTGTTAAAGGGAGGATCTCAGTCCATAATACACATTTACTTATAGCTGCTATGCATCGCTCTCATAGCTTATCTAATAGTAATGCTATCATAGTCAGCTGTGCTGCAGATAATGCTTTCAATCGTGTTTCCTGGAACCATATATTACGAGTGCTTCACCTTCAACAATTTGGCCCAGTCTTTTCCAGTTGTAATATTGTCAACCTACTGCTTGTCTTACTATTAATGGTCTTAATACTGCCTCCTTCAGGTTCTACCAGGGTACCCGTCAAGGTTGCCCCTTTCTCCACTATTATTAAATCTTGCAGTAGACCTGTTGGAATATTAGACATAAAAGTATCAGCCTTTGTTAATGTTCTGTTACTGTATTTTAGTGAACCTAGACTAGGAATACCCTCTCTCTTAGACACTCTTAGGAATTTTCATTTGATATTGGGGTTCCTTATTAATCTTGTAAAATAAAAGCTTTAGCTCTTCTAATTTGCCGCTAAGGAGTGATGGGGTTCCTTTTTTCCTTTCCGCTGGGCCCAAGATTGTTTAACTTATATAGGTTTGACAATACCTCACTCACCATCAGATCTGTATATTGCCAATATACCATATTTTATTAAGCAAATGTTGGCTGACTTTCCAAAATTGAATCACCTCCTTATTTCCTACTTAGGATGTTGCCATCTCTTTAAAATGGTATATTTTCCCCGCCTCCTCTACGCACACCTAGTGCTCCCCTTTCTATTGTCTAAACATGATCAAAAAGTTATTAACATGGCATTGACAAAAATTATTTGGGCTGATAAGCACCCTCGTATATCTCTAGTTAAACTGCAACAGCCACTGCTTTTGGGAGGTATTAATTTACATTGTATCCAGGACTACGCTCTGGCAGCAAATTATAGATACACTTTGGACTGGATAGGTGGGGGCAATAACTTTGTTTATAAGGCAATAGACCAAGCTTTCTGCCCTCAGATTGATTTGCTGCAATTTTCTTCTGCCCACATACCCTCTAATTTGCTTAATAACCCTTTCCTTGTTACCCCATGTATCACTTGACACACTCTTAGGAAGAGGATGGGTTTATGTTTTTCTCATTCCTTATTCCTCCTGCTGGTCTCTAATATTGATTTTCAAAATGGTGAGGCTAGTGTGTGTATTCGGTCTTGGCACCTCCAGGGTTTTCAATTTTTGGACAGGGATTGTTCGGCAATACTCAATTTATCTCAGCTAAAAAAGAGATACCTTCATTTGTATATCCCCCTTTTCGCTTATTTCCACGTTCGCAGTTATGTGAACCAACTACTTGCTCAGCTCCCAGCTGCTGACTTTTCTGGCTCCTTAGATTGTACAGTATGATGGGAACCCCATATCCCAGTCCCCACCTCTCTAGTTTATCTTCATGCTAGACATAAGATTGATTTGACCAGGCTATCTACAAAGATGGCTAAATGGAAAGATCCCTTTCTAGGAACTGATTATTGGATTTTGTGTACAATTGAATAAACACTTGATCTACTCCTCTTATGCCGAAATGAACTATATAGGGCTTATTATACACCTGAATTACACTTTCTTATAGGAATCTCTGATAACTCAAATTGTTTTAAATGTCAGGCACCTGAGGCTGTTTTGATTCATTATATGTGGTTTTGCCTGGTAAAACTTTTTGGGATGCAGTCCAAAGCTACATTAATATTGAATTGGAAACACCATTTACAGTTCACATGAGCTGGGCATTTTGGGATCACATGACCATTTTAGGCAATAATCTTAATTTTCAGGGCCTTTGTTTACTACTAGTTTGTGCTGCAGCGGCATCAAAGAAAATTATTCTGTCTCAATGGATACATCCCGATCCCATCCCATTTCTTTTATGCTACATAGATTCATTTACTGTACTTATATTAAATGTATTGGTTAGAATGCTCATTAGATGTAGAATCCCAAGCGGAGAACATTTTCTCCATTTGGCTTTCTTATATTCGTCGGCTGCCTTCTCCCACTAGAGTATTTCTCAGGAAAGCAGTTAGCCTTACCACATGGTACAACTTATAGGTACTATCAAGGGGATTGTCTCCATTCTAGTGATTTTATTTTCTCCAATACTGAACGGATGCTAATGTAACTTTCCATACCATTAATGCATGATTATTATGCTATGCCGAATGCATTGCTTCTCTTAGCATTCTAATGGACTTCTGCTATGATACACAATACAATTTTGAAATGTTAAAATTCTATATATATATATATATTGTAAACCAATATTTTCTTTTGCTGCTATTTTATACTTATTTCCATGTCAACTATGGTTGGATAAGGTTTTTATTCTTATGATCATTAAAAACAATGTATTGATATTGTTCTGAAAACCCCTTCAGTGAATGCATTACCCTGTATGGAAAAATTATCTTTTGCTTACATAATCGCAGTTACCATAAGTGGTGCGGCAATACCATGGGCTGTCCTGATTGGTGAATGGGAGGTGGCCTGAAGTGAATGATTGGGCATGTTATGGGAGTGTTGTTGGTGTGTCAATGAAAGTGCTTTAGACACATAGCCACTTCCAGAGAGGCCATGTTCAGACGGAGGCACTGCATCTGCCATAGGGCAGGTGCAAGTGTCAATGGTGCATGCAGTGATGGAATGGCCAGAACCACCAGATGAGTTACATCGTGCATAGGCAGTGAAAGTGCTCATCTCAGGGCTTGTACATTCTAGCACATGCCAGTACACAAAGGCAAAGCTGAAGCTAGCATTTGTATATTATCACAACCGCAGCACTGCAAAAAGAAGCATCTATGGTGGTGACTTCATGCACCTCTGAATCAGGCCCAAGATACTCATTTCTGAGAAAGCCAGTTACACCTCACTGCTACCGAGTTCCAAAGTCAATCATGATATGTATTGTAGGGTGATTGGGTATTTCCCTCCATTTTAAAAACTCCAGGCTGACATTCTCTTTAAATGCCGAAAATAAATGTGTTTAACATAGCAATGCACAATAATATCAATAAAAAAATAAAACCTTCACATTATATATATTTTTCGAAGGAGTGTTGTTGCCTGTTGAATGGCATATTATGTCTACTAATTTTAAATAACTAAATTACATAAATCCAGTCAGTAAATTTAAAGATCATGCTGAGTGCCCTTAATCTAGTACCAGCTTAGGAATTGGTTTCATAGAGCGAAATGTATTATTGATTCATGTTACATACCCACAGAGGTGCAAATTGTTGTTTAAAAATTGTACTGGGGAAGTTGTTTATGGGAGAAATATATATCCCATGTTCTTAACTTCTGTGTGGTTATTATCCAGGTATTAAACAGCCCTGATTGCCAGACCACCTGTGAGAAGCTGTTAAAATGTGTGTCAGTTTCTCTGGGCAGTCTTTTACTACCTGGGGAGCGGGCTGACAAACTTGATAAGAGATATGCTATGGCTTTATGTAAATGCTGTATATTAATGCTGCTTTGTGTGTGTTGGACATTAGGTTCTTCCAAACTTTAGAGAGGTATATTTATGTATAATTTGTTCCGGACAGGCCAGGATTTATTTTTAGGTTTTGCTTATTTTGTGCTGCAGAACAAAACTAGCTGCAAATAATTGTATCAAGGCACTGGACTGGCATGCTATGAATCAGCTGTTACCATCTACCCCAGAAGATGGCACCCTTTGACCTGATCTTGTGACTATATATATGTATTGTGATAGAAGCACTGGAGAAGTGTGGAATGGCTTCTATGTATGTCCTAGGTTCAGTCATATGTGTTCTGAAACCTCCAGGAGAAGTCTGTTTGGGAAAAACAGACTAGTAATGTTGGCTATTGAGAAAAGCCGGTTTGGGTCCTGGGGGTGTGGATGTGACTCCATCCACAGGCCACTCCAGGTTTTGGGCCTTTCAGCCTGGTAACAGGCTCATTAGGGCTTGCAGCTGGAAATGGCTAATATAAGCTGGGTTTGTTTGTGGCTGAGTGTCTTACACCTGGGAGAGCAGGCAGACTAGCCTGTTCAGAGACACTTGGTTAATTTCCTTGTAAGTACTGTGCACGTGTTTTGTTGATGTTGAGGGCAATAGGCCCTACCATTATTATAGAGAGGGAATCTGCTGTGTAGCTAGTGTTCAGCCAGGCTAGGACTTATGTTTGTTTTGTTTATGTTTATATTCATTTGGCACAATAAAGACTGGCACCAACCAGTTTGTACGAGAACCCCAGACTTGTATCCAGGCTGCTGTGTTTGTAAACAGGGAGTCCATCTACCCCAGGAGAGGGACCCCTATCCTGACTGTGTCACAATATATATATATATATATATATATATATATATTGCTATTGCAATATGAAAATTTCTTTATGTTAATAAGCACATCTTTTTTCAACATTTTGGCATTCAAGCAAATGCCAGAAATAAAGTATTTTTTTCAAAGGCTTTTGTTCAGGTAATGCCACCCTGAGATAGCAATACCAGAACTGGAGCTGTCACAAAACTTCTTTAATTGGCTTCCAAATACAATAACAAAACTTATCATGGGCTGTAGCCACTTTGATGTATTGGGTGATACCAAAAAATGCCCTGAATGTTTTCAACGGAAATAAGTATTTTCACTCTTCCATAAGTATACCCAATAGTAAGCTACAGTACTGTATATACTAATATATATATATATATATATATATATATATATATCTGGCTCGACTGCAGTGTTTAAGTTATCCTCTGAAACATAATAGAAAATAGATTTGGTTACAATATATTATTAAATATTAAAATAATACTATTAATAATGTTTCACAATTTTAACATATTTATTGCTCTGTTTAGAATCTACAGAAGCTACCACTGCAACTACTACCACCACAACTCCTACCACTACAACTACTACCACCACAACTCCTACCACTACAACTACTACCACCACAACTCCTACCACTACAGATACTACCACCACAACTCTTACCACAAATCCTACCACTACCACAGTTCCTACCACTACTCCAAAGAAGATTGACGGTAAGAATAACTTTATTATGAATTTATAATGAAAGTATAATACAAAATATAGTGTTTTGGTAATTTCCCCTCTTTTTAAAAAAATACAGTAATCACCATCACTAATTATACCTGGGAAGAGCCATTGCTATTGGGGAACCCTACCACATTACACTTTGTCCTCCCTCTACTAAAAGCATTCAGTGCAACCCTGAGTAGCCCAAGGGCTGGACAATTTGATTGAGAGTGACCCATGGTGTGTATCACTCACAAACTCTGTGTAGCAAGTCAAGGTTGGCAAGTGCAGGGTCTTTTGAATTATGTGCATGGAATTTGTAGATCCTATATTTGTAACATGGTGACACTAGTGATGTGTGCAGGGCCCGTGAGACATACGCAGGGTTTAGGTAATAAGGAGGGGCATGGTCAAATCTAAATAGGCATGGCCACACCCCTTCCTAAAATTATTAATGACAAATACTGTGTGTGATGTCACAATGCAGTGGAGTGTACTATGAAGGGGATCATTTGTCCCCCTCAACAACTGACCCAGGCTCCCACCAGGCTTCCAGAACAAACCTTGCCACCAGGAATTGTGAGGCCCAGTAAAGAAGGAAACTGACAGGACCCATCCCCCTTTTCACCCACCCCCTGTCTATTAGTCCCACCATTTTTCCCCACACCTACCCTTTTGTCCCTCACTTTGCCGAAATTTGCAGTGATGGGCCATTCACATTATTAAAACAATATAACACTATCTTTCACCAGGGGGGTGTTGAGAGAATGTGGGTGCAGAGTTGTTAATCCTATGGTTAGGACTAATCTGACTGTGTATGGAAGTTGGCTTACATGTCCATGACATTTCCCATGACATTTCAATGAAACTCCAATACCCAATGAGACTCCAGTGGTTGCTAATTTTATGCCCTATGGCAGTGTCCTAGTCATTTCTAAGGCCAACTTTATTGCCCTAGTTCACATTATGCCACACAGTGCCCCCAATTTATATTATGCAACATTATAATGGCCCATTTCACATTTTGCCATATTGTATTGCCCCCAAGTCACATTATGCCATATAGTGCTCCTAGTTCCATTATGCCATATTGTAGCTCCACCAAATTCACATGCTACAGTGCCCCCATTTCAAATGACGTGACATTGCTCTGTCCCGAGTTCACACTATACTGTACCACATAACAGTTCCTCCTGTTGACATTTGCATCATAGTGCCAAAGTTTACATTATGCTTCACAGTGCCCCAGTCCAGGTCATAAACCTGGAAGTTGCCACACCGCAAAGGGCAACTTTTATTGGGAGAGCTGTCCTTTATGAAAATCTTCATGCACATGGCATTAATAAATGCTGGTATGCATGCGATCATTGACTGGAGGCTTTGCATCCAAAATGTGATGCTTAATGCATCCCACCCAAAATGCTACAAAGTGACACCAGTTCATATACTGTATAGTTCCCCCAGTTAATTGTATGCCACATTACAGTGCCTCTGTTTCACTGTACTGTATGTCACACAGTGTCTCCAGCTCATATTATGACACATTGTAGTTCCCCAGGTCATATTATGCCACATTACTGTGCCCATAGTTTAGATTATACAGTACCAAAAAGTGTCACAGTAACCATAGTAACTAAGCAATTAAGCTATTTCATCTGGAAAATAAGTCACATAAAAGTAGTGCGGCCTTATGTCTTCTGTACAGAGTGCAGCCATAGCAAAGGCAGACCCGGCATCCACTGTAGTCAGCCCCTGGGTAAATGATACATATACTGTATGACAATTGTGCAGGAGAGTGCACAAAATGTAAAGCTATGTGTTACAACTATATTTACAGTATCATGCAGAGTCATTTTATGTTGACACAGTATTTTAGTTATTTGCAGTTGAATATAAACAAGAGCATATGAAAGTAGTCAAAAAATGTTCCATACCTAGCATTAAAGTACATGCTTGACTTCCACATCCTTGATACCACACTGTACCAATTTTGGGAGGAAGTGGACTAGTCCACTCTTTATTCAATTTGAAACATTATAACTGAAACTGGGGTTTGATACATTTTATTAAATATTAATAAAATATTAATAATTGTTAACATTTTAACATATTTTTTGCTCTATTTTATTTTCTCCTACAGCTACTACTGGTAGTGCCGGTAAGAAATATTTTCTTATGAAGTTTAGAATGAAAGTATAATCAAAATATAACCATAATAGCCATTTAACATTGGGGAGGGGGTATGTATCAAACCATGGAGAGAGCTAAAGTACCAACAAATCTGCATCTTAATTTTATCCGCACAGCCATTAAAATGACAATTAAAAGATGAATGGTTGGTGCTTTATTTCTCTTCCCTTTATAGCTCTCTAATTTTTGAATCCCATGAGACCCATGTGTCTCATTACAAATGTCAATTGTGCGACTTCATCTCTTCTATATAAAGCAATGAATTGCTAGTCAGTGTATTTGGGAGAACAATATATCCTTATCAGAGCTATAACAGTGCACTTTCACTCCTTGCGCAGCTGCCCCTCCCACAGTATATGTGACACCATGATGTCACAGAAGGGACGTTGAGCAGTAAGTTAGATGTTAGGCATGTCCTAAGGATGTGCCAGATGCTTGCTTAGGCAGTACTGTGTCCTTCCAGGCACCATTCATGCCAGAGATAGAGATCACCAGGGCAGGGACAATGCTACTCCCTCGGCCTTGCTGACCCTGGGCAGTGGTTTCAGCCTGTTCACTCCTTGTTACAGTTCTGTACCTTCCTGTTTTGTCTCTCCTCTACTAAAAGCAATCAGACCGACCCTGAGTAGCCCAAGAGCTGGTCACTTGGATTGTTTATAGGACACAGTCAGAAGGAAGATCAAAATGGACAGGTGGCAGTTTGCAGAGCATGGGCAGAAGACAGATTCAAATGGGCAAATGACAGATTATAGAGCATAATTCAGAAGGCAGATCCAAAGTAGGCTGAAGAAAGTTTACAGAGCATAGGCAGAAGGTAGAGTAAAATGGGTAGGTAACAGGTTTCAGAGCATGAGCAGAAGTCAGATCAAAATAGGCAAATGATAGGTTGGAGAGCAGTTGCAAGAGCCAGGTTCAAAAAGAAAGCAGAAGTTTGCAAGAGCAAGGTCAGAAGATTAATTAGGTTGGCATACAGAGAAGACAGTAGGCAGGTTAGGTACACAGGTCAGTCACCTAGTATGGACTGCTAACTTAAGTCTCACTATAAACACTTAAATGGCATGACTCCTTCTTTGATGTTCTCTTCAGAAACATTGTGCATATTGTTTATCCACATGCTGGGAACCACTAGTCCCTGTCAGCTTGCCTTACTCTGGAACCTCTGTGACTAATATTGCTGAGCCAATCTGACAAAGTGAGAGACACAAGTCCTAAATGACTGGCCAGAATACACAACATATATAGCTAAATATGAGAGACACAAGCATCTTATGATTACCCATTGCCCAGTGGTATGGTTGATAAGAAGGACCTTCAGGATGGCATTCAATGCCACCACTGGGGTATGTTATCATGCCACAACTGCTGGCTGAATCCCAGAACTGATCTTGGGTGCACCATATAAACCCTATTACCAATCATCTCCTGGATAGAAGGTAGAGCCACTGCATTGACCTGTAGGCCATCTATATTATTACAATTATTTATATAGACCCACAAAAATATGAAGCGAAACACAACATTTTTTGACATTCACATTGGTTCCTGCAACATTGTAGCCTACAATCTAAGTTTCCTAACACACAACTACACATGCATGCGTGAATGCACACACATACACTAAGATACTTTTCTTTGTCAAAATCCAAAATGAAATTAGTACTGTAGGTCAATTGGAGTGCAGGAAGAGACCAGAGCATCAGGAGGAAAACAAACATGGGTAAAATATATAAATTCACACAGATAAGGCCTTTGTTCGAAATTCTACTCATGACCCCACAAATGTGAGGCAGCAATGCTAACCACTGTGCCACTCTACTTTGTCACTGCACCCCAAACTGGCACCATTACACTACTAGCAGGTAGGGGACAGAAAAAAAGCTACAACCAGTTCATGAATGGGTATTGTAATCCATACATCTCCAAGCACATCAGGTGGAACCATATAGGAAAAATATGTAAGCTGGGATACATTTTACATAGGCCGATCATTATACATTTAATTTCCTAGGTCCTACTGCACTAAATTTGTATTTATTTAGTTAGAATTTTTTCAAACAGGTTTATTAACTTATCTATCCATTTACTGCACTTTCTTCTCCTGAAAACTATGTGGGATAGCTTTAATCAACTACCATTAACAGCTAGAAAACTATTGGCATCACTAATTAATATCTATGTTTCTGGCAAGTGCTGGCATCCTGAAGCCCTTTAACCTTCATTGCATACAATATACAGTATATAGGCACATCGTTAACACATCATTTCTACTAAACAGAGTTCACACATCCAACTTATAAATAAATTATATCCAATCCCAATGCAATCATTTTCATTATTACCATTTGAAAGGGGTTCCAATGAATCGATAGACCGTAATTATATAGACAATGTCTAGATACATAACAGATGTAAGACAGGCAATAGGTCGATATGGACAAAAGGTTGGCACATAAAATGTCGACATTGATAAAGGTCAACAGGTACAAAGGGTCAAAAGGTCGACACAAAATGTGTTTTTTTTCTTTAGGGTTAGGGCTTAGGCACTATCCTGAGGGTTAGGGTTAGGCACTAGAAGGGATGGTTAGAGTTAGGCACTTACCCTGATGGTTAGGGTTAGGCACCAGGAGGGAGGGTTAGGTAATTACCTGGAGGGTTAGAGCTGAGCAATAAAAGGGATGGTTAGGGATAGGCACTTACCCTGACAGTTCGGGTTGGGCACCAAGGGGAGGTTAGAGATAGGGTGAAGATTAGTGTTTGAAAACAACAAAAAACTGTCGACCATTTGATCCTGTCGACCTTTTGTATCTATCAACCTATTCACTGTCTAATATCTGTTTGCTATCTAGACATTATTTTTCTAATTCCCGTCTATCTCTTATACCAAACCCATTTGAAAGGTAACATAATTGTGCATGCCATTCAAAGACCATCTTTTTTGGGTTCGTTTTTAACCTTTATTTTCTTTTTTTCCTTTTAGAAAAACGAACTTCCCTAGATGCTCTGACAATCCTCGCTCTTTTGCTCTGTTGGAGGTTTTACTGAGCCTCTAAATCTTTAAATATGCAGTTTACAATTTTACTTAATATTTTATTAGCCCTGTAGTTGATAGACTGAAGCCTGTGAAGAAAACTACTGGTGGATTTTTATGGGAGCACAAGGGCTGTATCTTGCACTTCTCTATTTTCTGCAATATTTAAAAATGTTGAGACTATTTTTATATGATTTTAAATAGAATGCAAAATTATTTATGAAAGCTTATTTTGCTACCTTTATATCCAAATTTGTAAACTGCAGCCATTGCAGATGTAAGTGTAGAAATTCTTGGTTTATGGATTTTTTAGGAAGAGAGAAAAAAGTGTAAGTGAACTTGAAGAACAAAAACTCATATAGTACTTTATACAGTAAACTGTAATACAGTATGGTGTCCTTTTCAATGTCTACAACCAATTTTTTCCTGTAAAATTATTCAAAAGTTGCTCAATGATTTCTGTGAAAATCCCTCATACCAAGTATCTGTACTACCGTGATGAAAAAAATTAAAAATATTATTATAATTTTTTTTATAGTATGTGTTTATTCTCCTGTACCAGTTTGTATATCACAGATATCACACTTGACAACAATAATATACAGTAGGACATTTGTGAGCAACTATGTGACAAGCACCAGCACCTTTCTAGATGTATATTGGAAAGGAAGTATGTGATAACCACTTGTATGGCTAATTTGTTTTTATTTAATTAAAAATGTAAAAACATTTTTAAAACCATAGTTAATATTTTAGTGGAAGAAATATATCTAGCACCTCCCGTCCTCAAATGTCCATATACACAGGTTATAACATTTCTCTCCAGTGGTAATATATCCCCAAAAGCTACCCTCCACTCCTGCCTAGTGCCCATATCTAGCCTTTGAAACTCCACCTCCCCATGTGGCAATTAACTCCCATAGCAGTTGAACCCCCACACCATCCCAGTGGTGATAAATCCCCATGAACTTTAACCCCCCAATTAATCCCTGTTAACATTAATCTCCCGCCATCCTCCCAGTAGCCACAGATATTCCCCATAGATCTGCTGCTCCTAATGGAAAGTACAGCAGAGCAGGTCACAAGAAGGACTATTCATCAGAGTCGTAACTAGACTTTTTGATGCCCTGTCCCAGAAGAGCATTGGCACCCTCCACCACATTATTTAAATAGGCAAATAAGAGAGTGCAACTGAAAAAGGGCCATGTCCTTATGGGGAAGGACCAGGGAAGAGATAGGGGAGGCCAGAAGATGCTGGGGATAAAAAAAGAGGAATCTACAAATGAGAATGATAATAAACAGGAAAATTGACAGGGCCAAACAGCGCCCACCTGCCCTGTGGTGCCCTGTGCCATGGCACTGGTCGCACCATCCTAGTTACGGACCTGCTGATCATCAGCCAGATATTTGCACTATAGTTCTCTTAATGCAGTGTTGAAAGTTCATCTGTTTGTGGACTGTATTTATGTAAATGTACACTGCACATTCTCCACAAATGAGTGCACGCAAGTACAAGTGATGTAGTGTATTTTGATCACATATATACTTAGATGTTGGAAAAGAAAAGGTGCAACAGGGTTGTATCAGGCATTTTCATGCAGGCACAGTTCAGTGAGATCATCCTGATGCACCTGCAAGCTATGCAGAGTTGGATGTTGGAGGTCTATAGTTAGAACCAATATACGCTGGTGAACAGTGCGCTGATCATGATGATGACTAATAGCAAATCAGACTAGCATGTACAGTACTCTAGAGGTGGTCACATCACAAGAAGCCTACAGCTCTGCATATGGGTAAATATATGCATTTATTCTGTGCAAGCTTCTTTGGAACAAAGTATGCTCAATTTACGCCCAAAGACTTTATAGCTTCCAGGTAGAACTGTTTACTTACCTTGAAACTGTTACAATACTGTCCTGTGGATATAAATGTATCCAATGGATTATTCGATCATTGTCCTATTCAATGGCCACACAAACAAACAATGCTGACCAGTTCAAAAATTCATAAGGAAAAAATAAATATAAAGATATTGTTCAATGAAAGTTGCATGAGGGTACATACACATCAATGATTAAAGTGACCTGAGAGTGGAAATACTACATACTTACTGTAAGTCACATCCAATTTAATGGCATGAACAATCCAATGACTTCAGTCAAAACCGACCTATATGTGTGGGATACCTTTGCTAGGTAACTGGATTAAAATTTAAACTTTGTATTTAAAATTCAAATGTCTTGTTACTGAATATGCTTTGCTACAGTGCAAACAAAAGACAAATTGTTCTTGATGCTGATAGATTTAATTTATATATATATATATATTAGGGGTGAGCGGGTTCGGATTTCTGAAATCCGAACCCCCCCGAGCCCCACCGATCCGAGTCAGGCTCGACTTTACCCGCCTGACTCGAATCTGAAATCGAGGCAAAACATCATCATCCCGCCTTCCGGGTCTCGCGGGTTTTGGATCCTATATAAGGTACCCACGTCGGCGCCATTTTCTCACTCGGCTGTGGACAGTGAAGAGGGAGGGTGGGAGTTAGGGCTGGCTGGGCTGTGTAGTGTAGTGTAGTGCAGAGTAGTGTTGTGCTGTGCTGCACTGTGCTGCTGTTTTCCATAGGGCTGTGTCCACTACTTCAAAGTCCATAGGGGCTGGCTGGACTGTGTTGTGCAGTCAGTTGTCCATAGGGGCTGTATCCACTCCAAAGTCCTGTGCAGTGTCCCAGTCCTAAAAGGGTGCTGTAGTGTTGTCCAGGGGTTGCTCTGTCCATCAGGGGTGCTCCCCCCAAGTGCTAAAAAAAAAAAAAAATTCTGTGTTTGTGAATTGTGTGCGCAGTAGCCGCACGTGCATCAACAAAGTAGTGCCAAG
The DNA here is from genome assembly GCA_031769625.1 of Taudactylus pleione. Taxonomy (NCBI): domain Eukaryota; kingdom Metazoa; phylum Chordata; class Amphibia; order Anura; family Myobatrachidae; genus Taudactylus; species Taudactylus pleione. The sequence goes on from JAUIMM010000031.1 coordinate 535,170, forward strand.
TGTGCGCCTGTGTCATAAGTAAAGGGCCGGCTGGCTTGACCGTTAAAGGGTGCTGTAACCCCCAAAGTACACTCCGGTCCAAACCAAATAAAAAAATATTTTCTGTGTTTGTGAATTGTGTGCGCAGTAGCCGCACGTGCATCAACAAAGTAGTGCCAAGTGTGCTCCTGTGTCTTAAGTAAAGGGCCGGCTGGCTTGACCATTAAAGGGTGCTGTAACCCCCAAAGTACACTCCGGTCCAAACCAAATAAAAAAATATTTTCTGTGTTTGTGAATTGTGTGCGCAGTAGCCGCACGTGCATCAACAAAGTAGTGCCAAGTGTGCGCCTGTGTCATAAGTAAAGGGCCGGCTGGCTTGACAGTTAAAGGGTGCTGTAACCCCCAAAGTACACTCCAAACCAAATAAAAAAATATTTTCTGTGTTTGTGAATTGTGTGCGAAGTAGGCGCACGTGTATCAACAAAGTAGTGCCAAGCGTGCGCCTGTGTCATAAGTAAAGGGCCGGCTGGCTTGACCGTTAAAGGGTGCTGTAACCCCCAAAGTACACTCCAGTCCAAACCAAATAAAAAAATATTTTCTGTGTTTGTGAATTGTGTGCGCAGTAGCCGCACATGCATCAACAAAGTAGTGCCAAGTGTGCGCCTGTGTCATAAGTAAAGGGCCGGCTGGCTTGACCATTAAAGGGTGCTGTAACCCCCAAAGTACACTCCGGTCCAAACCAAATAAAAAAATATTTTCTGTGTTTGTGAATTGTGTGCGCAGTAGCCGCACGTGCATCAACAAAGTAGTGCCAAGTGTGCGCCTGTGTCATAAGTAAAGGGCCGGCTGGCTTGACCGTTAAAGGGTGCTGTAACCCCCAAAGTACACTCCGGTCCAAACCAAATAAAAAAATATTTTCTGTGTTTGTAAATTGTGTGCGCAGTAGCCGCACGTGCATCAACAAAGTAGTGCCAAGTGTGCTCCTGTGTCTTAAGTAAAGGGCCGGCTGGCTTGACCATTAAAGGGTGCTGTAACCCCCAAAGTACACTCCGGTCCAAACCAAATAAAAAAATATTTTCTGTGTTTGTGAATTGTGTGCGCAGTAGCCGCACGTGCATCAACAAAGTAGTGCCAAGTGTGCGCCTGTGTCATAAGTAAAGGGCCGGCTGGCTTGACAGTTAAAGGGTGCTGTAACCCCCAAAGTACACTCCAAACCAAATAAAAAAATATTTTCTGTGTTTGTGAATTGTGTGCGAAGTAGGCGCACGTGTATCAACAAAGTAGTGCCAAGCGTGCGCCTGTGTCATAAGTAAAGGGCCGGCTGGCTTGACCGTTAAAGGGTGCTGTAACCCCCAAAGTACACTCCAGTCCAAATCAAATAAAAAAATATTTTCTGTGTTTGTGAATTGTGTGCGCAGTAGCCGCACATGCATCAACAAAGTAGTGCCAAGTGTGCGCCTGTGTCATAAGTAAAGGGCCGGCTGGCTTGACCGTTAAAGGGTGCTGTAACCCACAAAGTACACTCCGGTCCAAACCAAATAAAAAAATATTTTCTGTGTTTGTGAATTGTGTGCGCAGTAGCCGCACGTGCATCAACAAAGTAGTGCCAAGCGTGCGCCTGTGTCATAAGTAAAGGGCCGGCTGGCTTGACTGTTAATGGGTGCTGTAACCCCAAAAGTACACTCCTGTCCAAACCAAAAAAAAAATATTTTCTGTGTTTGTGAATTGTGTGCGCAGTAGCCGCACGTGCATCAACAAAGTAGTGCCAAGCGTGCGCCTGTGTCATAAGTAAAGGACCGGCTGGCTTGACCATTAAAGGGTGCTGTAACCCCCAAAATACACTCCAAACCAAATAAAACATTTTTTTCTGTGTTTGTGAATTGTGTGCACTGTGGCTGCACGTGCATCAACAAAGGAGCAGCGCCAAGCGTGCACTTGTGTCCCATAAGTAAAGAGCCGGCTGGCTCATTTCTTAAAGGGTGGTGTAACCAACAAAATGCACTACTCTCCAGCAAAAATAAAAAAATATTTTCTGTGTTTGTGTGTGCCTTAGCCGCACGTATACATCAATATAACATTAATGGAGGACCAAACTTTCTCCGATAAAAATAACAAAGGGAAAGATCAAGAACCACTTCCTTCTAGTGCTGTTGCTGCTGCTGGGAGTTGTTCAACATCCCATAGAGGAAGTAGGAACACCACTACTTTTACTAAACAATTGACCCTCCAACAGTCCCTAGCGATGAGGATGAAGTACAACAGCAGTCATCCTGAAGCAAAACGTATAACTGAGGCCTTGACTGCTATGTTGCTGTTAGACGTGCGTCCGGTATCCGCCATTAGTGCAGTGGGATTTAGACAATTGATGGAGGTAGTGTGTCCCCGTTTCCAAATCCCATCTAGATTCCTCCTGCATCCTCAAAGCAGCAGCGACAAGCGTGCGTCTGTCTGTTAAAGGGTGGTGTAACCCTCAAAGTGCGCTCCACAAACAATAAAAATATTCTTCTTTTTTTTTCTGTCTTTGTGAAATGTGTGGGCTGTAGCCACACCTGCATCCTTAAAGCAGCAGCGACAAGCGTGCGTCTGTCTGTTAAAGGGTGGTGACACCCTCAAAGTGTACTCCACAAACAATAAAAATATTCTTCTTTTTTTTCTGTCTTTGTGAATTGTGTGGGCTGTAGCCGCACTTGCATCATCAAGGCAGCAGCAACAAGCGTGCGTCTGTCTGTTAAAGGGTGGTGTAACCCTCAAACTGCGCTCCACAAACAATAAAAATATTCTTCTTTTTTTTCTGTCTTTGTGAAATGTGTGGGGTGTAGCCGCACCTGCATCCTTAAAGCAACAGCGACAAGCGTGCATCTGTCTGTTAAAGGGTGGTGTACCCCTCAAAGTGCGCTCCACAAACAATAAAAATATTCTTCTTTTTTTTTCTGTCTTTGTGAAATGTGTGGGCTGTCGCCACACCTGCATCCTTAAAGCAGCAGCGACAAGCGTGCATCTGTCTGTTAAAGGGTGGTGACACCCTCAAAGTGTGCTCCACAAACAATAAAAATATTCTTCTTTTTTTTCTGTCTTTGTGAATTGTGTGGGCTGTAGCCGCACTTGCATCATCAAAGCAGCAGCGACAAGCGTGCATCTGTCTGTTAAAGGGTGGTGTAACCCTCAAACTGCGCTCCACAAACAATAAAAATATTCTTCTTTTTTTTTCTGTCTTTGTGAAATATGTGGGGTGTAGCCGCACCTGCATCCTTAAAGCAACAGCGACAAGCGTGCATCTGTCTGTTAAAGGGTGGTGTACCCTCAAAGTGCGCTCCACAAACAATAAAAATATTCTTCTTTTTTTTTCTGTCTTTGTGAAATGGGCTGTAGCTGCACCTATATCCTTAAAGCAGCAGCGACAAGCGTACGTCTGTCTGTTAAAGGATTACATCGGTGACAGCATCCGAGTAGGCATGTCAGACAGTCCGTACCTGTACTGGCAGGAAAAAGAGGCAATTTGGAGGTCCCTGTACAAACTGGCTCTATTTTACCTGAGTTGCCCCCCCTCCAGTGTGTACTCCGAAAGAGTGTTTAGTGCAGCCGGGAACCTTGTCAGCGAAAGGCGTAGGAGGTTGCTTCCTCAAAATGTGGAGAAGATGATGTTCATAAAATGAATTATCAACTCTTCCATGGAGACCAGCCTCCAGAACGTACAGAGGGACCTGTGGTTGTGGATTCCAGCGGGGACGAATTAATACCGAAACGAATCAATCATTTCAGCCACAGTCATGTGGCAGACCCTGGCACTGAAATGTTTGGTTTGTTAAAGTGTGCATGTCCTGTTTAAACAACATAAGGGTGGGTGGGAGGGCCCAAGGACAATTCCATCTTGCACCTCTTTTTTTTCTTTGAATTATGTACTGTTTGGGGCCTAGTTTTTCAAACTGCCATCCTGTCTGCCACTGCAGTGTCACTCCTAGATGGACCACGTGTTTGTGCTGCCCACTCGTATCTCTTAGCATAGTCATCCAGCTACCTCGGTGCAACCTTTTGGATATAAAAACACTATTGTGAGGTGTGAGGTGTTCAGAATAGACTGGAAATGAGTAGAAATTAAGGTTATTGAGGTTAATAATAGCATAGGAGCAGAAAAACCCACAAATTCTGTGATTTTAGCTGTTTTTATGCTTTTTTAAAAAAAAATACAGATCCAAAACACAAAACCCAGAACCCAAAACACGGAAGGGTGGTTTTGGCAAAACCAATCCAGATCCAAAACACGAAGAAAGATCCAGATCCAAAACCAAAACACAAAACACGAAAAGTGGCCGGTGCACGCCCCATATATATATATATATATATATATACACACATACTGGATATATATATAAACAAGACAGAGGAATGCGGAGCACCACATCGTGCATTATACAAGATAAAATTTATTGGCAAATAAAAACAAGCAGAGCGTGTGTACCAGAACAAGCAGTTAACCACCTAACAGCAAAAGTAGTAGAAAGGTGCTCCTGGCTGGAGTCCCGAACGTCTCCAGGACCTCTTTACGGAGGACTGACCACAGAAAGACAAATCACCAAGTCACGCCCCATATGCATTTTGTCACTAGGACTTCGTCAGGAGGCTGCTTGGTGATCTGTTAAGGACATTTAAATAGAACTCGTGGACCAATTAAAAATATGCATCACAGCTTTGTCTCATTACATTAAATAGCTTCATGAATTAACACATATAAAAAAACTCTTTAAAAAAGATACATGGTTTCCAATGTAAAATACACAAGTAGTATATAAACATGATAGTATAAATGACATATTAAATGCACAGGAAATATAGCATTTAGATATAAAACTTTATATAATTAATTATTGTGAATGATGATAGACTATTAACAAACATAATCTTTTCACATAGTGAGTCTATCTAGAATATAGAAGCATGAAATGTATACAATAAATATATTAAATGCATTTATACATAGTCAAATCACATGATAGCAAGAGACTTGATAATAGAAAGCATCTTTTCATCTCAAGAGGGCTAAAAAAAAAGGCTGAAGAAAACTAAGCAATGAACATGGCTATTAACACTGGATAAACATAATATTAAATATTTAACTCTTTCCATAGACGGAATATTAGCTTTTTAAAAATGGGTAATTTCAAACTCCTCATTAAGCCAATGAGGGTACACAGTGTTTAATGTAATAATCCAAAAAGTCTCCCGTTTAGCCAGCATGTTTTCTCTATCTCCTCCTTTTTTATCCACTTTAACATGTTAAATGCCTAGAAATCTCAAATTAGCCGGGTTACTATTTTGGCAGTGTCTAAAATGTCTCGAACACTATGATTCTCAATATTATTTGTTATATTGCGCAGATGTTTTAAAATTCTAATTTTTAATGACCTCTTTGTTTTCCCGATGTACATTTTTCCACATCTACAAATCAACAAGTAAACCACAAAAGTGGTATTACAGTTGAATAACCCTTTAATTTTAAATAATTTTTCTTGGATGCTCTTAAAGGTTTTTTTTCCCTTTCAAACCATGTGGACAGACTTCACAGTTTCCACATGTATAAAACCCATCTATTGGATTTGTAGCCCTAGTATAATACGGGATAATAAAGTTAGATAAAAGAGGGAAGTTTATGGTTACTTTGTAATTAATAGATATTTAATATATATCTCAATGTAAGGAGTATATGAGGTATCATATATGTGTTAAAAATCTGCTAATATAGGAATTGTAATGTAGGTAACTACTATGTATGTAATGAAATGAGGTATTGTAATGGCTGGGCAGATGTTAATGCAGGGAGCTGAAGCATACATGGCAAGGCAAGGAGTAAAACTGTAGGAGGAAGGCATGCAGCAATCAAGGGTTATATAAGCCATGGTTGTCAGATGAACAGCCAGTGAGTGGTTCACTTGTTGGCGCTGCTTAGGTAGAGGTGTAATCAGTGGCAGTGTGCTCCATCAGGGCTAAGGCAGTGCTGATCGGGACATGCCAGCACATCAGAAGAAGTGGTGTCCATCTAGCAGTGGGTCTCAAAAGTGGTTTCCGCTGGTGGTGCCTATACTTGGGTGCTAAGGAGGTGCCTGATTATATTGAACCTCCGGGGTGCTGTATTGCCATGGAAAGGAGAGCCACCCACTGTTTCAAACAAAGACCGCTACTAGATGAGGGGTGTGGCAAATTTGATATCACTGAGTCCAGCCATTGGGTAACAGCAGCAGCACTGTTATCTCTTGTGAGTAGCGTTAACCACATTACCCCTTCACCTCATCATTACCACTCTATCAGTACAGGGATAATTTCAGTTACCCAGGAATACTAGACACTGGCATATACTATTTATTAAGAAACCTACCTAGCCTGTGGAAACATAAATACAGGAGATCAGAGTACTTCAGCCTATTAGTGCGTACATATTATACGTATATCATTTATTGAAAGGGTATCTGTAAGTGACTGCAGCAAGAGATCTGACGTGAAGAAACTCATTTATTTAGAAAGGAGGAAAGTTTCTAAAAATCCCTGTGCTCCTAAGGATACAAAGTACTTTAATTTAGTCACATAGTATAAACTTTGGAGGAATAGAACAGACTACTCTATTTAGTTACAGTACCTCGTTAATAAAAAGGGTCCAATGTCACCTAACCTGATAATAAGGGAAAGTAGCTATTACTTGAGGAACATTTCACCCCTGCATTGAACTCTCCTTAGTTAACTTTTCATGGACTGTATATATATTTCATCTTATGGAGATAGTTTTAAGCTATCAGGACTGTTAACTGGGTTCATAACTAAAGCTAATTATGGACTAAAGTAAAATTCAGTGTTTTACAGGGATTAACTTACTGTGTTCCAGGAATCCATTATTATATACTCAGGATTGTTAGAGAAACTAAGGATCTAGTGCATGTGGAGTGTAATTTACACATCGACTAAACCATCTACTGTACTTCAGCATCAATGTGTCGTAGGAAGAGAAGGGAGGGTTTGGACATAACACTCACACTGTTATTTGGAATATGTGCTACTGTGTTATGTATTCAGTAGAGTAAATTTTAAAAAGTCATATTATTTATATTTCTAGATAACTACATAGTGTAATAATTCAGATGATAAACACTGATATTGTAAAATTTTACCTTGTAAAGTTATATGTATTCTGTGTTCATAAATGATATGAGGAAGTTAAATTGTATAAAAATGTTACTTACCTGCGGAGTATCCTGTCATCCTGTTCATTCTATATTTAAGGTGAAAAACTATAGGCTTTCCCAAGCTAGCCTATTAACCATATTGCCAACGCATTAAGCTTGGGTGGAGGCACAATATATTAAACTTAATAACCATGGGTTACATTTGGAGGCATCTGCTGAGATCGAGAATATGACCTAGTATTTAGGGTAGTATCTGATTAAAATGGAAGTTTTTAGTGGAAGGATATTACTAGCAAGAATGATGAATTGGCAACTGCAGGGGGTGACAATAATACCACTTCAGAAACTACACCAGTATGTGGTATTGATGAAAAGTTAGGGCCCCAGGTAGCAGCAGCCATAAATAAAGTGGTTAATCATTTATGAAGGTGGATATTGTAGATTGAGAATATTCTCTGGAATAGTTCTTGTACCAGCAGAAGAGGAGAATTATGAGGCATAGCGAGAAACCGCTATACAACATTCTGAGGAGTGACAATGCCCTGAGTATATTAAAAAACAACGGATAGTGGAAAGTTTAGGGGGCCCTGCAATGAGAGTAATTCAGGCTACTCATAGATGTAACCCAAGTGTGAATTTGAATGTGTATTTTGAAGTTTTGGATTATTCTTATGGGATGCTTGAAGACGTTGGTGATTTGCTCGCTAGATTAAATAGCACTTATCAAGAGCTGGGAGAGAGATTAAAAAAGTATATTTATTGAATAGATCAATTGATTTACAAAATTGTTGAGAAAGAGGGTATAGAAAATAAGGATTCTGACAAATGTAGAAAGAGGAAGATATTACGGGGAGCATTACAGATCCCGTGGCACAAAGGTTAAGATGTAGTATTGATACGACCTCTCCTCCCATTTTGAATGAGCTCAGTAAAGATGTTAAATTAGAAGTCCAGATAGAAAATAGTGAGAAAACATTAAAGATAGTAAAAATGTTGATACCTGCCACTGATATCACTAACATAGATAACAGAATAGTGAAATTGATTGAACAAAATAATAAACTCGATCAGTTAATCGCTCTACAGACTAACTCTATCAGCAACCCTTCTATGACTCAACCTTCTGGATTGGGTAGAGGAGTAAACAAAGAGGAGAGCAGAGGGTACCCATAACTTGTTATCGATGTGGGCAACTAGGACATCGATCATTTGAGTGCTGGCATAGGGGGAATTCCCATAGGATGTCTAACTATATTGGATGAAGGAATGCCGCTCAGTTGGAAAATGCTGAAGGGAGGACTGTGATCCCCTCACAGACTCCCGAACAATAAATGTATGTGCAATGGGGAGTGTCCAGTGGGTTAGTACCATACCCAAAGTACTTATGAGACTGGCTCCAATAGTAAAAACCAAAATGAATGGACATGAATGTACTGTAAGGTACTTTTAGATAGTGGGTTGCAAGTATCTATTATTTTTGAAAAGTGGTATCAGGATCAAATATCTGATATATCTATACAGCCACTTAGTGGACTCACCTTATTGGGATTGAGCGAACAAAAGTATCCTTACCTGGGATATATAGTAACCAGGGGTTAAAGTGGGCAGGAACGGGGTGGAACTGAGTTCCGTCACCTCTATTGGTAGGTGGAACTAGTTCCACCTCCACCAAGTCCCTGCACAGAAGTCCCACAGACAGAATGCCACTCACTGTCTGCCTAGGGAGGCTCAATTTAGTCAGAGAAACTAGCTGAACATCCACATGACATAGAATAGTTTGTGGGGACCCCATAAAAAAACTCAGAGGCACGGCAGAAAAAGAACACTGATGATATAGAACAATTTTTTTTTCTTTTTAAGTGATCTAACATTGTAGTCTCAGCTAATGGCAAGAGTGCTAAAAAAGCATCTAAAATTTATTTCACACTGTCATGGCCCCTAAAGCTTCTGGGGGCCTAGGTGGCCCCCAGCCATTCACTTTACTGTTTCCCAAACACAACAGTGTGTGTGTGTAAAGAACAGTTTTCACACTTATTTTGGACTGTCAGACTAGCATGGCGGGAGGGTGGGGAGTAGGCTGCGGGAGAGATGAGTTCCACCACCTCTCCAGGACCACTTTAAGCCCTGGTAGTAACTGACATCAGCTTTTCAGACACATCCATTGGAACAAATAAATCCTTACTCTTGCTTGCATGGTGTGCACTAATGCCCTGGGAGATAAGGGGGATGTGCCAGTTATAATGGGAACCAATATACATTTATTTAAAACTCTGGATCAGTGGTGCAGTGAACAAGATAAAGAGCAATTAAAGGCACAAGTGAATGAATGCTATGATACAAGTGGCCTATGTACTACCATCACCAGATGGGAAAAAACCCTTGAGTCATTGGATATAGATCAGAAGACAGGGGAACTGTCAATTACAGATATTCAACACTGTTTTCAGGTAAGTGATATTGACCCTAGTAACAAGACTTGGTTGTTACATGTCATAAAGAAAAAACAAAATACCTTGGGATTTGGGATGTAGGAACCGCCATTGCGGTAGAACACAATATCAAATTAGTGGATAACAACCCTTTTTGGGAAAGATCACGAAGATTATCTCCAGCAGATTTTGGGGATGTAAGACAGCATTTACGTAAATTACTGGAGAATCATGTGATAGCTGACTCGGAAAGTCCATATGCTTCTCCCATCGTGGTGGCTTGAAAGAAAAATGGAGACATATGGTTGTGCATTGATTATAGAACACTAAATAACTGTACCATCCCTGATCAGTATACAGGGCCTGATTCAGAACTGCTCGCTAGATGCGATCGCTCACATGATGTGTATGCAAATTGCGTAGGCAGTGCTACCACACAGCAATGCATTAGCACTCCCAGTATTTCTTAAAGAGAGATCACATAGGGGCATATTCAATTGTGTTCGAGAATAGCAAAAAACCCACACCTGCGAGGTTTTTCCTGGAGGTGCGGGTTTTTTGCTATTCTATTAGGTGCGTGGTTTTTTAAAAAACAAGCACCGGGAGGTTTTTTTCATGCACCTCCTAAGTAAGTGTGATTTTTCCTAAAATCGATGATTTTAGGAAAATTCACTGGACTTGCTCTTACACCCCCGTGGCAGCCCCCTTGAGGACTAATTAAGCAATTGGAAGTATCCAGTTAGCTTAATTAGTCCTTAATTACTCACCATTCGAAGCGCTGTCTTCTGCATCTTCTTCTGCATCCAGCGTCGGGAGCCGGCTCTTCTGCAGCAGGGTGAGTATGTCAGTGTGTGTGATGTATGTGTGTGTATGTGGCCCCCCCGGAATGGGCACTGGGAGAACTACATCTCCCAGCAGCGCTTGCTCCTCCCATCAGCCCCCAGGACTCCTAGCAGCCCGCTCTCCAGTAAGAAGAGTGAGGGGAAGCCACTGGGAGCTGCGGAGACCCCCTGCCAGGTAGGTGATTTTTTAATTTTAATTTTTTATTTTACGCGGCTCTGAAAACCTTGCGACCGATATTTTTTTAATTGAATACCGCGGGTAGCAGGAGCGCGCATAACCACGGTATTCCGGAATTGGGTGCGAGGTGCGCGAGGTTTTTAACTTGCTAAACTTCACGCACAATTGTATATGCCCCATACAGTCAGGTCCATAAATATTGGGACATTGACAGAATTTTCAGATTTTGGCCTCTATTCACCACCACAAAGGTTTTGAAATGAAACAAACAAGATGTGCTTTAACTGCAGACTTTCAGATTTAATTTGAGGGTAATTACATCCAAATCAGGTGAACGGTGTAGGAATTACAATAGTTTCAATATGTGCCTCCCACTTTTTAAGGGGCCAAAAGTAAAGGGACAAACTAAACAATCCTAAATCTAACTTTCACTTTTTAATACTTTGTTGCAAATCCTTTGCAGGCAATTACAGCCTGAAGTCTGGAATGCATAGACATCACCAGACGCTGGGTTTCATCCCTGGTGATGCTCTGCCAGGCCTCTACTGCAAATGTCTTCAGTTCCTGCTTGTTCTTGGGGCATTTTCCCTTCAGTTTTGTCTTCATCAAGTGAAATGCTTGCTTCATCGGATTCAGGTCTTCACATCTTGTTTGTTTCATTTCAAAGCCATTGTGGTGGTGAATAGAGGCCAAAGTATGAAAATTCTGTCAATGTCCCAATATTTATGGACCTGACTGTAGTGTATGCAGACACCCTGTCTTAAGAAGTGTATGCAATCATTGGTACTTCGGATAACATCGGATGCAATCGCAGCGCTTCATGTTGACCATACCCTGTCGCAAGCATTGCGAGCACATCAGTGTAAAAATAAGCAAAGTGACGTGTACTATGATGCTTTCTTTTAATTATGCACACATCTAAAATGCCAATGAGATGCTCAGGCATGCCTGCGTTTGCACCTTCACTTCCCCATTTTTAATGGCCAGCCGCTGTTACCACCTACAAATGGCTTCCCCTGTTACTCACTCTGCTGGGCTGTCTATGCGCAGCAAGCAAATGCATTGTGAACTCTTGCTAAGGTATGGGCATGCGCACTGCGATGCATCCACATGCGCACTGCAAATACATACACATGCACACAATGCATACCATCGGCAGCAGGGAGAGTATGCATCTTAGCGAGCGGGTTTGAATGAGCTCCACAGTTCCCAAGGTGGAAGAAGCTCTCGACTGCCTTCAGGGAAGCAATTGGTTTTCAGTTTTAGACCTTTGATGCGGCTATTATCAGATACTAATGAATGCTGAGGATCGAGAAAAGACGGTTTTTATCTGACCTATTGGCTTCCTCGAGTTTTTCAAAATTCCACAAGGTATAAAAGGTGCCCCTGCCACTTTTCAATGCACTATGGAGAAAACCATCAGTGATATGTGCTACAGAAGTGTTAGTCTATTTGGACAGCATTATTGTATATGGAAGAACACAATTCCTTTTGAAAGTGCTTGATTGATTAGCCGCAAAGAGATTGAAACTCTATTGACAAATGCAAGTTCTGTCAAACATCCATCGAATATTTAGGGCATGTAGTCAGTAAAGAGGGTATTTTCACCAACCCTGATAAAGTAATAGCAGTGACTCAGTGGCCCCATCTGCAAACTCTCAAAGAATTAAGATCTTTCTTGGGGTTCTGTGGCTATTATAGAAATTAGTGCCTCAGTATTCTAAAATTGCAAGACCATTGACAGATCTTACCAAGGGATATCCTCCTGTCCAAAGACACCACTCCCAAATAAAAATAAAGTCAGAACAAGTCAATATTTTAAGCACTCTGAAGCATTTGGAGATAGATGGGCTGAGCAATGTGACAAGGCTTTTGTGAACCTGAAAAAGTTGTAGACTAACTCACCTGTACTAGCATAAGCTAACCCACAGCTACCATATGAGGTTCATGTGGATGCTTCTTTTGACAGATTAAGGGGAGTGTTGTACCAAAAACATGGAGATCAGCTAAAGCCAGTATCCTATGTTAGTAGAGAATTAACTGCCAGTGAAAAACTATACCCTGTACACAAATTAGAGTTTTTGGCACTAAAATGGACTATAGTAGAGAAATTCCATGATTATTTGTATGGAGTGTCATCTACTGTACACAAAGTCATTTATTCTTAAATATGTTAGCACCACTGCGAAGCTAGATGCAACAGGACATCGCTGGTTGGCTGAATTATCCAATTATCACTTTAAAATAAATTATAGGCCAGGACTAAGTAATACAGATGCGGGTGCCCTTTCTAGGTGGCCCCATCCTGAAGTACCTGATATTGAAGAAGAATGGATTGAAGTTCCTGCTTTGGCTGTACAAGGACTATGCCATCATGTTAATTGTGCATTTCAATAACCTCAGGAAGTCATTAGTGCGAGTGGAGCATCAGATTCAGCATGTATTGTTGGCTAACGGTATTGGGAAATTTGCAAATTCTTTCAAAAGGAGAGATGGCAATAGTAATAGTAATAGTTATTTTAGAATGGAAACAACCAGAGCCATTTCCTCGGGACATGTCAAAAAGAGCCAAATTGCTACTCTGTCAAAGACCAAGATTAATTATACAGAAGGAGGTGTTGTACCTAAAAATTAGAAAACCTGATGGGAAATACCAGTTCCAACTTGTAATACCATACAAATATCGGGGTACTGTATTAAATGAGATGCACAATAAACATTGACATCAGGGATATGACAAGACCCAGGGGTTGATCTTGGATGAATTCTATTGGCCCTTCATGAACAAAGATATAGCCAACCATTGCAAAATGTGTGGTAATTGTCTGATAAGAAAAACTCTTCCTACACATTCCGTTTCCCTTGTCAATATTACCAGCACAGGCCCTATGGATCTTATACTGTATGTATTGATTTTTTGTCTCTTGAGGGTCCCAAAGGGAAAGAAAGACAAATTCTAGTTATTACTGATCACTTCACCAGATATGCATAGCATACATCACTAGGGATCAAAAAGCCATTACAGTAGCTCAGACCCTTTGGGAGAATTTTTTTATCCATTATTGTTTGCACGCACGCATTCATTCAGATCATGGAAGGGATTTTGAGAGTCAGATAATCAAATAATTATATATATGCTGTGGCATAAAAAAATCCCACACTACCCCCTATCATCCTCAGGGAGATCCTCAACCAGAAAGATTTAACAGGACTCTGTTAGATATGTTAGGTACTCTGGACCCACAGCAGAAACATCACTGGAATCGTCACATATGTCATCTGGTACATGCATACAATTGTACTAAAAATGAAGCCACTGGATATTCTCCTTATGCACTTATGTTTGGAAGAGAAGCTAGATTACCCATAGATGTGAGTTTGGGTATTTCAATGTCACCTATGAAACATCCTACATATACTAAGTATATTGGTCAACTGCGACACAAATTGAGAGAAGACTATGATTTTGTGCAGAGAACTGCTCAGAAATTGGAGGAGAAAAATAGGAAATGATATGAAGTAAAAGTGAAAGAACATATTCTAGCTCCTGGAGATAGGGTATTAATTAGGCAATTGGGAATTCTGAAACGGCAAAAATTAGCCAACAGATGGCGGGTAACACCCTATATAGTAGTAAAAAAATTAGCTAATCATCCTGTTTATCAATTAATCTCAGAAAACCAAAGGGGACCTGTGTTAACTTATCATAGGCAGCATTTATTACCCATAAATCAAGTTGTTAGATTTCCTAAAAGAGATGTCTCTCCATTTCCAACTGTTAAGACAGCAGATACAAATAGATTTAACAGTACATCCCCATCTACTAGATGTACAGACATCCCTTCTGATGACTATGATGGTACAAAGTAGGATGATGAAAGTATAGTGTATGAAGGATATTTTTAATCCAGATAGTGTTAATTGCCTAACCCTAACCCTCCCCCCTTAGTGCCTAACCTTAACCTACCCCCGGTGGTGCCTGTACCTAACCCCCCCTGTCTGGAGCCTGACCCTAACATCCCCCTGTCTGGAGCCTAACCCTAACATCCCCCCTCCCACAGCCAAACTCTTAGTCCCCCCAGGGCACTTAAACCTAACCCTTCCCCACGCGGCTAATACTCACCTTGTCCTGGTCTCCTTATGATTGGGATGTCGGCTGCCAGGATTCCAACATTGGCATCCCCAGTCATGTCAGGATTCTAGCGCCGGTGTTCGCTAGAATCTGGCACCTGGATTTTGGCTGTCGGCATCTCGATCATTCAGATATTAACCGCATCCCATTGATAATATAAGATATGCTCAACTCTAAATAAAGTGCACTGGAGCAACACAGAGCCTATAGGCTACTATAGGTAGACAAATATGAATTCAGATTGTAAAGTAGAGAAAACCATTACACATAATTTATTCTGGATGAAAGCATTTGAGCTTCATAAATGCCCTGAAATTGGGAATAATTTAGATTTTTTTGTTTACTTGTTAAATAAATTTTAAAACAATGTACTTACAATTTAAAATGACAAATGAATTCACTTAAATAAAAAAAAATAATTTCTATTAAAAAGGATATTTGATCAAATCTGATTTATTTTCCATTAGACTGTACCAAAATTCCACTTTGCTAATTATAACTTTATGAGAATAGATTGCTTATCCTCTGTCATGAAAATACTTTTTCCTATAATTCACTTTATCACGCACACACTGTCAATTTACATTTTATAAGGATACTTAGAGATACTATGCAGTATAATTTTATATATTTAGTACTATGAACTTCAACAAAGTGTCTCATATTGTCTATTTTTACATTTATCGCATATAACTCCCAACAGTCTCTAACTCATCTCTAAACATCTAAATAATTTGACAACAATCACTGCATAAACTGGTATAAGAAATTGCCCTTGAACGATCTTTGGCCCTCATTCAGAGCCGTACGGTCTGAGCAGAGCACACGCTCTGAATGAGGGCCGTTCTCCATAACTATGGAGCGTCCTCCAGGACGCTTGTATAGCTGTGGGTCACCACCCACAGCCTATACGAGCGTGCAGTTTGATGGCCGCGATGGTCTTGACCATTGCGACCATCGAAACTGCGAGCCGGAGCAAGCGGTTGAGGTTTTCAACCGCAAGGCCCGGAGTGATTTTGGCTCTATCAGAGCCAAAATCACCCCCACTGACATCACTAGTGATGTCAGTGGGCCGGCTTCTGACTGTAGGCGTTCCCTTAGGAACGCCCCTGTCAGGGAGGCACGCCCCCGGCACGCCCACCAAAGGGGGCGTGCTGTCAATCAACATTGACAGCACGCCCCCTTTGATCAGACACAATGAGCAAAGGAAAGTCCTTCGCTCGTCGCGTCTGGCGCATGCGCACGACGGAGCTCCCTCCGTCATGCGCATGCTCAGTGCAGAACATCGACCCACTTGCGAGCGGACAGCCGCTCGCAAGTGGGTCTGAATCAGGCCCTTTGTCTGCAACCAGTTTTTTTATGCATACAAAAAATGATGGCCTTGCCAGTTGAAAAATGATTATTTTATCTGCAAAAGAATACTAAACTAGTTAGGGAATCAATCAAAATTTAAAAATATTAAGATGCACATGTTTCAGATACGGTCATAATACTGACGCTCAGAATTCCAGTGCCAGAATCCCGACACCTGTCAGAATCCCGGTGCCCGCATCCCAAAGGTAAGCAGAGAGGTTAGGGGGATGGTTAGGGTTAGGCACTAGGGGAAGGGTTAGGGTTAGGTACTAAGGGGAAGGGTTAAGTTTAGCGTCCAGGGAAGGGGAGGTTATATTTAGGCACTAAGGGGAGAGGTTAGTTTTAGGCAGCAGGGAAGGAGGGTTAGCGTTAGAGGTAGGAGAGGAGAGGCCTAGGAAACTGATTCTGTCGGGAGGCTGGCGTCATGGTTCTGACCGCCTGGATCCCAAGCGCCGGCATCCCGTACTCAACCCCTTATACCAACTCTTGGCCTTTCATTGACTATTCTTCTGTCTTCTTTTTTCAACAATGCAGGTGAGCAGCTGCTGCACCTGGTTTTGTGGCACAGTGGTAAAACAAAAATGTTATGTTTTTGATAAAATGATTACGATATGGTAAAAGAGTGGAGAAGTTGTATGTTAGGGGTCTCCCTTGCTATGCACAGGAGCTTACAATAGTTTTCAATGTATTAAAGGAGCTCTGAGCTGGTGGAAATCAAACCTTGTATACTGTGAGTACGAAATACGAATACGTATTTTATAAAAATAAATGTGGAAATGCTTAATTTATTGAATGGAATAGGAGACTGCAATTAGATGTAATATTTACACTTTTGCACAGTGCACCTTTTCAGATTTCCCTCCTCTCAGCACACATACTTGCATCCTTGTGTGTCCACAGTAGGCATGCTCATCTGTATGAAGAATTGTATACATCTACCGGTGTGCCTTCCCCTTTTCATATGCTGTGTATAGTTTTTTATTTTTAATAAAGGGTTAACCCATTCAGTGTGTGTGTACTGTACATATTGTAATATTTTCTTCACAGGAGGACTACAGGTGACAGTAGGCCTTTCATTTCCAGGCATGCTGGCACTTGTTGTTCCACATGTTCCAGCATGTCGTGGTAGGCTGTCTGGGACCACTGTAAAGAACTATTTTAAAATCTATTTTTACACCATTCAACCCACACCCATTGCCTCCAGGGGTATGAGGAATAGATCCTCGGGAATGGGTGACCCCATTTTTTTGAGGGAGTCTCCACTTTCTGAAGACTTCCAGCCCTGGGATGACTAGTTTGGAACTGGTTTTACAATACAGCGGGGGGACCCCATATAAAGTGTTCCCTGCTATAGTGTAAGACCCCCAGCTAGGTCAGCCTGGTGCTGGTTAATGAAAAATCATGGGAACTGCAAGCTGATTTTGTCCTCAGTGTTCCATGACCAGACCAGGTTGAAAGGTACCAGGCTGGTTTTGGATTTAGAGGGGATTTCCAACTGCAACAGCAGCCGCCATGAGTGTATGCAAAGCTGTCAGAATAAACCTTGCAGCTAACAAAGATGGCATTAGTCCGTTGTAGCCTATGGGCTATATTTCACAAAAAATACCCAGCGAGGATCCTGGAGGAGCCCTCCCCAGCAATGACCACCACATACGGAACCCCTATCCCTGCATGTGAATGTTAGTACATTCAGGATGTATATAATTTCTTGTTTCCGTGAATAGTGGCAATACAAATTACAATTATACTGTCTGAAACCCTATAATTAATAAATATGCCCCTGGTGAGGTAGTTCAGAGCTTGTCACAAACCCCCAGCATCATACGCACTGCTATACAGGACTTTTTAGTGCTGCACCTGCTACTCTGTGGCATTCCCTCCATCATAAAACAAGACTTTCCTCTAGCCCATAAACTTTCAAGGGTACCCTCATTCATGTATTTATATTATTGAGCACTCAGTGTTACTCATTTGCTTTTTATAGCCATGGTGAGGAGTAGCGCTGATATATATTTTACACTTCTATAATGTTTTACATCTTCTTAACTGCCCTAACCTACTGTATGTTGCGCAATCACCACTACTGTACATAGTGTATCTAATGGAAGTACATTAGGTTGGCTGGCGTTACATATAGGATAGTGGCAAATGCAGGAATCCTAAATGGGGGTTTCCAAATGCTGAATTTTAGAGTGCGTGTGGACAGTCCACCAATAGAGCATAATTAGCACTTATTGGGGTAAATGTATTATAGCGGCACTTACCATGGCGAAGCAGGAAGCACTACCGATGAGATGTATAAACATCTCATCGGCCGGAGAGGGGGAGCATTAACTCCCCCCTCCAGCGCTACCTGCTAGAGACAGCAGCGCATCAGCCAAGTGCTGATGCGCTGTGTCTCTGTCCCGGCCGGCTCCACTGAGCATGCGCGGGATCTCGCAAGTATCGCGAGATCCCCGCGTGGAGCCGGCAGCCGCCGCAGCAGGGACAGCGCTGTCCCTGCTGTCGGGATAGGCTAGCACCAGGCTGTAGCTGTCGATAATGACAGCTACAGCCAGACGAACGGTCATGCGGTATGACCGTTTGTACATGGCACTGACGCTCGGCGCTGATATCTTGTAGATAGCAGCGCTGATAATACCAGGGGTGCATAGCGCCCCTGTCATTTACCACCCAGACCCCCGATAATACATCGGGGAGAAGCGGTATCAGCGCACATAACGTGCACTGATACCGCTTCTGGGCTTCGTACATCTCCCCCATTCAGCTTTAATATGCATCATACAAAGTGCATTGTGGGTCATAATTCCAGCATATACAGGACCAGAGATCACAGTAAGCCATTAGATGCATCAGTGGGGCCATCCTGCCTGAGCTGAGTGTTATTATGTCAGATGTGGGAACCATTCCAGAGCATGGGGGCAAGTCCAAGAGTCTGGGGGAGCAACAGAAGAACATAGTACTGCCCTGGACATACTGTATATGTACATATTGGTCTCATCATGCAGTGGATACTGTAAGCCTTGGAGAGAGATAAAGTGAACAGAAATAAAGAGCCTGATTCAGACCCATTCGCTAAGCTGCGAACGCACACTATGGGTGATTATGGCACATTTGTGCATGCGTATGCATCAAAGTACGCATGCGCGAACCAGTCACTGCAGCCGGGAATCATGCACTCGTAGTACACAGACTGGACGCTACTTTGAGTGACAGCGCCATTTGTGGGTGGTAACAGGGGAAGGTGCTTGTGAACAGGGGAGTGGTGCTGCGAACGCAGGTGTGTCTGGGTGTCAAAACAGAGTTTTATGGGTGTGCATAATTAGCAAATAAGCATTATTGTACATGTTACTTGGTTGTATTTCAGTCTGCACTGATCGCAGTGCTTGAGGTGGGGTAGGGTTTACCTCAAGTGATGCATGCGGCTCTGATGGCTCTCGATGTAATCGATTAATTACACACTTTCTGGAGATGACGTGTGGTATAAAAGAAAGGTGGGCATCTTTATACTCCGGTGTGCGCTCACTGCCGACACTCTCTAAGGCATAGAGGGTGTACATACACCAGACAGTGCGATTGTGGAATTTGCATACCCGGTCCCTGACAGCAGTGAGAGAGCGCAGTTTAGCGTCCGGGTCTGAATGAGCTCCAAAGTCCCAACCAATCAGCTCCTAACTACCATGTCACAGGCTGTTTTTGAACAATGGCACAGAAACAGATAAACTCCAAATTATTAATAATATATATAAATGCAATAAAATTTTGCAATCAATAGAGTTTTTTAGCATAATCATGGCCAAGGTTAAGGGCCTACCCACCATATCCAGGTAACCTCTTTCGGGTAGGTCCCTAACATACTATGGTTCAAATCCAGAGTGCAGGACCCCCCAAAACTAGCCCAGCCAAGCTGCCCCAGGGCACCACCATAGTAAGAAAAGTGCAGTGTAAAGAGATAGTTAGGAGCAGCTGCAGCTGCATATACTGTATTTGAAAAATGACAGTTAGGAGCTGATTGGTTGGGACTTTGGGGGTCATTCAGACCCGGTCGCAAGAGCTGAGTGCTCTCAACCGGGTCTATGTTCCCAACTGGGCATGTGCACGTTCGAGCCGGCTCCGACATGCGCATGTGCGAGACCCGGCTAGCGACAGGCACTCCATCGCTAGGGGTCTCACACCAAAGGGGGCAAGCTGTCAATGGTGAGTGACATCTCGCAGCGTTTGGGAGGCAGGCATGGGGCGTGGCCAGCCAAATGGAGGCATTCCCGAAGGAACGCTTGCCATTTGGGGGCAGCCCCACTGACATCAGCAGTGATGTCAGTGGGGAGCTTCCTGCTTGATCAGAGCTGGAAGCTCCCTGGGGCTTGCGAGTGCTGATACCCAACCTTAGGGTTTCGTCGCAAGCCCCGATGGTCAAGACCATCGTGACCAGCACCCTTGTCGGTCACTAGAGCTGTGGGTGGTAACCCACAGCTTTGCAATCGACCAATAGGTGGCACTACAAGATGCAAGCGGCCGCCCTCATTCAGAGCAACCGCTTGCATCTAACGACCGCCTCTGAATGAGGTCCTTTGTCTCCATCCACTTTATCACCATCCACAGAGAAGTAAAAAGACCCCACATTTCCAACAAATCAGCTCCTAACTGTAATTTTTCAAACAAAGCCTGTAAAGTGACAGGAGCTGATTGGTTGGTACTCTATCTCCATCCACCTTATCTCACTTCAAAACTTAAGCCCTGATTGAGGGCCGGATGCTCTTTCAGACCACTTGTTCTGAATCAGGGCATTTTTTGGGGGGGGATCTTGCCTCTTGGCCGTTCGCTAAGCTGTGGGTGACCACCCACAGCTTTTGCGAGTGGCCAAGTGATGGTCGCAATGGTCGCGACCATCAGGCTTGTGATGAAACCCTTGTGGTAGGGTCTCATTCCTGCAAGCCCCATTGAGCTTCCTGCTCTAATAGAGCAGGAAGCTCAACTACTGACATCACGATTGATGTTAGTAGGGCCACCCTCAAACGTCAGGTGTTCCTTCAGGAATGCCTCCATTTGGCCAGCCACCCCCCCTCCCCGCCTACAAAATGGGGCGAACTGTCGATCAACATCGACAGCCACCCCGTTTTGTTGCGAGCCCCAGAGCAAGTGATTTCTCGCTCGCTCCGGGGCTCATGCACGCACAGTGCGCACTTGGTGTGTGTGCACTGCCCGGCCATCAACCCGCTTGCGAGCGGGTCTAAATCAGGCCCTTAGTACATGGGCCCTGATTCAGAGCCGGACGCTCTGACAGAGCGCTTGCTCTGAATCAAGGCTGGCCTTCTGTTTTTTTAGAGCGGCCTCACTGGGCCACCATCATGCGCACTGGGCCACCATCAGCCCGCTTGCGAGCGCATAGTGCTCACAAGCGGTTCTGAATCAGGCCCATAGACCGCTATGTGAGTGGCATTAAGGAGGCTACTGTGTGTTTGGAATATGTAGTGCCTCAGTGTCATTTTGTTGCATCACATTGCAACTAAAATGCATTTTTGGGTGAAAAAGATGCCCAGTGCAAGCCGAGTCACACGGGACCTGGCACGCAGAGAAGTGCTGTTTGGTGTGACTGTGGCAATAGTGTATGAGAAAACATCTGTTGTTCAGTTAAACTTACATTTATTATCCTTCCATATTCAAAAACCCTCTGACATAACACAAACTGACAAGAATTCCATGGGCCAAATGTAATAGGGTGAGAGTTTAGAAAATGTGAGAGTTTAGCAGTAAACTCTCACATTGGTTGAGTCTTATCTTCAAAATGGGAAAACATCTGAATGAGATTTTAAATCGTGAGAGTTTTTTAAGTCTAAAAAAACATGCAAGTTCACTCTGTTACTTTGTTTTTGGACTCTATTACATTGGCAAAGTTTAAAAAGTGTCAGAAACTCTCACTTTTCTAAACTCTCACCCTACATTTGGCCCCAAATCTGCGTGCTAACCTCAGTAATGGAGCTGTTGTGCACATCTGTGCCAGACAAGAGAGAGTGGAGATAAGGGGCAAAAATCCAAATGAAAACAAAAATCCTTGTACATATTTTTCTTGATATGTTCAAAGGGGATTACCTTTCTCTTCTACCTGCAAACACTAAAGCAGAGATGCTTATCAGTGCTGGCATAGGCACCTATGGCAGTGTTAGAAGATGCAGATATTACTGAAATGTCACTTAAAGTTCAGCTTCTGCTCCAGCGCTGATTTTACCACTTGAAGCTGCCAATATGTTTCTCCTCACGTGAACAGTGGGCCTGATTCAGACCTGGTCGCTAGATGCAGACGCTCGCTCCCAGTGTATGCAAATTCAGCTAACTGATGTCAAGGCAGGCGATTGCACGGCAAGGCATAAGCACGCCCACTATGTCTTTGCGTGCAATCACTTTGTGCATGCAGACGCCCACCATCCTGTCTTTAGCCGGCCACTAGCGAACGTCATCTCCAGGAAGTGTATACAACCATCGGTACATCGGGTTTCATCGGAACTGACTGCAGCGCTTGCGGTTGACTGTACCCTACTGCAAGCACTTCAGTGTATAATTCAACCAAGTGACGTGTACTATAAAACTGCCTGTTAATTATGCATGCCTCTGAAATGACGTTAAGATGCTCGGGCATGCCTGCATTCGCACCTCCACTCCCCCGTTTCCAGTGGCCTGCCCCTGTTACCACCCACAAATGGCTTGACCTGTCACTCATTCAGCTGGGCTGTCTCTGCTGGGTGAGCAATTGCTTCCCGATCACTCGGACTAGTTTGCGCACACGCACTGCGATGCATACACATGCGCACTTTGTAAAACATTGCTCGCTCTGAGCGATCACTTGCTAGTGAACGGGTCTGAATCAGGCCCAGTGTCAGGTAAGCAGGAAGTGTTCCATGTTATATATTCATTTGACAATAAAGTTTGTTCTTTGTTTTTTTGTCTCATGTGAGGTAACAGCTTGTGCAGTCAAGACAAAAGTTGTGTTGTGCGGCAGTTCACTAATCACTGATCGCTCACTTTCTCTCTCTGGTGATATTACTGAGCACTTGCCCGATTATGACATCGTAATCATGCAATCGCTCAGTAATCATGCACAAATTGTGCACTATAATGTCGGAAATGACCAGGGATGTGCGCTACCGCTGGTCGTTTCTGTCTTCTTTCATCACCTGAACATGCAGGCCAATCTGGCGATAACGACAGATTGACAATGATCAGGATTGATGGAGGGTGCCTGCACTGAACGACATATCGTTCAGGAATGACTGTATGATTATGATGTCATAATCATACTGTCAAGCTATTAGGAAAGACAGTACGATTACATTATAATCGAACAGTCATTCCTGATCCCCTGTAGGCGATGATAGATGATGGAAACGACCAGTTGGAGCACACATTGCCGGTCATTTTCGACATTATACTGCACGATTTGTGCACGATTGCTGAGTGATTGAACGATTACGTCGTCGTAATCATGTGATCACTCAGTAATATCGCCAAGTGTGTACGCATCTTGAGGTTAGTTTTGTCTATATACATTTTGCATAAAACGTTTCCTAACTTGCCGCAATAATAGGTGAAGCAGTGGTGTCATTAACAACCTGGTATAGGCAGTGTTAGTATATATCCTGTGTCACTACTATTTCCCTCATGTGCTGAGACAGATACAGTAAGACAGTTATTAGCAACTGCTCTTTTACTATTAAAACTACTTGAGTGTATGTGTAGCTTATTGAGGTGCCAACACACCCTGTGTTAACATAGTTTATATTGGGTACTTGTAATGATATATCTGCTTGTCTGGGAGAAAACAAAGCAAATTGTTCATCAATGAAAACAGATTCAGACTCAGTATTGGAAAGAAACCAAGGTTATTACAACAAGATACCTGTTTATATCCCTCATCTTCCCACACCACTATAATTGGCATACTGTATTTAGTGGGATATCCCCTGAAAACAGCCATATTTCAGGGGTACCCACAAATATTAAGGAACCCCAGGATTTAACAAGGATGGTCTGCAGCTGATAAATCTCATACCTGCTGTGCTCCCACATCATTTATGACCACAAAGTAACCTCCATAGTATTTATGGGACTGCTATGGTGGAGGTTTGTACTCACCCACGCTGTGTGCCAAAGATTTGTCAGAAATAGACATCCCATGTCCATCAGCACGCATCAACCAAGCACAGAAGTCAGGCTACATGCCAACAAAATTTCTGCATGATGCATCTGTTGTGTGTGTCCGCATGATAGCCTCCCAGTTGCCACCAAGAAACTCCTATTTTATGGAAAGCTATGTCTGTTTAAGATCCAATGTGTATGGAGCTCCTTGCCACTGTGGAAGCTTTGTGCTGTGTGTGTTTGCCATTTTTGGCATGTATGCAGTCAGCAGAAAGTTGCAAGATCAGTCACTTTTGAATGTGTTGACATTTCAGAATCAGGCCTAATATATTTCCTATTAGTACCAAATTCAACACAGCTGACCCTCTAATTAATGTAAAAGGATATTGTCATTTAAAATTGCTAACAAATATATTCCTTTGCCAGAAGCACAAGTTTCATTGTCTGAATATAGATCTGAATGGTTAAAATCACCCATGATGACACTGACCACCACATTTTTCAGTTCTATCCTCTCAATTTGCAATAATAATTAGAGTAATTATTGTGCAAATATTTATCCTAAGTGGCTAATTAAACACACAGCCAATACGTTACAGGGATTTGTTCTCCATGTGTAGCTACATACAATATAGATGCTTCATTCTGGTGATCTTCACAGCCATGGCATAAGTTTACCCCAGATGCCCAGAGGTAAGATATAATTTGTTGCCCCCCCATCACAGCCACTGACACTGTAATGTAGCAATCCGCATGCAGACAGGCTGCAGATAGATGAAGGCAGCAGTTGATGGTCCGACATGGACTTCTCCACTAGTGTATGGTGGCTTCTCAGGTGCCATGAAGGGGTGCCATGTATTGGGCAGCCATGACGGTACACTTTGGTACATAGTTACAGCCCTAAGTGGGGTGAATATGTTGTGAACAATGGAGGAGGTTCCCCTTCAGAGCTGGAGCCTGTCGACAGGGGCTCCATTGTCTCCCATAGTTCTGCCCCTGCGTCACAGATATTTCACAGATAGGACTGATATTAAATAGGATTTTATGTATACACAAATTTCTTTCCTTTTTCAAAATAGTTTCCTATCCTTCCTAAGCATACGTACTGAGGATAATTTATTGTTGGACACGTAACAAGTGCAGCAAAAATTCAAATTATTAAGTATGTTATATGTACATTTTACATTTATGAAATACCTTTTATTAAAGAGTCAATATGCTGTACCATCCTACAGGGGTTGAATAAGCCACTAAGACTAAAAAGAAGGTTGGGAGAACTAGAGGAAAAAGGGCTGCCAAAAAGACCACCAAAAAAGAGGAACCTACAGGAACTTCTGAGGTAACGGGAATATTTAATATTTCCAGTACACCTTTGTCCACAGACGAACTAAGCCTATTAAAAAAGAGCCTATCTTACGCACCAACAATGAGTGCAACTAAGTTTAATACCTTTATAGATCTAAAATTATACATCAAAAAACTAACTTTAAAACAAAAATTGTTAAAAAAGGAAAATGCCCCTATTAAAAATTGGGATGAGAGAATCAATAATCCAAAATGAAAGATAAATTCAACATTCTACCCTATAGAGTCAAAGGGTCCATCTATAGAGATGTTCTCCCAGCTGGTAAAGAAGGATTTGGACACCAAAAATATGGGTAAAACCAGACCAAATTCGACAATAAAAGAAACACAGGCCATAAGAAAATTGGCTAGTAATACCAATATAGTAATTAAAAATGGCAATAAGGGGGGGGACATTGTAATAATGGACCGGGTATTCTATGAAACAGAAGCTTTTAATTTGTTGTCAGATACTGATTCCTACAGAAAGGTAGACGGTGATCCCACCGCTAAATTCTTGCAGGATCTGAACCAGATCTTAGTGAAAGGTATGAACAATAAAGTTATAACATTGGAGGAATACAAATATATTTATAATAGTGCACCAAACATAGCAACACTCTATCATATCCCAAAAATACATAAGAATTTAACATCTCCCCCGGGCCGCCCGATAGTGTAGGGAATTGGATCTTTGACATCAAGGATTTCGGACTATGTGGATTTATGTATTAAGAATTATGTACCCAAGCTAGATTCCTATATTAGAGATTTGACACATATCTTACAGGTTCTTAAAGAAATGAAATGGGAAAAAGGATATAAGTGGTGCTCAATAGATGTACAGTCGCTTTATATGGCAATTCCTCATGATAGAGCTAATTAGGTAATTAAGAACAGAGTAAAAGAAGATCCCGTAATAAGTCGACAAATTGGAGTTTATTTGTGAATGTCTGAAATTTGTCTTGAAATATAATTATTTCCTGTTTCTGGATGAGTGGTACTTACAGGTCTGTGGAACGGCCATGGGCACAATTTGTGCACCTAGCCTGGCGAATCTGAATATGGGTGAATGGGAAAGAGATATAATACATACCACCAAACAGATCATCCTCTATAAATGCTTCATAGATGATATACTTCTAATATGGGAGGGTACAACAGATGAATTGAAGAAATTCATAGAGGAGTTAAATGATAACCAGTATAATCTGAGATTTACCTCCACTATCAGTGAGAAGAAAATACAGTTCTTGGACCTAGTTCTGAGTACTGAAAATTTCCCTGAAGTGACTACTATAGAGACATATACACACTTTAAAAGTGTTGATAGCAATAGCTATCTGGAGTTTAACAGTTGCCACCTTCATTGGTGGAAAGAATATATTCCTTTCTCCCAGTTTTATCACCTAGGACGTAATTGTACGAATATTGCTAAATATGATGAACAAGCTAATATTTACATTAATAGATTTGAAGAAAGAAGTTACCCTAAAAAATTGGTTCAAAATTCAATGACTAGAGCAAGAAATATGGAAAGGGAAAATCTATTGCATTATAAAGAGAAAGGGTTGATTAATGATAAACGTTATAACTGTCCTTTTGTAACACAGTATTCAAGTTCAGAAAAACAATTAAGTAAGATCTTAAATAACAATTGGCATATATTGAAACTTGATCCCATTCTATCAGACTATTTACCAGATCGACCTAGTATAGTATATAAGAAAGCAAAGAATCTCAAATCCATTATATCTAAGAGCTTTATAGAACCACTGAGGCAGAATACCAATTGGAGTGAGTTTTTGGTGGACCTAAAAGGATTCTTTCCCTGTGGAAAATGTAAAGTTTGTCCATTGGGAAAGTAGGGCTCCCAAGTTGTAAAGGGCCCAGATACCAGTAGGTCTAATACTATACAGTCATTCATTAACTGTAACTCCATGTTTGTAGTTTACCAGATCACATGTCCTTGCAGACTAAAATATATTGGGAAAACTAAATGTTGTTTGAAAATAAGAATCTTGGAACACCAAAGCAATATAAAAAATGGAGTAACAAATCATAGTATACCTAGACATTTTCAACTTGCACATAAAGGGAATCTGGAGGGTTTGAGATTTAAAGGTATAGAATGGGTCCCCCAAAACAAAAGAGGGGGAGATAGAGATAAATACCTAATTAAAAGAGAAACCTATTGGATAATTACATTAAATACCCTAGTGCCATATGGACTTAATGAGGGTTTCGAGATTACGTCCTTTATTGAAAAGATAACTATTTTTTGTTATTCTGGAAGTTCAAAGAAAATGTATGATGATCTGTTGGGTAGGTGTCTGTGTGAAGTACATGTATTCCAGGAAGTATACTAGGTTGCAAATATCTAGAAAATATCTGAATAGAATGTTGTAGCATAGGACTATGACCTCTATTAATCCTGTAGTTATAAGGGTAATTTACTGTTTAGAGGTTTTCCCTATTCACAAAACAACCATATAATCCTTTAATATTGAAAAGAACTATAAGTAAGGAAATGTGTGTTTATGGTCCTCGATTGAGTATAGGTTTAGGTAATTATGTGTATTTTTTTCGTAAATGTTTATAGATAATTGCCTATTGTTATATGAGAGGCATCGATGGTCACATTGATACTAGGTTTTTTAAAACTAAGATTATCAGTGAGCCGATTGGTATCATTGCTGTTCAGAATATAGGTCAAGTAAATTGGAGAAGACTTCAAAATGATTAATCGGTATACCGATGTAACACATCGACAGTTTGGTTTATGATGTAAGACATCTGATGATGCAGGGAGACAATTTTAAGGCCTCTGTTTACCTTACTAACTATATTAAGTATTAAATGTACAGTTTTGTAAATTATAGGTCATATAAGTGGAGGAAACTCCAACAAAGAATAATCGATGTACCGATGTAAAACATCGATAACCCACTGTATGCTACAGAGTCTGGTGCGGGGAGGCTATTTTAAGGACCCCGTACAGCGTATTTACTCTTTAATAAAAGGTATTTCATAAATGTAAAATGTTTTTAAATGTAAAATGTCTGTATATGTGGCAAATAACCAAGCCGCTTTGTCAGTGATAGTTGATTTTGACACTGAATCAGTAAGCTCAGTCCATTTGCTAGTATATGTAAATAGGAGATACAGTTGATTGGCTAGCAGCCTGTTTTTATACATCCCCATAGCATCATGCAAGCCAGCGCTCTGACAAAGTTATTAAAAAACGCGTTAGAGCATGGCTTGCTGACGCAACAAGAACGTGACCCGGCATCCCGATGCCTAATCCCCCAATCCCCGGCCTGAAATGGAGGAATGTGCTGCAGCTCTTGAGTGAGTGGTGCGTGGCTTACCCCCGGAGGATGAGGAGCGGCTGACGGTGCGTGCCGGGTATACCTACATTGAAACCAAGTGGTAATCAGCCCACTCAGTGTGATTTACAGTACAAATGTTACATGCTTACATGCTTACAGACAGGATTATCTGTTTATGTTTTTATGATTAAAACTTTTATAAGCACTATGGAGTGTCCCCTTTGTTCTATATATTAACAGATACTATACCCTGTGGGAATCCAGGAGACCTTGGAAAAGGGGAGCAGCGGCTTCAACATAGGAGCCTAGTGCAGACATCACATCCTACACTAGGATAAAGAGTGCTGCACTATTTTAATTCATTCTTTAATTTTACTGTATATATATATATATATATATATATATATATATATATACACATATACATACACACACACACACCCGTGCGCGCAGCACCCTGAGAGGGCAATAAACAGTAGTTTATTCCTATATCATAAAGACCAGTAGTTCATTCCCATGTGAGATGAGAAGGCAGACCTTTGTACAGTCTGGCAAATTAAATAAAACTTTTACTACTGTTTTATAAATGGCAACCATGGCAATATATTTTGGTCTGCAGAACACTACCCTCTATACACTACCATCAAAGGACATTTTTAAACAGGAAACACATTTTATTTCACATAGAATTGTGTCTTAAAAGTTCATGTGTTGGTGTGACTAAAGCCAGTGGCATCCCTCCCCGTGGTGATACTTGGTGTGGG
This sequence comes from Taudactylus pleione, assembly GCA_031769625.1. NCBI lineage: Eukaryota > Metazoa > Chordata > Amphibia > Anura > Myobatrachidae > Taudactylus > Taudactylus pleione. The sequence continues at coordinate 564,816 of JAUIMM010000031.1, forward strand.
GATAGATGTATTGTGCGCATTGTTCTTGCGATGCCAAGACTAGAGCCTCACTGCTCAGTGTTCTCTGTCTGATAGGGAGCATTGACTCTTCTGCTAACCAATGCTACAGAGTGGAGTGATGTTTTTGTACTGCGTCCGACATTGGCAGACTGAGTTGCACCACTCATGAGTCTTGATTGTCAGCGAATAGAAGGCCTGATTCAGCAGCTGCTTTTATGGTAGCAGCTGTGATAGCTCTAATATGGTAATTCAGCATTCTAGAACGCAATAGCTTATCATCTGTGAGACCATTGGCCAGGCTAAGTGAACCATGGGGTCACGCAAGTCGGCCGCTACAGATGCTAAAAAGGGGCCAGGAAATCTCCATCAGCCGATAGATATCGTGGCCTTGTCACTCCTTTTCACTCCCCTACAATGTCTGTGACATGCCTCCATTTTGGGAAAGTTCTCTGTATCTGCGATCCTGTATGCCGGTAACAGGTCTCTGGTGTCTCCATAACAGCAGCCTTTCTAAGTGACCATTGACTTACTCCAGGAGTCAATGTTTTCCTACTCTGTGTCTGATGCTGCATATGTGTACGCAGTTGCAGACAGCTGTGATGTCTCAGGGGGACGTCTCAGTACAAGTCCCAGTCGCTGTTACATTAGCATATATTTATTTGCACATGAAAATCGCAGCTGTGGCAGCAATAGCTTACAACTCTGAATCAGGCCCAAGGACACTTCATCGCTCACATGGGGGGCCATACCGAGACACAAAATTTGCACTTAGCAAAGGCCTACTGAAAGTTTCCATGGTGCAATCAATCTTCAAGTGGTATTGGGGTATCTAAAGATGCTGAAAGTGGGCATCTCGGTCCTTGCACTTTCAGACATTGTCCACCAGGGGAAGGCTTTGTAGTGTCATTAGCATAAAGTTGCAGATGGTATTGCGGCTAAAAAACACAAACAATGACACCTCTGCATCCTACTTAGAATCAGTGCCCTGCTCTACAAGAGGTATTTTGGGTACGAGTGGTATATCTAGTAGAGGTTTGCTGGTGTCCATGGACCAGTCATTGCTCTTCTCTCTACATGTCCTGAAAACATTGCTATAAAGATGGTAATGCATAGAAACACTATGCGCTAGATTTGCTGGGTACCTGTACTACACCTACCTATTTCCCGCTGAAGAGCTGTAGTCAGCCGTCATCACCCAGTCAACTCCAACAGAGATATAAAGATACAGAGAAAATCTCCAGTGCAAATTCTCTACACACGGGTGATTGCCATCTTACAGAGACCATTATAGAACTGCAGACTAAGGAAGCTGTAAAACCTTTCAGTTATATACAACGCATATATACTCAGTGATACTTATAATTCGTGAAAGATTCCAATGCTGCTAACAAGATAGGATATATTTACACTGGAAAATCCGCCACACTGATATGTGAATATACTATATACTTTCACACCTGTAAAAAATCCATTATCCTATATGCCTAAAGATCTTCATCGTTATCCTGGACTCAAACTTTTTTTTCTACTTGCACTTCGATACAGTGACTCTTGAACACTAATGATCATAGACCAAAAGGAAATGTATGTTTTATATTTTAATGTTCTTGTGCAGAGCCGCTATCAGGGGGGCCTGCCGGGACTATAGTCCCGAGCCCGGACACTTGGCAGAAAGGAGGGTACCCGCCCACTAATACCTACTTAGGTGAGAGGACCGGAGGCCTGCTATGACTGGTACATTGTGCAATAACTGATTTGGCAGGGAACAAGGAGGCCTGCCACTCCTCCCACCCACCCACTGGTTCAATAAAGTTTTTTTTGAGTCAGCACTCATGAGATCACGCCGCACCATTGAAAGAGAGAAGAGCTGCCAGCCTGGGAGTAAAAGGAATCAGACATGGGATTTGTAGGCTTGCACCAGCGCTAGCCAGCATGTCATACAGGGAGTGGGGACTGCTTGCTAGGGCTGGAGATGGAGAGTGTAGAGAGCAGAAGTTGGATACATTGAGCTGGGCCATCTGTATTACTTATACAATAAATACTGTAAACAGCCAGACAGACAGTGAGAGAGAGTGGGTACATGTCTCGGGCCCTGAAATTTGATAGCAGCCCTGTTCCTGTGTTATAATTCTTATTACTAGTAACCGTATCTTTTATAAGTATGAATTGTATCAAAATGATTTTAGAACAGTACAGTATCTTTCAATTTTAGATACATTGTAATTATTTTTGCTCTGACTATAGTATATCTAACTTTTAAATTCTTAATAAATTTGTTTACAAATATCTGCTGACACCTGTGCTATAATTATAGACAGACTGCTATTTCCTTTTTCCCCCTACTACACCTGTGCTTGCCTCTTCAGCAACCACTGTACTGGTAACATCTAGATTAGGAAATACTGCATCAAAGTTCATATGATACTAGTCTAAACATACTGTACTTAGTTTATGACTAAACAGTGTATTGTATATGACTCTATAAATCTTTATACACTTCCCTTGTAAATGTTGCAATGGCTATAAACATTATGTCTAGAAAATATGTAAAACGATACAGAGTTAACACTGCGCACTGGGGCTCATAATGTGTGACGGGACGTACTGCTGAGTGAGGGGGGTGTCTTGCCCTCCTTAGTACTATTATATACACACAATATACTCGGCACACAATCCCTATATGAGAAACTAATAAGTGTCAGATGTGGTAGGAATCAATATTGAGCTTGATTTATTAGCGATTAAATGCATAGATAAAAATATACACAGGGAAGATATGGATGATAGCTCAGTTAATCCTCCCTATGGGACTAGGTCTGGAGAAAATATGGAGCTTGTAGTGGGTTAATGGATCACTTGCTGTCCAAATTGTAAGTGGGATAGGATAGTGGAACCAAGTTTGTCTTTAGTAACAATGCGGCATCCCGCTGTTGTCTATGATGGTAAAGTCTCTGTATTGCTGGATATGTGATGCCTGAGATGTCTTCGGATCAGGTAAAATGAAAAAGATTGGGGCTGTGGGGCTCGGTGTCTGGACTGAAATGTCTGGCTGTGGCCTGGACACGAGTGCCTTCTAGTGAAAGAGGGCACTCAGTGGCCACGGCGTCCAAACCTAACACTAGAAAATATGTAAAAGGTTCTAAATCTTGATCAAAATAAATAGACAAAAGAAGCATTCCCTGAATTTTCAGTACAGAAGACCCACCATTATATTATCCGATAATATTGAAAGGATTAGTACAGTAGTTTGCATAAATAATGATTTGCAAAGGAAAGGGGGAGGGGGCTAGGTACTACCATACTGAGACTTGTAATACAAAGCAGGAGAATGAAAATGCAGTTGCACACTATAAAAAGTTAAAACAATGATAGTCAAAATAATACTGATAAACTACCACGTCAAGGTGAACTCCATAAGATGGGTCCTTAACAACCCTAATACTAACATATTATGTAAATTTATCCAGGACTTACCTATAATAGTGCCTATCTGATATATCTAAACAGCTATGTAGGAACTTGTGCTGATTAAAAACATCTAAGGGCAGATGGGAGGGGTGCTAATACCAAGCAGAAGGAGTCTCAGCCTCCAGGTGTACAATATGTACACAAATGTAAAGAAAACATAATAAAACATAATAAAAGGTGCTACCATGCTGAGACTTTTAGTACAATGCAAGGGAAAGGAAATGCATGTGCACACTCAAAGCACTTAGGTCATTATCCTTTTAGCCGCAGCAATTTCTTACGGCTAATTACTGCCAATGGGGCTATCCAATTATCCCTGAAAACTGCCACTTATCGGGGTTTGTCTAAGTCAGGCGGAACTAAATCCCCCAAATCAGCCTCGCTTTCATGTCTACAATCGCAAAACAAAGGTTCTGCAGACCCTGTGTGTTTTCTCACGAAAACGGGACATTTTTCTCATGAAAAAAATGGGCTTTAGTTTGATACCCTGATAATGACCATTGGACAAAGATCGCTGTAATAGCCAGTTTTTTTATGTCAGAAAAATGTTCATGGCTAATATGATACCGGCCTTAGAGCCTGCACATGCATTTTCTTTCTCCTGCATAAATGATGATTTCTCAGTATTCTGGAATCATGTGAGACCCTATTTTTATTTCAGACAAGAGGTGTCCTCTTAATATTAAAAATATCTCAAGACAAATAAAACAAAATTAACAATAACATTAACCTTAAAATCTCCATCTTACATATTCCATAGCCCTAATACAAATCCTAAATGCTAAATGTATTCTGATGTCCTATATCTAAACTAAAATCAAGTTTTAAAGGGGTTGCATGAATGAAGCGTGTTAGTAATTCATTTTGCTGCATCACAATGTAATCTTGTGTGTACTTAACATATATCATTTAGGTGGAGGTATGTAGTAAAAACAAATGCACATACAAAAAAAGATATACTTATGTATATGTACTGATTTAGACAAGTGACATGTTTTGACAGCAGGGGCGGTCGGCGAAATGCAGGCATGTTAGTGCATTTGAATGCCATTACCGGGGCGTGCATAAATTAGCCACTGCGATGGTATATGCAGCTTGAGCTCCCACTGCATGCAATGAGGTTAGCAATTTAGTAGGGTCAGACCTTGTGCAACTGTGAGTGAGGCTACGATGGTACTCAGTGTTACTGATGGTTTTGCTATGTTGCTATTTATTATGGCTGTGAGTAAGGGGATGTGGGGGTCCTTATGTTAGGCTGCGACAGCATTGCAATTGCAAACATTAGCATATTTTCGCAGTGGACCTGTGTGCATAATTGCAGCCGCGATCGCAATAGTGATCTGTAATGAATCAGGCCCATAGACAGAACACTGTCAATAACTCAGCAATTATCTTCAAAAATAGTCATAGTGGATGATGTAGAGGTTATGATGGTAGTGCTGCATTGGAGATTTGAACTGCTAAAGATATGACCGAAATTGTCTGGGCCAAGTTGCTGAAACAAAAACAAAAAACAAAATAATTCTCTATGGCATTAGGGACTACTAGCTATTAATATGACTTGTTTCATTTCATTACTATTCAAATGTATTTTAAACCCAAGACTTTGTGGTATATTTACTAAGGTGAGAGTTTTTAGAAGTGTAGATGTTGCCTATAGCAACCAATCAGTTTCTACTTAACATTTAACTAACACCTTCTAGAAGATAATAGCTAGAATCTGATTGGTTGCTATGGGCAACATCTCCACTTCTAAAAACTATCACTTTTGTAAATATACACCTTTATTTTAATTCCAAGCAAAATGTTAAAAAAAAGAACTATGGGGCTGATTCAGCATTGCACGCAAGTGCATTGCTGAACACAGATTCCCAATTAGAGGCAATCTGCATGTGCACAGGACCCATTCTGTGAGTGTGCAGAATGAGTCCTGTGTAATCGCACACAGCCCCTTCAATGCTTCTGTCTGATTGACAGGCAGAGGCATTTAAGCAGCGTTACGGGGGCAGAGTTTGCCGACATTACCGGAAATGGGTGTGTGCCTGTCCCGTGTTCTAGAGTGGCAAGGCTAGGGACTGAGTCAATGAATGCAGTTTCCTGTCCTTGTAAACCAGCCAGCCTAAGTAAACTGAGGATTACTCAGCTGGCCGGAGGCCTTGCGCTGTCCACCATTGCAACAATCGACCACTGATGGTCACGATGGTGATCCCCGCCTGCTACCTCAGTTGCAGTGCTGGGATTGCAAATACACCTCCTGCTGCATTTGCATATTTGCAAAATATAGAGATAGAATAGATTGTATCTATTAAATAATTTTTATACACTAGTGATGAGTGGGTCCAGTTCTCTCAGAACTGGACCCTCACGAACATAGGGCATCTGACGGGGATCCAAGTCTGGCTCGGGTTTTTCTGCCTGACTCAGATCCCAAAATGAGACAAAACCTCATCTTCCCGTTTGATCTTCATACATGTAAACATGTACAGGAGGTCTGCGCCTGATAAACAACACGATACATTATGAGTGAGTAAGACCCAGGTGAAATAATGGCAACAAATATAATAGTAAGAAAATCCCTTTTATTTGAGTCACAATGCTCAGGGAATATAGATTATGCACATGTTTGAATTAATCTAACTGATCTGCTTGTGTGGTTTAATGAAATAGGACGGGGACACAGAGGGGGAAGGTTTTTTTTGGAAAGGTGATATGAATAAGGTGATAATTTTAAATTTAATCATCTTCCCATTGTTGAATTTCATGTGTTTTCATGTATTATATGCGAGCCATTTCACGAGTGAGATCCGACTGCCATTTCTTATAGGACCTGGATAGAACTCACCAAATAAAGCCTATACCAGTCATATAATAGTTTATTTTAGTCTTTTCTTCTCCTCTCTACAAATCCCACATACTTGGAGCATATGAAACAGGACTCACCTATAGGTCCCTTCCCGCATTCACATAAAGATATCTTTTGTAGTGAAATGGTCTCCAATGTTTTTCACCTCCACATTCACAAACGAGAGGAAAAGTTTCTCCACAAAAATAAATTTATTCCATAAAAACATGAACCAAATAAAACATACAGCAGAGAAGGTGAGGCTGTTACAGCATTGTAGATCTCCTTACATATACCTGGGACAAGAGATGACCACAGCCAGAAGACAACAGAAAACAGCCAGCTGATATTCTACCTCCTCTGCATAAAAAAATCATCTAGATCCAGCACCATCTATGCGTTTCAGACCACACGCTCCTTCCTCAGGATAGGGCTAAGACCAAACAGGAAATGGTACTTATGTCATATCTTCTATTACACCAATTAATAAAAATAATTTGGATTACATACTCTAATGAAACATTCCATAGTCCTAACTCTTAATACAATGATCCTATGTTACTCAGGACATCATAATGTGCAAAATAGTGTTATAAATACACAAATCCAATACATATAAATACATAAATAAGCATATGAATACATAAATGGGCAAAGTTACAATATTTAAAAAACCTTAAAAACATGGAGCTAAGAGTGTTATTCCAGAAGTCCGTGTTGTAGAAGTTCATAGGTTTAGAATGGCACTCCATTCTGGAATGCTCAATCCAGTACCATTACAACCAGCCAACAGCCACCAAGCCCGCCAACAAGGGTGGTGGGATTGTCATCCTTAATGTGGATGATTACAATTCAGAAATCTTTACACAACTCTCTGATGAAGATACTTATAAAAAAACTTATGGGGAATCCATCTAAGAAAATTATGGAAATATTGTATGCATTTTTGATGATGTACACATCAAATGGAGTTATTAGTGAAAAAGAAAGATAATTTATGTACATTGAGAAACCAACTATACCGGTAATTTATGGGCTCCCTAAAATACATAAAAACTTGACAAAACCCCTCTATTGACCCATTGTTGCAGGGACTAATTCAGTACTGTCAAATTTGTCTCATTTTTTAGACAATATTTTACAACCAATGGTTAAAATTATCCCTTTTATCTGAGAGACACCATTTCAGCCATCAATAAATTGGTGGAGGTGGATTGGGAATCAGTGTACCTGTTGGTTACCGCCGATGCAACTTCTGTATACACCATTATAAATCATGAGTTGGGCTTATCTGCCATTCAATTGTCTCTGAGTAAGGAAGACTTTTCTGATAAATATAAGGAGTTTATTCTTGAGGGCATTTCCCTGATTCTGAGAATTAATTTCTTCAGGTTTGGAGAATCCTTTTATCTGCAGATGTCTGGTATGGGTATGGGCACCAGGATGTCCCTGAGCTATGCCAACCTGTTCATGGCCGCATGGGAGGAACACTCCGTGTGGGGTGGGTATGAGTTTGGGGCTAGCCTGTTGTCCTGGATACACTATATTGATGACATCCTCTTCATCTGGAAGGGTTAAAGGGTGTCTTTGGATCATTTCTGCAATTACCTCAATAATAATAATTCCTGGAATATTAACCTAACCTTCACGATTAGTGAGGAATCAGTGGATTTCTTTGATTTGACTGTATATAGATCAGGGAAAGGTTAAGACAAGAAATTTTAGTAAACCTACAGATTGTAACTCCTTCATTGATGCTTGTAGTAATCACCATTGGAACTGGCTGTGGAGTATTCCACTCAGCCAGTTCCAAAGAATCAGAAGGAATTGCACGGATCACACTTGTCGCAGGCAGAGACCTGGAAGGGTCAGTTTATTTCTAAGAAATACGATGGTGAGGTAATTGCAAAAGCTATGAATCAGGCTCAGAATATGGATAGAGAATGTGCCCTCCAACATATGGAAAACTTGGGGAGTAAAGGCAAGTAAAATGTGAAAATGTTTTTTATTACAGGCTATCATAGCCAATATCAACAAGTTGAAAGCATCATAAAAAGACATTGGGGTGTTTTGACTAGAAACTCGATTCTGACCAGATATATAGATAAACAACCCAACTTTGTGTATCGAAAAGCGACTAATATTAAAAATAGAGTTGTGAGTAGTGCTCTATCCATTCCAAAACCAGGTGGTTTGAACAAATCAAAGGGATTCTTTATGTGTAGTTCATGTACTATGTGTCATCTTTGTAAAAGTAATATGATGAAGATTACACAATATAGGTATTCACAAACAAATATTACATATGAGATTTACAATTTCATCACTTGTGATAGCAAGTATTGCATTTACCTATTAGAATGTTCTTGTGGATCCCAATATATTGGAAAGACGATGCAAAAGTTGAAAGAGAGATTATCTGAGCATGCCCGCAATATCAAAAAGTGTTTGATCACACATAACGTGTCACTACATTTTAGCGAAAAACATCTGTGAGATATATCTCACCTTGTCGCATTTTGTGGGATACAAATTATACATCCCAGTTGGCGTGTAGACAACAGGGATGTTAGGTAGGCAAAGGCTGAGATGAAGAATATCTATAAATTAAAAACTTTGTCCCCTAGAGGTCTGAATGCCGAGTTTGAAGTAAAGTGGTTTTTGATGGATTAAACTGGGGATTGAATATGTGTATCATGTACTATGTATCATTTATGAGGGTTGGAATATGATATTGCTCTGTTGTCTAATTGTTGTTTTCTCTTTTTCTTTGTGTGCGCATTGATTATGAATATGAGATATACTTTGATTGGGTTCTCCAATACGAATATAGTGCAGATTACGAACTTCCGAGTGTTGCGTTCCACTCCATTACACTTCCGGGTATGCGTTCCACTTATGTATAGCCTCCAACACACGTGACCTATCAAAGCCGGAACTACGAGGTGGTTTGACCTATCCAGCATATGGAGGAACTTACTGATATGTGGAACTTCATGTGAAAGATGAAAGGGATGGCGGGACTGGTGATGTGGATATGCTTCTTGATTACTGGAAGGAGTTGTAATGGCACTGGATTGAGCATTCAAAAATGGAGTGTCATTCTAAGCATTAAGTGGATTGTTTCAGAGATATCATTACCTATTATGTCATAGGGGCCATTTCAATTTTGTGTACTATTGATAGCGCTGGGAGGGAGCTCCTGGAGCTATTCAATTCAGTACACTGTTAGGTCATCTAATTGATTTCACCCCACACCCTCTTGAGGGTGTGAGGAGAAATCTGACTAAATTTCGGCCGCATGGCAGTTTTCCGACTAAGCACAGAGCTATCAGCCTCGCGGCCAGCACTTTGGTCTGGGCAAATGCAGGTTTTCACTACTATACACTACTTAAGTCACGAGAACTGGCAATCAATGACTTAAATGCTTCAAGTCAGACTTCACATCGCAATCAATTAAATAGCTCCGGGACCATCATCCCGGCGCTATTCAATTTGAATTGCCCCCATAGTGTAGAGATATCCAGGTATTGTTTGTAATAAGAATATCAGTCTGAGCCCCCTGTGTCTCCAAGTTCTGCTGTCATGGCTGTATTGACTGCCGACTCCAAACTGGTGAATGGGCAGCTGTAGCAGTATAAATACAGGTAGAAGACCTTTTTCAGTGGCAATCCACAAAGAAAAGTGACGGGGCTATAGCTACTAAAAAGTGTGCTTAAATGTAATTGTTTCTTATCACTGAAAGCCAACCTTGTGTTAGAGAACAAGGGCTGAGCAAAGTAATGTGCTGTTCCATTGTAATTCTTCTGATGCCTTCAGGAGATGTTCACTACTAACTGTAAGCTTCCAGGGCTAGTTGCAAGATCTTTTCCCTGGTGAGCAAAGGATCCATTAACACCTGCCTGAGCATCACAGCTGAAATTAAGGTGGTTGGGAAGGAGGGAGGAAACACATGGGTATGATGCAGTTGGGTATAACTGTTTAGCTGTTTGTCTAATATATTGTACCACTTTTTCTTGTTTGTTTTTTAAACAGTGCAGATCCCCTCTCCCCCCAAAAATGTGCCATGCAAGCAGCTCATAGCACCTGCATGAGTGTTAAAAAAGCATCTAAATTTAATTTAATCATAATCCTAAAACTCTTGGGGACCTCAGCCATTCGCCTCAATCAGGAGTCTAAAAGGATGATCTGATTATAGGGTTAAGGTTAAAATCTTTGCTGCTTAACTAATGGTCACCAAACTTCCATGGTAACATAGGTTCTGAAAAAGTGTTTGGAACTGGGACCACCCATTACCGAGTGTCATTCTAAACCTATGAACTTTCTACAACACAGACTTCTGGATTGGCTCTCTTAGCTCCATGTTTTTAAGGTTTTTTTAAATAGAGTAATTTTGCCCATATATGTATTCATATGCTTATTTATGTATTTATATGTATTGGATTTGCATATTTCTAAAACTATTTTGCACATTATGATGTCTGGAGTAACATGGTATCATTTTATTAAGAGTTAGAACTATGGAATGTTTCATTAGAGTATGTAATCAGAATTATTTTTACTAATTGGTGCAATAGAGGCTATGACATAAGTACCTTTACCTGTTTGGTCTTAGCCACATCCTGAGGAAGGAGCGTGTGGTCTGAAATGCGTAAATGGTGGTGGACCTAGTTGATATTTATGCAGAGGAGGTAGAATATCAACTGGCTTTTTTTTTGTTTTCATCTGGCTATGGTCATCTCTTGTCCCGGGTACATGTAAGGAGATCTACAATACTGTAACAGCCTCACCTTCTCTGCTCTATGTTTTATTTGGTTCATGTTTTTATGGAATAAATATATTTTTGTGGAGACGCTTTTCCTCTCATTTGTGAATGTGGAGGAGAAACACATTGGAGACCATTTCACTACAAAAGATACCTTTATGTGAATGCGGGAAGGGACCTATAGGTGAGTCCTGTTTCATATGCTCCAAGTATGTGGGATTTGTAGAGAGGAGAAGAAAAGACTAAAAGCAACTGCTATATGACTGGTATAGGCTTTTTTGGTGAGTTCTATCCAGGTCCTATAAGAAACGGCAGTGGACCAAGAATTTGGGAAGGGCTTGCAATAGGAGGAATATATATTTTATCTATATTACTGTTCTTTGTGTTATTTATTTTTGTTTGTAATTTTGCTGGTGTATTTTTTCCATTTTCGTTCTTTGATTAAATTTTTTCAGGTTGGTGAAGTCTGTAATTTAATACCTAGCTGCAGTATGAGGTGCATAGGTGCTGACCTACTGTATATACATAGTTGGTTAGCTAGCTGCAGATACTGTAGTGCACAGTCAGCGTCCCTTCAAGTCTGTATAGGCAGGGGCACTGTCTGTGTGGAGGAGGCAGCATTTTATTGTGTGTGTGTGGCACTGCATACGGCAGTGCATAGTCACAGGTACCAGGGCCGCCATCAGGTAGGCACTGTCAGGACTGGAGTCCCAGGCCCGGACATTGGTAGAATGGGGGGGGCACTGGGGCCTTTCCTCTGAGAGGATGAAACTAAGGACCACCCTTTAGCCAACTTGGCAAAAATTTATTTGAATTACTCTCCGGTCTGCATGCCTGCCCAGTAACAACCAGGGAGTTGTTACATGAATAGAGGAATCTCTGGAGCTCTATTTACTGCTTTTTGGTGCATCCACGGCCTAATGACATCATGCCATGCATGCTCTTTTGTGTGCCAGCGGCTGCACATGAAAGAGAGGAGACTGAGGAGCCAAGGAGGAGAAAAAGCACAAGAGAAGGGGGACACTGCAGAGTGTGTAGCCTGCCCTCATCTTGTTCTGGGAGAAAGACCCAATGTGACAGCTGACTCTGGACCCTGAAGCAGAGAAGAGGGGATGCTGCCTACAGTAACTAAGCTATCAGGTAAGTGTGTGTGTATTTATATATGTGTACATATATATGTATATTTGTATATGCAAATCTCTTGAACTCTGCTGAGTGCCCCATTTATTTTATTCCATCATCGGTGGACTCTGTAGATGCCACTTTGGGTAGATCCCCCCAGTTGATGCCTTGTGCTTTGTTTGGTGTGAGTGTGGCTCTTCTTCTACATCCTCTGTTTAACTTCCCCTCAGTCTCTCTGTTATCGCCCTCCCTGTAACTTCCCCTCAGTCTCCCTGTCCTCACCCTCCCCGTAACTTCCCCTCAGTCTCACTGTCTTCACCATCCCTGTAACTCCCCCTCAGTGTCCCTGCCCTCAACATCCCTGTAACTCCCCACACTCTCCCTGCCCTCAGTCTCCCTGTAACCTCCCCTCAGTGTCCCAGCCCTCACCCTTCCTGTAACCTCCCCTCAGTGTCCCTGTCCACACCCTCCCTGTAATCTCCCCTCAGTGTCCATTCCCTCACCCTTCCTGTAACTCACCCTCAGTGTCCCTGCCCTCACCCTTCCTGTAACTCCCTCCTCAGTGTCCCTGCCGTCACCCACCCTGTAACTTTCCCTCAGTCTCCCTGCCCACACCCTCCCTGTAACCTCCCCTCAGTGTCCCTACCCTAACACTCTCTGTAACTTTCCCTCAGTGTAGCAGCTCTCACCCTTCCTGTAATGTTCCCTCAGTGTCCCTGCCCTCACCCTCCCTGTAGGATCAGGCCCAATACTGAACATGTAACTTCAGTTGTATATTAAGGTACCAAGTAGAAACATGCCATACAGTACTTCTTAAGCATTAAGTGGATTGTTTCAGAGATATCATTACCTATTATGTCATAGGGGCCATTTCAATTTTGTGTACTATTGATAGCGCTGGGAGGGAGCTCCTGGAGCTATTCAATTCAGTACACTGTTAGGTCATCTAATTGATTTCACCCCACACCCTCTTGAGGGTGTGAGGAGAAATCTGACTAAATTTCGGCCGCATGGCAGTTTTCCGACTAAGCACAGAGCTATCAGCCTCGCGGCCAGCACTTTGGTCTGGGCAAATGCAGGTTTTCACTACTATACACTACTTAAGTCACGAGAACTGGCAATCAATGACTTAAATGCTTCAAGTCAGACTTCACATCGCAATCAATTAAATAGCTCCGGGACCATCATCCCGGCGCTATTCAATTTGAATTGCCCCCATAGTGTAGAGATATCCAGGTATTGTTTGTAATAAGAATATCAGTCTGAGCCCCCTGTGTCTCCAAGTTCTGCTGTCATGGCTGTATTGACTGCCGACTCCAAACTGGTGAATGGGCAGCTGTAGCAGTATAAATACAGGTAGAAGACCTTTTTCAGTGGCAATCCACAAAGAAAAGTGACGGGGCTATAGCTACTAAAAAGTGTGCTTAAATGTAATTGTTTCTTATCACTGAAAGCCAACCTTGTGTTAGAGAACAAGGGCTGAGCAAAGTAATGTGCTGTTCCATTGTAATTCTTCTGATGCCTTCAGGAGATGTTCACTACTAACTGTAAGCTTCCAGGGCTAGTTGCAAGATCTTTTCCCTGGTGAGCAAAGGATCCATTAACACCTGCCTGAGCATCACAGCTGAAATTAAGGTGGTTGGGAAGGAGGGAGGAAACACATGGGTATGATGCAGTTGGGTATAACTGTTTAGCTGTTTGTCTAATATATTGTACCACTTTTTCTTGTTTGTTTTTTAAACAGTGCAGATCCCCTCTCCCCCCAAAAAATGTGCCATGCAAGCAGCTCATAGCACCTGCATGAGTGTTAAAAAAGCATCTAAATTTAATTTAATCATAATCCTAAAACTCTTGGGGACCTCAGCCATTCGCCTCAATCAGGAGTCTAAAAGGATGATCTGATTATAGGGTTAAGGTTAAAATCTTTGCTGCTTAACTAATGGTCACCAAACTTCCATGGTAACATAGGTTCTGAAAAAGTGTTTGGAACTGGGACCACCCATTACCAAGTGTCTAGTTTCACCTATGGTCCTCTCCTACTACTGTTGCAGAGCCCGCAAACCTGCACTGTCTCCGTGAATACTAGAGGAAGGCCCGCTGCTACCGGTCGCTGACCCGCACCACCCAGTTCCCATGAAAGGAGGAAGATGCGCTGAGGCCCACCGGCCCTTATGTTCAAAAAGTTTATTTTGTAGCCTGTGCACGCTGCACCACTGGATGGAGGAGGTCGCATGAGTCGTGATGTGTGAGGAGCAGCGTCTGCCAGAGGAGAAGAAGAGAACAAGCCAGAAGGAAGGACTCTTCAAGGATCTAAAGTAAGTAAGTCAGAAAAAGGTAAATGTCCATATGGTGCAACAACAATAAATTTCTGGGTGTGGTATGATAATACACCCAGAAATGTATTGTTGTTGCACCATATGCACATTTAACACTTTCACACATCCAGAAAAGAGTACTTCTGACTAAATATCAAAGTTTAACTCTGCTGTTTAGTGGATCCCTGGGAACTAGAAGTCAGAATATTTTTCCTGAGGCTCCAGCACTGCCTATGGGGAGGGGTGACAGCCTATTGGGAGGGGTGACAGCTTGGACCAAAGGAGCATATAACCATCTGCAAGTTTATTATAAATCATATTAAATGCAAGAGCAGTTATTTTTATATAAGGTTGCTAAACCAACTAAATAATTTGTATGTATACATTTTTAGCCAATTAATGCTGGGACTGACAGCCTGACCAATATTTCTAATGTAATATACACATTCAGAAGGTCGATGGGGGGGCCCTTCCTACTTTGTCAGTTCCGGGCCACACAATTTCTGATGGCAGTCCTGACAGGTACCTTCAAGTCTGTATAGGGCAGGCAGAGGCACTGTGTCTATGAGTAGTGAAGTAAGGGAGGTGTGTTCTGGATAGTGGGCACACTGTCTGTAAAAAAAAAGGCTGTGTTTTTGCCATTGTGGTTGTCACTACTGGTCAGAGTCACTATCACTGACACTAAGCTCAGTCAATACAGGAAGGCTGTGCTACAGTAGCTTGTCTAATGGTCAGTGGGTCCAGTAAAGGTCCACTGTCATTATATTCGTGCAGTGCAATGGTACTGTCTGTTGCACACCCCCAAAAAATAAAAAAAATTTTTATTAGAAAGTATTATGTGTATGTGTGTTTAGCCAACACAAAAAGGCTGTGCTACTTTGTCTAACATTCCGTGGGTCCAGTCAAGGACCACTGCTGTAATATTTGTGCAGTGCAACTGTGTTGTCTGTTGCACACCAACAAAAAATCTAAATCTTTTTTTTATTTTTATAAGAAAGTACTGTGTGTGTGTGTGTGTGTATGTGCAGCCAACACAGGAAGGCTGTGCTACTTTGTAAAGTCAGTGGGTCCAGTCAGGGCTACTGCCATAATATTTATGCAGTGTGTCGATATGGATCATGATGATCAATCGATAGAACAGCTGTAGCAGCAACCAAGTACTAGCTTTGAAGCTGCTGCCACCAGTCATGATGAAACTAATCCTTCAGTGTCATCTAGTAAAGCCGATGCCCAAGGGCATAGAAGGTTTCAAGTCAGTGCATCTAAAATAAAAAAATCTATATTTTACAGTGGTATAGAAAAAAACACCTCTAATAAAGGGAAAGTTTGCTGCAGAAAAACATAAAATTGACAACATGCCATTCACTACACGAAGTCGCAAGGAAAAGCCCTTCTTAATCAGACTAGAAGAGGTGTGAAATAATGAAAACCACTAAGGCAGAGGAAAACTGTGTGTTCAGATTCAGAATTGTCACAAATCCCTGAAGAGAATCTAAGTGTGTCAGCAAGTGCAATGTGTGACCTAACCTTTCCAACACATAATGACAAGCCTGACATAGAGGATGCTACTCTGGATGTGCAACAGGATGGGGGAAATATTTGTGTAGCTGATACTAACACTAATGAGGATAATGATGATGAGGATGTTGTTTGTGTAAATTAGCCACCAGTGGCAGCAGTTCTTGCTCGTGATAAAAAGAAAGCTATTGCCATGCCTGGGGATAAGAGCAGAAAAGCCTCTTCTTGGGTGTAGAATTATTTTAACCCAAATCCTGACAACATTTATGAAGGCATCTGTACCATTTGTGAAGCCAAGTTAGTAGAGGTAGGTGTGTTAACCATCTAGGCACCTCCTCCCTGTTACATCATTTGCAGTAAGTTCATGCAATTTATATAACAAAATTTTAACAAATTGTAATTTAATAAGAAGCAGTCCTGTATCAGCTACCATCACTTTAGACCAGCACATGCAATCTTCACCACCTACACCCTCATCATCAACCTCCTCCTTATTGATTGGAGATAGTCTTTCCAAAAAAATTGTTTTGTGGGGGTTCAAACAAACCAAGGACTTCAGCCACAAAACTGTCAGTCCTTGTTGCTAAAGTGCTTGGTTTGTTAAACTGTGCTTGTCCATTTTAATATCCAACATTAGAATGGGTGGGAGGGCGCATGGACAATTCCATCTTCACCTCTTTTCCTTACATTTTGCACTATTTTTGGCAATGCTGACTGACATTTTTAGAGTTTATTAAACTCCTGTTTTGTCTGCCACTGCTGTGTGGTAATGTTTCATAGATGTCCTATATTTTCTCAAACTGCTGTGTGTTTGTGCCGCTGCTCTGTCACTTACTTTAGCCAGCAAGCTCCCTGCAGCCTTTGGCCTGTATTGGTGAATAGTAGTGAAAACAATATTGTGAGCTGTGAGTTGGCTAAAATTGACAGAAAATGTCTGGACATTATTGTTATCAAGGGTAATAATACTGTTGGAACAAAACAGGCCCAATTATGTGATTTTAGCTGTTATATAATAAAAAAAAATACAGCTCAAAAACCAAAACATGTGAGGGTGGTTTTGCAAAATCAAAACCAAAACACAGAAGTTAATCCAGATCCAAAATCAAAACACAGGGGGTTGGGGCACATATTTATTATACACACATTTTTTATGAGCCTATATAATTTCCACTAACTGATATTTAATAAAACAATTTATTTTGGACTATTAGGTAGTATGGATTATTTTTCTTATTATGGTTCTATTATTTGGTTGTTTAGAGAGAGTTCAGTTGTTTCCTACTGTGTATCATTCATGCATGTTACAAAATTAACTGCTAACTGTGGTTTACTCCACAATGTAATATTTATAGTATAAGCTGGAAAACTACCATGAAATAGATACAATGTTGACGATTATTGCAAGACATCATCTTGTATGTGAATATTAAAAGAAAATATATTTCATTAATGATTATTATGTCTTTTTTGCAGCTAGTATTTGCATACCAAGCTGTCTTCAGGGCAGGATTACACATATAGAATATAATCAAGTGTGTGTCTGCAATTGCTTCGTATCAGTTTCAGGCAGGCACAATTGGTAAAAATCACTTATTGTGCATAAATAGCAGCATTGCTTTAATCTTGGAATCAGGCCCATCGGCAATTGACAATGTTTACACTGTTTTCATTATAATTTATTATTCCTTTAGTTTTGGAAAAGGACAATTATTAGAGTTTATTATTTCTCACAGTTGCTGCTGCCTGATACAGGTATATTCAATAGTTTTAGTACAATTGAAAATATAATAGGTCTGTCAATTCCTTAGTTTGCTTCTTTTATTGTCATTAGACAGGAGAGAATTTATAGTTTTGGTTGTTATGCATAACAGTCGTCACAATCTCCATTGTGATGTCAAATATCAGAGCATAGAATCATAGTTTTTAATTAATGTTTGTAAATAAATGTTGCTGTTATACAGTAACTGCCCACAGAAAAGCTTTTATTATGGGAGTCTCAAATTATTTACTATCTAGATGGTATCGCTGTGCTGATTACCACCTATACACATGAGGTTCAGGAGTGTGAAATCATTATGCTCTCCTTATTGTGTGTATCCCTGGCTTGGCTACCAATAATAAGTGCTGGCCACTTGGATACCCATGATAAGTGCCGGCCATCTGAATCTGGTATTCCTAAACTAGTCATGTGGACTCATCCGTTTTTAAAGCAGGTTAATACATAATTATTGTTTGATGTGGAACAGTTACATAGTGTAAAACCGAGATATTTCTGTTACGTTGCTGCCTCCTGACTCAACATTCTCTGTATATAGATATATTATATCTCACTTTAACAGCTTAGCCCAGTGATATGACTCTCATAGTTTCTGAAGCATTGCATGCAGATTGAAGTGGATTCCTAGTTCCTAATCTGTGGTTAATTGATCTGTACAGGTGTTACCATTTAACACATAGTGAGAGAGACATGCCTCCTTTGTGCTCATAGTGAGACTTCACCTAGCAGTCAGTGCTAGGTGATTGACCTCTGTACTTGTTCTGAACTGACCTCACTCTGCATATTTTCAATCCATTTTCATAATACTGTGTACCAACCCATTATGAATTCTTAACATGCTCTGCATTTATTAATCTTTGTCTGTGATATTGCTGTGTAAGGTCCCGATCTGCTTTCTGACCTCGCTCTGTATTCTTTCATCTGCCCATGTGATATAAGTGTGTACTTACCTGATCTGTCTTCTGATCTCACTTTGCACATCTCAATTTGCATGCAATATTCTGACCCCTTCTACCTTCTGACCTCGCTCTGCACATCTCCATTGCCTGCCTACTGTACTACTGAGTCTTCATCTGACATCTTTTTGTTCTATAGTGACCTCCTGTGCATTTGACCATTGTGTATTACTCTGGACACCTGTTACAATACATCTGCATGTTGTACCTGAGAAGCTGGTATTGATTACTGGACTGATTGCTACTAGAGAGGCATGGGTTCAGTTCCCTGAGAACTGAACCCACCCATATTACGGGGATCCGAGGCAGATATGAGTCGGCTTGGGTTTTCCTGCCTGACTCAGATCTGAAAACAAGATAAAACATCATCATCCTGCTGTCGGATTCTCACGGGTTTTGGATTCTATAAAGGTCCGGCGATTCTCCACCATTTTTCATTTCGGCTGTGGAGAGTGAAGAGAGAGGGAGCTGGGAGCTGTGCTGTTAATACTTAATACTTGTTACTGTTAATTGCAAGCTGACACTGTGCATAGGGGATGGCTACTGTTGTCCATAAGGGCTGGCTGGCTGTTGTCTATAGAGGGGCTGGCTGGCTTTTTTTCATGTCCATAGGGGCTGTCTGGCTGTCGTTGTCCTGTCCATAGGGGCTGGTTGGCTGTTGTTGTCCTGTCCATAGGGGCTGGCTGTTGTACTTGTCCTGTCCATAGGGGCCAGCTGGCTGTAGTGCTGTGTTGTCCAGGGGATGCTCTGTCCTTCAGGGGTGCTCTTCACCCACCCCCAGTGTGAAAAAAAGTAAAAATAGTATTAGCTTAGCCACACTTGTCATCAGTGCAGGGGTGCTGTGCTTCTGTCTGTTAAATGGCTGCTGCCTCTTTTCAGGGGTTTACCCCAGTGTAGAAAAAATAAAATAAACACATTTTTTGCGTGGCATGTTAGCCACACCTGTCATTGGCGTAAGTGCACAGGGGTGCTGTGCTGCAGCCTGTGAAAGGGCCTGTTGGCCCCAAAAAAATAATATATATATATATATATATATTTTCTGTGCGTATCAGCCACACCTGGTTGTCACTTTCATCGGCGTAGCTGCACAGGGGTGCTGCGCTGCTGTTTGTCGAGGGGCTGCTGCCCAAAAAATAAATAAACAATTTTTTTTATTTGTCTGCCAGTCACACCTGGCTGTCACTGTCATCGGCATAACTGTGCAGGGGTGCTGTGCTCCTGTCTGTCAAGGGGCTGCTGCCCAAAAAATAAATGAACTCTTTTTTTGTGTGCATGTCAGCCACACCTGGCTGTCACTGTCATCGGCATAGCTGCGCTGGGTTGCTGTGCTGCTGTCTGTCGAGGGGCTGCTGCCCAAAAATTAAATAAACAATTTTTTGTGTGCGTGTGAGCCACACCTGGCTGTCACTGTCATCAACGTAGCTGCGCAGGGGTGCTGTGCTCCTGTCTGTCGCGGGGCTGCTGCCCAAAAAATAAATAAACACATTTTTTTCATGTGCGTGTCTGCCACACCTAGCTGTCACTGTTATCGGCGTAGGTGCACAGGGGTGCTTTGCTGCTGTCTGTCAAGGGGCTGCTGCCTCTTTCAGGGGTTCACCCCAGTGTGAAAAAAAAACAATATTTTTTTTCTGTGTTCGTGTTAGCCACACCATCATTGAAAAAATAAAAACAATTTTATTTTATTTTATTTTTTTCATTTTGAGAAATATTTTTATTGCATTTTGTAAACAAAACCAGTAATTAAAAAATCTCTTTTCTTAAAAAAACAAACATGAATAATGCAATGAAAACTTTTTTTATAAGTTTTTGGTTGACAATTTTTTTTTTAATCTTAAACATAGCAGAAATGTTATCCTAACATCTTATAAAGTTATATGCTCTAAAAAACTAAAGCCTATGTTTCTAAACCAATATAGAGTGGACATCCTAAATTTTAAAACTGTTCTACTCAAAAACACAAACAAAAGCAAATATTGTAAGTTTAGTATGTTATAGTGTGTTATTATTATGTTAGAATATACTGTAGAAGGCCAAAAATTGGCCTGATTGATCAACCATGGTGATTGGAATAGTGTCATAAGGAAGAGAAGGCTGCAAACTGGGTGCTATGTTGGCCATATGGGGTATTTTTCTGTTAAGGGATCTGGCAGGTTATCAGTGGACATGTTATTAGTTATAGTTGTTGTTATTCTGGTTTGTCATCTCCTGAAGGGTGTTTACCAACAGACAGAGACTACCTATCAGCTCAGGCATATACACTTCCTGAGGAATAGAGCTCTGCTCTCTGGAGGGAAGCCAAATAGGTGGGAGCCCCTGTTCCAACATCTAAAGCTCTTATCTCTCCACATCATCTATCTATTATAGATGGAAAAAAATGTCATCGGGGACATCCCTGCTCACCCTTTTTGGACAGGAAGTCCAGGATGGATGGTTTGGAAGAAGAATGCCTAGCAACAGATGGGGATGGTCATTATCAAGACCTGGTCCCCCAAGTGGGTGTAGTCTGGGAGGTATTGGTTGGCATGCAGGCAGTGGAATAACAAAGGCAGCCATGTTGTCTGTGCTCACTATTCCATATTTCAATTTGCAATTCAGGCAGGAATAAAGTCGGCTATAGAACACAGAATCACTGGATGTTTTAGTGCATTCAGGCCCGATACGATCCATGAATTCACAGACAGATTCCGGACAGATGAATCCTTTGCTGGTGATAATCTTTGGTAATTCCTGGCAAAAGTGGGTGTTATAGCCAGACACTTTGAATGCTGTAACTTTGAACTGCTTTATAGAAAACATGTGAATGAAACCTTTCCACACTGCAGAACATGATGGACAAATCCCTTGCAGTTCAGCACCTAGAGCATCTTTTTTCATGCTCTGTGAGGCCTCTCCTGACTGTGAGGAAATAATCTCCACACTATAGTCTTCCATTGTGACTTTTTAATGGTGATTTCAATGTTGTCCACTGGCTGAGATCCATCTCATCTGAGGGTTGGGTTTTCCCAATGCAAATGAGACAATTCACATCCAGAAGGTGACTCTTATGTTTAGCCATGGTGTCAGTCTCTGTTTTGGCAGAATTTGCACAATCATGGTCTTGGCGGCACCATGATGAATCATACAGATCCTCCAGGATAAACATCTGATCTGGTGTTGTATCTATTTCTATTAAAACTTTGTGTGTGAGTTTAGTCATCTGCCCCTTATGGTGGAGCTCTTTTTCTGCTTTCTAAATGATCTCCAAACACAACTTGAAGCTTAAACCTTAAACTGAAATGTTGTATTTATTTAATGCTCTGTTCCACTTGTTAACATATCTGATATGGTTAAGTGGACAGTGGGAACAATGGCAGTTTGAAGGCCACTAACTAACTGTTTTATTTAATGTCCCTATACAGGTTGGGAAATTCCTTTACAGAACAGAAGGTTTGCAAAAGATTATTTAAGGCAATTGTTTATCTATTTTTTGGAAAGCACACTTCCTGTTCCTGGTCCCCTTCTGGGATGAAAAAAATCCACTCCCAGCAAGCAGGCATGGTACTCAAGAAAGAATTCCCAAGAAAGACACAACATAAGACTTAAACCTTAAATCTGAAATGTTGCATTTAACGCTCTGTTCCACAGTGTACAGTGGGAACAATGGCAGTTTGAAGGCCACAAATTAACTCTGTTTTTTTTAATGTCCCTGTACAGGTTGGAAAATGTCTTTACAGAAGGTTTGCAAAGGATTATTTAAGTCAATTGTTTTTTGGAAGCATTCTTGATGGTCCCCTTCTGGGATGAAAATCCACTCCTAGCCGCAGAAGCAGGCGCAGAATTCTCAAGAAAGACACAACATAAAGCCTTAAATCAGGGGTAGCCAACTTCAGTCCTCGAGTGTTCAAATTTCCAGATGACCTACCTGGTGCACAGGTGTATTCATTACTCACCAAAACATTTAGAAAGATCCACAGGTGGAGTTAATTATTATAGTTGTAATTCTGTGAGGAGACCTGGAAAACATGCACTGTTGGTAGCTCTCGAGGACCAGGGTTGGCTACCTTTGCCTTAAATCATAGATCTTACACTTGTCCACATATCTGTTCTGGTTAAGTGGCACTTTGAGGCCACTAACTAACTATGTTTTTTTTATGTCCCTGTACAGGTTGGGAAATGCCTTTATAGAAGGTTTGCAAAGGATTATTTAAGTCATTTTTTTTTTTTGGAAAGCACTCTTCCTAGTCCCCTTCTGGGATGAGAAAATCAACTCCCAGCAGCAGCAGCAGCCATGCTCAAGGATTCTTCTTTGGCAAAGACTGATGTGAATGTATCACATTTATTTGTAAATGCCTCCTCCCCTTCCCTTCTCCTTCATAAATTTTCTCCGGAATCAAAAAACTAAATAAAATTTACTACCAATCAACCCTACCTGTCCCTGTCCTTCCTTCAACATACATGCTCCAACTCCCTCAGGCCTCTCTTGAATAATAAAAGTGTTTCCTGATGTGCCATGTTGGAAGTTGAACTGCCATATGATTGTGCCACCCACTGCTGCAGTCAGCCTGCTATCTTGGTGTAAATTTTCTGCCTAAACTAGATGAAAAAATCAATATTGTGAGCTGTGAGGTGGTCAAAATTGACCGGAAACAAGTGGAAATAAATGTTATTGAGGTTAATAATACTGTAGGAACAAAAAAAGGACAATTTTATGTGATTTTGGCTGTTTTAATGATTTTTTAAGAAAAAATACAGATACAAAACCAAAACCGAAAAACAAAACACTGAGGTGAGGTTTTGGCAAAACCAATTCAAATCCAAAACCAGGGGAGATCCAGATCCAAAGCCAAAACACGGGCGTCAGTGCACATCTCTAATTGCTACAAGTATCTAATGACCTGGAAACTACAAGATAAGAGCAGCATTGAAAGAGAGACATATATTATTGTGGTTGCTAACTATATATTGCCATATTCTCAAAAGTGTTCTTGCAATGGGAGTTCTATTGAATAAATAGGTGACAAATCAGATCTCCCTGTGACATGTTAAAACACATTGAAATGTTTTTTTTTTTCAATACAACTATTCCCAGGTGATCGAACAGGCACATAAACAGAACAGAAATCTCACACCTGCTTGATGAAACATTAGTTTGTTTAAGAGTCAATTGAATTGGCAATTGCTCAGGTCTCCTAATCATGGAATATATAATGGAAGCGGTATAATCTCCACAGTGGAGGAGGACATTGTGGAGGAGTAAAATGTTTTATGCACTCATGAATCTAGCATAAATGCTTTTCAAGGCAAACTGGAAAAGACAAAACAATTTAAGGGAAATTGGTCTACCAAAGCCAGGTAAACCCAGGGATATTATGCATCTTGTCTCAGTATGGCTCTCCTACAAACTTGGCATAGCTACAACTTCAGCTAATATTCTCTTCAAACAAGACCCTGAATGTTATTCTGACCAACACAGACAAAGGGTCTGATTCAGCAAAGATTGCTATTCTGCTAGGATGCACGCACCCCAGTTGCTAATATTAGCGGTGAAATGCAAACATTTGCAATTGCATTGTGATCACAGCTCACCATAACTACGACCACTTCCCCTTACACACATCCGTATACTTGGGCAACATAGTGAAATACTCAGTGTCATCGAGTAACATCGGACCCATATGCACAGTTAAGGCAGCTCAGACCTCACTCAGGAATTTCTAACTTCAGGTCACGCTATGAGGCCTCAGGCTGCATATGGATTTGCAATGGATAATTTATGCATGCCCCTACAATGCTGTCCCAACACACTGGCACACCTGCATTCGCCCGACCAACCCCCATTTACCACCTACAAATGGCACTTCCTGTCAGTCACTGTGCTAGGGGGCTGCGTAGCCTCTGCAAATGCATTTCCCATCGCAATTGCTAGTTCACACACATGCACTGTGATGCATACGCATGCGTAATGTGAATTAATCGACTGATTGTGTGCGTCTTTGCAACTGCGATCCTTGCTGAATCAGGCCCCATGTACATTAGTCATGTGTATACTCAACTGTGGAGAGAATTTCAAGATTTGACACGTTAATTGCAAACATCTGGGCCTTACTTATCATGTATAAAAAAAATTTGTTCCAGGACTTCTTCTTTAAATTATTTTTTTTTTCAATTATTAAGAAATGTTTCAAAAAAGGAATTAGTTTTGCCTTGCTCTTCCCAACTAAGCTGTGAAGTATACATAATGGGAAATCATTATATTCTGATTCTAGCTGCTACCTCCTACTTGAGATCCTATGAACAAGTTTCACCCTTTGTTGATGAATAAAATTGATTGGTTCTTAAGTACTGTAGCATACTCTAGTGCATTGTTTTTATTCATTAATGGTTTTCCATGTTTCTATATTGTTGTAAATTTGTACTTTTCTACTGTTTGAATTGGGTAATTTTCCTTAGTTATTTCTCGCATATCCAGTTGTGTGCTATGGTTGGTTCATAAAATTATAGACCTAGAAGTTATTATGTAACCTTTGCTCCATAATATTGCTTTTTGTAGCATTAATCTTTAATTATTCACTATATTTATTACCTATTTTCTTCTTCTTTTGCCTTACTTGCTGGTCTAGGGCTTATGATTGCTCCATGAGAACCTCCTTAATGTCTCACCTTTAAAAAAGGAATTGATTAGATTCCATCAATAGAGGGTACTAATACACACACTAAATTATGCAGAACTATTGAAATCCTATAAACCAATATTTATTAAAATCACTAAAACTTTTTACAAAGCTTATTGCTAAACAGTTACAGACCATGCTAACTACAGTACATTTCTCCATCCAAAGTAGATTGACTTTGTAAAGAAACATAAAAAAACAACAGAATTTAGTGGTGAGTTTTGATTCCAATAAGGCAGTTCACTGGGTGTCTTGGTCGCAAATAATATGCATTTTCCAATTCTAGAATTTTCTTTCTACTTTACTCAACATATTTTCACTGTTGTATGACCACCCCACTGCATTGTTAAGCATTAGAATGAAAAATCATAATCAGTATCTTCCTAGATAGGCTACCCTCTATCTCACTGCTTCTAAATATTATTCTGGATCCACTTATCAAACACTTCAATAAACGTATAGATTAGAAGAGAATTTGTGTAGGTAATTAGGAATTTCAATTATCAGCATGTATTTATGTCATTCTGATTTAATTTTACCACCGAGGTGTTTTGTTGTGTGGGGACACCTGGTGCGGAACTTGTGTGCACCATATGCATGCATGCTCAAAAGAAGCCTGGCCTAGCTCCCACAAGACCATGTCTCCTCATCTGGCTTTTTTTGGGACATGCCAGCAAATAGTGAAATTGATCAAAGGAACTTATAAGTAAACCAGACTTATCTGGAGCACAAATTTAACTCCAGGATTAGTCTAAAGTTTTAATAGGTAATATAAGACTAATCAAAAAAGAAAGCCTTGCTCTGATTAGGGAGGTGGTTGTTTGGTGTATGTACAAAGTTGATCTTAGCTTAGTAAAGTCTTCAAAAGTCCTGACAAGCATAAACAGTGGGAGAACAGATGTGTAAAGAAAAGCTGTATTTGCTTAAAAGAGTGGCTGTGCATTTAAATTTGAGAGCCATGTCTCTCAAACTTTGGAATGAGGTACAGTACAGTCCCATAGCATACCTGTTATAAATGCCATGGAATTTACAGTACATTCCACATCCTGTCTCATCATTGCTACTGCTGCAACTTGCTGTGGCAGTAATGTGCCCAAAGGCACCTAATTGAAAATATAATTTGCTTGTATTTAAATAATATTGAGATGTTTCAGAGCATTGGTTACTGGTGAAAGCAGTAGATAGTACTGTGGATCATTGGGGAACTGAAACCCCTGTAACCTTTTGGATGATATGTTTAACATCTAGCCAGTATTTCTGCAATTCGGGACATGTCCACCAGATGTGTGACAAAGTACCGGCCTTGTTATAGCCTCTCTGGCATCTGCCCAAGCGGGCAAATGTGCTAACTCAGGAGGTTATTATGTAATATTGGTAGTAAAGTTTAATCACATTTTACTTTATGCACACACATATATAGATTATAGGCTGAATTTTCCTGATCACACTTCAGTTATCCAAGTTAAGGGTCACTCCTACTGTATGTCCTATTTATATTTGTGTGCTTCCTTTGTAGGTTGAGCTATCTCAATGAGAATCAGTAAATAATTTATATGAGTCTTTTGGTTGCTTAGTAAATTAAACATATCATCTCTAATATATTGTTGTAGATTGTCTCCTTCTTGAATTGTTTTTAGTGTTTAAAATGGCAAATTTGTAGAAATGGAAGAAAATGAGAATGTGCTATCTTGATTGAATATCTGCAAAAGCATGGATGGGGCCAATATTGTTAAGCAATCTTATATTGTTAACATTGTAGCATCAAGTACACTAGATCAAGTCGTATGCAATACTGTAGTGTCATCACTAAACATGAACATCAATATTTGCAAACTATACATCCCAAAATGCCTACTTTCTATCTACTACCTAATGTGCATAAGAACATCCAAAACCACCCCCGGAAGACCAATTGTTTCAGGGATTGGGGGGATTTCTGAAAAAGCCAGCACCTTTATGTCCATTTAAGAAAGCATGTATTAGCACTTCCATTGTACATACGTGACACCTCTGATGTCCA
The DNA here is from genome assembly GCA_031769625.1 of Taudactylus pleione. NCBI lineage: Eukaryota > Metazoa > Chordata > Amphibia > Anura > Myobatrachidae > Taudactylus > Taudactylus pleione. The sequence goes on from JAUIMM010000031.1 coordinate 592,249, forward strand.
GATGAAACTGCACATTGTTGTTATAGAAGACACCTACATACTGGCCAGTCTGAATGTAGAATCCCTATACACTAGTATTGAACACCAACTAGGTATAGAGTTGGTGAGATACTTCCTGAGCATAGAAGGCCTCGATGAATTCATGAATTTTTATTGGAAGTACTGGATTTTGTGCTCCAGAGAAATTTCTTTACTTTTAATGACCAATTTTATTGGCAGGTGAGGGGTACGGGAGTGGCATGTGCCCCCACCTATGCCAACCTATACTTAGGTAGGTGGGAAAGGGAGGTTGTCTTCCACAAAAGACATGACCAATATACCAAATATATAATAGCATGGATGAGGTACATCCTGGTCATATGGGATGGAAATGAAGACACTCCTTGAATTTGTCAGGTCTCTCAACACTAATAATCTCAACTTGAAACTGACCCATGATATCAGTAAAGACAGGATTTTATTCCTGGATCTCACAATATACAGAGATCACAACAATATTCTTGCAATGGAACTTCATAGGAAACCAACGGCAACTAATAGTCTCCTACACAGCTCCATTTCTCACTTTTCCCCCAGGGTAAATAATATACTCAGAGGCAAATTTCTATGGCTTAGGCATAACTGCTCAGAAGATTGGAAGATAAAATCAATAAAAAGAAGAGTATAGAATTAGCACAGAGACTACGTGAAAGGGGCTATAGTAACACAATGATAAAAAAAGCCCAGACCTCCCTACATAAAACTAATAGGGAATCTCTTATATTTCACAAAAAAGAAGAGAAACTTGATGATGCAGACATCAGGTTTGTGGGCAACTATTGCCAAGAATGGAGGAAAATACAGGGATCCATAAACAAACATTAGCCCATACTCCTCTCAGATCCGGAAACTGCATCAAAATAAAAAAAAGTATCTATGAGCTGCAGACGGTCACCTAATTAGTGTGATCATTTGTTCAAAAGTCATGTTGTTAGGAAGACCCAAGGTAAACCAAAGGAGAGAGGTACTTTTCCATGTGGGACATGTAAAGCCTGTGATTATATTGCTAAAATTAGCACAGTGGAAGATAGAATGGGTAACACTATCACACTGGAGGATTACATCAACTGCAAAACAACGGGAATGATCTATTGTATCGCTTGCTCCTGCAAAATTAAATATGTGGGCATGACCTCCAGATCTTTCAAAATGAGAATACTCGAACACATTGGAAATTTGAGGAATGCGGCGGCAGAAATCAGTCAGATGAAACAGATCTCGACAGTCGCAAAACATTTTCATACTAAGCATTCAGATACTTACAAAGCTATGAGGTTCTTTGGCCTAGAAAAGGTCAAACTAGGAATAAGAGGGGGAGATTTAACAAAATAACTCCTGAAGAGAAAGAATCAGTGGATTTCTAAATTAGGGAGCAACTCCCCAAATGGCCTTAACGAACAAATCAACTACGGAATCGTTTTACCAACAAGAAGGCTATCACGAGAAACACAAATATACAGAGATATAGTTCTTGCACCACTAGATTGAGTCACCAAGCGTTCCTCTATAAAATATTAAAAATAAATCAGATGATGCCAGTCAACAACGTTCTTGTACAATTCTCCTGTCTCAGATCTTCTTATGACCAAAGATAACACTTTTACCAATTTTTCCAGAGATCATGTAAAAGAGAAGAAGATAAAGCTCTATATAGTGAAGTACTTCCAAAAAAGCTTTATTCAAAAACAAATATATAAAACAAAAACACAATCAACAGGATAAGATAAAAATTAGCCATGTACCGTGTTGTAGGGGTGTAGTCTCCTAACACCCAAGCAAGCATAAGATGGAAAATATCCACTATGTTTCCCGGGAATGACTTGTGGACTTGCTGCAGTCTTGGAGACGTCCCCCCACGGTACCAGTCACATACCAATGCGTTTTGACTCACAAATGATAAGAGTCTTCCTCAGGGTATGTGTGTACTGTATGTATGTTAAATTTATATTTAACATTCACCCTTTTATTCTCATCCCTTTCAGTCAGAAATATAATGATATTTTTGACTTAGAGATATACATTGATATTCTATTGTGTAACTTTTTGTCCTAGAGATATACATTAATATTCAAATGTGCACCCCTTTTTTTCCACTTCTAAAAAATACATTTTTAATTTTTTTTCACTTTTAATAATTGTTTTTAGCACAATTTTACAATATTTTTTTTTTTTTCATTCAATGCACAGTATACACATAGATTGGCTGTTTGTCATCACAAACTTTGATGTGAAACTACAATTTCCTCACTTTCCAGTTATTTATTCATTACTTATATCCACATTATCACTTAATCTCACATTGAAATGTCTTTTCAGTAGTAACTCCAAATATAATAGGTGTATATTTTATATTTTTTTTATTCAATAGCACTGTTTATCTTCTAATACACTAATTCTCATCATCTTTTTTTAATGATGTATTTTTTTTACTCGTAAGGTACACATCACATGCATAGACATTATTCTCGGGTATATAAACTCATTTTATTTGGATTTATTATCAACCTAATTTTAGGTTAACAACCGGTAAGTACCCAGCACCGAGACATGATCATGGCACATAAGGAGTAAGATGATCTGTCTTGACATACTAGAGACATATGTATGGCACACAAAGATTAAGATGAGCTGTTTTGGCATACTAGAAATATCTGTACGAAAACTATGGTAAATGGATCTTTTCTTTAAGATACTACTTTAGCATGTAGGTAGGCTTCAAAATATCTTTGATAATGATATATCATGTAATTTACTTGCATATATGAATATTTACATACAATTTCAACTGTTAGAATGTTGTTGAACTAAGAAGCAGTCCTGCTCTGTTGCAGTGTGATAATACAGCATTGGGATGCAATATAGTATCATTACTGTTGCATTGTGACCGAATTGAGAGATGACTTGCTGTGGTGCTGTGGTTAGTTTAGATTGCACATAGGAATGCTTATCTACTTAAGACATGTGAATACCACTATGTATAAAAAATTTTCCTACCTCTGAATTTTCTTACTTTTGGTTTTCGGTTTTTATAGATTTAATAATTGGGTATGATCTACTTTCTACAATGTATACATCTGATCAGTTCTCATGGTTCTGGTACAAATTATAAGAACTTTGAGATAAAGGGCCTAATTCAGACCCGCTCGCAAGCGAAGGACGCTCGTAAGCGGGTCGATGGTGCCCGAATGCGCATGCGCCCAACGGAGGGAGATCCGTCGTGCGCATGCGCGAGACCCGGCGAGCGAGGAGGAAGACGTCACTCGGGGTCTCCCACCAAAGGGGGCATGCTGTTACTCACCATCGACAGCATGCCCCCTTTGGTGGGCATGCCGGGGGTGTGGCTGCCAGACGGAGGCGTTCCCATGGGAACGCCTACCGTCTGGGTCCGGCCCCACTGACATCAGTAGTGATAGAGCCAAAATCACTCCTGGGATTGCGGCAGCGAGACCCTACCGCAGGGTCTCTTCGCAAGCCTGATGGTCGCGATGGTCAAGATCATCATGGACGCTCGCTATAGCTGTGGGTGGTAACCCACAGCTATGCGAGCATCCAAGAGGCCGCTCCATTTTTAGGGAGGAGGGCCCTGATTCAGAGCGAGCGCTCTGGTCAGAGCGTTCGGCTCTGAATCAGGCACAAAGGCTTGTGTTAAATGATGTATTACAGGAGTGAATAATACTCAGGATATTTTAAATGCCCTACCGATGTCTCTGCATTTATCCAATGATGATTTATTCTTAGATAATTGAATGACTTAATGGGATTATACCTATTGCATTTATCCTAATAATTTATATGTTTCTTAGGAGGGCACAGTGCCATTGTCATTTACAGGGTTTGGTCAAATATAAGTTTGCTTTCCTTACCCTCCTATATTATATGAATAAGGTGAGGCCATGTGTAAAAAATGCAACTTCAATTTAAAAATGGCTATCAGCTATAATAGCCTTTAAGTACTCCAATGAATTAGCAATGAGAAGTGTATCAAATTCATGACACATGCAAATGTGGCAACTCTAATTGAAAGATGATCACTGGACATTAACACATGTTAAGCACTCCGCCATGTGACGGAGGGGGTGTTTTACATACTGCAGCCTATTTAAGGCTATATGAGTAAGGACACTGACTCAGGTGCCCTGCTGAGAAAGCAGACAGGCAAAATGCTCCTCTAGGACAGGAAGAAGGGAGTCTTAGCTGTGCATGGCTGATCTCCCTCTGGTGTGAGAAAGATCTAACCACAATACACATCCCCCACTGACATCTAGTCAGTGGTCAGGTACATTTCTCCTCTCCATACTCTCTCATGGCACCAGGGCCGCCACCAGGGGGGGACTGCCGGGACTAGAGTCCCGGGCCCAGACACTTGTGGGGCCCGCTCCTACCCCCTTCTTTTGCACTGTAAAAATGTGTGCTGACTGCAGTCCCGCTCTGTCTAGTTGCTCCGCGGCTGGCACACACATCCCTTTTGAAAAAAATTGTTACAGGTGCAGCCGGTGCCCGCTCTGACAACACGCTGCAGCCACCCACCTCTACCTCCAGAGGCTGCCTGGCTGGGCCAGAGAACAAGGTGACGATAACAGTCTGCAGCCAGATGCTGCACACATGTGCAGGACCCGGCATTTGCAGAGAAGCTGAGAGAGAGGAGAGAGGAGGCTGATGCTGAGCACTGTGAGCAGCACTGGGGTGGGGGTGGGGCCCGCTGCCTGTGATGACTCGTATATGTAAGCCAGTGATCTGAGGAGTCTGAAGTAAGCTTAGCTGTCTGCTTCAGACTTCTCTGTTCACTGGCTAAGAGAGCAGATGAGTCATCCTGAAGCTCCACCCCCACCCCAGTTTGTGCCGTGTTCAGCTATTCCAGGGACCCGGGCCGGCTGCCAGCCGGCATGATGACAGCAGTGACAGCAGGCTCTGCATGCAGAGGATCAAACTGCCAGGGAGCAGGACTGGCCAGCATTATTATAGGTAAGTGTTGGAGGGAGGCACAGTGTGGGTGAGAGGAGGGGGCACAGTATGGGTGAGATGAGGGAAGGGGATCACAGTGCGGGTGACATAAGGGAAAGGGAGCACAGGGTGGGCAAGATGAGGGAGCACAGGGTGGGCAAGATGAGGGGGCACAGGGTGGGCAAGATGAGGGGGCACAGTGTGGGTGAGATGAGGGAAGGGGAAGCACAGTGTGGGTAAGATGAGAGAAAGGGGAAGCACAGTGGGTGAGATGAGGGATGGGGGAGCATGGTGTGGGTGAGATGAGGGTGGGGGAGCACAGTGCAGGATAGGGAAAAGGTAGTACAATGCGGGATGTGGAGCACAGTGGGATACAGAAAAGGGGAGGCAGAAAATATAGGGGACACAATGCAGAACATATAGGGGGAAGCACATGTGTACAGATATATGAAAGTACAAGACAATATATTTTATGATGGCATATATTTTATAGCGGCTTCTTTGCTGGTCAAGTTAAGTCTGCTGGGAGTCAAGTAGATGACGAAGTCAAGCTACCGCCCAGAGACGAGTGAGGATCCAGCGCTTGACAAGCTGAGGGTACCCCTCTGTGCTCCCCAAGGTCAGCAGAGCAGGTAAGGTCCCAGTGGGACAACCCTACCTCATTACCACCCTAGACAACCAGGGTGTCAGGCCTTTTTCCCTGGGCATACAGTGGCACATAGCAAAGCTAGGGCCACTTGCTTGTATTTGCCTCCCAATCTTAAAGTTACCAGCTCATCCCTCACTATCCCCCCCCTTCTGCGGCACAATAGAGTGAGTCAAATCACTTCTCACTTAGCCGCCCAGGCCCGCCCTCCTGCTCCACCTCCTACATATGCTGCAAAAAAGTTTTTCTAGTGAGCCAGCACGGTGTGATGTCAAGGGGTGGGGGGTGCAGCTTAGGGGGGGGCTAGGAGGGGGGCCCTGCCTATTTTGTCAGTCCCGGGCCCCACAATTTTTGATGGCGGCCCTGCATGGCACCATAGCCTGTCAGGGACATGCTGCAATGGTATAAACAACAGCTTGCCCTGCCACTTCCCGGCCCACAGCAGATGCATTCTTTACTTTTTTCCACAGTACTAGAACACTAAACTGTACTCTCATTGTGCAACCAATGTTACTCAAGTTGCAGAAAAGCAGTTGGTGCTATGAGTTTTCACTTATCTTATTCATGTTGGATTAACAAAAACAACTATATTATCGATAAATGAATGTCCAAACTTGCAGAGACCAGAACATAAGTGAATAGTACAGTGTACTGGCTCAATTTATACAATTGGAGAGAGTTTCCAAAAGTGGAATTATTCTTATGTTACTTATACTTTTTAGGAGATACCACGGATATGGATGTGTAAATAGAATGATAATGTGAAGAGCTACAGTATTGTTATGAAATTGTGATATTTTTCACCAAATAACACTGTATAATATATACCCTGCTGATGCCAGAATTTGGGGATTTATGTTTTGTCTCCGGATAAACCTGTGATTGCATGAATATTGACAATTAATGACAAGCATATCCGTTTAATTCCTTGTTTTCTATATTTCACCAAATTTCCTCTTGTCACCCATGATTTCTTGTGGGAAAGAAGCTATCTGACCTTTTTATTGTATATTTTCATTGTTTATAATTTTGGAATAGTATTCATCTCCTTATTAGCCATAACTTCTTATGGGAAAGGAGCTAATGGTTTTTGGTATTGTATTCATTTGATAATAAATTTGAAAAGTATTCCTCTTTCCTTATTACCCATTAAATTTAATGGGAAAAGAGCTGTTTGGATTTAGAACGACATTCCTCTAATTTTATCTTGGAATCTTTATTCCTTTGAGCATGTATATGTGTTTTTTGTGGGTATGTCTTGTATGTGGATTTGAAATATATAAATAATATAAATTACGTTTTATATATATTTATACAAAAGAGTGCCCCACAAAGGAGTCTTCTCTACTATCCTGCTGTACAGGGTTGTCAAAAGTGAATGTATTTCAGTCTTGTTACTCCTGGGGTGCACCACCAATTTTTTCACAGTAGGGATTATTAACCCATTAAATGATATCTATTTTTGGTCTTTTTCATATATTTTTGGTTAATATACTATCCTTTCCCCTTTTTTTCTATATGAGCTATCTCAATGAGAATCAGTAAATAGTTGAGATTAGTCTGTTGGTTGTCTAGTGAATTAGACATACAGTATCATATTTAAAATATTGTTGTAGATTGTCTCCCTCTTGAATTGTTTTTAGTGTTTAAAATGGAAAATTTGTAGAAATGGATGAAAATGAGAATGTGCCATCTTGATTGAATATCTGGAAAAGCATGGATGGGGCCAATATTCTTAATCAATCTAACATTGTTGACTATCCATTTGGAAATGCCATTTCTGTTGGGGAAAATGGGTTGTCCCATAGTGAAACTAAGGTGGCGGCTTAAAGATGAAGTTGTATGTTTTGCAATAGTAGCCCCATAGTCTCTAAGAAAATGCTGATATTGGGAGGTATCTGAGCTGTAGGCACTTCGATTGAGTAGCAATCCAAAGTATTCTGGACATGTGAAGGCTTGAGTAATTTAGCTTTAATGTCCTCCCAAATGCAGTCACCAAGGTAAAAATGCATCTACATGTATTATGTTATGTTAGTTGCAAGGTAGTAAAGCTTAAAGATAGGAACTTTAAACCCGCCACTTGCTGGGTAATTTGCAATTTCAAAGGATAGCACAACTTCATTGACATATAAGAAATCTCATGCTTCAATACCTGATGCACTGCTATTGTACCGAATAATTTATGCTAGAGGTTGTGTGGGTGTTTTCCACTGCCTGATGATCAAGAATGAAACTCAATGGTCCAAGTGGATGAGTGTGGGCACAACCTAAACCAGACTCATTGCCAGGACTATTGCATAGATTTTTCAATTGAAGATACACATCTAGATTGGTCTAAAGCAGTGGTTCCCAAACTGTGCACCATGGCAACCTGGGGTGCCTCGGGACACTTGCAGGGGTGCCTCAGGTTGGTGGTTCAGCACCAAATCAAATTCCTTATGGTCAATGCAATGTAATTATGTGGACAAACAGAAGTGCAAACCTGTCCACCACCACATAACTGAACCTAAGGATGACAGGTAAGCACAATTTACTTTACTACATTTTCTTCTGAATTTCTCAATAACAAATTTAAACTTAGGGGTGCCATGAAAACACTGCTGATACTCTAGTGCGCCGTGATTCAAAAAAGTTTGGGTACCACTGGTCTAAAGCTTAAGTAGGATTTTTCATTGGCTTTGGCAGGGAATCGGTATGAAATACCGCTAGCTGCATGGCCAGTGTTTTGACTCTCGGCAGTGCCTGGCCAACCACAGCAGAGATCCCGGCAGTGGAAGCCCGACAGTGCTGGAAATCCCGATCGTGGATAGGTAAGTATTCTCTAACCTAATCTAACCCCCTAACCCTAACCCTCCTTAGGGGTGCCTAACCCTAACCTCCCGCTCAAGTGCCTAAACCTATTCCCCCCTCTAAGTGCCTAACCCTAACCACCCCCTTCCCTGCTTCCTAAACCTAAGTCCACCTGGGGGTGCCTAACCGTAAGTCTTCCCCCGGGGGTGCCTAACCCTAACCCTTCCTCCCCCTAGCCTAACCCTAACCCTCCCAGGGGGGGTGCCTAACCCTAAGTCCCCCCCAGGTGCCCTAAATCTAACCCTCCCCTCCGTGGCTGTCCGCTCATGGCACCCGGCATCCCTTCGATTGGGATGCTAGGAGCCTGTCTCCCGGCATCAGGGAAATGTCAGGCGTCTACATCTAGACGCCCAAGATTTTACCCTCGCCGGGATATGACAGTCGGGAAGCCGGCTGCCGGTATTAAGGCAGCCTGCTTCCCGATTGTATACCCTTTGGCAGGACTATGATTTGGATACATGTAAAGTTGGGTAAAGTTGAACCCTTTTAATAAAAAGTTGAAAGTTATTTATATAGGGTAGTAATAAGAGGGCACTGTGCTTTTTTAATAATTAAAGGTAAATCCATCTGGATGAGATATTTTTGTAAGGATTTAATGGCTGCAAGGATCTACTCTTCCAATCCCACCATTATGAGGAATCTATGAGGAAGCTACCCATGGGGTCTAACCTATGACTTTGTAGTGGTGATCGAAATCTGTTGATTTACCAGAATCATGGCCCCTCTGTATTTGCTACCTGCTAAGGATAAAAAGTGTTGCCTGTCATTGTTGAATGCATCAACCTCAGGTGTATCCCTTGTGGGTTAGGTGGGTTTAGTTCAAGTGCACTAAAACCATTGTGTGCCTTTGTGTGAGTTAGTTAATTCCATTTACAGTAATGGAAAAAAAAGTTAAACTCAAGGCAACAAAAGTACAAGGAATTCTAAGATTATTGGGCGACTATCTGGAAAAAGATGCTCTTACTTCTGCAACCACAGGGAAAGGGTTCTTTGAATTAGGGGAGGAGGAAGGGTGTATGGACCTAATCTGTACCCAAAACTACTGCATGGTGGGGTGTTGATTAATTGATAACAGCAGAGGAAAACATTAGATATTGTATATATAAAATTCATTGGTCTGCTTGTTTGTTTGTTTGTCCGTTCAGTTATACATTCTGACACCCTTGCACTGATCGGGATGAAACCAACACAAGGTGGTCCAGTTGGAGATTGGCCAGGTTTTAGAGGGGTTAGGGTCCCTGTCATACCTCCAGTTGGTGTACACTGGGCAGAACTTTGACCCAGGGAGCCTATTCTGGGCCTTGTACTGGATGGATTTGGATGAAATCCCATAATTTGGACAAAAACTTCACAGAGTGGATCCCAGAAGACATACTGGGTCTCATTTAGACCTGGTTGCAAGCACTGAGTGCTCGCAACTGGGTCAATGTTAAGGCCCTGCACAAGCACAGCGGCCGCACTGCACATGTGCAAGCCCCGAAATTCTCTCACTCTGGAGCTCATTACAAAAGGGGCGGCTGCCGATGTTGATCGACAGTTCATCTCATGCATAACTTGGACCCAGGGAGCCTGTTCTGGAGATTCTACTGGATGGATTTGAATGAAAACTTCACAGAGGGGTGGCAATTGGTATGGGATGCCTAATGGAATGGTTGGGATCCTGGTCGGACCTCACAGCAGAATGTGTTGGGAAGATATTTGACCCAGGGAACCTATTATGAGCCTTCCACTGGATGGATTTGGATGACATCACATAAAAAAACTTAATAATTTGAAGATTTAAACCCAGGCAAAACCGGGTGCTTCATATAGTATCTTATAAAGGTCTACCCATTGTCATGGCACTGACACCAAATTATCATTTTGATCAAAGTCAGTTTTGGAAAGGGCATAGTGACTTGAATCCTAATGAACTAAATGGATTAAAACCACCTTAATTCAGAGTAAATCTATATATAAGAAAAGGTGTTGTAAAAAAATTAAATGTCTGCAATTTAGGTCAGGTCTCAATGATTGTCGCTTGCAAATATATTGTACCTTATTTACAAAGCACACAAAACTCATGTGCTTTTGTATAGTGAAAATAACCATGCATCACTAAACTCAGTTAGAAACTAACCAGAAAATGTTGTGTCTCCACCATTTTATCTAATTTAGTAATCCCATTCCACAAATCGAAATTTTGTTTTTACACTGCTCTGAAAAAGGAATGCTTTAGTTCAGTGTTGGCTAACCTTGACACTCCAGCTGTTATGGAACTACATAACCCAGCATGCACTGCTACAGTTTTGCTATTAGGGCATGCTAAAACTGTGGCAGGGCATGCTGGGATATATAGTTCCACAACAGCTGGAGTGTCAAGGTTAGCCAACACTGCTTTAGTTCATCCCAATACTGTATTTGCATACATATAGACCCCACAATGCAACTAACTTGGTCTGGTAATCCATGTACCTTGGCTGAATTCTAAACACTCTTGTGTGAATTGAGGCACATTGTGGATCCAAACAGTAGTTTCCACTGCACCTGGACAACTTGCACTTTGTAAACTGCACCTGGACAACTTGCACTTTGTAAAGGATTTAATTATTAATCATATTTTAACATTTCATGTTGTACAAGTTCAAAATAGCTTATTTCTAACCATAGCATTAACTTGTTTGTACAGTAGTTCAGCAAGTTAGGTGACAGCAGTCAAGTGATCAAGTGACAGAAATTCTACATTACAAAAGTATTGTGATCAGAAACATTAAAGTAAATACTGTACAAAAACTACTATACACAGACTGCCAGTGGTTGACAGTCTGCTGCCATTTGTGGGTGGTGGGAGGTGGCCTCTTTCTCTCATCTGCCCTTGCCAGCATGCGTGATCCCATGGTGATGTCTCCTGCTGCGTTACCATACTTTCAAGAATGAAATTGCAAAGCTGCTTGCATGCAACTTTACAATTCTATCCTAAGCTGAATCAAACCCACTGTGTGTATGTATGTATATATATATATATATATATATATATATATATAGTGCATCCAGAAAGTATTCACAGCGCTTCACTTTTTCCACATTTTGTTATGTTACAGCCTTATTTCTAAATGGAATAAATTCATTTTTGTCCTCAAAATTCTACACATAATACACCATAATGACAACGTGTAAAACCTTTTTTTGCGATTTTTGCAAATTTAATTAAAAAAACCACTAAGAAATCACATGTACATAAGTATTCACAGCCTTTGCCATGAAGCTCAGGTGCATCCTGTTTCCACTGATCATCCTTAAGATGTTCCTACAGCTTATTTGGAGTCCACCTGTGGTAAATTCGGTTGATTGGACATGATTTTGAAAGGTATGCACCTGTCTATATAAGGTCCCACACTTGACAGTGCATGTCAGAGCACAAACCAAGCATGAAGTCCAAGGGATTGTCTGTGATCTCCAAGACAGGGCTGTCTCAAGGCAGAAATCTGGGGAAGGCTACAGAAAAATATCTGCTGCTTTGAAGGTCCCAATGAGCACAGTGGCCTCCATCATCCATTAATGGAAGAAGATCAGAACCACCAGGACTCTTCCTAGAGTTGGCTGTCCGTCTAAACTGAGCGATCAGGGGAGAAGGGCCCTAGTCAGGGAAGTGGCCAAGAACCTGATGGTCACTCTGTCAGAGCTACAGCATTCCTCTGTGGAGAGAGGAGAACCTTCCAGCAGGACAACCATCTCTGCAGCAATCCACCAATCAGGCCTGTATGGTAGAGTGGCCAGACGGAAGTCACTCCTTTGTAAAAAGCACATGGCAGCCCGCCTGGAGTTTGCCAAAATGCACCTAAAGGACTCTCAGACCATGAGAAATAAAGACTGAACTCTTTGGCATGAATGCCAGGCATTCTGTTTGGAGGAAACTAGGTACCGCTCATCACCAGGCCAATATCTTCCCTACAGTAAAGCATGGTGGTGGCAGCATCATGCTGTGGGGATGTTTTCCAGTGCCAGGAATTGGGAGACTAGTCAGGATAGAGGCAAAGATTAATGCAGCAATGTACAGAGACATCCTGGATGAAAACCTGCTCCAGAGCACTCTTGACCTCAGACTGGAGCGACGGTTAATCATTCAGCAGGACAACGACCCTAAGCACACAGCCAAGATATCAAAGGAGTGGCTTCAGGACAATTCTGTGAATGTCCTTGAGTGGCCCAGCCAGAGCCCCGACTTGAATCCGATTGAATATCTCTAGAGAACTCTGAAAATTGCTCAGCATCGATGCTTCCCATCCAACCTGATGGAGCTTGAAAGGTGCTGCACAGAGTAATGGGCGAAACTGCCCAAAGATAGGTGTGCCAAGCTTGTAGCATCATATTCAAAAAGACTTGAGGCTGTAATTGCTGCCAAAAGTGCATCAACAAAGTATTGAGAAAAGGCCGTGAATACTTATGTACATGTGATTTTTTTTTTTTTATTAAATTTGCAAAAATCTCAAAAAAATGCTTTACATATTGTCATTATGGGGTATTGTGTGTAGAATTTTGAGGAGAAAAATTAATTTATTACATTGTGGAATAAGGCTGTATCATAACAAAATGTGGAAATAGTGACATGCTGTAAATACTTTCTGTATATACATATATATTATATATATATATATATATATATATATATATAAATATATATATATATATATATATATATATATATATATATGTAACATGGTTGTATGTAATTGTCCTGAGGACAGGGCTGTGACCCCGTAAACGTTTGACTCATTACACCTTGTTTCTGGATATTGTCGTCTCCATGTGCCAGTTTTTTTCTTCTTCTACTGGTCTATCTATCTGTGCACCGGAGCAAATTGCTTGGATTAACTGAGTGCCAGTGAATTGGAATAGGATTTATACGAATATATATTAATCCATGACACATACAATGATGCACATTTGCACACACATATACACATGCATACAAATAGACGATCGCATGTGTATCCACATACGTACACATAGACGCTTACATGCATACTCACATACATATACATAGTTGCTATTTCAATATACAGGCACACAACACATACTAATGAATTCCTGTAAATATCTCACATTCACTTATGCAAGCACATATATAAAAGGTTCCCTAGCATTGAGCGTAATATTGGAGGTTTTGTTAGCTAATCATTATGGTGTAAAATGTATATATATGATATTTAAGGTATAGAACGTGTTTGGTATCATACTGACACCCTGTTTAATTTCAGATATCTGAATCTATCGGCGAAAGGAGTCACATCTTGCATTCGGTGGTTATGGATTATGGGGAATTATTGGTTAGAATGTGTACTCTGTTTGTAGTGTCTTAATCAGTTTTAACTTGTTTGGAGGGATGGACCATATCCCTATTGTCACCATATGAACTGTCCTATGGCATGTATCGTACCAAAATGACAAGAATCAAGAACCAATGAAATCACGTATGCTAGTCTCTATTGTTGGTGTAACACTCTGGAAGGTATATAGGCTTGTGCTTTTGGGGCTAGATCTCAGTCATACCCATTTGATGACCGCAGATGTCAGGATTGATGACTGGGACCTTGATCTGGGGCGCATGCATATGTATTGGCTGTACTTTTTGTATTTAATTGTCTTTGCGCTAATTGTGATAGATCAAAGTGTCTAACTTACTTTTTGTTGCAATAAGAACTTTTTGTGTTTTGGAACCACAATCAAAGTCTGGAAAGCAATTATTTCATTTTTAGCAATATTGGGGTATTCAAAGATGGGGGCTCATAGATTTGGAGGTCACACTACCAAGCGATCGCACGATAGCAGCCAGATCTCGATTTCTCAACATAGGGTGGACATGTGCCATATGCAGGAAAGAATGCACTGTGTTCAAAACCTGCAAGATCCAGTAATGTGAAACCGATATCCTTTATTGTGCAATTTCAAGGAGCCCTGGCTAGAACCTGGGGCAGGAGAGAAAAGTTTGTTTCTTTCATTGTCTGTTTTGATGCTAAAGTACGATTCACACAATAGCATCTACGTGTTTCCTCAATTGCTGCCACATGTTTCAAACAATTGTTCTGATATTATTGTTGTATTGATAGCGATTACATTGTTTAAAACCTTTAAATCATACTGCCATACTAGCGAAAAAATTTATTTTCTGTGCAGAAAACTAAGAATGTATGAAAACAGACATGTGCTTGTAATGTAGATAAGAAGTGTACTTGTAATGTAGATAGGAACTGTGTGTCAGACCTATAGGCGAGGTACCGTGTGTCGGGCCTGAAAGACTCAGTAGGTGTTTGATGATGCAGAAAGCTACTGAGTATGTACACAGGTGTATTGCAGCAAAGACATGGATTTTGTACCTTGAAGAAAACAAGGGGTTTTTGAAATTTGGCTCCCAATAGTGGTCACAAAGCCCATTGGTTGGTTAGGTTCTTTGGACACTGCAGTTGGGCAGACCATGATTTTGACGTGGTTTGTAGTGGAGGAAATCACTGGAAAGGGTGTTATTGGAACACTTAAATTCTAACAGGGGAGAGTACTCAAGTAGCGTCGTGAGCACTACACAAAAGAGCATGCACGCAATGCAAAGCAGCATTGCACAGGCACCACCAGGGAACATACCCACAATGCCAGTTAGCATCGGGTGCACACAAGGGAGCGTGCATGCACCACAAGGTAGAGTTGTCCAAGGTATAGCTATTAGCACATGCTCACCTTCGCCGCCCTATGCGGCTGCAAGGTATAATTTTTAGTACAGCCAATACCAAAAATTATAAAAATCATAACAAGTAACTATAAAAGAAAAATATAACTGGAAAAAAAAAAATTTACTTTTAAATCACATCTAGGAATTTTAAGTGTGTACAAGAATTAGTCATTGCACCTCTAGGAAAAGATCAGCTGTCATTGTTTACAGTAAATATTGAGAATGAGAACTGAGGGCCTGATTCAGAGCCGCTCGTAAGCGGCCGCTTGTTCGCTCCGAGCGATGTTCGCACAACTGCGCATGCATATGGGTTGTAATATGCATGCGTGAACCAGTCAGTGCGGTCGGAAATCGTGTGCTCGCAAAATAGCGAATGCCTGCTATTTTGAGTGACAGGATGAGGCGTTTGTGGGTGGTAACAGGGGAAGGTGCTTGAAAATGGGGGAGTGGAGAACCGAACGCAGGCGTGCCAAATGGTCAAAACGGGCGTTTTAAGGGTGTGCATAATTAACAAAGCAGCGTCATCTACCACGTCACTTGGTTGTCTTTTAGCCTGAACTGCTCGCATGATTGCGTTAGGAAAATCCAACCACAAGCACTGCGAGCAGTTCATACGCCTTTCGATGTACTCGATTAATCAAATAAATAGCGGAGATGACGTAGGATGTGAGCGGTCAGGGGGCGTTTTTTTTTAAAATAGCGAGCACATGTTTCGTTCGCTCGTTCAGACATAGAGGCATCAACAGACCGCAAAGAGCGAGTGCTTAATTTAAATAGCCAGCCCCTTTTTCTGAACGAGCGTCCGCAAATAGCGTCCGGCTCTGAATCAGGCCCTGAGGCCAGAATAGCTACTATAAGTGTTAAATTTTCCTTGATCTCCTTGAAAGTCTAGGCAATCTGCAATGAAACTTATGCATTCATAATTAATCAAATCAAACCCAAATATGAAGGTTCTCTATGTATAAGTTTGTACATGCTGCATATGAGAATTTTCTGTCTGGAGTTTTGTAAATGCGCATGTGTATGTACTTCTGAAAAAAAATCCTTGCAATACAGCAGTTAAGGAATTCACTTCTTAGTAAGGTAACATGTGGTGTGTTATACTGTATTATCTATGTATTAGATTGCATGTAAACTACATATAAAATTGCAGTTTATGATTTGAGGGTTTGCTGAATATGTGTTGTACTCTAATTCATGTATGTCATGTTTGAATGACACTAAACTATTGATGCTTCATCTTTCACAAGCAGGTAAACCAATTACACACTCACACCACATAAAAGGATAGTTGACAGCAATTAAGCTACCAAAAGAAGTAGCCGTCATCAAATGTAAAGCCCACACATGTGAAGAAGACCCCACATCACTGGGAAATAGTAGGGCAGATGAAGCTGCCAAATGGGCAGCAGGGTTAAGAATTAAAATACCAGTTAATCAAATGATGATTTTTCAAGCAATTGATATGCAGAAGTTAATTGAGATGCAAAATTTGTGTTCCAGTCAGGAAAAGGTAGTCTGGAGATCAAAGGCATGTGGACAGGAGTCCTCTGGACTCTGGAGAGATGGACAAGGTTGTCTGACAGATCGGTGGGAAGGTCCATATCAAGTGTTGCTGACAAGTACAACATCCTTGAAAGTGGCAGAGAAAGATACCTGGGTCCATTCCACTCACTGCAGAAAGGTCAACCAACCAGTGGAGATACAATGCAGAGTCGAGGCTGATAACGTAGACATGTCAATTGCGAGTTTGTTCCAGGAGAGTTAAAGACTGCAGTGAGATACCTGAGCTAGGGAAATTTGCAGTCCACTAATCCAGCAATGGAGTGGTGGGCTGGGGTTGCATTTCTGTTTCCTTCCAGAGTTCTCATCATTCTTGTTTGTTTCAGGATGTCCTGTTTCTGTAATGGAGGACAGATGATGGAGGGAGAGGTTGATGGTGATATTGATGGAGTGGAGTTGGGAGAAGGAGCAATACATTCACCAGGGTGGTATCTGACCAAAGTCAGTATAGTAAGTGCTAAGAGATCTGTTATCCTAGAAACTCGGAGACAGTGTGAGAGGTTATTGTCAGAGGAATACTGTATTTATGTGTATTGTCGGTCCCTAATTGATGAGAGATGGCTCCAACAGTGCCAGCCCAAGTATAACTAGTATTGGGGTGGGCATCCTCTAGAGGATTATCATGCCTTGGTAGGCAAAGTCTTAAATCAGACTGAATGTTGGGTGTGCTCTCATGTGCCTCAGGGACAACATAATGTTGGACTAGTGCCATTCCCATTAAATATCTCTGAGGTTCTTGGATTACATAAAGGGAAGACACTGGACGGGAAATTTATTATGTCCAAGCCTCCAAATTTTAAGCTCCATCAGTACCAGGTGGATAAATCCCTGCTATGTTTTAACATCACCAATTCGAATAAACCAGGAAATTGGGAGGTGTCCAGGAACAATCAGACAATGACCTTTTCACATAGAGCTGATAATGAACCAGTAGATGGTGTACTTATCTGCAATATTACTACCACTGGGAGATACTTCCAGTATAGGTATACACTTAGTTCTACCAAGGTAATGGTTGACAGAGTACCAGAAGGGTACTGTGCAGTTATTGTACAACCTAAAACATGTATCAGTCAAATGAGAAAATCTGGGGTAGGATTCTTTGTCAGAGAATTGTGTCCGATGATAATGATGCATTCTTATTGTATGTTCTACCAGATGATGTGTATTTTATATGTGGAAAGAAAGCATATAAGTGGCTCTCTCCGAGTTCTGAAGGTTTATGTTACCTGAGAAGGGTACTCCCAGAGGTTATGACCCTTACACAAGGTGAAATGCTTGGTATCCATAAAGACACACCATCCCCATATCTCCATACGCATTATGAACACCGTGACAGAAGAAACATGATACCTGGTGAAATACATACAGCTACACAGTTGATTAGCAAAAAACTGGTTTCCAAATTTTGGTAGCACTAGATCCCACCAGAATCGCTCAGGGTACTTTAAATTTAAGATACATCCAAGATCTTGCTAAATGAATAGATAATATCACCGAGATGTATGATGACACGTTCAGGTATACAGGTAAGGAGTTACAGGCTTATAAGAAAGAACTTGTGCAACATAGGCTAGTGGTAAATTATTTAACGGCTGTTACTGGAGGGTACTGTGTGACTTTAGCCACCCAATTTGGTGTCAAGTGTTGCACGTACATCACCAATAACACTAGTGACCCCAAGGAGGTGATAGACTGGAAGATGGATGAAATTATGCATCTGAAATGGGAATTTTGAAAGAACCATAATGCTTCACTGGCTGAAGTAGAGGAAAAGGTAGAAGAGTGGTTCTCTTGGTTGAACCCAGTGAAATGATTCTCCGGTCTAGGAGAGTGGGTCCAGGAACTAGTTGCTATTGTGGGTAAGCTCCTGATCCTCATACTTATTGTTATCCTAGTAATTGGCTTATGTGTCAGGTGTGTTCCTAATGTCTTAAAGTATGGAAAATGTACAAGGCCAAACAGAGAAAGAGATTATGGTGGTGGTAAGCAATGATAGTATGGATACCAAGGTCAATGAAGAACTGCATTACAACCCTGAATTAGAGTGTACCATCAGATGATGGAATATGGATCTGTGTGGTCATTCATGAATGTATTGTTAAAGTTATTTTCAAACATCCTAGATAATGTAATCTCAAGGCCCCAACCTTCCTTTATAGGATTGATGAGATCCCACATCCCACCAATGATCCCTAGAGATCCGCAGATGGCGTTTAAGGGTTGTTCTACCCTCTTGAAACGCATTATTAATGGTTCAGTGACCTACTTATGTTGCACCATTTATAACCTTGAATAATACATTATTATGCATGACTACAAAAGGTTAAGATCAGAGTGTGATAGCATATTGTTTTCTATCAAAGGGTGGACTGTCAAAGTCAAATAATTGGTTATGATCGTTTGTAATTATTATCTGACCATCTAGTCGTGTGTGGGCTGGTAAAGAGTAGATCGAACGCTACTCTGTATCGGTGAAATCCGATTCGCACAAATGCGTATATGTATATTTATATCTATGCAAGGCTTAGTCAGTGATGAGAAACAGGTTCTGTAAACATGTCTGTGACTAGTAATTGAAATACACAAAGATACGGTGAAGTGTTTAGGGATATATTAATTGCAAAGTTAGAAACAATTGTCAGAAGTTTGACTATCGTTAGCAATTGTATGCCTTGTGTTCAATACTAAGTGGTTAAGAAGAACTGACAATTATATTCTAAATAAGCATAGGGAAGCATTTGTTGAGTTATCAGACTTCTTGAGTCCGGCAAAAGCTTGCTATATCACCTGTGAGCAAAACGACTTCATTGTATATGACTCCTTGGAAATAGATTCAGGCAGATATAGTATGAAAAATGCCAGTTAATGGATAAAGATATATATTGTCAAAACTGGATCGTTGGCTCAGACCTAACTTGTAAATATAATATTTGCATGACACGTGTAGTTAGTATAATATTATTGTGCACGGTGCTATTTTAGCATTGTGTACATCTGCTATGTTACTGCACACTGTTAAAGTCTTTACATAATCATGAATACACATATATTTAAAGAATTTATATATTTAGTGCTGACAGACAAGTCTTGTGGACTTGTCTGGGACTAGTAATTGGAATACACAAAGATACAGTATGTCTGTGGCAATTGAAGTATAACACAGACACTGATATGCTCATAGGGAGTGTTCTGAATGTGGATTTAGAAACAATTGTCACAAATGTAGCTATCATTAGCATTTGTAGGCCTTGTGTCCCATGCTGATGTAGTTAAGAAGAACTGACAATTGTATTCTGAATAAACATAGGAAAGCCTTTTGTTAAAGTTATCAGACTTCTTGCCAAAGCTTGCTCCACCTGTGAACAGGACAAACTCCATTGTCTATAATTTTTTTAGTTCAGACAGAAGTAATATTACTGTTTGAAGCTATGTATATATATATATATATATATATATATGAATATATTATTATATATATATATATATATATATATACACTTTAACGATCACATGGGTATCAACAATGCGTGCACACATATATATACAGTTGCAATTATAAATAGAAACACACACAACACATGTTCTGCACTGTATACAACCCCTGCAAACAGCGCACCTTTTATGCTGCATGAAGACACACAGCGCGTACTTACATATAAATATGCACGCACTCACAAAAGGTTCCTGCACATTATGGTTTATATTAAAGTTATTAATTATGATGTAAAATGTATGTATTTGATATCTAAGGTTTAGTACATGATAAGCAGACCATGTTTGGTACCATTCTAAACCACTGTCTATTTGCAGGACTCTGGTTCCATCGGCAAGGAGATTGCAAAATGCGTCTGCAAGTTATGGATTATAGAGAATTAGGAGTTAGAATGTACTTTGTATGTAGTATCTATTGATTAGTTAAAATACACACAAAGAGCCATTGGAGGGCTGAACTACCATTGTACAAACTGACCTATGACAGAGGAACCAAGAAGAAGAACCAATAGGATTAGTTAGTCATCATATTCTTTCTTTTGATGGAGGCTTCACCTTTGATGCTTGAAATCTGGATCAAGAGCGCCTGTGTATGTGTTGACTGTACCTTGTTTATGTATAATCTTTTGCGCTAATTGTATTTAGATCACAGCATGTAACTATATGCTTTTTATGTGAATAATATCTTTTTGTACTTTGGAACCACACTCAAAGTCTGGAAAGCAATTATTTCTTGTGCAACTTACAACGCTAAATAGCGACATTTAGGTATATAGATCAGTAGGTATACATAGTTGGGGGCTCATAGAGTGAAGTCATGCTACCACTATTTACATGGT
Source organism: Taudactylus pleione (assembly GCA_031769625.1). Lineage (NCBI taxonomy): Eukaryota > Metazoa > Chordata > Amphibia > Anura > Myobatrachidae > Taudactylus > Taudactylus pleione. The sequence continues at coordinate 613,322 of JAUIMM010000031.1, forward strand.
AACACACTGTTATCGATCTCTCACCAAAGGGTGGACGGCTCCATACGCAGGAAAGGAAGCACTGTGTCCGAAAACCTGCTACCACTTGATGTTGAGAGACCGATATCCATTATTTTGTGAGTTCAAGGAGCGCTGATTAGAATCCAGGGACAAGGAAGGAAAAGTTTGTTTTTTGTTTCATTGATAAAAGTTTGTGTTAGGGGGGTAAGTCGCACAATAGCGAATGCATATTTCCTGTATTGCTGCCACGTGTTCAAATGGTCATTGTATTCATAGTGTGATTGCTTGTTTAACCTCTGAATTGCACTGCTATATTTAAGGAAAAGGTTTTAATTTTTTTCTGCGCAGAAAAGGTGTATGTAATTGAAACGTGTGATTGTAAAGCGGAGGCTACTGTCTGGTTAAGCCTAAGTGTAAAGTGGAGGCTACTGTCTGGTTAGGCCTAGGTTGAAACTCAGTAGGTGCCTGACGAGGCCATACAAACTACTGGGCCAGTGTACAAAGTGGTACATTGTGGTTATCGAGAAACTAAGGGGTTTCTTGGTCTGACACCCATTAATCGCAAAGTCCATTGATCAGTCAGGTTCTTTGGGCAATGCGATCGAACTACACAGTTATATAAAACTGTGATTGTGAAGTGGGTTTTTGTGGGAGTGAAACTGCTGGCAAAGTTAGGAGTTATTGGAACTCCTAGATGCTACCAGCTGGGAGTAAACTCAAAGTAGGAAGCCAAGTGGTGAAGCTTGAGGTGAATTCACCACAAGTAGAATAATCAGCTAGGCGGTTATTTTACTCCTCGTTTATGCACACGGACCATATCGGTTATCGGGAAAGTGGTGCATGACAGGATGAAGCGAGCGGCTGAAGCTTGTTTGAATTTGCAGCAGGTAGAATAATTTACAATAGGTGATTATTCTGCTCCTCATTGTGCAAGCTGACTGTGACGCCCTGTGGGCCAGCTGTGTATTACGGGAGGGAGTGTATGAACGTAGCTCTCTGAAAATTGTTCACCAATCAAAATTCTCTAGAAATTGCTAATCATTTTCTCAGATGGGCGCGAAGCAATTTCTGGTATTGGTCGATGATGTGCTGCTAATGGAAGGGCCGACTCGATCGGCCAGGTATATCATGTTTAAAAAGTATGGTGCGTACGCTATGGCGTACTGTAGCATATGGGTCAATATGACCATGGAATGTAGAAAACCATTTCCTAAGATTGGTAGCTTTGATTCGGAGGTACTGAATAATGTTAGAGATAGTATATGTTTAGTGAAAACTCTAAAGAAAAGGATAAAGTTTAATGATTGTTTAAAGTTGTGGAAGCACGAGGGGAACATGTGGCCTAGCGGTGTGCATGTGACGCAAACTAGCATCACATGCATTGTGTGTGTGCTGCAAAAGAGCGAGCACGCACAGCAATATAGCGTTGCAGAAGCTAATGTTGGTAGCGCAAGCACACCACCTCCACCCTATGCGGATGGGGGTGAAGGTACAGTCAATCTCAAAAATCATAAAAATGTAACAAATAACTTGTACCCTCTCCTGAGTAACTATAATGAACATGTTTATAATGCAGATGATGAACCTGTTGTAATGTCAGCTCTTTCCCATGTTGCCCAAATGTTAAATATACCATCACCGCAAGCACAGGTAACTGACCCACTACCAGTAATGGAGGTGGCCCCACCAGTGCAGGAAGTATTAACACCTGCTGTAACAGTAGCGGAGGTTGTTAATACCATACATAGTAGTAATAGGCTGAACCCTCAAACAGGTAACAAAGCCAAAGGTAGCAGTGTGGCAGGCCTCCATCCTGTCTGGACAAAAACTGTTCCCAATGGGAATCCAGATGCAAGTGGAATAGTGACCACCAGGGATGTAGTGATGCATTGTCCATGGACGAGAGCAGACCTACATTCCATAATGACAGATTTCCCTGACCCTAGGAAAGAACTAGCAAAGTGCCAGAGATTTGTAAAGGATTTAGGTAATGCTCATGAGCCAACCAACAAAGATTGGTGAGTGGTATTACGGGTATGTCTTCTACACAATATGAAAGTGAAAACATTTATCACGGCCTGGACAGTCACTCAGCAAGTACACATGTGGATAGTAGTACCTTTCAAAAAATGGAAATTGATAATAGTGTATTTAAAACATATATAGCACCTGGGACAAACATGATTGTAAATGCATACCAGAAAGAGTAAAATTCAACAAACAAGAACTCCTGCACTCCCTGCTGCAGGCTATGTTTCCTGCCTCTCTAGGTGTTTAGTTCTCGGTGCAGGGGTCTCTCTGAGTATTCACTTCTTCCAGCCATGGCCATAGTCTCTGCTGCATCTTTTTCTCTCCAGTGTCTGTGCGCAGGGTTTGCTGCCTCCTTTGGCATTCCACATGTGACAGTTTCTGCCAGCACCTGGTACTGGCCATGTTGCTCTCACAGACTGTCCAATCAGAAACCAGATCCCTACCACCTGACTCCAGTAGCCAATCCCCAGCCTGCTGCTTCTATAAATGGATTTCCTGGAACTGCAGCAGGTTGACAGTGCAATGTAAAACACAGCCTGCACTGAATTAAGATGTCCTGTGCTTCTCAGAGGATGCACTTAACTCCTGTTGATAGTGACCGTACTCTGCCTTCTATACCATTTAGCAATTCCGGTTCCAGCCCAGATTCAGTAAATACCAGTCCCAGTCTGATTTCCTGCAGTTCTGATTCCATTCTGGATTCAGCCAATATCAGTCCCAGTCCAGTTACTTGCAATAGCTGTTCGATTCCGGATTCAAACAACACCGGTCCCAGTCTGGTTCTTTGCAATTTCGGTTCCAGTCCGGATTCGGCCATCACCAATCCCAGTCCGGTTTCCAGCAATTCTGGTTCCAGCCCAGATTCAGCAAACACCAATCCCAGTCTGGTCTCCTGCATCTGGTTCCAGCATGGATTCAACCATTACAGGTTCCAGTCCAGTTACCTGCAATTCTGGTTTTAGTCCGAATTCCAAAAGTACTGAAAACTAGTCATAGAGAAGAGAGACTCTTTGTTGGGGCACTCTTAGCTAGAAATTAAAAACTAACTTTTAGTCCGATAAGTTAAAACCATGGATAAAGCAAAGGTTTAAAATATGGGCTCCTATACCACATGGAAGAATGAAAATAACATCAAAGTTATCTCTCTTATCCTCCGTATAGTCACATTCTCACAGTCGGTGAGCGGGGCACTTTCTACTGCTGTGATATATACTGTAGGTGGAATAGGGGATATATTTATATTCTGTAGTAATAAGATGACAACTGTCATAAGCAAATTACAGACATGTACATCTTTCTGATATAAGGGTGAAAATATTATGAACATAAATAATCTAATTATAACAAAATATATTACATAAAATGATTATAAAGTTCTCCTGGTTGGTTTGTACTGTAATTTTGGGATGTGGATGCGGTCATAATACTGACAGTTAGGATGCTGGTGCTTAGAATGCTAGCCTAGAGAAATATATTATCCTGCACAGGATATTAGAAATAAATAATGGTGTTTAATGTGAACCAGCAATAAAAAAAAAACAATTTTTTTTTATAATCAAATTCCTTGAAAGATGTGGGTTGTCGCTGGAGGTGCACCCAGGAAATAAATAACAAGTATTTAGATTATTATAATTAGTGTGAGCTAATTAAGAACAAGATATTCCATTGTGGGGCACACTTTTGAGTTGTAATTATATGTATAATAGATTAAAATAAAATATAACTTTTAATTGTTTTTCCCGTTAAAAAGAGAGGGATATATTGACTCTTTTTAATAAAAAAATATGTTAGAGTCATCCCTAAGATGATTATTTCAAAATACATTCATTATTAAATTAAAAACAATGATAGGCAGTTGGCCCAAATGAAAAAATGGTGAAAATTACTGGAAAAAATTATTAGTCACTTTATTGTGACAAATGGCAGGGTCGGTGTAGATACCAAAAGTATAAATAATGAAATAGACAGCTTTATGGGCTGTTGTGATTTCATGGATATCCTAAACACCTTAGTTGTGTATCCGGCTATATTGTCAGCAATGATAATATATTGGTCTCACTTTCTATTTATTATTAATAATAGCTTCATTATTTCTAAATAAGAAAACCTGTTTGGAAAAATCCCCCTATTCTCACTTTCTGTTCAAAATACTGTCTTGGATGTCTTAGACAGAAGGATACATAGTTTACTATTGTGCAAAATGTTGCAATTGTATTGGTACCTCTTCTCAGATATTAGATAACAAATGTCCTTAGGTTTTATGAACAGAGAAAAATAGAGTGATCCAAAAGCGCGATCTTCTATTAATTGATTCTGTCGAAGTGGAAGGAGAGATACACAAGAAATTAAATCCAAAGTACATGGACCCCTTTTAGGGCTTCAAAATCCTCTGCCTCCGACTCACCTCCAAATGGAGAAATATGTTCACATAAAGGTATCTGTCTTGCGTCAGCTTACAGTGGAAATACAGGTATTCATATATTCCCAATTGGACCTCCCCTATGTAAAAACACTCACCTGGGACCAGGTATAAACGTTCCCATCAGGGTTTCTTTAGGTCCAACAGAGCACTCCTCATTCCAAAAGCTGGAAGCAATCCTTCAATACAATTATCCAAAAATCATATAAAAGTCCAAAGTTTATTAGTACAATACAGTAACAAATAAAAAAAAAAATAGATAAAATCCAAGCATAGAGTCCTCTTTCCTTATTACAGGTAAGTAATAGAAATTCTCTCCTGAAATCCCAAAATGAATGAGTATGGAGAACCAACCAGTAAAAGAATAAAAAAATAGCAGCAACAAGAAAACTTGCCACAGTACCACCAACGCGTTTCTGACCATAGGTCCTACCTCAGGGTGTAAATTCTGACTGAACAGCCAGGGTATATATACCCTAACTCACACTAATTGATTAACCTCAATATTGAGTAATCCACAAACTCCGGATAAGTAAAAAATGGCATCAATCCTTAAAAAGCCCTTAATAAATTACACATTTCATTAATATGAATTCATGTACATCCACAATATATATCAAAATATAAATCAACTGAATCATACATAAGAACATAATAAAAAAAAAAATAAAAAAAAAAATAAAAAAAAAAATAAATAAATAAAAAATAAAAACAATAATTAATTTTTGGCATCCAGTCCATATTTTGGATCTCTCCTTAAATTTATAATGTTCATTTGCGTGCCAAACAGCAGACCAACGTGACAAAACTTGATCCGGTCACTTGAGCGGAAACAGCCTATTCATCATCCGCTTTCCCGGAAATGGTCATCACGCGGCGACAGGAAGTCATCATCACGGCTCAACCGGATGTTGTCATTCTGGCAGTGCGCTCCTTATGTAGTCTGACCTGCCACCAGGGTAGAGAGGATGGTTCCCTCTCAGGCACACACGGACAACACATTTCTATGATGCATCAGGGTGATCCTCCCATCTTTCTGGAACGCACCACAGTGGAAAGCAATAAGATATAGATGCCAAACGGAAGTCCCATTATAATGAAGAGGCTTCCAATATTAAGAATTTGGTGACAAAATTAAGCAATATTCCTCAGAGCGATACAGATGTATATGTACATATACATCTGTATCGCTCTGAAGAATATTGATGAATTTTATCTTGTTCTTAATTATCATATGCTAATTATAATAATCTAAATGCTTAGAATGCTAGTGCCGGAATGTCTATACCTGTCAGAATCACTGTGCTGGCATCCGAACCACCAGTATCCTGACTGTAAGTGCTGGGGTTAGGGGGATAGTTAGGGGTTAGGGTTAGGCACTAGTGGGAAGGATAGTGTTAGGCACTAATGGGGAGGGATAGGTTTAGGGTGTGGGGGGGTTAGGTTTAGGCACAAGGGGGAGGTTAGGGTTAGGCAGTGGGGAGGGAGGGTTCGGGGTAGGGAGAGGGGGATGGGGAGGGTTAGGATACTGACCAACAGGTGTCAGTGTCCTAACCCTGTCTGGATGCCGGCAACGGGATTCTGACCACCGGAATCCCGGGTACCGAACCCGCAATTCTTATCGTACAATCTTAAACATTGTATACACGTTTCCAAGGTGGGTTTATTTTGTGGCATATAAAACCAACAGATAGAAAATTGCAGACCTAGTATACTGTTGCTGTGGGTAACCAACCACAGTTAGAATAATATAGACAGATGGTGTGTATCAGCAATATACATGAATACACTGTAATGGTGCATACACACTGGGCAATAAAGTGGACGACTGAACGATAACGATATCATTATCGTACAGTCGTCCACTTTATCGTCCATTTTTAACCCCAAAACAATGAATGATAACGACGACGTGCGTTCCCGCGGGTCGTTCGTCATCATTGTTCATCGGGCTGACATGCAGGCCAACCTGACGATCTCGTCAGGTTGCTGCATGTTGGAGAATGGGGGAGAGAGCCCGGCGCTGAAGGATATTGTTAATGATATCGTTCAGCAGCTGTGCTCAATGTCAGTAACGACATTGAGCACAGCCTGCTGGGGACACACTACACGATATCGCTCAGGGAGCATATCGTGTAGTGTGTACGCACCATTAACCTTTGATGGTTGTTTGCATGCAATATGGTATCTGTGATTGCTATTGACAAGAACCCACCTTGAAATTCCAAACAGGATTTTTAGACATAGATAACAACGTCAGTTATTGTAAAAAATTCTGAGAAAGTTAGTAATTAGTCTCATGCTATTCAGAACTCAAGTTGTATGAATCATGTATTGCAATCCCACAAATTGTATGCAGACTTATAAAACATAAATGTTTACTGCATACAGAAGTCAATAATTGTTGAATGTTTACCAAAGATTGTTGTTACTATTGGCAACTACCACAGCTATCACTATCTGTGAGTCAAAGTTTCAATGTTAGATGGAACCATAAAATCACAAATTCCTGTTAGCACAGCCTGTTGCTATTTGTAAAAAACAGTAATCACTTGCGTTCGGAATGTGGGCCTGATTCAGACACAGTCGCAAGCGCTGAGCGCTCGCAACCGGGTGAATGGTAGCCCAAAGCGCATGCGTGCTCCGTCGTGCACATGTGTGAGACCCGGCTAGCGATGGGCACTCCATCACTCCGGGTCTTGCACCAAAGGTGGTGAGCTGTCGATGTTGAGTGACAGCTCGCCCCCTTTGGTGGGTGGGCCGGCGGGGTGGCTGCCCAAACGGAGGCGTTCCCATGAGATCGCCTGCCGTTTTTGGGCGGCCCCACTGACATCACAAGTGATGTCAGTGGAGAGCTTCCGGCTCTGTTAGAGCCGAAAGCTCTCTGGGGCTTGTGATGGGTGAGATCCTACCACAAGGGTCTCATCGCAAGCCTGATGGTCGCGATGGTCTTGACCATCGTGACCATCATCCTGGCCACTTGCAATAGCTGAGGGTGGTCACCCACAGCTGTGCAAGTGGCCAAGAGGCCGTTCCAAAAAAAAAATGCCCAGCCCTGATTCAGAACGAGCGGCTCTGAATCAGGCCCTGTGTAAGCAATCAATAGTCAATTCACATATAAATATGTTTGGTAGATTACATTACAATAGATTGCCTCTTGTCTCAAATACAAACATTGCAAACAAAACAATATTGTGCCAACATAAACAGATGTTGTTGTTTAATCATATCAATCGATTTTCAAATTGGTATTATTCTTACTGTGAGCATTCTCCCATGCATATATTTAACTAAGGATATAATAGGTACAGATGTTTCATGGCTGCTGGGGGCACTGTTCTGCTTCTACTGCTCCAGTGTGTCCAAATTGCAGTGAACAAAGACAGGGAGTGAGCGCACTAGATGTCCCAGCCTAGACAGAGAAAGTGAAGAAATGGAATCTTATTTTGGGAGAGCCCAAGGCTGCTCACCTGATGGGAAATATACCAGTGCAGGGGAAAGAAATTCTGGAATCACAATGAGAGTTCTTCTGAGTTGTGAGAGATATGTATAATCAAGACATGCCCACAGTGTAGTCAATATATACTGTACTAAATAAAGGTTGTAAGAAGTGCTAAATTAGTATATCTTATTGCATTTTAAAACAAGTAATTATGCTTGGAGAATAATATCCTGCATATAACAATGCATTTGAGGAACTACTGTATACAACCTGTGGAAGCACAATAAAGCATATATATGTGATACCAGGAGAATCAGGTATAAGGTATCAGGAGTCCAGGCCATGCACTGCCCAAACTCATAAGCTCAGACACGCGTTTCACCGCTGGTGGCTTTATCACTGCCCGATGATAGAATGAGAGTGGTTGGAATATATATATATATGAAACTTAGGGCCTGATTCAGAGCCGCTCATAAGCGGCCGCTCATTCGTTCCGAGCGATGTTTGCACAACTGCGCATGCGTGTGGATCGTAATACGCATGCGCGAACCAGTCAGTGCGTCCAAAAATCGTTTGTTCGCTAAATAGCAAATGCCTGCTATTTTGAGTGACATGAGGAGGTGTATGTGGGTGGTAACAGGGGAAGGTGATTGAAAACGTGGAGTGGAGATCAGAACGCAGGCGTGCTTAAAGGTCAAAAGGGGCATTTTATGGGTGTGCATAATTAATACATCAGCATCATTGACCACGTCACTGGGTTATTATAGTCAGAACTGCTTGCAAGATTGTGGTAGGAAAAACCAACCACAAGAATAGCGAGCAGTTAATACGCTGGTCGATGTACTCGATTAATCTAATAAATAGCGGACATGACGTAGGATGCGAGCGGCCAGGGGGCGTAGTTTTCCAAAAAACGACCGCAAGTTTTGTTTGCTCGTTCAGACCTAGAGGCATGAACAGACCGCAAAGAGCAAACAGTTCATTTGAATAGCCACCCATTTTTTCTGAATGAGCGAGCGCAAATAGCATCCGGCTCTGAATCAGGCCCTTAGTCCCAGTAAGGGGAGTTGTATGTTGCAAAGCTGCAATAAGTAGTGGGGCTGTTATGAAAGCCTGAATGTGTCACTCAAGGGTGGCTATTCCTGTGCGTGCAACTAGTTCTGGTATTGTGGAATGCATTACCGTATGACTGTGCTCATTGGTGAAAGCAGCATTGGGTCACCTGGCAACTTCTGGTAGCATCCAATCGTAAGTACTGTTATGCCGGGATGAGCCACATACATTGAGGGCATCACTCAGATAAGAGACCCGTTAGTATTATTGGCTGGATCTCAGGCTGACAATTATATTAGGCAATTTATGGTTAGCATTATCAGTACAGCTATCCCTGTAAAACAAGTGGGAAAGTATAAACATTGGGTCTGATTCAGAGATGAATCTCAGCTGCAATTTCATATGCATCGCAGCTGCAAAAATATGCTAATGGTTGCAAAGCTTACCCCAGCAAAAGGATGCCCACTGCTGCCTTATCATAAGATTACGACGTTGCTTACTTGCATACATATCGTAACATCAATGCACATCAAGCAGCCATTTTGCCCTTGTGGAAGTTCTTACCTGCCACAGCCCTTTGGAGCTCTCCTGACATAGAAGATTGCATGGGCTAATTTATGCACGCCCATGAAATGGCGTAAATATGGCCAGACACGCCATCATTTTTCAGACCACCCTCCGTCATCACCCCATACGCTGACAGCCTGTCACTCACTTTGCAATGGATTCCTCTGTGCATGTGATTGCTGCACAAGCACAATGGCAAACAAGCACTCCATCTGCATCCATAATCACCATTGCGTCCAGCTCTGAATGAGGCCCATAGTGTAACCGCATTGATGCGTAATATCTGTTCTCAAACTACGGTATAGATAGATAAAGATTTACACTGGACAGGAGATGCATTAAATACCATAGCGGTAAAAGGTGGGTATATAGTGACGTCTGTCTGTGTGTAAAATTGGCAACTGTCACACATGATATTCACAAAATTACAGTATATAAGGTGTCATGCTGTATGTATGGTATACAGACCTGGATGGTGATTGTCTTAGGTCAGTCTGGGTAACATTATTCATTTTTAGTGAGAGAGATGTGAAAATGTGTTTAGTACAATAACAGTATATGACAGAGTGAAGCCCAAATTGTTTTCATTATTGGGTGACTACCTCCCTATGAATACAATTTTATGGTATTGGGAGCAAATCATTGGTTGGCTATACTGCTATGTAAAAGCCGCAGCCAGGTTGCTAAGTAACCCACAGCAGAAAACCAACAACAGGGTTCTGGATTGAAATGTGCCCCACAATCATTGGGCATGACACAGTGGCCAGGTCCCTGTAGGAAAGTTGTGTCAGTCTATATTTGGCCAGTAAAGCAGATTGACCAGTAATGCTGTCTATGGAACCAAGCGTGATGTCATATGTACATAGTTGTAGTGTAAAGCATGTTACATGTTATATCCTGACATTGGATGCAGGATACATAATATTAGAGGGGAACTGTCAGTCCAAGGCATGCGATAAATGCAGCGTCACATATCTGCAGATGACATTGCAGCTGTGAATATGCTTGTATTGTAATACGTGACTATTGTAAAGTTTGTAACTATTACTTGCTCATAAAGGTGTATGTATTGGTAAAAGGATCTTATAGGATACAAAGGGGAAAGGTGATGGAATGGAATTAATTAATTTTGATATCTTTCCCATATCTGTCTATAAATTTATTGGTTTTAAATAATCATGTGTGTGCAAGCTCTGCAGGTGCCGCATGGAAAGGAACCTGTCAAATGAGATTTCCTAACAGGATTTTTGACTAAATTATTTTGAAAAAGTTTGTCTCCGAAGTTGCCTGATCTTCTTCAACTCAAGAATACACATTGGTCATCGTTCATTCCAAAAGTCTCAGTACCAGCTCCTAACCCACATCCTGTTGTTCTAGGTTGTAATACACTCCTACTGTAGTTTAGCAAGTTGTTCCTACTGTGTGCTATTCTTCCACCTTTTCCAGAAATCCATGAGTAGAAATGTTATCAAGCCACCCAGCTTTGTTCACTTCACCTCCATGCCATCTCAAATCTCAGATTCCACTCCAGGTACATCAAATTCTCAAGCCGTGACAGTTTTTACTGGCCACATGGAGTTGGCATATGGTCAGGGGATTGGAGTAGACATGATGCAAATTATTGTAAGTTGTCTGGAAAGCTTGAAGGATTCTCAAAGACAGTTGGCTCTACAAGACACATATCCACCAGGATAATTTTCAAGCATTTCTATCTGGAGCAGTAACTCCTTCTATATCTGAGTATGCACTTCCTAGGTCTGCATCTCCTCCACACATAATGCCAATATTTCACCTTCAGTTGTCAGCACCAAATAAGTTTGATGGGAATCCAAAATTGGACCATGGATATTTAAACCATTGTGAAGTCTATTGCACCATTCAACCAGTCAACTTCCCAACTGCAAAGACTCGAGTGGCTTACATTTTTATCTTACCAAGTGGTCAAGCCCTAGACTGGGTATCTCTTCTCTGGGAGAGATTATTTGGATCCTCTGCTATCTAATTACACTGATCTTCAGGAAAATCTTTGATGAGCCAGGAAGATCAACTTCTGCTTCTCTATCAGGGCAATAAGACAGGGGGCCAGTATGTGGTTCTATTCCAGACATTGGCCTCAGAACTTTGGTGGAACAGAGATGCCTTAATATCAGCATTTTAGAATGGACTATCTGATAAAATGGCAACTTGTGATCATCCTGATAGACTAGATGATCACATCTCTATCTGTAACAAGGTGCATCTAAGTCTTCAAGAATGTATTACAGAAAGTAGGGGTGTGATCGCTTCAGGTTCCTTCCAACTCCTCATCTAATAAATAAGTCCCACCAAACTACAGAGGAATGTCAGAGGAATCCCCAAGCCAATCTCTGCATTTACTGTGGACAACCAGGGCATGTTGTCAATTCTAGTTCTCATAAGCTGGGAAATGGTCTCTCCTAATCAATGATGGTGGAACTTCATCGGGACACTTGATCATCCTCCACAGAAGTCTGATTCCATTTGTTTGGTGGCTGTGGAGACTCCCAACAGTCCTGAATAACTTTTAGCACTACTAGATTCTGGAGCAGCAGGACATTTTATCACCTTTGATATTGTCTCTACACTTCATCTTCCTATGGAGGTCTTGCCTCAGCCAGTTTCCCAGTCTGCTGTGAATGGAAGTCTAACTACCATTTCCCAATGGGATAATCACCCACCAGACAAACCTCGAAAGCTTCTTGTGGGAGTGTTACACTGAAGAACTCTACTTCGTGATAATACCTAAAGCCTCACACATGGTGGTCTTGGGCCTGCCCTGGTTACAAAAACACAAATCCCATATCGATTGGCCTTCAATGCAAATTGCCCCCTCCTGGGGACACTGTTGTTTCAGCCCTTGTCTCCAAACAATATTTCTGTTCTTCTGAGACGTCCATTTCTGAAAATGTTACTTCTCATTATCACCAATTCCGCTATGTGTTCAGCAAGCAAGGAGCAGATTCTCTATCTCCGGTGAGCAGCACCCCCACCTTGTGACTGCAGCACTTCCGGCACCAAGCCCTCTCACCCCCACCCTACACTTGGTTTCATCAGCCACAGGAACCACAAGGAGCCGTTCAATACTGCCAGCAGACGGCATCCCACATCCGGACATCCACCCGCAGTCGTCCTGCTGCACCACGTTTCACATGCACAGGGAAATGGCGCGCATCCCACCTCACGGAGCCGCCAGCCCATCGCAGTCCGCTTACCCAGCCCGGGTTCAGTCACCACGCTGATTCAGTCTGCGACACCTCCCAGTCTGCCAGCACAAACAAGATCGCCGGTGTCAGCAGCACAAGGCACAGCTGCACCAGGAGCCACAGCACACAAAGAACAGCCAGCTGACCTGGCGCTACACACCACTAGAGACTGCCGATCACCATCCCCATATCACAACGCCTACCTAGGCACCTACCGGTAGGTAAGTTGTACTAGTTGCGGGATGCCACCACACCATCCACCCCTAACAGACTTCCACCATTACTTTGCCGGGCGATAAGACTGTCAACCAAAGGTCCAGCAGGGACAACGTGCTGGTCCAGAACTGCACAGTAAGGAGCCCCCTAAAAGGGTCCACCCACCTTCCCCCCCGTGCAACCTCCTGCTGTAGCCCCCACTGCCCCTGGGTCAATTGTCCTCAAGCAGCATTGTGCCTACTTAATAAAACCTTTGACCCAACACTACCATCTAAATCTCTCTGTCATACAGTTTACTCTTACCTGTGCACACTATACACTGTCCCATCTAATAGAGAGCGCGCCTTACCCAAATTCTACCAGATTCTCTATCACCCCCATCATGAATGGGACTGTCCAATATACCTGATTCCAGGGACGAGTCCCTTTAGGGGTCAAATTTATCCTTTATCTTTTCCAGAAATTGAAGCAATGTCTGCGTACATAATGGAAACCTTAGCAAAAGGTTTCATCTGTTTCATCCATCCCTCTTATTCGCCTGCTGGAGTCAGGTTCTATTTTGTTAAAAATAGATGGAGGACTCTATATTGATCACAGGGGTCTGAATGGCATAACAGTCAAAAACCACTACCCTATGCCTCTTATCTCCAATCTCTTTGACTGCGTAAAGGCCTCTACCATATTTACAAAACTGGATCTGAGAGGGTCTATAAAAAAATTTACTTGAAGACTGCTCAGTGTCTTATACCAAGACAAACCCGTTGGGCACTGCTCTTCTCCCAATTTGACTTCAAATTGTCCTTTCACCCAAGTTCTCAAAATAGCAAGGTGGATGCTCTCTGATTCTATGGGCATTTTGGAGTTTTCCACTACAGAACATTATCCTCTTTTGAAACCAACAGTCTTTGCATCTACCGAAGTTCCTCCTGTCTCTCCTCCAAGTAAAACCTTTGTGAGTCCCAATCTCTGGAAAAAGCTCTTTCAGTGGGCTTATGCCTCATATTTCTCCAATCATGCATGGGTCCAGAAGACTCTTGAATATATCAAAAGAGCTTAGAGGTGGCCACCAATAAGATCTGATGTTCAAAAATGTATTTCATCCTGTGAAAAGTGTGCCCAACGTAAAGTTTCTCATCAAGCTCCAGGAGGGACTCTCCAATTGCTGTAAATTCCCAAATGTCCATGGTCTTATGTCTCAATGGACTTTATAACAGAGGCTATAATAAAATTTGGGTGATCATGGATAAATTCTTGCAGATGGCACACTTCATTTTATTGGTTAGTCTTCAAACTGCTACCTATTTAGCTCAGTTATTCATCTCTGAAGTCTTCAGACTACAGTACATGGTCTTCCAACTGAAATGATCTATGACAGAGGAGTACAGTTTGTTGCAAAGTTTTGGAGGTCTCTCTGCTTTGCCTTACAGGTGAAATTGAAAGACTCAATGGCTTACTATCCCCAGACCAATGGTCAGACCGAGAGGGTCAATGAAGATCTAGAGACTTTTCTACGACTTTACATATTCTCATCACATGATAACTGGTTGGAACTCTTGCCTTGGGCATATTTCGCTTATAACAATACCTATCATTCTTCTCGCTCTACACCCTTCTTGATAGTAGTTGGTTATCATCTCCGAATTGCAGAGTTTAAATCTCTACTGGTTTTTGATGTTCCAGCAGTTAACTCCTCACTTCAAAACTTTGCCAAGATTTAGAAAGAAGTGCATTCCCCTTTGCAAAAATCTTTTAACTGCTACAAAACCTTTGTAGATCAGAAGAGGCATGCAGTTCAAAGTCTTAGGGCAAGAGAGCAAATATTTTTGTCCACACAGAATTTGAGGCTTTGTGTACCACTTATGAAGTTTGCACCACATTTCATCTAACCCTTTCAGACCTTGAAGGTAAGCAAACTAGTGGCTTACAAGCTCACGTAACCTCCTTTCTTCCAAATTCCTACCATGTATCCATTCTAAGACCTCTCAACCTTAATTGCTTCTGAGCAGGTTTCCCAAGAGCACCTAAGATCCAAACTCATCATGGAGTTGGATTTATGATTAAAAAAATCCTGGACTCTCATTGCCGTTATGGACATCTCCAAAATCTAATCTATTGAAAAGATTATCATCTTGAGGAGAGATCTCGGATCAACTATACCCTCTAATCACAGGTATCCTCTTAAGGCCAAGAAGTGTGCAGTGGCCACAAAAACACTTGTGGCTCTGCACCACAGGCTCTGATATGCAACTGTCAGTGTAGAGAACTCTGAGGATTCACAACTTCCAGCCACAGTCTCTGCTGATGCTCCTTCTTCTCTACAGTGTCTGTGTGCAGTGCTTGCTTCCTCCAGCACTCCATGTGTGGCAGTTACCACGGGCTCCAGGTACTGGGCACTGCCAGACTGTTTAATCAGAACCCAGATCCAGCCACCTGACTCCAGCAGCCAACCACAAGTCTTCAGCTACAATAAGAGTATTTTCTGGAACTGCAGGAGGTCGCCAGTGTAATGCCAGTCATAGCCTATGCCATATGAAGATGTCATTTGCTTTTCAAAGTACGCCTCCTGGCTGCTCGCTTAGTTGTAGGTTACCACTGACAGCTATTGCGAGTGGCCAGGTGATGGTCGCGATGGTCTCGACCATCGTGACCATCAGGGATTGCGACAAGACCCTTGTGGTAGGGTCTCATTCCCGCAAGCCCCAGTGAGCTTTCGGCTCTATTAGAGCCAGAAGCGCATGTGCAGTGGCCAAACATCGACCCGCTTGCGAGCGCATATCGCTTGTGAGTGGGTCTGAATCAGGCCCTGTGTTCTTTAGCAAACATCAAATTAATAAGATAAGTTGGAATTCGATCTTATAACTGTCACATTATATTTGGTACCTACAAGATATATGGGCTGGGGTTAAAGTCTGAAAAAAAATCCTATAAATTGCTTATACCAGTTTTTAATTTTTTTAATTATTGGAAACCTAACTATGGCCCTCATTCAGAGCCGCTCGTTAGCGGCAGTACGCTCGTTCCGAGCGATGTTTGCACATCTGCGCATGCGTACGGTTTTTAGTACGCATGCGCGAACCAGTCAGTGAGGCCAAAAATCGTTTGTACGCTATATAGCGAGTGCCTGCTATTTTGAGTGACAGAATGAGGCGTATGTGGGTGGTAACAGGGGAAGGTGCTTGAAAATGGGGAGTGGAGATCCGAACGCAGGCGTGCTTAAAGGTCAAAACGGGCGTATTATGGGTGTGCATAATTAATACAGCAGCGTCATTGACCACGTCACTGGGTTATTTTATAGCCAGAACTGCTCGCAAATTTGTGGTAGCAAACACCAACCACAAGAATAGCGAGCAGTTCATACGCTGCTCGATGTACTCGATTAATCTAATAAATAGCGGACATGACGTATGGTGCGAGCGGCCAGGGGGCGTTTTTAACAAATAAACGAGCGTATGTTTTGCTCGCTCGTTCAGACTTAGAGGTGTGAACAGACTGCAATTTGCGAATGGATCATTTGAATAGCCACCCCTTGTTTTTGAACGAACGACCGCAAATAGCGAACGGCTCTGAATGAGGGCCCATGCCCTGTAAATCCATCCTAGTTTGTCAGTTGCCATATGAGCCTTATGTGGGAAAGAAATCCTCCATGACTAAAATACTGGATTAATCTCCTAGATCAGTGTTGTCAAACTCAGGCCATCTAGCTGCAGTGGAACTACACATACAAGCATGCACTGCCACAGTTTTGCTGTTATGTCATGCTAAAACTGTGTCAGGGCATGCTGGGATATGTAGTCCTACAGCAGCTGGATGCCACAAGTTTGACACCCCTGCCCTAGATCAATCACCCACTCACCATATTGTATTCTAATAAATAGCTACAGGTACAATTTATTTTAAGTAGGGCATGTTATTAATTTTTTTTATTATTTTAGTGAAATTGCCATTCTAAAGTATTAGAAATATTCATACTTTCATCATACTTTAACCCTGCCGATTATGAAACCATCTTTATTTAATTTACAATAAATTTATACCTGCAGTGGTTTCAAAAGAACAGGTGTTGGCATGGGTGTCAGAACAGCGGGAGAGCAAAGGGGCATCTTGCCTCCCCCCAAACATTTGAAAGATGCTGCGGCCATGGATGGTCAGCAGCTGTCATTTATAGTTATAGGCTGCATGGCTTCTGCACTGCATGGAGGAGGAGGTATCTCTAAGCTAAAAGATTGCACATTACACCTCCTCCTCCCCTGTGCAGTGCAGGGGCCATGCAGTCTATTGCTATAAAGCACAGCCCCAGACTATTCGTGGCTGTCGCTCCATTTTCTGTGTGCCTGGCAGGGGCGCCGAGAGGGGGGGGAGTGGGTACAGATTACCTGGGCCCGGGCTTCCTGAGGGGCCCAGTGGGGGCCCAGGTCTGGCGCCACCCCCCATCACAGCAGCCCAGCACTTATCGTGTGCTGAGCTGCAGTTGGAGACTGCTCGTGGCTGTTGAGCAGCAGCCACAGCAGTCTTCTGTGCCTGTGCAGGGGAGTGATCACACTGATCGCGCCCCCCCTGGCTTTGCGCCGGGTTGAGGGGGCTTAGAGCACCCCCCCTCCCCAGCACGCAGCGGGCGCTACAAATCTTTTTTTTTTCTCGGCAAGGGGACGTGGCCATGCGTCCCATGATTAGGCCATGCCCCCTATTACTGGGGCCCGCCACGGTTCTTGGCGGGCCTGGTGCCTGGCTCCAGCAACAGGTAAGAGAGAGAAAGGGGGAGGGGGGGCACAGGGACATGGGAACAGTATTATGTTGCCCCTATAACATAAAATAGTTCCAATGCCCCTGGGGGTAGGTAAACCCTGAGAAAGCAGGGTTAACATAATTTACCAGAGAATAAAGTAGAATGTGCATGTCTGACAACACTGCTCTTGTTCTTACATCAAAGGATTTCTGAAGACTTTTCACTTTAGAGAAACATAGGAAATACACAGAGTATTAGGATTGTACATCTTTAATATTCGTACCAGAAGAATGATGATAGCAATGTTTATAATGCAGGCTCTTAGCAATTACTCCTAAAGTACACATTGAATATGAGTACTTTTCAAAAAATGGAAATTGATAAAAGTGTATTTAAAACATATATAGCACATAGAACAAATGTGTTGGAAATGCGTACCAAAAAAGTAAAATGCAACAAACAAGGTGTCACAAAAACACCTGCGGCTCCCCGCTGCAGTCTCCATTACCTGGCACTCCAGGTGTTTAGCTGCCGATACAGGGGTATCTCTGAGGATTCCCCTCTTCCAGCCACATCCATACTCTCTGCTGCTTCTTCTATTCTCCAGTGTGTGTGCTCAGGGCTTGCTACTTCCTCTGGCATTCCATGTGTTGCAGTTCCTGCTGGCACCTGGTACTAGGAATGTTGCTCTCACAGACTGTCCAATCAGAAACCAGATTCCAACCACCTGAATCCAGCACCCAAACAACAGCCTGCAGCTTCTAGAAAAGGATTTTCTGTAACTGCAGCAAGTTGACTGTACAATTATAAGTCACATTCTGCACTGAATGTAGATGTCCTGTGCTTCTCAGAGTATGCTGTTAGCTCCAGCTTATAGCGACCCTACTCTGCCTTCTATACCAGTTAGCAACCAGTTCCAGCCCAGATTAAGCAAATACTGATACCAATCCAATTTCCTGCAGTTCTGGTTTCATCCCCGATTCAGCAAATATTGGCCCCAGTCCGGTTACCTGCAATTCCGTTTCCAGCACAGATTCAGCCAACACCAGTCCCAGTTCAGTTCCTTGCAATTTTGCTGTCCGGACTCAACCATCACCAATCCAAGTCCAGTTTTCTGAAATTCTAGTTTCAGCACAGATTCAGCAAACACCAATCCCAGTCTGGTTTCCCAAATCTTTTTCCAGCACTGATTCAGCCAACACCAGTCCCAGTTCAATTCCTTACAAATTTGGTTCCAACCCAGATTCGGCCATCACCAATGCCAGTCCGGTTTCCTGCAATTCTGGTTCCAGCCCAGATTTAGCAAACACCAATGCCAGTCTGGTCTATTGCATTTGGTTCCAGCCTGAATTCAACCAATACAGGTTCCAGTCTGGTGTCATGTCTCTAGGAAGATTGGCCGTCTATGATTGAGCAGGCTTGGTGGGTTGGGAAACAAAACAATTGGGAGCACAATATATCACAGATAAACCTGGGTTAAGAGACAATAATAATGGAATAAATGGGTCTCTGACCTGAATAGATAACAAGACAATATAGTCAATGCATTTAAAGTAGATAAGCATTTAATGCACAGTAAAAAAGTATTTAAAACATGTGGGCTCTGAATAATTCAATATATCCTGCTGATAATCGATGTATGATAGTCTGACATATATCCACAAGTATAAGTTAAAATATTGACATATAACGCTGTTAAAAGAAAATATAAAACAAATAAAGAACAGATGACAAGAAAAATTGGGGGAGTAACTTGGTAAGGCTCCTTTGATAACCTTTATTCTGCACATGCAATAGGAGAGTATAGGAAAAATGTATATACTCAATTAAATATGCATATCCATGTGAGTCGTCATTAATGTTTTTGAGAATAAAGACTCACACTTTAAATAGACGGTAGTTGTAGGAGGTAGCCTGTAAGGTAGTGTGATGAATAATACCTGAGCCGCCGTGATGATAGCCGGGTATGGTGATCAGAGGGCAGTGTCTGGATTGCCACTCCGTGAATACAGGCTGTCCGTTTGTATGAAGACTGATTCCCGTCTATGGTGAATGGAACTCTGTGTGAGCACTGGAAGTCCGCGTGTTGTCTTTCAGAATAAGCAGGTCTGGGCTTTAGCGGATCCCGTTATCGAGTGAGCTCACTGCGGTGTGTGACCAGGTGATGGAATTCTTTGTGCAATCACTGTGCACAGCAATGAAAAGTCTGTTATCTTGCTGGATCTCCACTATTAAGGTAACCTTAGGACTTGAGAAGACGTTGTATAGGCACTGAATAAGCATCCAAGAAGGGTTTATATATGCAGTGCCTGTTGCTGATTGGTGACAGACTCCCAGCTGACTAGAGACCCAGGAATCACTGGTGGACCCTGGCTACGACATGATGGCCGTGCCCATGAACTGAGGACTCCATTGGCAACTCTGGAGGATTACATCACATTACATGAGGAACATCAGCCAGCGTGGAGAGGGAGACATGCGCCCTGCAGCTGGAGCATTGCCGCAAAGATGGACGGGGATATGTTTAGGGGTTAGGGTTAGGCACTAGGGGGAGGGAAAGGGTTAGGCAGTAAGGAGGGTGGGATAGGTTTAGGGTGTGGAGGAGTAATGATTAGGCAGTGGGGAGGAAGGGTTATGAGTAGGGAGAGGGGGAGGGTTAGAATACTGGCCAACAGGTGTCAGTATCCTAACCCTGTCGGGATCCCAGCAATGGGATTCTGACCGGTGGGATCACGGGTGCCAGCATCAGGTACGTAACCCACAATTCTTATAGTATAATCTTACACATTGTATACATGTTTCCAAGGTGTGTTTACTTTGTTGCATATAAAACCAACAGATGGAAAATTGCAGACCCAGTATACTGTTGCTGTGGGTAACCAAGCACAGTTAGAATAATATAGTCAGATGGTGTGTATCAGCATTATACATGAATACACTGTTAACCTTTGATGGTTGTTTGCACACAATATGGTATCTGCAGGGCCATATCTAGGGTAGTGCAACCAGTGCCATGGCACAGAGCACCATAGGGCAGGGGGCGCTGTTTGGGCTTTTCCTGTCTATTATCGTTCTCACTTGTAGCTTCCGCTTATTTTATCCCCAGCATCTCCTGGCCTTCCTTACCTCAACCCTGGCCCTTCACCATGAGTCCTTGGCTTTTTTTGTGGTTCACTATCTTATGTCCCTATTTAAAAAATGGGGAGGGGGCAGCTCTGTGTATCTGTGATTGCTATTGACAAGAACCCACCTTGAAATTCCAGACAGGGTTTTCAGACATAACAAAGATAACAATGTCAGTTATGGTAAGAAATTCTGAGAAAGTTAGTAATTAGTCACATGCTATTCAGAGCTCAAGGTGTATGAATCATGTATTACAATCCCACAAATTGTATGCAGACTTATAAAACATAAATGTTTACTGCATGCAGAAGTCAATAATTGTTGAATGTTTACCAAAGATTGTTGTTACTGTGGGCAACTACCACGGCTATCACTATCTGTGAGTCAAAGTAGGCATTTACAATGTTAGATGGAACCATAAAATCACAAAATCCTGTTAACACAGTCTGTTGCTATTTGTAGTTAGCAATATAGAGAAAACTATAATCACTTGTGCAGTAAAGAAGGCTTTTAGAATGTGTAAGTATACAATAGTTAATTCTAGGGATGAGCTGGTTCGGATTTCTGAAATCCGAACTCCCCCGAGCTCCCCCGATCCGAGCCAATCCGAGTCGGGTTCGAGTTTTCCCGCCTGACTCAGATCTGAAATCGAGGCAAAGCATCATCATCCCGCTGTCGGATTCTTGCGGGTTTTGGATTCAATAAAAGGTCCCCACGTTAGCCAAATTTTTCATTCCGGCTGTGGACAGTGCAATGGAAGGGTGGGAGTTGTGCTGCTGTTGTTGTCCATAGGGGCTGTGTTGTGTCCACTCCAAAGTCCATAGGGGCTGGCTGGGATGTGTTGAGCAGTCTGTTGTCCATAGGGGCTGTGTCCACTCCAAAGTCCAAAGGGGCTGGCTGGGCTGTGTTGTGCAGTGTCCCTTAAAGGCTGTAGTCCTTAAGGGGTGCTGTAGTGTTGTCCAGGGGGTGCTCTGTCCATCAGGGGTGCTCCCCCAAGTGCAAAAAAATAAAAAGTTCTGTGTTTGTGACTTGTGAGCGCTGTAGCCGCACGTGAATCAACAAAGTAGTCCCAAGCATGCACCTGTGTCATAAGTACAGGGCCGGCTGGCCAGTCTACTGAAGGGTAGTGTAACCCCCAAACTGAACTAAAAAAATTTATAAAAAAATCTTTTTCTGTGTTTGTGTGTGCCTTAGCCGCACGTATATCAATATCACATAAATGGAGGACAAAAATTTGGCCAATAAAAAAAAAATAGGGAAAGAACCACTTCCTCCTAGTGCTGAAGCTGCTGCCACTAGTCATGACATAGACAATGAAATGCCATCAACATTGTCTACCAAGGCTGATGCCCAATGTCATGGTAGACGGCATATAAAATCCCAAATGGCAAAGTTCAGGAAAATGAACTTAAAAAATACATTTAAATCATCTGAGGAGAAACATAAACTTGCCAATATGCCATTTACAACATGGAGTTGCAAGGAATGGCTAAAGACCTCCCCTATGTTTTTGACTAGTGTATCAGCTTCACATGACGATGGTAGCCCTTTTCCCACTACAAAAATCAAATGAGTTAAGCTGGCAGAAGCACAGCAAAGAACTGTGCATTCTAATTATAAGAAGATATCACAAATCCACATGGGGAGTCCAAGTGTGGTGACGGTTGCGATGCCGGACCTTTCCAACACTGGATGGGAAGAGGTGGCTTCTTCCGCCATTTGTACGCCCTCTGCAAGTGCTGTAGGGAAGCAGCCACAGTCCACTTGCTGATATTCAAATTGAAGATGTCACCGTTGAAGTACAACAGAAGGAGGATATTGGTATAACTGGTGCTGAGGAGGAAGATGATGAGGAGGATTCTGATGGTGAGGTGGTTTGTTTACATCAGGTACCAGGGGAGACAGTTGTTGTCCATGGGCAAAAGACCAAACATTCCACCTCTTTGGTCTGGAAATATTTCTATCCAAATCTGGACAACTGTCTTGTCATATGTACCAAATGTAAAGGTGGAATAAGTAGGTGTATGGGCGTTAACCACCTTGGATCATCCTCCCTTATATGTCACCTGCATTGTTTTTATAAAAGGTTACTGTCAAGTTCAGATACTGTGGCTAAGACCGTAAGCATCCCAGGGACACCTAAATCCATTTGTCCTGTTGTATCCAAGTGCCTGCAACCACATCGTCAACTACCTCCTCGTCAATTTTTTCCTCAGTCAGGATCAGAAGTAGTCCTGCAGGCCATGTCACTGGCATGACTGACTCTCCTATCCGGCATTCCTTTGGAGGATCCTGCATTGCTACACCTACTGCTGCTGCTGGTGTTGCTGCTTGGAGTCGTTCATCACCCCAGAGAGGAAGTAGGAACACCACTACTTCTTTTAATAAGCAATTGACCCTCCAACAGTCCTTAGCGAAGAGGATGAAGTACAACAGCAGTCAACCTGAAGCAAAGCGGATAACTGAGGCCTTGAAAACTATGTTGGTGTTAGACATGCAGTGGAATTTAGACAATTGATGGAAGTAGTGTGTCCCCGGTACCAAATCCCATCTAGATTCCACTTCACTAGGCAGGTGAGAATGTACAGAAACATCAGAAAAAGTGTCCTCAGTGTCCTAAAATATGTGGTTGTACCCAATGTCCACTTAACCATGGACATGTGGACAAGTGTAACAGGGCAGACTAAGGACTATATGACTGTGACAGCCCACTGGATAGATGTATCACCTTATGCTGCAACAAAAGCAGAGTCACCAGTAGCAGCATCTCAGAAATGCCAGCTTGTTCCAAGGCAGGCTATGCTGTGTATCACTGGTTTCAGTAAGATGCACACTGCCGTCAACCTCTTAGAGAAATTGAGGGAAATCATCACCCAATGGCTTACCCCACTTAGACTCTCCTGGGGATTTGTGAAATCTGACAATGCCATCAATATTGTGCGGGCAGTACATCTGAGCAAATTCCAGCATGTTCCATGTTTTGCTCACACAATAAATTTGGTGGTGCAGAATTTTCTGAAAAATGACAGGGGCATGCAGGAGACGCTTTGGGTGGCCCAAAACATTTCTGCCCACTTTCGCCATTCAATGACTGCATGCCGAAGACTGGAGCACCAGCAAACACTTTTGAACCTGCCCTGCCATCACCTGAAGCAAAAGGTTGTGACACAGTGGAACTCAACCCTCTATATGCTTCAGAGGATGGAGGAGCAGCAAAAAGCCATTCAAGCCTATACATCCACCTATGACATAGGCAAAGGAGGGGGTATGCGCCTGACTCAAGTGCAGTGGAGAATGATTTCCGTGTTGTGCAAGGTTCTCCAGCCCTTCAAACTTGCCACACGTGAAGTCAGTTCAGACTCTGCCAGCTTGAGTCAGGTCATTTCCCTCATTAGTCTTTTGCAGAAGCAGCTAGAGAAAGTGAAGGAGGAGCTAAGATGGAGCGATTCTGCTCGGTATGTGGGACTTGTGGATGAAGACCTTCATTCTCTTTGCCAGGATTCGAGCAAGGTCAATATGTTGAAATCAGACCACTACATTTTGGCCATCGTGCTCGATTCTAGGTTTAAAGCCTATGTGGTGTCTCTCTTTCCGGCCAACACAAGCCTGCTGAGGTGCAAAGACCTTCTGGTGAAAAAATTGTCAGCTGAAGTGGAACGTGACATGTCAACAGCTCCTTCTTCATTTTTTCCCGCAACTGGGGCTGCCAGGAAACAACTTAGGTATCCTAAGCAACCCACTGGTGGTGATGCAGGGCAGACAGGACCAAGTTTGGACATCTGGTCTGGACTGAAGGACATGGAAACAATTTTTGACATGTCTACTGTCACTGCATATGATACTGTCACCATTGACAGAATGGTGGAGGATTACATCTGTGACAGCATCCAAGTAGGCATGTCAGACAGTCTGTACTTATACTGGCAGGAAAAAAGAGGCAATGTGGAGGCCCCTGTACAAACTGGCTCTATTTTACGTAAGTTGCCCCCCCTCCAGTGTGTACTCAGAAAGAGTGTTTAGTGCAGCCGGGAACCTTGTCAGCGAAAGGTGTAAGAGGTTGCTTCTACAAAATGTGGAGAAGATGATGATCATCAAAGGAATTATCAATTCTTCCAGGGAGTCCAGCCTCCTGAAAGTACAGAGGGACCTGTGGTGGTGGATTCAAGTGGGGACAAATTCATACTCTGTGAGGATGAGGATGTACACTACACTGAAGAGGGTGAGGAATCGGTGGATGAGGAGGATGAGGATGACATCTTTCCTCAGTAGTGCCAGTTTGTGCAGGAACAGATTATTTGCCAGCTTGTTTTGTGGGGGCCCAAATTAAATAATAATTTCAGCCACAGACATGTGGAAGACCCTGGAACTGAAATTATTGGATTGTTAAAGTGTGCATGTCCTGTTTATACAACATAAGGGTGGGTAGGAGGGCCCAAGGACAATTCCATCTTGCACCTCTTTTTTTTTCTTTGCATTATGTACTGTTTGGGGCCTAGTTTTTCAAACTGCCATCCTGTCTGCCACTGCAGTGTCACTCCTAGATGGGCCACATGTTTGTGCCGCCCACTTCTGTCACTTTGCATAGTCATCCAGCTACCTCGGTGCAACCTTTGGGCCTAAAAACAATATTGTGAGGTGTGAGGTGTTCAGAAAAGACTGGAAATAAGTGGAAAGTAATGTTATTGAGGTTAATAATAGCATAGGAACCGAAAACCCCTCAAATTCAGTAATTTTAACTGTTTTTATGTTTCTTTCCAAAAAAATACAGATCCAAAACACAAAACCCAGAACCCAAAACACGGAAGGGTGGTTTTGGCAAAACCAATCCAGATCCAAAACCTGAAGAAAGATCCAGATCCAAAACCAAAACACAAAACACGAAAAGTGGCCGGTGCATACCCCTAGTTAATTCACATATAAATATGTTTGGTAGTTTACAGAACAGTAGATTGCCTCTTGTGTCAAATACAAGTACTGCACACAAAACAATATTGTGCCAAGATAAACAGATGTTGTTGTTTAATCATATCAATCAATTTTTAAATTGGTATTCTTCCCACTGTGAGCATTCTCTCATGCATATATCTAACTAAGCATATAATAGGTACAGATATGTCATGGCTGCAGGGGGCACTGTTCTGCTTATACTGCTCCTGTGTGTCCAAATTACAGTGAACAAAGACAGGGAGTGAGCGCCTTATACTCCTTTTACACCGGAGCTAAAACCCGGGTTATTGCAGGATTAACCCGAGCAGCTCCTTGGTGTAAAAGGGGTGAGGGTTGGATCGCCGGGTCGAGTGACCCGGCAATCCAACCCAGGTAAATAGCAGGGTTTAACGTGGGTGCCGCCCGTGAAACCCTGCTGTGTGTATGGCACACTCCCGGTCTTGATTACCTGCAGTGCGCCGCAAGCCAGAAGATTGGTCCAACTTCTGTGGTGCTTGGAGATGACGTCATCACCAAGCGTCCACTTTCACACTGGACAAGCCAGGTCTGAGCAGACCCGACTGCGGTGTGAGCGGCGCCGACTCGGGAATATCCTGAGTCGGCGCTGGCTAAATTTCGTGTCTGATCTGGATAGGACCCCTGTTCCAACTCTGGGTCAGACCCGGAATTTTGGTGGAAAAGGGGTATTAGATGTCCTAGCCTAGACAGAAAAAGTGAAGAAAATAAATCTTATTTTGGGAGAGCCAAGGCTCCAATGATGGGAAAAATCCCAGTGCAGGGGTAAGAAAGTCTGGGATCACAATGATAGTTCCTCTGAGTTGTGAGGAGAGAAATGTATAATCAGGACTGGCCCACAGTGTTGTCAATATACAGTCAGGTGCATAAATATTGGGACATTGACAGAATTTTCATATTTTGGCCTCTATTCACCACCACAAAGGCTTTGAAATGAAACAAACAAGATGTGCATTAACTGCAGACTTTCAGATTTAATTAGAGGGTAATTATATCCAAATCAGGTGAACGGTGTAGGAATTACAACGGTTTATATATGTGCCTCCCACTTTTTAAGGGGCCAAAAGTAATGGGACTATCAATTCAAATGCTATTTCATGGACAGGTGTGGGCTATGCCTTTGTTATTTCATTATCAATTAAGCAGTTAAAAGGTCTGGAGTTGATTCTAGGTGTGACATTTGCATTTGGAATCAGTTGCTATCGACTCTCAATATGAGATCCAAAGAGCTGTCACTATCAGTGAAGCAAGCCATCATTAGGCTGAAAAATCAAAACAAACCCATCAGAGAGATAGCAAAAACATTAGGTGTAGCCAAATCAACTGTTTGGAACATTCTTAAAAAGAAAGAACTCACCGGAGAGCTCAGCAACACCAAAAGACCCGGAAGACCACAGAAAACAACTGTAGTGGATGACAGAATAATTATTTCGCTGGTGAAGGAAAACCCCTTCACAACAGTTGGCCAAATCAAGAACACTCTCCAGGAGGTAGGTGTATATGTGTCAAAGTCAACAATCAAGAGAAGACTTCACAAGAGTGAATATAGAGGGTTCACCACAAGATGTAAACCATTGGTGAGCCTCAAAAACAGGAAGACCAGATTAGAGTTTGCCAAACAACATCTAAAAAAGCCATTACAGTTCTCTGAGACAAAGACCAACTTGTACCAGAGTGATGGGAAGAGAAGAGTATGAAAAAGGAAAGGAACTGCTCATGATCCAACACATACCACCTCATCAGTGAAGCATGGTGGTGGTAGTGTCATGGCGTGGTCATGTATGGCTGCCAATGGAACTGGTTCCCTTGTATTTATTGATGATGTGACTGCTGACAAAAGCAGCAGAATGAATTCTGAAGTGTTTCGGGCAATATTATATGTTCATATTCAGTCAAATGCTTCAGAACTCATTGGACGGTGCTTCACAGTGCAGATGGACAATGACCGGAAGCATACTGCAAAAGCAACCAAATAGTTTTTTAAAGCTAAAAAATGGAATGTTATGCAATGGCCAAGTCAATCCCCTCACCTGACCTGAATCCGATTGAGCATGCATTTCACTTGATGAAGACAAAACAGAAGGGAAAATGCCCCAAGAACAAGCAGGAACTGAAGACATTTGCAGTAGAGGCCTGGCAGAGCATCACCAGGGATGAAACCCAGCGTCTGGTGATGTCTATGCGTGCCAGACTTCAGGCTGTAATTGCCTGCAAAGGATTTGCAACAAAGTATTAAAAAGTGAAAGTTAGATTTAGGATTGATTAGTTTGTCCCATTACTTTTGGCCCCTTAAAAAGTGGGAGGCACATATAGAAACCGTTGTAATTCCTACACCGTTAACCAGATTTGGATGTAATTACCCTCAAATTAAATCTGAAAGTCTGCAGTTAAAGCACAT
Source organism: Taudactylus pleione (assembly GCA_031769625.1). NCBI lineage: Eukaryota > Metazoa > Chordata > Amphibia > Anura > Myobatrachidae > Taudactylus > Taudactylus pleione. The sequence goes on from JAUIMM010000031.1 coordinate 641,477, forward strand.
CTTGTTTGTTTCATTTCAAAGCCATTGTGGTGGTGAATAGAGGTCAAAATATGAAAATTCTGTCAATGTCCCAATATTTATGCACCTGACTGTATACTAAATAAAGGTTGAAAGAAGTACGAAATAAGTATATCTTATTGCGTTTTAAAACAAGTAATTATGCTTGAGAAAAATATTCTGCATATAATAATTAGGGATGTGCAGGCTCGGATAGGTTCGAGTTTGCACGTGGAGTTCGGATTTTTCCCTCCAAAAAAACGGAACTCAGAACGAGGCAAAACGTCATCTTACATGGACGAACATCATCATTCCTGGACAAAAGACCAGGAATGATGATGTTCGTCCATGTAAGATGACGTTTTGCCTCGTTCTGAGTTCCGTTTTTTTGGAGGGAAAAATCCGAACTCCACGTGCAAACTCGAACCTATCCGAGCCTGCACATCCCTAATAATAATACATTTGAGGAACTACTGTATACAACCTGTGGAAGCACAATAAAGCATATATATATATATATATATATATATATATACTGTAATAAAGCAAAAGGTGCACTTTATAGATAAATGCTGCCCTGTGTGAATACTTGCAGCTGACATGTGAGGGATTCTGTCTAAACCCTCATTAGCAGAAATATAGAAAGAAGTGTATCTGTGCACACTAAGCATTCCCAAAAGCTGTTAAAAGTAAACAATTTATTTCTCACAGTATCAATTTATCTGCAAATTCAATAAAAAGATAAATTTAGAACACACTTAATAACATTCAGTAAAAATGTAGTAAAAATATTCAGTCTATAATTGCAGCCTCATGTGCACATATAAATATAGTAGTAAAAAATGGGCAATAGTCAGAATTGTATCAGAGATTTAGTCGTTATTGAAAAATACAATCACCAGTCTACTGTGTGGGATATAAAAGCATATAGCATTTGTTACCATGTAATAGCGTGCTGTTGTGCAGCGTTGTTACCATTTATCAGCGTGCTCCTCATTTGTATAACACAGTTCCTCTCCAGTGGCTGCCAGCCAGGTCTCACACCAAATACACTCTCAGCTGCTCCAGACCGTGTCTTTGAGGGGTAGTGTTAGTTTTTACCTGGCCGCATTCAGCTTTGTCTCCTTGGTAAGGGCAATCTGTGTTTGATGATCAAAGGCAGGGGCAGATTGAGATGCCGGGATGCTGGGCCATTTCCTGCTAGGCTGGCCTCTTTTTATGCTTTTTAGGGGCCAGAAGCCGCCTTTCCCTCACCCACCCCACCGCCGGCCCAGCTGCCGTGATCAAAGCTCAGCTCCGATTGGGTAGCATTGCAGCTCCTGCGCATTGCCAGCAGCCACCCTTCCCTCAACCATCCCTCTGTTGGCACAGCTCTCTGCCACAGTGTTTCTGAACCTAAACAAATATGACCAACGGGGGAGCTCCTCCATATGTCTTTGCGGAGCCTGCATCAGTCACAACTGATGGCTCCGCCTTCAGGCTGCAAGCAGCCCGCATCGAGGACTCCACCTCCAGGACCATCTACTGCATGTGCATGGGCAGCAGTGGACACTACCTACATGAAGCAGCAGAGCAGACATAGAGCAGTACATAGAGGCACAGCAGCGGTCAGCACAGAGTAGCCGGCAGCCTACTGTGACAGTCAGTAAGTACTGTAAACTATAATTTATAGCCAACATACATCAGCCTGCCTGAATATATATATATATATATATATATATATATAAACAGTGTGTGTACTGTATATATATATATATATATATATATATATATATATATATATATAAGCCAAAGTGGTCCGGCACTCACATAAAATGATAACTTTGCCCGTTGCCTCCACAAAAAACTAGTAAAAGCAAAAGCACCAGTGTGGCACTCAGGACTGAACAAACATTCAAAGAATGTACCTAATGAAAATCATATAAATGATTGAAACGTTGTAACACTTGAGAGTGTTGTGCATTCTTTGAATGTTTGTTCAGTCCTGAGTTCCACACTGGTGTTTATATATATATATATATATATATATATATATATATATGTATATATATATATATATATATATATATATATGTATATATATATATATATATATATATATATATATGTATATATCAACAGAGCCAAAAGTTTTCCAAACAAAATAAACTTAAGGAACCAGCACACCACCATAGATAGATATTTCAATAGAACATGTTTAATTTCGTAGAACAACAGCATAAAAAGCCTTCATGAGTAAACAGGAATTAGTACTCATCAATAACTGGAGACTTCAAACAGTGTATTGAAGATAATAAGGGGCCATCCCGATGGGCCATTTTGGCACATATAGCCTTTTTCAAGGGTCAGCCTTAATAATACACTATGTGGTAAGGCTTAATATAGCACAGATAATCAATAAACATTGTACTCACCTGTCTGTGCACGCGTGGTCGTAAGGTGCCATCACCAGAAATCATCACCCACCAGGAACCCATATTCACACCATTGTTCCCGGAGGACTCACTGTAAGTTCCGCTGTACTGGAAGTGATGCGACGGGACTGCCGCTTGTCAACATCTGGTCAGACCGAACCCAGAATTGCCTGCAACAGGAGCAAGGGGAGTGTCTAGGCTCACTCAGGGGGGAGTTGACCGGTAGTCAAGACAACAGCACATACACAAACAGAGACAGACATCATACTAAACAAATAACAAATAACAGATAGAGTACTCTTCCCCAATACCGATCGCATCTGTGATGTACAGGCCATATGTAAATAATGTATCTTATTTTAAATACATATATTCATATTATTAAAGACATTAGTGCATTATATAATTTCAGACATCAAAAATCAATTGCTAATTATGTCAAAACACAACATGGCACTGCAGTAATCAGACACGAAAATTCTTAACTTCAACGTTTCTGGGCTATCAAGCCCCATCGTCAGGAAGACATAAACAATATGTACACATATTACAGCTTACCTTATATCCCCACAAGCAAGTGACTGAGACTGCAGAGCCGGGTGTACGAGACCGGAGCATGTGTGTGGCGCATCAGGATGACGCAGCAGCCTCAATCTTTGGTGGTCTCCATAGAAACATAAGACGCTTCTCCGGCTACTGACTGTCAAAGAAAATAAGTGAAAAAACAGAGAAAGATCAATAGCCATAAAGAACCAAATCACATTAAAAACTTGGAATTAACAACATTTAGATATACATAATTAGACACCTATTCAAAGACATTATATTCAAAAAATATTATATTCAAAAACATATTGCATCCAGATAAATTCAGCCAGAATATTATCATACATATGATGACATATCTCAAAACACCGTATTAAATACTGTCAAATGTTACTATCCCCTAATGTTTCATTACATCAATGAATTCAATGCTATGCTCTCATTTATGTCTCGAGGGGCTACAGTGTCCAACCGAAAAATCCAGGATGCTTCCAATCTAGTTAAAGTTTTTACTCGATCTTCATCTCTCATCCGTTCTGGAAAGTAATCTATTATCTTGTAATGAAGAGATGCAAGCTGATGTTTATGATCATGAAAATGAGATGCGACTGGTTGGTCCATGGGTTTACCTCCAAGTGCTGCTTTTATGGCTGACCTAAGAAGGGCCATGTGCTCCTTGAATTTATGCAATGTCATCCCAACGTAGTACAAACTGCAGGGACACGTGATAAAGTATATAACATAGGTAGTGTTACAGGTTAATACATGTTTAATATGATACGTTTTACCCATATGGGGATGCTGAAAAGTTGTTCCTGTCTGCAAGTAACTACAAGTTACACAGGCTGGGCATTTATAACAACCTGGTTTTTTACTAGTACTCAAAGGATCTTGGAACTTACAATCAGTGATGTCTGTTTTTACTAGGAAGTCTCTCAAATTTCTACCCCTTTTATAACACGTCATTGTTCTAGACTTATGAAAAGTGGGAAGATCTCTGTCGTTTGCTACAATAGGCCACAATGCCCTGGACGCTTGAGGAATAACTGTACTGTTAGTATCAAGTTGTTATCCATGGAAACACATTATCAGCTTTATTATTATGGGACTTGAATAAGCTTCTCCTATCCATTCTTAACACTCTTTCTTTAGTCAAAATGAGCTCCTTTTGTTTATATCCACGTTCTCTGAATTTGTGTATAATTTTGTCCAGTTCATTAGGTAAATGTTCTGGGTTACTAGTGATCCGTGCCGTTCTCAACATCTGTGAAAAGGGGAGTCCTCTTTTTAATGGTGGCGGATGGTGACTGTTAGCTTTTAATAGCGTATTTCTATCTGTCGGTTTACAGAAAACCGTTGTAGATATTGTCCTATTATGTAATTCAATTGCTACATCCAGAAAATCAATTTTATGTTTATTACATCTAAATGTAAATTTAATGGGGGAATCTGATCCATTGATTTTTGTCATGATTTCTTCAAACGGGGATTCACCTCCATTCCATAAAATAGATAAATCATGTATGTACCTTGTGTGTACCTTGTGTACAAGATGATATGTTGACACTTGTCATATTGATCAAAGAAAAGTTATTTTTCCTGAGAGAACATATAGATGTTCGCATAGGACGGAGAGACTGCCGACCTCATTGCACATCCCAATTTCTGGATACAGTACTCACCATCAAATATGAAAAAATTCCGTGTTAGGATAATTTCTAGTACCTGTATAAACAGATTGTGGTCAAAGCAAAAGTTGTTGCCCAATTGCTCCAAAAACTTATGAGTATCTGATAATCCCAATCCATGCGGGATACACGTGTATAAGTCTTTAACATCTAAAACACACATAATAGTGTCATCCGTTATGCTACTAATATTGTCCAACAATTGTAAAAAAGTGGCAGTGTAATTAAGATACGTAGATTGTTTGCAAACGTGAGGCTGAATTAAAAAATCTAGGAATTGTGAGATGGGCTGATATAATGAGCACCTGGCAGATATTATCGGCCGGCCAGGGGGGATTTTTAATATCCTTGTGCACTTTTGGTATTGTATACATCACAGGGGTAATTGGATATACTTGTTTTAAAGCTTCTGCTGTTTTCTGATCCAGCAGATGATTGCTTTGTGCCTCCTAAATCACTCTTGCTAATTTAGCCTGAAACCTCATGGTAGGATTTGATGTGAGTTTTTTATATACTTTGACATCACTTAATTGTCTTAAAACCTCAGTCCTACAATCATTGATATCCTGTACTATGATCCCACCGCCCTTATCCACGGGACGTATAATAATACTATTATCCTTACTCAAATTGTTCAATGCTTGGTACTCCGATCTTGACAAATTATGATGGGTGGGTAGGAGGGCCCAAGGACAATTCCATCTTGCACCTCTTTTTTTTTCATTATGTACTGTTTGGGGCCTAGTTTTTCAAACTGCCATCCTGTCTGCCACTGCAGTGTCACTCCTAGATGGGCCACATGTTTGTGCCGCCCACTTCTGTCACTTTGCATAGTCATCCAGCTACCTCGGTGCAACCTTTGGGCCTAAAAACAATATTGTGAGGTGTGAGGTGTTCAGAAAAGACTGGAAATAAGTGGAAAGTAATGTTATTGAGGTTAATAATAGCATAGGAACCGAAAACCCCTCAAATTCAGTAATTTTAACTGTTTTTATGTTTCTTTCCAAAAAAATACAGATCCAAAACACAAAACCCAGAACCCAAAACACGGAAGGGTGGTTTTGGCAAAACCAATCCAGATCCAAAACCTGAAGAAAGATCCAGATCCAAAACCGAAACACAAAACACGAAAAGTGGCCGGTGCATACCCCTAGTTAATTCACATATAAATATGTTTGGTAGTTTACAGAACAGTAGATTGCCTCTTGTGTCAAATACAAGTACTGCACACAAAACAATATTGTGCCAACATAAACAGATGTTGTTGTTTAATCATATCAATCAATTTTTAAATTGGTATTCTTCCCACTGTGAGCATTCTCTCATGCATATATCTAACTAAGCATATAATAGGTAGAGATATGTCATGGCTGCAGGGGGCACTGTTCTGCTTATACTGCTCCTGTGTGTCCAAATTACAGTGAACAAAGACAGGGAGTGAGCGCCTTATACTCCTTTTACACCGGAGCTAAAACCCGGGTTATTGCAGGATTAACCCGAGCAGCTCCTTGGTGTAAAAGGGGTGAGGGTTGGATCGCCGGGTCGAGTGACCCGGCAATCCAACCCAGGTAAATAGCAGGGTTTAACGTGGGTGCCGCCCGTGAAACCCCGCTGTGTGTACGGCACACTCCCGGTCTTGATTACCTGCAGTGCGCCGCAAGCCAGCTGATTGGTCCAACTTCTGTGGTGCTTGGAGATGACGTCATCACCAAGCGTCCACTTTCACACTGGAAAAGCCGGGTCTGAGCAGACCCGACTGCGGTGTGAGCGGCGCCGACTCGGGAATATCCTGAGTCGGCGCTGGCTAAATTCCGTGTCTGATCCGGATAGGACCCCTGTTCCAACTCTGGGTCAGACCCGGAATTTTGGTGGAAAAGGGGTATTAGATGTCCTAGCCTAGACAGAAAAAGTGAAGAAAATAAATCTTATTTTGGGAGAGCCAAGGCTCCAATGATGGGAAAAATCCCAGTGCAGGGGTAAGAAAGTCTGGGATCACAATGACAGTTCCTCTGAGTTGTGAGGAGAGAAATGTATAATCAGGACTGGCCCACGGTGTTGTCAATATACAGTCAGGTGCATAAATATTGGGACATTGACAGAATTTTCATATTTTGGCCTCTATTCACAACCACAAAGGCTTTGAAATGAAACAAACAAGATGTGCATTAACTGCAGACTTTCAGATTTAATTAGAGGGTAATTATATCCAAATCAGGTGAACGGTGTAGGAATTACAACGGTTTCTATATGTGCCTCCCACTTTTTAAGGGGCCAAAAGTAATGGGACTATCAATTCAAATGCTATTTCATGGACAGGTGTGGGCTATGCCCTTGTTATTTCATTATCAATTAAGCAGGTAAAAGGTCTGGAGTTGATTCTAGGTGTGACATTTGCATTTGGAATCAGTTGCTATCGACTCTCAATATGAGATCCAAAGAGCTGTCACTATCAGTGAAGCAAGCCATCATTAGGCTGAAAAATCAAAACAAACCCATCAGAGAGATAGCAAAAACATTAGGTGTAGCCAAATCAACTGTTTGGAACATTCTTAAAAAGAAAGAACTCACCGGAGAGCTCAGCAACACCAAAAGACCCGGAAGACCACAGAAAACAACTGTAGTGGATGACAGAATAATTATTTCGCTGGTGAAGGAAAACCCCTTCACAACAGTTGGCCAAATCAAGAACACTCTCCAGGAGGTAGGTGTATATGTGTCAAAGTCAACAATCAAGAGAAGACTTCACAAGAGTGAATATAGAGGGTTCACCACAAGATGTAAACCATTGGTGAGCCTCAAAAACAGGAAGACCAGATTAGAGTTTGCCAAACAACATCTAAAAAAGCCATTACAGTTCTCTGAGACAAAGACCAACTTGTACCAGAGTGATGGGAAGAGAAGAGTATGAAAAAGGAAAGGAACTGCTCATGATCCAACACATACCACCTCATCAGTGAAGCATGGTGGTGGTAGTGTCATGGCGTGGTCATGTATGGCTGCCAATGGAACTGGTTCCCTTGTATTTATTGATGATGTGACTGCTGACAAAAGCAGCAGAATGAATTCTGAAGTGTTTCGGGCAATATTATATGTTCATATTCAGTCAAATGCTTCAGAACTCATTGGACGGTGCTTCACAGTGCAGATGGACAATGACCGGAAGCATACTGCAAAAGCAACCAAATAGTTTTTTAAAGCTAAAAAATGGAATGTTATGCAATGGCCAAGTCAATCCCCTCACCTGACCTGAATCCGATTGAGCATGCATTTCACTTGATGAAGACAAAACAGAAGGGAAAATGCCCCAAGAACAAGCAGGAACTGAAGACATTTGCAGTAGAGGCCTGGCAGAGCATCACCAGGGATGAAACCCAGCGTCTGGTGATGTCTATGCGTGCCAGACTTTAGGCTGTAATTGCCTGCAAAGGATTTGCAACAAAGTATTAAAAAGTGAAAGTTAGATTTAGGATTGATTAGTTTGTCCCATTACTTTTGGCCCCTTAAAAAGTGGGAGGCACATATAGAAACCGTTGTAATTCCTACACCGTTAACCAGATTTGGATGTAATTACCCTCAAATTAAATCTGAAAGTCTGCAGTTAAAGCACATCTTGTTTGTTTCATTTCAAAGCCATTGTGGTGGTGAATAGAGGTCAAAATATGAAAATTCTGTCAATGTCCCAATATTTATGCACCTGACTGTATACTAAATAAAGGTTGAAAGAAGTACGAAATAAGTATATCTTATTGCGTTTTAAAACAAGTAATTATGCTTGAGAAAAATATTCTGCATATAATAATTAGGGATGTGCAGGCTCGGATAGGTTCGAGTTTGCACGTGGAGTTCGGATTTTTCCCTCCAAAAAAACGGAACTCAGAACGAGGCAAAACGTCATCTTACATGGACGAACATCATCATTCCTGGACAAAAGGCCAGGAATGATGATGTTCGTCCATGTAAGATGACGTTTTGCCTCGTTCTGAGTTCCGTTTTTTTGGAGGGAAAAATCAGAACTCCACGTGCAAACTCGAACCTATCCGAGCCTGCACATCCCTAATAAGAATACATTTGAGGAACTACTGTATACAACCTGTGGAAGCACAATAAAGCATATATATATATATATATATATATATATATATATACTGTAATAAAGCAAAAGGTGCACTTTATAGATAAATGCTGCCCTGTGTGAATACTTGCAGCTGACATGTGAGGGATTCTGTCTAAACCCTCATTAGCAGAAATATAGAAAGAAGTGTATCTGTGCACACTAAGCATTCCCAAAAGCTGTTAAAAGTAAACAATTTATTTCTCACAGTATCAATTTATCTGCAAATTCAATAAAAAGATAAATTTAGAACACACTTAATAACATTCAGTAAAAATGTAGTAAAAATATTCAGTCTATAATTGCAGCCTCATGTGCACATATAAATATAGTAGTAAAAAATGGGCAATAGTCAGAATTGTATCAGAGATTTAGTCGTTATTGAAAAATACAATCACCAGTCTACTGTGTGGGATATAAAAGCATATAGCATTTGTTACCATGTAATAGCATGCTGTTGTGCAGCGTTGTTACCATTTATCAGCGTGCTCCTCATTTGTATAACACAGTTCCTCTCCAGTGGCTGCCAGCCAGGTCTCACACCAAATACACTCTCAGCTGCTCCAGACCGTGTCTTTGAGGGGTAGTGTTAGTTTTTACCTGGCCGCATTCAGCTTTGTCTCCTGGGTAAGGGCAATCTGTGTTTGATGATCAAAGGCAGGGGCAGATTGAGATGCCGGGATGCTGGGCCATTTCCTGCTAGGCTGGCCTCTTTTTATGCTTTTTAGGGGCCGGAAGCCGCCTTTCCCTCACCCACCCCACCGCCGGCCCAGCTGCCGTGATCAAAGCTCAGCTCCATTTGGGTAGCATTGCAGCTCCTGCGCATTGCCAGCAGCCACCCTTCCCTCAACCATCCCTCTGTTGGCACAGCTCTCTGCCACAGTGTTTCTGAACCTAAACAAATATGACCAACGGGGGAGCTCCTCCATATGTCTTTGCGGAGCCTGCATCAGTCACAACTGATGGCTCCGCCTTCAGGCTGCAAGCAGCCCGCATCGGGGACTCCACCTCCAGGACCATCTACTGCATGTGCATGGGCAGCAGTGGACACTACCTACATGAAGCAGCAGAGCAGACATAGAGCAGTACATAGAGGCACAGCAGCGGTCAGCACAGAGTAGCCGGCAGCCTACTGTGACAGTCAGTAAGGACTGTAAACTATAATTTATAGCCAACATACATCAGCCTGCCTGAATATATATATATATATATATATATATATATAAACAGTGTGTGTACTGTATATATATATATATATATATATATATATATATATAAGCCAAAGTGGTCCGGCACTCACATAAAATGATAACTTTGCCCGTTGTCTCCACAAAAAACTAGTAAAAGCAAAAGCACCAGTGTGGCACTCAGGACTGAACAAACATTCAAAGAATGTACCTAATGAAAATCATATAAATGATTGAAACGTTGTAACACTTGAGAGTGTTGTGCATTCTTTGAATGTTTGTTCAGTCCTGAGTGCCACACTGGTGTTTTTATATATATATATATATATATATATATATATATCTCAACAGAGCCAAAAGTTTTCCAGACAAAATAAACTTAAGGAACCAGCACACCACCATAGATAGATATTTCAATAGAACATGTTTAATTTCATAGAACAACAGCATAAAAAGCCTTCATGAGTAAACAGGAATTAGTACTCATCAATAACTGGAGACTTCAAACAGTGTATTGAAGATAATAAGGGGCCATCCCGATGGGCCATTTTGGCACATATAGCCTTTTTCAAGGGTCAGCCTTAATAATACACTATGTGGTAAGGCTTAATATAGCACAGATAATCAATAAACATTGTACTCACCTGTCTGTGCACGCGTGGTCGTAAGGTGCCATCACCAGAAATCATCACCCACCAGGAACCCATATTCACACCATTGTTCGCGGAGGACTCACTGTAAGTTCCGCTGTACTGGAAGTGATGCGACGGGACTGCCGCTTGTCAACATCTGGTCAGACCGAACCCAGAATTGCCTGCAACAGGAGCAAGGGGAGTGTCTAGGCTCACTCAGGGGGGAGTTGACCGGTAGTCAAGACAACAGCACATACACAAACAGAGACAGACATCATACTAAACAAATAACAAATAACAGATAGAGTACTCTTCCCCAATACCGATCGCATCTGTGATGTACTGGCCATATGTAAATAATGTATCTTATTTTAAATAAATATATTCATATTATTAAAGACATTAGTGCATTATATAATTTCAGACATCAAAAATCAATTGCTAATTATGTCAAAACACAACATGGCACTGCAGTAATCAGACACGAAAATTCTTTACTTCAACGTTTCTGGGCTATCAAGCCCCATCGTCAGGAAAACATAAACAATATGTACACATATTACAGCTTACCTTATATCCCCACAAGCAAGTGACTGAGACTGCAGAGCCGGGTGTACGAGACCGGAGCGTGTGTGTGGCGCATCATGATGACGCAGCAGCCTCAATCTTTGGTGGTCTCCATAGAAACATAAGACGCTTCTCCGGCTACTGACTGTCAAAGAAAATAAGTGAAAAAACAGAGAAAGATCAATAGCCATAAAGAACCAAATCACATTAAAAACTTGGAATTAACAACATTTAGATATACATAATTAGACACCTATTCAAAGACATTATATTCAAAAAATATTATATTCAAAAACATATTGCATCCAGATAAATTCAGCCAGAATATTATCATACATATGATGACATATCTCAAAACACCGTATTATACACTGTCAAATGTTACTATCCCCTAATGTTTCATTACATCAATGAATTCAATGCTATGCGCTCATTTATGTCTCGAGGGGCTACAGTGTCCAACCGAAAAATCCAGGATGCTTCCAATCTAGTTAAAGTTTTTACTCGATCTTCATCTCTCATCCGTTCTGGAAAGTAATCTATTATCTTGTAATGAAGAGATGCAAGCTGATGTTTATGATCATGAAAATGAGATGCGACTGGTTGGTCCATGGGTTTACCTCCAAGAGCTGCTTTTATGGCTGACCTAAGAAGGGCCATGTGCTCCTTGAATTTATGCAATGTCATCCCAACGTAGTACAAACTGCAGGGACACGTGATAAAGTATATAACATAGGTAGTGTTACAGGTTAATACATGTTTAATATGATACGTTTTACCCATATGGGGATGCTGAAAAGTTGTTCCTGTCTGCAAGTAACTACAAGTTACACAGGCTGGGCATTTATAACAACCTGGTTTTTTACTAGTACTCAAAGGATCTTGGAACTTACAATCAGTGATGTCTGTTTTTACTAGGAAGTCTCTCAAATTTCTACCCCTTTTATAACACGTCATTGTTCTAGACTTATGAAAAGTGGGAAGATCTCTGTCGTTTGCTACAATAGGCCACAATGCCCTGGACGCTTGAGGAATAACTGTACTGTTAGTATCAAGTTGTTATCCATGGAAACACATTATCAGCTTTATTATTATGGGACTTGAATAAGCTTCTCCTATCCATTCTTAACACTCTTTCTTTAGTCAAAATGAGCTCCTTTTGTTTATATCCACGTTCTCTGAATTTGTGTATAATTTTGTCCAGTTCATTAGGTAAATGTTCTGGGTTACTAGTGATCCGTGCCGTTCTCAACATCTGTGAAAAGGGGAGTCCTCTTTTTAATGGTGGCGGATGGTGACTGTTAGCTTTTAATAGCGTATTTCTATCTGTCGGTTTACAGAAAACCGTTGTAGATATTGTCCTATTATGTAATTCAATTGCTACATCCAGAAAATCGATTTTATGTTTATTACATCTAAATGTAAATTTAATGGGGGAATCTGATCCATTGATTTTTGTCATGATTTCTTCAAACGGGGATTCACCTCCATTCCATAAAATAGATAAATCATGTATGTACCTTGTGTGTACCTTGTGTACAAGATGATATGTTGACACTTGTCATATTGATCAAAGAAAAGTAATTTTTCCTGAGAGAACATATAGATGTTCGCATAGGACGGAGAGACTGCCGACCTCATTGCACATCCCAATTTCTGGATACAGTACTCACCATCAAATATGAAAAAATTCCGTGTTAGGATAATTTCTAGTACCTGTATAAACAGATTGTGGTCAAAGCAAAAGTTGTTGCCCAATTGCTCCAAAAACTTATGAGTATCTGATAATCCCAATCCATGCGGGATACACGTGTATAAGTCTTTAACATCTAAAACACACATAATAGTGTCATCCGTTATGCTACTAATATTGTCCAACAATTGTAAAAAAGTGGCAGTGTAATTAAGATACGTAGATTGTTTGCAAACGTGAGGCTGAATTAAAAAATCTAGGAATTGTGAGATGGGCTGATATAATGAGCACCTGGCAGATATTATCGGCCGGCCAGGGGGGATTTTTAATATCCTTGTGCACTTTTGGTATTGTATACATCACAGGGGTAATTGGATATACTTGTTTTAAAGCTTCTGCTGTTTTCTGATCCAGCAGATGATTGCTTTGTGCCTCCTAAATCACTCTTGCTAATTTAGCCTGAAACCTCATGGTAGGATTTGATGTGAGTTTTTTATATACTTTGACATCACTTAATTGTCTTAAAACCTCAGTCCTACAATCATTGATACCCTGTACTACGATCCCACCGCCCTTATCCACGGGACGTATAATAATACTATTATCCTTACTCAAATTGTTCAATGCTTGGTACTCCGATCTTGACAAATTATGATGGATTTTGGAGGAACTTTGAGAATACCTGGTCATGGAATCATCCAATAACCTGGTATAAGTGTGGATTGAGGCATTAGAGGATGGGAGGTCAAATTTGGAGGTACTGCATAACTTATGGAATGTTGCATAAGGATGTTCTGCAATAGATGGAGGACAATCATTTTCGTGATCACGTACCAGAACGGATGAGAGATGGAGATCGAGTAAAAACTTTAACTAGATTGGAAGCATCCTGGATTTTTAGGTTGGACACTGTAGCCCCTCGAGGCATAAATGAGCGCATCGCATGGAATTCGTTGATGTAATGAAACATTAGGGGATAGTAACATTTGACAGTGTTTAATACGGTGTTTTGAGATATGTCATCATATGTATGATAATATTCTGGCTGAATTTATCCGGATACAATATGTTTTTGAATATAATATTTTTTGAATATAATGTCTTTGAATAGGTGTCTAATTATGTATATCTAAATGTTGTTAATTCCTAGTTTTTAATGTGATTTGGTTCTTTATGGCTATTGATCTTTCTCAGTTTTTTCATTTATTTTCTTTGACAGTCAGTAGCCAGAGAAGTGTCTTAGGTTTCTATGGAGACCGCTGGAGATTGAGGCTGCTGCGTCATCATGATGCACCGCACACACACTCCGGTCTCGTGCACCTGGCTCTGCTGTCTCAGTCACTTGCTGGTGGGGATATAAGGTAAGCTGTAATATTTGTACATTTTGTTTATGTCTTCCTGACAATGGGGCTTGATAGCCCAGAAACATTGAAGTAAAGAATTTTTGTATCTGATTACTGCAGTGCCGTGTTGTGTTTTGCCGGTCAGGCATTGCATATGTTGTGTGTATATATATACATATATATATATATATATATAATTGCGGTGATGGGTGTGTTATTAGAGTAACACATAGGAGTGTTGCTGAAAGAAGGTGCGTGCAGAGATGCTGAGTCACTCACATTGGAGGCCATAGGCCATACTTAGAAGGGTAATCTAGCAGATGCTGCATCTAATGGTAATGTCTAAATGCAAAAGTGGGTGTCTCAGTCCTTGCACATTCGGATGCACGGCTGTGCACCATGCAAGGGGTTAGTCCAACTTAGAATAAGAATGATGGAGTATCCCATTCCCTCAGCAGACCCCGCCCCCATTAGGGATGCTTTCAAAAAATTTCCGGGCTGGTTTTCAATCCCAATCCGCCCGTGAACACAGGTATGCTTGATGCCACAGCTGCTAGGTCTCGCTCTGCTTATTTCTCCCACAGTTCAAACATAGATCTCACATCTCTTCATATTATGGCAGTTATTGTCCACAGCTACATAAAGTGCAGCATAAAGTATTTAAAATTTGAGGCTGCAATAAAAGTTGAAGGCTGCAATAATCAGTCTATATTAGACTCCTTGAGTTGTGAGGAGAGAAATGTACAATCAGGACTGGCCCACAGTGTTGTCAATATATACTAAATAAAGGTTGCAAGAAGTACTAAATAAGTATGTCGTATTGCATTTTAAATCAAGTAATTATGCTTGGAGAAAAATATCCTGCATATAATAATGCATTTGAGGAACTACTGTATACAACCTGTGCAAGCACAATAAAGCATATAGATAATGTACCAGGAGAATCAGGGGTATGGGCCATGCACTTCCCGAGTTCGCATTTCACCGCTGGTGGCTTGATCACTGCCCGATTATAGAATAAGAAGATTTAATAAAGCTTGGAGAGAGATACAATTGAAGATAAAAAGTACCAACCAATCAGCTCCTCACTGTCACTTTACAGGCTCTGTTTGAAAAATGCCAGTTAGGAGCTAATTGGTTGGTGCTATTTATCTCCAATTTTATCTCTCTCCAAACTTTATTAAATCTACCCCTTGGTTCTAGTAAGGGAAATTGTATGTCACAAAGCCATGATAAGTAGTGGGGCTGCCATGAGAGCCTGATGGTGTCACTCAAGGGTGGCTATTCCTGTGTGTGCAACTAGGGGGGGAGTTTGACTGGGGCGGTACACCTGTCAAACCATAACGCAGGTGTCCTAAGGCGAGCTCAGGGAGGACAGAAACCTCCCGTGGAGCAGAAGTTCCGGTATTCTGGAGTGCATTATCATACGACTGCACTCATTGGTGAAAGGAGCATTGGGTTGCCTGTCACTTCCCAGTAGCATCCAATCATAAGAACTGTTATGCCAAGATGAGCCACATACATTGACGACGTCACTCAGATAAGAAGCCTATTAGTATTAATGGCTGGATCTCAAGCTGACAATTATATTAGGCAATTGATGGTTAGCATTTTCAGTACAGCTGTCCCTGTAAAGCAAATGGGAAAGTATAAACATTGGGTCTGATTCAGAGATGGATGCTAATGCATTCTCACCTACGATTTCATAAGCATTGCAGCTGTGAAAATATGCTAATGGTTGCAAACCTTACTGCAGCAAAAGGATGCCCACTGCTGCCTTATCATATGCTTACGACATCTTCTACTTGCGTAAATATCAAAGCATTGATGCACATCGAGCAGCCATTTTGCCCTTGCAGCACGTCTGACCTGCCGCAGCCTTCGGAGCTCCCCTGAAATGCAGAGCTGCATAGGAGATCTCATGGGCTAATATATGCACGCCCATGAAATGGTGTTCAAACGGACACACACACCAGCATTTTTCAGACCACCCTCCATCATAACCCCAAATGCTGACAGCCTGTCACTCACTTTGCAATGGATTCCTCTGTGCATTCGTAGTCACAATGTGATCACTACAAAATAAACACAACAAGGAGACTGCGCTTTCTGCTCCAATTCGGTGTTTAGCAGTTAACTTAATAGTAATAAAACACTATCTCATTTAATATTGTATAGTAGTAGAGAAAACTACAAACAATATTACTGCTGCTGTTCAGAGATAAGTGGTCACCTGAAGAAGGAAATTGTAATAAAAAAATGGTAAGAAACAGCACAATAAACATTGTGTGTATATTGAACAGTACAGCACACAGTAAATATGAAAATAAAAATGTATTCACATTGCATAAAACAAAAAACAAAGAAATGTATGGCCTTCATAGAAATTCTATATATAATCTGCTTGACAGAAACAAAAAAATAAAAATATTGGTATATGGATGTTCGATAGAGTCCTGGCACCAAAAAGTGGGGAGTTTTGGAAGTCCCTGGTTAAAGCAACATATCTGACCTGCAGGTAGGTGTAGGAAATGAATTACCATGTCCAAAGGCAAGCGTCCATACCGTTCAACGAGGATTCCCAGGGTAGTATATCCCTGCAGCTCTGTGCAATCCCATTGGGGTGATTCCTATATTCCTGTGTCCATAGAAGGTAGGATTCACTGGGACTAGAGATGGATTGTTTATAAATGATATTCAAAACCAGGAGTCCTGTGGTATGGTCCGGGATCTATACAAAATGTCCACCTAAGGCATTTCTCTGTTAATCACAGCTTCAGAGGTTCAATGACTCATTGAATCTTTCCTTGGTATAAATACCCACCCAGCATAATTTCCATTACATGCAGATGTACCAATTTATGGGGGAAGTCGTTAATACATGAAAGAATGTACAACCATTATGTGCAGTGGGTCAGTTGAAATAGTGCTGACAGAACATATATTCTAATTAAGCTTCTATAATTCTATCTAACAAAAATTTAAAAAGGTACTTACCACATTTCCGATTTCTTATTTATGCTAATTTTACTGAGTGCGTCTGCAACTTACTTCCAGGTTACCGGAGGTACTCATGATGTGTACATCACTTTGGGAGATAATCTGCCAATCACTAATATGGCTTGTTCTGATGTGTTATGTCACATGGTCTCGGTAAAGTAAGTTGCTGAAAGCTATGGCTTATATAATTTATTGTATCATGTGACCAATAAGTGACATGTCTGTTGTCTTTTAGAACACTCACTACAACTATTCTAATTGTGTTCTTTATTATGCCGCTATGGATATTTATTGGATAGTTCTTCCATCATGTGATCTATATTTGTATTCCTGCAAAAAGTGTTTAAGCGCTTGTGGTGATCTGAGCGGACAAACAAAACAAACATACAAATAACACATATATGTTTATGCTCTTTTGTTACTAATGAGAGTGGCAGCTTGCTGGTATCTTATCAGCGTTGCTGTGGGTGGGAGTCCGTATGCCCGTTCCTCTCCTAACTGTCCCTTACTATACCTCAGAGTGTCCGATGATAGCGGCAGTCTTCTCCCTTGCACGGGGTGCCTTCTCACTCCGGAACACGACTCTGCTTGCAGCGCTGTAAGTGCGGCCGCGGCAGCCGGGTATCTGCAGGCTCTAGCGGTGAGGACTGTTCCACGTGACTCCAAACTCTCTATATTTGTATTCCGTTGTCATTGTGTTTATATCAACAAAGTACATTTTCAGACTTTGTTGATCTTTATCAAATCGAAAAAGTTGTTTAACCTAGAAAATTTAAATGAAATAAGATTAAAAATACCACATTTTTCTGTATTGTGTGATATCTCAAAATATTTATAAATATTGTTAAATCCCCAATGGTCTTATCACATTTAATGCATTATATGTATACCACAAATGTAAATGTTGGGACATGCATACGATATAGACAAGTGAATGCACATATACACAGACTCCATACATTTAGCAAGCAGATTGTTTGCGCAACTTCAATTATATCTAAATTATATAGGTTACATATATTTACATCTATCATTTTCTAGAAGATATAGTATATATATATATATATATATATATATATATATATATGTGTGCATATACACTACATTGAGGAGGATGCGGACTCTGTTAAAACCTCATATAGATGGGGATATCAGTTGTTATATCAAGTTTTCATTCTATATTTCAATAGTTTGAATGTAAGTTTTATAACATGAATAATATAATAAATCTCAAAGTTAATAAAGACCACAAACGGATAAGGTGAAAGATTGAAGAAGAATAGAACAACTTAGTATGAATGGAGAGATAAATATATGAGCTGAATATAAATAAAAACTCAAAAGAGAGATATGCCAGAGGATGGATATTGAGGCCGGACAGCCCATAAGTCCTTGCTATGACAAAATCTCAAATGGGCTAGCGAATGGAATTGAGCTCTACTGCTTCGGTAAGATCATCTGGAAAGATAATGGTCAACCTGTACATCCAGTAAAGTTCTTGTTGGCAGAGGCATAATTATCTGTCGCCGCCTCTGTTTGTACTCTGGATGTGTTCAATATCGAATATTTTCAAATGTATAGGATTACTCATGTATAAATCAAAGAAATGTCTTGGAACACTATGGTTCATATTATTGTTTATGATGTTCCCCCTGTGTTCCAAGAATCTCTTTTTTAGTGGACATGTGGTTCTGCCTACATAAAAGCATGGTCAGTCACATGAGAGCACATAAGTTACAAATTTTGTATTACAATTTATGAATTGTTTCATTTCAATTTGTGTATCTGTGTTGTAGAAGTTAAAACTTTGTTTTACCATGTTGTGTGTGGTTACATGTGATACATTGTTGTGTACCACACTTAAAAAACCTTTAAGTATATCGTATTGCATTTAGGATGTGATGGTAACTAAGTTTTAGAATTAGTATCAGAGGTAAAGGTTTTAGTATGGCTTGGTGCTAAAATACTTTTTAAGTTGGTATTTTTTTTATAAACGATAGTTGGTTTGGATGGTATACAATTGTACAACAATGGGTCGCATTTAAGAATGGCATAGTTTTTTTGTATGATTTTCTTTATTTCTCTTCTCCTGAGTTTTTATTAAATTTGGATATAAAAAGTAGAGATTCCTCCATTGGGTTTTTTTATTTGTTATTTTTGATTCCATGGTTATGAGCTCTGAATGATACCAAGTTGTTAACTTCTTCTAATGCATTTTTTAGAAGAGGTTCTGGATACTTTATATCTCTAAAATTATTAATCATCTGTTTTGCTTGTAGATTAAACAATTCTCCGGATGAGCAATTTCTTTTTATTCTGCGTAATTGTCCTTTTGGAATGTTCATTTTCCATGGTCTGTAATGTTTGCTGTACTAATGTAAATAATTATTTGTGTCTGTAGGTTTATGAAAGTTAGAGGTTACTTTTTTGTTTTCTACTATTTGTAGGGTCACATCCAAGAAATTAATACTGGAGGTATTAAAAGTATGAGTGAAAATAAATTATAAGAATTGTGATTTAAATAATTTGGATTTCCTATTGTTCTATTCCAGATTATGAATAGGTTGTCTATATAGCGACCATGGAGCAACAGGTTCACTGTGAAAGGTTGCACCTCCACATAGTGAGACTCAAAGTCTCCAATGTAGAGGTTGACATAACTCAGGGCAAACCTGGATCCCTTTGCTGTTCCCATAGTTTTGAGGTAATAAATAACCTAAAATAGGAAATAATTATGTTCTAAAATAAATCTTATTGGTTCTATAATGAAATATCTTTGTGGTTAAAATAAATCTCTAATTTAATTTAATCTGGAATGGATTACAGTCAAACCTAAATCATGTGGTATATTGGTGTAAAGTGCAGTGGCATCTAAAGCTAAGAAAGCATATGTGCCTAGCTAAACCAATCCTTGATTTTTATTAAGAAAATGAGTTGTGTCTTTGATTTGTGAATTTAAAGTGGTAACATGTGTTTGTAATAAGTTATCTACATAAAAAGAAAGTTTTGTGGAAAGTTAATTACACCAGAAATTATTGGTCACCCTGGGGGTGTGGTGAGGGATGTGTGCAAATTTGGTAAGTGATATAAAATGGGGACTGTGGGAAATGAATTAAATAAAAATGTCCTCTCTTCCTTGGATATGACCGCTTTATCCATAGCAATATCTAAAATCTTTAACAAGTCATCCCGGAAGCCTCTGGTAGGGTTGGTACTCAATTGTTTATAGAAATGTCTATCTTTCAGTTGTTTTAGGGATTCGTTGATGCAGTCCTCTCTATTCAGAACCACCAATCCCCCTCACACACACTTTATAAACTTCCCTGATAATGACTGAATTGTCTTTGGTTAAGTTTTTTATAGCTTTTTTTCCCACTTGTTAAGCTTAGATTTGCTATTTTTCTTATATAATTACAAACTTCCTCTAATGTTGTTTTATAAAACAAATTGATATTATTTGTTTTAGCAGACATAGGGAAAAACTCTGATTTTTGTTTAACTTATTATTATCTATCACATTGAAAAGTGGTATTGTTGAATTATTAGTGGGGGAAGATGGAACATTGCTGAATTTGGATTCTTCTAGGAGTTCTGTTAATATTTCTATAGCTCCTAGAGCCTTTTGATCCAGAACAATGGATGTTCCTTCCTCCTTAGATTTTTTTTAGTGATTTATTACAGAAATACCTCCTAAGGCAGAGTGACCTAGTGAATCTATTCAACTACAAATAGATCAAACAGATTAGGTTATGCAATAGGAGAGAATTTAAGACCTTTCCCTAGAATAGATACTTCTTCTGTACTTAACTCTCTGGATGACAGATTGAAGATACCTATTTGGGATTTTTTTAATAAAGAATTAATTTTTTAGTTTATTTTTTTTCTGTTGAATATTTCATCCTCTTCTGCATCCTTAAACTTTCTATTCTTGATCTTTTTTGAGTATGGATTTTGGTGATTTCTCCACTGTGTGTCCTTTATCTGAGATAAAACTTCTGGTTTATCTCTCATGATCTCTCCTGGTTATCTTTTTGATGGTTAGATTCTTTGGGTCTAGCACCCAAGTCTGGATTCAGATTATATGTGGAGGAAATACTATAGCTATTTTATCTCAAAGGATGTTTATCTTGGGACAATTTGTATGAATTAGGTTTCCTCACCCTCTCATGGTGTTATTTCAATTTTATATTGTTTGCATATTGTTTTCTTTCTTTGTGGGGGGGTGATTGAAAAGGCATGTGACCTCATCCCTTTAAGAAATTATCTTATTCTACTCTTGTATAATTCTCCTAATCTCTTTTACATTTTATTTTTTATTTTCTACTAATCATCTTTCATATTCCTTTATTTATTTATTTATACACCCTTTATTTATAAGGTAATCCATCTCTTTATATTCCTCTTGATCCCTAAAAGAGTCCAGTTTGTTTTTCAAAGTGTCTATTCCTTTTTCTAATTCTTTAGATTGTTACTCCTGTATCCAACTAGGAGATCTATTAATTTAAAAGAACAATTGCAATCCTCCTATAATGTAGTTGTCATTATAAAAAATAAATTGTTTGACCAGTCTCAAAACTAAGGGTATCATTTTATGATCTATATATCTTCGAAGATTAATGCTATCAAGCCATTTCTGCTTTTAAAAGATCTACTAATAAGTAAAAATCTCTACTAAGATCTGGAGAGTTTAATTTCTCTTCTGTAGGAGCATTCAGGTCTAACATTGACATATACAATATGTCTGTCTGTGACTATATCTGTATGCAACACAACTGAATTGGGTCATGATTGCCGCAGTCTAAAACCAAAATAAACACAAAATACACACAACAAGGAGACTGCAATTTCTGCTCCAATTTGGTGTTTAGCAGTAAACTTAATTGTAATAAACAACTATAGTATCTCCTATAATATTGTATAGTATTAGAGAAAACAACACACAATATTACAGCTGCTGTTCAGAGATCAGAGCCCCCCTAAAGAAGGAAATTGTAAACAAAAAATGGTAAGAAACAGCACAATAAATATTATGTATATTGAACCGCTGCACGTAGTAAATAAGAAAATAAAAAATTATTCACATTGCATAAAACAAAAAAAACATAGAAATGTATAACCTTCATAGAAATTCTGTATAAAATCTGGTTGACAGATCCCACAAAAGGGCTGTTCCCTCTCAGTGGCCTGCCGAGGCTAAATAAGCCATCCAGCTCCTCAAATAAGTATTTTTTTATGCAGCTGTAGTCAAGCAACCTGGTGTCTCTCTGCGCTTTATTCTAAAAGTGAATGCCTCTTCTGAAGGAGTCGGGGGAGTTCTCTCTCAATGAGCTGAAGGAAACAAGCTTCACCCCTGTGTTTTTTTTCTCCAAGAAATTTCTCCCTATAGAGAAAAACTTATTGGAGAACAGGAGCTCTTAGCTATTAAGATGGCTTTTGAGAAGTGGTGCTATCTTTTGTAAGATGCAAGATTTCTGGTCACAGTGTTAATTGACTATGAAATTTTTATATACTTGAAGACTGCTCAGTGTCTTTTGGCAAGACAAGCCCGGTAGCCACTCTTCTTTTCCTGATTCAACTATAAATTGTCCTTTCACCCAAGTTCTCAAAATAGCAAGGTGGATGCTCTTTCTTTCTATGGGCATTGATGTGGAGTCTTCCGCTACAGAGCGGTATCATCTTCTGAATCCAACAGTCTTTGCATCTACCAAATTTTCTCCTGTCTCTCCTCCAAGTAAAACATTTGTGAGTCCCAATCTCTGGAAAAAGCTAATTCAGTGGGTTCATGCCTCATATTTCTCCGGTCATGCATGGGTCCAGAAGAGTTGAATTCATCAAAAGATTTTACTGGTGGCCACCATTAAGGTCTGATGTTCAAAAATTAATTTCATCCTATGAAAAATACACCCAACATAAAGGTTCACATCAAGCTCCAGGAGGGACTCTCCAATATCTGGCAATTTCCAAATGTCCATGGCCTCATGTCTCAATGGAATTTATAACAGAGGCTATAATAAAATTTGTTTGATCATGGATCAATTCTTGAAGATGGCACACTTCATTTTATTGGTTGGTCTTCCTTCTTTTCCCTGTTTAGCTCAGCTTTTCATCTCTGAAGTCTTCAGACTACATGGTCTTCCAACTGAAATTATCAGGGGAGTACAGTTTGTTGCAAAGTTTTGGAGATCTCTCTGCTTTGCCTTACAGATGAAATTTAAAGACTCAATGGCTTGCTATCTCCAGACCAATAGTCAGACTAAGAGGGTCAATGTAGATCTAGAGATCTTTTTGTGACTTTACATATCCTCATCACAATATAACCAGTTGGAACTCCGGCCTTGGGCAGAATTTGCTTATAACAATACATATCTTTCTTCTTCTTGCTCCACACTCTTCTTGAATGTTATCATCTCCAAATTACAGAATTTAAATCTCTACTGATATTTGATGTTCCAGAAGTTAACTCTTCACTTTGCAGTTTTCCCAAGAGCACCTAAAATCCAAACTCAACTTGGAATTGAATTTATGATTGAAAAATGATGGACTCTCATTGCCATTATGGGTATCTCTAATATCTTTTGTGATTGAAAAGATTAAGGTCCTGAGGAGAAATCTTGATTCAACTCTACCAATCTCCATGCTCCTGTCTGATTAAGAAGTGTGCAGTGGCCTCAAAAATACCTGTGGCTCTAATCTGCAGGGTCCTATACCTGCAGCTCTGGGTTTTGAACAACTGGTGCAGGGTACTGTCTGTGGATTCCCCTTCCAGCCACATGTTCGGCTGCTTCTCCTTCTTCTCTCCAGTGTCTGTTCAGGGCTTGCTACTTACTCCAGCTTTTCATGTATGGCAGTTTCCACTGGCTCCTTTTACTGGACACCACCATAATACTCTCACACTGTTAAATCAGAACCCAGATCCCACCCACCATACTCCAGCAGCCAATCACAAGCCTTCAACTGCAATAAGAGGATTTTCTGGAACTGCAGCAGGTTGCCAGAGTAATGTCAGTCACATCCTGTGCCATATGAAGATGTCCTGTACTTTTCAGAGTATGCTCTTAGCTCCTGCAGACAGAAACCCTACCCTGCCATCTACACCAGTTAGCAATTCTGACTCTAGCACAAAATCAGCCCAGTCTGGTTCCATGCAGATTCAGTTTCAGCTCAGATTCAGCCAATACCAGTCCCAGCCTGATTTCCTGCAATTCCAGTTTTTGCCAAGATTCAGCCAACACCAGTCCCTGCCCAGTTTCCTGCTATGCCAGTTCCAGCCCAGATTCAGCCAATACTGGTCCCAGCCCAGTTTCCTGCAGCTCCAATTCCACCCGGATTCAACCAATACCAGTTCCAGTCTAGTTTCCTGAAATTCTGGTTCCAGTCCGGATTTCAAAAGTCTCAGTACCAGCTCCTAACTCAAACTCTGTGGATCCAGGTTCTCCTCATTGCTCACTGCTACTTCCAACAGCTTTAACATGTTGTTCCTACTTTGTGCTACTCATCCAACCTGTTCAACAATCTTAAGGCACTGACCAGTGCCACAGTGGTCAACCAAGGTCCCCCATACATGGCGGGCCCCAATGTACTGTATACAGAGCAGGATTAAAGGGGCTCACAAGACTGCAGTATCATGTCAGCACCTGAAGAGAAAAATGGCTACTTCATAATGCTACAGTGATGGCAGATCAGCAGGGTGATCCTTTCTGCTGCTCTGTCTCAGATTCACCATTAATACCATGTGCTCACAGATTCTCCTATGGTAGTACACAGTATGCAGGCAGCTGGTTGCTGAGCAGCACTGGCATGGATTCAAGTAAGAAAAAGAGAGCACATATTGCAGGGGGTGGCATGTCAGGGAAAACTTGTGAGCAGAAGGCTATCTAAGAAAAAGCTTGTGGGCAATGAGGCATGTGAGAAAAAAGTGGATGGATCATAGGGATAGTAAGGGAAAAGTTGGTTGGCAGAAGGATACAGCATTTGAGGGAAAATATGGCAGGCAGAGGGGAATGTGAGAGAAAAACTGGCAAGCAGGAGGTCATGTGGGGGAAATGCTGGAAGATATGTTCATGTTTTCTTTATTTCTCTGATTAAGAATGTAAAATTTATGTATTGTGCAGTATACATAAATTTTACATTACCTTTGATTAAGAGCAGAGTGGATAAACAAGGCACATAAACAACTAAAAAATTTGTCTTTTGCAAGCTGATTGCATCAAAACTTTTTGCTTAGTTTTTTCCAAAATCGAGAAATCATGCTTTTGTTCCTGGGCAGCTATGGAGTCTGGACAGTGTTCTGTATCAAACATCAGTACATTAATGCACATTTTGCAGTTTTAGTAAAATAACCTTTAATAAGCAGAGACAATTGCTAGAAAGTGCTTTCATCCTTATAGTATGTCGAAGCTGAATAATTGGCTGAGACAAGTTCAGTTTAAAATTTAATCGCGGCGACGCCATCTTGCGAATGGCCGCAAGACTCCATTTTGGAAATGAGATCGCAAGACACCATTTTTGTGGTCAGCGTCAATTCAAGTTATAACTCAGGAGCTAAGAACAGATGGCAATGTTTTTGTTAACCTACCAAGGGCAACTGGAAAAACAAGCTTTCTGAGTAAAAGTAAATAAGAAGAGACAATGGGTATTTTTACATACCCATTGGGAATCCCTGGATGCAGATAAAGTATAGTTGTGGCAATTGTAATAGAATATCTACACAATTGGATTTGTCTGACAAGATGGCCCATAATTCCACAGCTTGAGGTGGTAATACATTTGCACTTCACACAAGAGTCTGTGAGAACAAAAGAGGTTTTGTTTTCCTTTGAACACACAAAAGGTGGGGGCCTGCTGACAGAGGGCATGTAGAACTACAACCATCAGCCATCCACACTGCAGGATGTTCACTTCGTGTATGAGAAATTATGCACTTAAATCTCACCCATTAATAACTAGCGTCCTTATATCAAACCCTGAATACTCACACACTACATATTCGCACACAAGGTTAAATTAGCATCAAATTGTATGATTCAAGTTGGTTAAGTTAGTTTAAATGCTAAGAAATAGAGGTTTTTGATATCTAAGGTATTATACATGATAAGCAAGGTGTGTTTGGTTTCGTTCTGATGCGTACGCTTTTTACAGAATCCCGGTGTTATCGGTGGAGAGATCGCATCATGCAAACTCAAGTTACGGATCGCAGAACTTACAAGCAACAAAATGTTTAGTTGATGGAATGTTACAGGAGTCATTACCAGAAAGACTCCAGCTCTTAGAGGCAGGGAAAGTCTATTTGAAACAACCTGTTAAATGTGTCGTTACATATGCTTCTCCTCTGGGAACCAATGAGATCAACAGGAAGTTCCCCCTTTGTCCTGTTTCAGTCTGGGGGGGAATAAATACATGTGTCCCAACACTGGTTTTGCCAGTTCATGCTGAATTTTGGGTGAACTGAGGATATCTAGTCAGAAGTCTATCTCTGGGTCCAGAGGCGCAGCGTATGTATAACCGTACTTGGGTCTGTATTATTTCCTTTTACGCCTAACTTGTGTATGTATAGATTGCGTGTAACTGACTGTACTTTTATCTGAATAATACTTGTGCGTTGGAACCACAGATTCCACTCCTGTCTTTATTTGCGGTCATACTGCGTACGCAATTAGCGTTGTGTTTAGAGGTTTATAGGCAGGTTTTGTCTTAGAGGTTCTAGGTAGGTGAATCTTAGAGGTTTATAGGAAGGAATATATTAAAAGGTTTATTTACAAATTCTACAAGTAATACATTTTACAAGTTGTTCCACCTGTGGGCTCTGCAAAAATACTTAAAGCATAGCAACAAGAAAGTCCCTCCTGTGGTGGGTTTTTATTTTTATTATTAATATTATTTTAGTCATACATTTTGTATCTTTTCAGTACTTTGCTAGAGCCTGCTGGAAAAAAAGTGAAAAAGTATGATATAATATGTGGAAAATGAGACAAAGGAGTTGGGTATGATATCCCGACACTTGGGATGCTAGCTGTCAGTAGACTGAGAGCAGCATCCCAATGGCTACAGTCCCAGCAGGGGAATGGTAAATTCTTTTCCTCTGCCCTATTTACCCCCTTTCCAGCACCCTAACACTAACCCTCCTGGTAAGTGCCTAAACCTAACTCTCCCTCCTTAGTGCCAAACCCTAACCCTCACCCCTTAGTGCCTAACCCTAACCTACTACCTGTGATGCCTAATCCTAACCTCCCCTGTCTGGAGCTAACCCTAAACTCCCCCTTCCCAAGGCCTAACCCTAAGTCCCCCTGGGGTAACTAAACCTAACCCTCTCACCCTGTGGCTAACTCATACCTGGCCCCGCTATACTTACAATTGGGATGCCGGCTGTTGGGATGCTGGTTGTTTGGATTCTTGCATTGATATCTCCACTACAGTTGGGATTCCAGCACTGATCTTCTGGCTGGCAGTGGGGATTCTGGCACCTGGATTTCTAGAGCCGGCATCCTGGGTGTAGACATAGTAACTACATCCCGTGATAAAGCACTGCCAGATAATTGGGTCAGTATGTACATCTGTGTTAACAAAATAAAAAAAATCAATTAAGCCCCTTGTTCAAAGTAAATATATTATTTTTTAATATTAGCATAAATTCTCTATAAATGATGTAGTATATATACAAGAGCAATGGGTTCCTAGATTGCCAATTGTGGAATCTGAGGATATATACAGTCTAATCTTGCATTTCCCAGAGTGTCATTGTGGTCTGTTGTGGACCTTGATTCATCATCACATGATGAGCCAGTAAAAATGAAAGAAAACCCTAGATCATTTAATACTATGGTTGTTGGTATATGTAGATGATATCCATCTTCATATAATTTTCAGGATCCATTTACATGGATCAACATTAGAAACTAAAGTGTTTCCTACCACAAAAGATGACCAAGTTATGTCTGGTTCCACACAAGAAAGGAGAAATTATAATACCAACATATACAATGATGTATTAAACTCAGTGTTGAAAATATGATATTGGTGGTGCTCCCATGAGTCAGAGTTTAGCTTTATATCAGAACGTTTAATTGACAAGGCACAAAAACAGAATACTCCTTGTTTGGGGCAAAACTTGAGGTAGTAATAAGTATTAAAACTTAACTTTTATCAAATTATCCTTAAATAATTACTACTGAGTATTTTATTTCTCAAAAGTAATCAATTATCCAGAAATATAAAAGAAAATATAAAAAAATAAATAAATATGTGATTAAAACCGAAACGTTGCAAGTGTGTGCTGAACTATGTTTTGTACTACAAGTCCCAGAGTGCCTTCCCTGCAGTTGAATTATATAACTTTTTTAGGTTGTTGCACCTGGGCCAACTCTTCAAGAAGGGTAAGTGCCGGCTGTGTTGTTTCTTATATATAAATATATATATATATATATATATATATATACAACAGTAATAAACAGCATTCAGGGTCACAAATCAGTCGAATAAAGTACACCCAGACAGGGGGATCAATCAATTCCCCTGTCTGGGTGTACTTTGTTCGACTGATTTCTGACCCTGAGTGCCATCCATTACTGTCGTACATACAGATCTGCCCAGCTATTTTGTTGCTCATGGCGTGGCGTGAGTCGCACCATGGACTTGTGGCGTGGCGTGCAGGCCTCTGAGTCGCGCTATGGACTTGTGGAATACCATGGTATTCTTCAACGAAGGATATGCTACGGCATGTAATACAGTGCTTAACCGCTGGGTGGCGAGTGCAAAACTTTTGTAATTGCATGTAATATAGTGCTTAGCCGCAGGGTGGCGAGTGCTCCACTGTACTGAATGTCTATCATATTCACAGCATTTGCATGAACGCACAACCCATACTGTATTTTTAATGTCGCATAATATACATATACAGTATATAGTTCTGTACCATACTGTACATAACATCTTATAACAGGATGCAAATCACTGCACATACTGTATTGTACATACAGTACGGTGCAGTAACTGAATAGTAGAGAAGTTGCCAGAGTTGTTGTCACGGTATAACCGATACTGTAGAATAATTAGATGCACACACAGCTTTCACTGATATGGGATGCATTACAGTATCACCTTTTTTTTTTTTTAATTAAAAAACAGCAGCGGGAGGAGTGCACAAGGATGAGGCCACTCTCTGTGGTTCACTTTAGCTGTCGTGTGGGCTAGTGGTTAGGTGATCACTTTGGTAGAATTATGGTCCGGGGTTCGATACCTGTAAAAGAATATACTGTATCGTACTGTACTGTATATTTTTTTTTGTCACTGTCTGCTTTGGACACTATAGTGCCCAGAGAGGGCTCTGTACTGTACTGTATTTCACTGAATAGTGATTTCATTCTGTGGCTATGGTGGCTGACAGGGCTCTGCATCTGCAAACTGACGGTGCCGTACAATTTAGCACAACAGAATAGTGATTTCATAACTGCAGGAACTGTTAGTGAAACTACTGTCTAGAATGTGAGACAGGCCTCTGCATCACAAACTGTGCGCCCAGAAACTGCAAAACGCAAACATGCGACAACGCATATGCGGTCTCAGCCTCGTGCACTATGGCTACGTCCCTTGGACTGTGTCTGAGAGTGCTTTCCGTCTGTGAGAGAGCACTCTGTGTTCAAAGCTGACTGTGCGTTTGATGCGCAAAATAGCGTTGCATCCCAAACTGATGACATTGGTGATGCTGCTCCAACCTTGCACACTAAGTACGGTAGTAGTGGGATCTGTATGAGAGAGAGCTCTCTGTATTACACGGTTGGCGCTATGGTGGCTGTCAGTCATCTGCAATGGATTAGAAATGGAGGGGGGTACAATGGGATCTGTTGCGCCAAGCCATACGCCATGTAGCGCTATGCTATCACTGAGCATGCGCAGTTGGCTGTATTACTGCAGTCGGTACAGTATTGTACTCTGTTGCATTTCCATCTCTGGCGGGCACATGCCCAGTAGGAGGATTGCGATAGGAATTCTGGTGCATGCCCAGTGGGCCGAGAGTCATTCACAGTGCATCAGGTCCCTTCCCCCAAGCAAGCCAAGAGCCTCACATTACCATAATAAAGGAAGCTTTATTAATCCATTTACTGTAAGCAGTCAGCTCTGCCCTAGTGTCCTGAAAAATGCTACGAATTGTCACCATTGCCAAAGACACCATCCCCCGTCTGCTAGGACAACTAGTGTGCCGCTATGAATGAGCCTGTACTGAATATTCAAAACTGACGGTGCCGTACAATTTAGCACCACAGAATAGTGATTTCATAACTGCAGGAACTGAGCATGCGCAGTTGGCTGTATTACTGCAGTCGGTACAGTATTGTACTCTGTTGCATTTCCATCTCTGGCGGGCGCATGCCCAGTAGGAGTGTTGCGATGGAATTTCTGGCGCATGCCCAGTGGGCCGAGAGTCATACACAGTGCATCAGGTCCCTTCCCCCAAAGCAATCCAAGAGCCTCACATTACCATAATAAAGGAAGCTTTGTTAATCCATTTACTGTAAGCAGTCAGCTCACCCCTAGTGTTCTGAAAAATGCTACGAATTGTCACCATTGCCAGAGACACCATCCCCCATCTGCTAGGACAACTAGTGTGCCGCTATGAATGTGCCTGTACTGAATATTCAAAACTGACGGTGCCGTACAATTTAGCACCACAGAATAGTGATTTCATAACTGCAGGAACTGTTAGTGAAACTACTGTCTAGAATGTGAGACAGGCCTCTGCATCACAAACTGTGCGCCCAGAAACTGCAAAACGCAAACATGCGACAACGCATATGCGGTCTCAGCCTCGTGTACTATGGCTATGTCCCTTGGACTGTGTCTGAGAGTGGTTTCCGTCTGTGAGAGAGCGCTCTGTGTTCAAAGCTGACTGTGCGCTTGATGCGCAAAATAGCGTTGCATCCCAAACTGATGACATTGTTGATGCTGCTCCAACCTTGCACACTAAGTACAGTAGTAGTGGGATCTGTATGAGAGAGAGCTCTCTGTATTACACGGTTGGCGCTATGGTGGCTGTCAGTCATCTGCGATGGATTAGAAATGGAGGGGGGTACAATGGGATCTGTGGCGCCAAGCCATACGCCATGTAGCGCTATGCTATCACTGAGCATGCGCAGTTGGCTGTATTACTGCAGTCGGTACAGTATTGTATTCTGTTGCATTTCCATCTCTGGCGGGCGCATGCCCAGTAGGAGGGTTGCGATGGGATTTCTGGCGCATGCCCAGTGGGCCGAGAGTCATACACAGTGCAACAGGTCCCTTCTCCCAAAGCAAGCCAAGAGCCTCACATTACCATAATAAAGGAAGCTTTGTTAATCCATTTACTGTAAGCAGTCAGCTCTGCCCTAGTGTCCTGAAAAATGCTACGAATTGTCACCATTGCCAAAGACACCATCCCCCGTCTGCTAGGACAACTAGTGTGCCGCTATGAATGTGCCTGTACTGAATATTCAAAACTGATGGTGCCGTACAATTTAGCACAACAGAATAGTGATTTCATAACTGCAGGAACTGTTAGTGAAACTACTGTCTAGAATGTGAGACAGGCCTCTGCATCACAAACTGTGCGCCCAGAAACCGCAAAACGCAAACATGCGACAACGCATATGCGGTCTCAGCCTCGTGCACTATGGCTACATCCCTTGGACTGTGTCTTAGAGTGCTTTCCGTCTGTGAGAGAGCACTCTGTGTTCAAAGCTGACTGTGCGCTTGATGCGCAAAATAGCGTTGCATCCCAAACTGATGACATTGGTGATGCTGCTCCAACCTTGCACACTAAGTATGGTAGTAGTGGGATCTGTATGAGAGAGAGCTCTCTGTATTACACGGTTGGCGCTATGGTGGCTGTCAGTCATCTGCGATGGATTAGAAATGGAGGGGGGTACAATGGGATCTGTGGCGCCAAGCTATACGCCATGTAGCGCTATGCTATCACTGAGCATGCGCAGTTGGCTGTATTACTGCAGTCGGTAAAGTATTGTATTCTGTTGCATTTCCATCTCTGGCGGGCACATGCCCAGTAGGAGGACGCCATGCGTCGTGCATCGTGCGAAGTATGACGTGCGTCACTGGCTAGTCAAAATGGCTTCTATGAGGGCAAGATGCTACTCGTCCGGCGAGCTCTTTGTGTTGGTTAAGTGGCGGGACCAAGTGTTCGCCACTAACCAAGACAAAGAGCTCGCCTACAGAAGTGCAAGCCGTGAGATCCACAGGCTATACGGCCTGCGCCGCAACGTTCGCTCACTGCAGCGCAGGTGGAGTGACCTGCTGCGGAGGGATAGGCCTCGTCTACAGCGCATCCGGAGGCGTATAAGGCGAAGTAAGTTCAGTATTGCTGTATAATCACATGAATTACAGTATACTGTACAATAACGAATACAGTACAATGCACGACTCTGACATACTCTACATTACTGTACACTGCACTGTAGGGTGTTGGATAGTACAGTATCTGACGATGACTGACAGTTGTTAACACATACTGACATGACTGGCAGACATTTGATTGACAGGCTGATTAAATCTACAGTACTGTACATTGACTAAAGGGTTACACACTATTGGTCGACATGGCTTGTTTGATTAATAAACCTACAGTAACAAAAGGCAAGTTGATTGATCCACCATTCTAATCTCTGTCGACCAAATCTATGTTAACCTACAGTACTGTACACACTATTTTTCTGTGCTGGCCCTGCCCCCTTTAAGTCTGACATTATTACTGTACATCATGGACAGAATCGGGGTTCTCCAATCAGCTCCCAACTGTCATCTCACAGGCTGCCCCATTTACAAACGAACAGAAATACCAGGGGGAAATTTTGTTTGGTATCACTGTGATACAAACGAAAATTCCACTGGTACTGTATTTATTCCTACTGTACGTACCTCTACGGCGAGGTCTCGCAAAGTCCTCAGCGGGGTCCTCTGCTGGGTTCGGGCTCCAGTGTCATGCGCATGTGCCATCTTGTACAGCTCGTGGGGTGGCGACAGTGCCACCCACATAGCCTACAGTATGTGTGACATTGCACCACTTGGTCATACAGTACTTTACTGGACTGTATATTTTTTTTATATTCAGGACAATACAGTACCATACTGTTTTATGTTGGGCCCAATGCCAGCTTCACAGACTACAGTAGTTTTTGTACTACAGTATACTGTATTGGTTTGTATTTTAATCAATAGCTAATTCCCTAAGGCCATCTACAGTACTGTACCGTAATCCCTCTCCAATTTGGAATAGAGGTCTGAACTCTTGTTTTCAAATTCTCCTTAATGACGACATGTATTTTTCCCCACAGGGCGAGAAGCCCCCCCTGCCCCGGCAGCGCCACCACCGCCAACTCAACCACCACCACCGGCAGCAGCCGGGCCCAGTGGGGTGAAATTTCGGAGTAAGTACAGTACACACTACTCTACACTGTTCTCTTTCTCTCTCTCTCTCTCTCTCTCTCTCATTTGTGTGTTTGTTTTTGGTGTTTTGGAGACTGGACAAAATTTGTACAGTTTATTTGTTTAAAAATGGTTTTGAGGGAAACTGACAGTACAGTGTTCTTTTTCCACAGTCCTACCTCTACGACCACCAGCACCACCACCTTCTGCAGCCTCCTCAAATGACAGTGGTAATGATTACAACAGTTACAGTATGGACACAATAGTGTCATGCTACTGCCTTTTTGATTTTTTGTATAATATTTTTTTTCTTATACTGTACACACAGACAGACTCATCATTGATGAGGAGGCTGCAGGAAGCCTCCTGCCCTGTAAGTACAGTACACCACATTGTTTTCTACAGCACTGTAGATCTCTTTTTTTCTTCCCTTGTCAGTCTCTCTCTACCTATGGTATCTCTTTCTCTCTCTCTCTTTATCCCTCTCTCTCTTTCTCAGTGTCTCTCTTTTCTGTACTAGTGTAATAGTAACATTATTTTTTTTCAACAGTATCACCAACGGAAGCCTACAGTCCTGGCCCCAGTGGCCTCATCAGGCCTCGTAAGTACACTAGACCACATTTTTTTCTACAGTACTGTATCTCTCTCTCTCTCTCTCTCTCTCTCTTTCTCTCCCTCTGTTTTTCTCTCTTTATTTTTCTCTCTCTCTCTTTATCTCTCTCTCTGTTTCTCTCTCTCCCTCTTTCTTTCTCTTTATCTTTCTCTCTCTTTAATTTTCCTCTCTCTCTTTTTCGCTCTCTTTCCCTGTTTTTCTCTTTATTTTCTCTCTCTCTCTTTCTCTCCCTGTCTCCCTCTGTTTCTCTCTCTCTCTCTCTCTCTCTCTCTTAAAACATCTCCAATGTCTTCTCCTTACACAATAACTGTTTCTGTCCTTGTGTATTTTAGTTGAAGACATTGAAGTGCCCTCCCCAGGGCAAGAGGAGGACCCAGACTCCCCTACCCAGCCAAGTAAGTACTGTATACAGTTTTATACTATAGGACCTTTTGTATTAATACTGTAATACAGTACAGTATATACTGTTGTAATGTTAAAGTTGAGTATGTATCTCTCTCTCTCTGTCTCTCTCCTGTTTCTCTCTCTTTCTTTCTCTCCCTCCCTCTCTCTCCCCCCCCTCTCTCCCCCCCTCTCTCTCTCTCTTTTTCTCTATCTTTTTTTCTCTTTCTCTCTCTCTTTCTCTCCCTCCCTCTCTTTCTTTCTCTCCCTTTCTCTCTTTCTCTCTCCCTTTCTCTATCCTTCTCTCCCCCACTATCTTTCTCTCTCTCCTTCTCCTTTGTTTCTCTCTCTCTCTCTTTTTTTCTCTCTTTCTCTCTCTCTTTCTCCCTCTCTCTTTCTTTCTCTCCCTCCCTCTATTTCTTTCTCTCCCTCCCTCTCCCTCTCTCTCTGTCTCTCTCTCTCCCTCTCTCTCTCCCTCTCTTTCTATCTCTCTTTCTCTCTCCCTCTGTCTTTCTCTCTCGCCCTCTCCCCCTATCTCTCTCTCTTTCTCTCTCTCCCTGTCTCTCTCTTTTTTTTTCTCTCTCTCTCTCTCTCTCTCTCTTTACATGTTTTTTTTCCCACAGTGCCAGAGACGGTACCCCCAGCCGCCCCCAGCGAGAGTCTGCATAAGTACAGTACTGTACACTACAGTACATTGTTCTCTCTCTCTCTTTTTCTCTCTCTCTCTCTATTTTTCCCTCTCTGTCTCTTTTTCTCTTTTTTTTCTCTCTGTCGTGTGTTTTCATTAATTTTTTGACTTGTCAACATTTGTTTTTCTTTGACACACAGATGATTGCTTTATCGTGGAGGCAGGCAGCAGCCCTGCCCCGATCTGTAAGTACTGTACATTACATTGTTCTACCACTGTATACTTACTGTCTCTCTCTCTCTCTCCATGCATCTCCAACCTCTTCTCAATACACACTAATTCTTTCTCTCCTTGTGTTTTTCTTATTTTCCAGTACTGTACAGTATGTTGCGGTGACCTGTCTTTAGGTGCATACACACTAGACAATTTGGATGAATGCTAACAATATTGTTCAATGATACAGTACAGTATATTATACAGTGTTGTTCATATCATCTAGTGTGTACTGTATGCAGTAAATCACCAAGGATGCGTGTGCGACATTTTTCCATATTGTTTTCATGCAAAATGACAATTTTTTTGTTACCCACAGTGCAAGGCACAGAAGGGCACCAGCCTCCCAGGGACGACTGGAAAAGGAGGCAATCCATTTTGTGTAAGTAGTGTACCGTCCACTACTGTACATTGTCTTCTACTGTATCGCACTCCTTATTTTTACGTTCACAGTGTCTCTCTCTCCCTCCCATACTACAAAGACCCATCTCACTTGCTCCGGTGCTCGCGTGTGCACAATCGACCCGGTTACGCGCGGATCAGAATCAGGCCCTACTGTAATTCTTTATCTACTGTACTTGTATAACAGGAACATTCTGTTTTTTTCCCACCACAGTTCTGCAACAAGGAAAGCCTCGCCGCCAGTCCCCCACTGACCCAAATTTGGGTTTTTGCCCGCGTAAGTACTGTACCTTACACTACTACAGAATACAGTACTATAAATTGTCTTCTACTGTATCACTCTCGTTTTTTGTGTGTTTGTATTGGTGTTATGTACAGTCTGTAGGTGTTATTTTTTCTACCATATCATCTCTATTTTTTAAACACACTGTTAAAAAATTCAAACAGGAGCAGCCGGAGCCACAGCTCCCTGGCCTCTGTACGCGTAAGTAGAGTACTGTATCTTTTTCTCTCTCTCTCTTTTTCTCTCTCCCTCTCTGTCCTTCTCTCCCTCCCTCTCTCTTTTTCTCTCTGTAAAAGATTAATGGTGCGTACACACTGGGCGATAAAGTGGATGACTCAGGGAGCATATCGTGTAGTGTGTATGCACAATTACACAGTTTATTTGTTTCCAAATGGTTTTGATGGAAACTGTTCTTTATCCACAGTCCTACCACCACCAACACCAGCACCCACTGGTGGTGTCTCCCCGGCGGCTATCCCTCCACCACCCACTTGCGTCTCCGTGCCGCCTAAGTAAAGTACAACACATTGTTTTTTACAGCACTGTATCGCTCTCCTTTTTTAACCTTGTCAGTCTCTCTCTCTCTCTCTGTCTTTCTCTCTTCCTCTCCCCCTCCCTCTCTCTTTTTCTCCCTCTGTATGTGTTTGTTTTTTGTTGTTGTAGAGGCTCTGTTCAAGATTTATGGTGCATACACACTAGGCGATAAAGTGGGCGACTCAGGGAGCATATCGTGTAGAGTGTACGCACCAATACACAGTTTATTTGTTTCCAAATGGTTTTGATGGAAACTGTTCTTTGTCCACAGTCCTACCACCACCAACACCAGCAACCACTGGTGGCGTCTCCCCGGCGGCTACCCCTCCACCACCCACTCGTGTCTTTGTGCCACGTAAGTAAGGTACACCACATTGTTTGGTACAGCACTGTATCGCTCTCCATTTTTACCCTTGTCAGTCTCTCTCTCTCTCTCTCTCTGTCTTTCTCTCTTCCTCTCCCCCTCCCTCTCTCTTTTTCTCCCTCTGTCTGTATTTGTTTTTTGTTGTTGTAGAGGCTCTGTTCAAGATTTATGGTGCGTACACTCTAGGCGATAAAGTGGGCGACTCAGGGAGCATATCGTGTTGTGTGTACGCACCATTACACAGTTTTTTTGTTTCCAAATGGTTTTGATGGAAACTGTTCTTTGTCCACAGTCCTACCACCACCAGCACCCACTGGAGGCATCTCCCCGGCGGCTACCCCTCCACCACCCACTCGCGTCTCCGTGCCGCGTAAGTAAAGTACACCATATTGTTTTGTACAGCACTGTATCGCTCTCCTTTTTTACCCTTGTCAGTCTCTCACTCTCTGTCTTACTCTCTTCCTCTCCCGCTCCCTCTCTCTTTTTCTCCCTCTGTCTGTGTTTGTTTTTTGTTGTTGTAGAGGCTCTGTTCAAGATTTATGGTGCGTACACACTAGGCGATAAAGTGGGCAACTCAGGGAGCATATCGTGTAGTGTGTATGCACCATTACACAGTTTATTTGTTTCCAAATGGTTTTGATGGAAACTGTTCTTTGTCCACAGTCCTACCACCACCAACACAAGCACCCACTGGCGATGTCTCCCCGGCGGCTACCCCTCCACCACCCACTCGCGTCTCCGTGCCACGTAAGTAAAGTACACCACATTGATTTGTACAGCACTGTATCGCTCTCCATTTTTACCCTTATCAGTCTCTCTCTCTCTTTGTCTTTCTCTCTTCCTCTCCCACTCCCTCTCTCTTTTTCTCCCTCTGTCTGTATTTGTTTTATGTTGTTATAGAGGCTCTGTTCAAGATATATGGTGCGTTCACACTAGGCGATAAAGTGGGCGACTCAGGGAGCATATCATGTAGTGTGTATGCATCATTACACAGTTTATTTGTTTCCAAATGGTTTTGATGGAAACTGTTTTTTTTTTTGTCAACAGTCCTACCACCACCAACACCAGCACCCACTGGGGGCGTCTCCCCGGCGGCTACCCCTCCACCACCCACTCGCGTCTCCGTGCCGTGTAAGTAAAGTACACCCCATTGTTTTGTACAGCACTGTATCGCTCTCCTTTTTTACCCTTGTCAGTCTCTCTCTATCTCTGTCTTTCTCTCTTCCTCTCCCCCTCCCTCTCTCTTTTTCTCCCTCTGTCTGTGTTTGCTTTTTGTTGTTATAGAGGCTCTGTTCAAGATTTATGGTGCGTTCACACTAGGCGATAAAGTGGGAGACTCAGGGAGCATATCATGTAGTGTGTACGCACCATTACACAGTTTATTTGTTTCCAAATGGTTTTGATGGAAAATGTTCTTTGTCCACAGTCCTACCACCACCAACACCAGCACCCACTGGCGGCGTCTCCCCGGTGGCTACCCCTCCTCCACCCACTCGCATCTCCGTGCTGCGTAAGTAAAGTAGACCACATTGTTTTGTACAGCACTGTATCGCTCTCCTTTTTTACCCTTGTCAGTCTCTCTCTCTCTGTCTTTCTCTCTTCCTCTCCCCCTCCCTCTCTCTTTTTCTCCCTCTGTCTGTGTTTGTTTTTTGTTGTTGTAGAGGCTCTGTTCAAGATTTATGGTGCGTACACTCTAGGCGATAAAGTGGGCGACTCAGGGAGCATATCGTGTTGTGTGTACGCACCATTACACAGTTTATTTGTTTCCAAATGGTTTTGATGGAAACTGTTCTTTTTCCACAGTCCTACCACCACCACCATCGGCGGCAGCGGAGGCACCACAACCAACACCGGCGGCACCACCACCCTCCAGTGGTGGTTCATTCACCTCATTTATAATGCGAGTAAGTACCGTGCACTACTGTACATTGTCCGCTCCTTTTTACACTGCCTCTCTCTTCGTCCTGTTCTCCAAAGACCCATGTCCAACCTCTTCTCCTTACACACTAATTGTTTCTCTACTTGTGTAACTGGAATATATTTTTTCCCCACAGTGCGGGAACGTGGAAGGCCACATCCACAACCCCCCACTGGCCAGTTGCCTGAAGCAGGGCAAAGCAGGCCTCACAGGCCGTGTAAGTACTGTACCCTACACAACTGTACATTGTCTTCTTCTGTACTGTTTCTCTCTATCCTTTTTTTGTTTTCACAGCTTCTCTCTCTCTCTTCTGTACTACAAAGACGCATCTCCAACCTCTTCTCCTTCCACACTTTGTGTTTTTATTTTTTTTATAAAGGACATCACTCTAAAAGGTGCCCATCCACTTAAAAATACCGGTATGACAACCACTGCATGATTACGACATTGTAATTGTGCAGTCGTTTGTCAGTACAGTAAGTGATGAGCCTACTCTGAACAAGCAGTTGTTCAGTGCAGGGTCATCAATCATTACTGTACTGTATCTACACTGCACCTAAAATATCCCTCTGTCTGCCAGCCTGAAGCTTCAGTCAGTATAATGACCTTTGGTGTAT
This sequence comes from Taudactylus pleione, assembly GCA_031769625.1. NCBI lineage: Eukaryota > Metazoa > Chordata > Amphibia > Anura > Myobatrachidae > Taudactylus > Taudactylus pleione. The sequence goes on from JAUIMM010000031.1 coordinate 681,072, forward strand.
CAATGTTTAGACTGTACAGTAAATACAGCACTATTAATGTGAATATATTTTTTTCCAATACAGTCTTCAGGCAGGGACCACAAGGGAGGCAGGGACCCCAAGGGAGGCAGGGACCACGCCTGACTCGAGGTAGAGTACAGTATTTACGGTAGTGTCAAGATTGTACAATATTGTATATTAGTGTTGTAATACTGTACCCTTTTTTTCTCCCTACAGAACAAATTATTCTATTTTTGGCCTTATATCGCCAGATGGCGCACCACCTGGTGGAATTATTTTTTAATTTTTTGTTCACTTTATTTTTGTTTATTTTTGATTTTTATTAAAATTTCTTTTATTCAGTACAACGATTTCTGTCTTTACTTGGTTCTGTGGATTAATGTATTTAAATTTATTGATACGGTAGCAAGTAAAAGGTAAGAATGTACAGTACAGTAAGTCACCCATTCTGTACTTTTATTAATTGCACACCACTCTTAAGGGGTGATTTCATAAAGCTTGGAGAGAGATAAAATTGGAGAAACTGTAAATACAGTAGCACCAACCAATTAGCTACTACTGTAACTGTCATTTTTCAAACACAGCCTGTACAGTGACAGTTAGGATCTGATTGGTTGGTGCTATTTACTGTATCTACAATTTTATCTCTGTCTAAGCTTTAACTTAATACACGACAACAGTAAACTTTTTTTAGCCAATCACGTGTTTTTGCTCCAATGGGTGCAAAAGTGACAACCAATGTGCTCCCAACTGTCATCTCACAGGCTGTGTTTGAAAAATGACAGTTGGGAGGCTTTAAAACACTGCTTAGTACAGTAAATAGACCCCCTTGGAGTGAAAAGACGAGACCGGCTAAGAACAGTAAATAGACCACCCCAAAATTGAAAACGTCCCTCAGTGTATACAGTACTGTATGTCTACTGTACTGTATTCTACTGTAAGTGCCGGGCAGCTGTGAAATCACTGTGATAGGCAACAGGGATACTGTACAGTATATGACTGTGGGCGTCAACCCCCATCGGCCGGCGCGCCCCTGGTGAGTGAAATCCTGGCAAATAGGACGATACACCCCTGCATCTGTGTGTTATTGACTTTTTGTACCTTTTTAATGACAGATGCACGTGTTGGGTCTCAGGCGCACTTAAAGACTGAATTATATACAGTACAAACACCAATTGTATAAATTAATGACAATTTTTATTTAACCTACAGTAACATGCTTTACAGAGGGGGGGGAAACTTCTTTAGCTTTCCGCCCCTGTAGTCCTCTACTGTCACACGCTTCTTTCTTCTGCTGCTGGCATGTCCTGGAGTTTCAAGCTGGACATGGACACGACTACTGTACAGTACCTAGGAGGAAAGAGATGATGTGAGAACAGTCCTTCCTCAATGCCGACCGATACGCCCTACAGGACCAAGGACTACACAAAAAGAGTTGGCTTTTAAGTTAAAATCATCACGGGCACTTTTGGCCTCAGATGCAGAGTTTCACCTATACCAGGTGCAGACTCTACCGTGCATCAGAGTGCAAGGTCCACTGTACGCCCTGAAGAAAGGAGGATAGGCAGAGACAAACAGACAGTAAAAGACAGACACACAGGTATGGTACGGTACATACAGTACTCACCGGAGATACTCTTGTTCTTTGTCCCACTCAATCACTCACAGAGGTCCCTGTAGGAGAGAGAATATGCCATGCAAGGCCCTTTCCTGCTCTAATAGTGTCACACTAATCTACTGTAACATTAATTTCAGCCCTACTGTATCTCACCAGCCTAACAAACTACAATATAAATTAATGTACAGTATAGTTGGCCTCACAGAGGGCCTACCGGTACCTGTTATGGTGGAAGAGGCTTTGAGGGGTGGAACTTCTTTAGCTCTTTTGCTTTCCACCCCTTTAGTCCTCTCCTGTCCTCCGCTTTTCTCTTCACATGGGTCTTCCTCTCTTCAGACCTGTTGGTCTACTGTAGGTTGGTTTAATGTTCCGTTGGCCTCACATAGGGCCTATCTGTTATGGTGGAAGAGGCTTTGAGGGGGGGGACTTCTTTAGCTCTTTTGCTTTCCACCCCTTTAGTCCTCTCCTGTCCTCAGCTTCTTTCTTCTGCCACTGCCACATCCTGGACAGCAGCGGCGCTGGGTCTTCCTGTCTTCTGACAAGTCCCTTCAAGTCATGTTTGTTGATTGCAGATCTGTACTTGTATGCGTGACTGTCCTCCATGCATGTTTCCTTGGCATGCGCAGCACCCCATTCAGCATGTCCTTTATCCAGGTAAGTTCTTCCTTGCCATTCCTGAATCTTGTCCGGCATCTTGAGAGGATATCTTCTCTTAAATTGTTGGGGATTGGCACTTTCTTCCAACTTCCATCAAAGTTCACCCGCTTCGTCCAATTGCAATACAGGTCATAGGGCACGTGTTCCTGAAAAATTGCTTGCGCATATTGATGCATCTCACAATTCACAGCTCTGTAAATTTAATTTTCCTTCTCAACGTTGATTACAGCCAGTGGTATATCTGGTAAGGGTGTTCCAAATACAGTCAGTGGTGCTGGCGTGCTCGACATGACAGGCGTTCCTGGTGAAAGTACAGGCATGCTTGCATTGTTGATCCTTGATTCTTCAACTGACTGTTCAGGCAGGCGATGTGATGCCACTGGTGTACTCTACCACTGAGGCAGGCTGCATGATGGCACTGGTGTCATGTCCAAGTGCTCTGATGCCACTGTATTGTCCATATGTAGCAAGTGGAAGGATGGGTCAGTCTCCAAGTTGAAATCGTCGTCGTTCTCCTCAGGCTCAAATTCATCCGGTGTGACCATTTCATACTGGATTGCCTGGTCATGTCTCTTCCTGGTACTCTGGGCAGCGGCCTCTTGCCATTCTTCTTTACTTTGCCGGATTGCTTCTTTCATTGCTTCTACAATGGTGTCCTTCAGCCCTTCCTTCAGCTCTTCTTTCAAGTTGTCAATTTTCGCTTCCAGTTGACCAACTTTTCCGACGAGGTCTCTCACCATCCTTGCACAGCTACATGTGCATGTGTTATCTTCTTGGAATGACAGTTTTCGCTGAGTTGGTGAGCAGGATACATCTTCAACAAGAGGCTCAAAGGTGTCCAATTCTTCTGGCCCATAAATGACTGGTGTTTCCTCCTGGTTCGGGACGTTCATGGGTTGCTCCACGTTCCCTGGTCCATTTTCTCCGATGTCCACTTGCAAAGTGTTGTTCTTCACCTTTGCATTCGTCCTTGCCTTGACTAGAAGAGGTACCTGTAAATTTTCCTTACCTGTTTTCTTCTTGGAAGGTTTGCTTGTAGACCGTTGTGGGACTAGTGCACTCAGCCTTTTGGTCAGTGGAAGTGGGCAAGATTAGTTTCCATTGTAAAAACCTTTGCTCTTCACCATTTTGACAGTTCGGTGCACTCTGAAATACACAAGTATAAAGACACTAAATACAATGTTAAGTAAAATAGTGGAATACATGTACTGTATACAGTAAATGTTTCACATTACAACACTCTAAACAATTACAGTACTCTTTCTGTCTCCTAAGACTGTGCATGTGTTATACAGTATATACAGGTAAATATAGGAGATTACACAGCGCTAAAACTGTTAAAGCACTAACCACTATTGTGAGATTGTATAGAGGTACAAGATAATAAATATGATAAATACAGGTGTATAAAAAACACTCCCTAATTATATACTGTGCGGTAAGGTACAGTAGGTGTCAGCTCAACAGTAATAAAATGTGTGAATATCTCAACTGATATACAGTACAGTACTGTAAAGTACAGCGCCAAATTTGCAATTTTAAAACATAAATCAAAACTTAGTGTGTACATGACCATTAAAACCATTAGTCTCAAAGTTAAATTTGCAAAGTGGTGCAATAATGCAAACACACGTTAAACACAGCAATATTGCGACTGAAACAAAAATGGCCGCCGAGCAAAACAAGATGGCGGCGGTCAGTCACGGGAAACTATGAGGGGCAACGGGAGGCTAGGAACGATCGGTATGTGTGTGTGATAGTTACTGGATTCACAAGAAAGCCTCTACTGGGATGGGTGAAGGATGGGGCATACCGAGGCAGCAGGACGATAAACACAGCAATATTGCGACTGAAACAAAAATGGCCGCCGAGCAAAACAAGATGGCGGCGGTCAGTCACGGGAAACTATGAGGGGCAACGGGAGGCTAGGAATGATCGGTATGTGTGTATAATAGTTACTGGATTCACAAGTAAGCCTCTACAGGGATGGGTGAAGGACGGGGCATACCGAGGGTGAAGGACGGTGCATACCGAGGCAGCGGGACGATAAACACAACACCTCACTACGCAAATCAGCGTCTAACACAGCAAACTGCAAAAACATAGCAAGCTACCGTACTTACAGTACCAGCGAGTTGATACTGTAGGAAACAGCTGTAGAAGCTCACGGTACAGCAACAAAGGTGACTCGGAAGTCAGGCAGAGTTGCAGAGGTAGATCATGGTAATGAGCAGCAACAACAGCGACTTAGAAGTCAGGCAGCGTTGCAGGTAGTAGTACAGTATCTCAAGGGTTCGTACTGTTGATACGTGACGATGAGACAATCCGAGCTGCAAGTCCGTACTGTTAAGTAGCAGATTGACAGTGTGGATAGCTAGTGCAGTCTGAGATGCTCTTTTATGCTACCAGAGACAAAGAAAACCTTGCCGCCAAAACTCTGCCATGCCATTGGACCACAAGAAAGTGCAATTTTCAAATACACCAATCAGCGGCCAGATTTTCTGCGGGAAGGAATTCTTTTGTCTCTGGTCGCATAAAAGAGCGTCTCAGACCGCACTAGCTATCCACACTGTCAATCTGCTACTTAACTGTACGGACTTGCTGCTCGGATTGTCTCATCGGCACTTACTGTATCAACAGTATGAACTCTTGAGCTACTACTACCACTACTACTACTACTACTACTACTACTACCTGCAATGCTGCCTGACTTCCAAGTTGCTGTTGTTGCTGCTCATTGCTGTACCCTGAGCTTCTACAGGTGCTTCCTACAGTATCAACCCGCTGGTGCTGTAAGTATGGGAGCTTGCTAGGTTCACGGTCATTTTGCAGTTTGCTGTGTTAGACGCTGATTTGGGCAGCGACTTTTCAATGCATATACGGTACCATTTTGTTTTGCTCCGCGGCCATTTTAGTTTCAATGGCAATATTGCTGTGTTTATCGTGCCGCTACCTCGGTATGCCCCGTCCTTCACACATCCCGGTAGAGGCTTATTTGTGTATGGAGTAACTATCACACACACAACGATCATTCCCTAGCCTCCTGCTGCCCCTCATAGTCTCCCGTGAGTGACCATCGCCATCTTGTTTTTCTCGGAGGCCTTTTTTGTTTCAGTCGCAATATTGCTGTGTTTATCATCCCGCTGCCTCGGTATGCCCCATCCTTCACACATCCCCGTAGAGGCTTATTTGTGTATGGAGTAACTATCACACACAAAACGATCATTCCCTAGCCTCCCGCTTCCCCTCATAGTCCTCCGTGAGTGACCGTCGCCATCTTGTTTTGCTCAGCGGCCTTTTTTGTTTCAGTCGCAATATTGCTGTGTTTATCATCCCGCTGCCTCGGTATGCCCCGTCCTTCACACATCCCCGTAGAGGCTTATTTGTGTATGGAGTAACTATCACACACACAACGATCGTTCCCTAGCCTCCCGCTGCCCCTCATAGTCTCCCGTGAGTGCCCGTCGCCATCTTGTTTTGCTCAGCGGCCATTTTTGTTTCAGTCGCAATTTTGCTGTGTTTATCGTCCCGCTGCCTCGGTATGCCCCGTCCTTCACACATCCCCGTAGAGGCTTATTTGTGTATGGAGTAACTATCACACACAAAACGATCATTCCCTAGCCTCCCGCTTCCCCTCATAGTCCTCCGTGAGTGACCGTCGCCATCTTGTTTTGCTCAGCGGCCATTTTTGTTTCAGTCACAATATTGCTGTGTTTATTGTCCTGTTTGTCTCCTTCATACAGTAGATGCATATTTGCGTATTTTGGGGCATACTGTATGAAAGCTTGATGTGAGATTAAATTGGGAAATATATATCACAAATTAGCTCAAAACAATCATTTATTAAACACAGCCTGCAAAATGAAATTTACTAGCTGGTTATACTGTACATGTTATGGCTGATGTACAGTAAGAATGTAATAACCCCCTGTGTTTAAGATACTGAACATTAAATTATGTACTGCATACTGTACTCAGTCTGTATACTCAGCAACAGTACTGTAACGTATTTCTCTTGTTCTTTACACAGATTTTGTCGTCAAACATGGCAAAAATCAGCAAAGCCATCAGCAAGATAATTGCAATAATGAAAAAAGAACACAAAACAACACGACAGATCCATGCCTGGCTGAAAGAGTGTGGTGTTCTTGTTAGGTTACAGACTGTGCGCTATCATGCATTTGAGAGAACGCAGACCAGATATAGATTTCCTTCTAAATGCACATGGTAGGTACTTTACATCAACCTTTTTTTATTACAGTATACTGTATGTTGCTAGATTGGTACTGTATTGTGTTCCAATTTCAACACTAACTGTCCAATAATTGCTATATGCTCTGTATGTGTTCTACCGTAGGAGCGTCAAAAAGATTGTGCACAAATTGACTTGTGAGGATGATGAGCGTACAGCTTTACAAATCAATCGTATTCTAAAAGCAGAATGTGACCTGGACATCTCCTGTTCCAGCATCAAACGGATGCGTAAGGAACTGGGATGGACTTTTGGCCCTACAAGGTACTGTACATACTGTAAAATATATATACTGTATATTAATAATGCACTGATTTTACATGACAGTAAACTAAAACTTGTTTTTATTTCACAGGATAAATCACATGATAAGGGATGTTAATAAAGTAAAGAGAGTTGAACAAGCACGACGGTGGATAGATAGTAGAGAGAATTTTAATGACGTCATTTTCACAGATGAAACTTTGGTTTCTCTCGAGAGGTTCTCAAGACTGTCCTTCCGACACTGTGCACATCTCTCACTTAAACCACGTCCGAAGCATCTGTTAAAAGTCCATGAATGGGGAGGTATATCTCGTTGGGGTGCAGGACCGATCTATATTTTTGAAGGTGCAGTACAGTAATGCTTGTTCTAAAAATTATTTACAGTCCTGTACAGTGTATGCTTGTTACTGACAATTTCTCATCTCTTTAGGCATCATGGATAAGACCTTCTTCCAAGAAACAATAGTAGATTGCTGTATGGTGCCATATGTGAGAAAATTCTTCCCATCAGGACATCGATTATTCCAGGATAATGATCCCAAACATTCAGCTTCAGCAAAATTCATGGAAGAGAGATGGATAAATTGGGAACGCACACCACCAGAGTGAGTATTGTCCTATAGTACTGTATTAACTGTTTATTGTACCAAAAAGTATGTACAGTACCAAGCAGTAATTATTCTAGTACACTTTTTCCTAAAGTACAGTACTGTGACTGAATATTTTTTTTTTTACTTACCTGTAGGTCACCGGACATGAATCCCATTGAAATGGTCTGGGCCCAGTTGAAGAGGTTCATCAGGTCTGATGTGAAACCAACAACTAAACAGGAACTTTTGGATGGGATAATGAAGTTTTGGAGAACAGTATTGACACGTGCCCAGTGTAACAATTATATTGATCATCTCCATAGAGTCTTACCAGTTGTCATCGAAAGAAACGGTCAAGCAACTGCTATGTAGCTTATACTGTACTGTATATAATTTGTAATGTGGTAGAGGGGTTTAACTTCCTCTTTTCAGTTTGTGATCCGGACTGCTAAGTACTGTACACTGTGTCCATACTGTACTGTATGTACAGTATTGTGGTTGTGCTTTCTGTCCCTACATTATACAGTATTCTCCTAATTTATTTTATAAGCTCTTTGTCTACAATAACTTTCCCTTACTGTACCTTATGTACTGTACTTCATACTTTTCCTCTTTTCCTTACACCTACTGTACATTGACCCCTGTTCCAAGGCACACATTGGCATCGTCACAGATTGTGCTGCAGCTGCCACTTTTTGCTTCTGCGCTTGATGTTGCCATTTGTAATGCAGATGTTTCAAGTTTTCAGGTTCCTTTAGTTCATATACAGTACAGTAGTAGTGGCTGCTTCAACATCCACATCCATAGTTGCAGACATACAGTAGTGGGTGCACCGTGAATTGAGAGACAGGCTTCTACTGTACATCTACTGTATGGTTAGAGTGGCGGTCCCTTCGACATCAGGATAAGGTAAGATTTTTGGTAATGTTAGTGCTCTGTTATCATATTCACACAGCTGGTGTTCACCTCCATCTGGGGCACCCAAATACTGTCTTGTTTCATGTATTTTTTTTTTTATCGTTATATTATGGGCTGTGGGCCTAGGGGCACTGCTTACAGTATTTCACCACCAGGCTTAATTACAGTATAATACAAATTACTGTAGTTATTAATAAAATTGTTAGTCTGGTTAGTTAGGGCATATATGTGGAGAAGTGGATTAGTGAGACACTGTTAGAGCAGGGAAGGGCCCTGCACAGCGGATTCTCTCTCCTACAGTACAGGGTGTGTGGGATCAAGCAGGATGAAGAACAAGAGCATCTCCGGTGAGAACCTGTGTGTCTGTCTTTTACTGTCTGTTTGTCTCAGCCTATCCTCCTTTCTTCAGGGCGTACAGTGGACCTTGCACTCTGATGCACGGTAGAGTCTGCACCTGGTATAGGTGAAACTCTGAATCTGAGGCCAAAAGTGCCAGTGATGATTTTAAATTAAAAGCCAACTCTTTTTGTGTAGTCCTCGGTCCCCCAGTAGGGCATATCGGTCGGCATTGAGGAAGGACTGTTCTCACGTCATCTCTTTCCTCCTACTGTAGGTACTGTACAGTAGTCATGCCCGTGTCCAGCTTGGAACTCCAGGACATGCCAGCGGCAGAAGAAAGAAGCGTGTGACAGTAGAGGACTACAGGAGAGGAAAGCTAAACAAGTTCCCCCGCCCCCCCCCTCTGTAAAGCATGTTACTGTAGGTTAAAAAAAAATTGTCATTAATTTATACAATTGGTGTTTGTACTGTATGTAAATCAGTCTTTAAGTGCTCCTGAGACCCAACACGTGCATCTGTCATTAAAAAGGTACTGTACAAAAAGTCAATAACACACAGATGCCGGGGTGTATCACCCTATTTGCCAGGATTTCACTCACCAGGGGCGCGCCGGCCGATGGGGGTTGACGCCCACAGTCATATACTGTACAGTATCCCTGTTGCCCATCACAGTGATTTCACAGCTGCCCGGCACTTACAGTAGAATACAGTACAGTAGACATACAATACTGTATACACTGAGGGACGTTTTCAATTTTGGGGTGGTCTATTTACTGTTTTTAGCTGGTCTCGTCTTTTCACTCCAAGGGGGTCTATTTACTGTACTAAGCAGTGTTAGACAGTGAGAAGTGATAAAAAAGTGATAAGGTGTCAGTCAATCAGCTCCCAACTGTCATTTTTCAAACACAGCCTGTGAGATGACAGATGGGAGCACATTGGTTGGCACTTTTGCACCCATTGGAGCAAAAACACGGGATTGGCTAAAAACAGTTTGGGAGATTACGTCATTTTGCCAGGCATGAAATTATCGCTGTATTCAATTTGAAAGCTTTTCTGCCTTCTGTAGGCGGGAAGTCAATGCAATGTACAGTAAGACAGTATGTAAAAATTTTTCGCCTACTGTATGAATAGCAGGTGGAAAAATTTGGTGAATTGGGGTGCAATGTTGCGGGAAGCCTTCAATGTCCCCTAAAGGTACTGTAAACTGCGTAACGTTTTAAAAAAAAAAAATCAGAACACACTAAAAATTCACTTTCATTTTGGGGGGCGGAAGAAAAAAAATTGGGGGGAAAAAGTGAAACTTGAAGGGGTAAATTTACTAAGATGGGAGTTCTATTTAAGAAGTTACTGTACTGTATGTTTCCCATTGCATCCAATCAGATTCTACTGTAATTAGCATTTATCTACAGTAGCACCTTCTAGAAGATACTGTACAGTAATACCTGGAATCAGATTGGTTGCTATGGGCAAAATCACTTAATAGCACTACCATCTTAGTACATTTACCCCCTAATATATAAAATGTACTGAGTTTACTAAAAAAAAAAAAAGTGCTAAATGGGTATACAGTAGAACTGGGCATGCGCCTGAGATACGATGACGTACAGTGTTGTAGGAAACACTCAAGCCAGGTGCAAACTTGGTATTGCAGGCGGCTGTAGTGTAATGGTAAATAATCAAACCAATACATTACGCTGCCTGTACAACCCTTTTGCAGGGTTCGAAGCTTGAAAGGTTACACTTTTTATTTTTTATTAACAAGGTTAGACTTTTTGGTCAAAGTACTGTGGCATAGAAATACCAGAATTTCTGGATAATGTACTGTATTAGTGAAGATTTAAAACAAAATAAAATTACCGTATAAAGTATGTACTTTAAAGGTCTCGAACCAGCGGGACAAGAAAATGGTAGATGCAGTAGAGCTAGGCATTAGCCCCTAGACTACTGCATCTACTGTACTAGAGTCAGGGAATCACTACAATGTCTACCATATTGTACTTACAACAACAGTTATAAGTACCGTATAATACAGACAACTGGGCATGCGCAGTGCTATGAGACTCAATACGCCACAGTGTAGCGCGCAACAATGCGGTATACTGTATGGCGTACCGTATGGAGCAACAAACTACAGTACTGTAGCTGAGCACATATACAGTACAATAGATTGATTTTTGTAAGGGTTGGATAACAAGACTGAACTACAGTACTATAGTGAACATTAAAAAAATACATTAAATTATAAAGGTCTCGAACATAAGGAGAGAAGTGTAAGCAAGACGGATCACCTAAGCCCTTGCTCACAAGTCTCTCCTAGTCCTCTACAGTACTTTATGTGACATCTAGAGTACCATACGATGAAGTACAGTACTCAGGCGTCTGTAGCGTAGAGGTTAGAAATCGAACTTCTACATTGCAGACGTCTGTACAACCCGGGTTCGAAACCAGGAAGCTTAATAATTAAGCTTTTCATTATTATTAGACAGTCAAGGTTACACTTTTTATTTTTGATATTATTATTACACAGTCAGTGTAATAATAACACACTTTCACTGTGTGTGAATCATGACCTGGTACTGTACAGTATGATATTCCATACTCTATGCCATGGCGTACAGTACATAGCCATAGCGCTACAAGGGTATGGCTATTGCAACCCCGCCACTGGGCTCAAGCCAGAGATCCTATTTGTACCGTAACCCATCAGAACTGGCTATAAGTTACCACAACGCAAACTGTGCTGACATTGACGCAATTTTGCGGTTTAAACACCGAGTCAGTTTGTACTATAGAGACCCCTCTCTTATACACAGTCAACTATCAGTTACTAAACATATTAAATTACTAATGTTACCAAGTCTAAGACAGTATTTTCATTGACGCAAGTTTGCGCTCTGCATCTGCCCTACAAACTGCTGTTAGTCCACTACTGTAGCACCTTATGTACTGTAGTAATGAATTTACTATTGTGTATACTGTGCGGTACTGTAAGTCTCGGACAGTGCAGAATGGCACTAGTGTGAAAATTCAACAGTACTGTTAGCAATACAGACAACTGGGCATGCGCCATAAAATAGCGCTACTTAATGTATGGCTTGGCTCCAATGGACATGGGGCACACATTCCATTGTGATTAAAATCCGAACACTGGGCATGCGCAGACATTGACGCAATTTTGAGGTTTAAACGCGCAGTCAGTTTGATATACAGAAACCATTCTCTTTAACAGGGCCCATTGCCACTTGATGGTCATAATAAATCACTATAATGTCCGCGTTCAAGTCAGCGCCGCAATTGACGCAAGTTTGCATTCTAAGGTACAGTACTGTATGTACAATAATAAAAATCCTAGTTTCGCTGTTTGACTCCCGAAGCACTGGGCAGACATGCGCTCCACATGTACTGTATTGAATACTGAATATTTTAAGTGAAGATTTTAAAAATAAATTAAAAAAACATACTGTATTTTCAAGGTCTTGAACCCACGGAACAAGAAGAGAGGAGAAGCAGTGAGACTAGGTATTAGACCGCTAGGCCACATGCTTCACCCATTAATAGAGTTCTTTAGTTTGTAAAGTCTAATGTCTAAGCTTCTGTCAAACAATCATCGGCCGGTGATAAAGAACATACCGTACGGTACATTGGAAAGTGACACCTGGTGGGCAAAATGTTGTATTACACATAATGAAATCACACGCATGCGCTATGTAGTTTAGGAAAAGTGACACCTGGTGGGCAAATTGTTGTATTACACTTAATGAAATCAGACGCATGCGCTATGTAGTTTAGGAAAAGTGACATCTGGTGGGCAAAATGTTGTATTACACGTAATGACTTTTTTCACTAATAAACTTTCTTTGTGGAGCGACTCATGGCGTGGTGTGTGGCGCGCCATGCGTGGCATGAGAGATAGCGCTGTGATGCCATGTTATAGCTGGGCACATCAGTATATATATATATATATATATATATATATTGAGGATGAGCACCAAGCAAGCAAGTTGTTCACCACAAGCAAGTTGTTCTTTATGCAGGACAAGTTCAAAACAATTTTGAACTCCAATGAGTTTAGTTGATCTTCATATGGCATAAGTATATGAAACCTCAGATCATATTACTACAGAGTATTAATTTGCATAGAAAGAAATGAGGTATTGTGCCTGCATACACACAATTATATTTAATTTAAATTAATACAAATTATACATAGAGATAGATTATCAGCAGCCTGGTAATATTTGGTATGGTGGCAAAATATATTACAAGATCTTAGATAATAATGGACAGTTGGATAATCGTTGTAGTGTAATGCAAGAGGCAAACATTTTAACATACACTATGTTGAAATAAATAAACAACAGTATATTTTGTTCAGCATAAACCAGGTAATTATAACATTGTGTGTTCAGAAGCAGGCAGCTGAATAATCAGCAGAAACTATTAAGTTGTCACACTCTTTCACTTTAATATAATTAGATAACAGTATCTTTTGTTAAACATCAATCACTTCTCAGGAATGAAAAGTAGCAAAGTTTTCCTGGTCTAATCCAATAAAATTATTTGCATATTTAAACAGATGATTTGCACAGAGGATTTTCAGTAACATAAAGTCCTAGGTTTTATATGTATATAAAATTGTCAATCTGGTTGTTAATATTAATGTGCCGCCGAGTAGTTATACAATTATGTACATACTAGAGCAGAGAGATGCTTTCCAGCTTCTGCTGTTGATCATCATACTGTGTTTCAGACAATCAATGAGAGGGAAGGGGCAGCTGTGCTAATGTTAAACCAAAGATAAAAGTGACTACATGATCTATTACCTATATGGTGACCCCTGGTATCAAAGGTATTGCAGGGGTCAGATTATTCCAGGGAGAATCTTACAGTGCACTAAAAAGAAAGTGTAAAGTACCTGTACCAATACAGAAACGGTGCTGTGTTAATCTCTTAGTGTGTGCCAGGGGCAGTCTCCAGGTTCACTAGCTGGAGCCCAGAAGTTCAATGATGTGTATTTCACTATGCAGGCTTGATGTCATGCTTGGCTCTGAGGAATCACCTTCTAAGGGGTTGAAAGCTGTGGTCCTGCGTTGAGGAAGGAATCGGAGATGAGGGGCCTGAATATAAGCTCTCCAGATCCACAAGTATTGAGTGTTGACAATACCTGACCAAAGGAGTGGAGTCTAACCTGCCAGAAGGTGTTCACCAGTGACCCCTCCATTCGAAATATGGGTTTAGCTGCTCCCGACAATCAAGTTGCGGCTCTTAAATGGAGAGAAATACACCACTATGGCACATAGAGAAGCACTTGGGAAAAGTACTAATGTGTATACTACTGTATACCCTTTGGTACAGAAGGTGGTTCAGTGATTGTACTTCATGGTGAGTACCGTGTACATGAGGTGCGACTTTAGATGCACCTGAGGATGGTTCAATGATTGAACACAGTGGTGTGTACTGTGTACACAATGTGCGAAGCCAAACACCCTGGAAGATGGTTTTGTAATTTGTACATAAAGGTGTGTACTGTGTACACAACGTGCGACTCCAGATGCACCACAAGGAGGTTGGTAATTTGTACACATTGTGCGACTCCAGACACAACGGAAGATGGTTGGTGTGTACTGTGGGCCTGATTCAGAGCCGCTCGTAAGCGGCCACTCGTTCGCTCCGAGCGATGTTCGCACATCTGCGCATGCATATGGGTTTTAGTACGCATGCGCGAACCAGTCATTGCAGTCTAAAATTGTGTGCTCGCAAAATAGCGAATGCCTGCTAATTTGAGTGACAGAATGAGGTGTTTGTGGGTGGTAACAGGGGAAGGTGCTTGAAAATGGGGAGTGGAGATCCAAACGCAGGCATGCCAAATGGTCAAAACGGGCATTTTAAGGGTGTGCATAATTAACAAAGCAGTGTCATTGACCACGTCACTTGGTTGACCACACTCACACATAGACAATCTTATACACAAAAATCAAAAAAGAACTACACCTGGGCGCTATATAAATATATTTAGAAGTGGATACATCCCTTTCTCAAAGTTGGATCCTTTACACCTTCTACTCTTCCTCCAGAAAACGGATTGATGTTACAGGGTTTTTTTCTCACGACCAGTTGACATGTGGAAAAATATATCCATATATCAATATTTCAGGAGGTCAATTCCAATCTTAGTTCATAGACAAGGAGATCAAAATCCCCAAATACCCTGTGACACGCCAGCGTACCCCACTCACAGCAGAAATATGATGTGTGTTCCTCAAAAGGTTTCTTTTAAAGATCCCATCACCCGGAAATTACAGAGAGATAGAACAGCAGTATCCTGCATACTGTAACTCACATCAACACATGCAGAAACACCATATAAAGGTTTCTTTGGTGGGAAAACATAGCAAGCGTACCGAAACTCACAGTAAGAACAGTGATTAACCACTCATAATGGTTTCTTTTCTCTATATCCGTCAATGTAGAATAGACTCCCAAAAATTGCAATCAGGGGATACCAGATTAAAAAATTTATTACCAACAAACTTAGTTCCACAGCACCAAAAAGTTAATCCATAAATAGTACAATAAATCACATGCGAAAAAATAGCAACAAATAGAAAATTAAAAATAAATAGATAAAAATGGCAAATGATCTCCCTTGTGGATAACGTGGGTAATGTCATAAACAAGGATTTGGGTGATAGTCCAAAAAGAACCCAAAGCTTATAGAGACATACCTCACCACAGGGGATCTGAAGAAAATACTCCTTAGTCGACGCGCGTTTCGGCTCATATGAGAGCCTTTTTCAAGACATGTAAGGAAGTGTAATACAGACCATTATTTAAACAAACATCCGCCAATCACGTTATCTCGTGAGGCAAACCCCCTAAATGGAAGCCAATCCGAGTGTGCCAAACTCACATGTCAGGTAATCAAGCTGTTTGCGCACACTGTGCACTGGAAGCAGCCGGATAGCACGTAGCCTACACTCCTCATAGAAGCAGAGTCGCGTCACATGTCAAACGGAAGTGACGCGACGCTTACCGCCGGGAGCGGAAATACCATGTTGCTTAGCGATGGAACGCAAGCATAACTTTGTAAGTGGCACACCCGGAAATGAAGACTGAACATTACATAACATAAATCAAAAATAAGACACATTATAAAAACACAATAGTCATCACGGAAGAACAACTGAATAGTTAGCCAAAACCTATAATTATAGACTATGACGCCGATGTCTCATTTCATGTCGTGGAGCAGTTGTATAAATTCAGCGTGTATTGTTCAGATCTTCATTTCCAAATATTGTCCCGAAAAATCTATAATTCTTCATAAAGTTCCATAACCAAAAAAAATATGAAAAAAACAGAAAAATAATGTTAGAAACAAGATCGCAATTAACATATTAAATCAAGCAAAATCATAAAAACCATTTTAACTCAAAATCTTTATTTAACCCTAACGGGGCAAGAGTCTTCAAGGAGAAAATACACTTCATCTCAGCCTTAGCTAGCATAGTGGCTATATCTCCCGATCTAGGATTACCCTTGATTGCTTTTAATCCATAAAAACCCATTACACCATTCAAGGAACTACCATGAAATTCCTTAAAATGCATAGATAGCGCATGGGTCTCTAATCCTTTCTTTATGTTACGTACATGTTCACTAAGTCTCACTTTTAAAGGTCTAGAAGTACGACCAATGTAAAATTTATTACATTCACATTGAATCCCATATACTATATTTTTGCTGTTGCAGGTTATAAAATCTTTTATATAAAAATCGTTGCCGTTAATCTTAACTGTTTCTACTTTATTTCTTCCATCTCCTTTTATAGACCTACATCCTACACACGAACCACATCTGAAGAAACCTTTAGAAAGGATTTTCGTCCTACTATTGGATGGTTCGAGAAAACTTTTTACCAATTTATTCTTGAGATTAGGAGCTTTTCTGTAAATACATCTTGGCTTATCTGGTATTTTAGTGCCTAAGATTGGATCTCTCTTGAGAATCCCCCAATGCTTCCTGAGGATCTTTTCGATATCCCTATGTTGTTTAGAGAAATCGGTGATGAAAGCCCATTGATATTCATTATTCTTATTCAAAGAGGGTTGAGTTGTTTTCTCTTTAAGGAGATCTTTCCGTTCCAGCCCCTTCACTTTGTTGAAGGATTCATTAATATTGTCCTCATCGTACCCACACGCTTTGAACCTAACTTTCATTTCCTCCGCTTGCGTGTGAAAAGTTTCTAGGTCTGAACAATTTCTCCGCAACCTTTTTAACTGGCCTAATGGAATTGAATCGAGCCAAGTTGTTATGATGGCAACTGGCCATATTTATAAAAGTCCCCGAGTCTGTCGGTTTAGTATAATTTTTTGTTTCTATTTTCCCATCTTTTACATATACAGTGATGTCTAAAAAGTTCAAGCTAGTTTGACTAATTTCAAAAGTTAAAAAGATATTTCTGTTGTTATTATTCAGATGGTTACAAAAAATGTCCAAACTGGGTCTATCCCCCTTCCATATGAAAAATATGTCGTCTATGTACCTATGGTAGGACACCAAGTCCGCCCCGAGCGCACCACTACCCCACATGGCTTCCTCCTCCCATATACCCATGAAGAGGTTGGCGTAGCTTGGAGCGAACTTGGTGCCAATCGCGGTACCTGTTCTCTGTAGGAAGTACTCATCCTTAAATAGAAAAAAAATATTCGTCAAAATGAAGTTGATACTTTCTAAAAGAAAACATTGCAAATCTTTCGATAGATTTGAGGTGTCAAGAAAATGTTTAGTGGCTGCTACTCCTAAATCATGCCTAATGATGGTATAAAGGGTGCTTACATCTGATGTTACCATGAAAAAATTGTTCTCCCATTTGATTTTTTCCAGAGAAATTAAAATATATTTAGTATCTCTCAGATGGGATCTATTGCGGACTACTAGGGGTTGAAGATAAAAATAGTTTGTCAGAAATTAGATGTCTTTCTTCTCTGAAATCAAACATAGTGATAACAATTGCTGCAGGGTGGTGAAAACTTTTTAAATGGTGACCAAAAGGATAGCAATATATAATATAATAAAAAAGTTTCTACCCAGTCTGCGCACAGTCGCCAATAATGGGAGTTCTCAATGATAGTGCCGCCGATAAGGGTGGAGGAGTGGTATTATTGAACACAAAAGACTACGAGTGTGAAGTCTATAGGCAATTACAAGACATTAAAACGTATAAAAAACTACGTGGAGACCCCACAATCATCATTTGTAATAAACTAAAAATCTTGATAGATAAGTACGAAAAAAAGGGCACTTTAACACATAAGGAAGCATCTTTCCTTTTGATTGAGAAACCTGTCACACCAGTGATTTATGTGTTGCCAAAAGTACACAAAAGTCTATGTAATCCCCCAGGACGACCAATTATCTCTGGTGTGGATTCGGTTTCTTCGAATCTATCCGAATTCATCGATTTTTATCTTCAACCCCTAGTAGTCCGTAATAGATCCCATCTGAGAGATACAAAAGATTTTTTAATTTCTCTGGAAAAAATCAAATGGGAGAACAATTTTTTCATGGTAACATCAGATGTAAGCACCCTTTATACCATCATTAGGCATGATTTAGGAGTAGCAGCCACTAAACATTTTCTTGACACCTCAAATCTATCGAAAGATTTGCAATGTTTTCTTTTAGAAAGTATCAACTTCATTTTGACGAATAATTTTTTTCTATTTAAGGATGAGTACTTCCTACAGAGAACAGGTACTGCGATGGGCACCAAGTTCGCTCCGAGCTACGCCAACCTCTTCATGGGTATATGGGAGGAGGAAGCCGTGTGGGGTAGTGGTGCGCTCGGGGCGGACTTGGTGTTCTACCATAGGTACATAGACGACATATTTTTCATATGGAAGGGGGATAGACCCAGTTTGGACATTTTTTGTAACCATCTGAATAATAACAACAGAAATATCTTTTTAACTTTTGAAATTAGTCAAACTAGCTTGAACTTTTTAGACATCACTGTATATGTAAAAGATGGGAAAATAGAAACAAAAAATTATACTAAACCGACAGACTCGGGGACTTTTATAAATATGGCCAGTTGCCATCATAACAACTGGCTCGATTCAATTCCATTAGGCCAGTTAAAAAGGTTGCGGAGAAATTGTTCAGACCTAGAAACTTTTCACACGCAAGCGGAGGAAATGAAAGTTAGGTTCAAAGCGTGTGGGTACGATGAGGACAATATTAATGAATCCTTCAACAAAGTGAAGGAGCTGGAACGGAAAGATCTCCTTAAAGAGAAAACAACTCAACCCTCTTTGAATAAGAATAATGAATATCAATGGGCTTTCATCACCGATTTCTCTAAACAACATAGGGATATCGAAAAGATCCTCAGGAAGCATTGGGGGATTCTCAAGAGAGATCCAATCTTAGGCACTAAAATACCAGATAAGCCAAGATGTATTTACAGAAAAGCTCCTAATCTCAAGAATAAATTGGTAAAAAGTTTTCTCGAACCATCCAATAGTAGGACGAAAATCCTTTCTAAAGGTTTCTTCAGATGTGGTTCGTGTGTAGGATGTAGGTCTATAAAAGGAGATGGAAGAAATAAAGTAGAAACAGTTAAGATTAACGGCAACGATTTTTATATAAAAGATTTTATAACCTGCAACAGCATAAATATAGTATATGGGATTCAATGTGAATGTAATAAATTTTACTTTGGTCGTACTTCTAGACCTTTAAAAGTGAGACTTAGTGAACATGTACGTAACATAAAGAAAGGATTAGAGACCCATGCGCTATCTATGCATTTTAAGGAATTTCATGGTAGTTCCTTGAATGGTGTAATGGGTTTTTATGGATTAAAAGCAATCAAGGGTAATCCTAGATCGGGAGATATAGCCACTATGCTAGCTAAGGCTGAGATGAAGTGTATTTTCTCCTTGAAGACTCTTGCCCCGTTAGGGTTAAATAAAGATTTTGAGTTAAAATGGTTTTTATGATTTTGCTTGATTTAATATGTTAATTGTGATCTTGTTTCTAACATTATTTTTCTGTTTTTTTCATATTTTTTTTGGTTATGGAACTTTATGAAGAATTATAGATTTTTTCGGGACAATATTTGGAAATGAAGATCTGAACAATACACGCTGAATTTATACAACTGCTCCATGACATGAAATGAGACATCGGCGTCATAGTCTATAATTATAGGTTTTGGCTAACTATTCAGTTGTTCTTCCGTGATGACTATTGTGTTTTTATAATGTGTCTTATTTTTGATTTATGTTATGTAATGTTCAGTCTTCATTTCCGGGTGTGCCACTTACAAAGTTATGCTTGCGTTCCATCGCTAAGCAACAGGGTATTTCCGCTCCCGGCGGTAAGCGTCGCGTCACTTCCGTTTGACATGTGACGCGACTCTGCTTCTATGAGGAGTGTAGGCTACGTGCTATCCGGCTGCTTCCAGTGCACAGTGTGCGCAAACAGCTTGATTACCTGACATGTGAGTTTGGCACACTCGGATTGGCTTCCATTTAGGGGGTTTGCCTCACGAGATAACGTGATTGGCGGATGTTTGTTTAAATAATGGTCTGTATTACACTTCCTTACATGTCTTGAAAAAGGCTCTCATATGAGCCGAAACGCGCGTCGACTAAGGAGTGTTTTCTTCAGATCCCCTGTGGTGAGGTATGTCTCTATAAGCTTTGAGTTCTTTTTGGACTATCGCCCAAATCCTTGTTTGTGACATTACCCACGTTATCCACAAGGGAGATCATTTGCCATTTTTATCTATTTATTTTTAATTTTCTATTTGTTGCTATTTTTTCGCATGTGATTTATTGTACTATTTATGGATTAACTTTTTGGTGCTGTGGAACTAAGTTTGTTGGTAATAAATTTTTTAATCTGGTATCCCCTGATTGCAATTTTTGGGAGTCTATTCTACATTGACGGATATAGAGAAAAGAAACCATTATGAGTGGTTAATCACTGTTCTTACTGTGAGTTTCGGTACGCTTGCTATGTTTTCCCACCAAAGAAACCTTTATATGGTGTTTCTGCATGTGTTGATGTGAGTTACGGTACGCAGGATACTGCTGTTCTATCTCTCTGTAATTTCCGGGTGATGGGATCTTTAAAAGAAACCTTTTGAGGAACACACGTCATATTTCTGCTGTGAGTGGGGTACGCTGGCGTGTCACAGGGTATTTGGGGATTTTGATCTCCTTGTCTATGAACTAAGATTGGAATTGACCTCCTGAAATATTGATATATGGATATATTTTTCCACATGTCAACTGGTCGTGAGAAAAAAACCCTGTAACATCAATCCGTTTTCTGGAGGAAGAGGAGCAGGTGTAAAGGATCCAACTTTGAGAAAGGGATGTATCCACTTCTAAATATATTTATATAGTGCCCAGGTGTAGTTCTTTTTTGATTTTTGTGGATGCGACTGAAGATAGTTGCTAGTTGTACACCATGGTGTGAACTGTGTACACAATGTGTGACTCCAGTTGCACCGGAAGATGGTAACGGAAAGCAATAGTAATAACTTTAGAGAACTAGGAACAGGAACCTGGAACAGAATAACAAACAGCATACACTGGAAGTGAAAATGTTGCACAGGTAACTCCCTGGTGTCCAGAGCCCAGTTATATACCCCACAGTAGCAGTTCATCAGATGACAGCATCAGCTGATCAAGACTACACTACCATTGGTTAAGGGAACAGTCAGGTGAGAAAGACAACCTAGGAAACCAAGACATGGAGCCACACATGGAAGTCCAGAAAGCACCAAAGACAGAATCTTCAGTGCGTCAGCCCCCACTGCACCTGTTGCCTGACCACACAAGAAGTCAGGTGAATCCAGTGCTGGGGTGAGTAACAGCCTATCCTAGGCCGAATCCTCACACTTGATCACATTGTCTGATGTCAGAAAGGACGTCAACTTCATTTTGATGGAAAAAGCAAAACAATATTTACCTACCATCAGGATTCAGCTTCAATTGAAACCCAACAGTGATGTAATTCAATGTTGCTGCTCTAAATGCCATCAGTTTTGATCTTTAAGATCACAGAACAACATAAAATTAAGTAAAAAACCAACAGCAAACCCATCCAAACAGAAGCATTGCACAGATCAGTATGGTCTATGAAGGCTTCCTACAGTAGGTGTAAAAGGATATAAATACTGTAGATAAAGTCCAAAAACATCCATATGTGGCCCCCCTCTATTACCACAAGCATCCCTGGACCTTTCATCCTATCCTGGTATTAGAAAATTGTGGAGAAACTGATGTTGGGATCCCCCTATTTTCCAATAACCAGCATCAAGCTTGCTAAATATTGTTTTATGCTAAACATAGTATCTGCCACATTTTCAGGGACAGAGGGCCTGATTCAGAGCTGGACGCTCTGACCAGAGCGCTTGCTCTGAATCAGTGCCCTCCTCCCTAAAATGGAGCGGCCTTTTGGATGCTCGCATAGCTCGCATAGTTACCACCCACAGCTTATGCGAGCGTCCATGATGATGGTCGCGATGGTCGAAGACCATCGTGACCATCGGGCTTGCGACGAGACCCTGCGGTAGGGTCTCGCTTCCGCTAGCCCAGGAGTGATTTTGGCTCTATCAGAGCATGTGCATTCGCCAAACATTGACCTGCTTGCAAGCGAACTTCCCTCGCGAGCGGGTCTGAATGACCCCCAGAGAGGAGCATGCCACTGGATATGTCAAATCACTGATATCTGTTCTTCAATAGTCCAAAGAGGCATTCTATTACACCCCTAGTGGAAACATGCATCTCAATATATTTATGGCACTACAGAGTCTATGGGGTAAATTTACTAAGATTCGAGTTTGGTTGAGTTTTTTAGTTTTTAAACTCAATTTGCTTCACCAAAACTTGGGTTCGTTTTTCCTTATCAAACGGCCAAATTTATAAGGAAGTGAGTTTAGCTGAAAGTGAGTTTTTCGATGATGAAGCAGATCGAGTTTTTTGTTAAAAACTGTGAGTTTAGAGGAAAGTTTAGAGGTGAGTTTAAGGTGAGAGTAAGGAGTAAGGAGAGTTTAAGGAGAGTTTAGGTGAGATTACTCACCCAAGATTGCAGTGTTTTCTCTCTTCCAAGCAGCCTGCACTTACCACTGAGATATGTGTAAGCTGCTTGTGTGTCTTTAGACCCGTAAAAAATGGGTTAAATAATTTTTCACAAATATGACATAAGGTCCCCCCCCTAAATCTTAACCTGCCCCGGACTTGCCAGCGGGTCCTGTGTTAAAGTTAGATATTTTGGATGAAGGTATGTACTTATATTTGTTACAAATTACAGATTGGTCAAATTAGATTGTATGAGATCTGATTTTATAAGATCTGATTGTATGCTATTGTGATTCATAATAGTACACCATTCCTTGGGCTTGTTCTGTTCTGTATTCCAATAGGATAACTTTGGTGACCCTGCAGAAACCACCACACCATGTAGTTATGGAATATCATTAATAAAGTTCTTATTTTAAACATACTTTTAGTATATTTATAATGTTACATAACTGAATATTGATGTTTAGTCTTATTTTAATCAGCTTTTAATTTGTAGAGTATTATAGGTAAATACAGCATCCCTGTTGTAAACATAAATGTAATATTATTGGTTTAATGTTTTAGATCCTGTATCCAATGATACTGTGAGACAAAGGAATTCCAGACTGGGATAGTTTTGGCGTAACCCTCAGGCCAATGAAGATCCAACTGCTCACATACAAAGAAGAATGAACTGACCTATCTGACGTCGAGTATATACATATCCCTGCCTGTATCCAATGATCTTATTCCTTAAGGACTATTTGAAAGTGAACTTATAAATTGTACTGCAGTGACCGTTGGAAGTCAGTGCATTCAGAATTGAAGCCTTGTATTAGTGCCAATTGTGCTTGCGTATTGTAAGGGGTGGTATGCTATTTATTTCTGTTTGCAAATAAATCCTTTGGACTTTGGAACTCCAAGTGAGCTGAGCAGACTTCAAAATTACTTACCTTTCATAGATGGGGGCTCGCACAGTACTTTCACTTCTCTATTCGTGAACTGGAATTTGGAGTATCACCAGAGCTGGAAGACGTGTTACAAAAAAAAGGTAAGAACAAATTGTTCTATATCTTACAATTTCTGTGGTGATACACCAAGTTCCTACTTTATGAATTGAGAGGATGCAGAGAGAATTCGTGACAATGTAAAATAAATTGCATAGTCTGGTTAGATATTTGTTGCATTTTAAAATAACTTTCTACCTCATAGTTACATTACCTTATCATTTAAAATTGTATACAGTAGCTCTGTGATTCAAATTACACCATTTTATTGTTCCTGGTCAGACTTGCTGAACAACTTAATTTAGCATATGAAAACATTGAGCCAGGACACAGACAATAGAATCTGAGGCCTTCTAACAAGACTGAAACTGGCTCATAGTCTATTCTTATCTCAGGCAATATATGTTTTAAATATAAATTATTTTAAATAAAAAGTACCACCCCAGAATTTGTTTTTTATCAGCATAATGGTGCATACACACGATCAGATTTTTCCTTCAGATATGAACGATAACGATTTAAAAATCGTTCAGTCGTTCATATCTGAAGGAAAATCGTTCATATCTGACATGCCTGAACGATGGACGATCAACGATGCGCGTTCCCGATGGTCAGATAACGATTTCTGACATCTGATGTGTTTGCAGTCAGACTTGGACGATTCCATTCATTTTAATGCAGTCAAAAATCGTCCAAATCGTTCAAATCGTTTAATCGTTCAGTCGTTCATCTGACAAATCTGACAAGTCTGACAAATCTGACCGTGTGTACGCTCCATAAGGGTGGAAGCATCTTTAAGGTAAAAATGTAAATCGTTCTTTTAAAGTGCATCTGGTGATGGTAAACCGAATTCCTACAAAAATTCTATTGCAATTTTTTTAAAAAAAAAATTTATTATGAAAAGAGATTGTGTACTTAAATTGGTGGTTATGTGCAAGCGCAAGTGGCTGAGTCTTTAAGTTAAGTATACTGCATTTATTGTTTGCCACTAAATTCAAACATTTATATTTGTTCTGCTATAGTATAGTATAATGAAGAATTGTAGGAGATTCTGGAAATAAACTACCACCAAAAGGAAAAATTCCTGTACAGGAAAAAAAGTGTGTATGTAAATTGTGTGTTGGAAATATTGTTAAAAAGTGGAGGTCACTTCGCTTTGAGAAATGTGGGATACCCAGTGAGGTATCGAACTGTATGCCCAGGTAAGAGGCATTCAGGTCAAGTATTTTTGATGTGTAGTGAGGTTAGATTAGCTAAATAGTATAATTCAGAAACACAAGTGATTAAAGCAAGAGTTTTAATCTGCTTGAGTTGTTTACAACAATCATCAAAGCTTGCGGTATATAGTACCAATGAAAGCAGGTGATTGGCCCGGCTTAGAGACAAGTAATTGTAACTGAGTGACTGTACCAGTCTTTAACAGGGTGAGTTAGAGACCATGCTGGAAAGCACCTTGAGGTTGGCTTGGTTTGCTCCCAGTTGTGAAGAGTGGAGGACACGTCACTAAAAGGAACATGAGCTCGTGTACGCACACCGCGGTCTGTTTGCATATGGCAGGAATAAGATTTTCCACTATGGGAGCAAAGCAGAAGCAGCAGGAGCAAATTGTGACCAATGTGCAGGTCAAATTAGGACCAGTAGTGTCGGCAAGGTATATGATGCACAAAAAGTATGGTGTGAAGGCAGCATTGTATTGTGATAAGTGGATGGAACTGAGTGCAATGTGAGAAACTATTTCCTCGTGTTGGTAGCTTTGACCCAGAAATATTGAGCACGGTTATAGATAAGATTTGTACGTTAAGATCGCTGAAGTGGCGACTTAAACATAATATGTGTTTGAATTTGTGGTATAAACAATTGGTTACACAAGTCACAAGCGCACCACCTCCACCATATGCAGATGATGGCTTAGGTATCACTGATAAGAAAGTAAAATGTAATTTGTATCCAGAGTTGGAAAAAGAAAATATGATAATTGGAATGAAGACAATGAACCTATTTTAATTCCTACTCTTTCTCATATCATCTAGTTACAGGAGGGCCCAATGGAGGGGAGGGGTAATTTCTGTTTCAAGTGGATATTGTTGAGGATCAGGAGGTGCTCTCAGATGTTAAATAAGCCCAGGGGCATTCATGTTATTGAAACAATGGTCCCTACAATTAGAATAAACAATAGCTGTTCCTAATAGTAAGCCTGCTGTCCTTGGAGTAGATCTGAATTGTGGTCAATTATCACTGAATTCCCTGATCCTAGGAAAGATCTAACCAATTGTCAAAAATGTATTAAGGTTTTGGGTAATGCCCATGAACCCACAAATAAAGATTGGAGAATAGTATTAATGGCATGTCTTCCTCCCACAATTGATGTGCAAAAATGTATTAAGGATAGTCAGCTGGAGGGAGACAAACCTTTAACTGATGAGAATAATCAGGTGAACATTATTAACATTAACACCCAGTTTAAAATGTACTTCCCTGTAGTTGTTGATTGGCATAAGATTTTCTCGATAAAGCAAAAAGATAATGAAAATGCTTTAGACTATTTCCATAGAGCTTTGTTGAAATGGCCAAGTATACAGGAATATCTGACATAAAAGACAATGTAAATCACAGGGAAGTGGATGTTTCAGTTCTTATGGATGGCCTTAAGGAAAATTTGAAAACAAGAGTTCAGACCTCTATTCCAAATTGGAGAGGAATTAAGGTAGATGCCCTTAGGGAATCAGCTATTGACCATGATAAAAAATAACCAAGCAAAAGGAAATGCAAAGTGAGAAATTAATGACTGCGAGTATATAGGCCTTACAGGAACAGTATCCACAACAGCAGGTACAGTACACAGTATGGTAAGGAAAGAAGGCCACAGTCAGGTAAGTGTTACACATGTGGGTAAATAGGACATATAGCCAGGAAATGTAGACTGGGACAGTACAAGAAGGAAAATAGAGACTCAGGTTATTCTCAGGTACATGGGAGAAATTACCCTATACATAAACAGGAAAGGGTAACTGGCATGGAAGGGATCAAGGATTAGAAAGAGGCCTACCAAATGGGAATTATTCAGAGAATACCCAAATATCTGAGGCTACATACCAAAGACAAGCACAAATGTTAGCCACAAATGCTACACATGAGTACTTCAATAGCTCTTGAAGTTTAGGTCATACCCGTGTGTTACAGCTAGTTAGATTGACAGAAAACCTCAATGATGAACCTAATGTAAAACTTAATGTATCTGGTACTAATCAAACTTTATTGTAGATAGAGAGTCGAGCAGATCCTTAATAACCTCTATACTGTATATGTCCATCTTTAGTAATATGGATAAGTTATTCTTATGATTTTTTTTGTCTAAAGCTAAAACAATTGTTTCATCTCTTGCAAGCAGGACACAAGGTATAAGGATAAGCTACAGCCATATCAGTCAAAGGAGAAATATTTGGGTCATATCTGACCCAGGAGATGAGACACTTGACACCGGACAGGATTTAGGAAAAACAAAATATAAGGGGGTGATCTAATGTTATATGCACACTATGCAGTATCTGCTCATTCTAAATTTTATATAAACGAGCATAAGATGGAAGTTGCCCCTTATGGCATTATCAAATAATAACTATCAAAAGATGTAATATGTTAAATCCTGTAATTTATTTACCATATGTATCTCATAAGATACAAAGGGTGGAGAGTGATGAGGATTTAGCAGTTACACAGATATGCATGATTGTATGGAACATTTATATCAGTTTGATTTCATATAATATAAAGTTGGGGTCCTATGATAGATAAGAATGATGCTTTATGCCTTTGACAGCAGGAGGCACACCAGTGGCACATGCACAACATATACAAAGGCTTTTGACAGCCATACAACTACCAGGAGAGGTTACAGTCATTAAGTGTAATGCACACATATATGACAGAGAACCAGTGTCACTTGGCAACAGTAGGGCAGATGAAGCCGCAAAGTGAGCAGCAGACCTACCAGTAAAGACAAATGTTACTAAGATAATAATACCAGAAGAACTGGTAACATAATTATCTATTTCTGCACTGAATTTCCAACATACTTTATATACATGTCCGGTGCCGACTAGACTGTGCCTGTAAATGGTGTCTCTCTGTTCTCAGAGCTTTTAATCTGTGACATACATGTCTATTATTGAATAATTTGTATGATGATAGTCATCATTGTCTTAATGAGTTTAATCTGATTTAAATTATTAAATGTTTTTTTTTACTTTAGCGCTGCTTTAGTTACCTTTTATATAAATTGTTTAGGAGACTAACTATCTTGTTCTGAGCAGTTGCTTGGACAAACCACTCCTGACAGCGCTTTATATTACTTTATTTTCCTAAGATAATGATGTTTGAAGTTCTAAGTGTACAGAAACTAATTGAAATGCAGGATTTGTGTTCCCAGTAGGAAAAGACCAGCTGGAAGGTGAATGAATGTGGTCAGGAGTCCTTGTGACTCTGGAAGGATGGACAAGATAGGCCTGTAGCCCCCCCAAGACATATCTTCCAAGCCTAGCAGAGGCTGCACATGGTCTGACTCATTGGGGTAAGGAAAGCATGTGTAAACTTGTGGGTGCATATTGGTGTGCACCAGGTTTCTCTTCACAGACTAGTAAGAGAGAAATTTTCTGTCTTACTTGATTGAGAAAGAACACTGAAAAAGCAATGCAGAACCAACCCATATTTCTCATACAGACGGACCTTTTCAGGTAATACAAATCTACGTTATCCAATTATCACCTTGCAGGTAGATAAATTGACGTGTATTAGTTTAAACTGACATGTATTAGTTTGTATTGACATTTTCTGTAACTTGACAGAAGCCTATTCAGCTGCCTTTAATATTGCTGTTTTTACTGATAAGACAATTGTTCAGGAACTTGTGTGTAGATGTTGTATTCCCAAAGTGATTGAAAGTGGGGTACTCATTTTACTGGTGAAGTTTTCCAGAACATGTGTAAATGCAGGGGTATTGGTAGCAGGTTGCACACTTACCCTAGGCCCAAGGCTAGTGGACAGGTGGGGAGAGAGTCAATGGGACTATTAAGCACAAACTGAGCAAAGTGATGGTTGAAACTGGGTTAGCATGGCCAGACGCATTGCCATTAGTATTGCACAGCATCAGGACCACTTGTAAAAACCACCTCTTAACCTGTCACCATGTGAGATATTTTTTTGGTAAATAACCCCATGTGATGATAGATCCTCAAGAAGATTTAAAATGCAACAATGAAATGACTGAGCAGTACCAGTAAGCACTTGAGGAAGCAACAAAAGAACTTGAAATTATTGTCTCCTGAGAGGCCAGAAACACAATGCCATGAGACTGAGCCTGGAGAAAATGTTATGACCTGAAACTTCTTATGTTCAGGTTGTTTAGTAGACAGGTGGGAAGGAATTACCAGGTTTTGATGACCAGCACTACAGCCTTCAAGGTAGCCAAAGAGATACTTGGATATATGCCACCCAATGCAAGAAAGTCAGTAAACTGAGAAGATTCCAGATCAAGCAGAGATTGAACCTGTTACAGTCACTCGAGAATCTATTCCAAGAGAGTTAAAGAGACAACTGCCATTAAAAACCTGAAATCAAGACCCAACAAAAGATCTACTTCTACAGCATTGAAGACCACAGTTCTTTCAGACTTTATTTTTGTCTAGTATTTTCTATTTCCCTTTTTTTCCCAATTTTTGTTATTTCCACAGGACAATCTATTTTTTCAAAGGTAATCGGGTGATGGAGAATGAGTTTGGTGATGGTGCTGAAGGTGTGGAATCAGAGGAGAAATTGATAAAAAAAAATTTGGTCCAGCTTAATGCATTGTTCAGTTTTAGTATAGTAAATAGACCTGATGAAACTTTGGGCTTTTGAAACACTATGGAAGGTTTGCCAATACTATGCGCCCATAATTGAAGAGGAAAAACGTCTATGTATGCTTAATAGTGATTTGAATATTCTTTATAGGATTAGTATATATCGGTGGAGGGTAAAGTAGTGTATGTATATTTTGAAATATTTAAATTGGTCCAATTAAGGAAAGAAATGTGAATAGATTTAGCCATACATAATTATATGTATAGTGAATGTTACACCAAACATCATAGAAAATTTAGACCTAAGTTCCCCCAAGCATCCATTATAGGTTAGATGAGTTCCCACATCCTACCAATGGTCCCTAGGGGATCTGTTGATCATGTATAAGGGTTGTATTACCCTTTCCTGCTGTCCTCAATTGAATGATTGATGTTTGATTTATGTTATACTGTGTATATATATATATATATATATATATATATATATATATATAAGAAGTAGATATGATAGTGTTTTGTGAACTATCAGAGGGTGGACTGTTAAAGTTAGATATTTTCAATGATATTTGTTACAAATTACATATTGGTCAAATTAGATTGTATGAGATCTGATTTTATAAGATCTGATTGCATGCTATTGTGATTCATAATATTACACCATTCCTTGGGCTTGTTCTGTTCTGTATTCCAATAGAATAACTTTGGTGACCCTGCAGAAACCACCACACCATGCAGTTATGGAATATCATTATTAATGTTACATAACTGTATATTGATGTTTAGTCTTATTTTAATCAGCATTTAATTTGTAGCGTATTATAGGTAAATACTGCATCCCTTTTGTAAACATAAATGTAATATTATTGATATAATGTTTTAGATACTGTTTATATATGGTTAAACAATGCAATGTGCTTAACCTGAAACTGAAACTTCCCCCTCTCCATTGATACTGTTAGACAAAGGAATTCCAGACTGGGATAGTTTTGGTGTGACCCTCAGGCTAATGAAGATCCGACTGCTCACACACAAAGAAGAAAGAACTGACCTATCCGATGTCGAGTATATACATATACCTGCCTGTATCCAATGATCTTATTCCCTAAGGACTATTTGAAACTGAACTTACAAATTGTACTGCAGTGACCATTGGAAGTTAGTGCATTCAGAATTGAAGCCTTGCATTGGTGCTAATTGTGCTTGCGTATTGTAAGGGGTGGTACGCTATTTATTTCTGTTTGCAAATAAATCCTTTGGACTTTGGAACTCCAAGTGAGCTGAACAGACTTCAAAATTATTTACCTTTCATACCTGATACCTAAATTTATGGAGAACAAAACAAGTAGGTTTCCACCATAAATTAGGTACCAGCACCAGGCTGCAGGGCCAGTCCTTGTTTTAATTACAGGGGTAAAAAATTTGCGTAGGGGTACCCCTATATTTAAAACCAGCACTGGACCATTTCTAGCGGGGGGCAGATGACACAGCCATGGGTGCCCTTTCACCGGGCCCTCCAGCCGCAGCATCAGCCCTGAAAGCTAGTCAGCCCAGGCTAGGGATCACTGGGGAGTTGGGAACCCCTCCAATACAGCATATTGTTACAGTATTGGTGATGACAGCTCCGGGCTTGACTATTATTATTGTTGGGTGGCCAGCCAATCAGCAGCGGCTTCCATTAGCAGCCACTCAATGACTGGGACCCACATGGGCTTAGCCAATAAGCAGCTCCTCCACATGGGTTTCAGCCTATAATGGAAGCCGCCGCTCACTGGTGAGTATTGGAACTTTTTTTACAGGTACAACCATTGGAAACTTAACGTTGAGAAGGGGACGTGAACATCTGTGAGCAGGTAAGTATGTGTGTGTATGTATGTAAGTTATAAATCTTTATTTTCACGGTGTGTGTTGTGTTTTTTTAAATATTTCTTTACAGGTGAACTACAGGTACCAGTGGCCCCTTTATGCCCCACATGCTGGTTCTTGTGGTTCTCCTAGTACCAACATGCAGGGGAGGCAAGCTGGGACCTGCAGTTCTACTGTAAAGACAATGTTGTTAATTCTATTTTTAACACTACACCTACATTATCAACCCACCAGCCAATGCCCAGGGGTGGCGGGGATAGCCACCCCTGGGCATTGCCCTTCTGCTACACGGGAGGTTTCTGTTCTCCCTGAGCTCGCCTTAGTCTAGGCTAGTGATGCCCTGGAGAGGGAGTCCCCTTTATTGGAGGGGTCCCCAACTCCCCAGGGATCCCTAGCCTGGGAAGACTAGCAGTCAGGGCTGATGCTGTGGCTGGCGGGCCCAGTGAAAGGGCACCCCAGGCTGTGGCATCAGCTCCCCGCTAGAAAGGGTCCAGTACTAGTTTTAATTTTAGGGGTAACCCTACTCAAATTTTTTACCCCTATAATTAAAACCAGGACTGGCCCTGCAGCCTGGTGCTGGTAGCTAAATTACAGTGGAACCCTACTCATTTTGTTCCCCACAATTTTAGGTACCAGGACAGGCTGGCAAGTCTGGGGCTGGTTAGTCTTTTTGGGGGGGACTTCACATCAGTTTTTTTAACAATTAACCCTACTTAAACAAGTTTAAAAAAAAAAATTACACAAATCACAATGATTTGTGTATGTTTCACCCAAACTCGCAGCTCAGGAGATGAGTGTTTAAAACTTCTATTTCACAGTGAGTTTGGAGATTGGAAACTCAAATCATAGTAAATTTGCAAGTTGCATCTTTTTCACCTAAAGTACTTCCTACTTTGGCCAATGGTGAGTTTTTTTGAGTTTGCAAACTCACATGAGTTTTAACAGTGAAAAAAGAGAACTCACTTCAAACTCACTTCAAACTCACTTGAGTTTTTCTTTAAATTTGCAAGATGAAAAAAATGCCTAAACTCACGTGAGTTTGCAAACTCACACAAACTCACACAAACTTGACCCTTAGTAAATTTACCCCTGTGAGTTCAACAGAGGTATCAGTAAGCAGGAACAAAACCCATTACCTGAATCACCTGTAATGATACAGGGCAAACTTGTTGACATCAGCAAAACTTTATTGCATTTAGGAAACTCAAATTATAGACCAAAAAAATATAATGCTTTTTATTATAGCATGGCATTCCATTCCATTACAATTCAAATATAATATTTGATCATATTGTCTTTAAAATAGAAGTAACAGGAAGTAGTACATCAATTATCTATAACAAACTAGTAGCAATATTTTAGGGCACTTAACAATTGGCTTGAAAATTATGACTGTATAATCTATAACACTGAGTTTACAATGGAAAGGAGTCTGTGGCCATAAAGTGTTGGGCAAACAATAATTTATGCAGTTCAGATATTGCATATTTACTTCCCACTTATAAAGATTTAGTAGGTTTGCACAAATCAAAATCAAATCATAGAAACAGTAACACAACCTGCTTATCTGAGGAGTCCACTGTCAATTACAGTAAGCATGAAAAAACACCTAGCATAGGTTCTGGTTCTGTTGATGACTCCTACACCTCTCATCAGTGTGGTTAAGGGACTAACTGAAGCAGATCTCAAAAATATTTTCCAAAACAGTTTTTTCCAACAACACCCATAAGTGCAAAAGGCTGTGGACTATTGCCTCATTCAGAGGTGGTCGCAAGAAGAGAGTGCTTGCTCTGAATAAGGGCGGCTGCTTGACTGTTCAAGTGCGGCCTCCTGGTTGCTAACTAAGCTGTGGGTTACCACCCACAGCTTTAGCGACCGACCAGGTTGATGGTCGTGATGGTCAAGACCATAGCGACCATCGGGTCTTGCGACAAGACCCTTAGGTTGGGTCTCAGCAACTGCAAGCCTCAGGGAGATTCCTGCTCTGATCGAGCAGGAAGCTCCCCACTGACATCATTGCTGATGTCAGTGCGGCCGCCCACAAAATGTCAGGCATTCCTTAAGGACGCCTCCATTTGTGAAACCACCCCCCCACCACGTCTACAAAATGGGTCGAGCTGTCAATCACCATTGACAGCCACACCTTTTGTAGTGAGCTCTGGAGCAAGATAATTTCTCTCTCGCTCCGGGGCTTGAGCATGCGCAGTGCAGCCACTGCGCATGCGCAGGGCCTAAACATCGAACCGGTTGCTAGCGCTCAGTGCTTGAGACCGGGTTTGAATGAGCTCCTATGTGTGCAAATAGCCCCAATGTATGCTAATAGCACTCATATGTGTTCTAGCCTCAATGTGTGCTAATGACACTTTTATTTTATTTTAATTTTTAATGGTGAATTTTCAGCAGTTTGTAAAGTAACTGCTCATCACATCCAGTAATTTATACTTTGAATATTGTAAAAATTTGTGGGGATGTGTGTTTGAATTGTTGCTTTTCTTCGACTCCACCTCTATTTCATACAGCATTTTGCAGCTGGACAGAAATTTGCCAGAAAATCAATGAAAATGCAAAATTGTTTACAACACATTCTGAAAATAGTGTTCCTTAACAAACAGTTGTGATAAGCACCTACTCTGGTTCCAGAGGTTAGAGTTCTCATGTACTTTCAGAACTTGTACAAGGACTGTGGAGACAGAACAGGAAAAACCTGCATGGAAATGAAGGCAGTGTGCCATTCAATTCAGAAATTGTAACTTCTCATAAGACACAGGCAGTTGATTTTAGAAATTGTCAAGGATGTAAAAGAAGCAGCACATAATAGCAACAGTACAGTATCAACAATTTAAAAGGGCAGTGCTTTTACTAATAAAACATGGCTGGTAAATGAATTGCCCTTTTAAATTTCAGATATAAACACATGACAGTGTCTGGTATTAGAACCCAACACTTCCTCAAATACACTTCATGGTGAAAAAAAAGTCACTTGATTCTGTTCAAGGGATTTCAGAACAAAAGGATTAAATATTCTATCAATTCGATTGCAATTACAAGTAGGGTATGTGTTCCCTTTTCTTCTCAATGCCCACAACCATGTAAAACATGAATAGAGTAGCAGTTAATCATAACAGTGCTTATGTTCTGCCTATGCCACCATGTTTTGCAGTAGCCTAGGGAATGGTCCTTACAGAGCCTTGATCTCGGCCACTTTGATCAGATATTCTACATTGAAAACCAATTAAACATCCTGAATAAAATACTGCTTTTGTGGCCTTTGAGTTTGTATTGTTAAAAAAGGAGTTACAAATAGAATATTTGAGGTACTCCTTAACATTTTTGCTGGCAAGTTTATGTTTGATAATGGTTACATTCCATCATCAATATCAGTAATTATTTATGCAGTACTGCACAGATTATACCTTTGTTTTTTTTTAGAAGACTTTCAATTTCCAGAAAATTGTCCAAATGAAATTTACTCTCACACATGATCCCCATAGAATACCTTCTCATGGATTACATAGTTTAAAATAGGTGAAAGCCCTACCTGAAACTAGGATACCCCTGAGTCTGGGGAGATAGAGAACTGTCAGTTCTCCCTCATTTGAAAATTCCTGTAGTGTATTTGCCAGGAGGAGGAATGACCCCTGCACCACCCATCCTGAGTCCTAGCAACAGCAACTATTAAAGTGGACTTTTGGGTAAGTCCCCCTACTTTTGAACCCTGTAGTCCTACTTTTCTCATACGGTGAAGAGGCTAAAGCTATAAAACAAAACTCATTCTCAACTAACTACGGGATATGGAAATCATTTATTTTCCGGTGTAAAGATAAGCTGTTAAATGTTGATACTGCTAGCATATCAGATATCCTTGATTTTTTTCAGAATGGACTGGACAAAGGTCTTGCACTTGCTATTAGCAGATGTCTACAAGTTGGTAGGTGCATAGCAGAGGTGAACAAGGAGGTTAGTCAGCATGTTGATTCTAAACCAGAGTAGGTTTAATTTAAGATAACAGGCAATAGGTGATAGAAGATAAACAGCAGTGAATATGATAAGGTATCAATCTCCATTGGGCTAAGTACTGTACTGCCATACAGCACTGTGATGCTCCAATAACAGAGTGACATGCTTGTGCATATGCAGACACTTTTATTGCACCAAGTAAACAAGTCTTGCACCTGCAGTCTAAACAGTCTGACCTTTAAGTTTGTTGAATAACATTCACTTAAACATTTGATGTTTATTTAGACAGATGAGTCATGCACACAATCAAGGGACAGCTTGTAGCATTGAACTATTTAACTATATGTCAGCACTTACTACTGTGAACTTTCAAGTGTGAGAGTTTAAGGGGCTGATTCAGATTTGAATGCAAGTCTGGTTTGCAAATTTATTTCACCATTTTAAGAAACTGTACATGCAGCAGAGCTGATCACATGCATCTGCGATTGATTCTGAGTCATACACATCTCAGTTGCATCTCACACACTGTTGGGTGGTAACAGTGTGTTTGTGCAAGTTTAAGTGTTCTAAGGGCATTTCAATGGCATTTCAATTTAATTGAGGGCTATTCAGAGATGAGCATATGTAAATTTGCATATGATTTCAGGTAGATATCTTGCAAGAGCAACTATGAGTACAAGCAAAGATCTGCATTTTTTCAAACATGCAATGCAGCAGATGCATCTAAGGCTGACTTACGTGTAACCAGCTCCTTAGCATCTCCTGGACACCATATTGGCATCTGACTAACTGATTATTTGGTACTTTCAAGCAGCAAAAATAATAAGGCCTCCTATCAATCCTTTTGTGGCAACTGTGGATCTTAACCCAGAATTAGAAGCTCTAAGGTTTGATTCCATTCAGCATTTACAAAATGTTCATCACAAGTGGTTTACACATAAGGGGCTCAATCTGAATCAGATGCAAGTTTAAATGTGGATGGATCCTGTGGATATTTACACACGTGCTGCAGTAAGCAATTTTTAGACTGCCATGGAGTGGAAAGGAAATAATCAAATTGTTATCCAATCATTTAATTCCTTTCAATACTCTGTGGCAGCCATATATTTTTAATCTGTGTTTTATCTATGTGGGCCTGATTCAGAGTAGTAGGCAAACCAGATGGTTTAAGTACAAGTCCAATTGTTAGAGATCTGAGCATGGGCAGGATCTGCACTGTGCATGTGACGGTCTCTATCTGCGAGTGTGCTTGCAGTACCCCTAAGTAGCAGCATGGTTGACATGCTGCTGCCATTTTGGGGCAGGGAATGGACAGAGCAAGCTAGCATTCCCAAAAACAGGGGCATCACCCCCATTTTCTGGGAGTGGTGAGACCAGGGTCAGTGTCTTCCAACACATATCTCCTGACCCTGGCTGAGCATTTACGGTGGTCATTTTGATTAATGTCTGCAACCATTACTCAATGGTTGCAATGGTGATCAGATGCTGTATCTTTGGAAGCAGCACTTGGATTTGCGATGCTATCGGGGGGGTGGGTCTTTTGTCCTCAGATGCCTCCTGGAGCACTAGAATATTTTCTTATCATTGCTGCGTCCAAAGATTAAGCAGCAATGAGAATTACGTACATCTCTGAATCAGGCCCAATGTTTTGTAAAAGATTGGAAAGTTTCTTAAAATCAATGAAGGGAAGGCGGAGCCACAATATATGTCTTCCAGGGGTGTTTCTTTTTTTCCTGTCTCTATTAAGTTGACTAAGGTGTTAATATTATGGGCCATGACTGTTGAACACCTGTGGCCAGGATGGTGGTCTATTACTTGGGAGAACAGTGAGGAGACATGTTCTCCCCTGGAACCTACTTATGTTTTCCTCCATTGGGTGCTTGGTTCCTGGGTTCCTCTTCTTCACCCAATACTTCCCTTATAGTTTGTATCTCTGCAGCCCTCCCCAGTATGCATGTTTCTATGATCCCCTGTCTCTTTCTTTGTGTTTAACTGTCTATATAGGAACCTATCTCAACCCGCATGGGCCTCTGCCCCCTTTGGTATGTTTATGCATATGTATGTTATCATTGTGTGTGTCATTGCACAATTCTTTAACGTTTTTTATGTGTCTGTCTATAATGTTGTGTACAGTATATCTGTCTCTCCTCTGTTTCTATTTGCCCCTCCCACACACACACACACTTTATTTGTGTGTATCTGTTTTCACATTGTGGGTGTCTGCCCTTTATTTATTCCCCTTTTTGTGTCTGCCTTTTTCCCTTTAGCCCCCATCACCCACTTTGCCTGTAATCCTCACAACCTAGGAAAAAGAAGAGGGTGGTAGAAGTGATACATAGGAAAACTATGTATAACTTCTTCTGCCACTCTCTTCTTCTTCTTCCACTTCTGTCCTCATCAGCATCTAGTTTCCTCCTCCTTTTCTGCTGAAGTTGATGGAGCCAATGGACTGCTGAGTAAAAGTAGGTAAACCGTTTGATGGCAAGAAAGCGTAATCTTCTGATTTTAATAATATCTGCTCTGTAATGCTGCTATTGTTGATGATGACTGACAGTAACAAAATTCACCATCTTTCATCAGTGATGGCTTTCCTATGCTGATCAGTACCAGTGGGTAGCTGAGTATTGCTGAGCTGCTCTGGCAAAATTATTTTGGAAATTTGTAGTGATTACAGTTTTATTTAATGCTGTAATAAGCAAAAATGTTGCATATCACCATGAAGGGATTAGTTATACAGTAATAAATATGTTCCTATAACATTATACATGGTCTCTTGTTTATAGAAGAGATCAAATTCATCAGGATCTCTGACCAACTTGATAGCACTATTAATAAGCAGTATGAAAATCGCATTGCTGTAAAAACACAAATGATCAATAAATAAATTTTTTAAATATTTATTTCAATGT
Organism: Taudactylus pleione; assembly: GCA_031769625.1. Classification (NCBI taxonomy): domain Eukaryota; kingdom Metazoa; phylum Chordata; class Amphibia; order Anura; family Myobatrachidae; genus Taudactylus; species Taudactylus pleione. The sequence goes on from JAUIMM010000031.1 coordinate 719,364, forward strand.
GTCTTTGTTTAGTGTAGTAAGAGACTTTTAAATTTCAGACATATGATCGCATAGCATATTTACTTTCTATAGTAATGCAAGCTTGCCATAGAGATGGACTCCTCTCCCCTGCACTGCTCCAGAAAAATCTACAAAGGCAAAGAAAAGAATACAAGCTGCAAGGTGAGTGGGATTTCAGTCAATGACATTCTACATTTAACAGTACTTCTGGCTCTTCAGTGGAACTACAAAGCACACCATATACTGCCAGAGAGGAAGTTGGAACTTGTAGTTGCAAAACAGATGGAGAGGAATAGGTGACAATTGAATACAAAAAGCACTTAAAGTGGAAGTTTCACCATGTTCATGGTTCCTAAAATGCACCTTAAGAGACAGACTACTACTTATGCGTCATGGGCCATTGCCCACCAGCGTAAAATGTAACAGACATTCCTTGAGGGTGGACACCAGACTATGCATGGTAGTTGCCAATATTTTGCCTACTCTGTATAAATCCATGTCCTCCATGGAATGACTATTCCCTCTCTGGTGGTTAGCCATTGACCTTTCAGCACACAGTATTTCATGGGACCCCATTACAGCATTCGAATTAATGGACCCTTCATTCCCCTGTCAAGCACAGCATTGTTTTATTTCACACTCAAACTTCCCCATATATAGTATGCTGGCTACATTGCCTTCAATGGCGTAATTATAATACTGGGGAAGGGACATTGTAACATGCACTTATAATAAATATATTACTTTAAAGCTTTAATGAATGCACATTTGAAAATGAGTTGTACTAAGATCACACACAGAACAATCTATTTTAAAATTGAGGAAACACATGTGTCAACATTACTGTACTGGTTAGGTATTTGCTATGCAGATTTAATTTGTGTTAGAGTTCATACTGTAGACTTATTTGTTCTGCAGCGCTAGGTCGCAATTAATCTAAATAAATTACAGTGGTACTGTATGTCTTTGAGAATGACCAATGTGAATATAAAACATAATGTATTGTTAATAAATGAGAAGCAAAAAATTTGAAAATTACAAATTTAAAGTCAAAGAAAAAATAATATATATAAAAAACTAACTTGGATCCACAAGAATAGAGGCACAACAAAGTATGATGATTTCCTCATGGAGTTTGCAACAAAATGTGTCAAAAATTGTGACTCTTTAGGTCCATGGTTACAATGACTGATTTACAGTATTATTTAAAAGTGTGTTCCATACAAGTGAAGCAACATTCTGATATCGTGATTGTTCTGGATTACTTACAAACCTTACTTGTTATAAAGAATATAAAATAAATGACAATGATTTTACTTAAAGACAGCTTAATCATACATATATTTTGCCAATGCAGACTTACAACAAAAAACATAGGTTATACCAACAGCAGTAGGGAATACTTGTAAAATAAATTTGTGACGCCCAGTACAGAATAGCAGAATAGCAGTCAGTCAATACTTCATACATATGTAACGGCACCCTGACCCACGTTCTGTGTTCTCTCCACTCTTCTCTGACTGCTCCTCCCTAGCTCTTTCTCTGCTCATTTTTATACCTTATTTTTGTTTATACATCAAATTAATCCAATTAGCCCAATTCGTCTAATTAAAATTTGTACATACTAGGTCTTCATTGGTCATTAGACATAATATTGACATAATTCTGTGTAATATTTTTGATCCCATGTAGAAATCTGACATGATCGCCCATTTAGCCTTCATTTCTGTTACTTGCAGACAAATGCTATCTCCGTTAGCTCATTTGTTTATATAAAACCTGAGACTTGCTGTCAGCTGTTCAGAACATGTTAAAACTTATACATTTTAAACCTATAATTCTTATTGCTAAAACAATGTATATATCAGTTAAAACCTATACATATCTCCACAGTTAATCACACCTGCAGAGAAATAAAACACTAATCTCTACACACTGTTTAATATATCATTTAACATACTTGTAGCTAAAATATAAACAAAATGGCTGCTGTATCAGACACACACTTTCTTACTTTAGAAAGGAAAGGGAAGGCTGAATCCTCTCTAGGCCTGGGGCCATTCGACAAGTGCGGCCTTCCGCAACTTGCAAAAATATATAAATATATAAATATATATATATATATATATTCTCAATCATATCTATATACTCTAAATTGCAGTGCAGGAAAATAAAGTTACATAAGCATGCATATATTTGTGAATTGCTGAAGGAATATGTCCACATATTCCTGTTGTATCAGTTCCATCCTCTGAACATTCTTCATAACTCCGAAGAAAGTTCATATCTCTCATAAATTGCATTGTTTGATTTCTTCTTAATGCATTGGAAAACCTTCTTGAAGCTTTTCACTAATATATAGAAAATCAACATCATAATTATAACCAAAAATATTAAACTTCCTAATGTGTGCATAACATTGATTAATCAACTTCCCACCCATGCGAGTACTGGGATTCAACCAGGTGAATTAGATGTCGGGAATCACACCATCATGTTTATTTCATTCAGCAAATTCAATTTTAAACCGAGTAACTTCATTCAACCTTTATTTTATTATTTATGTTGCATCAAAATAATTTGTGATGTATGTACAACACTGTAACCCATATACCATTTGCAAAGTAACACAATATCCTGAGGTTGCAGCTGTAAGCTAGTCTGTGCTGCACTAATTCAGTGTTTTATTGTTAGAAGATCTCTAACCACAAATCCAAAAGTACTGTCGTATATGTCAGTGAGACTGTTTATCTTAATTCCTGTATCATTCTTTGATTTGCATTTATTCCCTATGTGCCAAATGTTATTATGTTACCAACCTTATAACCTTAGGACAGTGTAAAGAGGTGCTTGTACTTTTCATATACCATTTGTATCTCTCTTTTTTTTCATTCTTACACAGTCATTATTTAATGTTTCTTTTAGATTTTTATATTGTATTACATTAGTATCGAGTAGCATTGTTCTTATAAGAGCTATTCCATAAGAATTTACCGGTAACCTTTTATAAGCCCTATGTCAGCACACATAACATAACCCCTGTGGTAGTGTCCATGGTTTATTAGACAATGTGTTAGAAAAAGCATTATAAGGAACATTACAATGGACACCCTTTTCATCCATGCTTTCTTCTTGCTTGTCACATCCTGCAATATGATGACTGTATGTTTTATTGTACCCCAACATTCCTTCTGTCATTACACAGTATATTAATGCACTCACGCATTCTTCCTTATTAGATTTAGTGTATTTAATGATCTCTAAAAGAGACTTTCCACAATTAAGTTTAGTTTTGAATGGTCCTTTCTGTAAGATTGCGTTAGAAACACTGGTTACCAAATAAGTACTTTCAGCTCCTATACAATTTTGTTACTACACATGATGTTGTCCTGATCATATCTTGGATACACTGTTCATTTTAAATCTATGGAGCCAGTAACATTATTTGGTTCAAGTGTGTGTGTTCTGCATAGTGAGAGAAGTGTTGTTTGATTTGAGTGAAACGGGATAGACATTAACCCAACATTCGCTGAATGACATGGTGACTATATACCCAACAATCAGTCAACCTTATTGTTCTTCCTATGAGCTCATAATAAGTGTCCAGGGAAGAAGTGTCAGTTTGTATAGAGGTGCTGTCTTTGCACCATTGTATACACCTCTTCTCTGAATTTAGACCACAATATTCACATATAAATTTTGGAGTTGGGGACAAACCTCCACACTTTTTCCTCACCAGAATGGCTCTTCTTTCTTGATACTTTGCCAAATGTATCTTATTACCATTCCTGGTATATGAGTCCTTATTCACCTGTATTTTGTTACTTTCATATTGTATGTTTTTCAAACCTTCTAATTATTTTTACAAATGGGCTATTAAGAATTTTTCTCCTCAGTCTTCCTACCATCCTCTGATCTGTACCTATACCTGGGAGTATCAGTAGTAAAATGAGTGTGTGCTTCTTTTGTGGCTCTTAATATGGTTAATACCTTATCCCTTATAATCATAGATTTAAACAAAGGAGTGGAGTCTACCATTAGGACTCTGGCAGTACCCCTAGGATAACGCTCCATACCATCCTTGTCAGCCACCAGTACTTGACAGCCCTCATTCATTAGAAAAAAATAAATAAATAAAAATGCAACAAAAAATAACTGCCTCAATCAATGGATACACAGAGACTTCATCACCAATAGCCCCCCTTTTTTTTGTCTTTGCCCACAATATGCAGAAACACAACTAAGAATATCCCCCAATTCTATGGACCTTATCTTGGTCTGAACTGTGGCTCTGATCAGGTCCATCATCAAATAAGTTTGATAGGTTTACGTCACTGTCAATGATTTTATCTGCACCTCCAGCCAACTCATGGCAGTCTCCATATCCACCTTAGCTAACTTGTACTTAATGTTAGTGTTTACACATTTAATTTTGCTTGTTATACCCATATATTGACACATTGCTTGGAATACCTTCCCTTTCAAATATATAACTCTATCACTTTAATAACACATGGTATACCATATCTGTGCACAAATTCTTGCAACAGTTTATTTGCTGTGAATGATGCTGTACATGATGAAAGATTCCTGTGACAAAATCTAGGTATCTTCCTCAGGAAACTGAATTACTCACAAACAATAAATGGTTAGGAAAATGCAAGGCATCCTTGATACATTAAATCTGATAATGATAATGAGATTAGTTGCAGGAAGGACATGGACATCAGTAATGGTCATCAATTGAATCAACTGAATCATATTAAACAGTTCACTTCTGGGGAATGGTCATAAACAAATTGTTGATTAGAATAAGCAAACATAGCTATAGCAGTAAGCGTAGGTATTAAATCAGTGTCATCTCATACAATAGTCTGTGAGGTACTGATAGATCGGTTGTAATTAATCACCAGCCTAAGTTCATTAGTGTATGTCAGACCCTTGCATTACTGAGATCTCAGGAGACAGAATCCACACACAGTCAGTTTGGTGGTCAAGATTCATCTAACTGTATTACAGAAAAGCATACAACTTGTTCCTAATTATCCCTTATCTTAGAATACATATAAGGGAGCCAAGGCTACATTGTCTACTCATATCTATTTGGCTATACTGCTGATTAACTGCACATTTCAAGACTTGGCCTTGAGCGTTAGTAAGAAAATCATGCTCAATAGTTTTATTAAAGCTTATGAATAACTTCTTCTTAAAGACACACCATCCTGTTACAAAATGGAGTCTTATGTGAATAACTTAACAACAGATTTATCAGTACAATCTTAGTATTGTTGATTAGAATATGCAAGCATAGCTCAGGCATTACATCAGTATCATCATCAGAGACAGCAGTCTTTTAGGAACAAATCTTGAATTAAACAAAATAAAAAAACAAAACAGGAGAAGGAAACAATATTTCTGTAATAAGGAGGTAAGAAGATTTTGGGAAAGAGCAGTGAGGGCCAGGAGTGGAAGAAGAAAGAAAGAGAGCTGTGAGGGTAGGGGAGGAAGAAAGAGGAAAGACATTTGAGGGCAGGGCGTGCCGTTGTCTGACTGCCATCCTGCACTGTAGGTATCATTGTGTAGCTTCTTGTTGCCACACTGTGAGATATTACAATTGTTTGGCTCTATTCTTGGCCAATTTGGATAAAATAATTGTTGCTTTAAAAGCTTCTAAACTGACAGATAAATGTGATAAACATTGTGAAAGGTATGGGTGACCATTTGGACATATTCACACCATTAGAAACAAATCTCACACTCTCAGCATCATACAAGTATTTCATAGTTGAATACATACTTGTCGTCCATAATCACATATGCATTTTTTATTTTCCCTAGATCCTGCATTGCATTAACCTCATTCCCCATTCTCTGCTGCCAAGCTCTAAACATTTTTTTTTTATTACTTGGTTAACCCCTTAACTCATGGCAACTCACTCGATGCCATAGACAATAAATGTCTTTCTTTTTTCAAAATAAAACTCTGTTTTTTTTATTTTTTTCTTCAAGCAGCTAGTCTCCTGTCCTTAAAATGGGAACACTCTCTCCAGTCTCAAAGAAGCTTTACACTTGCAATGAGAAACATAACATTCTTTCTAAGCATAAGTTTGTTAGTGGGGACACTACAATTTGTGGTAACCTACCCATGTATCATTTACCGAATCAGCAAACCAATTCCTTCACCTTCATTCAAATAACCCTTACCATCCAGGTGCTTCACTCGCCATCTCCCTTCTACTCTGAAGCTTTATTGCAGGCTACAGTCAGCTACCTCAGCACATTCATATCACTTGCTCATACCCTCTATATCACTTACATAGAACTCTCTTCAATCCCATACAAATACTTAAACAGTGTAGCCCTTTCAAAAACAAATGGTATTAACTTTTTTCTTTTACTTTAAAATTGTGACACATCTGTCAAAATGAAAACCCCAAAAAACCTACCCTGTCCTATATGTCTTCGTTATCAGATCAACATCTTCACACCACCTGTAACCTGTGCTATCTGTCTTCATTATCAGATCAACACCTTCACATCACCTGTAACTCATTATCAGATATCTGCAAATTATTTCTATACTATATAGCCATGGCCATGGACTTCACTACTTTGTCTATAACATTACCCCTGCAACACACACAATCAGATTTGCATCTCTATCCATATGACTTCCATAAAAGATATTAAAGAAATCTAAAAACAGCTATGTCACCAATGCCTATAACCCCATCTACTAAACATTCACTTAACAACAACAAAAAAACCTAACATTTATCTGTTACAAAAAAACAAGCAATATTTAAATTGACTTTAATTAATTAGTGGAAAAACAAAATCAGCCTCCAACAATGTTATTGAACTTAAAACATCAGTCCAATCCCTCAAATTTTGGAATAAACAAATCAAGGTTACATATATCATAACATATAAGCAGAAACTGATCTATGTTATTCAGACCGTCCGCTAACTCTAACAAGGCAAAATACAAACATCTACACACATCTACCTTGACCACCCAATCAGGGGTTTATACCAAAGGAAAGAAAGGGGAAGAAAGAAAGGTGAGAGAAAGTGCTGGATCACATGTGTTACATACACTGCTATATATGGTCCTGTATTATGTGTGTTTTTTTTTCACTTGTGAAATAGGACCTATTATAATCCCAACTCCGAGTGGCAGCAAGAAGCAATACTTGGGTAGGATTCTTACCAGAAATACTGCCATGAAGATCAGTTACATACATGCACACACCTCTCACACAAAACAAAAAACTAGTTTGCACATTTTTTTTTACCTTAGAAGGAGCAGAAAAAGAACCAGAAGATATTAATACAATTCTTTGATACTTACAAGTTCAAGACACTACTCACAAGAAATTATTATAACATAAAAATCTGTCCAACATCTGACAGATAATGAAATCCCTCAACCACAAAATAACTATCAATTAATAATTTTAGAAATCAACGTATCAACAAAAGAATAATGCAAATACAATCACTCAATTAGCAAATTTAAAGAATACCAATATTTTAAACTTAACATATTTCAGTGGAAGGAGGGCATAGAAATAACATACAACAGAATAACTTTTCTTAGCTACAGGGACACTGCCCAGACTGAGAATGGGGAGAGAAGAAGAAAAAACACACAGCTCATAGCAAAAATCTTCTGTCAAACTGCAAAACTACACTTATAATCACACTATTAAAATCATGTGGGAACACTTACCAAACTTCAAAAACAAAAAAACACATCTAGAACATTTAATTAATACAAGCAAAGTTTGACTTACCACTCCATCAGAGACCGAGAGAGGAGGGGGAGAGGAAAAAACAATATTGCACTTAAGAAAAAAATACATTGATGAGTAAAACAGCTTACTGCCCCTGTAGACTCTATCTCTCTCTCTCCCTCAATCACCGATGCAGAGTGGGTGTCAACTTTGTTATATCTAGCTGGGGCCTCCGTAATTGATAACGCGATTGTTCTGGGTTACTTACAAACCTTACTTGTTATAAAGAATACTGAAATAATTCACACAAATACAGATTCTAAAATAAATGACAATGCTTAAATACAGCTTAATCATACATGTATTTTGCCAATGCAGATTTACAACAAAAAATATGTTATACCAACAGCAGTAAGGAATACTTGTAAAATAAATTTATGACACCTAGTACAGATAAGCAGGATAGCAGTCAGTCAATACTTCATACATACATAAAGGAACCCCTGACCCTCATTCTGTGTTCTCTCCTCTGATCTCTGACTGCTCCCCCTCCCTATTTCTCTGCTCATAATAATACCTTATTTTGTTTACACATCAAATTAATCCAATTAGTCCAATTAATCTAATTAATATTTGTACGTACTAGGTCTTCATTGCTCATCTGTGCTTTAAACATAATATTGACATAATTATGTGTTGTCTTTTTGATCTCATGTAGAAATCTGACATGATTGCCCATTTAGCCTTCATTTCTGCTTCTTGCAGACAAATGCTATCTCTGTTAGCTCATTTGTTTATATAAAAACTGAGACTTGCTGTCAGCTGTTCTGGACATGTTAAAACATACATTTTAAACCTATAATTCTTATTGCTAAAACAATGTATATAGCAGTTTAACCTATACATATCTCCACAGTTAATCACACCTGCAGAGAAATAAAACACTAATCTCTGCACACTTTTTAATACATCATTTAACATGCTTTTTGCTAAAATATAAAACAAAATAGCTGTTGCATCAGACACACACTTGCTTTAGAGAGGTAAGGGAAGGCCATATCCTCTAAAGGCCTGAGGCCATTCGACAAGTGCAGCCTTCTGCAACTCGCACAAAATGTATATATATTCTCAATCATTTCTATATACTCTAAATTGCAGTGCAGGAAAATAAAATTACACAAGCATGCATATATTTGTGAATTACTGAAAGAATATGTATGTCCACATATTCCTATTTTATCAATCTCTTACTGTAAATGTGCTCTTGCTCACATATGATGAATTACAACAGTACCATACAGTATGTTCTTGCAATGATATTTTTGTTAAATATTTTTTAAATAATTGCTACTTCCATACAACATCCTTTTGCCATTGCTTGCTAAAGTACATCTTCTATATAAGTTTTAATGTGTTGTGATAAATGTAACTTCTCCATGAAGTTATGATGTTCTTCTTTAAAATCATAATGCTACAGACTTAAAAGTTGATACTGATTCATATATAACTATCATAGCACTAAACTCTAATTTATGTGCAGTAAGTCCAGTAACACAATTTTATCTTATAAAGCAGCATTTGGATGGTAAGTCTGTACATTAAATAAATGTTTTACTGCAATGACTGGCTCACGGCTGGTGCCAAATTCATATTGCTGCCACTCTTCAATGGCTGCCAGTCTGCAAGCTGCATTTAGCTTGCAGCTGGTGCCAAATGTCACTCACCGCTACTCCTTGACAAGCACTATGTACAGACACACTGTACCAGTGCTGGCCACTGATCTGTCCCACTGGGTACACATCACACTAGGCTGCAGGACTTCCAATACTGGGACCACACACTTGACCCCAGTGCTGTCTACTGCAGTGAAGTACAACTCTACACTGTACATTGACCTGGCTGACAGCACCCCCTTCTGCCAGGCCTGTCATGGCACCCAGTGCATGTGCCCTACTCTTCAATGGCTGCTGGTTTTTGAGATACATCCAGCTCGTGGCTGGCACTAAATGTCACCTGCCACTACTCCTTGACCAGCACTGGATACAGACATACTGTCTCAGTGTCGGCCACTGATTTGTCCTGCTGGGGACACATCCAACCAGGCTGCAGGACTTCCAAAACCAAAATATTTATAGCCTCAGCACTTCAAAACGGGATACATGTAACAATAAATGTGTTAAAATACTGGTAATTTCTTCAGCTTCAGTTATAATGGTTGCAAACCAATGATATGTAGAAACAGAAAAAGATTACTGCGGTAAAAAAGACCAGAAAATGTAAATAGAAAATAGGTAAATAGTAAATAACTTTTCAACACTTGTGAGGTGTATAGGTAATATTCTCAGTATTTTAGAAAAGATGCCATATATGATAAACAACTAAATCTTTTAATAAAGGTAATAAAAAACAACACTTTATCACTAAATATTTAAAATGGATGTTAAATGTGTTGAGAGACAGAATCTTGTATCAGTAAGAAATAATAATTACATAATATAACACTAGATAATTCTCTTTAAACTGCTGAAGCATAGATCAATCACACTTTAGAAGCAGCTGTTAAGCAACAGCTCCCTGTACAAGATGAGACAATTTTTCCTTATTTCTAGTTTACAGAGAAACAGTGTTTCTCTTTTTATGTATACACATGACACGTCTCGGTATCGATCAGCCCATGTGCTCACTCAATGTCCACAGTCCTCTTGTGTGACTGCTCAGTTGTCATGCCAGAGGCTCCCGTGTGGTCTGCAGCAAAGATGAGTATTCCCAAACCTGCACCTCTGTATTCAGCGTCCTTGCCATTGAAGTCCAATGGAAAAACACACACACTATTGAGGATGAAAATGTGGTAATCACTAACGCGTTTCTTCCATTCAGGATTTCTTCAGAGGGGTAACTGGAGAAATCCTGAATGGAAGAAACGCGTTAGGGATTACCACATTTTTATCCTCAACAGTGTGCGTGTTTTTCCGGTGGACCTATGCACTACTGCATGATGCCTTGCTTCACCTGTGGTCTTCAATCTACCTAATACTAGCTGTTAACCACAGAATGCCAGCACCTCCACAGCGAGGACACTGAATACAGAGGTGCAAGTTTGGGAATACTCAGCTTTGCTCCAGACTACACCGTAGCTTCTGGCATGGCTGATAACTACAAATGCCAGCATCTCCACAGCAAGGATGCTGAACACGGAGGTTCAGTTTTGGGATTACTCAGCCTTTGCTGCAGACCACATGGGAGCCTTTGGCATGACAACCGAGCAGTCACACAAGAGGACTGTGGACATTGAGTTAGCACCTGGGCTGATTGATATCCTGATCAGAGATACAGCCTGACTGACCCCAGCCTCCTGCTTGATCCGCAGTTTCCGCATGAGTCCAAGGAACAACTAAGCAGAACAGTGGCTGAAAAGTGAGTTCACACTGTCAGTGTTTAAACTCCTACCTTTTTGCCGACTGTGTGATCTCCCGATTTGAGCTATACAGATAAACATATCCATCAATAGATATACTCATGCATGTTGCTGATTGATTTATCATATAAACTGAGCCATATATCTTAAAGTTTCTGCATTATTACTGGACTTATTTTTGAAAGCTGTATATTACACAAAAGAAACAGTACCCTCTGGAAAAGCACAAAGTGTCATTGTATATAAACACCTAGTGACTTCCTGTTTAAATAGGGAATACTATTATCCATGGGTTCTATACTACCAATTTGCATGGACATTAAAGGAGTGCCATGGTAGCCGGACTACTGTCGAGGAAGAATAAAAATAGGAAAAATCTTTTTTACAAACATCTAAAAATATATATAAATTTTTTCATAACTGTTTTTCACTAGCCGGACGCAGCTATAAAAATTATCTACAGCAGTTTTATTTGAGATGTGTCATGTGTATACATAAAAAGTGAAACACTGTTTCTCTGTAAACTAGAAATAAGAAAAAATTGTCTCATCTTGTACAGGGAGCTGTTGCTTAAGAGCTGCTTCTAAAGTGTGATTGATCTATGTTTCAACAGTTTAAAGAGAATTATCTAGTGTTATATTATGTAATTATTGTTTCTTACTGATACAAGATTCTATCCCTCAACATATTTAACATCCAGATTAATTATTTAGTGATAAAGTGTTGTTTTTTATTACCTTTATTAAAAGATTTTGTTTTTTATTATATATGGCATCTTTTCTAAAATACTGAGAATATTACCTATACACCTCACAAGTGTTGAAAAGTTATTTACTATTTACCTATTTTCTATTTACATTTTCAGGTCTTTTATACTGCAGTAATCTTTTTCTGCAGGACTTCCAACATTGGGATCACACACTTGATCCCAGTGCTTACTGCTGCAGTGAAGCACAGCTCCATACTGTACATTGCCCTGGCCAATGGCTCCCCCCTCTTCCACGCCTGTCATGGCACCCAGGGCATGTGCCTTGCTCACCCCGCCCTCGTTACACCACTGCTTTGGGGATCCTGGCTAATAGACCCCACTGCTAGTTCTGGAGCAGGGCACTGTGCCACCCTGTGCTGGCCACACCCTGGAACACAATATGCCATGACATCACGCCAAGAAGGGAGTCTGTCGGGACCAGGAAGTAGAACACTCCCCAGAGCATCCTTAGGCAGCTCTATAGGCTGCAGGGTGAGTGCCTGGAGAGTCCAAAGGGAACTCTGTTCAAATCTGTAGTAGCACTACTGTCTGCAGGGTGCCATTCCAGAGAATACAGAAACATCCAAAAAGCTTTATTTTCTATCTCTGTGTGCCCACTGAGAACTGCATAAAAAGGCATTTTGGCTCCTTGCTTTTGCCAGGGGCCCTTTATCTCACTAACATGTCCCTTAGGAGTTTGTCCTGTCCCACTAATGCCATTAAGCTAGCCCTCTTGTCTCCTCCTAGTTTTGTAACCCCAAACACTTCCATGTAGAGAGTGTGTGCACATCCTCATTCCACTGTTTTGTTTATCCTGTGTGCATCCTGGATTGTGTAGGTGAAGAAGACAGGGTTTTGTTTCTTCACAGGTTAGTCACACAGATCCACTGATTCACCACTTCTACAAAACAACCTCCTGTGAAAAATTAGCCACAGCTTCCCCCCACACTATTGTACACTTTGCTAACCATGTACAGATACTAGAGAATTTAGGATAATAAAAGTGACACATTCTTTTCATGAGCAATTACAAACCTCTTGGCTGATGATAAAACAGTTATGTGCATTACACTCTTATCAACAATTATGCAAACATTGACAGCATACACAGTAAAAACTCTACTCAGGCAGCTTGTACAGACAAGGGGAGGGTGCAGGAGAGGAATCTTAAGTAGCTTCAAGCAGGAGAGTCCTGAGGAAAAAAATAAATAACAATGTTGTTGCATCTTGTGTTCTGTCCATTAATTTCTGTAACATCAATGTGTTTTTTTTTTAAATCATTTAATCTTTTAATTTTATTGAATTAAACATAAAAATAATGTGTCTTTCATGGTGCACACATGTTGACATAATTATATAGTTGTTTTCGTAAACAACATGTTTTGCACAACATTTTGAATGGAAAGAATGCCTTTTTGCAGATAACACAAATGTATACATCAGGGTAGACACACCAGGAGGGGGTAAAACAAATGATTTATGATCATGCACAGTGGTTCTCAAACTTGGCCCTCAGGACCCCACAAAGTTCATGTTTTCCAGGTCACCCAGCAGGTGCACAGGTGTTGTCATTACGCACAGACACATTTAAAAGAGCCACAGATGTAGCTAATTATTTCACTAGTGATTCTGTGAGGAGACCTGCAAAACATGCACTGTTTGGGGTCCTGAGGACCGAGTTTGAGAAACTGTGGGCCTGATTCAGAGCCAGACACTATTTGCGGACGGTCGTTCTGAAATAGGGGCCGGATATTTAAATGAAGCGCTCGCTCTTTGCGGTCTGTTGACGCCTCTATGTCTCAACGAGCGAACAAAACATGCGCTCGCTATTTTGAAAAAATGCCCCCTGGCCGCTCGCATCATACGTCATCTCCGCTATTTATTAGATTAGTACATCGAACGGCATATGAACTGCGCGCCATTCTTGTGTTAGCATTTTCCTGCCGCAATCATGCGAGCAGTTCAGGCTAAAAGACAACCAAGTGATGTTGTCGATGACGCTGCTTTGTTAATTTTGCACTCCCATTAAACGCCCGTTTTGACCGTTTGGCATGCCTGCGTTTGGATCTCCACTCCCCGTTTTCAAGCACCTTCCCCTGTTACCACCCACAAACGCCTCATTCTGTCACTCATATTAGCAGGCATTCGCTATTTTGCGAGCACACGATTTCCGACCGCACTGACTGGTTGGCGCATGCACATTACAGCCCATACGCATGGGCAGATGTGCGAACATCGCTCGGAGCAAACGAGCGGCTGCTTACGAGTGGCTCTGAATCAGGCCCTGTGATCTAGCAGAATGGTCAAGAGTATGGCAAGTACAATGTAATGCCAAAACAAATGGAAAATCATGCATTTGAGTCTCAAAAACCCAAAGCCTAAATATAGTACTAAAGGTACTATAATGGACACTACTGAGGAGGAAAGGGATTTAGGAGTCACAATATCAGGTGACTTAATCGGAAGTATGCAACAATAAAAATCAATGAGAAAGGCAAGTCAGATGTTTGGTAACATAAAGACATTCTTTAGACTACTAATTAATCTGCTCTAAAGGGTAGATGTACTTTGCTCTTGGAAAGTGATAAATTGGAGAGTGATAAAATACCAACCAATCAGCTCTTAACTGCCATTATTTAAACACAGCCTGTAAAGTGACAGTTAGGAGCTGAGTGGCTGGTAGTTTTTCACTCTCCAATTTATCACTTTTCAGAGCTTAGTACATCTCCCTGCCTATGTATACAATCTATGGTATGTAGTTATGTGGCTGCAAGGCTGCCGGTCACAATTCCGATGTTGAGATAGTGATGCCAATCATAATACTGATGCCGGAATACAGGATGATGCGGGCCCTGAAAGAGTTAAGTCCTGGGCGCCCGTCCTCTTAGCCTTGGGGGGGAGGGTTAGGTTTATGGCAACCTAGGGGGAATTAGGGTTAATCACTCCTGGGGAGGGTTAGGGCTAGGCTAGGGGAAATTAGGGTTAGGCTCCCCTGGGGGGAGGTTAGGGTTAGGCACCCCCCTGGGAGGGTTAGGTTTAGGGAGCAGGAAGGGGGGGTTAGGTTTAGGCACCTCTGGGGAGGTTAGGGTTAAGCACCCCTAAGGGAGGGTTAGGGTTAAGGGGGGAGAAGGGAGGGTTAGGTTGCTTATGTGCTGCTGTTAGGCTTTCCTCCCTTCGGCCAGCCGCTGTCGGGATTTGACCTGGCGGCTAAACATCCGCTAGCATTTCAATCCCATTCCCAATCTATGATAACACAGAATTTACCTAAACTAGTTTGTATCTATGCTGATCTGAATATTTTATGATACAATGTCTACCCTGTATGTTGCATTTAGAGAAGTTTTTATGGATATATTCAAGAAATTCAGCATGATACAAGGATTGACAGACAAGTTTAAGATTTTATTTGGAATGTGTTTTATATATATATATATATATATATATATATTATACAATTTAAATCGAATCATAAGGTTTAAATAAATTTAATTTGATTGTTTTAAAACAATTTTTATATTTAATAAACTGATTTATACAAATATACTGGACTGATGGAGAATTCTTTATAGGATACATCAGCGCAGCTACATTATTTACCTTATTAGGAGTTACGCACAATTCCATGTGTGGATGGATCTCATGGTTTGTTTGTTTTTTTATCAAACTGCACATGTGCTGGAGCCTGAAAATAAAACTTAGAGTAATTACAGGTGATTCGCAGTTAAACAGATCCCAGTTGTATTTCCACTTGCGGCTGAGTGAGTGTATCTGGGTAGCACATAGGATAAGTGTGATGTGGGTGTGTACTGTAGATGAATAGCATGCTATTCAGAGGTGACCATATGCAGAGATATTTCAGACAGATCCCTTGCAGAAAGGATAAGGCTTGTGCAAAGGCTTGCTGATGATGATGGCTACATACACAGGAGGTTGGATGGGGGTAGTGCAGTTGCATAGATGCAGTCAACTTCTTAATGGAGGCATTTATTTTTTAGCACGTGAAGCAGGCAAATTTGTGGCCACTTTACATGCAATTCTGAATTAGACCCATTGTTTAAAAACATTAGCAGAATTGAGGCATGCGATTAGGTTTTTTAGTGATAGGTGACCTGGGCAAATGCAAGAGGGGGATTTCAAATCTTTATTTTAGAGTGAATGCAGCCAGTCCATGAAGAGGGCATATTTAGCACTTAAACTATAGTCTGTCTCATGCAAAATGCAGTGTATGTAAAACTTTAGGCATATACAGGGCCAATGATCACAGTAAGCCATTAGATGTGGCTCTATGGTCAGACCTGGATGTTTTTTATTCAGACGTGGGCACCATTCCACCATCCAAGTCCTCTACTCTGCGGAGAAATGGAGCAAGTCTGGGAGTCTTGAGGAGTGGCAGAAAAACCAGCCAGCCTTGGACAAACAGTATATGTACGCATTGGTCTCCCTAAATGCTGGATAGCAATACAGAGTAAATAAATAAAACTAAAGATGGTCTTTCTGTGTCAGACATATTCACCTGACATAAAAAATTTAAGTTGTCAGGAAAAGGTTAAACATTACTTAATAAATATATATACATAATATAACCAGAAAGGGACAAAACTGAGCTTTCTAAGAACATATTCTTCCACCTTATATTAAGATGCCTGTTGCTTCTGGCCAGCAGCTGCTCACTAGTCTCTAGTCTGATGCTCTGATTGAGTGCTCAGACACAGGCCCCCATGTCCAGGTGAGCACACGCCGCATATCCTGCACCCATATTTTTAATACTTACCACTCTGCATCTGGAGTCCCACATAAGCGCCAGTATGAGTGCTGTCAATCACCTGGAAATTGGCCACCGCAGCCATTTTTCTGCCATTTTGAGCATACACAAAAGGGAAATCACTGGGAAAATGGCCACAGAACCATTTTCCTGGTGACCTGCACATGTACTGTAGACTCTGGGCACCAGTGGCGTAACTAGGGTCTGTGGAGTCCATGGCAAGTTGTAGAATTGCGCCCCCCCCACACACACACACAAACACATAGCAAAATATATTTGCTAACAGTAAAAAAAAGGGCATAGTCACATAACAAAGGGGTGTGGCCACTGAAAATGGGGCATGTCAACATGGCATGCCACCCATTTCTTGTCACTCTATGAACATTCCTTTCCATTCCATATTCACCTTACCTATATGGTAGTTTCTCACAATGTGGAACCTCTGAAGAAATGTATCCTCCCTTCAGTCGGTATTCACTATTCATGTAGGTAATATCATCTGGAAGATGCCTATTTTTGTAGGAATATTAAGAAAGTCATCATCATACAACAGTGGTTCAACCTGACTCATTCCACCTGTGTAACTTCCTTCCCCCTGCATCTCTCAGCCATACAACCCCTGCATTGTCTCTCAGCACACCATTACCTCCTGCCTGCATCGTCTCTCAGCCACACCATTGCCTCCCCCCTGCATTGTCTGTCAGCCACACCATTGCTTCCTCCCCAAGTCGACTCTCAGCACACCATTGCCTTCCCCTGCATTATCTCTCAGCACACCATTACTGCCCCCCCTGCATCATCTCTTAGCCACACCATTACCCCCCCTATTCCCCACCCTGCGTTGTCTCTCAGCACACCGTTGACTCCCTCCCTGAGTCATCACTCTCAGCTACACCTTTGCTTCCCCCCTGCATCATCTCTCAGCCACACCATTGCATCCCCTCTTCGTCATCTCTCAGCACATCAAAGTCATCATCATACAACAGTGGTTCAACCTGACTCATTCCCCCTTTGTAACTTCCTTCCCCCTGCATCATCTCTCAGCACACCATCACCTCCCCCCTGCATCGTCTCTCAGCCACACCATCACCTCTCCACCTGTGTCATCTCTCATCCATACCATTTCCTTCCCCTGTGTCATCTCTCAGCCACACCATTGCCTCTCCCTGCATCATCTCTCAGCCACACCATCACCTTCAACCTGCATCATCTCAGCCACTGCATTGCATACCCCATTGCATCCCCCCCGCATTGTCTCTTAGCACACTGAAGTCATCATCATACAACAGTGGTTCAACCTGACTCATTCCCCCTGTGTAACTTCCTTCACCCTGTGTCTCTCAGCCACACATCCCTTACATCATCTCTCAGCACACCATCACCTCTCCAGCTGTATCATCTCTCAGCCACACCATTGCCTCTCCCCGCGTCGACTCTCAGTACACCATTTCCTCCCCCCTGCATTATCTCTCAGCCACACCATTGCCTCCCCCCTTGCATCATTTTTCAGCCACACCATCACCTCCCCCTGCATTATCTCTCAGCCACACCATTGCAACCCCCCCTGCATTGTCTCTCAGCACACCAAAGTCATCATTATACAACAGTGGTTCAACCTGACTTGTTCCCCCTGTGTAACTTCCTTTCCCCTGCATAATCTCTCAGCACACCACCACCTCCCCAACTGTGTTATCTCTCAGCCACACCATTGCCTCCCCCAGAGTCAACTCTCAGCACACCATTGCCTCACCCTGCGTCATCTCTTAGCCACACCATTGCCACCCCCCTGCATCATCAGCACACCATTACCTCCCCCCTGATTCATCTCTCAGCCATACTATTGCCTCCCCCTGTGTCATCTGTCAGCACACCATCACAGATACACACACACACTGATTCAGATAAAAACACACACACTGACACAGATACATATACACTGATGCAGATACACACACACACATATTGACAGAGACACTGACACAGAAACACACAGACTGACATAGACACATGCACTGATACAGATACACACACACTGATACAGATACTGACATAGACACAGACACACACATTGACACAGACACTGACACAGAAACACGCACACACACATAAACACTGACACACACACACACACACTGACATATACAAACACACAATGACACAGACACACACACACACCTCTATCACACAAATGCACAAGCCCCCACCCCCTGCTGCAGTCCTCTCCCACCATGGGCAAAAAACTTAGACATGCCTGAGTTCTCCAGAGCTGAAAGAGCGCCTGGGAAGGAAGAGTCACTCTGTCACCCAACAGCTCTCAGGATGAGAATGATTGCCTGGGAGGGGCTGTGCACTTCTAGCACCCCCTACAGTCAGCACCAGCTGACACAGTTGCCTGCTCATTACATGATTAGACACCTTTTCAGTCCAGGGTCAATGGTGGTGAGAGGGGGCAGGCGGTGCGGGTACAATGCCCTGGATGGCAGTGCTTCCCTCTGCTTGGCCTGCCATGGCACCCAGGGCACATGCCTTGCTCGACCACCCCTTCTTACGTCACTGCTGGGCATACTCTAGTGCCTAGAGTCTACTGGAGCAGCACTGCACTAAGTGCGCTGCTGGCCACTGGAGAGAGAGGAGAGGGCTCTGGACAGGGACTGCATATGGGCCCCCCTGGCTCAAATCCAAATGCACAGCAGGCTTGAAAGAAGAAGCTGCAGCCATCAACTCCATCTCATCCCTTATACTGAATGATGTGGCCATAGCTCTAACAAATTATTATAATTTCACTGCCATGGTCATGATTTGCATTGCTGGCCATGGGTGGGGCTTTTCCAGGTAACTGGAACTGCCCCTGTGGTTTCCTATGTATGAGTATACTGTAGGTCTCTATGTATTGATTTTTACACTTACCATGATAAAGTGTACATGTGTTTAGCCCACACACCGCACCAGAAAGGTATAGATAATTGAAGTAAAACAAGAGTTTTTGACCTCAAATTGGTTACCAAAAAAAGCTTGATGAATGTTTATTATGCTAAACACTTGGATGTAGAACTTGTTATAGGTTTTTGCTGGCTTGGTTCCCCCCCTTTATTTTCTCCACACTAAATCCTGTGGTAAGCCTTGGGTAAGATATATCTAGTAGAAGAACTATTTCTGCTACCTTTTCAGGGCCAGAGACTATGGGCCCCACACTTTAGGGGCACTGCGACAATGGATAAAAATAATATTGATTTGATCTTGAAAGAAAATCACTAACAAGCTTTCTTAAATTGTTTCCAAAAGATAAAAGGAATTATTCAACTCTAAGAAACGTATACTTTACATTAGAGGCTATATAGAGAAAATACCGTATTAATGTAATGTACCCATTAACAACTTAATGTACATAAACCACAGGCATTAGATTCACATTACAGTTTGTCTCTTAAAAGGTCATCTTCTGTCAGCTGTCAGTTTGTAAAAGATTTTTGGTGCAACCTAGGACGGTTTAGTAAAATTGTTGGTTGGAAAAATAAAAAATGTATTCAAAGATAATTTGCGAGGGGCCCTAAATTTGACTTCTTAGGGCCTCCACAGGGTTTAATCAGGCACTGGCCAGAGAGTAGCACCCCACTAGAAATGTTAATGCACCAAAACCTGCTCTTCCATAGTTCAAAGGTGCATTTTATCGCACCCCTATGGATACATACATCAGTATATTTATGGTACATTGGAGTCTGTGAGTTCAACAGAGGTATCAGTAACCAGGAACAAAACCCATTACCTGAATCACTGTAATGATACAGGGTAAACTTGCTGGCATCAGTAAAACTTTATTGCATTTAGGAAACTCAAAGTATATACCAAAAAATATTATGTTTTTATTACAGTATTGCATTACATTACAATTCAATTACAATATTTTTGACACTTTGCCCTAAAAACACAAGTAACATAAAGAAGTATGTCTATAATATTCTAGGAACAATAATTTAGGAGTCTTAACACTTAAGTGCCTTAAAAATTATGGTGGTGTAATCCTAAACACTTGTGAGTTTACAGACTGAAAGGAGCCTGTGGCCATAAAGTGTAGGGGAAACAATAATTTGTACAGCTCAGAGATTGCATAAATACTTCATAGGCTGTAAATCATCTCTAACTTGATCATAAAGATTGAGTAGGTTTGTACAATCAAAATCATAAGAAAAATTTGAACAACATTCAGATCTGAGGAGTACAGTGCAAACCAAACAAGAAAAATACCTAAGTCCTAATATAATAGGGTGAGAGTTTAGAAAAAGTAAGCGTTTAGTAGTAAACTCTCACACTTTTTTAACTCGGCCAATGCAAACTTGCATGTATTTAGACTTAAAATGCTCACAATTGAACTCTCATCCAGATGTTTACCGGTTTTGAAGATAAAACTTGACCAATGTAAGAATTTGCTGATAAACTCTCACATTTTCTAAACTCTCATCCTATTACATTTGGTCCCTAGCGTGGGTCCTGGTTCTGGTGATGACAATTTTCTGACTCCTGCACCTCTCAGTGCGGTGAAGGGACTCACTGAAGCAGATGTCAAAAACATTCCCCAAAAGTGCCATTTTTTCAACAACACACATAATTGCATAGAGCTGTAACATGTGTGCAAATATTTGTTTATTTATTTATTACCAGTTATTTATAAAGTGCACATTTGATGCAGCAGTGTTGCTAACATATCCTAATGCAGCAGGAGGCATCTGGTGTACATAGATGCAGCCATTGCATCACTTGTGAGACCACCTGCCATCTGAGTATCCCTCAGGTTACTCAGATGTCCATCTTAGAACCGTAGCCACAGCACTCACAGAAAACATGGACAACACACCCCATTTCCAGGAATGCTGCCTGGGTCCACTCACTCCCTGTCCCCAAGCGGCAGCACATGCACAGTACAGGTCCTACACATGCCCCAGTCTTCTAACATTGGAGCAGTATGCTAACCATCGGGTTTGCATACTACTTTGAAACATATCCTTGGTACCCAATCCTTAAAACACATATATAACATTTTATATCCTTCAAGTTCAACCAGGACTTTGAGTGGTCCTGGAAAGATGGTGGAACTCATTGCCCCCACTGCTGCCCCACCGCTCCCACACATATTAGATGGAGCTACTCTGAGATGGTGCATTTCCAGAGGCACAACTAGGGTTGATGGAGTCCAGAGCAAATAGAAAAATGTTGTCCCTTGAAAATTGTTCTTTAAAACTCTGGCTGTGTATTTATTTTTGTGCTGAAATACACATTGGAAACACAAATAAGGGACATGCAAGTGCATGGAATAAACTCAATATGACTGGGATACCATCTGAGCGTACACACTCATGCACTGTTGCATATACGAAACTTTAAAGTAAATAGCTGGGGGCCAGGGGTCGCTTGGGACCCCAGAAGCTTAAGGGACTATCGAAGTGTAAAATAAATATTAGGTACTTTTTTAAAACTCCTGCCACCAACTGAGACTACAATGTTAGGGCACTTGAAAAGAAAAAAAAGGTTCTATGGCATCAGTGTCATTCTTATTAATTCTGCCATCTTCTGAGGTTTTTTTTCATTTATCTCCCAAGGCTTTGTCACTTGGGTGACCCTATGTATTACCTATGTTTGAGTCTATCTGTAATGGGTGACCTCTGAAGAAGTTGAGCCTTTCTATACAAACCATGTTTTGAGCCAGTATTCAGTATGCATATTTATTTATTTATTACCAGTTATTTATATAGCGCACTCATATTCTGCAGCGCTTTACAGAGAATATTTTGGCCACACACATCAGTCCCTGCCCCAGTGGAGCTTACAATCTATGTTCCCTATCACATGCACACACATACACACTAGGGTTAATTTTTGTTGGGAGCCAATTAACCTACCAGTATATTTTTGGCATGTGGGAGGAAACTGGAGTACCCGGAGGAACCCCACACAAGCACAGGGAGAATATACAAACTCCGCACAGGTAGGTCTATGGTAGGTATCGAACCGATGACCTCAGTGCTGTGAGGCAGTAATGCTAACCATTACACCATCTGTGCATATAGGAGATCATGTTGTACAGAAGCCACCTGTTTGAGTAGGAATAGTATGTCATCTTCATACAACACAGGTTCAATCAGATAATGGAAGTTTTGGGGCAGGGCAAAATGTGAACTTCCCTGTTAAAACAACCTGCATCTCTCCAATACCAATATCTTGCATCTTTTCAACACCACCTTACAGTGTCTCACCAGCGCCATCCCTGCTGCATCCCTCGGTCACCAGCCCCCCTTGAAATTCTTCAGCACCATCCCACCCTGCATCTCTTCAGAAACATTCCCCTTCATTCTACCAGCGTCTTCTCCCTGCATCTATCCAAAACCAACCCCCTTGTGTCTCTTTAGCACCAACTTCCCCTGCACCTATTCAGCATCATCTCATACTGCATCTCACAAGCATCATCTCCCCTATGTCTCACCAGCATCATCCACTCCTGGTTGTCTCCAATGCCATCCCCTAGAGCCATACGCCCTGCGTTTCTTCACCATTATTTTCCTGTTTCTCACCAGCATTATTTCACTGTGTCATCCCCCCTGAATCTCTCCAACACCATCTTTTCAGCATCATCTTAATGGTTCTCACCAGCACCATCCCCACTGCATCTCTTGAACACCAACCCCTCTTGCGACTCTTCAGCACCAACACACGCCACATCTCTTCAGCATCATTCCACCTGCATCTCACCATGTCATTGCCTTGTGCCTCTTCAGAGTCATCCCTCCTGTGTCTCACCTGTATCACACCCCACACCATCTTCCTGCTTCTCTCTGGCTCACCCAACCAGTATCTCTTAAGCAGCTCACCCGACCTGTGTTAACCAATAGCTCACCCCACCTGTGCCCCTCTATCAAGTCACCTTAATGAAATACTGTAACTTGTATTTGGTGATTGGTCACAGCCTGCAGTTCTGTCTTGTCCAGTGTTACCTGCCTGGCTCTGGAGTGCTTGTGCAGTGATTGCAGTTCCACAACACAAATGCCGTCAATATCCTCATTGGTTCTACTTGAAGTTCTCCCCTCTCTGTACACTGTGAGAAAGAGACAGACATACATACTGTCACTGCATTTCTTCTTCGTCGGCATCCATAGAAGGGGGAGGCACTGTAGTGCTGCCTGCCTTTCCACCAATCTATTAATATTGGTGGTTTGGCATACAGTGTGTCATCCACAACAGCAGTGCAGTTACTGCAGGAAAATAAACTTGCTGGCTCTTCCTTGTTGGTGTTTATTTTTGCATGTTGGTTTGTGGAAATTGTTCCTTAATTATTTTGTTTGAATTTAGGTACTCTTTGGTACTCTTTCATGTTCTGGGTGTCTAATTTCCCCACTGCCTGGAACACATTCCTTTTCAAGGGGGCTAGAGAAGTGAGATGGTTTGGTAACCATGGCATATGTCAGTAATTCTTGAAAGATAAGTTAGCTAAGGTGGCTAAGTATTTTAGTACTCAGAGAGTGTTGATTGTCCATTTGTATGGAAATGACCTCAGGAAGAGAACATCTCTTGACTTGATTTTGGTCATTGTGCATGATTTGGATTTAGATGTGGAGTTCTGGTTATCTTGTAAACTGTTGCGGTCAGCTATTGTGCCCAGGCATTTTATTTATCAGTGTTGGCAAAGTGGTGTGGAGTTCATGTCAGCCAAAGTGACAGTAAAATGAATGATATCCGGTTTATATACTGTAAACTGGCATTATAGTGGTTTATGGCTTGATATGCCCCCATAATAGCAATTTACAGAATATAAACCTGAAAGCATTCATCTTATTGTCATAATCTATTATGAGTCAATGATCAAGATTTTCTCTCTGTTGGTTTGTGATTTTTGCTCCATTCACTACTTAACATTCAGTCTGCTTACCACATTCTTTCATTTCCATTCACACTTCAATGCAATCTACCAAATTTGGGATTATATTTACTATATGGGGAGGTTGCATTTTCAGTTATTTTTCTGCATTTTAGCAGCAAAATTGCATATAACATATTTACTAAAGTCGAAACCATCAAACTCCCACATAGAATCCACATTTTAGAAAACATTACAATATCAGTTGACCATCAATGTTTTCACCATTAAAAGTATAACCTCCCCCAGATTTATAAAGCATTGGTTATAGAAACCACTCAAAAACTTTTGAAACACCCACCCAAATAAATAACTAGCTACTATTAGGCAAGATGGTGTGGTAAAAACTCTACATTCAAACAAATTCAATTGGTCAAGGCTTCATCATAATGCCTGTTAAAGGGCATATAGACAATGTTTAATACTATGGTACAGCACTCCAGCACCTAACTGGGAGGATCAGAACATGAATAGCACCAGCAGCTGGTTCTTTAGGGAGAGGGTAAACCTCAAATGCAAGGTCAAACAGATGTTCCGACTCAATCGTACCAACAAGATCACTCTGTATGACCTTGTTAATGAATATTTTGAGCTAGCATTGGCAAAATTAAGATCTGTGATAGGCATGTAAAAAAAGCTGTGTGCTCTTAATGTTTTTCCCACTTGAGTCAGTAAAATATTGAGTATTGTACATAAATCAGCCAACAGTCTCATGTTATCTCTCCCCGGTACTGATAGTCCTAAAGGTTATCTTATACTCCTCAATCTGCTTTCCCAGCCATGAGTCATAGTGGCATGAGCTAAGAGTAGTTTTCTATAGTCTTGCAGGCATCTAATGGCCTGGGAGCTATAGACTGCACACAGATTGCGCTGAGACTACCTAGATAGAGTGTTGAGGATTTAATTATAGATATCATGTCTATTATCTTCATACACATAGTCTGTAATGCAGAAAAAAATTTATATTGTTGCTAGCTATAATGGCTTATGTCACAATGCCTTTTTCCTGAGTTAGTCATCCCTTCATCATAAATTTGAGAATGGTTTAATGCTGGTAGGATGGCTACTGATTTGTTGTTTTATGCCTTTTTATTGTATTTGTCTATGATAATGAATAATCTAATATGTTTTATTTTTCAGCAAAAGGTGATCCGGCCTATAGCTGTCACTGCTGACACTACCACAGACTCCAGCTGAAAATAAATAAAATGAGGATCAAAGAGCAACAAGATGTGTGGTAGAGCGCACATTTGAATTATTAAACTAAGGGCAAAATGTAGTAAGGTCCAAGTTTGGGAAATGTGCGAGTATAGCGCTATACTCGCACATTTTTAAAACTCACCCTATGTAATAGGGTGCAAGAACATGCAAACACGCATGTTTCTCACACTTCCAAAACTCGCAATGGCAAAACTTGCATCCAGATGTTTTGCCAATGTTAAGATACATTTCGGCCAATGTAATAGTGCAAGTTTTACTTTTTACTCGCACTATTTACTTAAAACTCACAAAAAAATAGACTTGCTTCAGGCTAGCAAGTATAGCCTGAACAGGTGTGAGTTACACAGAGGCATGCACAGATCAGTGAGATCTGTGCATGCTTCTTTGTCAAAAAAACTAGAAAGTGTTAAATAAAAAAAAATTATGTGGGGACCCCCCTCAAAAGCACAACCAGCAACGGATTTTTCTGAGCTGGTCCTGGTTGAGAAATACAAAGGACAAAAGACATATTTTCAACAATCAGCACCAGGCTCAGTGAGCCATCCCTGGTTTTAGAAATACAGGAGACAAAATGAGTAGGGGTCACCACTAATTATCCACAACCAGAAATGGACTCTTTCTAGTGGAGGTGCAATGCCAAAGCTGTGGGACCCACTTCACGGGTCCCCCAGCTAAAGCATTATCATCTTACACTAGTCAGCCCAGACACGGTATATTTATCAGAGCTTGGAGAGAGATAAAGTGGAGAGAGATGAAGTAATAACCTATCAGCTGCTACTGTAACTGTAATTTTACATTCTGTGTTTTTAAAATGACAGTTATGAGCTGATTGGTTTGTACTTATCTCCACTTTATTTCTCTCCAAGCTTTGATAAATTTAACCATGTGGGGTGTATTCATCAAAGCTTGGAGAGAGATAAAATTGTGAGAGAGTACCAACCAATCTGCTCCTAACTGTCACTTTACACGCTATTTTTAAAAAAATGACAGTTAGGAGTTAATTGGTTGGTACTTTATCCTTTACAATTTTATCTACAGTATCTCCAAGCTCTGATGAATTCTTCCCAGATGGTGTGCTGAGTGTTTCCAAGAACATTATTTATGGGGTCCATACATCAGCAATTTGAAAAAAATGATTCAACAATTCTGTGTTTTTGTCCCCCTGATCTCACATATCTCCAATCCACAAATATTCGCCCAGTGATTTGCAGAACATTTTCAGCAAATTATAAATCTGACAATCTTAAAAAGGCTCATCATTTTACTAGTAATTGTTGGCAAATCAGCTTATCATTACCATTATAGGCAAAACTAGACATTTGGTGGTTCCATTTACAACTCCTCACCAGAACTTGTGTTACCTTGACAGTTTGGTACTCTGGCTCATGACCATTAGTTACGCAGTAAAGTTTTCTAGTGTCATCTCTATTCACAGGTCATGCTTTCTGACTCCCACCATTCTTTCAATCATTTGTTTTTTTCAATCAAATCAACATCAGTTGGCACCCAGGTCAAAAATGGCATTTAAAAAAAAAATATTATACTGGTACTCAAATACACACAGGAAAGGGAAGTCTGAGTGTAAGGCAAGACATCAATATGATAGCAATGAATACCATGGTCAGAATGTACTAAGCATGACTTCCGCGATGCGGTACATCCCATCACTCTTCAAGTACATACCGTGTTTGATATCTGGCTTCTGCCGTATGACATGAGGAGGACGGTAAGGCAGTGAGCAACTGTCTGTACTCACCATCTGCATGCTGCACTGGGTGCTGAGCTGACAGCAGGGCAGTAGATACATTTAAGGGATCTAGTAACCATCATATAGCGGGTCCCACAATGCCACAGTCTGCCTCCACTCCTGTCTATAGTTGAAGTGGAAGTGCTGTTTATAATCCTCTCTCTAAGCCATATTATCATGCCAGCGCCCCCTACAGGTAATGGGTGGCTCTGTGCATACCCGGACCACCACATAGTTTCACCTATGGTTACCATACACTAGCAATATATAGCCCTGATTGGGAAGTGAAATGCAGCATGTTGGACAACCTGATTTACCGGTTCTGATCACTTTCCAGTCTGTATCAGTAATTGGTGAACCCCATACATTGCAGATATGTATGGGGTTGCAGATATGTTAATGCAATCATTTGCAAATTGGGTACTAGTCCCATTTGATTGCCTCTTATAATGGGCCCTTCATTTTCTGCATATGATCTGCTACCAGTTGTTTTGTTTAATACACTGTGACATATGAGTTTAAAAACATTAATGTTTTAGTGTTTCCTCCTCATGCACTCACAAATTCCTCCTGGGTGGCACTATCAACTACTGTATAGTGGAACAGCTGTCCTGGACTCCTGGAAGCACAAAAACACGGGCTTTAAATTAACTTACCAGGTACTTCATCATGAGAGCTTGCTCTTGTAGTTGAATTGTATATTATTTTTTGTAGTGCTATGAAAAAGCAGCAAAAAATTATTAAACAATTGGTTTGGAAACCCTAAAGTGTGCCTACTTACCTTTAAGACATATATTAAATTTAAATGCTTTAAAATTGTTTATGTGCTTAGCTATATATATGGGATACATTCAATATCCTGAGGCAGGGGATGCCGGGGCTTAGAATACCACCTCCAGAGATACGTTCAACATCCCGGAGCAGGGGAATCCCAACAACTGTCAGAATTCTATCACCAGCATCCTGATAGCCGGCATCCTGAAGGTAATTAGCGGGGTTGGGAGGAGGTTTAGGATAAGGGGTTAGGCGCTAGGGGGAGGGTTAGGGATAGGCACTGGGAGGGAGAGTTAAATATATGGTGCATCGAGAGGGGGAGCTTAGGTTCAGACACCCAACAACTGTCGGCAACCTAACCTTGTCAGGATGCCGGCATCAGGATTTTGACCGCCGGGATCCCAAGCGCCGGCATCTAATAACCATCCCATACAGTATGTATTTGAGAATAATGCATTTAAACAAACATTGGACTTCTAAAATCATTTAAAATGGACACTGTCCAGTCTGTTGCAGTGGAAGGTGGTACATCCGAGTAATGACCATTTATTAACAACCAGCACACTGGGCTCAATAGATGGATATGCAGCATGCTAAGCTAACACTAGCAGCTTCTTGAAGGAGTGAGAGGCAATACTGTTTAAGTACACTCTATCTACTGATACAAAATCCATCTATTGAGCCAAGTGTGCTCATTCACTTCATTCCCTATAAGCTATTTTAGGATCATCAGATTATTGTGCCGTGATTTTTCTGGTTAACAATGAGACTGTTGATTCAGTCACATGATGATGTACCCCCGATGAAGTCCCATTTGTGGATGAAACGCATTTGGTTTCCATCTATATCTGTGATTTTACATTTGCTGTAAGCAACTCCATATGGAATTTACTGTTTTTATGAAATAAATATGAAATAAATATTACTTCATTTTTATATTCTTGAGAAAGTGTATTTTTGGTGTAAGGGTATCTTTCAGCAAAACCACAAAGAACTATCACACATCCTGAAAATGGTATTTTCACTGTCCATTAAAATTCAAAGATCAACAAGAACTCAGTATCATTACATCCCTGAGAAGGAAAGAAAGTCCACTATCTACCTCTCCATCTGGGACTGAATATTGGACCACCTAGATTGCTGCTAACACTGACTGTGTCACATTTTGGTTCTACAGCATATTCATATTTCATTTGTTTATGTGAGCGCCCCTTCTCTTCTTGCTGTTTTGTTACTATCTATTTTGTATCTGTCTTACAGAGATATAAAGAGAAAGGTGCAGCCATCCATTGTTTGTTCTGTAATATTTTAGATTCCCATTGCCATTGTTAAAGGAATAGCGCAAAACAAGGACATTGGTTTACATATATATATATATATATATATATATATATATATATATACACAAACACACAGTATATATATATATATATATATATATATATATATATATTATAAGGGCACAGTCATGCCCTTATATTAAGGCTGTGTGTAAAAAACTGCAATTCTCTCATAGAGAATTCCTAAGGGGGGGCATGGTGTTTAAGGGGCTACACCTCAAAAGCTATAAGAGGTACAGATTTGAAATTTGGCATGGAAAGGTAGAACTGTCACTGGGTGCTGCACACCAAATTTCAGGGCAAAAAAATAAAAAATGAGGGTTTGAGAGTAATCTAAAGCTCCAACTGTCACATTTTTCTGACATTCTCAATTAGGACCACTTTTCTGCTGTTCTCTATGGGGGATTTTTGGGAAGACATAACTGAGGGTAGGGGGCAAATTTAGATTTGGGGTTTGTTTAATTAGTCAGCTATTGTGCCAGGGTACATGCTTTTGGTGTTCACGTAAATTAGAAAGTTACAGTTTTTAAACTATTACCTCAAAAATGCGTCATTGAATAGATAGAACTATTC
This sequence comes from Taudactylus pleione, assembly GCA_031769625.1. Taxonomy (NCBI): domain Eukaryota; kingdom Metazoa; phylum Chordata; class Amphibia; order Anura; family Myobatrachidae; genus Taudactylus; species Taudactylus pleione. Next base: position 749,583 of record JAUIMM010000031.1, read on the forward strand.
AACTTGTTGCACAGCCTCAGTAGGAGCCTCCATCAGGTGTAATCACTGTGGCTTCACTTGGGTGCACAAAGATGACCATCATTTGCAGACTTTAGCAGTGTTGGGCTTTGGGGAAGGAAACTGGCATTAGCTGCATCAGGACCCACTGGAAAGGAGCAGGGGGGTAGCGGGAATTAGCTGTGGCCAGGACCCCAGGATGGTAGTAGGCCTTAGCGGCAGCAGAGCTGGTGGCAGTGCAGTTGATGGTGGGGCAAGCATTATGACCTGGGTGTGGTAGCAGCACACAGATGCAGGCTCAGATCTGGAAGATCCGTGATACCTGCTTCTGTGTTTAAAAAAAATAAATATTGTCCCCACCCCCAAAAAACAACCAGCACAGGGTTATGGAGACCCAGTAACGGTTGTGCTAAATACAGGGGACAAACAACTTAGGGGTCCCCCATAATAAGCACAACCAGCATCAGGCTTTTCAGAACTAGTCCTGGTTGCCAAAATATGGAGACAAATGATGTAGTGGTTCCCCGTATTCAGCACAATGACCACTGGGCTCTGACCCAGTCCTGGTTCTGGAAATACAGGGGGGAAAATGCATAGTAGTCACCCTGTATTTACCAGAACCAGCACCAGACCCTTTCTAGTGGGGGGTGATGCCATAGCCAGAGGAGCCCCCAGCCAAAGCATCACCCCTGACCACTAGTCAGCCCAAGCAGGGGATCACTGGGGATCCCCCCATAAAGGGGTCTCCTTCTCCAGGGCCCCCCAGACCCAGGCTGATAGCTTGGGGCATCCCCAGCACCCCTGGCGGGGGGTGCCAGGTTGATTATGTAAAGTGTGGTGCATATGAAAGAATTCAAATGTTGTTTTTTACTGTTGTACTACAGTTCCCAGCAAGCCACCCCTGCATGCTGGTACTTGGAGAACCACAAATATCAACAAGCTGGCATTATGGTCTTGCTGGTACATGTAGCTCCACTGCAAAAGCAATATTAAAAAAAAAAAAACAACGCACACACTGTAGAAAAGTAACATTTTATTAAAACATAAATGTACTCACACATGCACACACACTATCTCACATACTCATTTAGTATCCCTGTAGCCAATCTGTCCTCTTCTCCAGTAGGTAATCCAATGGAGTACCTGTAATAAAAATTCCATACTCACCTCCTCTTATGCATAGATCTGTCCTATTCAGACAATCCAGGGTCTTGGCACAAAAAATTGAAATACACAGACCCACGAACATTAGTAGTGTTCATAGTGAACACTACTACCGGAATGACAGCTCCACCCAGGATTTCAGTTCAGAAATTCCAGTGCGGATCGCTCATTGGCTGAGAGGCAAGCTTTCCGCCTCTCAGCCAATGATCTGTTCTCACCATTGATTTCAATGGTGAGAACCAAGCATCCCCTTTTCAAAATTAGCGCCTCAGCACCTTTTTTTAAATTCAAAGATGGCTGCTGTGAGCCAATCATGTCTCACGACATCATCGCCCTGCCCCCTTGGCTGGCTTATATACAGCCAGCGGGAGGCGCCGTCCACTCAGTACATTGGCCGGGAAGCTGGAGAGAAAACCAGCTAAAGATAGAAGCCACCGCAAAAGCCCTGGATGGGCAGTGGCCATGCAAAAGCTTAAAGGCCACCATTGTCTAGGTGAAGACTCTGTGGAAGCCTGGGGAAAATGGCAGCCATGAAAAAGAGCTTAAAGCCTGCCGCCCCAAGGTGAAGATGTGGAAAAATAAAATATTAAAACAAACTGTGTATTTAATTTATTTATAAAAAATTTTTGCAGGGGTACTATAGATACTAGTGGGCCCTTAATGCCCTACCTGCTGGTACCTGTGTTCTTCCAAGTACCAGTTTGCAGGGATGCCTGCTGGGACCTGTAGTACTACTACAAAATGCAATATTATATTTTCATATGAACCACACTTTACATAATCAACCTGGCACCCACCGCCCAGGGGTGCTGGGGATAGCCCCGGGCTATCAGCCTAGGCCTTGGGTTCCCTGGAGAGGGGGGTCCCCAACTCCCCAGGGATCCCCAGCCTGGGCATACAAGCAGTAAGGGGTGATGCTTTGGCTGGGGGGCCCGGTGAAAGGGCCCCAATGGTTGAGGCATCATCCCCCTTCTAGAAAGGGTCCAGTGCTGATTCTGGTAAATACTGAGGGACTCTACTCATTTTCCCCCTGGTATTTCCAGAACCAGGACTGTCTCAGAGCCCAGTGCTGGTTGCACTGAATAGGGGGACCCCTACATCATTTGTCCCCCATATTTTGGCACCCAGCACTGGTTCTGAAAAGCCTGGTGCTGGTTGTGCTCAATACGGGGGACCCCTACATCATTTGCCCCCTGTATTTAGCACAACCAGTACTGGGTCTCCATAGCCCAATGCCGGTTGTCATTTGGGGAGGTGAAGTCACACCATTTTTTTTTGTTTTTGTACAGGGTTTATTTTTAATCACAGAAGCACAGACAGGTCTCACTGATCCCATCTGTGCTTCTGTGTTTATTTATATACAGATGCAGGTATCACAGATCTTTCAGATCCAAGCCTGCATCTGTATGCTGCTACCTCCCCAGGGTCATTCCACCTGCACCACTGCTGCCACTACCGTCCCCAGGTCCTGGCCACAGCTAACACCTGCTGCCCCCCTGGGTTCCTGGCATAACTTATGTCTGCTTCCTTTACCGAGCCCATCCGCCACTACCACCCGCACTGACCTACCATTTTGGTGCACCCAAGTGAAGCCACAGTAAGTGCACCTGATAGATGCTCCTTCTGAGGCTGCGCATCAAGTTGAAACTTTCTATTTCAATAATGGCAGATTTGTGAGGTAATAATTTAAAAACTGTACATTTCTCAATTACCTAAACCCCAAAAGCACCTACCATTGAACAATAGTTACCTAATAAAACAAACCTCAAGTGTAAATTCACCCCCTACCCTGAGTTATACCTTCCCAAAAATCCAGCATTGAGAACAGCAGAAAAGTGGTCCTAATTGAGTGTCAGAAAAAACTGACAGTTAAAAATTTAGACTACTCCCAAGTCCTCATTTTAAATGTTTTTGCCCTGAAATTTGGCATGCAGCACAGAGCGACAATTCTACCAGCCAATGCCAAATTTCAACTCCATACCTCCAATAGCTTTTGAGGTGTAGCCCCTTAAACCCCATGCCCCCCCCTCCTGAATTCTCTATGGGAGAATTCAGTTTTTTGAGGGGCCCCTACATCATTTGTCCCCTGTATTTTGGTAACCGGGACTGGCTCTAATTAGCCTGGTACTGGTTGTGCTTTATACAGGGAACCCCTATGTCATTTGTCCCCTGTGTTTAGCACAACAAACACTGGGACTCCAAAGCTTGATGCTAGTTGTTCTGTGGGGGCATGTCATTTTTTCATATTACACATTCATTTTTTAAAACAGTGCATGGATGGATCTCACTGATATGTCCATGCATCTGTGTCTTATTGATTTAATTTTCTCAGGTGCATGCCCAGCACCAGGGAGTGCTTCTGTCACCCACTGATGCCTCTGTGCATGGCCCTGTTGCTGCCACTGTTCCACACCACTGCTGCTGCCACTGTCCCACACACCTAAAGCCTAGCCCCACAGTTGTCTCTCCCTCTGCACCCTTAAAATACCTCCTGTGTGCTGTCTGCTTCTCCACCCATGTTAGTGTACCTAATTGTTGTTCTTATGCACTGTTGGTGGACGCGGTTTGCTTGTCAAAACCCTGATGGTTAATAAATTATAAAAAAGACAAAAAACCTTACGGTTTCACATGTCCCATGAAGGCTGCTTAGGCATGATCTGAAATTTCACAAAACCTTCTGAATTTGTGCCGCTCATACTAAAAAAAGCAATGAAATTACAATCATTAAGGCTGATGCCTTAATGAACGTGTTCCTTGCGTAATACAGGTATAGGGTGCCGTGACACCATGTACTTAACTTCAGATTTAGCACTCTCCCAGAGTGAGATTGCTGTCACTCACAAAATGGTGGAGCTGCTAATTCACAGAATTCTGTACTCGTTGGAATAAACACAACAGTCTATGCAACTGAGGTCTGAGAAGATTATAGAGCTGCACAGATGAGATAAGAGTATGGTTGATGGGGGGAGAAGACAGTGCATTGTGGATGGAGTAGACAGAAAGGTGTGCAGAGGGGAAGATGAAGCAGTACATATGGGGGCCAGCCAAAGTGATGCAGATGGGTTGAAAACAGTGGTGCACATTGGGGGGGGAGACACAGTGGCAGGGTTTGTGGGAACAGAGCAACATGAATGGGGAATACAGAGTAGCATGGATGCAGGAAGATAGAGCAGCACAGATGGGTAAAGACAGATTGGTGTGGATGAGGAATACAGACTAGCACAATGGGAGAACACACAACAATAGGGATTGGGGAAGACAGATTGGTGTGTATGGAGGGAAAAGATTGAGTGGCATGTTTGGGGGGGACAGAATGGTAAAGATGGGGGAAGAAATAGTGGCAGAGATGAGGGGAAGACAGAGTGAAGTGGCTGGGGACAAGGCAGTGGTGCAGATAGAAGGAAATATAGTGGCACGGATGCAGGAATACATATTGGTGTGGATGAGGGCATGCAGACTAGCACAGTTTGGAGAACACACAGCTGTAGGGATTGGGGAAGTAATAGCAAAATGGAGACAAAGACAGAGTATGATAGTTTTAGCAATTAGGAAGCTGAATGTGTATAATAAATGAGATAGATGTATTGAATTGGAAGGATGTTGGAACCCAGTGGCATTATTGTAGTGACTGAATGGGAAGATTGCGGGCACTGAATGATATGTGTGTGCCAAATAACTACTCAAACCTCAGTTGCAGAGACTGCATGTGTGAATTCCAATGAGCACACAATTCTGTGAATTAGCAGCTCCACCATTTTGTGGGTGTCGGCAGTGGCAGCATGGGTGTTGGCAGGACCCAACAGCCAATGGGATCCAGTCCATGTCTCCTATTTTGCAGAGTTCAGCAGCAGATCCCATTTTTCAAAAATGGCACCTCAGCGACATTTTTGAAATTCAAAGATGGCCGCCATGAGCCAATAATGGCTCGTGACATTATCGGGACACAGTAGGGCCAGCTTCCCAGCTTCTGTGCGGGCAGTGGTGGAGGGCCTGGATCCCAGAGGATCCAGTACCTGTCAGCCATTCTGCCAAATAATGGCAGTGGCGTCCATGTCAAAAATGGCTCCTCAGTGCCATTTTTGAAATTCAAAGATGGCCAACACAAGCCAATCATGGCTCGCGATGTCATCAGGACCCAGTGAAGATGCCAAAGTCCTGGATGGTTGGCGCCCACCAGACGAAAACACCAAAGCCCTGGCAGGTTGGCACTCACCAGGCGAAAACGCCAGAGATCCTAGTAGGTGCCAGTAACAAAAAAGAGCTGACACCGGCTTCCACCAACTAGGTGAAGATGCTGAAGCCCTGGTGGGTTGGTGCTCGGCAGGTGAAAATGCCGGCAGTCCTAGAGGGTGGCGGCCATATAAAAATAGCTGACACAGGCTGCCGCCCACTAGGTGAAGAGGACAACAGAAGCCCTGGCGAGGTGGCAGCCATGCAAAAGAGCTAATTGGCTGCCACTCCTCAGGTGAAGATGCCAGAAGCACTGACGGGTTGTCGCCCACTAAGTGAAGATGCCAAAGACCTGGCGGGTTGGCATCCACCAGGCGAAAATGCCAAAGCCCTGACAGGTTGGCGCCTGCCAAGCAAAGACATCGGAAGTCCTAGTGGGTGGCGGCCATATAAAAGAGCTGACACAGGCTGCCACTCACAAGGTGAAGACCCCAAAGCCCTGGCGGGTTGTCACCCACCAGGCGAAAACGCAGAAGCACTGTCGGTTTGGCGCCCGCCAGGCAAAGAAGCTGGAAGTCTAGTGGGCGGTGGCCATGCAAAAAGAACTGATATAGGCTGCCGCCCACTAGGTGAAGAGGACAACAGAAGCCCTGGGCAGGTCATAGCCATGCAAAAGAGCTAATTGGCAGCCACCCCTCAGGCGAAGACGCCAGAAGCCCTGGCTGGTTGGCATCTGACAGGCGAAGATGCCAAAACCCTGGTGGGTTGGCGCCTGCCAGGAAAAGACACCAGAAGTCCTAGTAGGTGGTGGCAACAAAAAAGAGCTGACAGGCTGCCGCCCACTAGGTGAAGATGCCAAAGCCCTGGCGTGTTGGTGCCTGCTAGGCGATACCACCAAAGCCCTGGTGGGGTGGCACCCAATATGCAAAGACACCAAAGCCCTGGCGAGTTGGTGCCCACCAGATGAAAACGTCAAGGTCTTGGCGAGTTGGCACCCACCTGGAGAAGACACTGAAGTCCTGGGGTAGCGGCGGCCATGAAAAAGAGCTTAAAGGCCACCACCCCTCAGGTGAAGGTGCAGATAAAATATATTTTATTTTTTTAAAATGGTGTCTGTTCATATTAATATTGCTTTGACAGCTGTATTATAGGTATCAGTGGGCCCAAAATTCCCCGCTTGGTAGTACTTGCTGTTTTCCAAGTACCAGTATGCAGGGAGGAATTCTGGGACCTATAGTTCACCTGAAAAAGAGAATATTCTTTAAAATGCACCACATCACACAATCAACCTGGCACCCACCGCCCAGGGGTGTTGGGGATAGCTCCGGGCTAGGGTGCCATGGAGAGGGGGACCCCTTTAATGGGGGGATCCTCAGCTCCCCTTGGATCCCCAGGATGGGCTGACTAGCAGTCAGAGTTGATGATGTGGCTGGGAAGCCCGGAGAAAGGCTCCCCTGGCTCTGGCATTAGACCCCCGTTAGAAATAGTCTGGTGCAGGGTTCTGAAAAATACAGAGGAAACCTATACTAATTTTTTTCCCTGTATTTCCAGAACATAACCAGATCAGAGCCCAGTGCTAGTTGTGCATTTTTGCAGGGTACCCCTACATCACATGTACCCTGTATTTTGGCAATCAGGGCTGGTTCTGACTAGCCCGGTGCTGGTTGTGCTTAAATACGGGGGACCCCTATGTCATTCCTTCCCTGTATTTAAGCACAACCAGGACTGGCTGTCTGTGTTTAAAAAAAAACCCTGTGTAAAACAAAATTGCGTTTCCCCACCCCCCAAAAAATAACCAGCATTGGGCTTTGGAGACCCAGTATTGGCTGTGCTAAATATAGGGGACAAATGTTGTATTAGTCCCCCATATGAAGCACAACCAGCACCAGGCTTTTCAAATCCAGTCCTGGTTGCCAAAATACGGGGGACAAATGACATAGGGGTCACCCATATTCAGTTACACCAGCACTGGGCTCTGAGCAGGCACTAGTTCTAGAAACACAAGTGGAAAATATGCATAGGGCCCCCCCTGTATTTACTTTAACCAGCACCAGACTCTTTCTAGTGGGGGGGTGATACCACAGCCAGGGTAGCCATTTCACCGGGCCCACCAGCCAAAGCATCACCACTGACCGCTAGTCAGCACAGGCCAGGAATAGGATGTATCTGATCTTGTACAATAGTTGTGTTTACTAATGGTGTTGGTTGTGGTTATATGTTTTCTGTAGAGACCAAGCGCTCCAGGGAGGCAGCCAGTGCAGCGTCCGGAGGCTGCCTGGCAATGCAGAGGCTGTGTGGGGGACTGATGTGATTGCAGCTCCGGTTGCTGTGGCAACAGCGTGATATCACTGAGGTGCGCCCCGCTGATGCCGACTGGGACGCTGGTCAATACAAGTAGTGGTAATGGTTCCATCTAAGCTTTATAAGGTGGGGTAAGTCACTCTTGTTATTGTTGTAGGTGTCATTATGTATGTGTAATATGTTGTTCATGAATATATCATCTTGAAGATGGTGTGAAATACACCGAAACATTGACGGAGTTGACATGAAGTAATAATACACCTTTGTATATTTTGTAACAATCCTCTGAGTGCCGCCCTTATCTGCGGAGCTATTGTTGTGGGGATACCGCATTGTAATGGACACCGGGGTAACTTAGCTTTATGTTAATTGAGTACTGGACCATTGGATATATATATATATATATATATATATACACGACTTTGTAAAGTGTGGCACTCCACGCAATGAACACACAGGAAACGGCTTGTAGAAAATGGTTAACGTTTCAATGCATCAGCATTTTCGTCAGAACAAATTCACAGTGCAAAAAACATACCTTATATGCATAAGCATAATCACCCAGTGATAGTCAGCATGCTTGCTAAGGCGCGACTGCACGCCTGGGCTCAGGCAGCTCCCTGATGATGTCATCATGTTGCTCCATGAGTGACACATTCCCATAACATATATATCTGACTATCACTGGGTGATTATGCTTATATATATAAGGTATGTTTTTTGCACTGTGAATTTGTTCTGACGAAAATGCTGATGCATTGAAACGTTAACCATTTTCTACAAGCCGTTTCCTGTGTGTTCATTGCGTGGAGTGCCACACTTTACAAAGTCGTATATCTCATCAGTTCAGTGGGGGCAACCAGCTAAGTAATCATACTATTTTGAGTGCCGGAACTTTGGAATGTATATATATTAGGGGTGAGCGGGTTCGGATTTCTGAAATCCGAACCCCCCCGAGCCCCCCCAATCCGAGGCCGATCCGAGTCAGGCTTGACTTTTCCCACCTGACTCGGATCTGAAATCGAGGCAAAACGTCATCATCCCGCCTTCCGAGTCTCGCGGGTTTTGGATCCTATATAAGGTACTCGCGTCGGCACCATTTTCTCACTCAGCTGTGGACAGTGAAGAGGGAGGGTGGGAGTTAGGGCTGGCTGGGCTGTGTAGTGTAGTGTAGTGTAGTGCAGAGTAGTGTTGTGCTGTGCTGTGCTGCCCTGTGCTGCTGTTGTCCACTACATCAAAGTCCATAGGGGCTGGCTGTGTTGTGCTGTGCTGCTGTTGTTAATAGGGGCTGTGTCCACTACTTCAAAGTACATAGGGGCTGGCTGGACTGTGTTGTGCAGTCAGTTCTCCATAGGGGCTGTGTCCACTCCAAAGTTCTGTGCAGTGTCCCAGTCCTAAAGGGGTGCTGTAGTGTTGTCCAGGGGGTGCTCTGTCATTCAGGGGTCTCCCCCAAAGTGCTAAAAAAATTATATTTTTTCTGTGTTTGTGAATTGTGTGCGCAGTAGCCGCACGTGCATCAACAAAGTAGTGCCAAGCGTGCGCCTGTGTCATAAGTAAAGGGCCAGCTGGCTTGACCGTTAAACAGTGCTGTAACCCCCAAAGTACACTCCAGTCCATACCAAAAAAAAAAATATTTTCTGTGTTTGTGAATTGTGTGCGCAGTAGCCGCACGTGCATCAACAAAGTAGTGCCAAGCGTGCGCCTGTGTCATACGTAAAGGGCCGGCTGGCTTGACCGTTAAAGGGTGCTGTAACCCCCAAAGTACACTCCAAACCAAAAAAAAAATTATTTTCTGTGTTTGTGAATTGCGTGCGCAGTAGCCGCACGTGCATCAACAAAGTAGTGCCAAGCGTGCGCCTGTGTCATAAGGAAAGGGCCGGCTGGCTTGACCGTTAAAGGGTGCTGTAACCCCCAAAGTACACTCCAGTCCAAACCAAAAAAAAAATTATTTTCTGTGTTTGTGAATTGTGTGCGCAGTAGCCGCACGTGCATCAACAAAGTAGTGCCAAGCGTGCGCCTGTGTCATAAGAAAAGGGCCGGCTGGCATGACCGTTAAAGGGTGCTGTAACCCCCAAAGTACACTCCAGTCCAAACCAAAAAAAAAAATATTTTCTGTGTTTGTGAATTGTGTGCGCAGTAGCCGCACGTGCATCAACAAAGTAGTGCCAAGCGTGCGCCTGTGTCATAAGTAAAGGGCCGGCTGGCTTGACCGTTAAAGGGTGCTGTAACCCCCAAAGTACACTCCAGTCCAAACCAAAAAAAAAATTATTTTCTGTGTTTGTGAAGTTTGTGCGCAGTAGCCGCACTTGCATCAACAAAGTAGTGCCAAGTGTGCGCCTGTGTCATAAGTAAAGGGCTGGCTGGCTTGACCATTAAAGGGTGCTGTAACCCCCAAAGTACACTCCAGTCCAAACCAAAAAAAAAATTATTTTCTGTGTTTGTGAATTGTGTGCGCAGTAGCCGCACGTGCATCAACAAAGTAGTGCCAAGCGTGTGCCTGTGTCACAAGTAAAGGGCCGGCTGGCTTGACCGTTAAAGGGTGCTGTAACCTCCAAAGTACACTCCAGTCCAAACCAAAAAAAAAATTATTTTCTGTGTTTGAGAATTGTGTGCGCAGTAGCCGCACGTGCATCAAAAAAGTAGTGCCAAGCGTGCGCCTTTGTCATAAGTAAAGGGCCGGCTGGCTTGACCGTTAAAGGGTGCTGTAACCCCCAAAGTACACTCCAGTCCAAACCAAAAAAATATATATTTTCTGTGTTTGTGAATTGTGTGCGTAGTAGCCGCACATGCATCAACAAAGTAGTGCCAAGCGTGCGCCTGTGTCATAAGTAAAGGGCCGGCTGGCTTGACCGTTAAAGGGTGCTGTAACCCCCAAAGTACACTCCAAACCAAAAAAAAATTATTTTCTGTGTTTGTGACTTGTGTGCACTGTGGCTGCACGTGCATCAACAAAGGAGCAGCGCCAAGCGTGCGCCTGAGTCCCATAAGTAAAGAGCCGGCTGGCTCATTTCTTAAAGGGTGGTGTAACCCACAAAGTGCACTACTCTCCAGCAAAAATAAAAAAATATTTTCTGTGTTTGTGTGCGCTTTAGCCGCACGTATATATCAATATAACATAAATGGAGGACCAAACTTTCTCCGATAAAAATAAAAAAGGGAAAGATCAAGAACCACTTCCTTTTAGTGCTATTGCTGCTGCTGGGAGTTGTTCATCATCCCAGAGAGGAAGTAGGAACATCACTACTTTTACTAAACAATTGACCCTCCAACAGTCCCTAGCGATGAGGATGAAGTACGACAGCAGTCATCCTGAAGCAAAACGTATAACTGATGCCTTGACTGCTATGTTGGTGTTAGACGTGCGTCCGGTATCCGCCATTAGTGCAGTGGGATTTAGATAATTGATGGAGGTAGTGTGTACAAATCCCGTCTAGATTCCACCTGCATCCTCAAAGCAGCAGTGACAAGCGTGCGTCTGTCTGTTAAAGGGTGGTGACACCCTCAAAGTGTGCTACACAAACAATTAAAATATTGTTCTATTTTTTCGGGCTTTGTGAAATGTGTGGGCGGTAGCCGCACCTGCATCCTTAAAGCAGCAGTGACAAGTGTGCGTCTGTCTGTTAAAGGGTGGTGACACCCTCAAAGTGTGCTACACAAACAATTAAAATATTGTTCTTTTTTTTCGGTCTTTTTGAAATGTGTGGGCTGTAGCCGCACCTGCATCCTTAAAGCAGCAGTGACAAGCGTGCGTCTGTCTGTTAAAGGGTGGTGACACCCTCAAAGTGTGCTACACAAACAATAAAAATATTATTCTTTTTTTTTCGGTCTTTGTGAATTGTGTGGGCTGTAGCCGCACTTGCATCCTCAAAGCAGCAGCGACAAGCGTGCGTCTGTCTGTTACATGGTGGTGACACCCTCAAAGTGTGCTACACAAACAATAAAAACATTGTTCTTTTTCTTTCTGTCTTTGTGAATTGTGTGGGCTGTAGCCGCACTTGCATCCTCAAAGCAGCAGCGACAAGCGTGCGTCTGTCTGTTACAGGGTGGTGACACCCTCAAAGTGTGCTACACAAACAATAAAAACATTGTTCTTTTTCTTTCTGTCTTTGTGAATTGTGTGGGCTGTAGCAGCACTTGCATCCTCAAAGCAGCAGCGACAAGCATGTGTCTGTCTGTTAAAGGGTGGTGACACCCTCAAAGTGTGCTACACAAACAATAAAAATACTGTTCTTTTTTTTTCGGTCTTTGTGAATTGTGTGGGCTGTAGCCACACTTGCATCCTCAAAGCAGCAGCGACAAGCGTGCGTCTGTCTGTTAAAGGGTGGTGTAACCCTCAAAGTGCTCCAAAAAATAAAAAACTATTTTTTTAATGTGTTTGTGACTTGTGTGCGATGTAGCCGCACGTGCATCAACATAGTAGCAGCACCAAGCGTGCGCCTGTGTCATAAGTCAAGGGCTGGTTTGGACATCTGGTCCGGACTGAAGGACGTGCCAACAATTTCTGACAAGTCTACAGTCACTGCATATGATACTGTCCTCAAAGCAGCAGCGACAAGCGTGAGTCTGTCTGTTAAAGGGTGGTGACAACCTCAAAGTGTGCTACACAAATAATAAAAATATTGTTCTTTTTTTTTCTGTCTTTGTGAATTGTGTGGGCTGTAGCCGCACTTGCATCCTCAAAGCAGCAGCGACAAGCGTGCGTCTGTCTGTTAAAGGGTGGTGTAACTCTCAAAGTGCTCCAAAAAATAAAAAACTATTTTTTTAATGTGTTTGTGACTTGTGTGCGATGTAGCCGCACTTGCATCCTCAAAGCAGCAGCGACAAGCGTGCGTCTGTCTGTTAAAGGGTGGTGACACCCTCAAAGTGTGCTACACAAACAATAAAAATATTCTTCTTTTTTCTGTCTTTGTGAATTGTGTGGGCTGTAGCCGCACTTGCATCCTCAAAGCAGCAGCGACAAGCGTGCGTCTGTCTGTTAAAGGGTGGTGACATCCTCAAAGTGTGCTACACAAACAATAAAAATATTGTTCTTTTTTTTTCGGTCTTGTGAAATGTGTGGGCTGTAGCCGCACCTGCATCCTTAAAGCAGCAGCGACAAGCGTGTGTCTGTCTGTTAAAGGGTGGTGACACCCTCAAAGTGTGCTACACAAACAATAAAAATATTGTTCTTTTTTTTTCTGTCTTGTGAAATGTGTGGGCTGTAGCCGCACCTGCATCCTTAAAGCAGCAGCGACAAGCGTGCGTCTAACTGTTAAAGGATTACATCCGTGACAGCATCCAAGTAGGCATGTCAGACTGTCCATACCTGTACTGGCAGGAAAAAGAAGCAATTTTGAGGTCCCTGTACAAACTGGCTCTATTTTACCTGAGTTGCCCCCCCTCCAGTGTGTACTCCGAAAGAGTGTTTAGTGCAGCCGGGAACCTTGTCAGCGAAAGGCGTAGGAGGTTGCTTCCACAAAATGTGGAGAAGATGATGTTCATAAAATGAATTATCAACTCTTCCAGGGAGACCAGCCTCCAGAACGTACAGAGGGACCTGTGGTTCCAGCAGGGACAAATTAATACTCTGTGAGGATGAGGATGTACACACTGAAGAGGGTGTGGAATCGGTGGATGAGGATGACATCTTGCCTCTGTAGAGCCAGTTTGTGCAGGGACAGATTAATTGCCAGCTTGTTTTGTGGGGGCCCAAACGAACCAATCATTTCAGCCACAGTTGTGTGGCAGACCCTGGCGCTGAAATGATTGGTTTGTTAAAGTGTGCATGTCCTATTTATACAACATATGGGTGGGTGGGAGGGCCCAAGAACAATTCCATCTTGCACCTCTTTTTTTTCTTTGCATTATGTACTGTTTGGGGCCTAGTTTTTCAAACTGCCATCCTGTCTGCCACTGCAGTGTCACTCCTAGATGGGCCACGTGTTTGTGCCGCCCACTCGTGTCTCTTAGCATAGTCATCCAGCTACCTCGGTGCACCCTTTTGGACATAAAAACACTATTGTGAGGTGTGAGGTGTTCAGAATAGACTGGAAATGAGTGGAAATTAAGGTTATTGAGGTTAATAATAGCATAGGAGCAGAAAAACCTACAAATTCTGTGATTTTAGCTGATTTTATGCTTTTTTCAAAAAAATACAGATCAAAAACACAAAACCCAGAACCCAAAACACGGAAGGGTGGTTTTGGCAAAACCAATCCAGATCCAAAACACGAAGAAAGATCCAGATCAAAAACCAAAACACAAAACACGAAAAGTGGCCGGTGCACACCCCTAATATATAGATATATATATAGTCCAATGAATCCAAAAAGCGGCACTCAGAGACTTAGGAATAGCAAAAAAAGGACTCCCTCCGGGGTAACTTTATTCGGTCATGGTCGACGTTTCGGGGAGCTTGTCCCCTTTCTCAAGACAACTTGAAAAAGGGGACAAGCTCCCCGAAACGTCGACCATGACCGAATAAAGTTACCCCGAAGGGGGTCCTTTTTTTGCTATTCCTAAGTCTCTGAGTGCCGCTTTTTGGATTCATTGGACTACTTATGGGGAATTATTACCCTGTTGGAGGGCACCAGAGCAAGTTCATTATCCTAAGGACTGGTGAGTGCCGGGATTCAGCCTGCAATATATATATATATATATATATATATATTCCATAGACAAAAAAACCTTACGGTTTCACATGTCCCATTAAGGCTGCTTAAACATGATCTGAAAATTCACAAACCCTATTCAATTTCTGTCACTCAAACTTCAAAAAGCAATGAAATTATGAAAATTAAGGCTGATGCTTTAATGGACGTGTTCCTTGTGTAATACAGATATGGTATGCCATGACACCATGTGGTTAACTGCAGATTCAGCACTCTCACAGAGTGAGATTGCTGTCACTCACAAAATGGTGGAGCTGCTAATTCACAGAATTCATTGGAATACACACATGCCAGGTGGGCACAAACGTACCAGGGCTTCTGCATTTTCAGCTGGTGGGCAGCCTGTGTCAGCTCTTTTTTGTGGCTGCCGCCCACTAGGAATTCTGGTGTCTTCACCTGGTGGATACCAACCCAACAGGGCTTTGTCATGTTTGCCTGGTGGGCGCCCACCCACCAGGGCTTTGGCATCTTCACCTAGTGGGTGGTAGCCTGTGTCAGCTCTTTTTCATTGCTGCCCCACACTAGGGCTTCTGGAGTCTTTGCCTGGTGGGTGGCAGCTAATTATCTCTTTTGCATGGCTGCCATTTCCCCTGGGCTTCTGTTGTCTTCTTCACCTAGTGTGCAGTAGCCTGTGTCAGCTCTTTTGCTTGGCCACCGCCCACTAGGACCTTCTGTCTTCAGGAGCTCTTTTTTGCTCCCTCCTCGCCATCTGACTGCAATACCACCTGCTCGCACTGGCTTACATAAGCCAGCCAAGACGGCGGGGCAGTGACATCATGAGCTGTGGAGGAGAGGGTTTTCAGGGGTATAGGGGACAGGGGGCCATAGTGGAGGCATGGGCACAGAGGAGAGGTGGGTGCAGGGGTATAGAGAGCGTAATGGGAGCAGGGGCACAGAACAAAAGGGTGCAGGTGTATAAAAGGGGTAGTAGGGGCAAGGGCACAGAGGAGGGTGGTGTGCATGGGTATAAAGGAGCTAATGGGGCAGGGGTACAGAGAAGAGGGGGGTGCAGCAGAATATAAGTGGTAGTGGGAGCAGTTGCACAGACGAGTGTGCAGAGGTGCATGAGGTGCTTGAGGTGCCCATGCAGAGGTGCAGGAGTAAAGAAGGGGTAGTGGGGGAAGGGGCACAAAGGAGGGGGTATGTAGGGGTATAGTGTAGCTAATGGGGTAGGGGCAAAGAGGGTATAGAGGAGGTAGTGGGGGCAGGGGCACAGAATAGAGCAGGCAATAGATGAAGCAGAGGCACAGAGGAGAGGAGGGTGCAGCAGTATAATAGAGGTAGTGGGAGCAGGGGCACAGAGGAGAGGGTGTGCAGGGGTATAGAGATGGTACTGGAGGCAGGGCAAGAGATATGGGGCTATAGTTTAGGCAGGGGCAAAGTGGAGAGGGGGTGTAGGGGATGTAGGGGGTTAGTGGGGGCAGGGGCACAGGAGTAGAGGCATAAATTAGGCAGGAGCACAAATGAGAGGGGGTGCAGGGGTATAGAGGAGGTAGTGGAGTCTGGGGCACAGGATAGAGGGGGCATTGACACAGAGGAAAGGGGGGCACAGGGATTTAGAGAAGGTGGTAGGAGCAGGGGAACAGAAGACAGTGGGCCATACAGATGACAGGGACACAGGGAAGAGAGGGGGTGCATAGGTATAGAGGAGCTAATGGCACAGAGGAGAGGTGGGGTGCAGGGGTATAGTGGGAGCAGGGACACAGGAGTAGGGGCATAGATTAGGCAGGAGCATAGAGGAGATGGGAATGCAGGTGTATAAAGGAGATAGTATAGGCAGGGGCACAGGATAGAGAGGGCATTGACACAGGAAAGGAGGGCACAGGGATATAGAGGAGGTGGTAGGGGTAGGGGCAAAGAAGACAGTGGGCCATACAGGTGACAGAGACACAGGGAAGAGAGGGGGTGCATGGGTATAAGGGGTTGTTGGGGCAGGAGCACAGAGAAGAGGGGGATGCAGGGGTATAGAGGAGCTAATGGGGCAGGGGCACAGAAGAGAAGGGGGTGCAGGGGTATAGAGGGGGTAGAGGGAGCAGGGGCACAGAACAGAGGAGGAGGGTGCACAGGTATAGAGAGGGTATTGGGAGCAGGGGCACAGAACAGAGAGGTTGCAGGGATATATAGGGGTAGTTGGGACAGGGGCACAGAGGAGGGGGTGTGCAGGGGTATAGAGGATACAGTAAGGGCAGGGGCACAGTAGGGGGCATAGATGAGGCTGGGGTACAGAGGAGAGTGGAGTGCAGGGTTATAGATAGGGTAGTGGGAGCAGGGGCACAGAACAGAGGTGAGGGTGTGCAGTGCTATAGAGAAGCTAATGGGGTCAGGGGCACAAAGGAGAGGGGTTGCAGAGATATAGAGGGCTGTGGGGGGCAGGAGCAGAGA
The DNA here is from genome assembly GCA_031769625.1 of Taudactylus pleione. Taxonomy (NCBI): domain Eukaryota; kingdom Metazoa; phylum Chordata; class Amphibia; order Anura; family Myobatrachidae; genus Taudactylus; species Taudactylus pleione. The sequence continues at coordinate 766,247 of JAUIMM010000031.1, forward strand.
GTTTTGCAAGGGTTATAGAGGAGGTAGTATGGGTAGGGGCACAGAGGAAGGGGCATAGACAAGGCAGGGGCACAGATGAAAGGGGTGCAGGGTTATTGAGGAGGTAGTGGGGGCTGAGACACATAGGAGAGTGCGTCATAGAGGAGGCAGGGGAACAGATGAGAGGGGATTGCAGGGATATAGAGGAGGTAGGGGCACAGATTAGAGGGCATAGATGCAGGGGCACAGAGAAGAGGGAGGTGCAGGCATTTAGAGGAGGTAGTGGGGGAGGAGAATAAAGAAAGGGTACATAGATGATGTAGGTGCAGGGGTTCAGAGGAAAGGGGGCCATAGAGGAAACAAGGGCACAGATGCGAGGGGATATAGAGGAGGGAGCTGGGGTAGGGCCAGAGAGGGTACAGGGTCACATAAGGGGGTGCAATGGTATAGAGTGGGTAGGGGCATAGAGGATACATTACTTAGAGGAGACAAGGGCACAGAGGAGAGGGGCATGCAGGGGTATAGAGGAGGCTGGGAAATTGAGTAGAGGGGGTGCCATAGTTTAGAGAAGGTAGTGGGGGCAAGGGCACAGAGGTGAGAGGGCATATAGGAGACAGGGTCACAGAGAAGAGGGGGGTGCAGAGGAGTAGGCAGTAAGGGCTGGGGCACAGAGGAGAGGGGGGCATGAAGGCAAGGGCACTGAGGACAGGGTGTTGCAGCCAATATAGAGGAGGTAGTGGGGGTAGGGACACAGAGGAGAGGGTGCCATAGAAGAGTCAGTGGCACCAATGAGAGGGGGATGCAGTGATATAGAGGAATATTGGGGGCAGGGGCACAGAGGAGAGGAGGGTGAAGGGGTAAAGATGTGGTACTGGTGGCAGGGGTACAGAGGTGTACAGAGGTGAAGGGGCATAGAGAGACAGAGCCACAAAGGGGTGCAGAGGAGTAGGCAGTAAGGGCAGGGGCATAGAGAAGAGGGGGCATAGAGGCAGGGGCACAGAGGAGAGGGGGGTGCAGGCATATAGAGTAGGTAGTGGGGGCTGGAACACAGAGGAGAGGGGGCAATAGAGGATAGGGGGTGCAGAGGAGCAGGTAGTAATGGCAGGGAGACAGAGGAGTGGAAGCATAGAAGCAGGGGCACAGCGAGGGGGTGCAAGCATATAGTGGAGGTAGTGGGGGCAGGGTAACAGTAGAGAAGGGGCATAGAGGAGCAGGGGCATAGAGGAGAGGGTGTGCAGACTTATAGAGAGGGTAATGTGGGCAGGGGCACAGAGGAGAAGTGAGTTCAGGGGTGTAGAGGAGGTAGTGGGGGCAGAAGCACAGAGGAGAGGAGGGTGCACAAAGGAGGAGGCATTGGGGGCAGGGGCACAGAGGACAGAGAGGAAAGGGGCAGGGCCAGGGAAAAGACATGTACAAGCATATAGTGGAAGTAATAGGGGCAGGGGAACATAGGATAGTGGGGCCATAGAGGAGGCAAGGGCACAGAGGGGGTAGTGGGGGCTGGGGTATTGAGGATGTATTGGGGGCAGGGGCATAAAGTAGGCAGGAGAACAGACAAGATGGGGATGCACAGGGGAGGAGGTAGAAAGGCAGGGGCATAGAGGAAAGAGGGGCATAGAGGAGGCAGGGGCGCAGATGAGAGTGGGTGCAGCAGTATAGAGGAGGTGGTGGGGACAGGCACAGAAAGGAGAGGGGCCATAGAGGAGACAGGGGCATAGAAAAGAGGGGGCATAGAGGCAGGGGCACAGAAGAGAGGGGATTACAGGCATATAGAGGAAGTAGTGGGGGCAGGGACACAGAGGAGAGGGAGCCATAGAGGAGCAGAATCATAGAGCAGAGGGGGGTGCAGGCATATAGAGGGTGTAGTGGGTGGCAGGGTCACAGAGAGGTGCAGGCAGGGGTATAGATGAGGGAGTGGGAGAAGGGGCACAGAGGAAAGTTGGCAAAAGAGGAGGCATGGGGATAGAGGAGAGGGGTGTGCTTGGGTTTAGAGAAGGCAGTGAGGGCTCAAGCACATAGTGATTGATCACTGCCAGGGCCTTGACAGTATACACTATTTCCTGAAACAAGACTCAGAACTCAAGGGAGACCAGATGGACTTTATCCTGAAAGGGATAGAGTTTATCCTAACAGAAATGTTGAAAAAAAAAAAATAGTGGAGCGCTGACTGTGACTGACCAGATAATGATAATTTGAACACATTTAATTCAGGTAAAACTATTGAAATATAATAACTGTAGTTGAACAACAAATGAAAAAAAAATTCAGTCACATAAATATACATACAATCACAAAAACATATACATCCTACACAACATGTATTACGAATGGATCCTGTTTAAAAATTGCAGTTTTGTCAACCAGGGTTGATGGTTAGAATCAAATAAATATGCCTATATATTCTGGTCAATTTAGTTAGTAGTCAAAGCAAGCAGTTTCAGCAGCCATTGGGTTGGTAAGCCTTCAGAAAATCGCACACTGGCACAAGCAATGTCAATAGCAGGTTCTGAGTGTATAAGATAAATCCTCCTGGTGTTGATCAGACACTAAGGAGTTAATAGAAAGTAAGGTGCAGATGCATTCAAGCAAAATCCATGCTATAATTCGGCACTTACAGTATAGGAGATAACTAAATTTCCATTCATCGGCAACTCAGATGTTACTATGGTAACTCCACTGTTGGGAGGGAGTTACTCACTGTGCACAGTGTTTCGGTGGATGTGGCGCCAGTAGCTGATGTTGAGGAGCCATTTGGATAGCCATGTCTCAAACTGCATGCAGTCCTCAGTGCTGTATGAAGAAAAGATTTGGACTCTGCAGACTCATGGCTCACAGCATGTACCATTAACTGCCGCTGCCTGCTTCCTGGTTTGACGTCAGGGGTTGTGGCTTAACATGTTTCTCGGTCAGGTACCGTTTTTCAGAAGCACCTTGCCCTCTCGAATCACCTTCTTTTATTCAGCTGCCAGCCAATCAACTAAATACAAGAGCATAATGATTGCAATGTTATGAAACATACAGTGAAAAGGCCCCCATACACACAATTACATGTGGTTCGAGGAGGAGTATTTCCTGCAGCGACAAGGGACCACCATGGGAAACAAATTCACCCCGAGCGATACAAATCTTTCTATGAGCCATTGGGAAGATTATTACATCTGGTCAAACCACGAGCTCGGGGCAAATTTATTTATCTGGAAATGGTATATAGATGATGTATTATTCATCTGGAAGGGGGATGAAACATTACTCAAGAACTTCCTGAACTATTTAAAGAGTAATGATAGGAACCTACATTTTACATCCAACTACAGTAGCAAGGAGGTACAATTTTTACACCTAGGTATCTTTATTATAAATTCTAAGATTCAAACAAAAACACACAACAAGGTAGTTGATGGAAACAGCTACATTTTAGCCAGCAGCAATCTCCATCCTAGCTGGTCAGGGGTATTCCAAAGGGTCAATTTACAAGACTCTGGCATAACTGTACAAATATGGAGGATTATGCCACACAAGGAGAAAACCTCAAACAACAATTTAAACAAAAAAGTTATAACATGAAGGAGGTCGAGACAGCTTATAAAATATTAGAGAAAACACCTAGGGACTCACTGCTAAAAGATTCGGTCAAACAACATAGCATAGAAAGTGAGAAAATATATTAGATAACTAACTATAATGGAGCAGTCCCCAAAATTAAAACCATCTTACAAAAACACTGGCATATCCTACAAATGGACAATAACTTAAACAAAATATTGCCAAATAAACCAGACCTTGTATTCAAAAAAGCACCAGACTTGAAGAAAAAATTAACCCATAACCATCTAGGAGAAGCTAGAGAACAAAAACAAAGCACAATAGAGGGACAGACTGTGGAAAAATGTTTTTTCCATTGTGGCAGATGTTCCAGTTGTAAAAAAAATAGGTTACAAAAGCACTAAACCAACAAACCAGATAAGATCCCAAGTAACATCAGTAGACTATAAGATAAGGGACACCATCACATGTGATAGCAACAATGTGATTTACAGGCTGGAATGCCCATGTGGGCTTCAATACTTAGGCCGCACAACAAGAACTCTAAAAACTAGAATCAGTGAACACCTCAGAAACATAGCAAGAGGATTTGTGAATCATAGTGTGTCAAAACACTTTAGGGTAGTCCATCAGTGTAACCCCAAAGAATTAAAGTTTCTAGGCATCGAGAAGATCAAGTTTAACTGGAGAGGTGAGAACAAGTTAGAAAAGATAGACCATATAGAAAGCAGATGGATATTTGAATTACGTGCTCTACATGCAGAAGGTCTCAATATTGAGCCATGAATATAATTTTTGTTTAGATGAGACAACATCAGATACACCTGGCACCCCATAAATATTCTTAGAGCCAGTGGAGCTAATATAGGCACACAGGATTCATTGTATCAATAAGGACGGATCTCAGGTCCCTAGAAACACCCATTCCCATAAAGAAAGGGGGATGAAGGCATATATAGAATTGATAAGAACCAGATATCCCACAACTTAATTTAAGACACTAAAATGACATATTACACGCTATCACTAATGGCAGAAAGAGAGAGATATAATTGAATGCATCAGTATCCTAACAGTACAGGATATTTAGGTATTTAGGAATCAACCTTTCCCCATATGAGCATTTTTGCATAGCAGAGTATACTGATGGGTTATATTCTATAAATATAGCTTGCAATATAGATAGAAATTGATGATCTGGAGGCTATTTGGAAATATCAATTTCTACAATTTCCAACATTAAGGGCAACCAACTACACATTGATAGACATGAACTACCCATATGTTTACACTATATTGACAATAGATGAAAGACAACATATGCCTGTGAAGAGGCTTAAACTCCAATGTAACAAACTGATATCTGTATGAGATAATATGGTGAGGAAAATTCCTTCAAAAATGGCCACCGCCAGGGAAGTGACTGGAGCCCAAACACTAGGCTGGTCTAAATGCATGGCAGTCTTAGTGGAGCATGGGAAGGAGAGGGAAAACAACCTTGGACCACTGCCCTGCATAGTGACTACACAATCAAGTGGACACATGTGCAACAAGGACACGGAGGCACCAAGTCACGTGACTCATCACGTGAGCGACGCCAATGACGAAACCAAGAAGTACAGCTGCGAGTTACTACAAATGGACAATTAGTTTAATTGAAGTGAGTATTTAGCAGGGTAAGTTGCAAACCACTCCATTTGCCCTTGAAAAAGTCCCAAACAGGGACAAAACGTGTTGGGACCACCAAGACATTACCCAATATTGACTTTTAATAAGAGATTGTAGGTTACTAGCAGCACCTGTTTTGCTCCATATTGATCACAACAATAAATGATTTTTTAATCTTAGTATTTTCACCATTACTTTTCATAATATTTACCATCACACCAACACACACGGAGGTACGAGTCGGCAACCCAGGGGGGACCAGCAGAAGCTGCATTTGGTGAGTGCATTCCAATCAACCAATCATCTGCATTTATAGTGTTCAATTACCCTGATATTGCATTCATTAATTTGAGGTACCTATGGTGATGTGAAGATAGGAGTACATACACAAAGACCATTTGACAGCAAGGAACACTGGATTACAAATTATTCATAGACATATATTTTTTTATTTATTGAAGACACTGCCTTAAGTTTTTGCCCACCAGACCATAACAATTTACTGACTCTTCACTAAACTATCTGAAAATCCTGCCTACAGATATTGCCTACCTGATATAAGAGATTCAAGAACTTTACTGTTCCTGTATCAAAGCATCAGAACATCCTGCCTACAGATATTGCCCACCTGATAAGAGATTAAAGAAATCCTTTTAAAAAAACACATACACCTATCACCCATATATAGGCCACATTATAGCATATACCAGACACAGCAGCTGGCACACATGTCCCCATACCATAAAGCACTTAGTCTCTTCCTTTTTCCATTGTCTAACAACCGGGATGCCCACTGAGATCCACAGATCAGTACTGGCGTCGCAGCACCAGAGGGGTGGTGGAGCGGTAACACAGATGTCCCACAGACAGTCTGCTGCTGTGCGCTCTAGTCGCTAATAGTAACTAAATAAAATAAAGAAATAAGCTTTAGGGGCTAACTAACAGCACCCCCTGCAAAATGGTGACCCGACTCCGGCCAGGCACCAACGAAATTGAGGTGCCTCTGGCTTGGGGATGGGGTATAGAGAGACTTGACCCAGTGCATCCTGGGAGCTAAAGCTTTACCTGTGTGGTGCCCAGATTGGTTCCCATCACCTACACCCAAAGGTCTCCCTGTGGAGCCTATGGACCCTGAAGAATACAATTATATATCATTGTTGTTAATATAAAATACATTTGCTGCTGTCAAAAGATTTAACTTTCTAAAAAACATTCATAAGCTTAATTAGACTAAATCTGATTCACATTATGATATTACCACATAAGACTTGCAGCCCATATACTGTGTGATGTTCGAGGTTATTTTGCTCAGTAGAGTGGTCAGCGGTGCAGTATTTGATTGCTCAAATAAGGGTCACCATACAGCTTGTCTGGGTTAAAACAAACAAAAATGTGCTTTAATATTGTCAACATAAAGTAACAGAAAATAAGAAACAACCTAGCCCCCATTCAAGCCACTACCTCACTTCTTCAGCCCTAACTATCAAGGGCAACTAGTCTGTGCACAACCTCACACAAAGGACCTGAGTAAGCATGGATTGCAAATGCTAAAGTATACACACAGATGGCTGATTGTTGCATACTGTGCATTCGTACGCATAGCAGAGTGTGCGCAAAGGTACAACTGTGATCACACTGTGATCATGCAGACCATGGAGAGCCATCACAGAGTGAGTGACAGGCAGTGAACCTTTGGGGATGGTGATGGGTGAGTGGTCGGAGATACACAGGCGTGTCTGTTCATTTGAAGGTCATTTCCAGGACAAGCATAAATTAGCCACTGAGATGCAGAGCCAGATTAAGATCCACATGGGCCTGGAGCTGAAATTTGCAATGGGCCTATTTTATGCCAGTGCAGGGGATGTGACTAAAGCTGGGGCAGTGGAGCTACAAAAAAAAAAGTTTATTTCTTTTGTGTGAAAGTGTGTGTACTGTATAGAGATTTAGTTATGTGACCGGCGGCCGCAAGACTGCTCGTCACAATCCTGACAGCTGAATGCTGGCTAGGGATTCATGATAGGCATCGAAAAACCGACACCTATAATAATCCCGATGCCGGAATCCAGGATGACTTGTGCCCAAATTAAGTAAGTCCAGGGCGCCCGCCCTGATAGCCGTGGGGGTTAAGGTTAGGTTTATGGCATTTAACAGGGTTAGCATTAGGTTTTTTGGGGGAGAAATCAGGGTTAGGCACCCCCCAGTGAGAGGTTACGGTTAGGCATCCCCCCGGGGTGTTAGGTTTAGGGAGCGGTAAGGGGGGGTTAGGGTTAGGCACTAGGAGGGGAGGTTAGGGTTAGGCACCACTAAGGGAGGGTTAGGGATGGGAGGGGGGCAGGGGAGGTTAAAATACTTGTCACCGGCAGTTCAATCCCATTCCACTGTATAGTCTGCCTTTCCTTGAGTTCAAAAATATCTAAAATTGTTCACTGTTTAGTACCATATTAAGTGTTCATCCCAAATGCCTAACCTGGATTGGGTACGGGATGCCAGGCGCTCGTGATCCTGGCAGTCAGAATCCCAACGCCAGCATCCAGACAGGGTTAGGATACTGACACCTGTCGGTCAGTATCTTAACCCTCCCCCTCTCCTTACCCCTCCCTCCCTTGAGCCTAAACATAACCCTACCCCATTCAGCCTAAACCTAATCCTCCCCCCCACAGTCTGAACCTAATCTTCCCCCTAGCAAACTTAACCTAACTCACCAGCAGCCAAACCCACCCCCTAGTGCCTAACCTTATCCTCCCCTATATCCTTCCCCCAAACCCCAATAGCTGTCAAGTGCGGTCACGGGGGGGCTGCAGACTATGCAGGGGACTTGCCTACTCTTGTGGGGTGCCGGGAGCAGCACCCGATTTTCGGGAGGCTTCTGACAGTCTCGGGAGAGTAGGCAAATAAGTTACAGATAGAGAGGGTAAATATGTCGTATATATATATATATATACTGTGTATATATATATATATATATATATATATATATATGTATATATACACTGTATATATACAGTAATACACACACACATTCATACACAAACAGTCCCTGGCTAAGATTACACACACGCATGTACATTCATGCTCAGGGTGAGATTGAACACACACAGAGCAGCACTAAATATTACACTGACCTGTAGGATGCATTGGACAGTGATAGATATCCTCCGTCCTCATGCTTGTATTTCTTCTGACCGTATTTGTCTCTGTAGCTCAGCCTCTGTGGCTTTATTTTTCTCATTTCATTGACATTTCACTCACACAGTGTCCACTGAGTCTGAATTCCAGTTGCTGCTGAGGGAGAGAGAGGCAAGTGGGCGCGTCTTCAGATGGCCGCGGGTGAGCAGGGCTTATATCGGCGGGTGGGCGGAGCTATGTCAGGCAAAGGCAAATGGCATTCGGAGGTGTGAGAAGTGAATGGGATGGGTTTTAGATGGCTAGGAAGTGGATAGGTAGGGATCACCAATGCCGATGATGGTGACTGTTGACAGGAGTATTTTTTTTCCTGTGCGCACTGGCTAGACTACAGCAGATGCTCTGGGCCTATTTTCATGGGGGGGCCTGGAGCTGTAGCTCCACCAGCCCCATTATTAATCTGGCCCTGCTGAGATAGCATACGCTGCTTTAGTACTCATTGCGTGCAATAAGACTTGCAGTTTCTGCAGCTGGTCTGACCTGTTGTAATTGTGTGTGAGGGACCAATGTCACTTGATGTTACTGATGTATATGCAGGACTCAGTGGCATATCTATAATGGGTGCAGTGTGTGGGGGGGCCCACACCGCACACTCTGCACCCATATTATTTTAAACTTACCTGTCCGTGGTCCCACGTTGGGTTTCAGCCCTGCTGAGAACACCGGAAAATGGCTGCCGCGGCCATTTTTCCACTGTTCCACGCATGTGCAGTAGACTCCGGGCACACTCTAGTGCCCAGAGTCTACTAAGTTTCCGGTGGCTGGCCAGCCGCATCAGTTGGCTGCCGGCCACCGGGGAAAGAGGAGGGGGCCCCACACTGGGAGTGCACAAGAGCCTCTTCCCCTCTTAAGACACCCCTGGCAGGACTGCAAGTTATTACAGTTGTGAGATATCGGTAGTGAGTGTCTCTATGTTGCCTGTGCAACGGCTTTGTGTTTGTTTTCATTAGCATATTTTCACAGCAGACCTCCGTGCTGTGGAGCTGCAATCACAATAGCAATCCATGCTGAATCAGGCCCAAAGTCACAGAGTACTGTTTCTTGCAGGTAGGGCCCCATTGACCTGCCATCAACAGGCCTCAACTGGCATCCTGGTCTGGCTTGGCTTAAACAGCCCAACCTTAGCTGCATCCTCTGGGCAGCAGATACTTTAGGTGTGGTCACATCCCTTATTAAACTTGCACAGATTAGTAGCTCACCAATGCCACCTAGCTTCATTCTACCATAACTGTAAAAAGTGTATATGATGATGACTTTGCTAGTTACTGTACATGAAATCTTGATAACTAAGTTGTGTCATTTTTCTATGTGCTCATCTCTCAGGTTTTCCAATAAAGACTGCAATAGAGGTAACACAGCAGCATAACTGTTTTTGTAAAGGGGACACTATGAACTGAAAACAGCAAAACCTCAATGTTTGACAGCAGTAGACAGGATGTCATACAGCAGTGGTGGATTCTCTGAAAAGAACTATTGCTAAACATTAAATTCACAATCAAACCACATACAGGCACATACACACATGGGAGAGACCACTTCTGCACACAGATGGAGGGCCTGATTCAGAACCGCTCACAAAAAGCGAGCGCTCTCTCTGAATTAGGGAATTTTTTTTTTTTAAACTGGCCTCCTGGCCACTCGATAAGCTGTGGGTGACTACCCACAGCTTTTGCGAGTGGCCAGGTGATGGTTGCGACCATCGCGACCATCAGGCTTGCAACGATACCCTTGTGGTAGGGTTTCATCTGCCGCAAGCCCCAGTGAGTTTCCAGCTCTAATAGAGCTGGAAGCTCACTACTGACATCAATGGTGAAGTCATTAGGGCCGCCCTCAAACGGCAGGCATTCCCTCGGGAATGCCTCCATTTGGCCAGTTGGAAGTGATCGCAGCGTTTGTGGTTGCCTTACCCTACTGCAATCACTGCGAGGACTTCAGTGTAAAAAACAGGCATGTACATTTACTATGACGCTGGCTGTTAATTATGTATGCCTCTTAAACGGCATTGAAACACTCAGGCACGCCTGCGTTCACACCTCCACTCCCTTGTTATTAGAGTCCTGCTCCTGTTACCACCCACAAATGGCCTCTCCAGTCACTCATTACACTGGGCTGTCTTTGTTGGGTGAGTGAGTGGATTCTGATTGCTCCAAGTATTTTGCACACGTGCAGAACGAAGTGTACGCATGTGTGGTCGCTTACCATCGGCCGTCAACAAGCAAGCGGCCGCTTGCGAGCTGCTCTAAATGAGCTCCATAGTGTATAAAGCTTAATAAACATGATAGAATTTTTTTATTACAGACTGCCTACACAGAGTGTGCATATGCTACGTGCAGTTACAATAACATAGTAACAAGTAGCACTAAGTGGTATAAACAAACAATTGATAAAAATGCAAATCTGGTGTAGAGGTTTCTTCCTTTAACACATACCAATAAAACAAGAAATAAACATTTACTGTAGAACTTGTAAAGATGGAAAACCTTTGAAAATATATTAAAGTCTCTATAGCAGTGGTCGCAACCTTAATCGGAGCTTCTCCAGAAAAATGAAACCTCCTGAAAAGCTACTAACATTATTAAAAAAAAAATTCTATAATAACTGGTAAATTGAAGATCATTTAAGGAAATTGAAAAAAATATTTCATAGAAAACAATGCATTTAATTAATACAGTGATATTGTTGCACTTTTCACTTTTAATTACCAGCTCCAAGGATGTAAGTGCAGTAGAGGAGCAAAAGACATAGGCAGGGCAGCTTTTTGATTTTCCCCGACAGGGCTGGGTGGGAGTCACTCACCCCAAATGCAATCGACTCCTGTGATGTCCAGATGGTGCCCATAACATATTATGCAATCGTAAGGCATTCACCTGATGTGTGTCCCTGTGGCTCCACCCACGGCTTTGTCAGAGGTCACTTCCTCATAGTTGACTCAGCTGTACTGCAGCTGGGTAAACTACCCAAATTACAGCTGCGAGCTACTGGCAGCTCACGAGCTACGGTTGGAGATCACTGCTCTATAGTAATATCAAGATATATCCAGTAAGCTTCATATATTTTGTGTTCTCTTATAACAGTGAATTGATTGGTCAGGTCACATCTAAGGAATTTAGAAACACAGAAGTGCTTAGATTTATGGGGGGAAACAGACAACCTATCCAGCCCAAACAGCTCTGTCTTCTCTCCATCCAGGCTCTCTCTGTTGTGTACAGCCCTGCACCCAGAGAAAAGGCGATAACAGGGTGCTGATCACTGCACTGCTAACTTTGGCCAAGCGTTTGGCCTACTGTTTCTTCCAGTGCTTTGTTCCTTTAGCCCAGGCCTCCCTATTGATTGGCCAAAGAGTCAGCCAGTACAAGAGAACCCCTACAAAAGAGAGAGAGCCCGAGACATGTCCTTCCCACAGATAGGCTACCCCCAGTACCTCAGCCCTGGCCAAGCAACAGCCTATGGAGGGGACTTATAAAAGAAGATAAAAACAAGCTTATCTGTGGAGACCCCCATAGGGTGTATGAAGGGACCAAGTATTAGAAGGTGTCTTGTGGTACCTCTGCACGTTTCATCACTGAAGGACTTTATTAGGAGGTTGGAAGCAGTGAAAAATAGAGAGGTTTATATACTCACAACAATAAAGCAATAATTACATAATCAAAGTAATCATCACCATGTGAAAATGAGAAACAGGAAATGGGGCATCCCCACTTCCAGATTCTGAAACCGGAAGTGGTTTTTAAACCAGTGCGTTTAGCATAATATAGCAATGTAAGCCACCTAATTAGATAAAACCATGTTGGTAATTTAATGAGAATGGATTGATTAAAGTATAGCAATGTTTTTTTTTTAATAAATGGGAAAACAAAAGCTGCTGTATAATACACATGCACCATTGCCATATTGTGGCGGTCCACGATTATCTATTTATTGTACCTCAGCCATTTAATAGACATTTGCGGTAAACTGTTTACTGTGAATGCGTCGCAACAATTTTGGATGGTTCAATTTAAAATTTATTTGAAAGTTTGTGTGAATAATATGGAGCAGTCCAAAGTATAGTTACAGAGTGTGCATGCATGGTGTCCACATTAGTGTAATACAGAAATGTATGTACAGAGAATATTTTGTATTTGCATGGTGTCCACTTTTATAGATATAGACAAAATAGCGATGGCCATCTTTACTGATGGTTTAGAATTTATTTTATAATATATAGAGATATGCACGGACCCCTGTGTTTTGATTTTGCCAAAACTACTCTCATAGGTTTTGATTTTGACAAAACCACGCTCAAAAGTTTTGGATCTGGATTTATTTAAAAATGGATATAATCAGTTAAAGTAATGTAATTTGGGCCTATTTTTGTTCCTACGGTATTATTAACCTCTATAACATTAATTTCCAGTCATTTACAGTCAATTTTGACCATCTCTTAGCTCACAATATTGTATTTAGTTTTCTTCAATATTGGTCAAAGGTTGCAGCGAGCTGGCTGTCTAAACTAAGTGACAGAGTGGCAGCACATACCCATGGCAGTTTAAAAAAGAATACAGCACATCTTGGAATCATAGAGCCACTGCAGTGGCAGACAGGATGACATTTTAATATAAATTATATGATATTGTAGAATGGTTGGATTATTCAAGAACTAAATTAGAGGCCCAAGGCCAGCACAGTTTAATGGAGCTGGAGTACTATTTAGTGGAAGCCAGGTAAAGTTTTGATTGATCAATTGATTAATTGATTGAAACTGAAGCAGTTTCAATTTCAGAGCTCTGCCAAAAACGTCACTCTAGGCTACACAATGTTGCAAGAGAGTCTGTAAAAGAAAAAGTGTTCTTTTATATTAGTGAGACAGTGATGATACTTTATTCTAATCAGATAAGAACTTAATGATAAATGATGGCCACACTCCATCTGTACCACAGGGCTTCTGCCGTGATGAACATGTAGAGAAAAGTAAGCTGTTAGTCATCATAAGGAATGCACATATATTTTCTAATATAAAAAGATTTAATGTTTGCTACAGCTAAAGCTTCTTCCTTATGTAACCTTTGCTGGTGTGGATGCCCCCGAAGTTATTATGGAATCTACATACCATGAGCTTTTCCAAGCAGGTGGATTTGTGGTTTCTGATAAAATTGTGTTGGTAAATATAACTTTAAGGAAGCTAAAGGAAGTTCTTACCATTATGGAGAAGATGAACAGAGCTTCAGCTTGGAAGTGGCTAATTCATTACAGGGATAACAAGAAACTTAAAGAAGATAAAAGAGCAGAGTCTATTTCTCAGATAAAGACTTATCTGCATAAATCTTAACACCCACCAAATATTATTGAAATTCTGCCTTATCACCAATGTGACAAGTTGTCTAAAGAAATTTCAGAAGATCTTATATGTCTCATGATTGTCTAATGTCAACATATCAATTCCAGACTTGCTGTCTTTTTGACAGACACACCAAGCACAATGCCTGTGGTTGAACAATATGGAATCCTTGTGTATTATGTCTAAACAGTATGTTCATAGAAAAATGTAGAAGGTGGATGATAATAGCTTCAAGCTTCATGTTTGTCATGATGCATCAGAAGGTTATCAAGATAGCACATAGGAAATAAAGATATATACAGTATATGTCAAAAACAGTTTTGTAAATAAATATTGAAGCAAAACAAATGGTAAAACAGCTCCAGTTTGTAGGTAAAGGCACTAGGCAACAATGTTTACCTTGTGTATTTTAATCTAAAATATGTACCTTAAGAGCCACACATCTGCTCTTATTTCTGTATGTATGTATATATGTATGTATATATTTACTTTTCACCTTCTAACTATGGCCCTCATTCAGAGCCGGACGCAATTAGCGTTCGCTCGTCCAGAAAATAGGGGTGGCTATTCAAATGAATCGTTCGCTCTTTGCGGTCTGTTCATGCCTCTAGGTCTGAACGAGCGAACAAAACTTGCGGTCGTTTTTTGTAAACTACACCCCCTGGTAGCTCGCATCCTATGTCATGTCCGCTATTTATTAGATTAATCGAGTACATCGACCAGCATCTGAACTGCTCGCTATTCTTGTGGTTGGTTTTTGCTACCACAATCTTGCGAGCAGTTCTGGCTATAAAACAACCAAGTGACGTGGTCAATGACGCTGCTGTTTTAATTATGCACACCCATAAAACGCCCGTTTTGACCTTTAAGCACGCCTGTGTTCTGATCTCCATTCCCCGTTTTCAAGCACCTTCCCCTGTTACCACCCACATACGCCTCTTTCTGTCACTCAAATTGTCAGGCATTCGCTATTTTGCGAGCATATGAATTTTGACTGCACTGACTGGTTCGCGCATGCGTATAACGATCCGTACGCATGCACAGTTGGGCAAACATCACTTGGAGCGAACGAGAGGCCGCTTACGAGCGGCTCTGAATCAGGCCCTATATTTGCTGGGGATTTTTTGCATACAAGTGACTGCTGGACCGCTTTAAGATTGGTTCTAGTGTGCAAAGTCACATAATGTTTTGTTTATTGCATCTGTAGTCTGACAAAAGAAGATATTTTGAGATAGTGCATTACTCTCCTTAAACATTACAAATTATAGGAAATAAGCTAACCACATTACAGTTACAGGGGTTTTTTGTTTTGTTTTAAACAATAATACTAATTTTAAAATATCTAAATTATTTGCATCATAAGAATTATAATATAAAATATATTTTTGACAGAATTTTTTTTATACAATGAGAAGTCAATATAATACTTAATGTTTATCACAATTTAAATACTATATTTCTTTTGACTTCTTGTATGTTTGTAAATTAATGTACTGTATGCACAACATTAAGCTATTACAAATAACTTAAAAACTAGCTACTGTAGTAATGTATGTTACAAAATAACTCTTGCACAAATTATGTTTTAATATTCTTTTTCCTCCTCAATATAATGTCATGTCAGCTTTATAGTTTGTGTAGTAGATTTTGTAAACAGAAAGGTTCACAACTAATTTCTTACATTAATTTTTTTGTATGGAAAATGTACAGTGAACGTAATAGAATTACTTTAATGACCTATTTGAAAGAGTCTTTCTAACTACTGTATTTTATAAATAAAGTGTGCAGAAAAATATTTTGACATTGAAAGCATATGCATTAGAGGTTGAGTCTCCCATATCCAAATATTCCGAAATACGGAATATTCCGAAATACGGAATATTTTCTGCATGACTGAGATAGTGAAAACTTTGATTTTTGATGGTTCAATGCACACAAACTTTGTTTAAGGCACAGAATTATTAAAAATAAAGTATAAAATGACCTATAGGCTGTGTGTATAAGGTGTATATGACACATAAATGAATTTCATGTATTTACACAAACTTTGTTTGAGCCACAAAATTATTGAAAATATTGTATAAAATTACCTTCAGGCTGTGTGTATAATGTGGATATAAATCATAAATGCATTCTGTGTTTAGATTTGGGCCGTATACCTAAGACATTTCAATATGGTATGCAATTATTCCAAAATACGGAATATTCCGATATCCAAAATACCTCTGGTCCCAAGCATTTTGGATATGGGAGACTCAACCTGTAATATAATTTGTATCTAAAATGCTTTTACTTTTTTCAGTCACTCATTTTATTTACTCTTCATGTATCTATAGATGAATGGACATGAATAATGCTTGCATGGCCAAATTCCATGTTTGTTCATACTGATTATATACACTTGAGAATTGCTTTGGGGTACAGATTAAGAGTGGGACATGACTGCACAAACCATCACTTACACTGGAAGATAACACACTATGCAATTATTTTTGCACTAATGGCTTTGTTTTTTTACACGCAAACACTGGGAATTGTTTGCACACACTTGGAGGGATAGGTCATTGTGAGAATTGTTTTGGGGTACAGCTCAAGGGTTGGACACCACTGCACACAGAACAGTAATATATGCTGCGTTACTCAACTGAACTGAACACACACTATTTGAAATACTCAATATAATTTTTAAATTCAATTAGAAAAGACTAAAGGCTTTTTTATTTTAAAGTAAAGCATAAAAAAATATGTTGTTTTTAAAGTTTATTATATATAACTGGGGAAAAAATCCTAAAAACAAAGAAGTCTTCTTGGGGTGCAGCAGCCTTAAACACAGTATAGTATTTTTGGACAGATAAACAATAAGTATACTTCAGAAAAAAAAGGTTCAGATTCACTTTAAGAAACAAAATACAATTAACAACAATACAGGCAGTATCTAGTCTGTTTCTTTGCACATCAGACGATGTTTACCCCACCCGACGTCATGGGCAACAGGACACAGCATGTGGCAAGTGCATACGCACTTGCAGATGCCAGGTCAGATTGTGTTAGTAAGAAGGAAAATATTGTGAATTAAAAATTTCCGGCCGCTAGAAGCTCTCATGATGACCTAATTGATTATGTTTCCTTCTTCCTAACACAATTCTATATTTTATATTCACTGTTTCAACATTTAATATTGATGTATTTTACATGTGTTTAATAAAGGTTGTCATTTCAGTGCATTACCCAAGAACATATATTCTTTCTCTTTATTTTGGCTACATAAGGGGTATATTAGGGGAACAAAAATATACAAATCACACAAACTATACAAATATGTTTTATACTTGTATAAGAAAACATAGAAACATGAACATATTATAATATGAAAAAAAAAAATTATATCACAGAAAAGGTTTGATCTGAAAACTATATTTTAATTCATATACTAAAAAGGGTATTTAGCCTCTTCGTGACAATGATTTGTCTATATCATCCCCTTAAAATGAAAGTGTTCTGGATTCAAGTTGTGTCTCTATAAAAATTGTTATATAAAAAGAAAGTATCTATTTTATTCTTTATACTGCGTAGGTGTTCTTGCATGAGCACAATAACATTTATCTTTGTTTTCTAAACATATTTATCAAACAAGTAGATTCACAAGATAAATAACATGCATAGACATGCAGTTAATAAAATTTGTAAACCTAAATTCTTTATAACCATGAGAGTCAATGAAAGAGGATTTTGATTTACTAGTGTTTTTACACATTCTACACTGTCCACATTTGTGGATATATGTCAAATTAAAAGATGTGGATTTCAGATCACCAGTAGTTAAGAAACTGGGAGCTAGAATGTTCTTAATATTATTATTTTTCTTAAAACCTAAAACAAGTTTGGGAGGTAAATTATTATTAAGAATAGCATACATTTTAAAAATGTGCCAATGTTATTCAAAGTGTCTCATATATTTTCTTATATGTTGAACCTGGTAATTAAAGGAATACAATTTTTCTTATGGAATTTACAGTAAGTACTGTAAGTGCTTCCTATTAACTTAGTTTTTCTAAGGCTGTACTAATAAGATTTTGGGGTAACCTCATTTTACAAATATAAAGCAACATGTGTTGCTTTATGTTTGTAAGTAACTGTTACAGTAAGTAACCGTTATAGTAAACATTTTTAATATAAGATTTAGAGGTTACTTTCTGATAGTTATTTGAACTCATTACAAGTTCTAAGAAGTATGTTTAAATATGAGATTAAAATTATTGGCATTAAATAAATTATTGAAGTCTATCAGGGTCACCATCCCATATTAGAAGTAAACCATTAATAGAACATTTGTTAAAAATTTAATTCTCCTTAAATAGATGATCATTATAATTAAAGTGGTCGTCCAAGAATCACATAAGTAAATAGGCATAATTAGGGGCAAAAATTGTCCCCATAGACATACAATATGTTCTATACATGGTATAAAGTAAAGTCCCTTGTAGGCGACTATCTGTTTCTATGGGCTAAACTCAAGAACCACTGGACAGATTTTGATGCAGTTTACACTAGTCTATAGAGCATATTTCAGGACTAAATGTCATTAAAAGGAGAGGTTATAATCATGGGAGATTTAATCTACCTGATATAAACTGGGAGGTATCTGTGGCAAGTTCAACTAGAAGTAGGGACATCCTGAATTCATTGCACGCAGCCTCCCTCCAGAAATTGGTGAGGGAGCCTACTCAGAAAGATGCAATATTAGACTTGATACTTACAAATGGAGACAGAATATCTGATGTAAAAGTGGGTGATCATCAAGCAGTATGGTTCAAAATAAAGACAGATACTGACTCACCCCATACAAAAAAAAAGGTGTTAGATTTTAGGCAGGCTGATTTTGCAGGGATTGGAAGATGTGTAAGTGAATCTTTCGCAGAGTGGTGAAACTTGAAAGGAGTGCAGGGGAGGTTAGATAATTTTAAAAGTGCAATATTAAAGGCAACAGACCATTGTGTCATAATGGTAAGGAAAACCACAAGGAAAAGGATGCCAGTGTGGTTTGGGAAAGAGGTAGCAAGTATTGTGAAAGCAAAAAAGATGGCCTTTGGGAAATACAAGCAGGCAAAAAATAATGCGGACTGGAAAAAAGCAAACATTGTCCCACTGCACAAAAGTGGAAGCAAGGAAGAGGCAAACAACTACCGACACAAATTATCTCAAATCCAGCAAATTGCAGGATCCCAAACAGCATGGATTTACTGGGGGGAGATCATCTCAAACAAATTGTATTGACATTTTTGACTGGGTGACTAAGGAAATAGATAAAGGGGGGCCATAGATATAGCTTATCTAGACTTTAGTAAGGCTTTTGACACTGTTCCACATTGCATACTGTTAAATAAACTGGAAAGCATGGGATTCTATACAAAGATAGTTGAATGGATAAGATCATGGCCACAAGATAGGAAACAGAGAGTTGTAGTAAATGGACTGCAGTCTCAAGAGGGAAATGTTACCAGTGGACTATCTCAGGGATCTGTACTTGGACCAGTGCTTTTTAATATCTTCATTTGTGACATTGCAAATGGTATTGAAGGGAAACTATGCCTTTTTGCAGATGACACATAGGTATGCAACAGGGTAGACAGACCAGGTGGGGTAAAACAAATGATTGATGATCTAGGTAGACTAGAGGAATGGTCAAGAAGGTGGCAACTACATTTTAATGCCAAAAAATGCAAGATCATGCACTTGGGTCTCAAAAATCCAAAGGCTAAATATAGTATTAATGGCTCTATACTGGAAACTACTGAAGAGAAAAGGGATCTACAGTAGGTGTCACTATTTCAGGTGACTTAATGGCAAGCAAACATTATAACAAACAATGATGAAGGCAAGTCAGATGCTTGGTTGCATAGGGAAAGGAATCAGTAGCAGAAAAAAAGAAGTGATAATACCACTGTATAGGTCATAGGTACGTCCTTATCTCGAATACTGTGTTCAGTTCTGGAGCCCATATCTCCAGAAGGCTATTAATATATTAGAGACTGTTCAAAGGAGGGCAACTAAAATGGTGCAAGGTCTACACCACAGAACATACTAGGAAAGACTAAAATATCTTAATATGTGTAGTTTGGAGCAGAGAAGGGAAAGGGAGGACATGATAGAAATGTTCAAATATATAAAGGGTTTTAACAAGGTAAAGGAAGGAGACATTCTTCAAAGAAAGAGAAGTATTAGAACAAGAGGACATGTTGTGAAACTGGAGGGTGGTAGGTTCAGGGGAAATTTGAGGAAAAATTACTTCACATAAAGGGTAGTGGACAAGTGGAATAGCCTCCCATCAGAGGTGGTAGAGGCTAAGACAGTAGAGCAATTTAAACATGCATGGGATAGACATAAGGATATCCTTCAGAAGAAGTAAGGATCAATAAGGGTTGAGCTAACAATATGTTTAAAAATGGGTCAGTCTAGATGGGCCAAGTGGTTCTTATCTGCTGTCAAATTCTATGTTTCTATGAAGGTTTAGGTATATGAAAAATTAATGTATGCCAAAAGGGACCTGAGCAGTGATGATTATAGTGAAGCAAGCCAGTCTCTTGTAGGCATCCGTCTGTTTGTTTGGGCTAATCTTGAGAACCACTGCACGGATTTTGATAAATCAATTTTTCTATAGAGCATTTGTGGAGTAAGGTTTAGGTGTATTAAACATTAATGTATGACAAGAAGGAGCTGAGCAGTGATGATTTTAGTGAAGCAAGTCAATGAAAAAATGGACATCCGTATGCCTTCTTGGCTTACGTTGCCTAAACTTTTATCACAATAATGGAATTTATTTTATAACATGTAAATATTGACACATTATATCTGGTTTCTCCAGAAAAATGTATGTAAGCCCTGTTTACTGATTCAAAATTTCAGTTTTCCTTGTTTTCTACCATTACAATTTCATTTATGAGAAAAACCAATTCCCTGTAAGAGTCTACTTTGGCATGACAATTAACATAGCACAGGGACAGATGCTTAACATGGCTGGAGTTAACCTAAGTGAAGACTGTTTTCTCATGGACATCTTTACGCGGCTTTTTCTGTGTCACGTCAAAATAAATATTTCCGTGTTAACATCATGAGGAAAAATGACTGATGTCATCTACAAGGAAATCTTATAGGACCTGGTTAAAAAAAGACTATCACTGTAAATTCAAAATTGCTTTCATGTGAAGCCAAGGTGGGTCCATAATTAAAGATACAAATCATACAAATATTTAATATTATTATGAGTTAAAAAAATTGATTTAATCACATAAAAACGTAACTTGATCAGGTTTAATATTGGTGTTAGAAGATAAATAGTGTTGGTTCACATGCCTTTATTCTCTAATTATGTACAATGGAAGTATATATCAATTGAACATCATAGCAGACTGCAGTTGCGATTTTGCATGAAATGCAGCTGCAAAAATATGCTAATAGTTTCAAAAGCTTACCTGAGCATAAGGACACCCACCGCTGCCTTCCCATATGCGTACGCTGCTTACCTGTGTAAATATCGGTAACATCAATGCACATTAAGTGACCATCTTGCCCTTGCGATCTCCTATGCAGCATGAAAGCCATCTGCATGTCAGGAGAGTTATTGAGTCTGCGTCAGACTCATGAGTGAATTATATGGAGCAGCACAAATTATAGTTACAGAGTGTGCATGCATTATGGTCATATTTGGGTTATATAGAAGTGTATATAAAGTAAAGAGAATGTTTTGCATTTGTATGGCTGTCATGTTTATAGACATTTACAGAATAGCTAGCCCATCTTTTCTGATGGTTTAGCAATGATACTATAGTATGTATACTATTATAATAAATAGGCAATCTAAAATGTTAAAAAAGGATAAAATAAAAATCAATGTAATTAAATGTTATTAATTACCATGTGAAACCTTAAGTAACTACATAGTCAAATATATCAAACATTAAATTACAAACATTAAATAACAAAAAACATAACCTGAAGGACACATAAAGTGTATATGAGGGGAAAAAGAACATACAAATCACGCATATACAAATATAATTATATAATAAAACTTAAAAATATGAAAACATGCCAATATGATAAAAATAATGAAATGATATCACAATAAAAGGTTTGATCTCAAAACGATCATTTAATCCATATGGTGAAAGTGTATTTTGTGTGAAATCTAATGCACTTCTCATTGTAATAATAATTTGTCTATATCACTTCCTCTGACTCAAAGTCTTACTTTTTTAATAAATTTAAAACGAAAGTGTTCTGGATACAGTTACTGTATGTAGTTCTATAAAAGTGCGTACGTGTTCTTTCATAAACAATTTAACATTTATCCAACAAAGCTCTCTTACATACATAGACATATACATAGAAATATAGAAATCACAGTGAAAGCGAGAGATATAATACAGCAATGACCCCAATTATTAGAGACATGTTGTACCAGACAGAAACCGCAAGGTATTTTGGCTTTAGTAACTGTTGGTAAAATATTAATGTAGCTCTCCTACAAGTATGATATCATAACGCACTCTGCGTGTATTTACTAAGTCCATAGGGTTTCCAGACAGTCCATTTGAAAAATAAAATACAGTATAACTTTTCAATCTTTTTTCTTGGAGTACCATATTAAGGAAATTACTTTGAACAGAGGGCCACATTTTTGTTTTACTCACAGTTGTCCTGCCAGCAATTAGGTAAGGGCTCTTTGCTAGAAATCTTATTCTAAAAAACACTAAAACTAAAAAAAATCTCTTTAAATAAACATATTTTTAATGATTTAAGTTTGCAAAAATTCACACTGAAATGAGGTGCTGTATTAATACAAATAATGGATTTGTGACTATGACTACAGGACAGAGTTCATGGTCTATATACTCCTCAGATACTGTCCCGCACAGAATGTCTGTGGTCTGTATTATCCTCAGTTGATGGTATCCCTCCTCCTCTTCAGATATTGTTCCAGGTCCCTATGTCCCTCAGATAATGGCCCTGGTCTCACTCTCTCCTCCTTAAATTATGCTCACTGTCCCCATCTTCCAGGATTCCTTCTGCTCTACAGTCCCCAATGCCTATTCTCCCTCAGATAATAGCCCCAATACCTACAATCACAACCCAGATCCCTATCCTCCTCATAGCACGGACCATATTCTCCTTTAGAAGCAACTTCCAGTCCTTATATGCTGCATGTCTGACTCTGCGGCTGGGTGGGAGGCCTTTTGGCTGAATTGTAGGGGCAACCTAGAATCAACATACCTAGGAAGGCAGAATGAAGGTTATTCACCATGCAAAAGTAAGTAAAAATGCATTGCATAACTCAATTGCCTTGAACCAACAAAAGGCATAATGGTAGAAATCTAATGTCATGTGATGTGTAAAAACAACAGACAAAGAGGACATTATTATACAGTTGCCAGGGACACACAGTATCTTACAAAAACAAAGCTTTAAGTTATATTGGCAAAAGCAGTGTATATTATTACTGACTATATTGTTCTTTGTACAAGGTTTATGATGCTAGTTAAGTAGTTGTGTAGTTGAAATGAGGGCAAGAAATGCAATCTATGCTCTAGTATTTATACAATTAATGCAATCAGGGAATTTAAAGGGAGTACATATGTCGACAAGCAGTATGTGGACCAGGAAACACAGGTGCTAGGAAGTTGACAAGTGTGAAATGCTACTTCATGCTTTAAGGAACATTTCACATTTATTGATCTCCCAGTCCTGGCATTTTGGGTCGACCTAGGTCTTGTTGACATTATGAATGATACAAATTTAAGTGGCCCTGGCAAATATTCTGAAAGTACCTTTATATGATAGGTGTGGACATGTTGACAGTAGCTTGAGCCAAATCTACAGGATATGGGCCTTCAGTGTGTTTGCCGCAATTCAGATATACAGTATGTGGGTGTGGGAGTACACAGCAATCAAGGGTGTTTGATTCGATTAGGCAGGGTTATATCATCTTCCAATCACTTTCCCTGCAAATACATTGGCAACAGTGCATACACCACTGTTAAGTGCATGTGGTTCCCCCTCAAAACAAACCAGTATAAAGATGGACATACTATACAAGTGATCACGAGGGACAGCCCCATCACAAAAATTTATCTCCTTGTTTCTGCAGCTGTCACCAACTGCTGATGTCTTAAGCATAGCTGCTGCTTGTCTAGATCTTGAAATGTTGAGGACCATTTTGGAAAATAAATATTATTCACCTCCTTTAAAGCCAAGCAACTAAACAAACACTCGAGACACCCTTAATCAGCTCAATTAGCATTCACATTTAACAACTACAGTAAGTCTATTGGGCTCCAACATTACATAATTAGATCTCCCGTTACATAAATAATTTCAACATTACATTATAAACACCCATATTCCATCAATAAATATGCACCCACTATACATCAATAACCCACACATACACAAACACATAAACATACAGCAGCAATCAGCAAGATCCTCCACATTCATCTTTATTTTCCACTATCCCTCAGCATTAGACCAATCAGCTATACTGCCCAATATTTCATCAATACCCCCATCTCTCCATGGTTATATGGACCACCATTATAGAAATATTCTAACCCACATTACAGCACTAAAACTTACCAGTTACTATTATATATTAATGTAAATCTTATTTATGTATGCAGTTATCCATATATTCAGATGCATTGCACCTTGCCACTGATTAATCACAAACCTGCATGTCTGCTTAGTCTTTTATATTTGCAGAGTGACCACTGCAAATATAAATGCAGAGATGATCTCAGTGATTACTGTACAATATAAAGAGCATCAATACAGAGAACATTTTAGTGCAATAAATAATAATACAGAAAGCATCCTAGTGACCATTACACAATAATTAGAGCACAAAAGTGAGCAGCGTACTATACAAAGAGAATCCCAGTGACCATCATACAATTCAGAGAACATTTAAGTGCCTGTAAAACAATACAGAGAACTTCCCAGGGAAAATTATGCAATTGACCACCATATAATACAGGGAGAATTTTTTTGTGACAGCCATATAATCCCTTACAATACACAACAAACTAACACAAATAAATATAAAAATGAGAATAAATAAATTGAAGCCCAAAAAAGTTTTTATTCATTTAGTGATTCTGTTGTAACCATATGTAACTGGTAGATCCTGGTATTGCTACAACAGAATACTTTTAATGTACATGTTAAGATTTAATCTCCTACTCCTTCATTTTGCCATCCCACACTGATGCTGTTCAATATTAGGATCCAAATAAGAAACTTTTGAAAGCCAGTTAGTGTCATAAATGATCTATATGACAGATGGTTATCACAAAACAAGAAATTAAAATGGTTATCTCTATTGTATAATATTTCTATTTTATTTGTGCAGAACAATGCTACAAAACAATTATTTAAATATACAGAAAACACATTGCAGTCTCTGTATTTGATTTACAAGTGATTATCTGCACCTGTAAATGCAGTAGCATTGCACACTGATTGTCAGTTTTCACAAAAGAGGACAAGCACACTGTGGATAACCCCATAGCAAGGACACATGCTGGATACTGAGCACTTCTGTGGTACACTGATATGAACAGAGTAGCAGAGATGAGGAGCCCCCTGGATAGTGCATGGCTCGGTCCACACTTTGACTGTGGCTGGCAGCTGGGTGGTGTGAGCGGCAGATGCTAGGCTGTAAAAAAATTAATAGGGGAAGGTTGTAGCAGTCCCAGGCACAATACAGTAGTAGTGGTTAGTCCCTGGTGAGGGGTCAGCCTCCAGGAGGTAAATTAATGACAGAGCCATCCAGTAAGAGGCAAAGGCCAGTTCCAGTAAGCAATAGATTACTGAATTAAAAGAGAAATAGAGAAAAAAAGCCTTACTTTTATAAATACCTTCAACTGCATCATAAATGTTCACCGACTGGGAGCACTCCCAGGAAGGCCTATGGCCAATCCGCCTCTGAATTCAAATAAGTCACTTTGTAATTTAAATCAGCATACAGTGGAACTTAAGACAATCTTCACACCTCAAACTCTCACTTCTTCACATAACATCATCTATTGCCAAATACACTCCTCCAGGTGGTTAAGTGAAAATAGCTGTCGATGATAATGATGATGGTCACCAGTACTGAATAGGTCATACTTTTTTTGTTTGTTTTCTGATTTTTTCACAAAATAGGAAGTTGTTTCTTATGTATTAGAGAAGTATTTTAAGCTTCATTGATGCCTAGTAGTGAATGCATATTTTGCAAACAAAATGGCTGTAAACATAGATAGAAGTGTAAAGCTGACCATACACCTGAGCGACCAGCATCAGATCAGATTCATCATATTTGTTGTTTTTCTTAGCACACGATCTGCCATATGATCGATAATGTGTCTCACGTGCTCATCAGGGAAAAGTCATTGAAATGACTTGAATGGATGCATAATGCATCACATTCAAAAAATACACAGTACAATCTGCAAACAATAGGATGGAACATATGTGCTACACATCTGATCATATGATCCCTTTTAGGAGCTGCAGGAGCACACATCGGACCATATCTTACTCCAAAAATACACGATTTTCACAAGATCCATCCTTAGGACTCGTCGAAAATCGGGCAATCGGCCCAAAATCGGGCAGGTGTATGGCCAGCTTTAGAGACATACATCTGGCATAAACCTGTTGCATATGCTACTGCTATTGACGTGCAAACTTGCAATAGTTGCTACTATTATCTTATTAAGGTTACAAAATTCTTCCTATCTCCATGAAGACAGTTGAATTAATTCTTAGCTCAACAAAGATTATCATCTATATAAAGTGGTTTAATTAATGTCAGGTCTGTAACTAGAGCTGTGCAAGAGGGGCAGCCGACCAGGCCACAGAGTTGAAATATTCTGAGTTAATTTCGTTACAATTAAGTGTTTGGTGGGCATTACATTTCTTTCTTGTCCTACATTAAGTGCCATCATTTCAAGTTGCAACTCTGATTAATAGCAATAGTTCGGCATTTTTTATTTTGTTAACAGAACAATGTCTATTGCTTACTCAAACCATTAATATTATACCACACAAAAAATATGCATGATCTAGATTTGATGAACCCATAATTTATTAACTATGCAGAATGTTATCAACTCTATAGAGTGGCAGATTACAAATTTACCTGACAACTTCCCATACATTATTACAGGAATTATAAGTAACCTAATGCTTAACAAAACTCCAGAGCTGGAGAATATGATAACAAGCGCATACCAGCTGACAAACAGCTTTTACCTGCCATTAGAGTGAACTTTTGTTTATAATATTATTCTAAAGAGATTCTACAAATCTTGTAAAGATTCACTCTAAAATTTGAGATTTGCTTCTGTGAACTAAGGTTGGCACTACCCAAGTTAGAGGCATGACTTCTAATGCACTGTTGGTTTTTACCACAAACACCCCCAAGGCCTGTTACACAGGTCACAGTCCCCTGCTTGGGTTCCTACTGTGACAAGTTTGTGATAAGAAAAAAAAGGGTCATTAACCAGTACATGATACGTGTGCAGATATACATGAGGATAGAATCAGGAGGAATAGCTAAACATAACCAATAGTTCACAGGATATGGTACAAATGTGAATAGCAGGAAAGGAGTCATGATGAGCTGAGACACACAAAAGAATACTAGTGCAGATATAATTCTGGTATCTTCCTGTTCCCCAAGGGGAACCTATATATGCTGAACACAACTGAATATGGCACCTAAAGTGAGCAGTCACATGACTGCTACTACAAACACCAAAAAATACTGTGCACCCTGTAGAGCAGCATATGAAGAAGTCAAACAGCAGACCCTAGAGATGTGTTGTAAACAAGGAGACCAAAGACCACACAGTGGGAGGATGATCAGAGGAGAGTGGGCGTACATAGCCGCACCCAGTAATAAATGTGGTGGAGATTAATAAAATTACACTCTCCTATAGAAGTGGACTCTGGACACACCAAAATAGATCTGTGTACATTTCTTGTGAAATATATACATAAAAGACAAAGTAAAAAATTAGGTGCATGGATGTAAGAAGATTTAATCCAAGCCATTGTTCTTTCCAAAGCTCTTACAGTTAAACAGAAACTGAAGATGTACTCTTAGAAACCCAATATCAAACATCTGTTTTTCACCAACAGAAGAGAAGTGATTAAGAATTAGAGATGTGTGCCAAACCTCGTGTTTTGGTTTTAGTTTTGGATCTGGATCCCCGCTGGTTTTGGATCATTATTGGTTTTGCCAAAACCTCACCTCCGTGTTTTGTTTTCGTGTTTTGGTTATGATTTTTTTTCTTAAAAAATCATAAAAACAGCTAAAATCACATAAAATGAGCCTGTTTTTGTTCTTACAGTATAATTTCCAACACGAATTTCCAACACGGATACAGTGTGTTATACAGTGTGGGTTGGATACATCAATAGTGAACTTACAATGACAGCAGTGTCGGCAGAGTGGGGTTGCTGATGGTGTCCTCAGTACATGGAATGGCAGTGCTGGCAGTGTCCTCAGTGAAGGGTACCGGTGATGTCGGCAGTACAGGGGTGCCAGCGGTGTCTTTAGTGCAGGTTTGCTGGCTGTGTCGGCAGTGTGGGGGTTGCTGGTGGTGTCCTCAGTACATGGAATGGCAGTGCTGTGGTGCTGGCAGTCTTGTCAGTGAAGGGTACCTGCGGCGTAGGCAGTGCGGGGGTGCCTGCGGTGTCCTCAGTGCAGGTTTGCTGACTATGTCAGCAGTGTAGGGGTGTTCTCAAAGCAGAGTGCCAGCACTCTCGGCAAAGCACGGGTGCCAGCGGTGTCCTCAGTGCATGTGTGCTGACAGTGTCTGCAGTGCAGGGGTGCTGGTGGTGTCCTCAGTGCGGGAGTGTCAGCAGTGTGGGTGTCGCTGACGGTGTCCTCAGTACGTGCGGCAGTAGTGCCGGCAGTGTCAGCAGCGGTGGTGTCAGCAGCGGGGGATGTTGTCAGTGGGGGTGCCAGCGGTGCCAGCGGTGTCAGCAGCAGAGGGTGCTGGCGGTGTCAGGTGGCGGGGGATGGCGGGCGCCATCTTATTTTTCTTCTGTGTGTATTTTCAATGGGCTTAATGCTGATTATCTGAGAGCTGTGACTGACCGCTCTCTCAGCCAATCAGAGTTAAGCCAGCTCAATACAAAATCTCGCGACTTGACATCCTTCGCTCAAATTGCCCCGGATCCCCGAAATTCGGTTGGGTTCGGATCTCTGAGATCCGAAGCCGCTCATCTCTATTAAGAATAAGTGTTTTCAGTAAAGGATAAATATAAAATATTTGGGATCTGTAAAGGGAAAGGAAGAACCAATCTAAAAGTCACATCCTTCATAAAGGATTTTTAAAATACCAATAAACTCTCAATCTTAAATTACATGTTTATAACAAGACTTAGAGCTTTATTTATGAGGTGGTGGCTTTTGTAAGCCGTCGCTTTCTGGCAGGTTGGAGGTGAAATTTTAAAACAGCACTTGCAGGGCTTTACACTGACTGTGAATGATATCTCAAGCTCACCAAGAAGCGGTGCCACTTGTGCGCAGTCTTTTTATGAAAAAGAAGGGAAAGATGAGAGGCATGGAGATCTTCAGCTTTTACTCAGTAGCTTGCCTCTGTTCAATATCCTTTACAGCCAACTAGAATCTGTAAAGTACAGCTAGAGATTTGTGAGTCTAGAATTTGCTTCATTTCAAGTAAATTTAGTTGATGTTTTTAAATGGTGAAGGAGATATCTTAACCTACAGTAAGTGAATTATAACAAGAGTTTTGAGAAAAGAGATATGGAAAATATTAAGAACACTGGTAGATGGTTGAAGATCCATATAGCAGAGGCAAATGCAGAATTTCTAGAGGGTAGTTTCCAAATATTTGATTTTAGAGAAAATGTGGCCAGTCCATGAAGAGGGCATAATTAGCACTTAACCAGCTATAATATGCATTATATGAAGTATAGTGTATGTAATAATTCTAACATATACAGGACCAGCAGTCACAGTATGCCATTATATGCATAAGTAGGACCATCTTGCCTGAGATTAAGGTTTTTATTTCACATGTACGCACCAATCCAGATCATTTGAGCAAGTTCGGGAGTCTGAGGGATCAGCAAAAGAACCTTGCACTGCCCTGGGCATACTGTATATGTACAGATTGGTCTCCTTATACACTGGATAGTGTATTATTATACAGTATAAATAATTATCCCTATAGATAGTCTATAGCAATGCACTCCTAACAGTGTATGTTTTCCATATCTTCTAGTTGGTGCTCAAGTGTTTTCATTACTGGCTCACACATTTTGAAAGATCAAGAGGTGGTGGTAATTATTTAATTTGTGACACTAAGGAGATATTAAATACATGCAGCTTTAGTATTATATGATATTTCTATTGAGGTCATCAAGGAGTGGGTAGGGGGGGATTCTCCAGGCAACCAGAACCCCCCCCCCGTGTTTTCCTATGTATAGTATGCCACAGGTTTAAGGACTTTTGAAATCTAAAAAGACCGAATAAAATGAGGACCATGTTCATACTAGGCACTCTCAAATGTTTTGCTGTATACCCAAGATTATGGGTATGGACCCAAACACAGAAACCAAGAAGAAGTTTAGGAACAGATTTCCTATTTCATTCTGCAAAAACTTGTATCTGTTAAAATTATTGAATAGATTTTTCTTTACTTGAATCCAAATGTTGTGGAAATTCCAAGTTACATTATTGGCTGCAGGCACAGAAGAACAACCAGGAACCACAGGAAGAATTGGATGAAGACCTTATTGTTTGAAAAATGCAGAGGAAGTGATTGCCTTATGAATCAAACTGTTGTGTGTGAATTTGGCTGATGGCAGGAGTTCTACTCAGTTGTTTTAAAATTCAGAGCAAATTCCTAATAAATGTTTCCAGATGCTGGTTTACTTGAACTGTTTGACCAATCAACTGAGGGGGATAAGCTTATGAGAAATGCAACTTAACTTTGAAACATTTGCAAATAGCCCCACAAAATTTTGAGAGAAAGGGGAGAATTTATGAATAATGGGAACAACAGCTCAAACTAGAAATGTCTAGTTTTTATGCTGGGAACATATAAAACATGCTGATATATAGTCTTGGATATCTGCCCATATAATGGATCACCAAACCATTGAATAATACATTCTAAAGTATTCTTGATTTTGAAATGACCAAATAATGGGAATCATGACAAACTTACCAAGTAAGTTAGGTTGAATATTTATTTTGCCCACAAATATCTTCATGTTAAGAGGAAAGCAGGGTTTAAGATAAGTTTAGGTTTGACAGGAGTTCTCTTATCCTGTGGATCAAAGCATCATAATAAGGTATCCACATTTTATGTTTTGCTCCTGACTAAAAATTGATTAGCAGGTTGAAGCAGGAGAAGAACATGGACCAATAGGCTTGTCAGCAATTTAGGCACAGTGCAGACTGTAGATAAAATAAATAAATTAATTTGTGTATAGACCATTGCTAGATATTTGCCCTTTCAAGAAGATTCTGTGACTTGGCTGAGGCAATAACATGAATAGTGTAATTCTTCTCATCATCTTGAAATGTTTTAGAGAAAAATCTATGAGAAATCTCTGAAATTTTAGCCCTGTGTGGACCAGTTTGTGGTTGGTTAATGTTAATGTTAATGTTGGTTAATGTTATGGCACGGGGACACCACACTGTGTGTCTCCCTGCTATGACAGTATCCCCCTGGCTGAATTAGCCCAATGCCTGTTATTGGAAATTAGAAGGGTCCCCACAACATTTTCTCTCTATTTTCTAGTCTCAGAGGACCTAAGCTGATTATTTATTGGGGGAAAGGCACCCACACTTTTTTTTAAAGTTATGCATTTATTACAATAACTTAGCCTACACAGATCATACTAATTTCAGCCCACCTACCAAGAGTGAGCTGTTTCATGGAGGAATAGGAAGTAGTAAGTAGACAGGGAGAGATTTATATGCAATCCAAAACATGCACAGCTCTAGGTACAGCCCTGCCATTAATTAACACGTGTGATAATCTATGTTGAGCTAAGAAGTCATTCAACTGTCATTATGGAGATAGGAAAAATTTGGTAACCGTAATAATAGAGAATTGCATTTTGTTTTTCATACAAATACACCCAAACTTAGGGGTTCCAAGTCAAATCGAGTCTCAGTTTGGAATCACTTTGGGGTTCTTAGTCGAACCGATTCCCAGCTCATATCTGCTGTCAGTTCAGAATGCTTATTTAAACACTGAACTCGGGTTTCAGATTGCATGTAAACAGATCCAAAATACATGATTTTAGCTGTTTCTATTGATTTTGTATTAATTTATAAGGAATCCAAAACCAAACCAAAACTGAATCCTTGCCAAAACACTTAAAGGTATTTTTTTTGCCAAAACCAAAATACAGTGATGAATTAGAACCAATACCAAAACACGGTGGTCTGCGCACATCTGTAATTATGACATTATGATGATTTGAGACCCAGATTTGGCTGGGGAAATTCTAATTTAAACTTGCTGTCCTCTTTAAGATCAGCAGTCATATAAAGGCATAAAATTCATGAAGATCCCAGTGTCAACCCCTATCAGCCGCTTGAGGAAATTAGCAGGGAAAGCCCGCTCACCCAAAGTCATGAAAAACAACAGTGTCAGTCACAGTAAGCATCTGCCGAGCTCCAGCACCGCTGGGCACAAATTAATTTACATTCAATTCAAACTGTGGTCTATAGCTTTAAAATATAAATATTACTGCACCATTTCCAGCCAGTAATTTGGTCTTAATTAATGGTTTTTAAAATATATAAATTCTAATAATACTTATACTATTAAAAGGGTATATTCAAGATTATTTGACAACACCTAAAGGTCAATTCAATTATAGATGATGTGCTGCAGAACATCACTGCTGCACACATATCCACCATACAGTATATAGTAACCACAACATTGATTTTAATATGCACTTCTATTTGTGTAAACAAAAATTGGTAATGTTGGCGGAACACGATGTTCAGAAAATTGCATGTACTCTAATAGAATCTTCTCCTATACTATAATGCTGGGTACACACTAGAAGATTTCTCATATGTTATGCTGGATTGGACCTACATATAGTATGGATCGTGTAGTGCATATGCATTATGCGTGCTTCAGCGCACCGACATCAGTCATTCTCCCATTGCATGCATGGCCACCAGGAAGGTGTGTGGTGCAGGTGAATTAAATATTGGATGGTTGTTCACCAGATCATGCAGTGTGTCCCACCTGCCAGATATTTTCTACAATCGGGAATTGCATTGGTGGGTCGCCTAGTGTGTACCCATCTTAAGTGTTAATAGTCACACATAACTATTTGTCAGACATGTGGTTGTTGGACAATGTGATTTTGAGTCACACAGATCTCTGTTAATGGATGCAAATAGCAAGTTTTGACATACAGCGCATATACAGTTGTGAATATATGCATCTTTATATATATCTGTCATATTCTGAGTTAGTGGGAACTTGGTCGATCTGTTAAATAGGGCATTAGGCTATAGAAATCACATGTACTGTAGCTGCACTCACATAAGAGAATGTCATGAGAGTTTATCATTTCAAAACATCTGTGCAGTTATGGGTTGTATGGAGGGAAAACTGCTTCTGACATAGTACTTACACTAACATGAGGCTGGTGCAAGTGAATCTACTAATGATGACAATTTCAGCTGCCAGTGTAAAATCAATGAGCAGTAAGGGGTTTTCTCTTGTATGCATGAACACCTGCATTAGTTAAATGAATACTTGTATTAGCATAAAGTAGTAAAACAGGCTTCTGTGAGTGCCCGCAGCTAAGCACATACAATGGCTTATCGTAGTCTAAAACTGGCACTGTTTACAACTGTTTATTTTATAACTTCAGGAAACAAAATTATATTATCGATATGACCATTGAAATAGAGGGGAGAATTTATGAAGGTTGTTTGTCATGCAACTGAAAACAAAAGTGCAAAGTGTTACTCAGTTGCCTTGGAACTACAATACACAATGGTAGAAATACCATTTCCCAGAATGTGCATAAAAATAAAAAAGAGAGCATATTATAAAGATGTCAGTGAAATATAATACAGTACAATAAAAATATTGTATAATATTGGCAAAGCAATGTACAGTTTATGACTTTTAGAAGCAGTTGACGTTAATAAACCTTTGGAACAGCATTGCCAGGGACTTCACCTGTAGCATCTGCCTCTCTCATAGCTCTAGACACATTCACAGAAATTGACAAAACTTAACCTTCAGTGCTTAACACTTATAATAACTAGAAACAGCAAAATAGTGCATATTAAATATGTTATTATGCATATGCAATCAGCGTCCACAATTCCTAGATAATCTTGTTAATGACTAACACTTTACAAACTTTTACTTACCAAACCTCACCTACTCCAGTCCTTTCACCACATTAAATAACATGAAACCATCACAGAATATTGCCACCAACAATTACTGCATTAAAAGTCCAAAAAATATATAGGCATGGCCCTTGTAAACATAGTGTGGAAGCCAGGTAAGACATGCCATTGATTGATTTTATTGATTGATTAATGATTGATTATATGAACAGAGAAGCAGTTATAACTAAAAAAAAATAATACACATAGGCGTGGCCCTGGTAAACATAGTGTGCAGGCCAGGTAAAGCATGTTATTAATTATTTGATTGCTTGATTGATTAATGATTTGATTATATGAACATAGAAACAGTTATAGCTATAAAGAGAAGAAAAACAGAGACATGGGCCTGGGTCTGGAAGCCTGGTGGGACACCGCTGCACATGCTTACACTGGAAGATCGACACATGATGCAAATATTTTGTACTAAATAATGGCTTTGTTTTTTTACACAACAAAACACTGGCAATTGTTTGCATGCACTTGGAGGAATAGGTCTTTGTGAGAATTTTTTTTGCATGCAGATTAAAAGTGGGATATTAATGAAATTAAGTCCTGAAAACATTGCAGATTTGGTACACAGATAAACAATTTCAAAGAATCCAAATAAAATCCAGGTTAATAAGCAAGTAAACAGTCCTATATGTATTCCAGATCAGTACAGTACACATGTAACTAGCAGCTAGGACAATGGGTGCCAGACAACAAACATCTTTAAATGGTAAAGGGGATGCGTGAGAGTCCAGACAGGTCTCTTTGTTCAGAACATGCATGCTTTCAGAGCACGTGCCAGGAGCTGCATCTCCAGTAGAAACTATGGGCAATGCTCTCAAATGCTTGTGACTCTAATTTGACCTGGTCAATGTCTTAAAAAAATAAAATTTTTACTCCAATAGAAGATGCAGGTATTATTATCTTAACCAATCCCTGGAAACCAGTAGATAGAATAGACTATCTGTTTAATAGATAGATCATGGATCCAGGAAATGCCTAAAGGCTATTTTGGCAGACTCAAGAATTTGAAATCGAAAAGGATAGGTTGCGCTGCTGCTGCTAGATATAAATTCCTTAATTGATCCACATAAGAAACTTCTCTGAATCACAAAACATGTATTACACACATAATAAACTTGACATGTTAATAGACATAATATCTCTATAGAGAATACAATTCAACAAATTTGTTGCAATCACTGTAGCATTTAATATAACTGGAATATACTGTATGTATCTATACTTGGATGCAATTGAATATGGTTTCTCACCGCTCAGTGTATCAACTACATTTAATAACCAGTAGTCATCTAAAAAAAAATGTTTTGCATATAAGATGATACTTGTGATATATTGAAAGCGCTTTATGTTTGAATTAGAGCTTATGAAGATATGTCACCATAAATCCACCAAGGTAACTCTTCTCACAGTGAGATACACACTGGCAATCCCCTTTCATAGGATATTCAGCTAAACCCAAGGATCTGTGTTTGGCTGGGATCTGTAGTGTGCCAGTCCTAATTTAGAAATAATATATAGCACTTAATGTGATGTATAGAGTCACTGAGAAAATGTCCACAAACTAACAGCTTGTTTGACAATGAACACCTCTGGGTAGCGAGGCAACAATAATGGTCTCTGTACCGAGCACGTACCTGACTGACACCGTGATTTGGCTATGGTCTTGTGTCCTCACTGATGATGCAGATGATACCACTTGGGAAGTGGAGTAAACATGGCAGTTTGTAAGCCGGGCATGTACCTTACCAGCACTGTGATGTAACAGCGGTCTCGTGTACTCGCTAGTAATGCGGGTGATACTGCTTGCTCTTGTGGCCAGACTATCAGCTCTTTAGGCTTGTGTGATGGCAAGGCGGGATGTTGGTTATTTTAGCTAGGCACACACCTGACCAATTATCCAATCTGGAAGCGGACTCATGGCCCCGCTAGCGGTGTAACTTCCGCCGCTCTCTCACATCTTTGTTAGCAGCTGTTAGAACTTTGTGTAAATACACATTTCTCTGGATAAATGGTGGAATAGGTGGTTGATAATATAAAGAGTCAAATTCCAGATATTGATACTAGGTCACTGTAGATAAAACCCTTCAATGCGTTTCGCTCCTATCTAGGAGCTTTTTCAACATCGGGGTACTCCATCTTTATCCATTCCATGATAAGGGACATAATAAGATAGAAACAACATCAGCTGAAATTATTTAATTAATTCATTTGATTCAGAGAAGTTTTCTTTCCATGTCAATATACTACTTAATCTTATAAATACATGCTACCTATATATCATCTATCAACCAAATAGTCCTATGTCAAGAGACAATTACATATAATAAAAACATATATAAATCAGATTATATGTTTAACATACAATATCACATATAATAAATAAGCCGTAATTCTAATACGGATACATTCATATCAATTTAAATATAAGTATATATACATAAGAAAATTATTTAATATAATTAAATAAAGATTATAAATAATGATAATAACAAATAATA
This sequence comes from Taudactylus pleione, assembly GCA_031769625.1. Taxonomy (NCBI): domain Eukaryota; kingdom Metazoa; phylum Chordata; class Amphibia; order Anura; family Myobatrachidae; genus Taudactylus; species Taudactylus pleione. The sequence continues at coordinate 802,926 of JAUIMM010000031.1, forward strand.
TTAATAATAACCCAAGTTCACTCACAATAAATGTAAATACATTACTCCTCTTTATTCATCTTTATTTTGTATATAAGGTTTGACCATTAGTTTGTTTCAATCAAAAGCTTATTAACTAATCTCTATTGGTTTGTGTAATTTTCTATTAAGTAATTTATAAATCATATAATGGGACCATCTTATATCACAATGAAAATACTAATTCCATACCTCTTGTGCCCAAAACCCAGATACCTATTAATCGATACGAAAAAGACACATTGATAGGAATTCATATAGAAAAAGGGCATGTAGAAAAAAGGCATATATCAATAATACCACTGACAACTAATAATGGAATTTGACTGGACTTGCTATTGAATTTATAAAGTGGAGGAAGGGAATTTATTCCCTTCATTTCTAATGATTTATTCCTAATCACATGGTCTACTTTTTTCTGATCATTGGTACTTTGCTGTTTTGGACCATGTACCCACAACAATTGGGGTCTAAAGAGGGAGGATGCATAAGTGTTATCCTCAACCAAAAGGTTTCGTGGGTAACCTAGTCTCTCAAAATAATTTAACATTATTCCCATTTGTCTTTGAAACTCATCTTCTCCCTCACAATTATGTCTTAGTCTTAACATTTGATTTCTGGGTATATTAGATATCCATGGCTTGTAGTGGTTAATCATACAGTGAAGGTAATTACCCACTCCTACATTTATAATAAAGTTGGATGCCATCACAACATTGTTCTCTCCTATGGTGAACGAAACATCCAGGAAGTTTGTATATTTTAAATCAAAAGAATGTGTCAATTTCTATTTAAATGTGTTGGTGTACAAATAATCTACAAATTGTTGTGCTAATTCAGTGCCCCCATCCCAAATTATAAATAAATCTTCAATATACCAGCCATAGAGGACCAGGTTTTCCCTATATTGGCCACCCCAGAGGAAATCATCCTCGAAGTGTCCCATATAGAGATTTGCAAAACTCGGTGTGAACCTGGTCCCCATGGCCATCCCAAGTGCTTGCAAATAAAAAGTGGATTCAAACCAAAAATAATTATGTATCAATATAAATGTGATAGCGTCAAGAACAAGTTCACAACATCCACTACTTAGAGTTTTATCCTGTTCCAAATAATATTTAACTGCTTCCACACCTTTGTCATAAGGTATATGAGTATAAAGAGCCTGGACAACCAGGGTGAGGAATCCCCACCCTGGTGTCCATTCTAAGTTTAACATTTTTTGTATTATATGGCTCATATATTTAATGTGTGATTGAAGATTGACAACGTGATCCTATAAGTGAACATCCACAAAATGTGACAAGTTTAAAGTTAGTGACCCTATTCCTGAAAGAATAGGTCTCCCAGGGTGTGCTGTAAGTGTCTTGTGTTTTTTGGGGAGGTGGTAAAAAATAGGTGTGATAGGGTGTGAAGGAAACAAAAACTGTGCTTCTTCCCGCCTCCATAATGTCATCCAACAGTGTTCTAAGTTGCAGGTGAGACTTTGGGGTGGGGTTGCCATCCAGAACTACATAAAATTCGAACATCACTTAAATGTCTGTGTGCCTCTTTCACATAGTCATCTCTGCTCTGGATAACAAGCCCACCCCCTTATCAGTAGATCTTATGACTATCTTGGAGTAATCTTTAAGACTCTTGAGAGTCATACGTTCCCATTTGTTCAAATTTCCCCTTTTCTATTTATCATTTTTGGTTTGGCACAAAGTTTTTAATTACTATAGGGTTTTTGTATAAATTTATACTAATAGCTGCACTCTTCTGTTCCAAAGGAAAAAAATGGGATCTTTTTCTAAAAGTAGTTTGGTATTTTTGAGAGGGTCTATTTTGTACATCATAAATCGGAGTGGGACTATTACAATTCTCCTCCGATTCTGATTGTTAACTTTCTAAAATTTGTATGCCTTCTATATCATCCCTATCCAATATTATTGGGTAATTATCCCCTTTTTGGGATTTGAGTGATTTATTAGCAAAGTATCTTTTCATATATAGTGTCCTCATATATTTATTCAAATCCAAAAATAAATCAAAAATATTAGGTTATTTACTGGGTACATAGTTGAGTCCTTTCATTAACACTTTAGTTTTAAACTCTGTCAATTTTCTATTTGATAGATTAAAAACTCCTGTCTCTGTATCTTTTATACTCTCCTTTTTCTTTGATAGTCCCTGACCTCTTCTTCCTCTTGGTCTCTGTCTTTTTGGAGTGATTATTCTCAATGCCATGAATGGATTTTGATAGGGATGTGGTTTGAGTCTGTCTTCCAAGTATAAAAAATCCCTGGTGGGGTGGGGTTAGTTGTCTCACTTGGTAATTTAGTTCTTACTTTGTTTTGGTTTGTTGACTTGACTCTCTCTCTCCCTTTGATGTGGAATTTTGGCGGGGTATTAGTATATCTTGGATCTTTATTACTGACAAATTTTGGTTTATAAAATTGATTGGTGGGGAAAGATTTCTTTCTGTATGTTCGTACTATATCATTGGCATAATCATCTAGATCCCTAGAAAATTTGCGGTACTTTATGTCTAATAATTCATTCTCAAATTTGATTACTTTATTATTTGTGACACAATCACATTCTTTAAATTCCGGTTTGTCTCTAAATTTAAGTAATCTCTCTTTTGTTTTGACAATTTCTTTAGTAATTTCTTTAACTTTATTTTCCCGATATTCAATTAATAATTCCAGAAGGGACACTGAACAGGAATCCAATACTTGATTCCACCTTTGGGTCAGATTGGGATTATCTGTAATGGATAAACTTTTAAAGATTCTGAGGCCTCTTGGGACAATCTTTTTATCAATATAATGCTTTAATGAAATCCCATCCCACCAATTGCGCATCTCCTGTGTAAGAAGATCCTCCAGTTGGTGGAATTATTGTATCATATCTTGGGAGTCCTCAATTGGTCCTTCCCTAATATTTCCTTTTTGAAAAGAGGATACATACCCCTCTCTTCTACTTTTCCTATCCACACAACATGCAAAATCAGTAATTGTAAGAGAACTTTTGATAAATCTTAACAGCAAATATAACTTTATGTAAGTGGATCTATAAAGTGTATATCACAATGTAAAGGAGCCACCAGGGTACAGCAAAGGACAAGCAAGCTACAAATTGAAAAACAGAACTAAGATCCTGACAGAAAAACTGAAGATTTATGTTCTTGCCTGGCACTCCCTAATCACAATTGGTTGTTGAATAACAATATTGAGGTCTAATATAGATATCAATAAGACAATATATCAATGAAATTCCTCTACTACCAACAGCGGTGCACACCTAAATGTCATTTGCTAGTCTGACACACACAACAAAAACTTGGATTCCTCACCCTGGATGTCCAGGCTCTTTATACTCATATACCCCATGACAAAGGTGTGGAAGCAGTTAAATATTATTTGCAACAGGATAAAACCCTAAGTAGTGGATGTCGTGATCTTGTTCTTGATGCCATCATATTTATATTAACACACAATTATTTATTGTTTGAATCCACTTTTTATTTGCAAGCACTTGGGATGGCCATGGACACCAGGTTCGTGCTGAATTTTGTGAATCTCTATATGGGGCGCTTCGAGGACGAATTCCTCTGTGGTGGCCAATATAGGAAAAACCTGGTCCTCTATGGCCAGTATATTAATGATTTATTTATAATTTGGGATGGGGGCACTGAATTAGCACAACAATTTTTAGATTATTTCTACACCAACACATTTAATTTGAAATTGACACATTCTTTTGATTTAAAATATACCAACTTCCTGGATGTTTCATTCACCATAGGAGAGAACAATGTTGTGATGGTGTCCAACTTTGTTAAAAATGTAGGAGTGGGTAATTACCTTCACTGTATGATTAACCAATACAAGCCATGGATATCTAATATACCCAGAAATCAAATGTTAAGACTAAGACGTAATTGTGAGTAAGAAGATGAGTTTCAAAGACAAATGAGAATAATGTTAAAGGATTTTGAGTGATGAGGTTACCCACAAAACCTTTTGGTTGAGGCTAAGACTTATGAATCCTCCCTCTTTAGACCCCAAATGTTGTGGGTACATCGTCCAAAACAGCAAAGTACCAATGATCAGAAAAAAAGTAGACAATGTGATTAAGAATAAATCATTATCAAGTGGAGGAAGGGAATTTATTCCCTTCATTTCTAAATTCATAAGCGAGTCCAGTCAAATAAAAAAGATAATTCAATCCAATTACAATATCTTAAAACAAGATCCAATATTATTAGGATGTAAGCAAGATAATCCAAATATCATATTCAAAAAGAATCAAAATCTCAAAAACATATTGGCTCTGAGTGAGCTAAAACAAGTAGTAGAAACAACAACAAAAAAATATTGGTTTACATCAAGACCCCCAGGATGTTTTAGGTGCAATAGAGTGGTATGTCTCACATGTGGATTTATATCCAATAGATGTATTCAAATAATGTCCAGCTCCATGAAGCAATCTTATCTATTTCTCAATTTGTCAACTGTGAATTAGTATATTGCATCTAGGTTCTCGAATGTCCTTGTACATTACAGTACGTTGGAAGAACTATTAGAGCTGTGAAAACCAGATTTAGAGAGCATAGATGCAATATAATCAACAAATTGCATAGTCACAGTGTTTCTAGACACTGCGCTCTGACACATGGAGGCAACCCGGCAGGCCTCAAACTAAAAAACTGTGTGTATAGTAGAGCATTTTGAGGGAACCAGAAGAGGGGGTGACAGGTTCAACAAGTGATGTTTAGGTGAGTCTTCTTGGATATTCAAGTTAGACACACTGAACCCAGGGGGTTTAAATATAGCTTTTAATTATTCCTGTCTGGACTGAGACAAGTGTATTTTTTGGGCTACTGGAGATTTCGGCATGATGGATTACTGCAATTACTGTATAGATATATTTACAACACAGGGGAGTTAAGGGGGGTGAGGGATTAGGTTAGCACTAGTGGACATCCATAACTGTGGTACCTCTTCACCCTCATCAACATATATTAGATGTAGTGGGTGCAATTGGTCAACCATTGTGTGGACAATCAAGCAATCTCTGTTCTGATGTACAAACAATTGTACATCATACAGAGTTTCTATGTTTAGACATCAGTAGTATTATTGATATATGCCTTTTTTCTACATGCCCTTTCCCTACATGAATACTTATCAATGTGTCTTTTTCATATCTCTTATCAATTAATAGGTATCTAGGTTTTGGGCACAAGAGGTATGGAATTAATATTTTCTTTGTAATGTAAGATGATTCCATGATATGAATTATAAATTACTTAATAGAAAATCACACAAACCCAAAGAGATCAGTTAATAAGCTTTTGTTCGAAATAGACTAATGGTCAAAACTTATATACAAAATAAAGATGAATAAAGAGGAGTAATGTATTTACAGTTACTGTGAGCAAACTTGGGTTATTATTATTATTATTATTATTATTATTATGATTATTTTTATTATCATTATCAGTATTATTATTTCAATATGATTATTATTATTATTAAGAATCTTTATTTAACTTTATAAAATAATTTTCTTATTTACATATTCTAAAATAGCACAACAATTTTTAGATTATTTCTACACCAACACATTTAATTTGAAATTGACACATTCTTTTGATTTAAAATATACAAACTTCCTGGATGTTTCGTTCACCATAGGAGAGAACAATGTTGTGATGGCATCCAACTTTATTAAAAACGTAGGAGTGGGTAATTACCTTCACTGTATGATTAACCACTACAAGCCATGGATATCTAATATACCCAGAAATCAAATGTTAAGACTAAGACATAATTGTGAGGGAGAAGATGAGTTTCAAAGACAAATGGGAATAATGTTAAATTATTTTGAGAGACTAGGTTACCCACGAAACCTTTTGGTTGAGGATAACACTTATGCATCCTCCCTCTTTAGACCCCAATTGTTGTGGTACATGGTCCAAAACAGCAAAGTACCAATGATCATGAAAAAAGAAGACCATGTGATTAGGAATAAATCATTGTGAAATGAAGGGAATAAATTCCCTTCCTCCACTTTATAAATTCAATAGCAAGTCCAGTCAAATTCAATTATTAGTTGTCAGTGGTATTATTGATATATGCCTTTTTTCTACATGCCATTTTTCTATATGAATTCCTATCAATGTGTCTTTTTCATATCGCTTAACGATTAATAGGTATCTGGGTTTTGGGCACAAGAGGTATGGAATTAGTATTTTCATTGTGATATAAGATGGTGCCATTATATGATTTATAAATTACTTAATAGAAAATTACACAAACCAATAGAGATTAGTTAATAAGCTTTTGATCGAAACAAACTAATGGTCAAACCTTATATACAAAATAAAGATGAATAAAGAGGAGTAATGTATTTACATTTATTGTGAGTGAACTTGGGTTATTATTAATATTATTTGTTATTATCATTATCATTATTTATAATCTTTATTTAATTATATTAAATAATTTTCTTATGTATATATACTTATATTTAAATTGATATGAATATATCCGTATTAATATTACTACTTATTTATTATATTTGATATTGTATGTTAAACATATAATCTGATTTATATATGTTTTTATTATATGTAATTGTCTCTTGACATAGGACTTATTGGTTGATAGATGCGATATAGGTAGCATGTATTTATAAGATTAAGTAGTAGATTAACATGGAAAGAAAACTTCTCTGAATCAATTGAATTAACTACATAATTAAATAATTTCAGCTGTTGTTGTTTCTAGCTTATTTAGTCCCTATTTAAGGAATGGATAGAGATGGAGTACCCCAATCTTGAAAAAGCTCCTAGATAGGAACAAAACACATCGAATGGGTTTATCTAATGACCTAGTATCAATATCTGGAATTTGACTCTTTATATTATCAACCACCTTTTCCACCATTTATCCAGAGAAATGTGTATTTACACAAAGTTCTAACAGCTGCTAACGAGGATGTGACAGAGCGGTGGAAGTTACACCACTAGTGGGGCCACGAGTCCGCTTCCTGATCAGATTATCGGTCAGGTGTGTGCCTGGCTAAAACAACCAAAATCCCAGTTTACCATCACATAAGCCTAAACAGCTGATACTCTGGCAACGAGAGCAAGCGGTATCACCCGCATCACTAGCAAGGACACAAGACCGCTGTTACACCACAATGCTGGTCACATACATGCCCGGCTTACAAACTGCCATGTTTACCCCACTACCCAAGCGGTATCATCCGCATCATCAGTGAGGACATGAGACCGTAGCCAAATCATGGTGTCAGTCAGGTATGTGCTTTGTACAGAGACCACTATTGTTGCCTCGCTACCCAGTGGTGTTCATTGTCAAACAAGCTGTTACTTTGTGGATATTTTCTCAGTGACTCTATTAATCACATTAAGTGCTATATATTAATTCTAAATTAAGACTGGTGCACTACAGATACCAGCCATACACAGAACCTTGGGTTTAGCTGAATATCCTATCAAAGAGGATTGCCAGTGTGTATCTTACTGTGAGAAGAGTAACCTTCGTGGATTTATGGTGACATATCTTCATAAGCTCTAATTCAAACATAAAGAGCTTTCAATATATCACAAGTATCATCTTATAAGCAAAACCATTTTTTAGATGACTACTGGTTATTAAATGTAGTTGATACACTGAGCAGTGAGAAACCATAGTCAATTGTATCCAAGTATAGATACATATATTCCAGTTATTTTAATTTCTACAGTGATTGCAACAAATTCGTTGAAGTTTATTCTCTATAGAGATATTATGTCTATTAACATGTCAATTTTATTATGTGTGCAAAAAATGTTTTGTGATTCAGAGAAGTCTCTTATGTGGATCAATTAAGGAATTAATATCTAGCAGCAGCAGTGCAACCTATCCTTTTCAATTTCAAGTTTTTGTTGTGTGTGTCAGACTAGTAACTGACATTTTTAGGTATGCAGTGCTGTTGGTAGTAGAGGAACCTATTGATATATTGTCTTATTGATATCTAAATTAGACCTCAATATTGTTATTCAACAACCAATTGTGATTAGGGAGTGTAAGGCAAGAACATAGATCTTTAGTTTTTCTGTCAGGATCTTAGTTCTGTTTTTCAATTTGTAGACTGAAGAATTGAATCAGAGAAAATTAAGAATGATTTTATCCAGAGAGTACTGTATCTTAGATCTTTAATCGAAAAAGTAAAAAACCATGGGCTTAGCACTAATAGACTTTCCTTATTACAAGATGAGAATAGGAAAACAATCAGGAAAGATTTCACTAATGAAAAAATCCTCCCTTTCTAAATATGATAATAAACTACAAATGTAAAGAATGTCATAAGCTGCCAATATGATAATGTAGCATCAGACCCAATATTAGAGATTGTTCTTGAAGAAATTTCCTACATTATGACTATTTCAATAATAAATTTTAAACATTATCTACCCTATCAAATATGTCAATGATCCAAAACCAAATAGCTTAAATTGGATCCCCCCTAGACATGTGGATTACTTTAGGTACCAGATCAGTTTTGCCTCACATGTGCATATATTAAGAACCATGAAAAAGAAATTATCTGTACTGTTTCTGATGTTACACACCATATTAAACAGTTTATTCATTGTGAAACATCATATATCATCAACGTACTGGTCTGCCCATGTGGGCTACAGTACATTGGGAGATCCATTAAATCCCTGAAAAGCAGGTTTGGGGAACAAAAATAGAACATAGAGGCACATTTACAAACACACAACATCTCACATCAGTTTTCAGATAGTCATTACTGTGTTTAACAATTGGTATTAAAAATTTTATATTTTGTGCTTTTAGTTCCTATATGTTAGTGGTTAAGTTTCATACCCACTATAAACTTCTTTTCAACCTCTTACTGTATTTATTATTTTGTTTATTTTCTTTTTATTGTATTTCAATCTATTACTGTTATGATGATTCCTTCCATTCTCATTTTCATTTCTTTACAAGGTTGCACTAAATATACAACTGTATCATTATATTTTGATTTATCCTTCTGAGTACAATCTGATAAATGTTTTGTGTGGCTAAGAGCCCAGACAGGACATTTGATTTTTTGGGTGTTACAGATGGTACAATAGACTAAATAGATTTACCTAATCAGTATGATTGAAGCTTTGCAATTTATTATCCAACTTTATGATTAATGTTGAAAACACGTCATTATGAAAGCACACACACATATATATATATATATATATATATATATATATATATAGTTAATTTTAACTCACACCTCCAATATATTATAAAGATATATTGCTTTTCCGAGGGGGGTAGGTAACATGTAGAAGACATCATAAGGACTAAGATTGTGTTTGATATGGTTGAATTATTGCTGGTTATGGTCTGAATATTATATACAGTATGTACTTATGAGTGTTTTTTTCTTTATTTTTACTTTTTCCACTATGGTGATTATACACATTGGTTTCCAAAATTGTTGATATGGTCTAAGATTTTCATATGATATACACTAAAGACCTAATATCTTGCTTATACTATTAAGTGAGCTGGCATCTAATTTTTTAAAGTTAAATGTTTCTTTTTCACATCCACAAAAAAAAGACAACCTGTTTATGGCTGCAACCGAATTAATATGATGATATATACAGGTTGAGTCTCCCATATACAAAATGATTGGGACCAGCGGTATTTTGGATATCAGAATATTTTGTAATATTTGCATACCATAATGAAATATCTTTGGAGTGGGACCTATATCTAAACACAGAATGCGTGTATGTTTTATATACACTTTATACACACAGCCTGCAGGTAATTTTATACAATATTTTCAATAATTTTGTGGCTCAAACAAAGTTTGTGTACATACATGAAATACATTTGTTTCATATGCACCTTATATGCAATGCCTGAAGTTAAATTTATACAGTATTTTTAATAATTTGGTGCCTTAAACAAAGTTTGTGTATATCGAACCATCAAAAAGCAAAGGTTTCACTATCTCAGTCATGCTAAAAAATATTCAGTATTTCAGAATATTCCGTATTTTGGAATATTTGGATATGGGAGACTCAACCTGTATAAATTAAGGTACATTACCGTAGCTCTATGGTGGCATTTAAAGAGAGATCCTGATTGCCTTGTCAGATTTGAGAAAGTCTAGCAGAGAAAGTAAACATGTTAAAACTATCAGGATAGGACTTGCAGAATCATTGATCACGTTAACATCACGGAATCATTATAGGAAGTGGAATTGAAATATTGAATCACTAAAATGGTTGAAATCTTGGGGTAAGAGTAAGATGTGTTTGTCCAAATGTGTTGCCATATATTGTGTATCAGGCAACTTGTGATCTGCCATTTACCATAGTTTCCCCTGACCTTTAGTGACTTATTTTTCTTTATGCAGTCTTGTCTGTATTCATCTATAACAGAGGTTCTCAAACACAGTCCTCAGGACCCCACACAGGTCATGTTTTCCAGGTCACCTAGCAGGTGCAGAGGTGTATTCATTACTCACTGACACATTTTAAAAGTTCCACTGATGGAGCTAATTATTTCACTTGTGATTCTGTGAGATCTGGATAACATGCACCGTTTGGGGTCCTTAGGACTGAGTTTGAAAACTTGTGATCTATAACTATTGCTATATATTCAAACGTAGCTTTTTTTTGCTGCACTTGTTACATAGCACCAGCTACTCACCAGGTCCAGTGCTCCTGTTTCCTGCATGTTGAGTGGCTGCTCCATGCTTTCCTGCTTTCTGTCATTAATATGATGTCATAGTCAGCTTCTGCTCACAATTTAAATGGTGGGCATGTGGCAACTTTGACACACTAGCTTTGGACATGTTGTTGGTGATGTGGCGCCTGGTGCCAAATTCAAATAATTTTCCCTATTTGAACCATGTACAGGTACTAGCTCTAGAACAGCACCAGAGAATTAGGCTTCATTTCTTAGTCACGTGCGACCAAAAAATTGGGTGTGTCCTAATTACCATAGACCATGCCTTTAAGTTACATTATTTGGGGGCGTACCCGCATGGCCTGCCTCCCATGTAATGTCAGGTTGGGGACAAGCCCAGTACTCCATCAATAGCTGGGCTTCCCCCAGACTTCACCTGGCACTGAATGGATACCACGTGCATGCATGCAGCACCCATTCAGCTACTCTGGGATCCAGCTGCGGCAGTGGGGGTGCCCAACCTCCTGACCTGACCACCTGTGGGACACTTTGGCCCACAGGTGGAACAGCGGAACAGTGCTGTCCTGCTGAAATCAGGATGCTGGGAGGGGTGCGCACCCCAAGAGCTGGCCCTGCCACTAGATGTGATGGGAAAGACCATGGTAGAGTTGTGGAGTGATTGCAAGCTGTGTCCAGCATTCACTCTGGTGTGAAGTAAAGGAAATTAATTTGGCATGCTTGTGGTCATATGATTAAGTTGTGCTTATAAATGGGGTAAAGGATTCAAAAAATATAGTGGTATGGGTTAGAATAGTCAAGTGCTGAGCCCTCAATCATTGTGGGAATGCTGGTGTGCAGTAGGGTCTGATTCTTTCTTTGTGCTACCAAATCTTCGCCTTCTCAGGGAACTCTGATACAAACCATCTTCCCAGCAAGTTCAACATTTTTTTTTCATTGGTAACCCTATCTGTTGCAGATTTCTATGTCACAGAAGCCTTTTGTTAAATCTCTCAGCTTTCTTGGTGATTGTCTTTGGGGTTAGGTCCTGGTAGAATTGTAGCTTGGTATTTTCATACAACGTGTAGGGTTTGCCCCATGTTTGTGCAATGATACCTTCCTTATCTTTGACTTTAAGAATGCGGATGATGATTTACCTTGGTGGCTCATTATCCTTTAGGATTGGGTCAAAGGGTCCAATGAGCTCTCTCAAGTGGGAGTACTTATAGGCCAAGTTCTGGGAATAGTATAGTGAATATGCTCTTTAAAGAGATTTTCATATTATCTTGGGTAACTGAGTCCATCACATTATTAATGACTGAAGGTCAGTTAACACATTTTTCCAAGCCCTTACTCTTGTTTTTGAGGTCTAAAAGCTCCCTACTAATGTGGTACAAGTCTTTTTATGTTTAGCTTTGGACCCTTTGAAAGTTTTCATGGAGAGCCATGAGTTTTGTAGTGCAACTTACCAAACAGGATATATCTGGCTTGATGGATGTGATGGCTTTGTCAAGTTTATTTTCAGGACTTTCCTTAAAATCTGTGATAAGGAACTTGAGAGCAATAATGTCATTTTTTATAGATGGTCCTGGGCAAGAGGTATCCTTGTGGTGTAAGGTGAGAAGGGTGTAGATTACTATTGCATGGCATCTTTGTAATTTTTAGCAAAATGATTGTTAATTTATGCACTGCAATTTGTTCAAATTTTGTGGTGATCTATGCACGGTGTGATTGTCAGAACTGAGAAGTACAGCTAGAGGGTAAAAATAAGTGTTCAATGTGTATAAAGAGTGGTGACAATCATATTCTGAAATGGTAAGAATTCTGGCCCTGATTCAGAGCCGGACGCTCTGACAGAGCACTCGCTCTGAAACAGGGCCATCCCTCCTACCTTTTGGAGCGGCCTCCTGTTATAGCGAGTGGCCAAAATGATGGTAGCGATGGTCAAGACCACCGCGACCATCGGGCTTGCGACGATACCCTGCAGTAGGGTCTCGCTGCCGAAAGCCCAGGAGTGCTTTTGGCTCTATCAGAGCCAAAAGCACTCCCACTGACATCACTAGTGATGTCAGTGGGGCCAGCTCCAGATGGTAGGCATTCCCATGGGAACACCTCTGTCTGGGCAGCCACGCCACTGGCACGCCCACCAAAGGGGGCATGCTGTTAATCACCATCGACAGCACGACCCCTTTGGTGCCATAATGACAGCTTGGCCATCATTATTCGGGTCTTGCGCATGCGCACGATGGAGCCACCTCCGTCTGCGCATGCGCACTTGGGCACCATCGACCCGCTTGCACCACCATTGTGACCGGGTCTGAATCAGGCCCTCTATCCGCACTATAGTAGTGGATCCCCAATACCAAACAGAATGCTGGAGGTACTCCTTTGGACTCGAGGCCCAGACTTCATGCTTCAGGTAGGGTGCATGCTCAATCTCTGAGACAAATTTTCAAACAAAGTTGTGTCAAAAGATGTGTTTGTGTTTGCTGGGCACAAGTATTGCAAAGCTGTTCTGCAAGAAGATAGGTAAGCCCTTGATTTAGGTGTTTAGCTGCAGGAGCAGTGAAGAAGCATGTCCACACATAAAATGTCTTTTAAACAGAGTTCATCTTGTTTTTTTATATAGGAAGACCTCATATAAGCTGATGTTGGTATAAAAATAAAGAATACAAGGAGTTATAAAATGTAACTATTTTAAGAGCATGCAGATCAGAAAGAATATACAATAAAGTAATTAAAAAGCATGCTCATTATGATTGACATAAAATTTTCACAGGTACACAAGGTTACAGAAAATGAATCTGAATCAAATGGCAGTCAGTTATTACAACAAAAGTGTTATTTGCAGAAATTATATTACAAAATGCCTCAATATTGCTAAAATATACTGTACACTGGAGAAAAGGTGTTTCCTCTAGGGAAAATTGATGTGAAATACATAGAGTAATGAAAGATAACACTTTTATATGCATTACAAAATGGCTTGGTTGTCACTGGGTATGTAAACTTCAAGTTGACTGGCAGTGTATTAAAATTAGAAGGTGTCAACATCTTTAGTATCTGTATTGATGCCACTGTTAGAGTTAAACCAATTATTTACTGATATCCATCATATATTTTAAAAAAGGAATAGGAGCACTCAACGGAATTACATTCAACATTATACTGAATGACAGGCTACTCCAAAATGTTACACAACTCATCTTGTACCATATGGCATTCCACCATGTGTTAAGGTAATCTTAAAAAATCAGGAATTGTGTAACCTGTACAATGGAGTGAATTGATCACACATACAGTTCCAGTACTAAAGAATTATAAAGTGGAAAATATAATATATGGACAGATTAAAAAAATATATTAATCCAGTGCTCCACACAATACAATTTCCTGTACCAAAGGCTGAAACTATCAGCACAAACAAAGGTTTAGTTCAGTTTAATCATTTGACTTTGGTACAGTTTCGACTCCAGCAATTTGGCAAAAAGCAAGGTTTACAGAGCACATCTGGTACTCAATTTGACCTTAATTACATTATTATTATTATTATTATTATTATTATTATTATCAGAAAAGATGATTAAGATCCTTCAAACAATTTTAAAATGTGCCCGATAGATTATGTGAATCCTTTATGTGCTGAAAAACAATTGAGTGTGTTCTTTAAAGTGTAAATTACTTTACTTTAGATAAAAGTCCAAATACAAAATTGAGAAAATACTATTGTAGCAAGGCTGGCACAGGCTTTCCTGCACTAGGAATGGACTCACTGGGTCTCGGGAGAGGATCCGGGTTGCCTGGAGGAAGTGACCCTATCATAAATTAGCCATTTTTGAAATGGCAATGTATGATAAACATATATCATGTGCTATTGGTTTTAAAACATATAAACTACTTTGAGAGGATACCAACATCTTCTGTGCCAAGACAGGTAAGCTTCCCATATGTTTTCCCTGTGGTAAGCTTGAATCTGCTGTGAACAGAGTTGAGTGCTTGGTCCCAATTCATTTGGGATGATAGCCCCTTGTCCTGAATTAACTATGTGCACTAGTCCCCTGGCCTTACTTCTCCCAAATATGAGTGCTAAGAAGGGGGTTTGCCAGCTCAAGTACCATTCACTTATCTACAAGGGAAATAAATATACAGATAGTACCATTTCAAATGCTGCCCATTTTCCTGCCAAAACTACCCATTTTGCTATTCACTGGAGTAACCTGTGCTCTGGTGACAAAGGTTATGAATAGGCCCTGTGTTTGCGCATGTGAGTGAGTGGTGCATTTTAAGTCCTGGTATGAGTTGACCTGGACTTGCAGTGCACTTTTGGCCCTTTCAATAGTTCTCCTTTCAGTCAGGCCACCATTAATAGTAGGCTGCAGGTAAGGCACATGCATCTTTCTGTTTATTCTATTGTTGTGTTGCTTTTTCTTGTTGTTAGTTTAGACAGGGGTGATGAGAAGGGGGTAGCTGGTACTAATTACCTTGGCCTGGGCTTGTTAGAGGGCTCCTGGGTCCCCCACCGTAATGCTTCTTGGCTGTCAGCAGCAGCCTCTCACCCCAGCCTAGTAAACCTATGCTAACCATCCCCCCAGGATATGCCCCTGGCTGAGAGGCACTCGGGCAGGGAAGGGCCATGCCTACACTATTTGACCATAACCCCCAGTGTGTGTATGCATGGGGGAAAGCAGGGGTCAGTGATGATTTTACCTTGTCCGGCTATGGATATGTCCTCTTCCTTGTTGTATAATTGTATAATGTTTGTACAGTATAATGTGGCCAACTGTCATCTGTGTGCTATATACATGTGCTTAGGCGTACATGGTTCAGCAGCTAATGTACCACAACTCCCCTAGTGGTCACAGTGTTTATTCAAAACTACATACATAATGCTGAGGAACCCATAATTTATTACCCCTGCAGGATGTCACCAACACTATAGATGTAGTAGATCACAAGGTTATTTTCCCTAGATCTGTAGTATATGATAATAAACACAGACCAACTGACAATCAGTTTTACATTCCATCAAAGTTACCCTTATTTTATAATCTTATTTTATAGAGATTATATAGATCTCTTTACACCAAGCCATCATGAAAAACATTGTAAACATTCAAGGTGAGTCTGTTTTTAGTCAATGGTAGAGTAATATAAAATTTAAGAACTATCCAGGGAAGGCGCACAATATTTGGCCAGATTATACTGTAACTTTAGAAAAAAGTGTGGAGCTGTTCCCGGCACAGGATTGAAAGCTATGAGTATAATTACAATGTTGGATTATATAAGTATAAACCATATGAATAATAGTTCCCTGAAGTATATGCAAGTTTCAAATAAGGGAGAGAGAGGAAGTTCTTCACTGTGTGGCATGCTGAGTATTTATTTCTTAACTTTTCAAATTCAAAACTATTGTTATTTAAATGGACTCGCTTAAACATGACACACATGAAACACATAAAAGGCAATATAAATGTACTGTCTGACACAATCATAGCAGTACTTGCACCATACAGACCTTTACTTACACAATCCTTAGTGGTGCGCCCTACAGCCCATCACAGTCTGACAAAGCCATAGCACTGCTTGCACCTCCCAGCCCTTCACTGACACTGTCATTAGTGCTGCACCCCACAGCCCTTCACAGTCTGATATAGCCACAACAGTAGTGCAACAGTAGTGCTCACACCCCACAGCCCCTTACAGTCTGACATAGTCACAGCAGTACTTGCTCCCCACAGACCTTCACTGACACAGACTACTTAGTACTGCAGGCAGCTCACAGTCCTTTAAAGTCTGCCAAAGCAGTGCTTAGTTGTACCCCACAGCCATTCTCTGACACTAACTGATAATGTAACAATAAAAATAGGTCCTAGTAGACTATGAAGCCTCTATATTGTTAGCTAGATCCTATATAAATGTGCGGATCACAATTAAAACAGTCTCATATATTAATATCACCTGTGCAAAACAGAATGAAACAGTTTGTTCATAACATGTCCATCTGCTGGAATACTACCATTAATGAGGTTGGCTTTGTAAGGTTATTGTTGTTACTCAGTGGTTGCAGTTCTCTGGCAAAACAGATTGAAATGTTATCCTATCTCTAGATGCGAAAAAGTAATTTGACCTTGTGACCTGGGAACATTTATTTGAAACGCTTTAGAGGTTCAGATTTCTGGAGGACTTGATGACTCTTCTACAGACTCTGTATTATTCCCCTAGTACCAGTGTAGAATCTAATGGCTCCCTCTCTAACAAAATCCACATACAACTGGGTACTTGGCAGGGCTTCCCACTTTCCCCACTCCTCTTTGCTTTGGTTATAGAACCCCATGCCATAGCCCTTCAACATTTTCCATTAGTGGTATTTGGGTAGGGAAGATTGAGATTAAGCTTGCTCTATTTGCAGATGACATGCTGCACTTTAAATCTAATCCTCTAACCTCCATCCCTGCTATCTTCCAAATTATTCAGTTGTTTGGTTCCTTTGCTGGTTTCCAAGTGAATGCTGCTAAGTCTGAACTATGCCCACTTACTCCGAGTGATGCCACCCTCCTCTCCTCCTCCACTGTTTCCCAATTCCAGTACTGCTGTTTTCTGTGTTTATGGGACAGCAGAGACACTAAAAATCACTATATCACAAAGAAGTGGCCAGAGAGAGAAGCCTACAGCATGTTGCAGGAGAGAAAAACGTCAAATACACTTCATTGGTTGAGTGTCTACACCTAACTTCTCAGGAGCATATATTTTGGCTCTATGAATCAACCAACTGGTATATATATTGTTAATTACACTACTCAACAACCATTTTATCTGTAAAAGTGCTGCAGAAAACTGAAAGTATTTAATCACAGTAAGTGCTCAGCAAGTCTCCCTTCTGCCTGTTCTATGGTGTATGCATCTTGCCCAGACTCCTCATCCTCTATGTCCTCCTCATCTTTCTCATTGTCAACCATTTGCTGGTCATGGGGCAGAGCCAGGGGCGGATTGGCCGCTATATTCAGTGGGATAAATCCCAGTGGGCCTATTGGTCTGTTGGGCCCCTTGTGATCTGTGGCCCCGCCCCTGAGTCACGTCACAGTTTGTCCCTGTGTTTGCATGACAAGCAGCCTGTTGGCTGCCTGCCACAGCTAGTAAAGCGGCCAGCTTCTCTCATGTGAAGAGGCTTTCCTTTTAAGTCCCCACCCACCGAGGCAAGGTGCTGCTTCACCATATGCAACACAACAAGCACCACAGAGGAAAAACGGGTCTGTGGCCAGCGGTGGTAAGTCGCGGAGGATGATGGGTGGGCTGCCTTGCCTGCCGGCCAGCCCCGATTGTCTCCACTTTACTCTGTCCCCTCCTCGTGCTGTGAAGTTAAACTGAAACTTCACAGCCTGGGGAGGGGACAGAGTGAAGAGGAAACAATTGGGGCTGGCTACCTGGGAGATTCAGGGACCTGGTTACTGGTTAGAACAACTAGAGGGGAAGTCAGGAGAGGAGACAATCAGGGCTTGGGGGAGGGGAGGTCTTTTTCATATTTCCAGCCCTATCAACTGTCAGCACATTGTTGGACAGCTGCCAGGTGCCGCTCTGTCTCACAGTCCTCCTCTCCACTGCTCTGTGTTGTGTGTGACCAGGGAGAGGAGCCCTCAGTGCTGACTGAAAGGTGAGTGCCATTGGTAAGGAAGGAGAGGGAGGGTTGTTGTGTATATCATGAAGACTGTTTGCTCTCTGATTGCATAATAAATAAGTCTGTGTCTCAGTAAGTGGTGTCTGTGTCAGTAAGTGGTTTAAGTACTGTCTGTGTCAGTAAGTGGTGTCTGTGTCAGTAAGTGGTGTCTGTGTCTGTAAGTGGTGTAAGTACTGTCTGTGTCAGTACGTGGTGTCTGTGTCTGTAAGTTGTGTAAGTACTGTCTGTGTCAGTAAGTGGCATCTGTGTCAGTAAGTGGTGTAAGTACTGTCTGTGTTAGTAAGTGGTGTCTGTCAGTAAGTAGTGTAAGTACTGTCTGTGTCAATAAGTGCTGTATGTGTCAGTAGGTGGTTTAAGTACTGTGTATCAGTAAGTGGTGTCTGTGTCAGTAAGTTGGATCTTTGTCAGTAAGGGGAGGATTTCAGTAATTTGTGTCCCTAAGTGTCTATCTGTGTCAGAAAGTGGTATCTGTCAGTAAGGGCACTGTGTGTGTGTTTGTGTGTGTGTGTGAGGCTATGGATGTCCTGCATGTGTGCAGCTATGGGGGCAATGTGTGTGTGTATATGTGGCTATGGGGACCCAGTGTATGTGTGGCTATGGGTGTCCTGTCTGTGTGTGGCTATTTGTGTCCTGTGTGTGTGGCTATGGGAACCCTGTGTGTGTGTGGATATGGGGACCCTGTGTGTTTGCAGCTATGGGGGCCCTGTGTGCGGCAATGGGAACCCTGTGTGTGGCTATGGGGGCTCTGTGTGTTTGCGGCTATAGGGACCCTGTGTGTGTGCAGCTATGGGGACCCTGTGTGTGTGCAGCTATGGAGTCCTGTGTGTGTGGCTCTGTGCACCCTGTGTGTGCGGCTATGGGAGTCCTGTGTGTGTGCGGCTATAATGGCAGTGTGTGTGGGAGGCTATAATGACAGTGTCTGTATATAAAATGTTATGCAGTTGAGGAAGTGGGGCCCCAAAGTGATATATTGCTTAGGGCCCGATGAGGTCTAAATCTGGGAATATTCTGTGCTAAGGGAACATGACGTGAGAAAAAGGGGGGCTATTCAGCGCTAGGGCAGTAGGACGTCACTGGTGAGATGCAGGATAATGGCGCTGGGGAGACGCAGATTGTACCAAATGAGAAAATATATTTTATTAAGATAAAATTGTTTGATATGGGAAACTCCCATTTTGTCCTGCCCAAAACTTCTGTTACTATGTATTCTGGTTTAACCTATGTTGCATGTTGATGACATTTGCTTTATTCCTACACAAACAGGCAGCTTCCAAACCATGTGATCCCCTGAATGACTAGTGAATACCAACTCAAGACACTGCCTATCCAGGAAAGATCAATTTCTCCAGAGGATCCCCGCTGCAGAGAAATCATATAGGTAGGAAAATGTACAGTCATATGCTTGCTGTGCTTAGGACTGGGGGCATGGCTATCAGCTCCTGGAGCGGTGGTCATGCCCCCAGCATGAGAAAATGGGGGGAGTGGCTTGTGGGCATGGCATTTTACATTAGCACACACCCCTTGCAACTAGGCCCCACCCACTTTTTTGGCCATGTCTAGGGCACTTTCACATGGGGCCTCTTCCACAGTTTTTTCCAGGGCCACTTTCAATTACCAAGCTGCCCCTGGGCAGAGCCCTTTCTTAGTGCTGGATGCCATTTTGCTTCCTCGCTCTTTTCCCAGCTCATGACCAGCATGCAGAGGGGGAACTAAGCAGAATGACTGTATCATGACTATCAGTAAACAGAAGGGTGTTCTTACAGTGGTCTGCTTTGTGATGGAGCCTCTGTCTCTTTTTCCCCGCACTCTGGCTGATTGATGATCACCAAAAGGAGATATGTGACCCTCACACCACTGGCAGTGACCAGTACAAGTGGTGATTTTACCTTTGTTTTAATTTCTCTGTTTTATATCAGTAGTATTCGTTTTTTGTGTTCAAAATTTCATATCATAATCTGATAGAATAGTTGAAAGGAAATCGCTGTATGATGCCATTTACTGTCCCAGCCAGGGCCATCTCTTCCATTTGGGCTTGTTGGGCAGTTGCCCAAGGGCCGAAGCTTTTAGGGGCCCACCTCCCCACCCCCTTTCATCCTTGTCAACCTTTTGTCCCAATTGACCTATTGACTGTCTAACATCTGGGGTCTATCTAGTCCAGGGGTTCCCAACCATGGTCCTCAAGGCACACTAACAGTCCAGGTTTTGAGGATAGCCATACTGGAGCACAGGTGACTTAATTAGTACCTCAGTTATTTTGATTTAACCATCTGTGCTCAAGCCTGGATATCATCAAAGCCAGGACTGTTAGTGTGCTTTGAGGCCCGAGGTTGGAAATCACTGATCTAGACACTGTCAACCTTTTTACTGTTTATCTGTTAATCCACACCCTAGCTGAAGCTTAATGCAGCCTGACCAGGTCCTGGCAGTTTGTGCGGCAAGGTAATCTGCACCACCAATGAAAACCCTGGCCTCATCCTTCCTGGAAAATGGGCGCAACATGCCTATGCTTCTGGGAAAGCTGCCCAGGAACACCACCCGCTGTGCCTACCAAACACACCAGCATGTCAATCAGTCTGTGGCTGGGAGCCACTGCGAGCAGACTTGCAGATAGAAGGCTGCACATGTGCAGTAAACATACTGCGCATGGGCTGTCCTCTAATAATCGGAGATGTATGCTAACATTTTGAATGAGGCACTGAATTTGGTGTTCAGCACAATACTAGTGAGTGTCATCTGTTTATTCCTCAAAAAGTAGTCTGAAAGCAGTGTTCCTCCATATTGGGAGCAAACTCTCTTCAGTGCCTCTGGCCTATGCAGTGGACTTGAAAGAAACTTATGAATGTATGGCTGTGTAATTGGTGGGAATCAAGTATAAGGATCATGGATGGAGTCTTTGTTGTGACTTAAAGGTAGTTGCACTGCTGTTAGATTTGCAAGGTGGATTCACATATTACTGCTGTTTTCTGTGTTTATGGGACAGCAGAGACACCCAAAATCACTATATCACAAAGAAGTGGCCAGAGAGAGAAGCCTATGTTCCAGGAAAGAAACGCGTCAAGTGCACACCATTGGTTGAGCCACATACATTTTTTTTACCTCTGTTTCACATTAAGTTGGACCTAATGAAAAATCTCATGAAAGCTCTGGATAAGTGAAGGTCAGGCTTTCAGTTATCTAATGAAAACATTTCCAAAGTTAAGTGAAGCAAGGCTAAAAGAAGCTATATTTTTTTGCACCCAAATAAGGAAACTGGTTACGGATTAAATATTTAACACCAAATTGTCGTAAATTGAGTTGGCTGCTTGGCCCTCCTTCAAGGCTGCTGTGTGTGAATTCTTAGGGAACAGAAAAGAGGCCAACTACATGTCTATTGTAAATGAATTATTGGAAAACTACAAGAATTTGGGTTGTAGAATGTATCTTAAAAGTCACTTTTTACATTCCCATCTAGACTATTTCCCTGACAATAAAACATGAGCTGCGCTGCAATCTTCAGTAAGAATAATGTAAAGTATAGTAAATAATTCCAATTTATTAGTAAAAATATCCACTTCAACATCAATATAAACATTTATTAAAAATACAAATATTTTACTACCTATAAAAACACCAATTGGTAAGAGTCCATTGTCCGCAGACATAGAGGTCTTACAGATTAAACCAAGTTACCAAATCCCCTTTAAATTCAATATCCTTGGTAGAATGTCCAAATCAGAACAATAATGGGATGTTTATAATCTTTCATTGGTAACAAGCTCAAAAGGCACCTAAAAGTCCACAGCTCAATTATATAATTCTTGAATCAATGCAGCTATTATAGCAATATACTGTAGAACATACTGTAGTTTTACCATAAAGAAAGTAAAACAGTCCTCACTGAATGCAGACAGTCTATAAGATATTGTCCAGCAAGGGTTTAGGGTATATTACCTTTCACTCTTAATCCACTCAAGTGCTCTGGCCACTCCCTTTGTGTGGGCCGGCAAGTGTTCATCAGTGTGCAAATGACTTGTCCCAGTGATTCTGCTCACACACTCTGGTGAGAGCGCCATCTCTCCCTGGGGTGAGCAGTGTATTCTGGGTTTTCTGTCATACTCACTCTGTATCTGAAGTACAGTAGGTTTGTGTCCAGCATGCAGCTCCCACATACGGCTTATAACAGTATAAAGGGGCCAATTGAAAAAATTCTGGGTCCCAGTTAGAAGTGTAGTCAGAAGTTGGAATACCAGACTTTCTAATGCGTTTCTTTACCAACGTGTAATTTTACCAGAGGATACAAATCTGTGGTGTAGGTGGCCCTATTTATTCCCCACATAATCAGCAATCACAGTAAATTGAATGAACCTGAGGTTATACCTGGAAAAACAAAGAAAGTTGAGTTTTCAAATAATACATCACATTAAGACACATAGTAATGAATGAATCCATTAAATTATCATTCTATTAGATACATATTAAAAAAAAAATAATTGTTTCACTGAGAGAATCAGGAGGAGGATATAAGATAAACATGAAAATAAAAGATAAGAAGTAATAGTGCTACAGAAAAATGGTGAGCACTTGCTTCACTTAATTGATCCTATAATTTAGCATAGTGCAGATGGCACATAATTGATTTAATCATTCAGTACAAAACAGATGACAAATATAGGTATTAAGAATATTAATTCCATTTGTCCTAATGAAATATTCCAACCAGCATTAATAAAAACAACATGTATATATTTTAATGTATTTTTAAAATATAATTATAAATAATACAAATGTTGTTTATACTTTATATTATTCTCAACGACTAGTGGAGAGCAGCTCATGTTTTGTTGTTTTCATGTGGAACATACTATAAAATTGCAGATGTTTTTCTTATGAGTAGCAGCTGAACTAGCCAAATTGCATATTATCTGACATAACTTATGTAATACAAATTATACAAGTTACCAGTGCCAACTGACTTATTTTTGTTTTTTCCTAACAACCAGGGTAATGTAAGTGATGAAGAGGGGGAACAATTTCAACAAGACATTCTGGCAATGGATCATCGCTACCAAGGACGCTGGGACCCTGCAATGATCTGGTGCTACTGCTTACTTTTTAGAGAGACCATTGATACACTGAACAAATGGAAAGCGTCAACTTATTATTTTCTCTAAAGTGACTTTACATTTTATCTTTTATTTATAATTACATTATGGCTAATTTGAAATGCTACAAGCTTCTGAAATTTGGTTTCTGCAGGTTTTAAGCATTTCTGTAGTTTTATTAGAATTGTTTAAATTAATATGGTGAGAATATTTCAGTTTCATAAATATTAATTGAAATTTTCACTTTTCTTATGTTTTTAGATATAGCTACTACTGCTTTTGTAATTTGTGTGTATCAAATAAAGGTAATGTGATAGAGAAAATCAGATTTTTTTTCCACAGAGTCGAGCATCCATAAATTAGGCAATAAAACACATTCACATGCCAATTGCAGAGAATATTTTACTATTTGTTTAGTAGTGTTATTAGACTCTCCAGGCAAAATTTACTAAGCGGCGGGTTCTAAACCTCGGCCGCTTGGTGGTGGTTTGATGGCGATTTTGCTATCCACAGATTAACTGTGGCTGCAAAACCGCCATCAAAACAAATTTTAGAATAGAATAGAACAGGGCTGTCATTTGGAAACCACCACCAAACCACCACTAAATCTCGAGTTTTAGACCCTGCCATCAAACCGCCACCAAACCGCAGGGGTTTAGAACCCAACGTTTAGTAAATTTTGCCCTCCGACTCTGAGGCAATCTTTTCAGGGTTGTCACTCTGGAATACACTTATATTGTTTTCATGCCTTCTATCTTGTCTATCGTATTATAGGTATATCACATATTGTATTTGTCTATTTTTCATTGTTGCGTGTCGCTCTTGAATTAGGTAGAATACTGGTATCCTCCTTTATACCTTTATATACTTTAAAATACATTTAATGCTCAGCTATGACCTTTTGTAATGTCAAAAATTATTATATGATGTTTTTAATGCCTGTGTTGCCAGCTTCTGATTCTGTTATTACTCTTTTATGGAGGGGATATTTATTATCTATATGTGTTGAAGTGCTCCAGTGTACCACAGTGCTGAGACCTAACAAATCTATATGCGTTATATGTTAGTATTACTTGGGTAGCTGATAAATTCAGTGGCTATTTATTAATGAATCTCTATTTGGTTGTAACATTGCTGGTTCACACTCAGGTGACGGATCTTCTGTCACTTTGCATGACTACAGGATGCATGGATTTGCATTATAAGGTTTGAGCACTATTGGATATGGCTGCTGTTTGAGCAGAAGTCACTTAAAGCAATTGACTTCTGCTTTTTATGGGGGTATTACAGGTGATTCATTAGTGTAATTAGTGGGTGGGATTCAGTATGTGGGTGGGTATATGACAGCTTACACATCACTTTGGATTGTATCTTGACAAAAGTCCATGCACAGGACCAAAACATCAATGCTGCTTTGTTTCTAGATGGAAAAAGTCCCCACATGGGAAGAAACGCGTTGGGACAATACTGATTGATATGCTATTGACTTTTATTCCAGACTATATGCAGTACATGTTCTGATTACCTCAGTGTAATGTTATTTTACTATCTGACACCGATTGTTGCCCTAATGGGCTAGGTGCAGATTAATAAATTAGTTTTTTACCCCTCATCCATATATCCAGTGATCTGTCCGCACACATTGGCTAGCACTTCTTGCCCTTTACACCCATCACCTCTCACTATGCGGAAGGAAGTACACCTGGTGGACCAGCAGAAGTACGTCGGGACCCAGGTAAGTCCCTATATTCACTTACCACTGCAACATAGTGTCCACCAGCACCTGATACTGCGTTTGTTTTTTGGTGAATTTCTGAGGTGGAGTGACTGTTATCCAGGACAGAGACCATTTGGAGAAGGGGAGGTTATATCTACCGCGCACACGCCCACCATTATTCTAAGAACTTCAAAAATAACCACCACAACAATTTCACAGTAACTTTGTATATACACAGATGAAAATTCGGCCCAAAGTTTTTGCCCACCAGTAAACACCACCAGGACTGCTGTTTTTAAGAACTACCATCCAACAGCTTCCTTGAGGTGGATTACACCAGGACATTCCAAATAAAGTCCCAAAATTTGGGGAGCCCTCAAATCAAACATAGACATTAAAAAACACGTACAACCCACTCACGTTTTACAACAGATATATCCCACAAACACCCCGTAGTTTAGTAACAACACATGACACAATAAGCACCTCAGAGCGCAGACACCATATCGTATTATTAGCACATGCACTGATGCCTCAACAATGGTTCATTGACTTTACACGATGAGTACCACTTTTATGTTTTGTTGGCACTAAATGCACTTTAAACTGTGAACATATGTTGTCTTTTGTGGCACTTGATGGATTGACAAAAAAAGATAAACTTTTTATTACATATATCAGTGTGCTGGTCATCTGGTATTCTGGACATTGCTGCTATATATATATATATATATATATATATATATAATGATATATTTGTATGATTGATTAACCACATCACTGTATTTTTATTTATTTTTTGTCAAAGAGGAAAGCGGGTAATGTTACCATGGAGTTACAAGTTTACATATACTGCATTAATATAGGAGATATTATACAATACTGAGAGCAACATATGAAATTGTATCAGTATGGGAATTGTATGGTTATTAGAGTATTATTCACACCTAATATTTAACATGTGCATGGTATTATCCAGTATAAAGATGATTAGATAGATCACATAAAATTAGCTTATGTATCCTAACACCAATAATATGTATCAAGGTATAACTGGTTTACGGCAGAACTATCTTATCATCTGTATATGTTGGGGCATTATGGGAGGGATATTTGTAAGGGATCACAATTGGGTAGGAGATATATTGTAGCAAATATTATTCTAGCTTGTTAGGATGTGACTTAAAGGAAGATTGGATGTTTACTAATGATAAATACATGGGTGATATTTGAATAATATGGATAGATTACTGATAATGAACTGTGGCCCTGATTCAGAGCCGGACGCTCTGACAGAGCGCTCGCTCTGAATCAGGGCCATCCTTCATTTTTAGAGCGGCCTCCTGACCACCCACAGCTATAGCGAGCGGCCAGGAAGATGGTCGCGATGGTCAAGACCATCGCGACCATCGGGCTTGCGACGAGACCCTTGTGGTAGGGTCTCATTGCCACAAGCCCTGGAGTGCTTTCAGCTCTATCAGAGCCAAAAGCACTCCCACTGACATCACTTGTGATGTCAGTGGGGCCGGCCCCAGACGGTAGGCGTTCCCATGGGAATGCCTCCGTCTGACCAGCCATGCCCCCGGCACACCCACCAAAGGGGGCGTGCTGTCACTCACCATCGACAGCACGCCCCCTTTGTAGCGAGACTCATAGCGACAATTTGCCTGTCACTATCCGGGTCTCATGCATGTGCACGACGGAGCCGCATCTGTCATGCGCATGTGCACTGGGTCAACATCGACCCGCTTGCGAGCGCTATGCATTCACGAGCGGGTCTGAATTAGACCCTGTATCAATAATTGTGAAGAAGTAGTACTAATTGTGTGTATGATTGACATGCATAAAAGAAGGTGGACCTAGGT
The DNA here is from genome assembly GCA_031769625.1 of Taudactylus pleione. Classification (NCBI taxonomy): domain Eukaryota; kingdom Metazoa; phylum Chordata; class Amphibia; order Anura; family Myobatrachidae; genus Taudactylus; species Taudactylus pleione. Next base: position 829,994 of record JAUIMM010000031.1, read on the forward strand.
GGAATAATATGTGCGGTCACCATATTCAGTTTAAACATCCATTCAATTTCCTTTTTCAGCAATTCCCTTGATATGTTTCCACCTCTAATTCTCAGAGAGATATTTTCAAGTACAAAGGCTTGTAGTTTTTTTCTAAGAGTTTTGATGATATTTATGAAAATGCCTTGTCACACAAGTGATCTTTTTCCATTTTTGTATGTCTGTGGTAGCATTTTTTATATTGCCAACATGTTTCAAAATACATTGTTTCAGGGGCCTATTGGTCATCCCAACATATCGTAGTTGGCAAGGACATCTCAGACAGTATATGACAGTTTTGGTTTGCAGTTTAGAAATTGTTACATTTTGTGTTGTTTTCCTTGTCTGTCTATAATATTGTCTTTTTTTGTCATGTGACTGTATGCCTTAAAATATCTGCATGGGAAGGATCCTCTCTATGGGGTAAATTTACTAAGAATAGAGTGCGGTCGAGTTTTTTAGTTTTTTTTTTTAAACTTGATTTGCATCACCTAAACTCGGGTCAGTTTTTCAATTTTCAACTTGCATATTTACTAAAAAGTGAGTTTAGCTGAAAGTGAGTTTTTCGATGGTGAAGCAAATCGAGTTTTCTTGGGTGAGATTGGTTGAATCTCAGGGGATATATCTCCCTTTTGTTTAAAGAGAGGTTTTTTGGCAGGGACGGAGCTCTGATTCTTGGTGGCTGCGCGTGAGTAAGTCCAATTACTCGCCCGAGAACACAGAAAATGTTTTAAAAACACCTTTCTGGCTTGTTTGGATTGGTGAAAGAGGTCACGTGATGGAATGTTCAGACACAGTATAAATATGCATGTCACGTACGTACCCCAGGGGTTTGTGGCAGGAGTTAGTGAAGAGAGGGTCAGTTGGTAGGTTATTTTTTGTGCTGTGTGTAATTGCGATTGTTGATTGGTGAGTAAATTTCATCTTGTGCCTATTTGTATTTTGTCATTTTTTTGTTTGGTGTCTATTTTTTTGTCTCTTGTTATAATTTGGTCCTGTCAGTGTTCATATCTGTGTGTGTGTGGTGTGGTGTGTGTGTTGTGCATTGGTAGTGGTGGAGGTTTTGTTTTGTGTTTGTTTGTCTTTTAAGTTTCTTTGTTATTTGTTTTATTATGGAGAAGAGGATGTCTGGGGAGCAGGCAAGATAGGGATAGATTGAGGCTGTGGAGGTGTCTGGTACCCAGCTTCATGTTAGTTCTAGTGAGGAGAGTGGGGTTGAGGCACATCAGAGGGGCAAGAGTAAAACTGGCAGAAATGTTAAGTTTACATTTGACCAGAATGTGGCTCTTGTGAGTGAGGTCATGAAGCACCAGCACTTGCTATTTGGGCACCAGGCTGTCCGCACCTCTGCCTGGTGTAAAAGTGCCATTTGGGCTGGTGTTGTCCATACAGTCAATGCGGTGGGGCCGACTAAGCATGATGAGAGCCACTGTATGAAGCGTTTCTCAGACATTAAGCGACATGTTAAAGAGAAGATGGGGGATGAGATGAAGTCAAGCCAGAGTACTGGTGGTGGATCCCCATATGAGGCTGTTTATTTAGATTACAAGGAACCCCTGAAAGTCCTCATTCCTCCTGAAGTGGTGCGCAAGAGTTATGTGCGGGACACAGATGCCCTTAAGCAGACATGTAAGTGATTTTTTTTTTATTATGATAAGAAATAACTGCATTTTTTATGTATTTGGCAACATTCAAAGTGCTTAAAGACTTTTATTTGTCACACACAAATGTACCCATGGCCATCAATACTGATGTTGTGATTGGGTCTATCTAGGTTTTTTTTGTATAATTTTTGGTGTTTGGATGGGTTTGAATAGTAACAATGGCATGTTTTTAACTTTCCTGTGTTCTTGACCAAGCTAGTGAAATTGATCATGTGTGTTAATGTATGTACACATTGTTATGGGCAGATTTTTTTATATTTTTAAGGCCAAAGTACCTTTATCAATTTGTTGTGGTTGACCACAGCAACCAATGTTTAAAGTGGGATTCTATTGTCAATACCAGATGCATTGTATGTATTTAAAAATATTGGAAGATGTACAGAGCCACAATGCTGGCTGTGTACATCTTCCAATTTTTCAATCAATTGTTAGCCATTATTTTTTCTATGATCTGGACATTTTATTTATAGTCTACAAACACAGTCTGTACAGTTTTTTTCAAGCTCCAACATCATGTTTTTTATTGTTCGAATGTGCTAATAGCTTAACAAAGTTTTCCTGCATGCTATTGTCTCTTTATGTAAAGGTGATGTCCATTCCTCACCAACTCACATTATTAACCATGTTCCTTTTTTTAAAGGACAATGTCATTAATTAAGCATAAACATATGTGTTTTACTCATTTATTCATCTCATCCACAAATGACTGACATATGTGCAAACAACTTTGTTTATTTTTTTTTAAAACAAATAATTTTGTTTTATAATATACTAGCAAAGAAACACAAAAAAGCATCACTTCCACAATAGGAGCAGCAGCAGGACTCGGAGGAGACTGGTAAGTTAAGGCACACTAGTCTTTGGAAGACACACAGTAAGGTAAATTACATAATGTCACTGTGAATATTGCTCTGTAGGTCCTTCAAATCTTCCCCCTAAAAAGAGGCACATTACACCACAGCAAACAACAACACCACCAAGATGTCAGGATATTGCATTATTCTATCGGGGCCCTCTTCACCCTATCTGGATGGTGAGTCTAGGAAGATCTGTAATTGTATATATGTGTTTAGTTTTTTTTTCCTTTTAATAAAACATCAACATATATGAAATGGAGGTGTTATGAAATGTGATTTGGGTCACCTTGGGTTGACTTTGTCCAGTTGTTGCTCTGTATATTTTGTTTTGGTTCTTTTTCAAAGATGTTATATCTTTTTTTGGATTATATTTCCCGTGTGTTTGTAAGTTCCACTATACTAAAATATTTTGCATTGTGATGTATATATGGACCTGGAAGACAACATGTTACTGTTAGTTATTCTTTTCACTGTGTATCCATAAAACATATAGTTCCTAAAATGTAAAATTTAAATTTTTTAAGTTTTTAAAAAAAAATAAGAATAGTTCTGGAAATAAATTGCAAAGAATCTTTTTTTGGGGAAGATTATAATTTGGAGCACATGTAAATCTAAACAACTTCATTAAGTATGACTAGATGAGCTTATTGAATTATTGTCAAGATTGGCTGCCTGAGGTGGTTATGTTATAGCTGTTGTGATTATAGTAAGGCATCAAGTAACTAGTATGTCCTGCACACTAGATCCAGCATTGTTTTGTTGTTGTTGAAGTACTGGATGTCATGTGCCTACAGTACAGTTGTTGCTGAATGGTTTATTCTTGTTTGTGGATTAAAATACTTAATCCCGAAATATAAAGAACCTTAAATTCTAACAAAGGTGGTTAAGCAGTGTAATTTTTCAAATATACCTCTGTTGTTGTTTTTTCAATTTACGATTTTTAAGACAAATAAATTAGTTGGACATTATTAAATGGAAAAGAAATAGGAAACCATTACCATCCCATTTCAATGGTTAGTACATTATTTTTGCAAAGACACAAACAGATTTCAAGGGACAACACACTTGTTTTTAAAATAAACATTTGAAAATAAAGTCACCCCACTACTGTCTAAACAGGATCAACATACTGTATATGGTGTAATGTTATGTTTGTTTTATACCTTAAAAAAAGGGAAAAAGATTGTTAAAACTCAGAGAAAAATTATACTTACACAAATCTCTCTTATAGATTCATCAGATTAACCTGGGGTTACCCAACCCACATTTTCGGATGATGAAGGTCTCTATGAAAATGAAGACCAGAATACATTATCCCTCCAATGCCAACTATGCCTGCAACACCCACTGTGCCATACAATCCACCCATTCTATTACCAACTCCATCCCCTTTACCTCCACCTCCCCAGCCAGAAACAACATACTGGCAAGATATGTTTGCATTCCAAAAGAAGCAAATTGAATTGAACTGACATACAAAGAACCAGATGGCTCACGGGGTAGAGTTTATAAGGATGGCCAACACTATGGAGCAAATTAGGCAAAGTATTGTGCATTTGGAGTGCTCACATTTATGGCAAACTGAAAGCGCAAATAGGTTTAATGAGCATTTTCTGCATTTAGTGGAAAATCAAAACTCAACCATTAGAGATTTGTCTGGAATAATACAAAGTTTGTGCACACAAATTTTAGGCCACTTACCTGAAGCTGCAGCAAGCATCACATCCAGCAGCACTTCTCAGGCACCAACCCCAGTAGCAACATCACCCCGACGCACACCACGAACACCAGGTGGCAGTCTTGCAAGTCAGGGTGGCAGGAATCGCTCTAAGTCAGGTCTCCAATTAAATAATGTTACAATATAAATAAACACATGTCCTCAAAAATTACCACATATATTGCCTTAAAATTCTAATGTTAAAAATAGTAGTAACAGCAAAGCATTCTTTGTATAAATGTTATTTATAAGGGAAAACTGTCTACAACTCTAAATATAAAAACATATGACAAATTAAGATTTAGAGTACCAGATTAATGTAAATCCAGAATTTGGAACATACTCCTATGATTTAAAATTTGTTTTGCCCAACAAAAACCTATATTGGAAAACTTGTTCAGCCTTAGTTTGTGCCAAAGTTAATTTGCTTCAAATTGAAGTTAGAGATGTGCGCCGACTCCCGTGTTTTAGTTTTGGATCTCCCCTGGTTTTGGATCTGGATTGGTTTTGCCAAAACCTCACCTTGGTGTTTTGTTTTCGTGTTTTGGTTTTGGTTTTAGATCTGGATTTTTTTCTGAAAAAAATAAAAAAACAGCTAAAATCACATAAAATTTGCCTTTTTTTGTTCCTACAATATTATTAACCTCAACAACATTTATTGCCACTCATTTCCAGTCAATTTTGACCACCTCACAGGTCACAATATTGAAATTTTTCATCTAGTTAAAGGGCCAAAAGGTTGCATGCAGCTTGCTGGCTCAAAACTGATTGATATAATTATTAATAGAGTTGCGGACTGTGCAAAGATGAGGATTGAAGAATTAGTAGTTGGTGCAGTCCCTGGCTATACAATTGGTAATAAATTAATTATAAAACAATTCATTGGTGCAGCCCCTGGCTGCAAAATTGATAATAAATTAATTAAAAAAAAATTCATTGGTGCAGCACCAGGCTGAATAATTAATAATAAAAATAAATTAATTGGTGCAGCCCCTGGCTGTAAAATTAATAATAAATTATTTAAAAAACAATTATTTGGGTGCAGCCCCAGGCTAAATAATTAATAAAAATAAATTAATTGGTGCAGACCCTGGCTGTAAAATTGATAATAAATTAATTAAAAAAAAAAATCATTGATTCCTAAAACAACCATAACATTAATAATGGAATGGAAAAAGGTGCAAGACGAAAAAGTCCTTGGGCCTTCCTACACACCCTTTTGTGATATACGAAACAGGACATTCACAGTTTAACAAATCAATCATTTCAGCGACAAGGACTTTCAATTGTGGCTGAAAGGATTGGTTTGTTTGGACCCCTTAAAACAAGCTGCCAATGTACATTGGACATGGAAATGATCCCATACACAAACTGGCTTTACATTACAACATCAGATGTCATTGTCATCCTTGTCATCTCCATCAGTGTGTACATCCTCTTCTTCACACAATATAAATTTGTCCCCGCTGGAATCCACCATAGGCACCTCTGTATTTTTGGATGTAATTGTTGGTAGAGGTCTTCCTCGTGGAATTTGTAATTCATTGTAATGAACATCATCTTTTCCACATTTTGAGGAAGTAACATCCTACATCAATTACTGACAAAGTTGCCAGCTGTGCTGAAAACTCTTTCGGAGTACACACTGGAGGGTGGGCAACTTAAGTAATGCAAAGCCAGTTTGTGTATGGGACTCCAAATTGCCTCTTTTTCCTGCGAGTACTGAAAGGGACTGTCTGACATGCCTATTAGGATGTTATCTATGAAATAGTCCTCCACCATTTTGTGAATGGAGACAGTATCACACAAAGTCACAGTAGAAGACAAATCACTAGTAGGCAGTTCTCTCAGGCCCGACCAGATTTCATTTTTTGGTGAACGATCTGCATTACCAGCAGGCATGCTGTGAAGAAAATTGAGTTTTTTCCAGGCAGCTGCAGAAACTGAAGGAGTAGATGATGGCGTTTCACATGCAGCTGCAGATACCAATTTTTTTACCAACAGCTCTTTGCACAGTTTTAGATTTTGGTCTGTTGGAAAAAAACTCACAAGGTAGGACTTAAACCTAGGATCCAGAATGGTTGCCAAAATATATGTTTCAGATTATAGATTGGTGACTCGTGGATCCTGGTTAAGTAAATCAAGGGCTTGATCCACCAGTCCAACATACTTTGCACAATCGCTCTGTTTCACCTCCTCCTTCAGATTCTCCAGCTGATTTTGCAAAAGTCTGATGATGGGAATGACCTGACTCAACCTGGCAGTGTCTGAACTAACTTCACATGTGGCAAGTTCAAAGGGTTTGAGAACCTTGCACAACATAGAAATTATTCTCCAATGTGCTTGATTAAGGTGCATTCACCTTCCACGTCCTATGTCATAGTCCGTTGTATAGCCCTAGATGGTCTTTTGCTGTTCCTCCATCCACTGAAGCATATAGAGGGTAGAATTCCACTGAGTTACTACCTCTTGCTTCAGTTGATGGCATGGAAAATTTAACAGTACCTGCTGGTCATGCAATCTTCAATAAGTGGTCGCCAAATGTCTAAAATGTCCGCATATTTTGCGGGCCACCGAGAGCATCTCCTGCATGAGTGTGTCAGATTTTAAAATCTGTTGCACCACCAAATTAATCACATATCAGTGGTCAAGTGGACAGTTGGTACAACGGCATTTCTGAGGACATTAGTAAGGTTTTTTTAATGTCCTTGTACAGACTTGGAATTTCTGTTCTAGCGAAGTGCAATCTAGAAGGGAACTGGTAGCATGGACACAGGACCTTAATTAACTATTGAAAACCCACTGCAGTAATGGTGGATTCTGGACGCACATCTAATACCAACATAGTTGTTATGGCATCAGTAATCCGCTGTGCAACTGGGTGGCTGCTGTCAAACTTGTTTGACCTTGCAAATGATTGTTTGACAGTTAATTGTTTTTTGTAGGATACGCTACAAGTAGTCTTCCTCCTGGTCCCCATCTGGGATGAAGATCAAGTCAAAGCAACAGCAGCAGCAACAGGCATAGTCAACAAGGATCCTTCTGAGGAATCATGGATAGAAAAGGAGTCAATCATTCTTTGAATACCAACATTGGATGCAGCAGGACTACTCCCGATGATGAATGAGGGTGTTGATGATGCAGGTGTTGGTGTTGGAGATCAAAGGTGCTTACATCTCACAGAAAGCGAGCAGGTAGGTGATACAGGACTTGTTACTTATTGAGTTTTGGAACTTGGCGCCGAACAATTTGATATTTGATGAATGCGCTCCAAATGACGTAACAAGGAGAAGGTTCCTAGGTGGTTTAGGTCCCTCCCTCTACTCACTCTTCCATGACAATGGGCACATATAGCTTGCCAACTTTGTCCATATCGGGGTGGAAATAATTCCACATGTGAGAAGTGGATTTTTTTGTCTTTTGTCCCGGCATGACAACAATGGGCTTTGTCTTTTTCAATCCATGGGCAACAGCTGTTGCCTTACTTACACAAAGGATATCCTCAGCATCAACATCCTCATCACCAACATCTTCATCATCAACATCCTCATTATCCTTAGCACCTTCAACTACCAAAATATTATCCTCCTCCATGTGCAATTCCACAGAAGCATCCTCGATGACTATGTCTGCAAGATGTTGACTACCATTCCCCACATTTACAGAGGGCACACAAATGTTGGAACTTGGAGGATCCTCCAGTACACTAGTATTTAGGTCTGGCTCACACATAGCAACTGCGGACACACTTGCACTCTCCTCAGGGATTTGTGATTTCAATTTCACAGGGCACACAGTTGTCTTTTTCCAAAGGGCTATCAGAATCACAACAAGCAGTCTTCCTAAAGAAAGACCAATGCCTTATCCTTTCCTTGCCACTTTGTGTAGTGAATGGCATATTGCCATTTTTTTGTTTATCTAAAGACAAATTTCCTTTCAATTTTTTTCCTTTACTTCAGTAAAAGTAGCTTTACCATTTTGATGGTGTGACTTAAGCCCTGGGGCAAGGGCCTTCATAGAGGATGAGGAAGTTGATGGCCTTGCACTGCTGGCAGCAGCTACAACATGTGGTTCTTGGCCTTGCTCTCCTGTCATGTGACAGCCCTCCATATTTTGCAGTCTTGAAGCAGTGTCACAAGCACCAATAGTGTAGCCAAGGTGCGGTTACAAAAATCATACACGTGCAGTCATGCACACACACAAAAATATTAGACAAAAAAAGACAATTGATTTTAATTTTTTTTATGCTCAAGAACTTGGTCCCAGAGCACAGATTGATCACGACTGGAGTCAGGCAGCACTAGCTTGCAACTTGCGTTGCTGGCTTGATCTTGTGCAGTACAGCGGTTAAGCCTAACACGCATGCACACACACACAGAAAAATATAAAAGAAAATGTTATTGATTTATTTTTTAGCATGACTGGAGTCGGGCAACACTAGCTTGCAACTTGCATTGTTGGCTGGGTCTTGCGTGGTACTGTGGTTAAGCCTAACGCACGCGCACACACACAGAAAAATATAAAAGTCACTTTGATTGATTTTTTTTTTTGACTATATATTTTTTTTATTTTGACTCCACTACTTGGGCCCAGATGGACACAGCACCAGCCCAGATGTATATGCAGTTCTGCACCAGCCCAGATGGACAAAGCAGACATGAATAACACCAGCCCAGGACACAGTAGATAGCACAGAGAGCCCAGGTGAATCAGCAACAGCCCAGATGGACACAGCAGACAGCACAGTGACAGCACCAGCCCAGAATGGATCAGCAGTCACCAGCCCAGGACACAGTAGACAGCACCAGCACCTCTCCCAGCCCTACACTACCCACTCTCCCTGTTCAGTCTCCACAGCTGGAGTAAAATTGCTTCCTTTGCATGCTCCTTTATATACTACATTGATCATAGAGACGAAAGTTCGCAAATCACAAGATTTCAAACTCTATCATTTTGCCTCTGTTTCAATACCCGAGTCAGGTGGGAAATTCCGAGCCTGCTTGGATCCGACTCGGTTCTGCTAAATTCGGGTGGGTTCGGATCTCGTGAAACCTAACCCGCTCATCTCTAATTGAAGTATCTTGTAATGTAAGCTAACAATGGGCATTTTGTTAGTATGTTAGATGTCTAAACCAGGCCAAATACAGAACACATGTGTGTATGCTTCAAATGTTTATATGCTTTATTGATGTGTTGAGACCCACACATTGTTGAAAAGGTCATTTGGAATTTTCTACCTGCATTTTCACATGTGTTGACTTTCGTAAAAAAAAAACATCCTTTCATTGTGCATTGTTTACATTCCCAAAGTCTAAATAAGCAATAACAATGTTGTTTGGACTAAATATACATAACAAAATTTGCACAAAAAAAATAAAAAATAAAGGTGTTGGAAAGAGAAAACATGGCTATTTGTTTAATATTTTAACTATTTGTATGTGCTTATGTGTTTTTTATTTTTAGAATCTAATGTTTTAGGCTTAACATAATGATAACTAATATGTAGGGCAAAAACAAAAATTAAAAATCCCCCCCAAAAAATTAATTGCTGGCCAAGGTCCTTCAAAAATACACATATTGTACCCAAATTTGGGAACTAACAATCTTACTTTAAAATACAAACAGCACACCTGCAAATTGAGGAAAACAGCTATCATAGCAAAAAAAAGACTGTAAACAACAACATTTCAATTAAAAAGTTAATGTCCAGTGTTTATGTTAAAAAAGGCACCAATGAGGCAGTTCAAAGGGCCAACACAATGAGAAACCATCAAAGTGCAATGAAAGCCTACTTCACAGTCTACACTTTGCAGAGCCATAACTAGGCTTTTTGGTGCCCTGTGCCAGAGAGAGCATTGGCACCCCCTCCCCCCATTTTTTAAATAGGGACATAAGATAGTTCACCTTTAAAAGGGCCATGGCCTCATGAGGAAGAGCCAGGGAAGAGATAGGGGAGGCCAGAAGATGCTGGGGATAAAAGAATTGGAAGCTACAATTGAGAATGATAATAAACAGGAAAACTGACAGCCCCAACAGTGCCCCCTGTCCTGTGGTGTCCTGTGCCATGGCACAGGTCTCACCACCCTTGTTACGGCCCTGACACTTTGTAATGTACACACTTTAAATGACTTGGATCAAACTATACATGAAACATTGGAGGAATGGCACTTACCTGAAAAGTGCTCCACAATGGGATTCTGTCTCTCCTGTCTTCCACTTTCTGTCCTCCAACTGTCACATGATGCCTCCAAATTTCCAGCCTGCTTGCTGTCCTACACATAATCAGTGGATAAAGGCTGCTGCAAACACATATTATGCAAAAGACAGCAGCAGAGCACAATATGTGACACTTTATTTGGTGCATACAATAGAATTCCACCAGATTTATCTAGACAACAGAAATGAGACTTTAACAGACCAAAAGTATGTTCTATCACACATCTGGTGGATATATGAGCATCATTATACTTGCGCTCAGCTGGAGAATTTCGATGTGACAGTGAAGTCAGTAACCAAGAGCAACACCTGTAGCTAGAGTTACCTATTGTGTATAAAACAAGATCAAAATCACAAACAACAATAAAAACATAAAAATTAAAACTAAGTATTGTACACTACTTACCCAACAGCCATCCTTCTGGCATTTGACCAAGCTCAAATTTGTCATGCAGTGATGGCAGTGGGAGTGATTTTGGCTCTGATAGAGCCAAAATCACTCCAGGGCTTGCGGCAGGGAGACCCTACCGCAGGGTCTTGTTGCACGCCCGATGGTCACAATGGTCTTGACCATCGCGACCATCATCACGAACACTCGCATAAGCTGTGGGTGGTAACCCACAGCTATGCGAGCATCCAAAAGGCCGCTCCAATAAGAGGTAGGAGGGCCCTGATTCAGAGCGAGCGCTCTGGTCAGAGCATCCAGCTCTGAATCAGGCCCAGAGAGAGATATCCTTCTCAAATGATCATCTAGGTGAAACCATGCTACACTGCATGTGGGGCAGATTTAAAATGTGCAGAGAGATTTAGATTTGAGAGGAGTGTTTCCAAACTGACATCTAAATTGTAGAGTTATAATAAAGCTGTGCAGTATTTGTGGGCTACATGCAAAAGCAGCCAGTATTCACCCCACCTGTAAAAAAAATTATGTATTTACACCCCTTGCATTGCAATATGGTTTGTTGAGGTTCATAGTTGAGAGATATATTTGTCTCTGTTCCCAAATCTGAATCAGGCCATATGTTCAATCCCCTGGGTTGAAGTGTTTTTAGGTTAAATATCCATTTGCTTCCATTTTTATCTATCCATGCATGGAAATCACCTCCTCTCCAATTTGGCTCTAATTTTTCTTATCGCTAAGAATGTCAGGCATTTTGAGTCACTATTATGTACCTCTTTGTAATGGGTTGATACACTATGTTGTTCGAAACCCTTTTTGATGTTCCTAATATGTTCACCCAATCTCACTTTAAGGGGTCATATCATTCTACCTACATATTGCAATTTACAACTGCATTCCAAAAGGTAGATTACATTCTTGGAGTCGCATGTTAGCTCTTGTTTTATTGGGTACTTATGTCCTGTTTGATTAGACTGGAACTCAACAACCGGTTTTGTCGTGTTCATCTTGGTGTTTCTGCAGTTTGCACACCTCCCACAAAAGAAAAAAACCTTTTCTCTCTTTACCTGTTGCCAAGCTAATCTGCTTTAGTGTTTTATTTTTTTGAAGTGATTCTTAACTAGTTTACTCTTTATATCTGGGGCTTTCCTAAACACCATATCTGTTTTTTCTGATATAACTTCCTGCAATTGTTGGTTTATTTTCAGGATATGCCAATGTTTGTGTAGTATACAGAGTATTCTGTTATAAAATAAATTTTCTTCTGCTTGTTATGATCTCTAGTCCTTTTCTGTTTGTATTCCAGTAATTGTTTCCTCTCTGTCATTTTCCCTTTCTGGAATGCTTCCTCTATTTTATCTTTCTTATACAATTTTTCATCAAATTTCTGTTTCAATGTTTCTCTTTGCTCTATATAATCTTTCATATCCAAACAATTCTGTCATAACCTCATGAATTGACCCTGTGGGATGTTTGCCAACCAGTTCGGGTGGTGGTGACTCCTTGCTAATATATAACTGTTCACGTGGACATTTTTAAAATAAGTTTTTGTTTGGTTCTGTTTATCATTTACTGAGATGTCTAGATCTAGAAATTGTACATGATTCCTACTATAGTCGGTTGAGAATATTAGATTAGAATCATTGTTGTTAATGTACTCTATAAATGATTTCAAGCTTTCCTCACTCCCTCTCCATTTGAATAAGACATTGTCTATAAATCTTAGCCACAGGACCAAGTTTGCCCGAAGTTCTTTTTTCGACCAGATGGTATTGGACTCTCATGCGCTCATAAATAAGTTTGCATAACTCGGGGCAAACTTGGTCCCCATATCTGTCCTCTACCATTGCAAATAGAACACATCCTGGAACCACATATAATTATATAATTAATCTTTCCACCTTTAGAGCTACATCTATAATTGGTTATATATAGAGATAATTACGATGAGATAATTGATTAACATCTACAGTAGTGCACCTTTCAATCTAGTATATTAAGTATAAACTGTACTCTCTGTTCCATCTTATCAATATGAGTGTTTTTCATTAAATATGGGTATGACATATAACAACTTTGGTACTAGAATTGTAAAAATATGTTTTTTCTAAATTGTGGAATCCTGAAATGTATAAGATATGAATATAAGAATTCAGCATTGTTTGACAACTAATAGTTTGTATTAACATGTATAGGTTCCTTCTTGCACAATGTATTATTGCATGGTAAAAGTCATACAATCTGTATATTATGAGACTGATAGATATTCCTGACAAAATGTCTGCCTCCTGTAGAGGAGATAAAGTATATTTAGTTAAGCAATAGACTCCTTACGAGTAAGGGAAGAGGGCAGTAGAGGACACAATGTAACTCTGGTGTCTCCAATTACAGTAGCCATGCAGACTCAGTGCACTGTGAACTAGGTGAACTGCCCAACGACACATTGCGCATGCGCAAAGTGCAAAACCCAGAAGTAACGGGATCATGGCACCAGAGAAATCAGGGATTAAGGTATTTAAACTGGCATATTCACGCAATTTGGTCAGAGCCCTTGAAAAAGTCCTGTGTGTTGGGATAAAAAGCGTTGGGAGCATTGTACAACATAGTTTTATTAGCAAGCTTCGGATGCTGTTCCCAGAATTTTTACAGTATGTATAGCATATTTACAATATATCAATTTTAGAGTTCCATGTAGTACTAGTTACTCCACCATAAGATCAATCACACACATTGTTAGGGCCACTTACCCCCATACACTCCACTATTGAATCAAACAGAGGAAAAGACCAGCAGAGATGGAGATATTTGGGAGAGTACAATTCAACCACCATTCTGCAAAACATAGTGTCTATTTAGAAGGTAATACTGTCCCTATCATTGTTACAGGTGCTGGTGCATGGAGTGGTGCTTTGGAGGAGGTAAATAAGGATGACCCTGTGTGTATTTTGCAATACCCCAAGCCAATTGAACTGCAATACTACTTATTGGTTGCCTGACATTATAATACAATTCATCCTGGAATAAGACCGAACTTTAAGATTTTATAAGACTGTGGGACTGCATAAGGATAATTTACAGGATTGTTTGGATTAACATCAGTGTTATGTGGAGTTAGTAAGTAATGTGGAAATTATACATCTCTTGGTTTTCTGTTCATTTCTACTAAAATATATTTTTCTGCTTTTTGCTTTATTTTTATTTTATTATTTTTTCAGAAATGTGTGTGTGTGTGTATATATATATATATATATATATATATATATATATATATTTATTTTTTTGAGACTTATTCAATGCAGTGACTAATTGACATTATGAACAATATATTAACACAGACTGTTAATATATTTGATACCATGTAGGTTTTGATAAAATTACTCTGAACTAGCATAGTTTTTAAATTAGTAGCTCTATGCCAACTTAGTGGTTCTGAGGCTTCCAGGTGATGTTTAAGGTCATTATCTAATAATGGAATAGACCACTGTTTCCCATATTCATTCCTCAGGGAGCACTAGCAGTGCATGGTTTCTAGTTTACCTAGTTGATGCACAGGTGTAGTCATTACTGGCTGACACTTTTTAAAAGATCCACAGGTGGAGCTCATTATTTCCTTTGTTATTCTGTGAGGAGACCTGGAAAACATACACTGTTAGTGCACCCTGAGGAATAACTATGGGAAACACTGGTATAGACCAATCTTTGTGTAGGGTGGATTGTAGAGTTTTTCACTCATTGCAATAACTTCCAATGAAACAAATCCTGTTCTTTTTAATGTATTTTCATTCCTTGGAAAAATCAAATAATCAAAACTTCACAACTGTTATCCTGAAAGGCAATGAAGTCCTCCACAAAACTCAATTTATTGTGCAAAGTATTTATACAGTATATTGATGATAGTTGTGTCTTGCCATTTTGTCTATAAGTTGTATTTTCTGTCTAATAAGGAAAGAGTGTTGTGTATGTGGACTGCTTTATAAATCTGAATAGGTACAGTACTGTGACAAGAGGAGAGTGTCTTCTAAGAAAGGTGTTTGTACAGTATAATGTGCCCAACTGTCATCTGTATGTTATGTTCATGTGCTTAGGCATAATTGGTTCAGCAGGTAATTTTCCACAACTCACCTTGGTATGATCAAAAATATTGGTGTTAATTTAAGAACACACACCTTGTATCATAGTTACACTTTAGCATAAAATGAATCCACACTTGGGTCAGAATTCATTAAAAGATAAACATGCATACATTTAGGGTAGACCGAGATTGTTTTTATAGGCTGCTCTCCCCACACTAGTGCAGCACAGCTGTGTATCCCAAACATCCTTTGTATTTGATATTCTCCATAACCCTTTGTGAATACACAGCAGCAGCAGCATGTTCCAGCATCATACTACCAGAACAGAAAAAAGTAAGGAAGCATTCAAAGTAGATTTTAATGAAGAAAATATAGAAATGATAGACGATAACCTTGAAACTGCAATGGAGCATCTAAAGGAATAGCTTCTAAAGGAAATTTGTCTGTGGTGGGAGAAGTATAAAGCAGAACAGGTAATTCCAAAGGGACTGAAGATGAAAAAACTTCCATCATTTCAGGATTGTACAGATGATTTTATCAATGATTGGGTACACATTCTTGATGTCTGCTCTTTCTCATTAATGGAGTTAATCCTGAAGGAGAGAAGAAATAAATTAAAAGAAATAAATACAAGAAAAGAAGAACTGGAAACCCTAATACAGCCTTTTACTTTTGTACCCCTATTTAAAACATTGGAGGGAGCTATTTCAGTCAAAATTGCGAAGAACACTAAGGAACTCATACAGAAGAAACAAAATAAACTACAAAGGGATAATTTCTACAAGTTTTGGATAGAAAAAGGAAGAAATAAATCAGGAACTTCAGGAGAAAGAGGAAAAGAACATACTAAGCACACTAATAATAAAATTCAGTTACAACATCGACATGTAAGGGATAAGTCCCCAAAGAAAAAAAACAATAACTCTAGACAGAAAAAAAATAGAAATGAAGGATAGTCCATCAACCTCAAGGTATGAACCCAGAAGAACTCCAAAAATCCAAAGATGGAAAGAAGAAGAACCTTATGACCAGAAAATAAGATGGGAAAAGAATTATAATTATAGACAACATTCAAACAACCCCAGAAACAACATAAATTGGCACCCAAAATATAGAGCAAATAACACTCAACCACAAGAAGATCACGTACACCATCAGCTAGAAGATATAACAATGATTCCTCACCTTTTTTAGAAGAAAGGATTTTCAGGAGGAAATGAAAATATACCATAAGGACAGAATGGAGGAGGGAATACTGGTAGAGTACAACCTAAAAGCACACAAACAGTGGCATCCACATTTGATTACACTGCTACAGCAATAAAGAAAATGAAAAAAGGTGATCTCAGAGGGGGAGAAAACAATAAGGAAATAAGAAAAATAAAGAGAAAAGAAAAGAGAAGAAACAAAAACAATTCAAGGGAAGAAGCCTGCATAACCCCGGTGGGAAAAATATTCAATTTGAGTAATAGAACTCTAACAGAAGTGGAACAGAGAGTATAATCCAAGGGGTTAAAATTTGTTCCAACTGCAGTCACAGATAACTTTGAGAAGTTTGTGGATACACACAAATTTACAAGAAAAGTGATGTTAAAAAAGTTTTTTAAAATGTAACAACAAGAAAATCTTGATGAAACCACAGAACCATCTATTGAACACACACTTAGAATCAGGCAGCATTATGAGAGAAGAATTTGACTACACAACAGTGGACAACTCCATGGTACCGTCAATATATGTTCTTCAAAAAGTACACAAGGACCCCATAAATCCCCCTGGAAGACTTATTATCTTGGGCACCAATGGTCTCACATCGAATCTATCTGCCGTAGTTGACACACTACTGCAACCGATTGTAAAAAACAACCCCTTGTATTTGAAGGACACCGGTGACACCTTACTGAAACTATGCAATAAAAACTGGGATCCATATATATACGTGCATAGAACATGAAAAGGGAGTAGAAGCAGTGGCCTGGTACTTGGAAAAAACAGATTACTCAACAACTAGAAAAATGTTTATTATAGAAGCCATCCGCTTAATTTTAAATAATTATTTTTACTTTGAAGGGGATTATTTTATTCAAAAGACTGGAATGGCAATGGGAATTAAATTTGCACTAAACTACGCCAATCTATTTATGGGGTACTGGGAGGCTCTCAGTATCCATAATGGCATAGCTCAGGTGGAACATTCCCATGTGTGGCTTTTTTACATTGATGATGTTTTAATGATTTGGAAAGGGTCAGACTAGGATTTAAAAACCTTCTTCATCAATCTCATTCATAATGAGATGAACATCAATTTATCCTTTGAGACCAGCAGGTAACAAGTCAATTTTCTTGACCTCACGTTATACATCAAGGACAATAATATACAAACAAAGATATATAACAAACCAACAGATGTGAACACATATATTCCAAGAAACAGCAAACATCACCAAAATTGGCTGAAGGGGATACCAAAAAGTCAACTAATAAGATTCAGAAGGAATTGCAGTGAAGATTCAGTATGCGATGAACAGATGAAGAAAATTAAAATAAACTTTCTGTCCAAGGGATATGACACCACACGACTTACAACCATAATGGAAGAGACCAAAATTAAAGACAGAAATTTCCTTATTGAACCACAAAAAATAAATCTGAAAAAAATAAGAAGATCTCCGAATGGGCATTTATAATCAAGTAGGATTCACACCATAAAAAGGTTGAACACATCATCATGAAACACTAGCACCTATTATGCAAAGATCCAGTGTTAAAATACATCATTCCATCAAAACCAAAATGTATTTACAAAAATGCAAAAAACCTGAAGTGAACCTCTAGTGTGAAGCACTCTTCCACCAACATCAAAAAATTTAATTCGCACTCATGGTTTTCACAGTTGTGGAATATGTCTAGGATGCAGACAAGTAAAAACAGAGACCTCAAAATACACCAAAATAAAGATAAAAGATGTAAATTTCAAAATAAGAGATTTTATAACCTGCCACACCACCAATGTGGTATATTTGGTAGAATGTTAATGTGGTTTCGTCTATATTTGAAGGACAACAAGATCCTTAAAAACCAGGATTGCAGGACATTTGAGAAATGTAAAAAAAGGTTTGCAGACCCATCACTTGTCCGAACATTTTAGAACAACACACCACTGCTCCACCGAACACATAAAAAGATTTGTGGGCATCAAACATATTAGACCAAATTGGAGAGACAGGAATGTAGAGAAAAATCTGGCGACCAAAGAGATGAAGTTGATTTATAAACTAAAAACCCTGTCTCCAAATGGCAGGAATTAAGACTTTCAACTGAAGTGGTTTTTATGAAAATACGAGTATCCCATAATGTTTAAGAGACACAGACTGATCCTTTCAGATTAACATTTTTTATGTATGTATATATATATTAATATTTATATATCTTAATTAATTACAAGATGGTCTTTTATGTTGTTAAGTATTGTTATATAAGACATTGTTTTTTATATATGCCATGTCTCTATATTGAATACCCCCATTTGTCCCCCACTAATGCACTTTACTGACTATTGAGATCTACATTCCTTTTAGGATCCATCAAAATCAGAATTTACTACTCATTGTGGTACACTTTGTGGGTATACATCTCTAATTCAGAAGCCACTAATGAAGATCAGTCATAAGGAATAAATAGAACATGGAATTGAAGGCATGGAAGCTTTGTTTTATTTGCAAAAAAACCTACAAAATGATGTCACTTCTGGTCGGGGACATTAGCACCAAAAACTACAAACTGATATCACTTCCGGTTAATACTCGGAGGTCCCAACAAAGAATTGAGAACCGCAGAAGACTGCATTCTTCAGAGGCTAAGTGAATGGAACCACAACCCTGTCTGATACCAACACACACTCATCTGGCGGTGATCAGAAAGGTGGAATAAAAAGTCGGACAGCAACTTCTGGTTCTCTGTCAGTCCAGAACTGGAAGTAATAAACGACAGGGCTATTTAAAGCCAGTTTTTAAACTTAGTACCTCAGTGCCTTGAAAAAGGGACAAGGGAGTCCTGAAATGCATTGGAACTAGGAGGTCAAAGGGGCTGTGTAAGCAAGGATGGTAGAAGCAGTGGCATACGGGAGCCAGGTGATCAGGACCACCTCCATTCAGTTATAACACCAATGCCTTTGTTTATCAACCATCTGGTAAAACAGCCACCTGGCAAAATTAATTTTTTAGCTTTATTCAATTGTAATTTTCCGGTTGTTACAATAAATGTATGCCTGTTTATCTTTTAAAGAATTCTGACCCAGGTGTGGATTCATTTTATGCTAAAGTGTAACCAAGATACAAGGTGTATGTTCTTAAATTAACACATTTTTTGAGTATACCAAGGTGAATCAAATAGGGTAGCACCCAATAAAAATGTTCATATACACAATTCCAATGTTTTTCCAGTAAGGTCTAGGGTAGACCAATATCATTTGTATAGGCTGCTCTCCCCACACTAGTGCAGTGCAGCTGTGAATCCCAAATATATCCTTTGTATTTAATGTTCCACAACTCCCCTAGTGGTCACAGTGTTTATTCAAAACTACATACATAATGCTGAGAAACCCATAATTTATTGCCCCTGCAGTATGTCACCAATTCTAAAGATGTAGTAGATTACAAGTTAATTTTCTCTAGATCTGTATTATATGATAAAAACATGTACCAACTGACAAACAGTTTACATTCCATCAGAGTGAACATGATTATATTATTTTCTTTTATAGAGATTATATGGATCTATTTACACTAAGTGATCATGAAAAACATTGTAAACATTCAAGGTGAGTCTGTTTTTAGTCATTCTTAGAGTAATATAAAATCCAAGAGCTATCAAGGCAAGGTACACAATTTTGGACATATTAAACTGTAACTTTACCTTTCACAAAAATATTAACATTATGTATAAAATATTCTATGGATGCAACATCTAGTATAAATAGTAATCATTGCAAATGCTCTATGTTGTGTAAATCACAATTTCCTGCAAATACTGTAGATTACCAAGATTACAAATGAGTACCAGGACATATTGTTTTTTTAAGGTCTGATCCTAAAGCATATTCTTAATGTTTAGGAGGTAGATGGCACTGTCATGCAGATTAAGGGACCTATGTATCAAGCTTTTTTTTCATTAATTGTTCCTATATACTAATAGCACAATGCAGGAGATTTCACAGAAACCTCTGGCAAAGTGCTAGGTAGAGCTGCAGATTGTAGTCCCCATTATTATATGATCTGACCCCTACAGCATGCAAAGAAAGGCAAGAAAAAATGTATTCCTATTTGGGGCACTCATAAGATCATATACTATATTAGTGTAATTAATTAATCCTCTGGAATATAAGAATAAAGACTACTGCTCAAATAACATAAAATATAACTTTTATTCCATATTTATTTTAAAAAGCAAGCAAAATATTAAAAATTGAAAAAAAATCAAAATTGGTAATGAATTGTCTTATTTATAATATAATATGTGAGATCTCTGTTTAAGATCATATGTTATACTGGGTTTTAAGATTTTAATAGGTTTCATGAAAATCCACAGATACAGATATACAATAATTAATAAAAAATTGTTGAGATCTGACTGGTCCTGTGAGATTCACAGATCTCAAAATATTGGTGACTGGACTATCCTATCGTAATCATTGGTAATATGGGTCCACATTTAACAAATGGTCACAATAAGGCCATCGCAGCCAGAAAAATATATAGCACACATGTGTCCTCCATGGAGACTCAGTTGTCAGTTGTCTCATTAGAAGGAATGTTTTGGGGAGTCACAGGAATCTCTACTGGAATTAATGTACCATAGAGTTACCAGTTACAGATGTATATCTCATTTCTTATGACATTAAAATAGTACTATTTCCATGTACAGTGTGGTATATCAGCCAGAGACATATGAAATCTCCAACAGTGCACAGGTCGGAGTGATATTTATAGTAAACTGCACAATTTATATAGTGCCTCAAAACGGGATTGTGTATAGCCGCTTAAATAATTTTAGCTGCACCTCTGTTAGTTAATCTCATGTTCACGGTATTGTTAGATATAATCATGTGTCTAGTTGTCGTGTAGTAGCCATAAGCAGTATAATATAATTACTGTTTATTCATATACAGAGGTAATTTAGTGTCCCTAGATATAATATAGTACTTCTCACATAGGGTAGTTCACATCTCTCCCTAATGTTTGTGATCAGATTGTGAGAGCTGTTATTCACAAATCATATAAAATTGCACTGTTTTCAATTTGTTTATATTGAAGGAGCGTTAGTTGTAACCACTTCTTGTTATACTGTAGCAACAATAGCGCAGTGTGTCAATGTTGCCACTTTTCACATAAAATGTCTCCTTATCCTTTGGGTGTAAATGTTAAACCCATTTGAATTCATGTGCCTCTTATGGGCATTTGATTAACCCTCTGTAGGGTCCACACACACACACAGTTGGAGAAACCACGTGGAGTGATTGGCGTCTCTCCCCAGTTTCTGTATCTGAAAATACGGACATTCACAGTAACAATTCTAAATGTAAAGCCCTTGTGGCGTTTCAAAAGTGACCTTAATCAGACCCAGTATAGCTACTAAACATATGTTGTAGCATGTTGTAACATCACATATATTAGAAAAATGTCGTCATATAGATTAAGACTGTTAAAATCAGACACACGCTGTCAGGCGTGTGCTACTACCCTGACGTACGTTTCGCACTGAGCTTAATCATAGGAGCAACCCGACCGCTGGGATGCTCGCTTCTTTATTCACATTTAGGACCAATCACATCTCCAGGATTTGATAGACAGAAATGCTAACCTATCAGCGCTGTTGTTTACCCAACTAATAGTAGGTATTTGCTGATCCAAAATAAAATAAAATAAAATAAATTAAATTAAACCCGGAGTTCTCTTTAATGCCGATTGACTTATCAATAGAGAGTCCTTAATGCTAGTTCCTGTTAATTAATAGCCATTCATAATATCCTTCAATTGCTTATCATATTATGGTATTATGTATATGTTTTTAGATATATCTAATAGACAGCTGCCATTGGGATAAAAAAGATATAAACACAAATAAAATTAAATTACATCTCAGCATTATATATTAATATAAATAAATAATAATAAATAATAGCAAATATAAATAATTATATGTGAGATATTGATAATAATTCTTCCATATATAAAAGAGAATATAATAAATAAGTCAATTATTATACCCCTGTGTATTCTTATAAGTAAAATTAAGAAATTATATCAGTGAAAAACTAATTATTAATTAATTTGAAAAATTATTTTTATAAAATTAATAGATATATTTAACTAATCATGTGTTATAAGATCTATAATATATGAATACTATTATATAAATTAGAATATAGTGCATAAAGAAAGGTACAATATTTAAATGTGCAGTCAATTAATTAATCCTAATAAAAATAAATATAAAAATAAATAAATTATATAGTGTAAATTCTATATTAAATTATGCTAAATTAGGTTGTCTTATAAATTCTCCTAAAGATACAACATACATGTGTCTGACCCCTACAGCATTCACCAAACTCCAAAAACTAAAGCATTTTGGAGTGTGGCCCTGGTAGTTTACGCCATCTGTGGTGCTTCATCTGTGAATTTGTACATTTTTGTTTTGCATTTTTAATTTAGCATTACAGAGGCTTAAAGAGAACAAGAAATTAATGCTAAAACAGAGATAAGTAATATACATGTGAAATGCTAAAAATGAGACAAGTAAAATAAGTTCATAGGATGAAAAATGCTAATATAGAAAAGGGAAAGGGAGGTGAGGAAAAAAAAGGTAGGGAGGGGTGAAAATGCCAGGGGTCAAAAAGAAAAAGTAAGATATCAAAGGGGAGAGATGACAAAGCTCTAACCATTCATGTAGGTGTACAGCAAATGAGATCTATGAGGGGAGAGAGTAAATAAATGAGGAGATCCATAATATTTCCAAGAGCTGCATTGGTAGGGGGCTGGTTTAAAGTAAGCAAACTATTCCAAATTTTGATAAATCTGGATGATTTATTATGAAAATAAGCCATTATCATTTTCATAGCAGTTACATACCATATTTTATTGATAACTGCTTTAGGAAGGGAGGGTCAAAATGCTTCCAATGAGAAACTAGAAGGCAACTAGATGCATTAAGGATCATGAAGAATAATTTATCTGAAAGTTTATCCAAAGATGTAATGGGGAGCTCCAGGAGTCAAGAAGACAGATTTCCTATAATTGTTGAATTAGTCACTTTACTTACTAGAGTTGCCACTGCATCCCAGAAAACAGCAATATTTGGGCACGACCACCAGATTTTAATGAAAGTGCCCTTCTCTCCATAATCTTTTCAGAAGAACGGAGATGAAGACCGGTAAATATATTCAATTTGGCGGGTACCATATACCAACGGTAATAAATTATATAGACATTTTTTTAAATTTGTGCAGAGATAGATGATTTAGAGATCTTTTCTCGAATTGTTAAACATGAGTCCTCCACTGGGGGGTTCCCCAAGTCATTTTCTCACTTTAACCCATATTTTGGAATGGGGGGATCCCTGTAGTAGCTGGGTGTATAAAAACAAAGTCATACCCATCATGAGGTAGTTATTCAAACATAGCCATTCCAACAGGTTTCAGCTGTAGACAAGTAAAACATTTACATCTGGGAAAGAAAACTTAGACTGTACATTTAGTCACCAAGGCTAATGCAAATGCCATTTTCCACAATGTCAACTTCCATTTCTGCAATCCAAGAAGCATGGAAGGAAGAAGATAGACCAGGGATAAACACTGGGTTGTCCCATGGAGGATAGAGAGGGAAAGGGAGTAAATAAGTTTAAACCTATGAGTACATTGATCCCAAATAGTACAAGTGAAGTTAACTATTGAAGAGACAATGGACGATGCTTTGAGGAGATCTCTAGCATAGAAGGGAGAGAAACCAGCTTACAAGCAGCAGTATCTAATTCCACCCACCTCAGAGAGGCAGTAATAGCAAACAATGCCACAGGCTGGCTAAGGTGAATAGCCAATAATACAGTTATAATAACATCTGGGAAGCTTCGACCACCATTGGAAGTCTCTCTCCATAGGTTTAAAAAACTAGTCCTGGGAATCTTTTTCTTTAAAACAAACTACATGAACCATTTGTGGAGTTGGGAGAGAACATTGATAGGTACACTAATTGGCAGTGTCTGATATGAATAAAGAAGCCACAGGAGTAGAATAATGTTAATAGCTTTTATTCTACCAAACCAGGAGATATAAAAAGATTGCCATCTGAACAGGTCCGATTTTATAGAGGAGGCAGTCCTAGGGTAGTTAGCAGCATGTAGAGAGCTATAGATGTGGGTAATAAAAACTCCTACATATTTTCTCAAAGCAAAATTATAATTAGACTTGAGAAGGTCCCATCTAGATATAAAAGGGGAAAGCCTCTGTTTCAAATATTTGTAAATGACGATAGTAAGCAAGAAGATCAAACAGGTTGGGAAATGACAGGTGGGGAAAGGACAGAGGCCCTGATTCAGAGCCGGACACTCTGACAGAGCGCTCACTCTGAATCAGGGCCATCCTTCTTAATTTTTAGAGCGGCCTCCTGGCCGCTCATATAGCTATGGGTGACCACCCACAGCTATAGCGAGCGGCCAGGAGGATGGTCGCGATGGTCAAGACCATCATGACCATCGAGCTTGCAATGAGACCCTTGTTGTAGGGTCTCATTGCCGCAAGCCCTGGAGTGCTTTTGGCTCTATCAGACCTGAGAGCACTCCCACTGACATCATTTGTGATGTCAGTGGGGCCGGCCCCAGATGGTAGGCGTTACCATGGGAATGCCTCCATCTGGGCAGCCATGCCCCCTGCATGCCCACCAAAGGGGACATTCTGTCACTCACCATTGACAGCACGCCCCCTTTGGTACAAGACCAGGAGCGGCGGCTTGCCCGTCACTATCCGGGTCTCGCGCATGCGCACTGGGCCAACATCGACCCACTTGCGAGTGCTCAGCGTTCGCGAGTGTGTCTGAATCAGGCTCAGAGTGAGAAGGACATTATCAGCGAATAAAGATATTTTGAAGTTCCTCAAACCAATCTGAACCCTTTTAATATCTGGTTAATGATGGATATGGGCAGCTAAGAGTTCTATAACCAATGCAAAAATCAAGGGAAATTAAGGACATCCCTGTCGAGTCCCATTAGTGATAGGAAAAGGGTGTGAAACAACTCCAATTACTGCTAATCTAGAGGGATGAATAAAAAGCCAGGACACTGAGAAATGGGCCTTCGAAACCAAACAGACAATGCATTTCAAGCATAAATGGCCAACTAATCCTGTCAAATGCTTTCTCTACATCTAGAGAAAACAAGAGAGCAGGACTCTTACGGGAATTGATGGTATGAATAAGGCTGATGACTCGTCTAGTATTATCTCGGGCTTTCCATTCAGGAATAAAAACCATTTGATTAATGCAAATTAGTAGGAGCAACACCGAGTTTAAGTGAGTTGCCAGGATTTTAAAATAAAGTTTGAGGTTGGTGTTTAAGAGTGATATTGGCTAATAATGGGCACAGTTAGTAGGATCCTTTCCCACTTTATGGAAGACTATGATTTGTGGGGAAAACGGTGCACCTTTGAAAACACTATTAAAAAGCGGACAGGTGTGGTGTAATAATGGTTAAGAACATTTAATAATAGGCTGTAGTAAGGCTCTCTGGGCCTGGAGCATTGTTAGATTTCATATTTTTAATAACCTGGATAACCTCATCTTTAGTAATGTCAGTGCTTAAAGTTTCAGAGGCGACTTTGTACATATTTAAAACTAATTTATGTGTTGTAGACTGGAATCTCTGGTACAGATTGAGTTGTGTTTTGCAATAAGAATAAGAAGCAATTAAAGAAAAAATGTCTATGTTACAATGCTTTATGCTCAGTATGACATATTGAAGCTTGGTGTATGAGGATACATTTGTAGATCTCTTTACACTAAGCCTTCATTAAAACATTGTAAATGCTCAAGGTGAATCTATGTTAAAAAAGAAAATAATAATAAAGAAATGTGTTGGAGCACCAAATTTTAACCAGCCCTAGTGCTTTTAATCTAGTGCGGGTTACCATAAAATAAAGGAGAAAAAACTATTTGTGGTCCTCTTGAATTTCAGGAAACCAGCACAAAGTTTTGCCAAACCTTCTAGTAGAACCATAGAGGAAAGATCCACAGTGTAGAGGATCCTCCACCAAGGTACCAACCAGCCCTAGGTCAGTTGACACTAGGGCTGGGCTCTCAATAATACATAGGGGTCCCCTTCAGGTTATAACCTGCAATAGTGCCTATAGCTTTTCCCATACCATACCTGATACCCGGTGAGTACAGGGAAATAAATGTGCTAAAAATATATAACTCTTTCTAAGGAACAATTTTTTATTACAATAATGAATTCTTCTTGCAATCCAATTTATGGTTAAAAAATTTATACTTTTTATTCACATTTTTCCCTTGCACAATACAGTTAACAGGGGACTAGGTGTCAGGGCAAGCTGTTTCTTGTAGTTTGTCAAATGCTCACATGGCCCAGCAGCTGTTTTTGTCAGCTGACCATTCTAGTACTTGTTGTGTGCTAAGGACAAAGGCCCTCATTCAGAGCCGTACGCTCTGAGCAGAGCGCACGCTCTGAATGAGGGCCGCCCTCCATAATTATGGAGCGTCCTCCTGGATGCTCGTATAGCTGTGGGTCACCACCCACAGCCTATACGAGCATGCAGTTTGATGGTCGCGATGGTCTTGACAATCGCGACCATCGCCACTGCGAGCCGGAGCCTGCAGTTGAGTTTTTTAACCGCAAGGCCCGGAGTGATTTTGGCTCTATCAGAGCCAAAATCACTCCCACTGACATCACTAGTGATGTCAGTGGGCCGGCTTCTGACGGTAGGCGTTCCCTTGGGAATGCCCCCGTCAGGGAGGCACGCCCCCGGCACGCCCACCAAAGGGGGCGTGCTGTCAATCAACATCGACAGCACGCCCTCTTTGATCAGACACAACGAGCGAAGGAAAGTCCTTCGCTCATCGCGTCTGGCGCATGCGCACGACGGAGCTCCCGCCATCGTGCGCATGCGCAGTGCACAACATCGACCCACTTGCGAGCGGACAGCCACTTGCGACTGGGTCTGAATCAGGCCCAAAGTGTCATAAAGCTATTTTGTATATCTCTTTACTAAGTTTTTTGGTGAACACAGATACAGTACAGAGTGAAATACAATAAATTATGGTTGTCAATATACTGTATATAATTGGAATTGGTCATTAATAATGAAACAATGTGCTGAAAGATGGTATGATATTATCATTATGTAATAGTTTAATCATTTCAAGATAATTGAATAATTGAACAGGTATAATAAGAGTCATGGATGGAAATGGAAGGGGGAGGCAGTCAGTGTGGATCATTGGTTTAATGAATGGGAAGATGAAGCTAGAAAGTTGCCAAATGAGGTTCAACCACAAATTGAGCCTCCACAGGGCACAGACTTTTAAAAGGTTGTCTGGAGTATCATGAATAATTGAGGTGATGCTCCATCTTGTAAGTGGACCAGATAGCATTGATTGTGGCAGATAAGCAGTGGAGTGTAATCGATTTCCACTTTGCAGCAATTTGAAATTTTGGTGTTTAATATGTGTTTGAAGAATTTCTGTTGTGGATGCAAGGCATGAGGAATGGGTTGAGATAGCAAGGTGTATAGATGAACAGTTGGGACCTGTATTCCAACAAATTATGTTATTAAGTTTTGAATTTTGTCCAATAATGTTGGATATGAGGACATGACCACAAATATGCAACAGGGTTCCTTGGTGACTACACATACGCCAACATAAAGTAGTTCAGTAGCTGAGGGATAGATACAGTTGCATCAGCTTACATCATTGCTGATTGTGCTACAAATTGTATGCATGCCATGCTGCTGCATATGCTATGGTACGCTGTGGCATGCACTGAGATTGCGCCATGCAATCCTATGGGGTCATGCGATTGCGTGACTCACACAATGCATGTCGCGATTTACCGCACAAGCAGCAAAGATGGAACTGGGCATATCTGTAGTATGAAGACAAGTAGGTATCATGCACTATGTTTTGAATCCCTGGGAAGATTCACACAGTAGAGGCTGTCATGAACCCCAGCAGATATAGATGAGTGCAGCCTTGGCCGAGTTGCAGCCTTGCAGGCTGAAATGCACCTGGCTAGAGGGCTTGTTACGGCCTTGAGGGCTGATGTTTACTTGGCTAGTTGCAGCCTTGAGGAATGATATGTACTTGGCTGATGCATGCTTGTCAGGTGGCAACCTTGAGGGCTGATGTGTGCTTAGTAGGTGGCTGCCTTGAGGACTGATTCAAAGGGGGTATAAATACAAGAGTCTATTTGGATGATGTTGAGTGGAAGAGACTGCATTGACATAGAAATAGACAGAGCACTCTGACGCTGAAGTGTGACTGAGACTGTAGAGTGTTCCAATAACAAAAGTTCACACAGACACTGTTATGCGGCTGAGACTGCTGAGATGTTAATAACAGATTGTCCACTTAGATGCAGCAGTGCAGTTGAGGTTGCCATAATTGTTTGTAACAGACAGTGTACTCTGACGCTAAGGTGCTACTGAGACTGTAGTGACATCACATAACAAAGGTCCACTCTGACACTGCAGTGCGACTAAGACTGTCCTGATGTTGATAACAGCTAGTCCACTCAGATGCTGCGGTGTGGCTTAGGCTGCCATAATGTAGCAATGGGTATACAACTAAAGTGCTGATGAGCATCTGACACCACTTAGATACACACTTGATCGGAGGAACTGGAACACACATGAGGATGAATTCCACACACAGGAACCAGTAGGCACATACTGGATGCTATAGCCGGTATCAGAGCAGAGAACCAGCAGGGGAAAAAAAGGAGGAAGATCCAATCAGTGCAGGGGGGAGGTGATAGAGTAGTCAGGTAGGAGGACCTCACAGAGAAGCAGCCTGGTGTCCTAGTCTCCTAGCAGCAGGCATGAGAGAGCAACCTGGAGTACTGATGTCAAACAAGATGATAAGGCGGCTTGTGACAGTACCCCCCCTTGACGAGAGGTTAAGGAACCCCTAGAACCAGGTTTAACAGGGAAGTTCTTGAAAAACTTCTTTTTAAAACTGGAGCATATAAAGATTTTTCAGAGACCCAGGAATACTCCCCTGCCAGTAAACCAAAAATTGCAAAACCTCCTCGTGAAAACCTGGAATTCAAGATTTTCTCCATGATGAACTCTTGATGACCCTTGATGAGTACAGGATAAAGTCTAGCTGGAATCTGGAATTGAACCTTGAGGAAGAAAAAAATGGTTTGAGTAGGGAGCAATGGAAGGTATTGTTAATCCTGAGTGTGTAAGGCAAGTTCAGCCGAAAGGTGACAGGATTGAATTGAGAGATGATTCTGAAAGGACCAAAGTATCTAGGTTGCAACTTTTTTCAAGGACAGCCAGACCAAATCTCCAACCTTGAGCCTGCATGGCTTGTGGTGTCTTTCAGCCAATGTCTTAGAGTGGAATTATGCTTGAGAAGACGCTGACAAATCTTTTCCCAAATGGAATGGAGCCTAGATACTGAAATTGAAAATGAAGTACTTCCAGAATTAGTTTAGAGGGAATTAACTCTAGGATGCAGTCTGGAGTTACAGAAAAATGGAGAAATAGTGGAAGACGAAAGCCAAGAGTTACTGAAAGCAAATTCTGCTATTTGTAATTGGGACACCCAGTAATTTTGATGTTTGGAGACAAAACACTGGATATATTGCTCCAAGGACTGATTGACCTGCTCCGTCTGCCCGATGGATTGAGGTATCTGGAGGAAAGACTGAGGCTGATGCCAAGAGAGGAACAAAAGATTTTCCAAAAACAAGAAATTGAGTTTCTCGGTCTGTATTGATGTCTACTGGAAGTCCTTGTAGTCAGAAAATATGTTGGATGAATAAATTCTTTCTAATTCCAAAATATATGATTTTTTTCACACTTTTTTTAGGGCTTGTATAGTATGAAATCCCTGATTATATAACAATCTGGTCTTTATTATCAACTACTGTATGTATTCCTATTTTAGAACTTCTACTTATAATATTTGCAATAGTAATATATGATAATTACATACTGTAGGGTACACAATGTACTGTTGCAAACATATGACATTCACTGTGTCTGACAGTTTGCACTGCAGTGGTTTTTTATTCATTAATCTGACATCATATTTCCAAATATTGCTAAAGCCATATATGATAATATTATTTAATTATAATATTGGCTACAATGCTGATCCTTCATCACTATTTAATGTTAATGGTAATTGATGTATATTTGAAACCCCTCATAGGGTAAATTCCCCATATATCGTACTGAGTTAGCAGTCATTCAGTGACTTCTCCATTCATCACAGTCAAAGATCTAACATACATATCTGCCAGTTTATAAGGGATATCACATCTATAGCATTAGCGGGATTGCCGTATCAAAAACTGATGTGTGTGAACGAGTCACTAGTCTTAGGGTATATATATTCCCCAGTGTAACTCTATTTTAGCAGCAGCCATCACAACCAGCATTATACATATTATTAATCATTCTGGTCTCCTAAAGACAAAGATATAATACTGCACAGCATCTCCGAGTGCATCAATATTGGTGTGGCATTTCTGCATATGTTCTTATAATGTGATGTACACAGCACCAGCAAAACTGCCATTGCGCGTTTTGCTAACAGAATAGCTTTGTCACGGGCCAATCCCACTACAGAAAACAAGTGCCCTTATAGTCTGTCCTGTGTCTCAATGGACCAATCAGTATCTGTTCAAACAGATTTG
Source organism: Taudactylus pleione (assembly GCA_031769625.1). NCBI lineage: Eukaryota > Metazoa > Chordata > Amphibia > Anura > Myobatrachidae > Taudactylus > Taudactylus pleione. The sequence continues at coordinate 860,875 of JAUIMM010000031.1, forward strand.
TCTGTTATTAGCATACCTACAGTATGCAGTATATTAATTTTAGATTGATATCTATCCAATATGCTATATATCCTGATTCTATTTATATCTAATAAAGATGTTCTCATTAGTACTAGAGATGGGGTAATTTAATTAGTATTTGTGTTGCTAATTGTTATTTGTGTTCTGTTGATATTTTGGTTACTATATTGTAATGTAATGTTCTGTGTACCCTTTACTGTATGTACGGTGCTGCAGACCACTTGTGGTGCCCTATAAATAAAATGTAATAATAATAATAATAATAATAATAATAATAATATTTGTATATATGAATATTACATATACACAATGTTAGAGCATTATGTACAAAAGCCTGTCATTTTATGACTTTGAAATATATTTAGAAAGCACTTATACTTAATTTTATTTTAGTTCATTGAGATATACTCAGCCATAATAAATTAATTAAGATGTTTGGATGAATAAATTATTATTATTATTATTATTATTATTATTATTATTATTATTATTATTATTATTATTATTATTTGTTCTTAATATATTGTTTAATTATTTATTATACCAGATTTTTAAATTCAGAAACTAATTATTCACATTGTTAACATACTCTAATTATTCACAGTGTTAACATACTTAAATTAGGTTGTTAGTCATCAATTCAAACACTATTATATTAATGGGTACTAAACAACAAGGGTAGTAAAAACCAAAAACATGGTGTATCTAGTTATATTAAATAATGAAAAACTCTTAATAATAAAATTGTCCATGTATTAGATCTCCTTCCATGTTAATTTATAGTAATCCTCAAATGTTGTTAAATACTGTACTATGTGAATTTGTAAAAAGTGAAAATAGGAATAAAAAAAGTAGAACAAATTGGAGAAACCTACAGTACAGTATGTAGCACTAACTAATTTGCCTTTAGGTGGTCCATTTATTATATTTCCTTAGTGATGTGCTTCCCTATCTAAAGTGAATTAGTGTAATCAAATTTTAGTAAATAGTAAAAATAATTGTGTTTGGTGTGAAATTATGACATATGTTGTGCTGCTTATTCCTTTGAAAATAAGAAAAATAATTGTAAATCAGCCTATGGCTGTTAAGTGTCAAAACGTGAATAAAATGCACTCAAAACACAAATGTGATAACATAAAAATGTGCAAAACTATTAGTGTATGTGATTACTGGGGAATCTAGACCCTTATAAGGCTAATAACCAATACATAATCCTATATTACAAATGGTTCTCTTTAGTCATTAAATGAGGATTACTCTATTAACTTCTTCTACATACTATTTGTTGTGTAATAGAATTACTTATATGTACATTCATAGTTAAACACATGTGGTCAAGATATTTAAGTGTCTACCTTTAATCATCAACATCCTGTTTACACAGGAAATAGGTAATTCAAGATCTAAACCTCCCATCTATGTATAAATCTTAGTTTGTTGTTTCCCTAAGTATAAGAGTCTATGACTTAAGTGTTATCCATTAATAATTTAACTTGCTCTGAAATGATGCTAACTAGGTCCATCTCCTTCTAATCATCAATATATATAGCCATGGGCATAGAGAGTGCGGCTGGGCCCAGGTGAAGGGGACGTGGCCTAATCGCCACCCTTTGGATTACATTCATGGCATTGCCATGCCCCCTTGAGCTATAAAAAAAAACACTTTTGCATGCTGGGGAGTGGGGTGCTGTGAGCCCCTCAGCCCAGCGCAAAGCCAGAGGGGGCATGATCAGCATGATTTCTCCCCCCCACAGGCATAGAAGACTACTGTGGCTGCTGCTCAGCAGCCGTGAGCAGTCTCCCACAGTAGCCCAGCACACGCTGTGTGCTGTGCTGCTGTTGTGGGTGGGAGGAGTGAGAGAGGGGGGAGTGGTGCCGGACCTGGGCGCATCTAGCAAGCCCAGGCCTGGGTAAATAGTATGCGCCCCCCCTCTCTGCACCCCTCTATGTAGCTACTAGATGTAATAAAATTAATCATAATACAATTCATATTCATATAATACGATTCTATTGAATATTCTTGATGTTGTTGTTCCAGGGATTATACTGTCCAACTTTGGGGACTTAAATAAAGACCAAGAAGTTGTTCCCCTCATTGAGACACTTCAGGTATTAGACTGCCCATCAAAAATATAATTTTTATTTATTTTCTCAACTATTCTTTATTCAGGTCTCCTCCTCTGATACCAAGTCGCACTTGAATCATACCAAAGGCTTGCAGACTCTTTGGATTACATTCATGGTATCTTAAGAAATGCCTGGCTAAAAGTGTCAAATTTCTAAAGTTGGATGTATCTCTTTTGGCATTCCTAATTGAACCAACATGTTCCAGGATTCTTTTCTTCAATGGTCTGATGGTCTTGCCTATGTATATTTAATTACATGGGTATTTAAGATGGTACACAATACCAATGGAGTTACAATTTATCCACTTCTTGATATGCCACTTTCTTTAAAATGTGTCAAGATATCATTTTGTAGGCATCATAAATTGGCATGCTCTACAAGATCTGTATTTGAAAGAGCCATGTTTGTTATATGCACTTCCTCGTGTGTCCTGTAAATGACTATTGACAAGTTTGTCCTTAAGATTATGTGATCTACTCCAATTGACTAGTACCTGTTTTGACAAAAACAAGGAGAACAGGAAAATGGGAGATCATTGCACAGACAATGGGTGTAATTATGGTATAAATTAGTTATTAGACCACAATTCCTATTACAGTGCTATAGATCTGACAAAAACTAAAAATTACTGAGGTAGTGGTGGTGCTCACTAGAGATGAAATCACTGGTAGGAAAAAACAAGAGGAGGAAATAACTCTGTGTTGTGAGCAGTATTTCTAGTTGAAAAGGTGAAAGTAATTAAAACATAACCTTTAATCTCATCAACTAAAATAAATATTTTATGACATCAAAATAAACAGACATACATAACCACATATAAAGCAATTAAAAGATTCAAAATAAAAAAAAGCTTAGTGGTATGAATCATAAGTACCTTGTAAATAATGGTTTAGGTGAAATATTCAATTACATTAATCATATCTCAAGCTTCAATAGCGTAATTTATAGTGTACCAAGTTTGTACATTCAGTGATAAATATTAAATAATATATATTGTAACAAGAAAAATATCAGAATGGTCAGGGAGATATAACTGCTACTGTCAACTCTACCATGCCTCACTTGGCCAAATGGCCATCTATGAGGGGTAGGAGAATCAGTAGAGAGCAGTTAACTCTTAGAAACAACAGCTTTTCCTATCAGCTTTCACATGTCTTAGTGTGATGCATAGGACATCTGATGAGAGTATCACTTACCTGAGATAATTGCCACCCAATTAGAGCAATATAATAATAGGAGATTCTAAATAATACCTAGAAACCTCTTGGTCTTAAAGTCCCAGTGTCCTTATTAGGGACACACATGAATATTGCATCAATGTTTCAGGGATATTTAATGAATTTCTTATGCTATTTAGAAGTATCCTATCTGTTTATAGGCTCATATGTACCTCATCGCACTTCTTTATAATTACCAGCAAGAGATAAAGTGCCTGTGCATAAATTAAGTATTCATAAGTAATCAAATTCATATACAAAACATAACAATTATCACAGTGCCTTTAGTACATATGTAAAAAGCTTAATTAGAGAGTCATGGGTGCATGTTGAGGAATTGGCACTAATACAGCAGTCTCCGTGCTGTGCAAATATAACCCCTGCTGAGTACTATACATATACAAAGTCATGGTGGGATAAACAGAGAAGAATGCCTGTTGACATATTATTCACATATGCCTGTCAGCAGTAGAGGGTTAGTCAGCGTGTGTACTATGCAGCCACTTGCCGTCAACACGGAGCTGTGCTAAAAAAATATAGGAATATGAAGGCATAAATACAAACTTGGTGTCGGGGTGTCCTGTGCTGCACAGTCACGGGCACCCTGTCCTACTGATGCACATTTCGCTGGAGCTTGTTCATGGAGGAGACAGCTGTGTAAGCGGTTCCTGATTCCCTGATTCAAATGTAGGGAGGCAACGAATCATCATGCTGTGTGCATTGATGGACACGTCTTGCAGCCAATGAATGTCCTACCAATAGGGATGCTGGTTTGCCAGGGGGGGATTGGTGTGACCACAATTCACTGTCTTTCAAATTGACAGGAAGCTCAAACAATATATCTTGTTAAAGTGATACAGATTGTATATAGAGGAAAAAATATAATATAATAATAGTAGTAGTACCTCATTGAATGGGAGTATACTATACATCAAATAGAACAATGTTATAATAGATATACTATAGGAAGCATAAGATAAAGAGCAGCAAGTATACCCTTTGATAAAGTTTATAAATGGAGATACATGAATTAATTTGCTTGATGTTAATTAACAATTACTTAGAAAAAATAAATATCATCCTACATAGTTGGTGTGAATGTCTTACCAATAGGGATGCTGGTTTGCTGGGGGATGTGTGACAGCAATTCAATGTCTTTCAAATTGGCAGGAAGCTTAACCAATACATATTTGTTTAAAGCTATACTGCTTGTATACGGAGGAAAAAATATATATAGTGGTACCTCATTGAATAAGAGTATATATTTAGTAGAACAATGTATTGATCTACTAAATGTACTACTGGTTGCCGCCTTGAGGGCTGATGTGTACTTGGCTGGTTGCAGCCTTGATAACTGCTGTGTACTTGGCAGGTTGCAGCCTTGATGGCTGATGTATACTAGGATGGTTGCAGCCTTGAGGGCTGATGTGTGCTTGGCAGGTGGCAGCCTTCAGGACTGATACAGTGGGGATATAAACACAAGAGCCTATTTTGCTGCTATTGACATAGAAATAGATATAGCACTCTGATGCTGAAGTGTGACTGAGACTGTAGAGAGTTCGAATAACATGAGTTCACATGGACAGTTATGCAGCTGAGACTGCCGAGATGTTAATAACTGATTATCCACTCAGATGCAGCAGTGAGGCTGAGGTTGCCATAATTGTTTGTAACAGACAGTCCACTCTGACACTGAAGTGCAACTGAGACTGTAGCAAAGTCAAATAACAAAAGTCCACTCTGACACTGAAGTGCGACTAAGACTGTCTTGATGTTGATAACAGGTAGTCCACTCAGATGCTGTGGTGCAGCTAAGGCTGCCACGATGTAGCAACAGGTATACAACTCAAATGCTGATGAGCGGCTGACACCGCTGAGATACACGCTAGATAAGAGGAACTGGAACACATGTGAGGATGAATTCCACAAACAGGGACGGGAAGGCATGCACTGGACGCTATAGCCGGCATCAGAACTGAGAACCAGCAGGTGTAAAAAAGGAAGAAGATCCACTCAGAGCAGGGCAGATGTGATGGAACAGTCAGGTAAGAGGACCTCACAGAGAAGCATCCCAGTGTTCTAGTCTCCTAGCAACAGGCACAAGAGAACCACCTGGAGTTCTGATGTAATACAAGACGTTATGGCAGCTTGTGACACACTAGTGATAAGATAAAGTTTGTATTAATTCTTTTTAATATTAACTGAATAGAACTTTTAGCTATTTCTGTTCTAATTTTGGAGCACACTTTGGGGGTCAGACACTCACCTCTCATTTTGGGTTGGTTATGGGATAGTAGTAGTTGGTTTATGGGAGTATGGATACAATGATTATATAGGTTTTCTAGTGGTGGTTTCAGTAGATTGTGTGAGTGAGTAATAAAAGTATTGTATTTGTAGGAATCAGTAAAATTCTTTATTTGAGAGAATGTAGCAAGATTGAAGACTTGCAAAATAAAGAAAGGTGCATAGGGGTGCTAAATCTAGGAGAAATAGAATAATGTGATGGGCCCAAAAGTGAATATTTAATTCTATTGATGTCCATATTCATTGTTCATGGGAAGCATGCCAAAATATACATGGAGTTTAAATGTACAGCACGATAGTACTGAAAAAGATTGGGGACACCAATGCCTACAGAGTTATGGTGTTTTTGTAAAAGGCCCATTTTGACCTTGGGTTTCTTCTCAAAGGAAGTGTAATATCTCTATTTTGAGGTGCTTAAGTGTTTTAATAGGGATATGAATTGGAAATGTCTCCCAGAGATACTTCAAGTGGGTTAGTATTGTTACCGCGGCAGTACGGCCAATCCATATCAGCAATTTATCCCAAGTAGACAGATCCAATTTTATTGAAGCTAATAATCTTGGAAAGTTGCCTGCAAAGAGCTGAAAGTATGATTTGGTGAGATACACCCCATAGCTGATATCACTTAGACATCCCTTAGGGTGGGGAGCATGGCAATGATAAAACATTAGTTACAGTAAAGTGATGAACATGTAGGGTGAGTGGTGTAAAGAGTGATTAAGTCATAAGGGGAGCTATGTGGGATAAATATCCTCTTAATAAATAATAAGTGTGAATATTAGTAACATTATATATAGAACAACACTGACATTCTGAATACGTACTTAACAATCTAAAAAAGGTGGACTACACAAAGTCCAAGACTTGCAACTGACAAATCTCTCACAAGTGGTTGATGCAAAACATGCACTAAACTAAACACAATTAGATAACCAGTTCAGTAACCCAGGAGAATTTAGGTGTGTTTAGATACAAGGTGAAGAACCAATATAAAGCAATCTGAGATTGTAACAATCCAATATTTTAAAAATAACAGAGCAGTTATAGCAGTAAGTAAAACATCTCTTAAGATAACATAAGCAATAATGTGGGGTTTGTCATGCCTGAGGGTTGGTTTGGGTAGGAACAGGCATGGGAGGCTGAAGGTGAGATACAGATACGGCAATAGATGATGAGCCAGAAGGCAAGGACATAAATAGCATGTCTTTATTAAACAGCAGGTTGGAATGAGAACTGGAGATTATACTGAATGAATGAGCAGAATCATATTGGGACCAATGATGCTGGATTGAGAGCTGGACTGGTTTGAACCAATGTTGATAATTTGAAAAACTTGATTGATTTGAGTCCAATGTTGAAGAATTGATGAACTTGATCATTTTGAGACCAATGTTGATGATTTGAAGAATTTAATTGATATGAGTCCAATATTAGTGAATTGATGAACTTGATCGGTTGGGACCAATCTTGATGAAATAAAGAACTTAATTGATTGAGCCTGATGTTGGAAGCATCGGATGAGACTGATGGTTGGAGGTATTGGCTGGAACCGATGGTGGCTGTAAGAACAAGTCTCAGTTTTAAAATCCAGACTGATGTGCAAGATGGTATAGGAATAAAGAACAGTGATAAATGCTTGTGATCCATGCCACGCCTAGCAGCTGATAACCTGTGTGATCTTTACCAATCACAAACATATACGTACATAATAAAAAGTGGTTAAAATCGCTTAGTTTAAGGTGCAATATGTCCAGTTTGTCCCATAAATATGTAGGACGATGATTCAACAATCTTATGTTTCAATAGTCACTTTTTGTAGTCCAAACTGGACATATTGCACTTGCACCTTAACTTAAGTGCTTTTAACCACTTTTTATTATGTATGAAGATGGTATAAGAGACTTGTTTACCAGAACTGGATATACAGTAGCAGACTGGGAGCATTCATATACAGAGTACCTGGGAGCCCAGAACTAAGCTATAACTTTAGCAAGTAGCGACATTGTAATGGAAGCAGAGGTCAGTCTGGAAAAGTAATGGGAGGAATTCCATGGATTGGATGCTGTGATCAGCTGGTCTGGGAGCAATGCTTTGGGAGCAGCACTCTGAGTGGAGGAAGAGCGTCAGGTGATAGAGTAAAACATGACTATACTGTTGTTTAGGAGGGAACTCTGGCATGCAACCTGTGTGCCATGATGCTGGGAAGAAATCCTGTGAGCAAGGGGCTGTGAAAAGCCATCTCCATGCTCAGTAACATGACACTGAGTGTATGGGGCAGAAATAGCAGAGACAGACCTCAGCACCAGCTGGGAGCAATGTGCAGCATGAGCGGACCTCTGTGCTATCCTGGACAGGCACCGGAGAGGTAAAAAAATGGCTTTAAAGTCCGGAGCAAGACAGCATCATTTGGGCAATTATAAAAACTAGATAAATGTCTAGTATGCCATATCTAGAAAACAGTCCGTGCTTTCTTTTTTGTGCAATCTGTTTTTATAATTAACATCAAAAAACATAGAAATAGTCATATACAGATCATAGTGGTAATAGATAAATAAAAAAAATGTACATATGATCAAATTGAATAACAGATCAACTGCTGTTCAGCCTAGGGGAGAGGAAGAGCTTGGGGGAGGGGGTGGGGATTAATGTTGTCACCATATCTATGAAAGCAAAATAGAAGGAGGAAGATTAATGAGTATAGCTTAAGCTGGGGACTCCTTAAACTCCAGCCAGTCAAACCTTGTGGCTGTAAAAGTAGAGGATGTCTGGTTAGAAGACGATGTAAAGTCTTTCATGATCATATAAAGATCAACTCTCTGGAACCACCAAGAGATAGGTGGCTCACACTACATTCATAAAAAGACAGATTAATGATTTCTTATATTCTTATATTGGAAAATGGACATGTCCATTAAGTTAAAAAGCCAAAATTCTGGTGTATTAGAAAGTAGGAGACTAGTAACCTTTCCCGAGATATCATGGACCGTGTCAGCCAGAAGCCAACCAACACTGAACAGAGCCATCAAATATGAAGTAGAATGCCCGCATAGGTCTTGTCATCTTTGGTGACTAGAATTTGGAAGCCTCGTTTGTATTTCACAGAGTGGTTTCACAGGGCTTTGGTGGTCTTGAAATAGCTGGAGTAGGAGACTGTAGGTACACCTCTAACTGAGAGCACGTTCCTGTCATGACCCAGGTTTCATGGCATGGAGGTTTGTGGTCCTTACCAGTGAGGGCACTGTGGCACAGTCCTTCTGGCAGGGAAACTTGTGTGTGGAGACTGGCATTGCATGTATGCAAAGGTCTGCCAGCATTGGGCCATCCTGAAAGGGGTAAGACTAGTGGCGTCTCCGTGTCACAGCTGTGCATGGGCGCCACCATGTTTTCTTTGGCCATGTGACATAGCAGGTCAATCATCTGTGGGTCACCTGCTCTCTCTGGCCTATTACATTCTGTTGTTGGGTACTTAAGGGTGTTTGGAGCACCCTGTAGTTTCCAGTGCAACATGTTTCACAGCATCAGCTGTGTAAGAGAGAGTTAATGCGCTTCTGAACCTGAGACCTGTGCTCCACTGCTTTCCCTAGCTCCTTGTCTGCCTTTGGCAGGCCAATCATCTGTGGGTCACCTGCTCTCTCTGGCCTATCACATTCTATTGCTGGGTACTTAAGGGTGTTTGGAGCGCACTGTAGTTGCCAGTGCAACGTGTTTCACAGCATCAGCTGTGAGAGAGTTCCTGCGCTCCTGAACCTGAGACCTGTGCTCCGGTGCTTGCCCTAGCTCCTTGTCTGCCTTCGGCTCCCTGCGGCTTGCACCACTCTGCTTTGCCTTGCACTCTGCTGGAGATTGCCCTGCACCTTCCACCAGACCCACTCCTGCCTGAACCTGTCTCCACAGTTAACCCATTCCTGTACAGCCATCATCACAGCATTACCAGATTCTCCTTTCAGCCATCATCACAGCATTACCTAATTCTCCTTTCAGCCATCACAGCATTACAGGATTTTTCCTTCAGTCAGTATCACAGCATTTCCAGATTCTCCTTTCAGCCATAATCACAGCATTTCCGTATATCCCTCTCAGCCATTACTCTGCATACCCGGATATCCATTTCACCTTTACAGTCTATCTGGATTCACCTTCTTCATCTCTGTTACCGTGCTGGACATTTGTTTATTCCCGCTCACTACAGGTTCCTCCTGCTACATTTATTAATTTGTTATTCCTGGACTTTAGTTTATGTTATTGTTCATGTCTACCAACATTCACATTAAACAACTTACTTCTCAGTTTAAACCTGTTCTGGTATTTACTCCTGTTACTACCCCAGGTCCACAACAAACACAGACTCTAACATTTCCTTTGCGTTAAAATAATGGCAGCATAGAATGACATCTCGTGGCGGCTATTTCAACAGCGGCTTATAGCGGAGAGCCCTGTGTACTCAACCTAGGTATAGTATGTTTGTAGAAATATTTGGGACCAGTTGTACAAACAGTCCCTCTAAGTAGGTAGGGAGATATTCAGCGGTCTCAGTCATATTACAAATGTGAATATTGTTCCGGCGGTTTTGATTTTCAATCAAAATGTATTTTTAACACATCTATCACCCTGTACCAGACTACAGGGTAATCGCACTAGGGCTATTATTACCAAGAGGAAGGCCCACAGAGGGAGAAGGACAGAAGAAGGGTCACCATAATGAAACAAACCTTGGTTCCAATTGGCCTGGGACTAGTTGCATGATTACATGCAGACATTCATAGTGTCCATAAAGTCGACAATTATGATTTTGACACACTTAAAATGTCGATAACTGGAAGATGTTGACACTAAAAAACGTTATTTGTTAAAGATAGGGTTTGGGGTTAGGGTTAGTGTTAGGGATAGACTTAGCTCAAAACCACGATCAATGAAGACATAATGAATGTTTAGCTAATTTACCAAACTGGGAACCATGGTCGGTGGACACCCACACTGCGGGTTTCCCCACTACAGTTCCAACGCAGCAGGCTGATAAAGCCTAGAGCTAATTACCCTCAAATCAGGGGGTATGCCACGCCATTTTTCTTCCTGAATTTTTGGCAACCAAACTAGGCTGAAAGCAATAGCACTGGTTAAAAGCTGGGGTCAGGGGTCCCTAAGCATTTTTTCTAATTATTTATTAATTTATTTTTATATACAGGAGATGGAGATTGATTCTTGGCAAGCTCCTGCAGACTGCCATTTTATTTAAATTTAAACACTAATCTGAGGAATGTATTGGGAGAAAATATTTATTATACACAACCTTTAGAGACAGAATAGTGTGCATATCTGGTGGAAAATCTGTCAGTCTGCAGTTTGAACTTCATGATTGCTTAGTTGGTCAGACAATCATTCAGTTGGTCTGATCTTATAAAAAAAAGATGATACAGCCGTTTTAATTTTTTACAGCTTACATTTAAACTTTAAAGAGACAATAACTTATTCTACAGCTACAGTAAATCTGTTTCTCTATCTTCACTGTGTAAAATATATCTAATTATAGAATCTAGGGACTCTCTGCCTAGCCCAAGATAGGATAGAAATAATCATTGCATAGGCATTTCTATAATATGTGCGGGGTGTGTGGTGCACATGGGCTTCTTGGTCCATGGGGCCACACTGCACACCCTGCACCCATAAATTATACTGACCTCTCCAGAGTCTTTTACTGCATAAATAATTGTGTAAATGGCTTGGCTGCCATCTTCTTGAATAAATCACAGGCACATGGGTCCATGTTCCTGGAGACCTGTGCATGTACAGTAGACTCACACAATCTATTCTCCAATTGCACTGGCATGACAGTCACCCCAGGCCACCTACTCTCTTGATCTGCCCCTGAATAATTGGATCAAGGTGCTGTACTCAGTAATTGTTTCTAGCTTAAAACTAGAGATGTTACCCACCTGAACTTTGGGGTTTGGGGCTCCAAGTTGATTCAAGTACTGGCTCCCATGACTTTGGGAACCAAGTACCGGCTTGAGTCTGCTGTAAGCTCAGAACTCGAGTTTAAAAAATGTATCTCGTGTTTTGGATTGCATGTAAACAGGTCCAAATTACATGATTTTTGTTGTTTTTATACATTTTAAAGAAATCCAAATCTGAATATGAACCAAAACACTTGAGGGGGCTTTTGCCAAAGCCATAACATTTGAGGGTGGTTTTGTGCACATCTCTATTTTAAACACAATTTACCCAAGAATAAGGAAATGGAGGACAGATAACTTGGCTCAGAAGGGGGTTGATTATGTTCAATTGTAAAAGGTCTCATTACTTTTATGAAACATAAAGGGGTCAATCCAATTAGAAGTGAAGGCACAGCAATTTACCTCCTTCTCAGCCCAATCTCACCCAGGACTTGCACATTTTTGCTCGCAGCACTATGGGGCTGTGGACAGATATCTACGAGGTACCGTAAGCACTTACTCATGGGGACAAGAACATCACTCCTAATGGGATTGACCCCAATTATACTTAGCTGGAATTTTAATGGGAACCTGTGCTGGATTCAATGCAAGTTGTTTGCACTGAAAAGCAGTAAAAATAAATGCAAATACTTGACTAAACACATCTCTATTCACCAATTAGTGAGTTGTTTCTCATTAAAAAAGGTCAAATGAGTAATACCTTATTATACCTGTGTTGCTGACACCTATAGTTAATTTGCTCATGCATAAGTGATGCTACTTTCATTATTTTTTCCAGGGTAACTCTTAGTTTTTAGTTCCCAATCGGCCCCTTGTGGCAAATGCAGTATTTTTTTTGGGGGGGTTCCATAATAATATATGTATATATATATATATATATATATATATATATATATATATTTATATATTGCCTTGACACAGGGACACATTTGTCCCAAAACATTGACGTCTTATGGGTTCCATGTGAATACATGTTTCTTGGCTTATTGCACAAGTCTCCGAGTGACACTGTTTATTTGGTGGACCGTATATATATATATATATATATATTTATATATTGCCTTGACAAAGGGACACATTTGTCCCAAAACGTTGACGTCTTATGGGTTCCATGTGAATACATGTTTCTTTGGCTTATTGCACAAGTCTCCGAGTGACACTGTTTATTTGGTGGACCGTATATATATATATATATATATATATATATTGTGATGGCTTTCACTGTGGTGCGCAATGTTGCAGATCGGATTGGTACAGGGGCGTTTCTAGAGAGAAGGAGACACGTGTGCAGTCTCCGTCATGTGCCCCCTCCTCTCCGCCCGGCAGCCAGCAGCACATTGAGCTGTGCGCAGCCAGCACCAGAGTTATAGACTTTGGGCACTAAAGTGTACCCAGAGTCTATAGTGTATGCACAGGTCATCGGCGGCCATTTTCACTGTACTGCACATGCGCAAACGACTGGAAAATGGCCGCCGTGGCCATTTTCCAGTCATTTTACAGCGCTGGATGCCTGTGCCGATGTGGGACTCCGGAGAGGTAAGTAATATTATGGTTGCAGGGTGTGCGGTGCGTGGCCCCCCTGCACCCAAGGGCTTGTGTTCCCCACACACCCTGCACCCATTATAGATACACCCCTGGAATGGTATGAGATCAGATATGTGGCAGTTGGCAGGAGGCAGGGATCTCTCTCAGGAACCTACCACCAGTGCCATCCACCCCTTAATCTGGTCCTGGGAGCAGCTTTGCTCTGTGATCTGCAATGTGTATTTTGTTTAATTTTTTTCTTTCCAGGTTGTGAAAGGGGTTCTGTGCAACCAACTCCTCCCACTGCCTGTGTTTGCCACTGCCCTGGAAGTAGGAACCAGTAGTACAATAAACACAAATGTGTTCACTTACTGTGCTGCTATACTATACATCCTAAAGTTCATCCAATAAAAAAACAATTTAGGCAATAAATATATGGAAAAATCTATTGCACAACCAGTCCCCAAAACACTATGGGATCATATTCTATTAGGCAGCGAAAATCCGTTTTCGGCGAAACTTTTTCGCCGATGACATCATTTTCGCCAATTCCACTTATCCCCATAATCAATTTGTCCGACTTTTTAATTGTGCAAAAAATTTGCGCCTTGTAACCAGCGGAAAAGATTTGTCAATGAAAACCCGGCGGAAAAAAGTGCAGAATTGGGGTTTTGGGGTACAAACTTGCGGCAACTACTCTGCACCCTTTGGACACCCACCTTGACTCTAACTGCATCAAAAAATGCTGAAAAAAAACACAAAAGACACCCCAAAAAAGCACTTTGAAAATCTGGGTCGAAAAAGTTCAAAGTGGGGGTACAAATTCAATAACTAGCAAAATAGCCTTAGGTGGAGTCTGCAACTATGGGGGAGGTTTTTTTTGGATTGCAGGTGTTTGCTGAAGGTGCGTTTTTGGGTCTATTTAATGCTCGACTTTAGCAATTTTAAAATATGCTTGCATTAATTTTCATGTACCCCAAATTTGATTGGACAACTTATTTTCCCCCCAAAAAATGTCTAAATGCTATTCTTCACCGCTGTCCCAAAGATGCTAAATAGCACCTACTGAGACCATTCAAAGACCCCAAATAGCTTTTGCAGGGCTATTCGGGAGTACCCATAGTGAACCGCCATGTCAAAGCATCTTTTGGGGGGTGTCAGGCTGATTTCCCCAAAAATGACAGGACTTTAGTTTCTACCGGGTCCTGTTTTCGCTGATTTGGAATTGAATACGGGGATAAGAGGGGACGCGCACGATGACTTGTCGATGGCAAAACCTCAGATGAAAGCGAAAAGTCCGGCCCCGGACTTTTCGCTCCAAATTGAATACAGGGCAATGGGGTAAATTTACTAAGATCGAATTACATCGAATGAGGCTAAATCAGCCATTAAATGCTTATTCAGAATTTACTAAATGCAATACTCAGCTGATTTTGCGATGTCTACATCTCGGTCGAGAACACAATGTGTTCTAACAAATAGACAATCGATACAACTCGGCAGCCTTTTACAATAGATAACAATAGGACCTGTAAATTTACTAAGGATTCTAATTTGTCATTGCGGCCGAAATATAGTGAAAATCATCCGCAAAAGACGCCAAAGCGAACCCAAATAGAAATCTTAAATACAGTTTGGCATATGAACATACTTAACCATCACTGACAACTGATTTTTTGGACCAATGAAAGGATATTAAGCTTATGCTGGGCTGTAACTAGGGTAGAGCGACCTGTGCCATGGCACAGGGCACCGCAGGGCAGGGGCCGCTGTTTGTGCCTGTCACTTTTCCTGTTTTTTTTCTATTTTTCAGGTGCACTATCACATGTCCATTTTTTTAAAATAGGGGGGGCGCCAATGCTCTGTCTGGCACTGGGCACCAAAAAGTCTAGTTACGGCTCTGAGCACATGTATACATGTCTCTCCTGTTACAAAAATTATTAAAGCATGGCTGAATTTTCTGTTGTGGATGGAGATCTTGAGGGGGGTTGTAAGATACCAGAGCCTCTGACAACATGCCTGAACAAACCAGGGTCATGTAACTGAACATGCTCAGCTGCTTGTGCAGGTACTGTTGAGGCAGCACAGGCCTCGTTTCATAGGAGCACTTCAGTGTTAAGTATATCAACCATTACTCTCTTTTTACAATGTACAGATAATATACTTTTGCAGCAGTGTCCTCATACACTTGTGTGAAAAGCACTTCTCTTTGTGCCATGCCGTGGCGTGGCTATTTAGCGCTAAACTTTTTTGAAACTACCTTTTAACTGCAGATGCATATTATTTGCACACCAATGCAAATAGGGATTAAAAGCAGCTTCTGTGAAATAACATTATATGCAGCATACCTATGTTTTGTGAACAACTGTGGGTGTATTTGCATGCCAAATGCTACAATATAGTTACAGTATCAGAGTGTATCTGCATACACAATGATACGTTACAGTGTCAGTGAGTGTGACACTGTATGTTAGCATTTCGCTACACCTGCAGTTGGTCACAGAAAATAGGCATGCTGCATATCAATTTAATCCACAGAAGTTGCTTGTGATACTTGTTTGCATTGCTGTTGCATTTGAATATAAAAAGTTACTGGAAAATATGCTCAATGCTACTGAGTCACACAGAGGGCCTGATTCAGAGCCGCTCGCTCTGAATCAGGGCCAGTTTTTTTTTGACAACCCACAGCTATAGTGAGCGGCCATGATGATGGTCGCAATAGTCAAGACCATCGCGACCATCGGGCTTGTGACGAGACCCTTGTGGTAGGGTCTCGTTCATCGCAAGCCCCAGAGAGCTTTTTGCTCCAACAGACTCGTGATGTCAGTGGGGCCGCCCCCGAACGGCAAGCGTTCCCTCGGGAACACCTCCGTTTGGGCAGCCACCCCCCCGGCCCGCCCACAAAAGGGGGCGAGCTATCACTCAACATCGACAGCTCGCCCCCTTTGGTGCGAGACCCAGAGCGATGGATTGCATGACGGAGCCGGTTCCGTCGTGCGCATGCGCTGTGGGCCACCATCGACCCGGTTGCGAGCACTCAGACCTTGCGACCGGGTAGGAATCAGGCCCAGAGCTCCTGCATTATGTGTAGCACAACTTGTAGTGCAGGGACAATAAATGTATGTTTAGCACATTATGTGTAGCACAACTTGTAGTGCAGGGACAATAAATGTATGTGTTCACATATGTACTAAAGTTGTCAGATTCTCACAAACAAGTGATTTTAAAACTTGACATGTGCAATAAAATTTCATCAAAAAACGTGTTATGTGTAAGTAAAACATTATACTATTCTAAAACCAATGTTGTGCTTTAAAGCTCATATTATTCAACTCGAATATGTTGCGAATACAAAACACATTTAGCTTATCCTTCATATATAGCCTGGTTAATTTTTCAATCTCCATAATTTTTAAATGACTGACTTATGGAGCTTTTCTCACCATAAAGCCTTAGCGTCATAGTTTTTAATGAAAGTGGAGATGTTGGCCATAGCATAATAACTCATTAGCAACAAAGATGTAATAATGTTTTTTTTTGTTCTTTTAATGCAGAAAACTGCTATATAAACAAAAAAAAAACACTTTGACAAACATAAATATAAACTGACATACTTCGGTAATTTTAATAAAAAAACATCCAAAACAAATATTTTTTTTCATGTCCATTAGACCAAATTTGATAGGTATTAATCTCCCCCCCATGCCTTTTGAGCTACGCCTGCAGATTGCCTTCGGCTAGTGCAACTTGGTGGCTAAGGTATAGGGGTTGTAATGGGTGTTTGGACCCCAGAACTGCTGCTTGTACCAGAATCTTGGCGAGAAACCATATGGTTAGCTAATTGGAGGATACTCGAATTTAGGACCTGATTCTGAGCCGCTCGCTAGGATGCGTTCGCGTGCAGCCTGTCGATTGATTGCATTCTGCGCATGCGTATGCATCCCAGTGCGCATGCGAGAACCGCTGCGAAAGATCAGAATGCGTTCGCTCGCTTCGCATAGACAGCCCAGCAGAGTGAGTGACAGGGGCTGGCCATTAATAACGAGGGAGTGGATGTGCAAACACAGATGTGCCTGAGCATCCTAACGGCTTTTTAGAGGCTTGCATAATTTAGAGGGAATGTCGTAGTACAAGTCACCTGGCTGGTATTTACACTGAAGTGATCGCAGTGCTTGTGGCAGGGTATGGTCAAACTCAAGCGATGCGATCACATCCGATGTTACCCGATGTACCAATGGTTGCATACACTTCTTGAAGATGACATGCGTAAGTATGCATCTTAAGGCAGACCAGTGGGTGTCTGCACAGTGGGCATACTAATGCCTTGCCGTGCGATCGCCCTGCCTACGCAAGTTGCATACGCTGTGTGAGCGAACGCATCTAGTGAGCAGGCCTGAATGAGTTCTTTAGCTCCCTGGTAGCTTGGGCTTAAATTTCTACAATGCGCAGAATATTTTGCTGGGTTGCCAAATATGCCTCCATTATGCGTACATTTTGATTGTTATAGCAATTAATATCTGAATGCATCATTTCCATGTTCACTATTTGGTGCTGAAATTGTGTTTGGTGTGTGCCACATCTAAAAATTTCGGTAGTGTTTTGGGCCAAAAAGCACATATGTTCCACTTGTTTTTTGAGCATCTCCTGATTGGTGGATTGCTGTGTTGCCCAGGAAGCCCCAAACTGTTGTTCCTGTGTTGGATTTGGAGGTGTGGGGCTGAATTGCGCGGCTGGAGTTGGCTGTCTAGGCGGTGTGCGTAAATCTGCAGGTATTTTGGTCAGATTCAATGTAAACATCTCCTCTCTTGCCAACTCCTCAACTTGTGTTGTTGGCCCTGCCTGATGGATATCCTCCTCTGTGAAGAAATATAATTATTGTGTAAGTTTTTACAAGTGGAGATATACTGTAGGATATAGGAAGCAATCTGAATCAAAATATTAGCTGCTAGAATGTTATTATTGAATGTTAAGTATATTCTGATTCTTTTCTATGGGCCACATTTACAGGTGTTAAAAATATAACTGTATGCAATTTAGCCCTATGTGTAAGTGGTTGTGTCATGTGTATGTTGTGTCACCTTTATAGGAATATAAATCACCTTCATAATGAGGAGAAAATATGGTACTGGGTCCACTGGAGTCCAAACCAGCTGCAGTGGTGGCAACGGGGACACAACAAAGAGCATACTTGGAGGTGTCATGTGGGACGTAGGTCCTAAGGAGAAGTTAAACACAATTATACCTGTTTGAATTGTCCCTTTGCCAACCACACAGTGCTAAATTCATTACCTGCCACCTCATCATCCTCCACATTATGTGCTGCAGAGGGCCGACCTTGGGCTGCAGAAGACCTCTTCTGCACTGTACAAATATAAACAAATTAAATAATTAATTTTTTTCTGTTATTATGTTATAGGCACAAAAAAACATTTACAATTAAATTATGCACACATAACACATGATGTAACCAAAATAATTTCAAATTCTTGTATTTACTAAAATACTTATGTTCGAAAATAGAATGTGTCTTCAAACTCAATATTTTTAGTGTAAAAACTGGATGTTATACTGCAGAATGTTTGCTACAAACATAGTAAATCATAATAAAAAAACCTAAAAAACCCCAAACTATTTGGCATGTAAAAACACATTTCTGTATTAAAAACTGAACTCAAACATTAAAGTTATCCTTTACATACAATGAATGTTTAGAATAAGTAAACAACCCATAAACATACATTACTCTCAAAAATGGTGCAAAACTACAAGTCCCAGCATGTCAAAATTATCATTAAATCGTATAGGCCAAAAATGTGGGCTTTATGGACATGGAGAAGTGGTTGTTAACAAAACACAACACATGGAACAGGTGGTGTTCACCTAGAATATGCTATGTGATGTGATATAAAGTGATACACCCTATGCCTACATGATGCATCACCATACCCTTACAAAGTATCCACTAAAACAGTGTACACATACAAAATACAACTTTAACAATATGCAATAAAAAAGTAACACACACCGCACAACCCAAATAAAAAAACAATAACTACACAACAGTGAAATCAAGAAAATAATCACATTAACACATAAAATTTAGTAAGAACTAAATAAAAAAAATAACATTACACAATCACTAACAAAAATATTTATCTGTGTCAAAAAAAAACCAATTAGAAATAAAAACAAAAAAATGTGATAATTAAAAACAAATGCAGTATTAGGACACAACAATAACAACATGACATAAAAAACTCATTAGCTATTGAAAAGAATACACCTTTATGTAAATCCAAAATAAAAGTTTAAGAACTTGCCAGGTCTTCTTGGGGTATCTGAGTCCCTCACATGTGTGACCCGGACACCTCAGATGGGATGAGAATTTTGAGGGGCTCCTCATAGTCAAGGAAGTGAGCATTGTAAGGAGACCACTGCCTGTCCCACATGCTGACTTCGCCTCTTTCGACTTCTTGTCTTTTACAGGTCTCTTGATGTTGTAGAAGCATTTTCTGCATTGGTCAAAGGTGTGGTGCACCAACTCCTCTGAATTGACTGCTGTGACAGCCGCCTGCCAGAAGAGGTTCTTCCTTCTAGAGATGACCTTGGCTGCCTCATGGCCAAACAGCTGGCGGTGATGTCTCATCAGCTCTGTCACCAGTGCCATGTTTTGGGCAAAGGTAAAGCACGCTGTTACAAGTCGCCAGCACGACTTGCTACTCTCCAACACTTCGGTGGTTACTCCTTCTACTTCTGCCTGCCATACAGGAACTGCACCATCTGTTGCTAGATGATCTAGATGTTGAATGACATCACGTGTTACTGGGAACACGGAATTATCTTCTGTTGCTTTGATTGGTTCTTTTTAATACCTAGTGAACATATGGTTTTTAGAGCTCTCACAGGATAAATAGAAAATGTACCATCTCAGAATTGTCAAAATGCTCAATGACTAACTTAATCAGGTATTGACGCAGGGTATCTCATACATGTGGAACGATGGTGGTGCTCCCCAGAGTCAGAAAAAGGTACTACATTGGTGAAGAAAAAGAAGACTCTTTGCTGGGGGCACTCTTATCAGAAAGTGAAGGATTCTAAAGTATATTAAAATTTTACTTTTATTCTTATACCTTAAAATAATAGGGTATCACAAATCATATTATGTACACACAAAAAATACACAAAATATACAATATATACAACACAAACCAAATATTGCATAAGTGAGTATGCAGAATCGTATTATGAGTAAAAAATGCACTTATATCAAAAAGAAAGAATATAAATTAATTCCTCGTTCCGAGTTAGTCACAGGAGGAAAGATGTCCTCGCTGTGTGAGCAATAATGATTATTCTTGGGGCATTATATGAATACTTAGAAAATGATGCACCTTTATATTTTAAGTCCTATGGGTATAGGTACCAAGAATGACACGATTAATAATTTTCATGGGTGCTAAACATCGTTAACCCTATGTCGTCTACACTGTATCACATTTCCCAAGCAATTTCCGAACAGCGTCCTGTATGAATTGAGGAGATAAGATAAGATAGTTTGGAGTATACAAATATTCAACAATTAACGATCAAAAGTATTGCAAGAACAGGTATGTGATATTGCCAGTGCATTCATGCACTAATGCAAGTTCAACAGAGATGTGTATATAAATGATAAGCACATTCTTAATCCTCTAGTATAATAATTGTAACAGATATTAGACAGGTTTCACGCCTCTGGTATGGGGATATGGACAAATGTTTACCATATGCTGTTGCAGGATATAATTGGTGTGCTTTAAATAGGAGACATCTGGGTAATATATATTATAGTAATTGTAACTGAAAGAGTCTCCTAATTGACAGACAGCATGAATTGCAAGCATACATTCATATAGTCCCTTGAATCAAAATTTTAATGTATTCCACAGTGTCACCTAGAGAAAAAATAATGAATGCGATAGTGTCACAAACAAAAGTAGTATTTGACTATGAAAAGATATATGAAAAAAGGTTCCCAGACAATGTCCTCCCCACTTCTACTGTCTCTCTGTCATATTAAAAGTAGAGGACAAAGGATGAGAGAGTGGAAAAAACAGCGGGTGGGAAGAAGTAAAGACGCACTTCTGCTGTCAAACTGCACAGAGTGTGCCTGTCCTGGTGTCAGGAGACAGAGCAGAGCATAAACTGCAGGCCGATGAGAGGGTGCTGAAAGATTTACCTAATGTAAAAGGGGTTTTGAATCATATAGTGCAAACAGCTGTAAGAAATGGCAAATTGCTTGGTATATATAAAGGCTCATTTAGGCAGAGAGGAAAGAGGATACTTGCAGGGTCCTGGTCCCGTACATGTGAGGGATAGGGCATCTGGGTGGATAGTGGATGGTGGGTGCCTTAGCTGCAGTGCTGTAATCAATGGCTTAGAGCTGTGCAAGGATTACAGAATACAGTCTAAACGGGATGGTGTCCGGCCAGCTGCATAACATGTCCCTGTGTGATGGCATACATTTCGCCTGGGAGGGCGGTTTGTTCACATCAGCATTTTTAAAGCCTTGCAGCATCCTCACGGTCTTGCCGGCGATAGCGTCTCTGTACGTGCCCTTCTGGTTCCTGAAGCTAGACTCTGTCACAGTATTATTCAAAGATTCACCTCAGCCTCCAGGCCACATCAATTTCTCCACCTGTAAAAGCTGCTCCACGTCTAACTAAACTGCATCTCGGTCTCCAGGCTGCATCAATTCCTCCGTCTGCAATAGCCACTACACATCTAACCAAGCCGCACCTCGGTCTCCAGGCCGCAGTAATTCCTATGGCTGCAATAGCTGCTCCACTGCTAAATGGCACACCTCGATCTCCAGGTCACATCAATTCCTCCACCTGTAAAAGCTGCTCCATGGCTAACTAAACTGCACCTCAGTCTCCAGGTCGCATCAATTCCTCCGTCTGCAGTAGCCACTACATGGCTAACCAAGCGCACCTCAGTCTCCAGGCCGCAGTCATTCCTATGGCTGCAATAGCTGCTCCACTGCTAAATGGCGCACCTCGGTCTCCAGGCCACATCAATTCCTCCAGTTGCAATAGCCGTTCCACGGCTAACCAAGCTGCATCTTGGTCTCCAGGCCCCATCAATTTATCTGGCTGCAATAGTCGATCCACGGCTCAGCAAGCTGCTCCTCGGTCTCCAGGCCATGTCAATTTCTCTGGCTGGAATAGACGCTCCATGGCTAACCAAGTCACACCTCAGCCACCAGAATGCATCAATTCCTCTGGCTTTATTAGCTGCACCACACCTAATTTAGCTGCACCACGGCCTCCACAAGGCCAAATCAATTCCTCTGGTTGTATTAGCCGATCCTCGGCTAACTGAGCCAGCACCACGGTCTCCACAAGGCCATATCAATTCCTCTGGCTGTATTAGCCACACTATGGCAAACTGAGCCAGACCATGGTCTCCACAAGGCCACATCAATTTCTTCAGTTGTATTAGCTGCACCTTGTCTAACTAAGCCACACCACTGTCTCCACAATTCTGCATCAATTCTTCCAGCTGTATTAGCCACACCACGGATAACTGAGTTGCACCATGGTCTCCACAAGACCGCACCAATTCCTCATGTCATACAAGATGCATCAATACCATTGGCTGCATAAGCTGCATCAATTCCTCCAGCTATACCTGCTGCATCAATACCATCAGCTGCAAAAACCACATTCATTTTTCCAGCTGTACCAGCTGTATCAGTACCACCAGCTGCACAAGCCGCATCAATTCCTCCAGCTGTACCAGCCGCATCAAATACCACTGGCTGTATAAGCTGCATCAATTCCTCCAGCTATACCAGCTTGATCTATCCCACTGGCTGTACTAGCCACATCACATCTCATCAGCTCCTATTGTGTCAAGTTAAACTGTGGTCTTCCTAGGTTGTCTGTGTACACCACTACTACTCTGAGTTTAAGTCCAGGTGGCTACCTAAGTAACGGTGAACACAATTAGCTCTAAGGGAACAGTGGGTGGCTGTTATTGGCAGAAGACCTCACCTTGGTAGAGTTCTAGGGTGTTTATGCAGTGTGGCCTAGGAAACAGTAACATTCACATTGCACCCGGACCTGGCCCTTGTGCGGTGAGGAGCCTCCACATCACTGTCCTCCACAGAAAAGGTTGGCCGCTGAGCTGCCACATCCTCAACCTCCTCCAAATCCCTCACCTGCCTCTCCTCAACATCACACATACTGACAAACAAGAAACACAAAAAAATTTAATACAAACACACACTCCTTGCCTTCCACCACACAACTCACAGCACACACCCCACAGACACACACACACACACACACACACACACACACACACACACAGAAACACTGACTATAGACTTTAAAATAAAAAAACAAGGACAGAAAAATAGAAAGACTTAAAAATGACACCACAATAAGAAAGACAAGATACCTTACACACACACAATACAGCAATCAGAACTCACAATAAACTCTCCAAAATCTCGCCAACAACAACAAACTCCTCTCTCTCACCACTCCAGTAACTAAACCCACAAGGTTCGGCCAGGTTGGGACTTATTTATATGGCTGGGACATACACTCCCATGTATGACAATGTAAACCAATCATGAACAGTCTTTTATGCATGTACCCAAATAGGCTGATTTAGAGTGAATGCATACACATTGCCACAATACAAACGTATGCTAAATTCTGCCATGTTCAGCCGCGTTGGCCAAAAACGAACACGAAATACGATCAAAAAATGGTTACAATTATATACACCATCGAACAACACGAATAACAGCAAATCATCAGCTTACTAAATTCAGAAACCAGTTCTATAAATGAAACACATGAATCCGGATGATGTCATCCAAGATTGATCTCGGATGACACTAAATAGAAATCGGCACCTTAGTAAATTTACCCCTATGTACAACATTTTTAACATTTACCACAATATAAATAACAGTATTCTCAGATAAAGAGTTATTATGACCAGCAGTATCAACACTTACTTCCTGTGTTACTGTTGTGTACACAGTATTTCAAAACATGTTTTCATGATGATTCTTTTTGAGTTATATTTGTTAAGTAAAGTACATTAAAATGACTACTGTTCAGGGCTGTATATTTCACTACACTGATTCAGGAAACTAACTTAACAGGTCGTAGGCACGTTCTCTTTAATTAAAAGTATCTTAATTGGTGTTGGTATATTGGTATATATATTGGTATATATATTGCATGATTGTGCAGTTTATCATTTCCATGTGTTTATTGTCTGTAAAAATGAGTCAGTGCAGAGTGTAAAAATGTTAGAAAGACAGCTTTTATACATATATAAATTATTATTATTGTTACTACTATCCTTTATTTATTTTGGCATCACAAGGTGACCACTGCACCTTACAAATTACAAAAAACAGAAACAGTATGAACAAAACAAGAAAAAAGTGTCTTACACAAGGTTTATGAACATTGCTGCATCGGCAGTCATAATACTCCAATAAGCAATAGGGGATGCGATGCTGCCAAATTTACCAACAGTGAGAGACAGTGAGCAAGGAGCATGGAGGATTGGGTTAGGATTAGAGCTGGGAAGCTTTGATAAAAAAAAGTGGGTTTCGAAAGCCCGTTTGAAGTTTTGTAGAGAGGTGGTGAGTCTAATAGGGAGGGGTGGGGGGAGCTCCAGAGGTAAGGAGTAGCACAGGCAAAATCTTGGAGGTAGAAGGAAGTAATCAATTAGGAGGAAAGGAGACACTCATGTGTGGAGCGAAGTTTGTGGGCGAGAGCATAAAGGGAAAAGGGTCAGAGATGTAAATAGAAGAGCATTGGGCTACAGCTTTGTGAGTGTGAGAAGTTTGAAAAGGGTTTTGAAGGGCAAGGGGACCCAGTGTAGGGCATGTAGAAGAGGGGAGGCAGATATAATGCATTTAGAGAGTAAGATCGTTACATCATTTCTAGAGGAATAAATCTGGGCACTCGTAGTTCATCTGCGCTTGTTTATAGCTGTTCCTATAAATCATTGTAAACTCATGGCATGTAAAAGAATCATAAGATTGGATTGTAAAGATATTAGTCTAAACAAGCTTAAATAGTTACTAGTTACTATAGTTACTATATACAGTACATACACCTCTAACTATCCCTCCACAAGCACTAATTACAATTATATGAAAAACAACCTCTGCTCCCACTACACTAACAACACACACACACAGACACACACATACAATGACAAGACTAGACACAGGTGACAAAAATTTTAGACAAATAAAAACTAGACAACAAGTAAATAGGACACTTACACTCACAATACAGCACTCAGAAATAATTTATTATAACCTGTAATCCTTCAACAACACCACAACACTGCTCCTCTCTCAACTTCCCTCACTAAACCCATGAGATCCACTCAGTTTGGGGCATATTTATTATATGGACTTGGCATAAGCTGCTTCTGTGTTCACTCATAGGCCCTCATTGAGAGCCGTACGCTCTGAGCAGAGCGCACGCTCTGAATGAGGGCCGCCCTCCATACAAATGGAGCGTCCTCCTGGACGCTCGTATAGCTGTGGGTCACCACCCACAGCCTATACGAGCGTGCATTTTGATGGCCGCGATGGTCGTGACCATCGCGACCATCGAAACTGCGAGCCGGAGCCTGCGGTTGAGGTTTTCAACCACAAGCTCCGGAGTGATTTTGGCTCTATCAGAGCCAAAATCACTCCCACTGACATCACTAGTGATGTCAGTGGGCCGGCTTCTGACGGGAGGCACGCCCCCGGAATGCCCACCAAAGGGAGCGTGCTGTCAATCAACATCGACAGCACGCCCCCTTTGATCAGACACAACGAGCTAAGGACTTTCCTTCGCTTGTAGCGTCTGGCGCATGCGCATGACGGAGCTCCCTCCATCGTGCGCATGCTCAGTGCAGAACATCAACCCACTTGCGAGCGGACAGCCGCTCGCGAGTGGGTCTGAATCAGGGCCATAGTTAGCAAACACGGACCGGACTAGACTCTACAATGTAAAGGAGTGTGTTTCTGGTCTTGACTAAAACACAGATGTAAAACATGAATCCATATGTCATCAAAAAACACAATTCCTGAAAACACGACTCACTGTAAATTTCCATGTTTTACTTAACAAAACTCTCATGCGTCCATGCAAACCCCAGCGTGTTTAAATTCTAACTAAACTCGATACTTAGTAAATTTACCCCCTACACTGCAATGCTTTTGAATAACTTGGATTCCACCAGACAAACATATGAAGATGTTAAAGGGGCCCATTTATTAATTATCGCATTTGCAATTCGATCTGGGCATGACATTACCGCATATGATCGAAATTGCAAAATGCAACCATATCACCGGAATGTATTATCCGGTACACACAGGGACAGGGTATCCAGAAGAAGCACGTCTCTGAGATGTGCCTGGAGAGATGCCGTGGGCTGCTGCACATGCAGAGTCCCACTGACTGCACATGCACGGCTGCCATTGCCGAGAGAGGGTTCCAGAGTAACCCTCCGGTGGCTATTTATGCGTGGTCTAGCCCTAAGGGTACAGCGACAAACACTATCTTCAGATGCCATTAGCTGTGGGGGCCAATATCTGGAATGTGTTGCATGTTGGTAAATTTGGCAGCATCGCATCCCCTATATTAACATATGGGGGATGCGGCTGCCAGTGGGAATGGAGGGATCGCAGCAGGTATTGCCGGCATCCGAATCCATTCCATTCCCACTGGAAGCCTCCTTCATACATCCGGGGGAAACTTAATAATTGCGGTTAACCCCCGAAAATGTTTTTTTTTCGTAAATATAGCTGCAAATATAGAATGATAAATGACCCCAAAGTGTTTTCCGAACAAGCCCAATTTAATTGGAAACTTCTGGCCACTATGATTAACTCTCGATAGTCCCCCAAAAGAATCACAACCCTTAAATTCTCACTTGGTGGCCAGCTTTTTGATCCTAGAGACATTTTGGGGGAATTTCTTAAATACTATGACAACCTATACACTGTGCCAGATGACCATTCCCTAGGTATTGGCTTTTCTTGTGAGGCAGGACTGTAAAAAGTCAATGAGTCTGTGAGTGAACTTGCCATGAGTCCCATCACAGATTTTAAGTGCAGGCCATCATAAAAACCCTAGCCTATGGCAAAGCTCCAGGGCAGAGGGCTTAATACTGTGTACTATAAACGTCTTTCTGCTCCTCTTGTGTCCCACCTTACTTCTCTCTTAACTCTATTATGAGTGGATAACAAGCACCTTCAGGTTTTTACCATACCTTGAATATAGCACTCCCCAATTCAGGCAAAGACCCGACTCTAGTGCAAGTCTACTGCCCTATCTCTCTCCTCAACCAAGCCTTTTTTTTGGTTTGTAAACTTATTGCCCATGTTAGGATCCTGTTTATATATTTTGCTTGTCCAGTATTGGGGTTTACTTGTAGGGACTGCTGTCTGGACTCAATTCCCTGGACTATTGTGGATCTCACCTGCAAACATTTAATACCATCATTATTGCATTTGCCAGTGCTTCACTTGTTATAAATGACCCCTTGACACAGTGTTGGAGCTGGCCATATATGTCACTCGTGCCTCTGTGTATGTTCCTGCATGAAGTTCCCTGGGTGAAGTTTTTATTATGTTCCAGGATAGTTTCCAGCTTGACATGCCTTTGTCTGCTGTTGTTATCTGTCTGAGATCTGGAAAATTATTAGTCAGCAGCCTACCTGTGTGTATATTTTAAACTTGGAGTTTTGGTCATCTCTCTGCCCACTGCTGAGTCATGTCTGTATATAATTTCTGGATTTCTCTGCCTGCACATGATTGACTGTATTGTGAATCTGTTTGTGTATTCTCCAGCCTTCAAGGGCTAAGCATAACTCTGCCTTCATGTGTGGTTTGAAAAATAAGCTTTTTTCTACCTTAATTTGATTCTGTACCCAACATTCGTTCTGTGCACACACCGTTGCATAACAACCCAACATTTGCATGTTCTCCTCCCTACTTTACTCCACCAGTATAATCTAGATTCATTAAAGGGTGACACTTGGTCACAATGTCAGGATGCTGATAGCAGTCATGACTAAGACAAATTACCATGGGGAGAGACAAAATATTGTGGTCAGCTGTGATGCCAATAAAGTGTTTGATTAAGTATCTTGGTCACATCTGCTTTGTATTTACCATCATCAAAGATTTGTCCCACAGTTAATTCAAGTCTTCCACAGCTGTTTTTAACTCTCAATAATGTTATTACCCATGTCATTACTCTGCCTCGCGGCAAGGCTGCCCACTATTTTCTCGTCTCTTCAACCTGTCCCTAGATACGTTCCTCTTATATTTTTACAGGATGGAAGGTTGAAGGGGTATCCTGGTGTGCCTCCGTGTTCTGAGGGTTTCAGCTTTTGCTGATGACCTGTAGTTATATTTCAGTAACCCCCATGCTGCTGTTCCCTTAGTTTTGCGGAAACTGGGCCTGATTCAGAGCCGGACGCTATTTGCGGATGCTCGTTCAGAAAAAGGGGCTGGCTATTTAAATTAAGTGCTCGCTCTTTGCGGTCTGTTGACGCCTCTATGTCTGAACGAGCGTCCGAAACATGCGCTCGCTATTTAGAAAAAAATGCCCCCTTGTCGCTCGCATCATACGTCATGTCCGCTATTTATTTGATTAATCGAGTACATCGAAAGGCGTATGAACTGCACACTATTCTTGTGGTAGCATTTTCCTACCGCAATCATGCGAGCAGTTCAGGCTAAAAGACAACCAAGTGACGTGGTCGATGACGCTGCTTTGCTAATTATGCACACCCTTAAAACGCCCGTTTTGACCGTTTGGCATGCTTGCGTTTGGATCTCCATTCCCCGTTTTCAAGCACCTTCCCCTGTTACCACCCACATACGCCTCATCCTGTCACACAAATTAGCAGGCATTTGCTATTTTGCAAGCACACGAATTCCGGCCGCACTGACTGGTTTGCGCATGCGTATTACAACCCATACGCATGCGCAAATGTGCGAACATCGCTCGGAGCGAACGAGCGGCCGCTTACGAGCGGCTCTGAATCAGGCCCACTGTTAGATTTCAGATCAGTAGCAGGCTTTCTTATAAGCACTTATAAAACAAATAAGCACTTATAAAACAGAAGATTTAGCTTTCTTGTGGATACAAAACAGGGTTGGGGTGATAGTTTCCCATTTTCAGTTATCACAGCCTTAAAATATTTGGGGCTAAATTCCCTATTGTATGATCTGTCAGATATTGCTTGACTTTCAAACCTGGGCCTATCTCCCTTTCTCCTATTTAGGCCGCTGTTATTTAATCAAAATGATAAGTTTCTCTGTGTTTTATATACTATTCAAATGTTACCCCTCCTTATATCTAGACAGGATTTAACCATCTTGAGTAAAGCTACACAACAATTATTTTGGAACAATAAACGCCTCAGGATACCTTTATTTAAATTGCAGCAGCTACTTGCCTTAAGAGGCGTGAATTTTCCCTATCACAAGACTTATATTTACTAAAGTGTGGGTTAATAGAAGTGGAGTTGTTGCCTATAGCGGGATGTAGTCAGTATCCTGGCATGCGGGATGCTGTCAGGCGAAGTACCGGCTCCAAAATCCTGACAGCCTCAGTGATCCCAGTACCAGCATTCCAACCACAGGCATCCCAAAGGTAAGTATCGGGTGTTAGGGGGGGTTATGATTAGGGTGCAGGGTTAGGCATTAGGGGGAGGGTTAGGGTTAGGCACTAGGGGGGAGTTAGGTCTAGGGTGTGGAGTGGGTGAGGTTAGGTTTTTAACACTAGGGGGAGGATAGGGTTAGGCACCAGGGAGGGAGGGAGGGTTAG
The DNA here is from genome assembly GCA_031769625.1 of Taudactylus pleione. Lineage (NCBI taxonomy): Eukaryota > Metazoa > Chordata > Amphibia > Anura > Myobatrachidae > Taudactylus > Taudactylus pleione. Next base: position 890,890 of record JAUIMM010000031.1, read on the forward strand.
GAGTAAGGGTTAGTCTTATCTTCTTTCCTTATGGGTGTTGGGATTGTGACTGTCAGGATGCCGCTGTCAGTATTCTGAGGCATCCCGACCGCCGGGATCTCATACCCAACCTGCCTATAGCAACCAATCAGATTCTACTTATCATTTATAAAGCACCTTCAAGTAGATTCTAATTGGTTACTATGGGAACACCTGCACTTTAGTAAATGTGCCCCTTATGCTTTGGCCACGAATTTTAGATATGTTGCCAAATGGATTGGAGGTTTAAAAGTTCATACCAATTTTAGTGTGGAGAAAGCATTCTGCTCTCATACTCATATAGTAGCTTTACTTCCCTCACACCCTACGTACATCCCTAAATTCATTAAAGACAATCCCTTACTAGACTCACCTTGTAGGGCATAGCCTGAGGCTTGTTCTAAACTATAATTGCCTATATATAAATCGCTATATATGCATTTTTTTAATAATCCTAACTTACATTGTGGGAATTATTTTCACCTGCTAGGTGACTGGCACCTCTATGGTCTTAAATTCACTTTCCATTTATTGAACATGACCACATTTCATCCCCTCTCCCCTTCCCAATAATAAGATGAATTTTATCCATTCAACAGTCCCACTAATTCCATATTTACAAGCTCATAGTTACACTTCTAAATTGATCTGTGATCTTTCCACCACAGCTTCACAGAATGCTTTGGATGAGGCTGTGTGCCTTTGCTCTTCCGAGACCCTCTGCACCTCTCATGTATATTCTCTGATTAGAGGGAACCTACTGTAGGCCCTCACACAGTTAATAGAAACTTTGTCAAATTTCCAGGCAGGGATTTAACTACAGTCTTGAAGGCCTGTGTGCTGATGAACAAACAATTAGTTTCCAATTCATATGCAGAAATGACATATAAAATACTTCATGGGCCTATTTTACTCCCAAGTTTAAGTCTCTCATAGGTTACTCTAGTGACTATAAGTGCAATAAATGCTGCAGCCAAAGGGGAGGGGTGGACATCTACTATTGTCTATGATTCTATCTAAGGGATAAGAGCTTTTGGACGAGGTACAAAGATTTCTCACACGTGTCATCGAGATATCCTTTACTGTTACCTCTGAATTGTCTCTTTGTAGCTCTTTATCTTCTGCTCATTCCCCCGCTTTATCTTCAGTCAATAAATTATTATTGACAAAAATAGAATCCTCTGCTTATCTCTACTGATGTGTCTAATATTGCCTTAATGCTCCTCTTGGTTTCTTTCATATTTTCAATGGATTTGAGAGAGGCTACAATTGACAAGGAGGGAAGGGCAACATTTTTTTTTTAAACATGGTTACCATATATTTGTATAGTTTCTCCATGCTTTGCCCTAAGATCTTAGATTAGTTTAGAGGTAATACAAAATAGTGCCCCTTTTCTATTCTACTCTTCATCAATGAAATCAAATCTTCTTACTGATTGATTTTTAACCTTTTTCAACTCGAGGTACACTACATAAGATTTTAAAAGTGACAAGGCACACCACCCGGCAATGCAGTGTGCGTGACCAATGAAAAATCATACACATTGGCTCCCACATAAAAAATACATAAACATTGGCCTTCACAGGAATAAAAGTATGAAACACACTACTTTGGCTTACACAGGAAAAAAACACACTACATTGGCCTCCACAGGAATAAATCTTACTACATTGGCCTCCACAGGAATAAAACACACTACATTCGCCTCCGCAGGAATAAAACACACTACATTTGCATCCGCAGGAATAAAACACACTACATTGGCTCCCACAGGAATAAAACACACTACATTGGCTCCCACAGGAATAAAACACACTACATTGGCCTCCGCAGGAATAAAACACACTACATTGGCTCCCACAGGAATAAAACACACTACATTGGCTCCCACAGGAATAAAATACACTACATTGGCTCCCACAGGAATAAAACACACTACATTGGCCTCCACAGGAATAAAACACACTACATTGGCCTCCACAGGAAAAAAATTCACTACAGTACAAGTGCGCTGAGCTCACCGCCGCGGTAGACTTGACAACCGCTCGTGGCACAGTGTTTGGTTGAATAGCAGTGAAATGAGTGGAGAAGTGGGCCAGTGGAGAAGCTGAAATAGCAACTTATCAGCTTCTACCTATCATTCTTATAGAATGTACTTATTTAATTTGTACATCGCCCACAAGATCTGAAAGGGTGCAGTACTATTACCATGGCCACAGCATCCTCACACACCGCTGAGGTCTCTTTCTATTCTTGATGCATTCCTTTCCATATCATTAATATCTACTTTTTAAAAGGAACTGGTCTCTAAAACTTCCACTATTTAATTTCTGTGTGCAGCACTAAAGGACATTGCTTCTATTTATTTCTATTGTATTCTATAGGTGTTGTATTGCTGTGTGTTTGTGCTGCTGCTCTATCACTAAGTTCATATAGCCAGCTCCACAGCCTTTGGACAATGTTAATGAAAAATAAAAATATTGAAAATTCTGAGGTGTTCATTTATACAACTGACTATAAATGACTATGGGGCCTATTCATCACCAGGGGCCAGATTGCTCAGTATTGCTCCAGTGTGGTGAAAGCTGCTCCACAACTGAGATGTCCCTGCGATACTTAACACTGCTACCAATACAGTATTACTTAACCCTGTCTTGCTGGCCGATTGCGCATGCATCAGTTCACGCATACGAATGGCCAATGGACACTTACGGGCTGATTCAGCTGTCAACACAGCTCTCCTTTTTATGCAGATTCCTGAAGTTCGGGAATCTGCGGATGTGCCAAACCCATACTGCTCATGTGTAGTGCAGGTCTGCAAAGTTGCTCGCAGTTTGGCAGCAGACTGTCAGTGATTGACTGTTGCCGTTTTGGAACGGGGGCAGCGGTGATGGCCTCTTTTCAGCATCTGTGGCGGCTGGCTTGTGCGACCCCATGGATCACTCAGCCAGATGATGGTAGCGCAGATGAGCCAATATTGCATAATAGAATGCAACTAGGACCAGTAATGCATGCTGGAGGCATGACGCCTCCTGCTGCAGTACCATATTAGAGCTATCACAGCTGCTACCATGAATCAGATCCTTAGTTTGAAGGCAGCAGAGATCCCTTTTTGACAACCCTGGACCTCCTTCCCATATTAAGGATTGGGGCTACTGGAATCAATTCCATCTGAAGATGCTGTTGGTTCCCACAGGCAAACTCTGAAAACTTTCATTTTTCAGAGTTTGCCGAGTACTAGGCATCCCCATTGGGCCCCTAATAATAATACTTTAAATGTGCGGAAAGTGGAAGTTAGCATTCCGCATGTGTAGCGGGCCCATTAAGGCTGATGAATAGGTCCCTATAAACAGGGCCACAACTAGGGGAGGCTAGAGGTGCATGTGCACCAGGAGCCAGAATGCAGGGGGTGAAAAAGGGATGACTCACGGTGGCTTGGGGGCTGGAGAGTCAGAAAATGGCCATCCAAAAATGGCCGCCGCCAAGGAGGAGACAGATGCTAGAGGTCCTTACTGGACCTCTAGTGTCTGTTAGGCTAGCGCAAGTGCTGGGAGAAGATGCTGAAAGCTGCATCTTCTCCCATGAAACCCCCTGGCAACGAGCATAAATCCCATGGCAACGAGCATGTAACCCCTGGCAATGAGCATAAACCCCATGGCAATGAGCATAAACCGCATAGCAATGAGCATGAAACCCCCTGGCAATGAGCATGAAACCCGATGTCAACGAGCATGAAGCCCCCTGGCAACGAGCATGAAGCCCCCTGGCAACGAGTATGAAACTCCGTGGCAACAAGCATGAAACCCCTGACAATGAGCAGGTCATTTTAAAGTAATTAGAAGCCTTACTGTGGGGCATAAAATGGTGTTGGACAAATATGTAAGTCGCACTTTGGTAATTACAGTGTGTGGCATAATGTGTAATGGGCATTATTGTGTGTGGAATAATTTAAGTCCCTATACCAGGGACGTTTGACTAGTGCACTGCCTTATGGAAGAGCAAGGACAAACTCCAGGTACAGGAAGGGAGGGGGCACAAAATTGCTACCTTGCACCGGGTGACAGATATCCTAGTTTTGGCCCTGCTATAAAAGAACACTAATGATATTAATAGTAATGTAGGAACTTTAAAAAACTACAAATTACATGATTTTACCTTTTGACCATTTTTAATTAAATCCAAAACCAATACCAAGACCAAAATACACAAGGATAGGGTGCTCCAAGATAATCAGGGTCTTGCCTTTATTTCAGCACACATATATTTATAACCTAATATGCCAACCCAAAATATATTATCTTTATCGAAACATATGGGACAGTATATTATTATTATTATTATTATTATTATTTTTTTTTTTTTTTTTTTTTATTTATTATTTTTACAGTGAACTAAAAAATAAGTTGAATGAATGGGGATAAGTTGGAGGGGGATTTGTCATGTATTGGAGAGAGCCATGGGGGGGTGGGTTGGAAAATTCACGGGCATTGTAGAGGGATTATTATCATTAATTATATAGGGCCACCAATTTTGCAGTGCTGAACAAAGAATAGATGTAATTCACATCAGTCCTTGCCCTACTGAGTAAATTCCCTATCTCACACATACACACTAGGACCATTTTAGTCAGGAACCAATTACCTGGCAGAAAACCACACAAACATAGAGAGAAAATGTAAACTCCACAACAATAAGATCATAGTTGAAAACAGACTAGGAACATTGGTAGGAGTGTGTGAGCACCTTTGTAATATAGGACGACCAGAACCTTTAATCCAGCCATGGCTATTAGGCTCAACCCTACATCCGGCATAAACACATATCCAGCAAACTCACATGCCCATCATATGGTGTACTGAAGCATAACAACATTACAACCTCATTACTATCCCATTCCAATGCACAAATCACAGATGCAGCTACTGTAGATTATATTTTTCTGCCATACAGTAAATACCTCTGGTTTTATGGAGTGCAAATATTTTTGATGATCCAAATCCATGTGATGATGTTCTCACGACACCTAAATAGCACGATCATGTTCACCCCTGTACTCAAAAAGTTATATATGTTTTATTTTAGGCAATATGGGTAAAAGTTACATGTTTATTTTAGGTTACATTGAAGATTCTTTTTATTTTATTACAGATGCTATATACTGTATACTATTTTTGGTTAATAGTTTTATGTCATGACAATGAGCAGTTGGGTTATGAATTTTAACAGCAGTGGGTAAATGGCAATAAAAGGGATGCAATAATTCACTTCCTCCTCTATATAAAAGAGGAACACCTCAGTCCTGCAGATACCTTTTGGTGCCAACATACCTTGAAGTAAGTGGGGCAAAAATATTTGGATAATAGTATTTGCTTAAATTTTAAAGTTCTAATTTTTTCTTTTTCTTTTTAGCTGCTGGTAAAAGAACAAGACTAGGACACTAAAGATGCATTCTGTTCCTGTGTTGCTGTCTTTCTTTACCTGCTCGTTTCTTTTATTAAACACAAATGCGGGTAAGAATACTTTTGGGTTTTTACAGTGAATGTTGAAGCTGTGATGATAACACTGTTGGTTGGGATAATCCAATTGCATCAATTTAATATAATATACTGCAGGGGTAGGCAACATGAGATATGCTAGCTGCTATGGACAACCTAGACATCCCCACATGCTTTACCACAGTTTTGCTGTTAAGGTGTGTTACTGTAAAACTGTGGCAGGGCATGCTGGGTTATGTAGTTTCACAGCAGCTGGAGTGATGGTCTTTGCCTACCCTTGATATATTGTATTTGCATTGGCTTACTTACAATGTTGAAAAGAAATACATTAGCTGTATGGGATATGTTATATGGAATGCTTGGTATATGAGTTTTTCTTTGTATTTTTACATAGTCTAATTTTATGCCTAAAATATACTAAAATACATTTATATGTTACCATTTTATTCTTTAGCAGGGCTCCTCAGAGGGTGTATTGGAAATTATGTTCAGTAAAAAGAGCTACACTTAAATGATGGCTTTGCTCCCATGTGCCGAAGCGCAGCTCAGCACGTTTAGCATATGCACCAGATTAGCGCTAGATTTGCGCCTGGCATGTACATACCCACTTACTCATACTCACAACTCATAAGCACAAAAAAAGGTTTGAAGATTTTCTTTGATAGTGAAAAAAGCATTTACTATTTGGTTTCAATTAAATATAAAAGACACCTATTATTTTGTTCAGTTTTTCATTAGCAGTGAACAGACGGAGCAGATTCACTTTAAACAAACTCTGCAATAAGACAAAGTGCAATGGAGCTCCTATAACTTGCTGTTCTGACTCAGCTGTTAGTTTATAACAGTGTTACAGTGCCCTTGTTAACAAAGGAGTTTATGCACATATCCATAGAGAGTCCAGTGCACATACAGATGTATGTCCACATACACCTTTGCTGAAATCATGACAAATAGCCTTGTTTGGCATGATACAGACTTGCCAAGCCTCAATTTTCTTAAATATGTATAATAATCGCATCACTAATGTAACAAAATGACAGTGCACTTACTTCTGGGGCTGCCACGACTTGTACGTCTGTATGCAACTGGATAAAAAGGCAAAAGACAGAGTACCATTTCCTTTGTGACAAACATACTAATCTAGTGTCCCTGGTACACTTGTAGAAGACACCAAATAACACCTGTGTTGTGTACAGAATTATTACCTTCCTGCTGCACTATTTTGCCATTTGTTAGAGCATGGTCTTTGGATTTTTAGCCTTTGCTGTTATAATGCAGTTTTTAATACTTTTTTTTTATTGAAGCAAGTACAACATAATACAAATAATCGTGACAAATAATTGGCCATCTGCCAAATGTTTGTGTATTTTGGGGTAGATAAATGGGTGGAATATATGAACATATATAATAAAAACTAGAATGATATATGAACAAACTAATCACTAGTATTTTAAAAGTCACTTTCCAGCTTTAGTTCCTTTCCCATACTAATACTTTCCCCTGGAACCCTCATCATTTTCTCCGATTTTGGAGAACATATAGGTCTGTGCATGCACAGCATTCAGCCATCAATGGCTCAACCATCGATGGGTTTCTGCTGATGGTAAAAAAAAAAACTTTGACCATCCCTGGTTGAGCCATCAATGCTCATTACTATTTGGGACCACTTCGATGCTGCTTAGTTTCCAGGTGGCTGGCCCATCTTCAGGGATCAGCCCCCTATTAATAAGCCTCAGTACTGATCTCACAGTCACACAGCTGTTGATGAAAAGTCTATAGAGGAGGATACATGCTGTGGCTTTGTGGTTTGGAAGCTGGTGTTGATATAGGAGATCCAAGCATGTAATCAATTGTTTTTAATTTTGCTCCTTCTGATCATGAACTACTTCAATCCTCCCCTCTGTCAAAACTCAGCTTCTGTTTTACAAGAATTTTCCCAATTCCAGGTATTATACATTTTGCCATGCTTCCAACTCATAACAGCTCACAAGAGACAACATTTTATAATCTTACTAACCAATAATCAGACGTGCCAATCTAACTTACATTATCAAGCAAACCTGATTCCATTGCTATTAAAAGAAACTAAAGTTTTGAATTATTGATGACTAGGCACCTTACATGTGCTAGATAATCGACCAAAAAAATTCCCTCCCATCAACCATGCTCACAAAACTAATTTAACACATTTCCATGAGAAAGGATTTGTATAGGAACTGCGCTTAGCCAATTAGTAGATATTTAAATCATCCTATACACAGACAGTTTAAATCACAATTTACATTATTTATTAAGATATCCACATATAATGTTGCATGGGTCCCAGCAAAAATAAATAAAATAATAATACACAATTAAAAAAGAGTAAATATTTAGCAATGACTGCAATAATAAAATGTAGCCTTTAAATATCCAATTCTCTGCTGAGAAACACAGCTGTTATTCCAACTTGTAATAATATAACAGTCTTTTGATGAATTGTGGAAATGACCATATTATAAATATGTAAAGATACAGTTTCTCACCCTGATGTCTGCACAGTAATTCTGCTTTAAATTCTTTAATAGCCCATTGAGGATGGGACATATAGACAGGGCAGGTTATCCGGATGTTAGTGTCCGATCAGGGTTACCGGACCCTCGGCCTCCAACAGCAGTCTCCACAGCCACTTCAATTGGGTGACTGTGGCTACAGCCTCTCATCTCCCCTGGTATAGCTTCAACTGCACAATTTTCCTTCATAGAAACCAGCCTTGCTGTGTGGACACAGCGTGAGCGAGGCTACTGCGGCAGATAGCCGACGGTCTGAGGACTCATATTGGACATTGCCGGAATCTTCCGAGTGACCAGCTATAGGCTGCCCAGCTTCTCCCCCCCTGCACCTGCAGCCTCACGTACGGCAGCGACATCGGTCTCACAATGCGGACACAGCCTGAGCGCGGGGACTGCTGTTGGAAGCCAAGGGTCCGGTGACCCTGATCGGATACTACCATCTGGATAACCTGCCCTGTCTATATGTCCCATCCTCAATGGGCTACTAAAGGATTATAGCGGAATTACTGTGCAGACATCAGGGTGAGAAACTGTATCTTAACATATTTATAATATGGACATTTCCACAATTCATCAACAGACTGTTATATTTTTATAAATAGGAATATCAGCAGTGTTTCTCAGCAGAGAATTAAATATTTAAAGGCTAAATTTTATTATTGCAGTCATTGCTAAATATTTACTCTCTTGTAATTGTGCATTTTTTTTTTTTTTTTTTTGCTTGGACCCATGCAACATTATATGTGTATATCTTAATAAATTATGTCAATTGTGATTTAAATTGTCTGTGTATGGGATGATTTAAATATCTACTAATTGGTTAAGCACAGTTCCTATACAAATCCTTTCACTATTTCAATATCTTGTTAAGTCTGCAGAGACTTCATTTGGAACAGCAGCTAACCAAATAGTTTCTGTTATATACCAACAACAGACAGGAATAATTATGCCTACTGGTTTTATCCATTCTGGTTAACACATTTCCAAGTGCTCTCAAATATCTAATGTAAAGTAGTTCTAATCATTCCTCCCATTACTTCTGTTCACTGCAGTGACATACTGTGACTAGGGGGGGGTCAGCCGGGGCACGTGTCCTGGGTGCCGTTGGACCGGGGGCACAGGGAGCGCCACAGGCCACGGTCCAGGTTTGTTTTAGTCAGTGTAGTGAGGACCGCAGTGAGTGCACCTTGAGCTAGGTCCGAAACTCTGGGCATGCATTAAGGACAAACGGACAGACAGACAGACCAACAGACACATTTTTTCACTTATAATATACTGTAGATATCAGTAGAGACTTGAGAGGTTATGCAGCATATTGTTTTGAGTTAGATTCTAGTGATTGGCCACATGAAACATATATAGAAAAAAAAATATATATATATATATAAAATAGTTAAATTAGATTCAATGTATTCATATCTTACAATATATGTCAGTCACATAATATAATTAACATATTTGTCAATACTGTTTTAATAGTGTCTTCCAAAGATATGGAAGAAATCTCTTTGATGAACTGGGATCATTTCTCAGCTAATTGTGATTTTGCCAGTTTCTACAATACATGACAGAATACATTTACTGTAAATGCTTTAAGTATTAGGGGTTTATTTACTAAAGTCTTGGTTTTTAGCAGTGGAGTTGTTGTCCAAAGCAACCATTCAGATAGCACAGGGATGGGGAACCTCAGGCCCAAGAGCCATATAGGGCCCCTGGAATCATTTGGTCTGGCCCTCAGAGATGTTTTCTGCTAGCCTCATCTGGCTAGCAGGGTGTCTAGAATGGCACTGCAGCCATAATCTATGCAACAGTGCCACCTGGAGCGTCCTTAGGACTCTTCGGATGGTCACGCCGCTGCCCTTACAGCTCCCCGGATCATCCTCAGGATGGTCAGAGCATTGCTGTAATCACCGGCAATTGCAGCCCTGCCCCATGTGACATTTCTCGGATTGGGCGTGGCCTGCACCGGACCTGCTAATAATATTATATATATATATCAAAATGGCCCTCGGCAGAATAAAGGTTCCTCACCCCTGAGCTATCACCTTCTAGACCATAATTGGTATAATCTGATTGGTTGCTATGGGCAACATCTCCACTTCTAAAAATCTGCACTTTAGTAAATATACCCCTTATAGAGCTGTACATATTGCTTCTAAGTATATTAGTCTTTACTTTAGAAATTCAAATAATAAAATGTGTTTTAATTGTTTTTCTATGCAGCTAGTTCCATAGATGTCATTCCTCAAGCTCGGTCCATTTGTTCTAACACAGGTATAGTATTCTTTTTGTTCAAAAGAAAAACAGACATGTTTCAATATATGCATTTAAAAAATGAAGGATTATATTGTAATTTGACCAGTCGTGCATTAACAGGCTGTTACAGTGATGCAGGGTTGGCATTACCATTGGTCAAACTAAGAAGGTTGTCTAGGCAGGGGTGTATTAAGTGAGTAGGGGGTCAGTGCATAGTTGTCTACCTTTGGCTTCTCCTCCCCGGCAGAAGTCTTGGTAGGAGAAGCTGGTGGGCTGTGGCGGGGACGGGCCTGATGGGTCACGTCATTAAGCTAAATGATGCGATTCACTGAGAATTGCGTTGTTAAATCCTGCCTCCTACATGGGGACCCAAGATAGCCGAAGAAATTCTCCCCATTCTGCCAACTTCACTAGGAAGTGGGCAGAATGCGGGAAAAGTGTCTACCCGTCCGGTTGTGCAGAGGGTTACCCAAAAATCGGGAGTCTCCCAAGAAAACTGAGAGGGTAGGCATGTATGGGCCAGTGTGAAGTCTCCAACTGGTCCTCCTCTCTAGCTGGTGGCACAAATGTGTAGACTCTGGTGTTATGCCAGAGTCTACTGTGCATGTCCAGGTGCAGTTGCCATTTTTCCATAACTTTTCTACTGTGCAAGCATGAATTAAGCAGTGCTGCTGCTGCCACTGTGGTACCATGCAAGTAAGTGTTACAAAAGCATGGGTGCAGGGTGTGTGGTTTGGCCCTCCTGGACAGAGGATCTGTGTGTGGGTCAGAGTGTGCGGTTTGGCCCACCATGCACCCCTTATAGTTATGCCACAAACACTGAATAAGTTGCACAGTTTCACTCACCCAGTGTTTTTAATAGCCCAATGATGCCCCTACATGGAGCACCAATTGCTTTCCCCTTTTGAGTTCTATTCTTTTAGGATGCTGTGGACAAATGGCATAGCAGTAGCTACAGTACATATTTTAGTGCCCTGGGTGAAGAGAGAAAAAGGGCATACAGTATATTAAGAATTTAAATGCCCTGTTTTCAATTGTAGTGCTTGGTCCACTTCACCCTCCCTCATATGTGACATAGGGGGAGACATACTAATCCTTGGAGAGTGATAATGTGGAGTGAGATAAAGTACCAACCAATCAGCTCCTGTCATTTTTAAACACAGCATGTAAAATGACAGTTAGGAGTTGATTGGTTGGTACTTTATCTCTCTCCACTTTATCACTATCCAAGGCTTAGTACATCTCCCCCAAAGGGAGGCATGATTAGCCTAGTGGTTAGCATGGAATGGGTATGAAATACCGCCAGCCGCATGGCCGGCGGCTCGATTCCCGTCAGCGGCAGCCCGACAGGAGCAGAGTGCGAAGCAGCGGAAGCCCGACAGAGTTGGAAATCTTGATCGTGGATAGGTGAGTATCCACTAACCTAACCTAACCCCCCTAACCCTCCTTAGGGGTGCCTAACCCTAACTTCCCCCCCAAGTGCCTAACCCTAACCACCCCCTTCCCCGCTGCCTAAACCTAAATCCCCCGGGGGGGGTGCCTAACCCTAAGTCCCCCCCGGGACCCTCCCTCCCCCTAGCCTAACCCTCCCTCCCCCTAGCCTAACCCTAACCCTCCCGGTTGGGTGCCTAACCCTAAGTCCCCCCCGGAGCCCTAAACCTAACCCTCCCCCCGCGGCCGTCTGCTCGCGGCGCCCGGCATCACTAAGATCGTGATGCCGGGGGCCGGTCTCCTGGCGTTGGGGAAATGCCGGCATCTACATCTAGACGCCCTGCATTTCACCCTTGCCGGGTTATGACAGTCAGGAAGCCGGCTGCCGGTATTTAGGCAGTTGGTTTCCCGATTGCTTCCCGTTAGCATTACTGTCTCACAGCCTGGAGCTCATGAGTTGACTTCCTGACCAAGGCACTATCTTTTGGGAGTTTGTATGATTTCTTCATGTTGTGAAGGGTTTTCCTAAGCATGTTCTAGTTTCCTCTGACATTCCATAAATATATTGGTGATTTATTTGGATTCTGACAAAAAAATAATCAGAGTGTCTATGGGCCTGATTTTGAGTCAGACACATCTGTGAAATCAGTTGTTTCTCCTGTTTTAGATCATGTGTCTGAATCACAAAACATGGTGCGTGCAGGTGCCATAAGTATATCACAAGTAGTTGTGTACCAGATGAACAAATAAGACAGAATTATCGGTTTTATAGAACTCCAAATGGTTGTATCTAGAATGGGAACTTTATATTCCAATGAGTGACAAGAAGACGCCAATAGTATGCTACTACATTCAATGTACCAATTAAAACACATGTATATTGGACTGCATACCTGAAAATATATGGATATCATCTGTGTATCTTTGTCCTTTCCTCCTGAGTTTTATAGGTTTTCTTTGTCATGTGGTGGAACTAGTATAAAATAAATAGACAGTCCCCATAGTGTGATATTAAAATAACCACTATTTAAGTCAAAAACACAAGACAAAGCACGGGGTTAATGAACATATTACAATTTCTGGGTATGTGGTAGGTCTCTCAGATCAATATGAAGCTTTTCTCAGGAAGTGGACCCTCCAAACAATTAAGATAGTCCAAGAAAACTTCCCAGAAAAAGTGCAAGGTACAGTTCAAATAAATGTTAAGTCCAATAAGAATAGGCAGAAGGGAGCAATTCCTCCTCTTTTTGCCACAACATTTTTTACTTCTACTGTTCCCATACCAGACAGAACCTAGAACCATTGGAATTTCTGAATCCAGGTATCACCACAGAACAGTTAAGTCTGTTTTATTTTCACTTTTGACACAGGAGCACTTGTACTTTAGTTTTAAACCAAATATCTAGAACTCTAAAACACAATCAGGCACCTGTCTTCATACATCTCCCACAGAATCTTCCATCTGGCCACCATTTAGATAGATAGATAGATAGATAGATAGATAGATAGATAGATAGATAGATAGATAGATAGATAGATAGATCCCATGCCCCTGATTCATCCAACCACACACACATTCCTAACAATAAAAATTTGTTATGACGTTATTTCTCTTTTGAACATTTTTCCATTAGCATTTCCAGTGAAGCCTGCAATCAGGAAAAAAGTAGGCACACATTAATTTTCAGGGGAAATTCCCAATATCAAGAATTCTCCTGTCTTATGCATAATTTGCAGTCTCACCCAAGTTTGTAGTGTGGTTTGACATTAGACTCCTTTTGAACAATCTGAATCTCATTGGAACATCATCTTGGAATTCTTAAGGTATAATTTTTCTTTATTTTTTTTTAATAACAGTATAGACTGCCAAAGTCGACTGCAAGAGACAAATGATAAAACAAAATAAAAATGCACTAGTCAAGTGCGAAAGCCCAACATCAACACTTTTTAAATAAATCAATATGTTTTTAGTGGTTATACAGTGCGTGTGTGTGAGTTTTTGAATATTTTAATTTGTACAGTAAACATTTCCTCTATGTTTTTCTTCAAGGTGGTCTATGCTCAGAACTTGTTTGTTCAGCCGGTGAATTTAGTGTGAAGCTCAGTGTCCCCAAACTAAAGGAAAATAATATAGATATTTCAAAAATCCATCTAGATGACAGGAGATGTACTGGATTTCCATATGATGATAATTATGTGTACATAAGAGTGACCCGTGGTGAATACGTTTGTGGAACTGAGCTGACTGTAAGTGTTTTGCAGTAATGATTTGCTGTATAAAACCTCATCTATATGAGCTGTATTTAGTCATTTTAAACAAGACAGTCAGCTATGTGTGAACACAATGCTAATTGAAATAAACAGTGCTGACTATGCAAATAAGGATGGGCAGGTTTTTAAGAAAATGCATAATGTATAAATTGCTCAGAATTTAGTATTATGCACAATAGGAATGATGTGCATCACTAAGTGTGTTTGCATAGTGCACAATGAAAAATAGAAGTATAAAATAAATGAAGTTTTTAAAAATATAGCTAGTAGAGGTGATGCACTATGAGCGAAAAAGCCTACAATTATTTTATTCCTGCCCTGTACAATGGAGATTCTTATTTAATAATTGTGTCATGAACATATTGGAAATATAAAGGTGGTGATAGACCATTATAGCACTTAACTGATCATCTTGGTGAAACCATGCTGCACTGCAAGTGGGGCAGATTTACAATGCGCAGAGAGATTTAGATTTGGGAGGACTGTTTCCAAACTGACATCTAACGTGCAGTGTAATAATAAATCTGTACAGTATTTGTGAGTTACATGCAAAATCAGCCAGTATTTACACTACATGCTAAAAAATTTTATGTATTTACACCCCTTGCATTGCAACATGGTTTGTCCAGGTACACAGTTAAGTGCTAATTCTCACTCTATTCCCAAAGCTGAATCAGGCCCATAGTTCAAACTTAATTATTTTTATGGTGGGCAGTTACAGTACATAGCTTTGGAGGTTATCGGAAATGGGCGAAATGAAACATCTATGTAGACTCACTAGTCTGTGCTGAATATTAATAAGCCTGCCTGCCTGTCCATATAAAATGTTTTCTGGCTATTGAAAAAAACATGTACATGATGGAAAAGATAAGAAGTTGTCATATTGATGGCCACAATTGGGAGCAGCTGTGTTGAACGGGTGCTGTGCTCCTGCCATTGTTGTGTATGGCAAAAATAATTGCTTGGAGAGGAGTACATGGCAATTTAGCACTTGCAAAATGCTAGACATTGCCCGTGTGCGTGGCCACACCCTCATCATGATGTAGACACACATCCTGTGCTAATTTTTAAATCGGGTGGAAATGTTAGGAGAGTGATATAACTTTATTATCTACTGCAGAGTATTACTCCATATGATAAAGCAGTTATAAAAGTAATGATGTCACAGCTATTTTATCACAGCTCTGTTGTTGATCTGAATGATTATATAATGTTGTTTTCTTGTAGGTAACATCAACACATGCTATTTATAAAAATCATATTTACTTGCCGGTGAATCCAGCTGCAGTCATCATTAGAGAAATGACCATTATCAATATTACCTGTTCTTACCCCCTGAACGTAGATGTTTCAACTGGTGTAGTGCGTCCTGACTTATGGTATAGTTTTTTTTTTCCTTAACGATTTATTTAATATATGTTGTAATGGACTTTATGGCAATACATTTATCTCTGTATGTACACTTTATTACATAAAATATATCTTTTTTAAACAAAAAATCAGGGAAACAATAACAGATTAATTGAATGGAGCATTGTTTAGATGTTTCATGAATAACCACATTATATAATTACATTCTTTCTTAGAGTCAAGTAAACCCTAGTCTTACTACAGTATGAGCAGAAAGTAACAAATACAGCAGAGTATATCATGCATTGACAAAGGATACTCTGCGACTTGTCCAAATGATTTCTCTTGTAAGGGAGAACGTGCAGCACAAACAAAGATCCAAAAACAGTTTCTCAGTTTGTAACCCATTGTGACCATCTGTCTTACCATTATCTGAGCATAAACCTTAAACATTGTACATAGCATTACAAAATGAGTGATTGACATCGTCATCATTTATTGATTACAAGTAAAACTGTATGGGGCAAATAAGGAACGGCATCCATCAGGAGCCGTCATACCATGCACACAAACACTGGTGTTCAACTTCCAAATGGAGGACCCATCCAGCAGGGTGGTGTCGCTGCCCCTGATGGGGTGTTATCAGCCAAAGCCAAACTATGAGGGAGAGTGTAGTCAACTACAGAAATGAGATGTCCACTGTTCTGGAGTTCTTTCCATCTACAGACACAAACAAATCAGGAACCATCAGGCAACACAAAACCGAACAACAAACAAGAAATAGAGGGAGGGTGCGAGATGTTTAGGAATGAAGAGGGTTCTTCAAGGCAAACCTGGCTTATATTGAGCCAACATGCTAAATTTACTAAGCGGCGGTTTTGGTGTCATTTAGAAACCGCTGGAAACCACTGTCAAGTATCGGCGGTTTCTATGTTTATTTGACAGCACTTATTAAAGGTTGGTATTGATGTCTAAGCTGAAACCCCCGTGGATCACCGGCAGTTTATAAATGACAACACAACATGGAGTGTTCTATTTGGCAGTCATTTCTATTGAAGTCACTGCAGATTAGAAGCAGTTCTATTCATATTCATTTAATGGTGTGTTTATAGAAAGGACCTCTCATGTTTGTAAAGAGGTTTACCTGTGTGTGCTTGCACTGTAATTGTGCATACACACGGCTAGATTTTCCTTCAGATTTAAACAATAACGATTTTAAAAATCACTCAATCGTTCATATCTGAAAGAAAATCTGACATGTGTCCCTACAACGATGAACGATGCACATTCCCGTTTGTCAGATAACGATATCTGACATCTGATGTGTTTGCAGTCAGATTTGGATGATTTAATTCATTTTAATACAGTCTAACATCATTCAGTCATTCATATCGTTCAATCGTTCATCTGACATATCTGACCGTGTATATGCACTAGGGGTGTGCACCGGCCACTTTTCATGTTTTGTGTTTTGGTTTTGGATCTGGATCTTTCTTTGCATTTTGGATCTGGATTGGTTTTGCCAAAACCACCCTTCCGTGTTTTGGGTTCTGGGTTTTGTGTTTTGGGTCTGTATTTTTTTTTTAAAAAAGCATAAAAAAAAAAAAAATCTCAGAAGTAGTTTATGCTATTATTAACCTCAATAACCTTAATTTCCACTCATTTCTAGTCTGTTCTGAACACCTCACACCTCACAATAGTGTTTTTATGTCCAAAAGGTTGCACCGACGTAGCTGGACCACTATGCTAAGCGACGCAAGTGGGCGGCACAAACACGTGGCCCATCTAGGAGTGACACTGCAGTGGCAGACAGGATGGCAGTTTGAAAAACTAGGCCCCAAACAGTACATAATGCAAAGAAAAAAAAGAGGTGCAAGATGGAATTGTCCTTGGGCCCTCCCACCCACCCTTATGTTGTATAAACAGGACATGCACACTTTAACAAACCAATCATTTCAGCGCCAGGGTCTGCCACACGACTGTGGCTGAAATGATTGGTTCGTTTGGGCCCCCACAAAAAAAGCTGGCAATTAATCTGTCCCTGCACAAACTGGCTCTACGGAGTCAAGATGTCATCCTCATCCTCCTCATCCACCAATTCCTCACCCTCTTCAGTGTTGTGTACATCCTCATCCTCACAGAGTATTAATTCATCCCCACTGGAATCCACCACCACAGGTCCCTCTGTATGCTCTGGAGGCTAGTCTCCCTGGAAGAGTTGATAATTCTTTTTTATGAACATCATCTTCTCCACATTTTGAGGAAGCAACCTCCTACGCCTTTCGCTGACAAGGTTCCCGGCTGCACTAAACACTCTTTTGGAGTACACACTGGAGGGGGGCCAACTCA
This sequence comes from Taudactylus pleione, assembly GCA_031769625.1. Classification (NCBI taxonomy): domain Eukaryota; kingdom Metazoa; phylum Chordata; class Amphibia; order Anura; family Myobatrachidae; genus Taudactylus; species Taudactylus pleione. Next base: position 908,612 of record JAUIMM010000031.1, read on the forward strand.
GGTAAAATAGAGCCAGTTTGTACAGGGGCCTCCAAATTGCCTCTTTTTTCTGCCAGTACAGGTACGGACTGTCTGACATGCCTACTTGGATGCTATCACCAATGTAAACCTCCACCATTCTGTCAATGGTGACAGTATCATATGCAGTGACAGTAGACATGTCAGAAATTGTTGCCAGGTCCTTCAGTCCGGACCAGATGTCCAAACTTGGTTCTGCCTGCCCTGCATCACCACCAGCGGGTTGCTTAGGATACCTAAGTTGTTTCCTGGCAGCCCAAATTGCGGGAGAAAACGAAGAAGGAGCTGTTGACGTGTCAAGTTCCGCTTCAGCTGACAGTGTTTTCACCAGCAGGTCTTTGCACCTCTGCAGGCTTGTGTCGGCCGGAAAGAGAGACACCACATAGGCTTAAAACCTAGTATTGAGCACGGTGGCCAAAATGTAGTGGTCTGATTTCAACAGATTGACCACCCTGGAATCCTGGGAAAGCAAATGAAGGGCTTCATCCACAAGTCCCACCTACCGAGCAGAATCGCTCCTTCTTAGCTCCTCGTTCACTTCTGCAAAAGCCTGATGAGGGGAATGACCTGACTCAAGCTGGCAGTGTCTGAACTGACTTCACGTGTGGCAAGTTCAAAGGGCTGGAGAACCTTGCACAACACAGAAATCATTCTCCACTGTGCTTGAGTCAGGTGCATACTCCCTCCTTTGCCTATGTCATAGGTGGATATATAGGCTTGAATGGCCTTTTGCTGCTCCTCCATCCTCTGAAGCATATAGAGGATTGAGTTCCACCGCGTCACAACCTCTTGCTTCAGGTGATGGCGGGGCAGGTTCAAGAGTGTTTGCTGGCGCTCCAGTCTTTGGCATGCAGTCGCTGAATGGCAAAAGCGGACAGAAATTTTTGGGGCCATCCAAAGCGTCTCCTGCATGCCCCTGTCGCTTTTCAGAAAATTCTGCACCACCAAATTTATTGTGTGAGCAAAACATGGGATGTGCTGGAATTTGCCCAGATGTAATGCCCGCACAATATTGGTGGCGTTGTCAGATATCACAAATCCCCAGGAGAGTCTAAGTGGGAAAAGCCACTGGGCGATGATTTCCCTCAGTTTCTCTAAGAGGTTGTCGGCAGTGTGCCTCTTACTGAAACTGGTGATACACAGCATAGCCTGCTTTGGAATGAGCTGGCATTTCTGAGATGCTGCTACTGGTGACGCTGCTGTTGTTGCTGCGTAAGGTGATACATCTACCCAGTGGGCTGTCACAGTCATATAGTCCTTAGTCTGCCCTGTTCCACTTGTCCACATGTCCGTTGTTAAGTGGACATTGGGTACAACCGCATTTTTCAGGACACTGAGGACACTTTTTCTGACATTTCTGTACAGTCTCGGTATCGCCTGCCTAGTGAAGTGGAATCTAGATGGGATTTGGAACCGGGGACACACTACCTCCATCAATTGTCTAAATCCCACTGCACTAATGGCGGATACCGGACACACGTCTAACACACATCTAACACCAACATAGCAGTCAAGGCCTCAGTTATACGTTTTGCTTCAGGATGACTGCTGTCGTACTTCATCCTCCTTGCTAAGGACTGTTGGAGGGTCAATTGTTTAGTAAAAGTAGTGGTGTTCCTACTTCCTCTCTGGGATGATGAACGACTCCCAGCAGCGGCAGCAGTAGGCGTAGCAATGCAGGATCCTCCAGAGGAATCCCGGATAGGAAAGTCAGTCATGCCAGTGACATGGCCTGCAGGACTACTTCCGATCCTGACTAAGGAGGAAATTGATGAGGAGGGAGTTGACGGTGTGGTTTGCAGGCATTTTGATACAACAGTATAAAGGGATTTAGGTGTCCCTGGACTGCTTACGGTCTTAGCCAAAGTTTCTGAACTTGACAGTAACCGTTTATGAATGCGCTGCTGTAAGGGAGGATGTTCCTGGGTGGTTAACTTCCCTACCCCTACTTATTTCACCTTTACATATGGTACATATGGCAAGACAATTGTTGTCCAGATTTGGATAGAAATATTGCCAGACCAAAGAGGTGGAATGTTTGGTCTTCTGCCCAGGCGTGACCGTGATGGGCTTTTTCATCCCACGGACAACAACTGTCTCCCCCGGAGCCTGATTTAAAAAAATCACATCACCATCAGAATTCTCCTCGCCAACTTCCTCCTCAGCGCCAGCTACACCAGTATCCTCATCCTGTTGTACTTCAGCAGTGACATCTTCAATTTGCATATCAGCAAGTGGACTGTGGGTGCTCCTTTCAGCACTTGCAGAGGGTGTGCAAATGGTGGAAAGAGCCACCTCTTCCCGTCCAGTGCTGGGAAGGTCAGGCATCGCAACCGCCACCACACTTGGACTCTCCTTGGGGATTTGTGATATCTTCTTAGAACGCACAGTTCGTCGCTGTGCTTTTGCCAGCTTAACACCGTTGATTTTTGTAGTGGGAGGAGGGCTTCCATCGTCATGTAAAGCTGAACCACTAGTCATGAACATAGGCAAAGACCTTAGCCGTTCCTTGCCACTCCGTGTCGTAAATGGCATATTGGTAAGTTTATGTTTCTCCTCAGATGATTTAAATGTTTTTTTTTAAGGTCATTTTCCTGAACTTTGTCATTTGGGATTGTATATGCCCTCTACTATGACATTGGGCATCGGCCTTGGCAGACTACGTTGATGGCATGTTATCGTCTATGTCATGACTAGTGGCAGCAGCTTTAGCACTAGGAGGAAGTGGTTCTTGATCTTTCCCTATTTTATTTTTATCAGCGAAAGTTTGGTCCTCCATTTATGTTATATTGATATATACGTGCGGCTAAGGGGCACACAAACACAGAAAATAATTTTTTTATTTTTGTTGGAGACTAGTGCACTTTGGGGGTTACACCACCCTTTAAGAAATTAGCCAGCCGGCTCTTTACTTATGGGACACAGGCGCACGCTTGGCGCTGCTCCTTTGTTGATGCACGTGCAGCTACAGTGCACACAATTCACAAAGACAGAAAAAAAAGAAGAATTTTTTATTTTTTGTTGGAGTGCACTTTGGGGGTTACAACACCCTTTAATGGACAGATGCACACTTGACGCTGCTGCTTTGAGGATGCACGTACAGTGCACACAATTCACAAACACAGAAGAAAATGTTTTACTTTTGTTGGAGTAGACATTGGGGGTTACAACACCCTTTAATGGACAGACGCAAGCTTGGCGCTGCTGCTTTGAGGATGCACATACAGTGCATACAATTCACAAACACAAAAAAAAAAAATATTTTTTGGAGTGCACTTTGGGGGTTGCAGCACCCTTTAACGGATGAGCCAGCCGGCCCTTTACTTATGACACAGGCACGCGCTTGGCGCTACTTTGATGCATGTGCAGCTATGTGCGGCTACTGTGCACACAATTCACAAACACAGAAAAAAAAATATTTTTGGAGTGCACTTTGGGAGTTACGGCACCCTTTAAAGGACGAGCCAACCGGCCCTTTACTTATGACACAGGCGCACGCTTGGCGCTACTTTGTTGATGCACGTGCGGCTACTGCGCACACAATTCACAAACACAGAAAAATATATATTTTTTTTGCACTTTGGGGGAGCACCCCTGATGGACAGAGCACCCCCTGGACAGAACTACAGCACCCTTTTAGGACTGGGACACTGCATAACACAGCCCAGCCAGCCCCTATGGACAACTGACTGCACAACACAGCCCAGCCAGCCCCTATTGGCAACAAACTGCACAACACAGCCCAGCCAGCCCCTATGGACTTTGGAGGAGTGGACACAGCCTCTATGGACAACAGCAGCACAGCACAGCACAGCACTACACTACACAGCCAGCCAGCCCTAACTCCCACCCTCCCTCTTCACTGTCCACAGCCGAGTGAGAAAATGGCGCCGACATGGGTACCTTTTATAGAATCCAAAACCCGCGAGATCCGGAAGGCGGGATGATAACATTTTGCCTCGATTTCAGATCCGAGTCCGGCGGGAAAAGTCGAGCCTGACTCGGATACGACTCGGATCGGGGGGCTCGAGGGGGTTTGGATTTCAGAAATCCAAACCCGCTCACCCTTAATATGCACCATAAGTTAGCACTGCTGCCAGAAATAGAGTAATCATATTATTCAGGGTGTAGTACAGAAATCAGGGTTAAGGTGCATACACACGGGATGATTCGTTCCATGAACAAAATCGGCCAGTGTGTCCCTAGTAGGAGTGTCAGTGTCGTTAACGATGTTAATAGTGCAGGTTATTTATTTGCAAGGAGACAGTCACAGAGATAAATACTAGATACTTAATGAAATACAGTACTTGCAATTGAAACAATCACATAGATGAATGCAGGGTGCTTGCTATTTCAGACACTTGAATGAAAGTAGGAACACTTGCAATGGAGGCAATCACAGAGATAAATGGTAGTAAACAAGGGATGCAAATAGTGATATTGTCATGGAGTGTATGGGTTAATGCAGATAGGCAGGAAATGCAAATGATGCATTAGAGCAGGCGTGGGGAACCTTTATTCTGCCGAGGCCCATTTTGATATATATAACATTATTTACGGGGACGGTATAGGTCACGCCCCTCTATGTGATGTCACACAGGGACAGGGCCACAATTGCCAGTGATGACAGCAATGCCTGGAACATTCTGAGGATCCGACAAGAGACCAGACTTTAACCATACTTGTAACTTCCTCCCCCCTGAGAGGGGGCAGCCAGGTCGACTCAGTATGCCGGTGTGTTATGGGAAAGTGTGCAGGCTGATGGTAGTGATAACGTTATTGGATTACAATGCAGTCAGCTGATGGGACCACCCACTTTCACTGGGTAAGTAGACAGATGGTGGCTGGCTTGAGAGACTTGAACAGGCAGAATCATTTGAATAGCTGACATAGGGCTCTATTTACTACAATCCGCATATTGAATGCAGATTGTAGTGTGATATTATCATCTGAATTAGCATTGCGAATTCAGCCAATATCACAGGGATTTACTACAAATCCCTTGCAGGGAAAGAGCTTGCGATAAACCTGTCCCTGCGAATCCCCTCCGCACACTAGTCATGGTATTTTCACAAAAAATACCGTGACAGAGTGCCCGCGCATGCGTCGACCGGCCGCCGCTGCTACCCCCTCGGCGCTTAACTCCACCTCCGGCGCTAAGCCCAGCCCCCTGTGATCGCGCCCCCCCCCCTCTCCCTTAATTGCACCTACCTGCATGATCCGGGCCTCAGGTGATGTCCTCCATGTCCTCCGGTCAGGTGATCTCCCATATTGCACAGGGACCCGATCACCTGATGACCGGGCCTCAGTGCACTATGGGAGACCAGCTGACCCGAGAGGATACATCACCAGAGGCCAGATCACCGGTCCCTGGAGTCATGTAAGTAAAAAAATGTTTTGACAATTTATTTTTTAATTTTTTTTACAGTAATCAGCTTGCAGCCTGTTTAGACCACACAGCTGATTACTGGGACCGACTCCCGGCTCTGCTCTCCCTGTTAGAGCAGAGTAGGAGGCCAGTAACCGGGGGAGACCCTGGATAACGCCACCTCCAGGTGGCGTTATTATCACAGGGCTTTCCCCAATATTTTTTTACAATTTATTTTTAGTAACTTTGTTCAGATCACATTTCCCTTTACAATTATGGGAAATGCGATCTGCTTACTAAAAATATGTGATAATTAGGGCTTGGAGTAGAATTTTATGAATTCTACTCCAATTGCCCTTTAGTAACTTTAGGTGATACTAAAATAATGTGAAAAGGGTGTGAAAACACCCCTTTTCACTTTATTTTAGTAAAAATAATGTTAATAAATAGAGCCCCTAAAGAGTAGATAGAGTGGTTCTAACTTGCAGCTTCAGACACATGGGAATAGACCTCTTTAATAGCCCACAACCTCTTTAATAAGCAATTAATCCAGAAAACAAACACATATAGAGTGACAAGCATTGTGACAGCATTATTCAATTGACATAATAGAAATAGACCACTGTGGAATAGAAGCTATTGTATTCATATTTATTTTTTTAATGGTGCTTTTACTGAAACAACATTCACCTGACATCATAGAAACAGAGCGCTGGCTATTTTCACTTTGTGGGTTTGTGAGGAGTGGGGAAGGGGATTCGCCTATGAATAGGTTTCGAAAAAAAGTGCAGAATTGGGGTTTTGGGGTGCAAAGGTGGGGAAACCACCCAGCACCCTTGGTACAGCCCCACAAAGGTTAACTCTGTAAAAAAAATTAAAACAATACATAATAACACCCCAAAAAAGCACTTTAATTTTGGGGGTGAAAAAGACCCAAGTTGGGGGTCAAAGTTAAAAACTAGCGAAATAGACTCCATAGGGGTCCACAAGTATGCACCAGCTGTTTTTAAGATTGCACGTGGTTGCGGCAGGTGGATTTTTCACGTTTTTGAAAACTTCAGATTAGCAACTTTAAAATATGCTAGCACCCATTTTCATGTACCCCAAATTCGATGGGACTACTTATTTTCTGCAAAAAAACACTGCCTAATGTTATTCTTCACCACTAATGCAAAGACGCTAAATAGCAGCTATTGAGAACATTTAGTTACCCCAAATACCTTCAGTAGGCCTATTCGGGGGTATCCATAGTGTTCCCCCTTGTCAGTGCATATTTTGAAGGGTGTCAGGCTGATTTCCCCAAATTTTAAATCACTTTTCGCTTCTCAGAGTTTCTCCGGGTCCATTTTTTGCGTCCTTTGGAATTGAATATGGCGAATAGCGGGGGCGCGCACTATATCTAGACGCCTGTCATTTTCCCGAAGCTTGGAGACAGGCGCCCGGCATCCCGATCGAAGGGATGCCGGGTGCCGCGAGCGGACAGCCGCAGGGTGGGAGGGTTAGGTTTAGCACACCTGGGGGGGAATTAGGGTTAGGCATCACCCCGGGAGGGTTAAGGTTAGGTTAGGGAGAGGGAAGGTTAGGCTAGGGAGAGGGAGGGTTAGGGTCAGGCACCCCCGGGGGGGACTTAGGGTTAGGCACCCCCCCCAGGGGACTTAGGTTTAGGCAGCGGGAAAGGGGGGTTAGGCACTTACAGGGGGGATTAGGGTTATGCACTTGGGGGGGAGGTTAGGGTTAGGTACCTCTAAGGAGGGTTAGGGTCAGGGGGATTAGTTTAGGTTAGTATATACTTACCTGAGGACGATCGGGAATTCCAGTGCTGTCAGGCTGCCGCTGCCGGGATCTGTCAATCTGTCGGCCTACCGCTGCCGGGAATCGATCCGCCGGCCGTGCGGCCGGCAGTATTTCATACCGATTCCACATGCGGCACTCTGCTCATGTCACAGTGAGGGAGGCGGCACTGCACACAGGCTGGTCCCTGGAGACAGTCCACATTTCCAGACCCCGGGAGTGACTAAAATGGGGGATTTGGGCCACGAGGCTGCGCCCCCTACCCATGAGGCTCCCGTTTTAACTGCCATGTACACTACTATCCTCTCCGGAGCCCACACCCGGTGTCACAAGGGTGAGTGACACCACTGCTTAACAACAAAACTTGTGTCAAACTGACACCTGCATTCCTGACACCTGAAATAGATCAACTGCATTTCTTAATGATTATCTTCCTGGTAATTTGCTCATGAGAGAAACAATAGCCTGTTCATTTGACTGAATAATATTGACTAGTATAGATCAGTAGATGTAAAGTGCAAGGTTTGGGAAGCACAGATGGTGTAATGGTTAGCATTACTGCCTCACAGGACTGAGGTTGTGGTTTGGATTCCCACTACGACCATAACTGTGTGGAGTTTGTATGTTCTCCCTGTGCTTGCATGGGTTTCCTCCAGGTTCACCCGGTTTCCTCCCACACTCAAAAAAATATACTGGTAGATTAATTGGCACCCCCAAAAAATGAACCCTAGTGTGTAAGGTATGTGCGTGTGCATGTGGTAGGGAATATAGACTATAAGCTCCACTGGGGCTGGGAATGATGTGAATCTCCTAATATTCTCTGTAAAGTGCTGTGGAATATGTGTGCACCATATAAATAACTGGTGATAAATAAATAAGGTTTATTTTATTTCAGTGAGGAGAAATGACAAGGTCATTCTGTTTACATACATAATATAATGCCACCAGGGGCTCGGGCATAGATACAGTAACACCAGTGCACTCTCTCCAAAATGCCATCAACATATTGTAATTGTTTCAGTAAACACCTATATAGGCTATGCATACAGTAATGCTTAAAAATGATCTAAATGACATGCATGCAATGACAGTTGGTGTGATCTCTCACCCCTACCACCAGTGTCATTGACGTTACTTCCAGAGAGTTTGCCGACTTCCCTGATTTGCTGATCCCAATCACAAAATGATTGGGATTTTTAACATGCAGAATTTTCCTGATCATTGATGCCAGGCAGATCGGACCGGCATTGGGGAATCGGGGAATTTAAGTGCAGATTTATCGGCCCCTTAGCTCATTACATACCACCTCATTATAAAAATAAACACAATCATGAAAATCAACCAATGACAACATCACATCATTACACACAGAAATGTATAGAAGTAAGGATAAAGCCACCCAGTGGTACATACAGCAAATTATAAAATCTACAGAGGAGGGGCCATCCCACAAAGTACAATATTAAAGATAAATGAGAAAAGGTAGCATGGGACGATGGACAGAGCAGGATAGAGGTGGACGGGATGGAACAGAGTAGCAGGCACGGAGGTACAGAGCAGGGGCAGGATGGCGTATGCCTGATCCCTTTATGGGAAATATATATATAAATATATTACTTATACTAGGGATGTGCCCCGACCCCCGTGTTTTGGTTTTGGATCTGTATCTCCTTCAAGGTTTTGAATCTGGGTTTGGTTTTACAAACCACCCTCAAGTGTCTTGGTTTTGGTTATGGATCTGGATTTTTTTTAAATAAAAATAGATAAAAAGTTTTAAAAACAGCAAGAATCATGTAATTTATGCAATTTAAAATCCGAACTCCGAACTGCAAAAAGATCAGAACCGCGACCCGGATTTACCCGTATCTCTTCAGGAGATTATAACAGCGACTCGGATTTACCCGGATTCACGAAATTTGTGTGGATTCGGATTTCTGAAGAACCGAACCACACAAGTTAAAACCGTCCTTTATTCCGACTTTTCGGAGCAGACCGCCGTTTTCAGGGAATATGATATATAAATGTGTGTAAAACATGCAACAATGCTAATTACAAAAGTGACCAATACAATTTAAAATGTTCAATGCAATATATAAAAAAGTGCTCTGTGCAAAAGGACAAAATATATAATCATCCAATCAAAAATCACCAGTTTTAAATCCAATAAAAAATACACACCCTCATAAATAAGGTGGCTGCTAGATTCTTAAATAGTAAATATATTTAAAAGTCACAAATAGTTAAACAAGGGTAAGAGGAAGCACCTTCAGTATAGTGCAATTCAAAACTGTCACATGCCATGTGTTCCAGTCTCATGTTATGCCTGGTTTTAGCACAAATGCTACAACCATGTGAAAAAATAAAAAGAACAAAAAAAAATGCATAGTGTAAATCCAATATAAATCAGTAATGTGCTCTCATACAAAGAGTTGTATAGGTGGACAAAAAACAAGTGACCAAACATGTCACCAAATTGTACAGAAACACTGCCTACGAGCACATACAGTTCCATAATTAGGGGTCTATTTACTAAGCCTTCAATGGAAATAAAGCAATCAGAGATAAAATACCAACCAACCAGCTCCTAACTGTAATTTTTCAAACACACGTGACATAGAAGTTAGGAGCTGATTGGCTGGTACTTTAACTCAGTTCACTTTATCTCCATCCATTGTAATTTGCAGAGTACTGTTGTATCCATACCAATATCTTTGGAACATTATACAAAATGCACGTATATATTCTTATTCTGGATGAATTATGGGAGCTTGTAGTAAATATAAAAAAGAGAGCAGCCTCCAATAGTATAGTATAACATATACACAAGTTAATACTGTATATCATATATATAGACTTTCACAATTTAAAACTTTAATAAATGCTAATCTGCCTCATTGATAAGATGCCAACAGGAACTTCCCAATGCATTTCGTCTATCTTACAATGTCTGGAGACTTCTTGAGGGGAGCATGATATATATATAGAGTAAATAAACCGCTCCGAACATTGGGGATCCGAGTCCACCCGAACCCTGTTCGGGTGTTCACCGCCTGACTCGGATCCCCGTTCGGGGCCGAACGGCGGCCGCCTGATGTCGGATTCTCACTAGAGAATCCGACATCAGGTCTCCTCGTGTGTAGGGCAGAGCGCAGTGATAGCGCTCTGCCCTACACAGACACAGACACACAGCCGCCAGCGGCAGCTGTGTGTTTGTTACAGCAGCCAATGAGAGTCACACAGACTCTCATTGGCTGCTGCACGGAGGGAGCCGGCTGGAGCTCACACATGAGCTCCGTCTTCCGGCTCCCTCCTCAGCGTGTGACAGAGCGGACGGCGCGGGAGCGGGGATACAGGTAAGTTTTTATTTTTTAATTTGTGCAAGGGCCGGGGGCGCTACTGGGGGGGTCTGCTACTGGGGGGGGCTATACTACTGGAGGGGCCTGCTACTGGGGGGGGCTATACTACTGGGGGGTCTGCTACTGGGGGGGCCATACTACTGAGGGGCCTGCTACTGGCGGGGGCCATACTACTGGGGGGGGGCTGCTACTGGGGCAGCCTACTACAGGGGGGCCATAATACAGGGGGGGCCCATACTACAGGGGGGGCTACTACAGGGGCAGCCTACTACTGGGGGGGGCCTGCTACTGGGGCAGCCTACTACTGGGGGGGCCATACTACTGGGGGGGCCATACTACTGGGGGGCATACTACTGGGTGGCATGATAATGGGGGGCATACTACTGGGGGGGCCTGCTAATGGGGGGCATACTACTGGGTGGCATGCTAATGGGGGGCATACTACTGGGGGGGCCTGCTAATGGGGGGCATACTACTGGGGGGCATTCTACTGGGGGCACTGCATAGTGGACCCTACTACTAAAGGGACTGCATAGGGGGCACCACTGCTGGGGGACATTGTGTAAGGGACACCGCTACTGTGGGCATTGTGTAAAAGGGTCACTACTGTGGGCATTGTGTAAAAGGGGCACTACTGTGAGTCGTAACATAAATAAGAGACACTACTTTATGGTGTAATGTGAATCAGGCCCTATGTGCAGTGTAATGCGAATAAGATTGTGCACTGTGACTCCTAGGGCCGTAGCCCACTTTGTAAACAAGTACTGTGACTCTGCTGGCCGTACCCCACTGGGTGGGTGCACTACTTTTCATTTCTGCCACTGCTGTGTGGCAATGTGTCATAGATGTGCTTTATACTGTGGTGTCTGTGTCGTTGTGCCGCTGCTTTGTCGCTTAGTAACCAGTCGGCTCACTGCAACCTTTGGCCAATAATGTTGAAAACAATATTATAAGCTGTGATATGGTCTAAATTGACTGGAAATTAATGTTATTGAGGTTAATAATACTCTAGGAAGAAAAAAAAGACCAATTTATGTGATTTTAGCTTTTTTTGTCAATTATTGTAAAAAAATCCAAATCCAAATCCAAAGCCAGTCACCGCAGTTTGGCAAATCCAAATCCAAAGCAGGACGACGAATTAGAACCAAATCCAAATCCGGCAAAAATGGTCCGGCGCACATCCCTAATATATATATGTAAGAAATAGAGGTCCGCATCTCCCTTTTATATTGATACTCATCCGGGTGTGTGCATTTAGTCAGTAATAGTTCCCTCATCCATGCGGCACTCATGGCATAATGCATATCACTCCAACATCGGCATATAGCAGGCTGCTATACCAATGTTGGAGTGATATTCTTTATGCCAATAATGCCGCATGGATGAGGGTACTGTAATATATGTATATAAAATATAATATATTATATATGCGCACATACATTAGCGTATTTCTAAAATTTTGTTTCTGATCTTCTTTAAAAGGCTACACTTGTAATGCTCTCCCTGCCTTGTGTGTTTTATATTTTTACAGGATAACATACATACCAATTGAAAACAGTGGGACGTTTAGGGTGAGGATGGCTATCTACAAAGATATCAGTTATACCACGCCATATACAGAATCAGTTATTTCAATTTCTACAAAATCTAATTTATATGTTGGTGTCTATATAGAAGACCCTGTCGCATCTGACTTCAGTCTTCTAATGATAAACTGCTTCAGCACACCTACCAACAATGCTTATGATTCTGTAAGATATAACATCCTTATTAACAGGTAAGATCATAGAGCAAGTAATAAACCATGATGCAGCTGTACTGTAATCCTTGTCTTTCTAGAGTACAAGAGGATCCTGAAGAAATGTATGTGCAGCATACAGACTGAGAATAACGGGCAAATACCCTCTTACCTATATATCTGTCTGTTATTACCCTGTTTTGTTCTATAAATGTTTCCAATTGTAAAGCGCAACGGAATATGCTGCGCTATATAAAAAACTGTAAATAAATAAATAAATAGGAAGAGATAAACAGCATGTTAGTTTTTATGAGCCTCGCCAGTAGCTCTTATTTCAGTTACAGACTCTCTCATTTCAATATACAACCCAAACAGAAGGACATCCTATGGTTATTAAATACCCCTTTCACACTTGGTCCAATAACCCACGTTATTGCAAGTGAAGGCTCAACAACCCTGGACATTGTGAAAGGACCAGGTTTAATAAGCCAGGTCGAGCAACCAGCATTTCAACCCAGGTCATGAGAAGGGTTGAACATGGTTTCAACCCAGCTCATGATGCAGTGTGAACGGGTAACCCTGGTTCACACTGCATAGGAAGAGCATGCGCTTGGAGGTGATCTCATCTGCAAGCACTGGCTCAGCACGTGATGGTGGTGACATCAACCCAGCACTAATTTCTATTTGGGCTACCGGTAATGGTTACTAGCACATGCATAATCTGATAACTGTGCATGCTCGATGGTGTGGCTGGGTCCCGAACCTCGAAGTAATGTGAACGTGAATATGTTAATTTTAGTTATTACTGATCGCTGAGAGCTTGTGTCCTGGCGTCTTAGAATGGCACATTCCCCTGAGAACAAATCCTGATTGCCGCGATACATGGCTATAAGGATTATTAATTTCTGGGGGACTGGCCACAAGTTTTCAGAAATACAGTATGCCCCTAAAGGAGTTGGAAGCATAGTTTATTGTTTAGATAGTGTTCACACTGGTACAGTATTACAATAGAAGTGCCATGACACAGGCAAACATTAAATAACTGAAAAGCAACAAAACTGTGAAAATCTACATATTATAAGGAATTACAAAGTCTCTACTAGTAGTAATAGAGTCAGCACACATTTCTCATGGAATAAATAAATTCATCAATGTAGTCTTAAATAAAGTGGGAAGCAATACAGACAGATTAAAAATAGCCTGTGTGCATTTTACGTTTAAATTGAAAAACAAAAAGTTTACAGCATACAGTATGAGGATCTTTATTCCAGAGACTGATTACAAGAAAAAATATTAAATATTCATGTTTATCAAACAAAATGCTACTTTACAAACTTAAATTTGGGAATATTATTTTACAGCTGCCCTAACCCCACAGACAGGACTATCAATGTTTTACAAAACGGTGTAACCAGCATGGGAAAGTTCTACATACAAGCATTCAAGTTTATTGGTGATTTTGATTTTGTCTATCTACACTGTCAAGTCCACCTCTGCAAAAATAATTGTATACCTGTGAGTATATATTTATAGTTCTTAACCTACTAAAGTTTTTTTTATTAGTAGTATTAGTAATTTGCATGTTGTTCTTTAACAATTTATTAAAAGGCTTATTAGACAATTATTGCATATATATAGAATTCCATGGGCCTGGTTCTGAATCAGAGGCAAAGTATATGTCATTTTGGGAAGCATCGGAAGAATGATTTACTACCTTATGCTAAAGTAAATATCTGTATGGCTTCAAGCAGGAAGCCGCACTGACAACTGTTTTGCAGTCCACAGCCGTGTCCATCATGGTTAGTAATGGCACATGCACCTGACCCATGGTGGGTATAAAAGATCTCAGAAACAGGAAATTCTAGCTGCACGCCAACAACACTCCCATAAAACATATCTCTTGAGTGCGACCATTACATTGCCACCTAGTTAACGCCAAGAAAACCCATTTCATGTAAGGAGAGATGTAGCCAACATCCCTTCAACTCCAAGGGCAAAATGTAATAGAGTGATAGTTCAGAAAATGTGAGAGTTTAGCAGTAAACTCTCACATTGGTCGAGTTTTATCTTCAAAATGGGAAAACATCTGGATAAGAGTTTAAATCGGATTTTTGAGTCTAAAAACTTGGGAGTTTGCATGTTCTAGGACTCTATTACATTGGTTGTGTTTAAAAAGTGTGAGAGTTTACTGCTAAACTGTTACATTTTCTAATCTCTCTCCCTATTACATTTTGCCCCAATCATCCCAATGTATGCAAAATTGCATACATTTGCAGTTTTCCAAGAATCCCTATTTACGGCCATATACGGAGATATATTCAACTCATAATCAGTTCCTGAGTGTATATACTATCAGAAACAATAGCATTTTATTGCAGGAAAGCACAGTAATATTTTATAGTGTTTCTACAGTGTGTGTTTTTAATCCCATGACTACAGGACATTTTAGTCTTAAAATAGAATAAACAATATAACTATAGTAGGAAAGAGTTCTAGAGCCACTCTCTGCTCTTACCAGCAAATACTTTTTGATAGCTGACTGAGTCTGAAGCAGTGATTGTAAATTTAATGTAATTGATCCTGCTTGGGGTATTTCATCAGCTTTTCAAGAAAAGGATTTACTGTGGCAAACTGATTTAAGCAGGGGGAATGGTCAAATGTCACAATTGATGCAACCAGTGTTTTGAACTTGCTGGATTGCCCCCCATCCCGTTCAATTTAAATACCCATTCAAATGGGACTGACTTATCCAACTGGCCAGCCCTTCAGGGCAATGCAGTCCTGACCAGGAAGGTGGGGCAGACTACTCAAAACAGTCTGTCCCTACTATATAGGGACAATATGGAGGTATACACTTCTGCTTGATGAAATATCTTTAAATTAAAAATTTTCACATGAATACTACTAACCACATAGTATATCAAATGCAAGGAGGTTTTAGATATATAAAATCACACAATAACCAATTTCAATTACAGTACATGCTATAAACAAGCAGATTTTGAGTACGTTGGCAGTCCCTTTACCTCTTGCCCCCACCCTGAATGCAGGATAGAGTTTTAGCAGAAATAGAGCACCTAACAGTTACAGACTTCAAGGACAAGGGACAAGATAGTGAGGAGACTGCCAAAGTGCCCAATGTATGTTGATATAGTAGTTCAATTTTCTACATTTCACTTAATGTGACTTTTTTTTGTAGTTTTCTCCTAGTACCTATCATTTCATGTTGGTATTTAATAGACATCTTGGGTAGATGCATATAGCCCACAGGTTCTCAAACTCTTTTTTCAGAACCCCAAACAGTGTATGATTTCCAGGTCTCCTCACAGATTCACAAGTGAAATAATTAGCTCTACTTGTGGATATTTTAAAATGTGTCAGTGAGTAATGACTACACTTGTGCACCTACTAGGTGACCTGGAAAATGTGAACTGTTTGAGAACCACTGATACAGCCAATCAATAACATGTTTTCATGTGATATGCTCCATTAATTTATTATTTTGTAATTATCAAGATTAGAATATTTTTTAGCTAGATGACCCCCCCAAAAAAAATAAAAACTTCCACATGTTGAAAGTCATTATTTTCTCTTACAGTCTTGTTCAAGCAGATCTAGTAGTGACACTCCAGAGATACAAGGAACTATGACTTATGGTCCTTTCAGACTTGATGGTAAGAAAAAAGATTACACATCTTGCTTTGTCTATACTGTGCTATCGAAGTTATTATTAGGACAACTACACTTAGTACTGCATAAAATCCTTTATTCGTTAGTACCATTAAGTAACTTTTCGAATGGAACAATATGGAGAGACATTTTTAAAAGCTGCAGGAAGATGGTTTGTATCACATAATAAACAATCTGATTGAAACTTACATTTTTTAGTGCCATTAATGAAAAAAAAAGAAATCTGCCACTCTTTACCACCATTACATAAAAACCATGCAAGCAACATACACCAGCAAACACAAGTAGAGGGAGAGTGGGAGAAGGTAATGAATAAACGAGGGAATTCAATTCAACGCGAGTTGAATAGCGCTGGGAGCGATCTCCCGAAGCTATTCAACTCAGTGCGCTGTGTGGTCGGAGAATGCCAGTTATCGTGCTTATCATGCCTTAACAAGGGTGTTAAGGAGCGGTAATCTGCATTTTCTGACCAAAGTGCCGGGAGCGCAGCTGTTAGCACCGCGCTATGCAAAAAACAGCTGCGTGCCCGGCACTTTGTTCGGATTTCTCATCGCATCCCCAGGGGAGTGCGAGAAGAAATCCTTAGCGTGCCCAAACAGCACGGTGAATTGAATAGCTGCGGGAGCTCCCTCCTGCGGCTATTCAACATCACATTGCATTGAATTCCCCCCAAAGAGACCAATTGTAGCAACTACTGAACCAATCTTAAACAACTAAAACTCACCCATTTGGTATCACTTCTAACAACCACTAACTCAGTTAAACTGCTGTCAGTCACCAAACCTTAACAGCACCTACATTTTAAAGCAACATAATAGTGACACAATCTGGGAAATCATTTACCAAAACCTCAGTGTTTAAAGGCTATAAGACTTAAATACTTTACATCCTTCTGTTATTCTTATAACCATCCAGAACCAGTAAGTAATTTCTACATATTTCTCCCGCACAGATTCTGAAGGTAACAGTGTCGGTAAGTTAATGTTTTAAACATTTCAAAATATTCAGATGGTCTTTTTTAGTGTAAAATAATGAAGTTTGGCTTAAAAAATGTTTTATTTGACCTTATCACTACTTTTATGTTTATTTCCAGGAAAAACAGCAGGTTTCAGTTTTATTACAATCATTGGACTGGTGGCAATTAACATGTTCTTTGTGTGAAGATCCAAATCTATTACCCTAAACCCATTCTGCAGATTGTACTGATTAATCAAACTGCATTTATGATGCAACACTGTATTTGTGGTGTAGAAATGCATAAATAAGCTAAAAAAGAATTGATTGTGTTACACACATTTTCTAAATTGCACTGTAAATATAATAAACATTGATTTTTACTGCATGTTCCTGCGTTGACTCTCTACATTATAAATAGTAATGTACCAATGATTGAACAGAAAATATCTTATTATCGTATATGATGCAGGATTTAGTTGTGTCAAGATTTTGGAAAGCACTTTAACAACACTGGATCCAGGATAGCCACTTTAAACAGTATGCAGAAACTTGGCTGGGTCCAAATATGGAAGTAGAGGGTTCATCTATTTGATCACTGTACTTTTTAGCCTTCGCAGAGATGGGCTCTTTTCAGAGCCTGTGGTCTGGTGTGTCTGCAACAATGAATACTCCAGAAAAATGCATTTTAAATAGCCATAAGGAAAGATCATTTCGAGGGGGTGGATTATGCAAAAAAAAAAAAATAGACCCCAAAATGAGTAAAGGGGATAGTTTTTTTTTATTTTAGTCTACCAAAACAAGATTTTCAATGCTTTTTGTACACGTAATACAGGACTTTCAATTGGTAGTAAATTGACGGTATATTATTTTATTTTATAGTGTAAGTATTCCTAAGAGAAAGCAGACAAAACTAGTAGAAAGATTTTTTATTCTATGATTGTTCCCTAAGTTTCTTTATACTACACAACACCATACACAAGTGCTTTATCCTTCGTCTGACATAGTAGTTATGGACTAAAATCTAAAGTATTTATTTCCATTTTAAACATGTTTTTACTCCTCTGTGGTATTACAGGTACAAATAATTTGTGAACACAAATGTTTAGTGTAAGTGTAACTATACATAACCTGTAAAGTTACAGTTAGGAGCTGATTGGTTGGTAGTTTATCTTTCTCCACTTTATCTCTCTTCAAAGGGTCTATTCGTCATCAAGGGCCTGAGGGCATGATTCAGAGCCGGACGCTCTGACAGAGCGCTCGCTCTAAATCAGGGCCGGCCCTCTTACTTTTTGGAGCAGCCTCCTGGCCGCTCGCATAGCTGTGGGTGACCACCCACAGCTATAGCAAGTGGCCAAAATGATGGTTGCGATGGTCAAGACCATCGCGACAATCGGGCTTGCGATGAGACCCTAAGGTAAGGTCCCATCTGCCGCAAGCCCTGGAGTGCTTTTGGCTCTATCAGAGCCAAAAGCACTCCCACTGACATCACTGGTGATGTCAGTGGGGCCGGCCCCAGACGGTAGGCATTCCCATGGGAATGCCTCCATCTGGGCAGCCATGCACCCAGCACACCAACCAAAGGGTGCGTGCTGTCAATCACCATCGACAACATGCCCCCTTTGGTGCGAGACCCATAACGACGGCTTGGCCATCGTTATTCGGATCTTGAGCATGCGCACGAGAGAGCAGCCTCCGTCATGCGCATGCGCACTTGGGCAACATCAACCCGCTTGCGAGCGCTGAGCGCTCGCGAGCGGGTCTGAATCAAGCCCAGAGGTCACACTTGTGTAAAGCCACTGAGGAGGCAGTGAGGAGGTGATGGAGGGATCTGCATGAATCCCTCTTCACATCCCTGGAACTAATTCCCATAGGAAGAAGCAGGGCTTCGACAACAAATGCCATCTCAGACGAGTTTGCTGAATATCAGGTGGAACTGTCAGACCCCTTATGATGAATGACATGTTACCTTAATTATGCTTAAGCTAGCATTTCTGTATGTGTAATGGGCCATTTAGTGATGATGAATGGACCCCGAAGGCTTAGTACATCTCCCCCAGAAACTGAGGATGCTACTTTGAAAGTTGGAAATGTGTAACAGGATGATGGGGTTCATTGTGTATCTGACACTAATAGGGATGTTGATTAATGTTTTGGACAAGAAGAACTTAAAGAAGAAGAAAAATTCAGGAGGATGTTGTTAGTGTTGAAGTCACCCAACAATGGCAGCACTTGCCAGACATGACCGTGATAAGAAGCACATTGTCATATCTGGGCAAAAGACCACAAAAGCAACCTCTTCCGTGTAGAATTGTTTTCCCAAAATCTTGACAACATTTGTCAAGGCATCTGTGATATTTATAGTGCCAAAGTAAGTAGTGGTAGGGATGTTAACCATTTAGGCACCTCCCTGTTACATCATTTACAGCAAGTTCATGCAAGTAGTTTATCAAAATCTGGAAAGTCATCTATAATAACAAGCAGTCCAGCATCAGCTTCCAGCAGCATGGATAGATAGCAGCACATTAAATTTTCACCACCAACACCTTCATCATCAACCTCCTTATTAGCAGTAGAAGGTAGGCCTCCTGTATTCAATTTGCAAAGGCAAACTGACTCCCCTAATGCAATCTACAATTATCATCCTTCTGCACTAGGGCTGCTGATGCTGGGGGAGAATATTTGTCGCAGAATGGGACCAAAAAGAAGACTAGTAGTTTTAAACAACAATTGTCTATGAAACAATCATTAACAAGATGCACCAATATGATAGCCACCATCCTTTAATGTTAGCATTATATCTGCGTGCAAAGTCCTAGATCAATGCATCTGATTATAGCAGATTAGTTGTGGTCAAGTGTCTGTGCTACAAAATTCCACCTCTATTCTATTTTTCCAGAACACCTGTACCAGGATGGTAAACAAAAGTTAATATTAGCCTAGAAAATGCCATTGTATTGATATGTGGAAAAACGTTACTAGTCAAACTAAAGATTACATGACTGTGACAGCCCACTGGGTAGGTACATCAATTTCAGCAACAGTATCTAATACATAATGCCAGCTCATTTACATACAGGCTAATTCTCTGTATCACTGGCTATACCAAAAAGCATATGGGTATCAATGTTGGAGAAAAATTTGGGGATATGATAGCAAAAGGGTTTACAAGTCTAATATTTTACTCAGGATTTTTCATTTCTGAAAATGGAACTAAAATTTTAGAACATTATGATTGGGTAGCAGGTTTTGTCCTTACAATAACCTTAGTGGTTCAGAATTTCTTTAAAAATGAAAGCTTCATGCAGGAGATGCTGACTGTTGTCCATACCATTTCTGGGCATTTTTGGCATTCAGCAACCACATGTAGAACATTGCAGCAGCTGTAAGAACAATTAAATCTGCCATGCCACAAACTGAAGCAAGAGCGAGGTAGTAACCAGGTGGAATTCCAAACTTTTTATTCTTCAGCGACTGGAGGGATTGCAACAAACCCTCAAGATATATACATCAAGCAATGATATAGGAAGAGGCAGAACATGTTACCTTACTGCAGCACACTGGAGAATACTCTTGATTTTATGCAAGCTACTGAAACCTTTTGAAATTGTAAACTATGTAGTGAGTTCAGATACTGCCGGCCTGTCAGGTCATACCCTTAATTAAACCACTGGAAAAGCAGATAGAGAAGCTGAAGGAGGAGATGAAACTAAAATATTCCTCTAAGAATGGTGGACTTTTAGAAGTTCTTTATTTGCTTTACCAGGACCAAGGTATTTGCAAAAGCTTACAATTGGATCACTATATTTTGACATCCATGTTAGATCCTGGGTTTAATTCCCATGTAATGTCTCCTGAATGACATCCCTCAGTGGCAGTGGGTGTAGGGTTTATGATAAATAGTTAATAGAACTGTTTTTACAGGTGCCTACAAGTCCTAGCTAACTGACAAACTGTTCATGAGTGACAGGTTACTCCAGTTCATTGTCATTGAAATGAATTGGGAGGAGTCTGAAACCCCTATCATGAATCTGGTTCTAAGATACTATCATCTCTAACTGCTGTCTTTGGTCAAGCTCATCACTCACTTGAGTCTGAGTGACATGAGTCTGATAGAGAGTTAATAAAAAACAACCACCTGGTCTATTTACAGCAATGATTCTACTCTACCATTATCTTTCCAAGTCACTGTGAATTTATCAAATATGTCTGCCTCCACAGAATTTAACTCAGGAGCAAAAGACTCCAAATAGGAAGTTTCTGATCTTTGTACATCTACAGTTAATGCCCAGTTATTACCCAAATAATAACCTTTAAAAAGGGAAAAAGAAGAAATAAGACTCTTGATTGGGGGCACACTTATGTAATAATGATGTGATTAAAACTTAGCTTTTAATAAGCAACACTAAAATAAGTAGAAAAAGATTTTTGTTTTCAAAACTAGAAAAAATGCAAAGAAGGAAAAAAATTATGATAGTTGCTTATGTGGGTTAATGTCCCATCAAGCAGTGCCATATTGGCAAGGTGAAATATTTTTTGCGTATATACACACTGTGAAAAAACTGATAACTATACTGTTGTGCTGCATATTCAGCACCAGATAATAATAATGATGGAGAAAGTATTAATAACAATTGTGTCAATTTCTCCTAGAACAATGAACTCGGAATATTAATGCTGTGAATAATTAAACACTTGTTTTAAGACATATTAGGAAAGGATGTAGCAATCTCAAGCAATGATATATAATCATATAATTTTTTTATGACTATGGGCCAAATGTAATAGGGTGTCAGTTTTAGCAACAGTACAAACTCGCAACTTCTTGCATTTTTTTAAAGGTGCAAATTTGTACTATTACTCGCAAATTCAATAGCCTGCAAACTTTTCAGCTCAAAGCTACTACATTTGCGAGTTTTAGTTCACCTCAATTAACCTTGTGGTTACATCAGTAGATACAATGTCGCAGTTCCCACCATAGACTTCGATTGAGAATTCTCTCCATTGAAGTCTATGGAGAAGACAGGCTGACTGCACCGCACATAGCCAATCAGCAAGCAGCTCTGACGGAGATGCCCGCTGATTGTCTGGTGGCTCCCACACTTGTGCTCCAGCCATTCATGCGGAGTAAAAGTATGTGTAGACACATACCTTTACTCAGTCCGGCTTGGTTTCAGTATTGCTATTTGTTTTTTAATTTTAATTTCTTGATGCCTACGTGGAATGAAGAGGATGTGACCTGCGCATAGCAGAGGTGAGTATGGATTTTTATTATAGGTACCCCTATGGATTACTATGGATACTAGGTGAGTATATGTGAGTGTGAGTGTAAGTGTGAGTGTGCAGGTATGTTGGAATAAACTTTTATATTCACGGTGTGTGTTGTGTTTTTTATGTATTTCTTTGGCTGTGGAACTACAAGTACCAGTGGGCCCGTAATGCCCTGCATGCTGGTATTTCTGGTTCTCCAAATACCACCATATGGGGGGAGGCTTGCTGGGACATGTATTACCACATATAAAGACAATTTTTAAACCACTATTTTACACTACACTAAAACACTATCAACCCGGCACCCACTGCCCTAGGGTGCTGGGATAGCCCGGGCTATCGGTCTAGGCCTGTGGTGCCCTGGAGAGGGGGACCCCTTAATTGGGGGGTCCCCAACTCCCCAGGGATCCCTGGCCCGGGATGACTAGCAGTCAGGGGTAATGCTTTCGCCGGGGAAACCGGTGAAAGGTTTTCCCTGGCAGTGGCATTACCTCCCCACTAGAAAGAGTCTGGTGCTGGTTATGGAATTTACAGGGGATCCCTACTCATTTTGTCCCCTGTTTTTCAATAACCAGCACTGGCTCTGCAAAGCCCTGTGCTGGTTTTAACTATACAGGGGACCCCTATGCATTTTGTCCCCTTTATTTTTAGAACCAGGACAGGCTTTATAATGCCCGGGGCTGGTTATGCTTTGTGGGGAGGGCTGCACATTATTTTTTTAAAACCTTTTACATAAGTACCCACAGAAGCTTGCACATATCTCATGGATATGTGCATGTTTCTGTGTTAATCTGACCTGCTCAGGATATACTCACTATCTTGAAGTAGGTCTATTATTTGGAGTCTTCTGGTTATCTTGTTTTGTGAGTCTAAAACAGACACCCTATTACATTGGGCGAGTTGATTGTTTTCAATGTGAAAACATCTGGATGACAGTTTTTAGTAAAACTGAAAAAATGTGAGTTCTATTGAACTGACACCCTATTACATTGGAGAGTTGTGAAAAAATTTGAGTTTAAAACAAAATTCGCAATTTACCAAAACAGACACCCTGTTACATTTGGCCCTATATGTCCAGACAAATTGCTGTAGTATGACTCCTGCACAAAAAAGGGAGCTCCCTGCTGCCAGGTTAAGTAAATAGATTAGATGGTTATAGGGCAAAGAGACTGTCTGTAAGTTCTCTTTAATCAGGTGTTGAGATAATGTTAGCTGGGTCTCAACCTATTTATGCTTTTACTACAGCAAATAGAGATAATAGCCCAATCATAGAGGATACATTTGAATCAAATGGTAACAGTAAATATTGTTTTGCTCAGTGTTAGTATCCTGTAATGCTCAGTTGATACAATTTACCTGATTACACAGATGCATTTTTCTTCTTTTGAAACTAAAAATCTTTTTCTACTTATTTTAGTGTTGCTTATTACAAAGATAAGTTTTAATCACATCATTATTACATAGCTGTACCGCCAAACAAGAGTCTTCTTTCTTTTTTTCCCTTTTTGAATGTTGAAATTTTGACTCAGGGGAGCACCGCCAACCTTCTATAATTAACAGCAATCAGCATATACAATAATAGTATTTGGCAATAGGGATATCTGCCTCCCAACCTCTGCCGCTCAATTAGGGTCCATATACAGGTGTGTCCACATGCACCTTTCTGAAAACTGTGCCATGGCTCTCAATTTGGCATGACATCAATTCTCATATATTGTCGTGCAGTGCTATCTGCGATGCAGCAAAGGTGCAATTCATACTTTCACCACTGGGTGGCCAGTGCATCATGTATTGTAGCACTTAATAGTGTTCAACCTATGTAGCAAAGATACAGTAGTGGTCTCCTTTGGATTGTAATAGAGTTTTGAACAGTAATTATTTTAAGGTGCAATATGCATTTGCATCTAAATTACTGTACTAGCCACTGAAACACTGTACTAGCACCAAAAAAAACTCACTAGGAAACTGTCATCAGTTCCTCAAAAGACTGATTCTGTACTTCCCATCCACCAGTATTGTGGTGTAGTGGTAAAGTCACTGCATATCACACTTGGCAGTTAGGGTTTGAATCCCAGTGTAAACATTATTTTTTTTTGCTCCAAAAATAAATTTATATAATTCAATAATATAATAATATCAATAATATTATTGCAATAACAAAAAAAAATTTTCAGAATAATTTCATATTTCATCTAGAGGCTGTGGGGATCTGAGTCATCGAGGACAGCATGTGTGTGTGGTGATTTCTTAGTGTAGAAATTTCCCCCTGAAAATATGGCTCGATATTTCATATACAGTACTGGTACTAGATATACATTATAATTCAAAGACTGGCCATCAGTAATTTACAGTATGTTAATGTCCTTTTACAGATTAACCCATTGCTTGTCTCAACACAGAGGGGGGAGGAGTAATTCATTTGTAAAGGCTGCACATTTTCCACAGACAACAAATCAAGTTTTCATTTGCTCTCCCCCTGTGTTTTGTGTTGTTACTACTCACTAATGTTGCCCTTTTTGTATTGAGACACTTTTGTACTTTTGGCCCATCCCTTCCTCCCAAAATAGTACTTAATTTACATGGTTATATTGTACATTATTTGACCAGTAATGTAGCTAGAAGAAGTATACACAGTATGTCAGTTGCGCTCTCTCTCTCTCATGTGTGCTGACCATCGTGTTTTGGTTTTGGATTTTTTCTTAAAATATCATAACAGTTAAAATCACATAAAATGGGCCTGTTTTTGTTCCTTCAGTATTATTAACCTCAACAACATCTATTTCCAGTCATTTTCAATCAATTTTGACCACCTCACAATATTATTTTTTCATCTAGTTAAGGCCAAAAGGTTGCATCCAGCTAGCTGGCTGACTACGCTAAGTGATACAGTGGACGGCACTAATATGTGGCAGTTCAGCTTCCAAGTTCCAACATGGATAGTGTGTTATACAGTGTGGGTTGGATACACCAATAGTGCTCTTACTATGACAGCAGTGTCAGCAGAGCAGGGTTGCTGACGGTTTCCTCAGTATATGGAACGGCAGTGCTGTGGTGCTGGCAGTATCCTCAGTGAAAGGTATTGGCATTGTAAGCAGAGCGGGGGTGACAGCAGTGTCTAAAGAGCAGGTTTGCTGGCTGTGTCGGCAGTGCAGGGGTTGCTGACGGTGTCCTCAGTACATGGAATGGCAGTGCTGTGGTGCTGGCAGTGTCCTCCGTGAAGGGTACTGGAGATGTCAGCAGTGCTGGGGTGCCAGTGGTATCTTCAGTGTAGGTTTGCTGACTGTGTCGGCAGTGCAGGGGTTGCTGATGGTGTCCTCAGTACATGGAATGGCAGTGCTATGGTGCTGGCAGTATCCACAGTGCAGGGTACTGGCAGTGTAAGCACAGAAACAGACAAATCTCAGGTGCACAACTCCAAATCACTAATAATATATATAAATGCAATACAATTTTGCAATCAATAGAGGTTTTTAGCATAATCATGGCCAAGGTTATGGGCCTACCCACCATATCCAGGTAACCTCTTTCGGGTAGGTCCCTAACATACTAAGGTTCAAATCCAGAGCGCAGGACCCCCCAAAACCGGCCCAGCTAAGCCGCTACAGGGCACCACCATAGTAAGAAAAGTGCAGTGAAAAGAGATAGTTAGGAGCAGCTGCATATAAAGAATGGAAATAAAAAAGTGAGGAACATATATATTAGACACACAGTGAAGGGTTAAAATGTGTTATAAAGGAAAATGTGTTATAATGCAGTGCCCTGAGACAGACAAACCAACGCAATCCAGGGGGACCCATGCCCCAAAAATGAACCAAAATTGCACTACAGCATATAACTTGTAGGACTTACCTAGAATTGTGCCTAATACAGTGTGCATATACATTACCATACTCCATGCTTTTAAACCAATAAGGAAGGGTGTTAGTCCAGAATGAGGGCGTCTCCTTTCCCTCAGATATGCAATAAAGCACATTAAATGGAGTATATGGAAAAGATTTCTGGACTGCACAACCTGACTATATATGTAATGGGAGGTGCTACCTGATGAGACTAATTGCAGGCACAGAAACAGACAAATCTCAGGTGCACAACTGTATTAGGCACAATTCTAGGTAAGTCCTACAAGTTATATGCTGTAGTGCAATTTTGGTTCATTTTTGGGGCATGGGTCCCCCTGGATTGCGTTGGTTGGTCTGTCTCAGGGCACTGCATTATAACACATTTTCCTTTATAACACATTTTAACCCTTCACTGTGTGTCTAATATATATGTACCTCACTTTTTTATTTCCATTCTTTATATGCAGCTGCTCCTAACTATCTCTTTTCACTGCACTTTTCTTACTATGGTGGTGCCCTGGGGTGGCTTAGCTGGGCCGGTTTTGGGGGGTCCTGCGCTCTGGATTTGAACCTTAGTATGTTAGGGACCTACCCGAAAGAGGTTACCTGGATATGGTGGGTAGGCCCATAACCTTGGCCATGATTATGCTAAAAACCTCTATTGATTGCAAAATTTTATTGCATTTATATATATTATTAGTGATTTGGAGCTGTGCTCCTGAGATTTGTCTGTTTCTGTGCCTGCAATTAGTCTCATCAGGTAGCACCTCCCATTACATATATAGTCAGGTTGTGCAGTCCAGAAATCTTTTGCATATACTGGCAGTGTAAGCAGTGCTGGGGTGGCAGTGGTATCTTCGTTGCAGGTTTGCTGGCTATGTCTGCAGTGCAGGGGTTGCTGACGGTGTCCTCAGTACATGGAATGGCAGTTATGTGGTGCTGGCAGTGACCTCAGTGTAGGGTGCTGGTGACGTAGGCAGTGCCAGTGGTGTCGGCAGTGCAGGGGTTGCTGATGGTGTCCTCAGTATATGGAATGGCAGTGGTATGGTGCTGGCAGTATCCACAGTGCAGGGTACTGGCAGTGTAAGCAGTGCTGGGGTGCCAATGGTATCTTCGGTGCAGGTTTGCTGGCTATGTCAGCAGTGCAGGGGTTGCTGATGGTGTCCTCAGTATATGGAATGGCAGTGCTGTAGTGCTGGCAGTGTCCTCAGTGAAGGGTACTGGTGATGTTGGCAGTGCTGGGGTGCCAGTGGTATCTTTGGTGCAGGTTTGCTGGCTGTATCAGCAGTGCAGGGGTTGCTGACGGTGTCCTCAGTAAATGGAATGGCAGTGCTGCGGTGCTGGCAGTGTCCTTAGTGAAGGGTACTGGTGATGTCGGCAGTGCTGTGGTGCCAGTGATATCTTCGGTGCATGTTTGCTGGCTGTGTCGGCAGTGCAGGGGTTGCTGACAGCGTTCTCAGTGCATGGAATTGCAGTGCTGCGGTGCTGGCAGTTTCCTCAGTGTAGGGTACGGGCGATGTAGGCTGTGCCCGTGGTATCTTTTATGCAGGTTTGCTGGCTGTTTTGGCAGTGCAGGGATTGCATGCAGTGTTCTAAGCACATGGAATGGCAGTGCTTTGCTGAAGGCATTTTCCTCAGTGAAGGGTACCAGCGATGTCGGCAGTGCGGAGGTGCCAGTGGTGTACTCAGTGCAGGTTTGCTGACTGTGTTGGTAGTGCAGGGGTGTTCTCAATGCAGGGTGCTGACAATGTCAGCAGAGCAGGGGTGCCAGGGGTGGCCTCAGTGCATGTTTGCTGACTGTGTAGGCAGTGCAGGGGTTGCTGGCAGTGTTCTAAGTACATGGAATAGCAGTGCTGTGGTGCTGGCAGCGTCCTCAGTGTAGTGTACTGTTGATGTAGGCAGTGCCAGTGGTGCCAGTGGTATCTTTGGTGCAGGTTTGCTGGCTGTGTAGGCAGTGCAGGGGTTGCTGGCAGTGTCCTCAGTACATGGAATGGCAGTGCTGTGGTGCTGGCAGTGTCCTCAATGTAGTGTACTGGCAATGTAGGCAGTGCCAGTGGTGTCTTTAGTGCAGGTTTGCTGCTATGTCAGCAGTGCAGGGGTTGCTGATGGTGTCCTCAGTACTAGGACTGGCAGTGCTATGGTGCTGGCAGTATCCACAGTGCATGGTACTGGCAGTGTAAGCAGTGCTGGGGTGGCAGTGGTATCTTCGGTGCAGGTTTGCTGGCTATGTCAGCAGTGCCGGGGTTGCTGACGGTGTCCTCAGTACATGGAATGGCAGTGCTGTGGTGCTGGCAGTGTCCTCAGTGAAGGGTACTGGCGGTGTAAGCAGTGCTGGGGTGCCAGTGGTATCTTCGGTGCAGGTTTGCTGGCTATGTCGGCAGTGCAGGGGTTGCTGACGGTGTCCTCAGTACATGGAATGGCAGTGCTGTGGTGCTGGCAGTGTCCCCAGTGAAGGGTACTGGAGATGTCAGCAGTGCTGGGGTGCCAGTGGTATCTTCGGTGTAGGTTTGCTGACTGTCGGCTGTGCAGGGGTTGCTGATGGTGTCCTCAGTACATGGAATGGCAGTGCTATGGTGCTGGCAGTATCCACAGTGGAGGGTACTGGCAGTGTAAGCACAGAAACAGACAAATCTCAGGTGCACAACTCCAAATCACTAATAATATATATTAATGCAATAAAATTTTGCAATCAATAGAGGTTTTTAGCATAATCATGGCCAAAGTTATGGGCCTACCCACCATATCCAGGTAACCTCTTTCGGGTAGGTCCCTAACATACTAAGGTTCAAATCCAGAGCGCAGGACCCCCCAAAACCGGCCCAGCTAAGCCGCCCCAGGGCACCACCATAGTAAGAAAAGTGCAGTAAAAAGAGATAATTAGGAGCAGCTGCATATAAAGAATGGAAATAAAAAAGTGAGGTACATATATATTAGACACACAGTGAAGGGTTAAAATGTGTTATAAAGGAAAATGTGTTATAATGCAGTGCCCTGAGACAGACCAACCAACGCAATCCAGGGGGACCCATGCACCAAAAATGAACCAAAATTGCACTACAGCATATAACTTGTAGGACTTACCTAGAATTGTGCCTAATACAGTGTGCATATACATTACCATACTCCATGCTTTTAAACCAATAAGGAAGGGTGCTAGTCCAGAATGAGGGCGTCTCCTTTCCCTCAGATGTGCAATAAAGCACATTAAATGGAGTATATGGAAAAGATTTCTGGACTGCACAACCTGACTATATATGTAATGGGAGGTGCTACCTGATGAGACTAATTGCAGGCACAGAAACAGACAAATCTCAGCTGCACAACTGTATTAGGCACAATTCTAGGTAAGTCCTACAAGTTATATGCTGTAGTGCAATTTTGGATCATTTTTGGGGCTTGGGTCCCCCTGGATTGCGTTGGTTGGTCTGTCTCAGGGCACTGCATTATAACACATTTTCCTTTTTAACACATTTTAACCCTTCACTGTGTGTCTAATATATATGTACCTCACTTTTTTATATCCATTCTTTATATGCAGCTGCTCCTAACTATCTCTTTTCACTGCACTTTTCTTACTATGGTGGTGCCCTGGGCCGGCTTAGCTGGGCCAGTATTGGGGGGTCCTGCGCTCTGGATTTGAACCTTAGTATGTTAGGGACCTAACCGAAATAGATTACCTGGATATGGTGGGTAGGCCCATAACCTTGGCCATGATTATGCTAAAAACCTCTATTGATTGCAAAATTTTATTGCATTTATATATATTATTAGTGATTTGGAGTTGTGCACCTGAGATTTGTCTGTTTCTGTGCCTGCAATTAGTCTCATCAGGTAGCACCTCCCATTACATATATAGTCAGGTTGTTCAGTCCAGAAATCTTTTCCATATTCTCCATTTAATGTGCTTTATTGCACATCTGAGGGAAAGGAGACGCCCTCATTCTGGACTAGCACCCTTCCTTATTGGTTTAAAAGCATGGGATATGGTAATGTATATGCACACTGTATTAGGCACAATTCTAGGTAAGTCCTACAAGTTATATGCTGTAGTGCAATTTTGGTTCATTTTTGGGGCATGGGTCCCCCTGGATTGCGTTGGTTGGTCTGTCTCAGGGCACTGCATTATAACACATTTTCCTTTTTAACACATTTTAACCCTTCACTGTGTGCCTAATATATATGTACCTCACTTTTTTATTTCCATTCTTTATATGCAGCTGCTCCTAACTATCTCTTTTCACTGCACTTTTCTTACTATGGTGGTGCCCTGGGGTGGCTTAGCTGTGCCGGTTTTGGGGGGTCCTGCGTTCTGGATTTGAACCTTAGTATGTTAGGGACCTACCCGAAAGAGGTTACCTGGATATGGTGGGTAGGCCCATAACCTTGGCCATGATTATGCTAAAAACCTCTATTGATTGCAAAATTGTATTGCATTTATATATATTATTAGTGATTTGGAGTTGTGCACCTGAGATTTGTCTGTTTCTGTGCCTGCAATTAGTCTCAGCAGGTAGCACCTCCCATTACATATATAGTCAGGTTGTGCAGTCCAGAAATATTTTGCATATACTGGCAGTGTAAGCAGTGCAGGGGTGGCAGTGGTATCTTCATTGCAGGTTTGCTGGCTATGTCTGCAGTGCAGGGGTTGCTGACGGTGTCCTCAGTACATGGAATGGCAGTTATGTGGTGCTGGCAGTGTCCTCAGTGTAGGGTACTGGTGACGTAGGCAGTGCCAGTGGTGTCGGCAGTGCAGGGGTTGCTGATGGTGTCCTCAGTATATGGAATGGCAGTGCTATGGTGCTGGCAGTATCCACACTGCAGGGTACTGGCAGTGTAAGCAGTGCTGGGGTGCCAATGGTTTCTTCGGTGCAGGTTTGCTGGCTATGTCAGCAGTGCAGGGGTTCCTGATGGTGTCCTCAGTATATAGAATGGCAGTGCTGTAGTGCTGGCAGTGTCCTCAGTGAAGGGTACTGGTGATGTTGGCAGTGCTGGAGTGCCAGTGGTATCTTTGGTGCAGGTTTGCTGGCTGTATCAGCAGTGCAGGGGTTGCTGACGGTGTCCTCAGTAAATGGAATGCCAGTGCTGCGGTGCTGGCAGTGTCCTCAGTGAAGGGTACTGGTGATGTCGGCAGTGCTGTGGTGCCAGTGGTATCTTCGGTGCATGTTTGCTGGCTGTGTCGGCAGTGCAGGGGTTGCTGACAGCGTTCTCAGTGCATGGAATTGCAGTGCTGCGGTGCTGGCAGTTTCCTCAGTGTAGGGTACGGGCGATGTAGGCTGTGCCCGTGGTATCTTTTATGCAGGTTTGCTGGCTGTTTCGGCAGTGCAGCGATTGCATGCAGTGTTCTAAGTACATGGAATGGCAGTGCTTTGCTGAAGGCAGTGTCCTCAGTGAAGGGTACCAGCGATGTCGGCAGTGCGGAGGTGCCAGTGGTGTACTCAGTGCAGGTTTGCTGACTGTATTGGCAGTGCAGGGGTGTTCTCAATGCAGGGTTCTGACAATGTCGGCAGAGCAGGGGTGCCAGGGGTGGCCTCAGTGCAGGTTTGCTGACTGTGTAGGCAGTGCAGGGGTTGCTGGCAGTGTTCTAAGTACATGGAATAGCAGTGCTGTGGTGCTGGCAGCGTCCTCAGTGTAGTATACTGTTGATGTAGGCAGTGCCAGTGGTATCTTTGGTGCAGGTTTGCTGGCAGTGTAGGCAGTGCAGGGGTTGCTGGCAGTGTCCTCAGTACATGGAATGGCAGTGCTGTGGTGCTGGCAGTGTCCTCAATGTAGTGTACTGGCAATGTAGGCAGTGCCAGTGGTGTCTTTAGTGCAGGTTTGCTGCTATGTCAGCTGTGCAGGGGTTTCAGACGGTGTCCTCAGTACATGGAATGGCTGTGCTATTGTGCTGGCAATATCCACAGTGCAGGGTACTGGCGGTGTAAGCAGTGCTGGGGTGCCAGTGGTATCTTTTTGCCGGTTTGCTGGCTATGTCGGCAGTGCAGGGGTTGCTGACGGTGTCCTCAGTACATGGAATGGCAGTGCTGTGGTGCTGGCAGTGTCCTCAGTGAAGGGTACTGGAGATGTCAGCAGTGCTAGGGTGCCAGTGGTATCTTCGGTGTAGGTTTGCTGACTGTGTCGGCAGTGCAGGGGTTGCTGATGGTGTCCTCAGTACATGGAATGGCAGTGCTATGGTGCTGGCAGTATCCACAGTGCAGGGTACTGGCAGTGTAAGCACAGAAACAGACAAATCTCAGGTGCACAACTCCAAATCACTAATAATATATATAAATGCAATAAAATTTTGCAATCAATAGAGGTTTTTAGCATAATCATGGCCAAGGTTATGGGCCTACCCACCATATCCAGGTAACCTCTTTCGGGTAGGTCCCTAACATACTAAGGTTCAAATCCAGAGTGCAGGACCCTCCAAAACCGGCCCAGCTAAGCCACCCCAGGGCACCACCATAGTAAGAAAAGTGCAGTAAAAAGAGATAATTAGGAGCAGCTGCATATAAAGAATGGAAATAAAAAAGTGAGGTACATATATATTAGACACACAGTGAAGGGTTAAAATGTGTTATAAAGGAAAAAAGTGTTATAATGCAGTGCCCTGAGACAGACCAACCAACGCAATCCAGGGGGACCCATGCACCAAAAATGAACCAAAATTGCACTACAGCATTTTATCTTGTAGGACTTATCTAGAATTGTGCCTAATACAGTGTGCATATACATTACCATACTCCATGCTATTAAACCAATAAGGAAGGGTGCTCGTCCAGAATGAGGGCGTCTCCTTTCCCTCAGATGTGCAATAAAGCACATTAAATGGAGTATATGGAAAAGATTTCTGGACTGAACAACCTGACTATATATGTAATGGGAGGTGCTACCTGATGAGACTAATTGCAGGCACAGAAACAGACAAATCTCAGGTGCACAACTGTATTAGGCACAATTCTAGGTAAGTCCTACAAGTTATATGCTGTAGTGCAATTTTGGTTCATTTTTGGTGCATGGGTCCCCCTGGATTGCGTTGGTTGGTCTGTCTCAGGGCACTGCATTATAACACATTTTCCTTTATAACACATTTTAACCCTTCACTGTGTGTCTAATATATATGTACCTCACTTTTTTATTTCCATTCTTTATATGCAGCTGCTCCTAACTATCTCTTTTCACTGCACTTTTCTTACTATGGTGGTGCCCTGGGGCGGCTTAGCTGGGCCGGTTTTGGGGTGTCCTGCGCTCTGGATTTGAACCTTAGTATGTTAGGGACCTACCCGAAAGAGGTTACCTGGATATGGTGGGTAGGCCCATAACCTTGGCCATGATTATGCTAAAAACCTCTATTGATTGCAAAATTTTATTGCATTTATATATATTATTAGTGATTTGGAGCTGTGCTCCTGAGATTTGTCTGTTTCTGTGCCTGCAATTAGTCTCATCAGGTAGCACCTCCCATTACATTTATAGTCAGGTTGTGCAGTCCAGAAAACTTTTGCATATACTGGCAGTGTAAGCAGTGCTGGGGTGGCAGTGGTATCTTCATTGCAGGTTTGCTGGCTATGTCTGCAGTGCAGGGGTTGCTGACGGTGTCCTCAGTACATGGAATGGCAGTTATGTGGTGCTGGCAGTGTCCTCAGTGTAGGGTACTGGCGACATAGGCAGTGCCAGTGGTGTCGGCAGTGCAGGGGTTGCTGATGGTGTCCTCAGTATATGGAATGGCAGTGCTATGGTGCTGGCAGTATCCACAGTGCAGGGTACTTGCAGTGTAAGCAGTGCTGGGGTGCCAATGGTATCTTCGGTGCAGGTTTGCTGGCTATGTCAGCAGTGCAGGGGATGCTGATGGTGTCCTCAGTATATGGAATGGCAGTGCTGTAGTGCAGGCAGTGTCTTCAGTGAAGGGTACTGGTGATGTTGGCAGTGCTGGGGTGCCAGTGGTATCTTTGGTGCAGGTTTGCTGGCTGTATCAGCAGTGCAGGGGTTGCTGACGGTGTCCTCAGTACATGGAATGGCAGTGCTGTGGTGCTGGCAGTATCCACAGTGCAGTGTACTGGCAGTGTAAGCACAGAAACAGACAAATCTCAGGTGCACAACTCCAAATCTCTAATAATATATATAAATGCAATAAAATTTTGCAATCAATAGAGGTTTTTAGCATAATCATGGCCAAGGTTATGGGTCTACCCACCATATCCAGGTAACCTCTTTCGGGTAGGTCCCTAACATACTAATGTTCAAATCCAGAGCGCAGGACCCCCAAAAACCGGCCCAGCTAAGCCGCCCCAGGGCACCACCATAGTAAGAAAAGTGCATTGAAAAGAAATAGTTAGGAGCAGCTGCATATAAAGAATGGAAATAAAAAAGTGAGGTACATATATATTAGACACACAGTGAAGGGTTAAAATGTGTTATAAAGGAAAATGTGTTATAATGCAGTGCCCTGAGACAGACCAACCAACGCAATCCAGGGGGACCCATGCCCCAAAAATTAACCAAAATTGCACTACAGCATATAACTTGTAGGACTTACCTAGAATTGTGCCAAATACAGTGTGCATATACATTACCATACTCCATGCTTTTAAACCAATAAGGAAGGGTGCTAGTCCAGAATGAGGGCGTCTCCTTTCCATCAGATGTGCAATAAAGCACATTAAATGGAGTATATGGAAAAGATTTCTGGACGGCACAACCTGACTATATATGTAATGGGAGGTGCTACCTGATGAGACTAATTGCAGGCACAGAAACAGACAAATCTCAGCAGCACAACTCCAAATCACTAATAATATATATAAATGCAATAAAATTTTGCAATCAATAGAGGTTTTTAGCATAATCATGGCCAAGGTTATGGGCCTACCCACCATATCCATGTAACCTCTTTCGGGTAGGTCCCTAACATACTAAGGTTCAAATCCAGAGCGCAGGACCCCACAAAACCGGCCCAGCTAAGCCGCCCCAGGGCACCACCATAGTAAGAAAAGTGCAGTGAAAAGAGATAGTTAGGAGCAGCTGCATATAAAGAATGGAAATAAAAAAGTGAGGTACATATATATTAGACACACAGTGAAGGGTTAAAATGTGTTATAAAGGAAAATGTGTTATAATGCAGTGCCCTGAGACAGACCAACCAACGCAATCCAGGGGGACCCATGCACCAAAAATGAACCAAAATTGCACTACAGCATATATCTTGTAGGACTTACCTAGAATTGTGCCTAATACAGTGTGCATATACATTACCATACTCCATGCTTTTAAACCAATAGGGAAGGGTGCTAGTCCAGAATGAGGGCGTCTCCTTTCCCTCTGATGTGCAATAAAGCACATTAAATGGAGTATATGGAAAAGATTTCTGGACTGCACAACCTGACTATATATGTAATGGGAGGTGCTACCTGATGAGACTAATTGCAGGCACAGAAACAGACAAATCTCAGGTGCACAACTGTATTAGGCACAATTCTAGGTAAGTCCTACAAGTTTTATGCTGTAGTGCAATTTTGGTTCATTTTTGGGGCATGGGTCCCCCTGGATTGCGTTGGTTGGTCTGTCTCAGGGCACTGCATTATAACACATTTTCCTTTATAACACATTTTAACCCTTCACTGTGTGTCTAATATATTTGTACCTCACTTTTTTATTTCCATTCTTTATATGCAGCTGCTCCTAACTATCTCTTTTCACTGCACTTTTCTTACTATGGTGGTGCCCTGGGGCGGCTTAGCAGGGCCGGTTTTGGGGGGTCCTGCGCTCTGGATTTGAACCTTAGTATGTTAGGGACCTACCCGAAAGAGGTTACCTGGATATGGTGGGTAGGCCCATAACCTTGGCCATGATTATGCTAAAAACCTCTATTGATTGCAAAATTTTATTGCATTTATATATATTATTAGTGATTTGGAGTTGTGCCCCTGAGATTTGTCTGTTTCTGTGCCTGCAATTAGTCTCATCAGGTAGCACCTCCCATTACATTTATAGTCAGGTTGTGCAGCCTAGAAATCTTTTGCATAAATTGGCAGTGTAAGCAGTGCTGGGGTGGCAGTGGTATCTTCGTTGCAGGTTTGCTGGCTATGTCTGCAGTGCAGGGGTTGCTGACGGTGTCCTCAGTACATGGAATGGCAGTTATGTGGTGCTGGCAGTGTCCTCAGTGTAGGGTACTGGCGACGTAGGCAGTGCCAGTGGTGTCGGCAGTGCTGGGGTTGCTGATGGTGTCCTCAGTATATGGAATGGCAGTGCTATGGTGCTGGCAGTATCCACAGTGCAGGGTACTGGCAGTGTAAGCAGTGCTGGGGTGCCAATGGTATCTTAGGTGCAGGTTTGCTGGCTATGTCAGCAGTGCAGGGGTTGCTGATGGTGTCCTCAGTATATGGAATGGCAGTGCTGTAGTGCTAGCAGTGTCCTCAGTGAAGGGTACTGGTGATGTCGGCAGTGCTGTTGTGCCAGTGGTATCTTCAGTGCATGTGTGCTGGCTGTGTCAGCAGTGCAGGGGTTGCTGACAGCATTCTCAGTGCATGGAATGGCAGTGCTGCGGTGCTGGCAGTTTCCTCAGTGTAGGGTACGGGCGATGTAGGCTGTGCCCGTGGTATCTTTTATGCAGGTTTACTGGCTGTTTCGGCAGTGCAAGGATAGCATGCAGTGTTCTAAGTACATGGAATGGCAGTGCTTTGCTGAAGGCAGTGTCCTCAGTGAAGGGTACCAGCGATGTCGGCAGTGCGGAGGAGCCAGTGGTGTACTCAGTGCAGGTTTGCTGACTGTGTTGGCAGTGCAGGGGTGTTCTCAATGCAGGGTGCTGACAATGTCGGAAGAGCAGGGGTGCCAGGGGTGGCCTCAGTGCCGGTTTGCTGACTGTGTAGGCAGTGCAGGGGTTGCTGGCAGCGTTCTAAGTACATGGAATTGCAGTGCTGTGGTGCTGGCAGCGTCCTCAGTGTAGTGTACTGTTGATGTAGGCAGTGCCAGTGGTATCTTTGGTGCAGGTTTGCTGGCTGTGTAGGCAGTGCAGGGGTTGCTGGCAGTGTCCTCAGTACATGGAATTGCAGTGCTGTGGTGCTGGCAGTGTCCTCAATGTAGTGTACTGGCAATGTAGGCAGTTCCAGTGGTGTCTTTAGTGCAGGTTTGCTGCTATGTCAGCAGTGCAGGGGTTGCTGATGGTGTCCTCAGTACATGGACTATCAGTGCTATGGTGCTGGCAGTATCCACAGTGCATGGTACTGGCAGTGTAAGCAGTGCTGGGGTGGCAGTGGTATCTTCGGTGCAGGTTTGCTGGCTATGTCAGCAGTGCTGGGGTTGCTGACGGTGTCATCAGTACATGGAATGGCAGGGCTGTGGTGCTTGCAGTGTCCTCAGTGAAGGGTACTATCGGTGTAAGCAGTGCTGGGGTGCCAGTGGTATCTTCGGTGCAGGTTTGCTGGCTATGTCAGCAGGGCAGGGATTGCGGACGGTGTCCTCAGTACAAGGAATGGCAGTGCTGCAGTGCTGGCAGCGTCCTCAGTGAAGTGTACTGGTGATGTCAGCAGTGCTGGGGTGCCAGTGGTATCTTTGGTGCAGGTTTGCTGCCTGTGTCGGCAGTGCAGGGGTTGCTGACAGCGTTCTCAGTGCATGGAATTGCAGTGCTGTGGTGCTGGCTTTGTCCTCTGTGTAGGGTACTGGCAATGTAGGCAGTGAAAGTGGTATCTTTTGTGCAGGTTTGCTGGCTGTGTCAGCAGTGCAGGGGTTGCTGGCAGTGTTCTAAGTACATGGAATGGCAGTGCTGTGGTGAAGGCAGTGTCCTCACTGAAGGGTACCAGTGATGTCTGTAGTGCGGAGGTGCCAGTGGTGTCCTCAGTGCAGGTTTGCTGACTGTGTTGGCAGTGCAGGGGTGTTCTCAATGCAGGATGCTGGCAATGTCGACAGAGCAGGGGTGCCAGAGGTGGCCTCAGTGCAGGTTTGCTGACTGTGTAGGCAGTGCAGGGGTTGCTGGCAGTGTTCTAAGTACATGGAATGGCAGTGCTGTGGTGCTGGCAGCGTCCTCAGTGTTGTGTACTGGTGATTTGGGCATTGCCAGTGGTGCCAGTGGTATCTTTGGTGCAGGTTTCCTGATTGTGTAGGTAGTGCAGGGGTTGCTGGCAGTGTCCTCAGTATATGGAATGGCAGTGCTGTGGTGCTGGCAGTGTCCTCAGTGTAGTGTTCTGGTGAAGTAGGCAGTGCCAGTGGAGCCAGTGGTAACTTCGGTGCAAGTTTGGTGGCTGTGTCGGCAGTGCAGGGGTTGCTCATGGTGTCCTCAGTACATGGAATGGCAGTGCAGTGCTGCTGGCAGTGTCCTCAGTGTAGGGTACTGGATATGTAGGCAGTGCCAGTGGTGTCTGCAGTGCAGGTTTGCTGACTGTGTCGGCATTGCAGGGGTTGCTGATGGTGTCCTCAGTATATGGAATGGCAGTGCTATGGTGCTGGCAGTATTCATAATGCAGGGTACTGGCAGTGTAAGCAGAGCTGGGGTGCCAATGGCATCTTTAGTGCAGGTTTTCTGGCTGTGTCGACAGTGCAGGGGTTGCTAACGGTGTCCTCAGTACATGGAATGGCAGTGCTGTGGTGCTGGCAGTGTCCTCAGTGAAGGGTACTGTTGATGTCAGCAGTGCTGGGGTGCCAGTGGTATCTTCGGTGTAGGTTTGCTGACTGTGTCGGCAGTGCAGGGGTTGCTGATGGTGTCCTCAGTACATGGAATGGCTGTGCTATGGTGCTGGCAGTATCCACAGTGCAGGGTACTGGCAGTGTAAGCAGTGCTGGGGTGGCAGTGGTATCTTCGTTGCAGATTTGCTGGCTATGTCATCAGTGCCGTGGTTTGCTGACGGTGTCCTCAGTACATGGAATGGCAGTGATGTGGTGCTGGCAGTGTCCTCAGTGTAGGGTACTGGCGATGTAGGCAGTGCAAGTGGTGTCTGTAGTGCAGGTTTGCTGACTGTATCGGCAGTGCAGGGGTTGCTGATGGTATCCTCAGTATATGGAATGGCAGTGCTATGGTGCTGGCAGTATCCACAGTGCAGGGTACTGGCAGTGTAAGCAGTGCTGGGGTGCCAATGGTATCTTTGGTGCAGGTTTGCTGGCTGTGTCAGCAGTGCAGGGGTTGCTGACAGTGTCCTCAGTTAATGGAATGGCAGTGCTGCGGTGCTGGCAGTGTCCTCAGTGAATGGTACTGGTGATGTCGGCCGTGCTGTGGTGCCAGTGGTATCTTCGGTGTATGTTTGCTGGCTGTGTCGGCAGAGCAGGGGTTGCTGACAGCGTTCTCAGTGCATGGAATTGCAGTGCTGCGGTGCTGGCAGTGTCCTCAGTGTAGGGTACTGGCGATGTAGGCAGTGCCAGTGGTATCTTTTATGCAGGTTTGCTGGCTGTTTCGGCAGTGCAGGGGTTGCTGGCAGTGTTCTAAGTACATGGAATGGCAGTGCTTTGCTGAAGGCAGTGTCCTCAGTGAAGGGTACCAGTGAAGTCAGCAGTGCGGATGTGCCAGTGGTGTACTCAGTGCAGGTTTGCTGACTGTGTTGGCAGTGCAGGGGTGTTCTCAATGCAGGGTGCTGGCAATGTCGGCAGAGCAGGGGTGCCAGGGGTGGCCTCAGTGCAGGTTTGCTGATTGTGTAGGCAGTGCAGGGGTTGCTGGCAGTGTTCTAAGTACATGGAATGGCAGTGCTGTGGTGCTGGCAGCATCCTCAGTGTAGTGTACTGGCGATGTAGGCAGTGCCAGTGGTGCCAGTGGTATCTTTGGTGCAGGTTTGCTGGCTGTGTAGGCAGTGCAGGGGTTGCTGGCAGTGTCCTCAGTACATGGAATGGCAGTGCTTTGGTGCTGGCAGTGTCCTCAGTGAAGTGTACTGGCAATGTAGGCAGTGCCAGTGGTGTCTTTAATGCAGGTTTGCTGGCTATGTAAACAGTGCAGGGGTTGCTGAT
Organism: Taudactylus pleione; assembly: GCA_031769625.1. Classification (NCBI taxonomy): domain Eukaryota; kingdom Metazoa; phylum Chordata; class Amphibia; order Anura; family Myobatrachidae; genus Taudactylus; species Taudactylus pleione. The sequence goes on from JAUIMM010000031.1 coordinate 948,536, forward strand.
GATGTACTCAGTACATGGAATGGCTGTGCTATGGTGCTGGCAGTATCCACAATGCAGGGTACTGGCAGTGTAAGCAGTACTGGGGTGGCAGTGGTATCTTCAGTGCAGGTTTGCTGGCTATGTCAGCAGTGCAGGGGTTGCTTACGGTGTCCTCAGTACATGGAATGGCAGTGCTGTGGTGCTGGCAGTGTCCTCTGTGATGGGTACTGGCGGTGTAAGCAGTGCTGGGGAGCCAGTGGTATCTTCGGTGAAGGTTTGCTGGCTATGTCAGCAGGGCATGGATTGCTGACGGTGTCCTCAGGACATGGAATGGCAGTGCTATGGTGCTGGCAGTATCCACAGTGCAGGGTACTGGCGGTGTAAGCAGTGCTGGGGTGCCAATGGTATCTTCGGTGCAGGTTTGCTGGCTATGTCAGCAGTGCAGGGGTTGCTAATGGTGTCCCCAGTACATGGAATGGCAGTGCTGCAGTGCTGGCAGTGTCCTCAGTGAAGGGTACTGGTGATGTCAGCAGTGCTGGGGTGCCACTGGTATCTTTGATGCAGGATTGCTGGCTGTGTCAGCAGTGCAGGGTTGCTGACGGTGTCCTCAGTACATGGAATGGCAATGCTGCTGTGCTGGCAGTATCCTTAGTGTAGTGTACTGGCAATGTAGGCAGTGCCAGTGGTGTCTTTAGTGCAGGTTTGCTGGCTGTGTCGGCAGTGCAGGGGTTGCTGACGGTGTCCTCAGTACATGGAATGGCAGTGCTGTGGTGATGGCAGTGTCCTCAGTGATGGGTACTGGAGATGTCAGCAGTGCTGGGGTGCCAGTGGTATCTTCGGTGTAGGTTTGCTGACTGTGTCGGCAGTGCAGGGGTTGCTGATGGTGTCCGCAGTACATGGAATGGCAGTGCTATGGTGCTGGCAGTATCCACAGTGCAGGGTACTGGCAGTGTAAGCAGTGCTGGGGTGGCAGTGGTATCTTCGTTGCAGGTTCGCTGGCTATGTCAGCAGTGCAGGGGTTGCTGACGGTGTCCTCAGTACATGGAATGGCAGTGATGTGGTGCTGGCAGTGTCCTCAGTGTAGGGTACTGGGGATGTAGGCAGTGCCAGTGGTGTCTGTAGTGCAGGTTTGCTGACTGTGTCGGCAGTGAAGGGGTTTCCGGTGGTGTCCTCAGTATATGGAATGGCAGTGCTATGGTGCTGGCAGTATCCACAATGCAGGGTACTGGCAGTGTAAGCAGTACTGGGGTGGCAGTGGTATCTTCGGTGCAGGTTTGCTGGCTATGTCAGCAGTGCAGGGGTTGCTGATGGTGTCCTCAGTACATGGAATGGCAGTGCTGTGGTGCTGGCAGTGTCCTCTGTGATGGGTACTGGCGGTGTAAGCAGTGCTGGGGAGCCAGTGGTATCTTCGGTGAAGGTTTGCTGGCTATGTCAGCAGGGCAGGGATTGCTGACGGTGTCCTCAGGAAATGGAATGGCAGTGCTATGGTGCTGGCAGTATCCACAGTGCAGGGTACTGGCGGTGTAAGCAGTGCTGGGGTGCCAGTGGTATCTTCGGTGCAGGTTTGCTGGCTATGTCAGCAGTGCAGGGGTTGCTAACGGTGTCCCCAGTACATGGAATGGCAGTGCTGCAGTGCTGGCAGTGTCCTCAGTGAAGGGTACTGGTGATGTCAGCAGTGCTGGGGTGCCACTGGTATCTTTGATGCAGGATTGCTGGCTGTGTCAGCAGTGCAGGGTTGCTGACGGTGTCCTCAGTACATGGAATGGCAATGCTGCGGTGCTGGCAGTGTCCTTAGTGTAGTGTACTGGCAATGTAGGCAGTGCCAGTGGTGTCTTTAGTGCAGGTTTGCTGGCTGTGTCGGCAGTGCAGGGGTTGCTGACGGTGTCTACAGTACATGGAATGGCAGTGCTGTGGTGATGGCAGTGTCCTCAGTGATGAGTACTGGAGATGTCAGCAGTGCTGGGGTGCCAGTGGTATCTTCGGTGTAGGTTTGCTGACTGTGTCGGCAGTGCAGGGGTTGCTGATGGTGTCCTCAGTACATGGAATGGCAGTGCTATGGTGCTGGCAGTATCCACAGTGCAGGGTACTGGCAGTGTAAGCAGTGCTGGGGTGGCAGTGGTATCTTCGTTGCAGGTTCGCTGGCTATGTCAGCAGTGCAGGGGTTGCTGACGGTGTCCTCAGTACATGGAATGGCAGTGATGTGGTGCTGGCAGTGTCCTCAGTGTAGGGTACTGGGGATGTAGGCAGTGCCAGTGGTGTCTGTAGTGCAGGTTTGCTGACTGTGTCGGCAGTGCAGGGGTTGCTGATGGTGTCCTCAGTACATGGAATGGTAGTGTTATGGTGCTGGCAGTATCCACATTGCAGGGTACTGGTAGTGTAAGCAGTGCTGGGGTGGCAGTGGTATCTTTGTTGCAGGTTTGCTGGCTATGTCAGCAGTGCAGAGGTTGCTGACGGTGTCCTCAGTACATGGAATGGCAGTGCTGTGGTGCTGGCAAGTGTCCTCAGTGTAGGGTACTGGCGATGTAGGCAGTGCCAGTGGTGTCTGTAGTGCAGGTTTGCTGACTGTGTCGGCAGTGAAGGGGTTTCCGATGGTGTCCTCAGTATATGGAATGGCAGTGCTATGGTGCTGGCAGTATCCACAGTGCAGGGTACTGGCAGTGTAAGCAGTGCTGGGGTGCCAATGGAATCTTCGGTGCAGGTTTGCTGGCTGTTTTGGCAGTGCAGGGATTGCTGGCAGTGTTCTAAGTACATGGAATGGCAGTGCTTTGCTGAAGGCAGTGTCCTCAGTGAAGGGTACCAGCGATGTCAGCAGTGCGGAGGTGCCAGTGGTGTACTCAGTGCAGGTTTGCTGACTGTGTTGGCAGTGCAGGGGTGTTCTCAATGCATGGTGCTGACAATGTCGGCAGAGCAGGGGTGCCTGGGGTGGCCTCAGTGCTGGTTTGCTGACTGTGTAGGCAGTGCAGGGGTTGCTGGCAGTGTTCTAAGTACATGGAATGGCAGTGCTGTGGTGCTGGCAGCGTCCTCAGTGTAGTGTACTGGTGATGTAGGCAGTGCCAGTGGTGCCAGTGGTATCTTTGGTGCAGGTTTGCTGGCTGTGTAGGCAGTGCTGTGGTGCTGGCAGCGTCCTCAGTGTAGTGTAATGGCAATGTAGGCAGTACCAGTGGTGCCAGTGGTATCTTTGGTGCAGGTTTGCAGGCTGTGTAGGCAGTGCAAGGGTTGCTGGCAGTGTCCTCAGTATATGGAATGGCAGTGCTGTGGTGCTGGCAGTGTCCTCAGTGTAGTGTGCTGGCAATGTAGGCAGTGCCAGTGGTGTCTTTAATGCAGGTTTGCTGACTGTGTCGGCAGTGCAGGGGTTGCTGATGGTGTCCTCAGTATATGGAATGGCAGTGCTATGGTGCTGGCAGTATCCACAGTGCAGGGTACTGGCAGTGTAAGCAGTACTGGGGTGCCAATGGTATCTTTGGTGCAGGTTTGCTGGCTATGACAACAGTGCAGGGGTTGCTGACGGTGTCCTCATTAAATGGAATGGCAGTGCTGCGGTGCTGGCAATGTCCTCAGTGAAGGGTACTGGTGATGTCGGTAGTGCTGTGGTGCCAGTGGTATCTTCGGTGCATGTTTGCTGGCTGTGTCAGCAGTGCAGGGGTTGCTGATGGTGTCCTCAGTACATGGAATGGCAGTGCTATGGTGCTGGCAGTATCCACAGTGCAGGGTACTGGCAGTGTAAGCAGTGCTGGGGTGGCAGTGGTATCTTCGGTGCAGGTTTGCTGGCTATGTCAGCAGTGCAGGGGTTGCTGATGGTGTCCTCAGTACATGGAATGGCAGTGCTGTAGTGCTGGCAGTGTCCTCAGTGACGGGTACTGGTGGTGTAAGCAGTGCTGGGGTGCCAGTGGTATCTTCGGTGCAGGTTTGCTGGCTATGTCAGCAGGGCAGGGATTGCTGATGGTGTCCTCAGTACATGGAATGGCAGTGCTGTGGTGCTGGCAGTATCCACAGTGCAGGGTACTGGTGGTGTAAGCAGTGCTGGGGTGCCAGTGGTATCTTCAGTGCATTTTTGCTGGCTATGTCAGCAGTGCAGGGGTTGCTGACGGTGTCCTCAGTACATGGAATGGCAGTGCTGCAATGCTGGCAGTGTCCTCAGTGAAGGGTACTGGTGATGTCAGCAGTGCTGGGGTGCCACTGTTATCTTTTATGCAGGTTTTCAGGCTGTGTCAGTAGTGCAGGGTTTGCTGACGGTGTCCTCAGTACATGGAATGGCAGTGCTGCGCTGCTAGCAGTGTTCTCAGTGAAGGGTACTGGTGATGTCGGCAGTGTTGGGGTGCCAGTGGTATCTTTGGTGCATTTTTGTTGGCTGTGTCGGCAATGCAGGGGTTGATGATGGTGTCCTCAGTAAATGGATTGGCAGTGCTATGGTGCCTGCAGAATCCACAGTGCAGGGTACTGGCAGTGTTAGCAGTGAAGGGGTGCCAGTGGTGGCCTCAGTGCAGGTTTGCTGACTGTGTAGGCAGTGCAGGGGTGGCTGGCAGTGTTCTAAGTACATGGAATGGCAGTGCTGTGGTGCTTGCAGCGTCCTCAGATTTGTGTACTGGCGATGTGGGCAGTGCCAGTGGTGTCAGTGGTATCTTTGGTGCAGGTTTGCTGACTGTGTAGGTAGTGCAGGGGTTGCTGGCAGTCTCCTCAGTACATGGAATTGCAGTGCTGTGGTGCTGGCAGTGTCCTCAGTGCAGTGTACTGGTGATGCAGGCAGTGCCAGTGGTGCCAGTGGTATCTTCGGTGCATGTTTGGTGGCTGTGTCTGCAGTGCAGGGGTTGCTGATGGTGTCCTCAGTACATGCAATGGCAGTGCAGTGGTGCTGGCAGTGTCCTCAGTGTAGTGTACTGGCAATGCAGGCAGTGCCAGTGGTGTCTTTAGTGCAGGTTTGCTGGCTATGTCAGCAGTGCAGGGGATGCTGATGGTGTCCTCAGTACATGGAACGGCAGTGCTATTGTGCTGGCAGTATCCACAGTGCAGGGTACTGGCAGTGTAAGCAGTGCTGGGGTGGCAGTGGTATCTTCGGTGCAGGTTTGCTGGCTATGTCAGCAGTGCAGGGGTTGCTGACGGTGTCCTCAGTACATGGAATGGCAGTGCTGTGGTGCTGGCAGTATCCTCAGTGAAGGGTACTGGTGGTGTAAGCAGTGCTGGGGTACCAGTGGTATCTTCGGTGCAGGTTTGCTGGCTATGTCAGCAGGGCAGGGATTGCTAACGGTGTCCTCAGTACATGGAATTGCAGTGCTATGGTGCTGGCAGTATCCACAGTGCAGGGTACTGGTGATGTCAGCAGTGCTGGGGTGCCACTGGTATCTTTGATGCAGGTTTGCTGGCTGAGTCAGCAGTGCACGGTTTGCTGACGGTGTCCTCAGTACATGGAATGGCAGTGCTGCGGTGCTAGCAGTGTTCTCAGTGAAGGGTACTGGTGATGTCGGCAGTGTTGGGGTGCCAGTGGTATCTTTGGTGCATTTTTGTTGGCTGTGTCGGCAATGCAGGGGTTGATGATGGTGTCCTCAGTACATGGAATGGCAGTGCTATGGTGCCTGCAGAATCCACAGTGCAGGGTACTGGCAGTGTTAGCAGTGAAGGGGTGCCAGTGGTATCTTCGGTGCAGGTTTGCTGGCTATGTCAGCAGTGCAGGGGTTGCTGACGGTGTCCTCAGTACATGGAATGGCAGTACTGTGGTGCTGGCAGTGTCCTCAGTGTAGGGTACTGTCGATGTAGGCAGTGCCAGTGGTGTCTGTAGTGCAGGTTTGCTGACTGTGTTGGCAGTGCAGGGGTTGCTGACGGTGTCCTCAGTACATGGAATGGCAGTGCTATGGTGCTGGCAGTATCCACAGTGCAGGGTACTGGCGGTGTAAGCAGTGCTGGGGTGGCAGTGGTATCTTCGGTGCAGGTTTGCTGGCTATGTCAGCAGTGCAGGATTTGCTGACGGTGTCCTCAGTACATGGAATGGCAGTGCTGCGCTGCTGGCAGTGTCCTCAGTGTAGTGTTCTGGTGATGTAGGCAGTGCCAGTGGTGGCAGTGGTATCTTCGGTGCAGGTTTGCTGACAGTGTCGGCAGTGCAGGGGTTGCTGGCAGTGTTTTAAGTACATGGAATGGCAGTGCTGTGGTGTAGGCAGTGTCCTCAGTTAAGGGTATCAGCGATGTCGGCTGTGCGGAGGTTCCAGTGGTGTCCTCAGTGCCGGTTTGCTGACTGTGTAGGCAGTGCAGGGGTTGTTGGCAGTGTTCTAAGTACATGGAAAGGCAGTGTTGTGGTGCTGGCAGTGTCCTCAGTGTAGTGTACTAGCGATGTAGGCAGTGCCAGTGGTATCTTGGGTGCAGGTTTGCTGACTGTGTAGGCAGTGTAGGGGTTGCTGGTAGTGTCCTCAGTACATGGATTAGCAGTGCTGTGATGCTGGCAATGTCCTCAGTGTAGTGTACCTGCAATGTAGGCAGGGCCTGTGGTGTCTTTAGTGCAGGTTTGCTGGCTGTGTCAGCAGTGCAGGGGTTGCTGTCGGTGTCATCAGTACATGGAATGGCAGTGCTGTGGTGCTGGCAGTGTCCTCAGTTTAGTGTACTGTCGATGTCAGCAGTGCCAGTGGTGTCTTTAGTGCTGGTTTGCTGGCTATGTCGGCAGTGCAGGGGTTGCTGACGGTGTCCTCAGTACATGGAATGGCAGTGCTGTGGTGCTGGCAGTGTCCTCAGTGTAGTGTGCTGGCGATGTAGGCAGTGCCAGTGGTGTCATTAGTGCTGGTTTGCTGGCTGTGTCAGTAGTGCAGGGGATGCTGACGGTGTCCTTAGTACATGAAATGGCAGTGCTGCCATGCTGGCAGTGTCCTCAGTGAAGGGTACTGGCGATGTTAGCAGTGCTGGGGTGCCAGTGGTATCTTCGTTGCAGGTTTGCTGCCTGTGTCAGCAGTGCAGGGGTTGCTGATGGTGTCCTCTTTACATGGAATGGCAGTGCTGCGGTGCTGGCAGTTTCCTCAGTGTAGGGTACTGGCGATGTAGGCATTGCCAGTGGTGTCTTTTGTGCAGGTTTGCTGGCTATGTTGTCAGTGCAGGGGTTGCTGGCAATGTTCTAAGTACATGGAATGGCAGTGCTGTAGTGAATGCAGTGTCCTCATTGCAGGGTGCTGGCAATGTCGGCAGAGTAGGGGTGCCAGCGGTTGCCTCAGTGCAGATTTGATGACTGTGTTGGCAGTGCAGAGGTGTTCTCAATGTAGGGTTCCGATGGTGTTGGCAGTGCAGGGGAGCCAGCAGTGTCCTCAGTGCATGTGTGCTGACAGTGTCGGCAGTGCAGGGGTGCTGGTGGTGTCCTCAGTGTGGAAGTGCCAGCAGTGTCGGCAGTGTGGGGGTCACTAATGGTGTCCTCAGTACATGGTGCAGCAGTGCAGGGGTGCCAGCTGTGTCAGCAGCGAGGGTGCAGGCGGTGTCACGCAGCGGGTGATGATGGGCACCATCTTCTTTTGCTTCCTGTGTGCATATTAAATGGGCTTATATGAATTTGCAGCTATATCACTGTACTAGCCACTGAAACACTGTACTAGCACCCAAAAAACTGTCACTAGGAAACTGTCATCAGTTCCTGAAAAGACAGATTCTGTACTTCCCATCCACCAGTATTGTGGCATAGTGGTAAAGTCACTGCACATCACACTTGGCAGTTAGGGTTTGAATCCCAGTGTAAACATTTATTTTTTTGCTCCAAAAATAAATTTATATAATTCAATAATATAATAATATCAATAATATTATTGTAATAATAATACAATTTTTTGGAATAATATCATATTTCATCTAGAGTCTGTAAACACCGTGTACACTATGTGGGGATCTGAGTCAGTGAGGACGGCATGTGTGTGTAGTGATTTCTTAGTGTAGAAATTACCCCCTGAAAATATGGCTCCATATTTTATATACAATACTGGTTCTAGATATACATTATAATTCCAAAACTGCCCATCAGTAATTTACAGTGTGTTCATGTCCTTTTTCAGAATAACCCTGCCCATTGTTTGTCTTAAAACAGAGGGGGAGGGAGGAGGAATTCATTTGTAAAGGCTGCACTTTTTACACAGACAACAAATCAAATTTTCATTAGCCCTCCCCTGAGTGTTGTTACTACACATTAATGTTGCCCTTTGTGTCTAGAGACACTTTTGTACATTCAGTCCCTCCCCTCCTCCCAAAATTGTACTCATTTTCCATGGTTATATTGTACATTCATTGACCAGTAATGTAGCTAAATGTTTTGTTTTCCAATTTGTTATTACAGTAAAGTATACACAATATGTCAGTTGCTATATATATATATATATATATATATATATACACATACAGTGTATATATATATATATATATATATATATATAAACTTGATAGCCCCCCCACATTTGTTGCCCAGGAACCCCCACAGACCTAAATTTGGCCCCGGGTGAGGGTTGCACACTGACCCACCACTGCGGTGTTCATAGAGGGGAAAGGAGGAGAAGGAGGTGAGCTGCTGCTGTTACACTGTTGTGGGTGGGGTAGTAGGGCACACAGAGCCAGTGATGCTGTTATCAGGTATGGGGGGAGGGGCAGAGCTGCTTGAAGTGTGTGCACTATAAAGTACATAAAAAGACAACATTGAAAGAACTGTACCAATGTTTTTAACATTAATTACAAAACATTGTTTAGTCCTAAACATTGGTTCTGAAATCCGATGTCTCCAATGGTGGTAGGACTGCGCATGCACAGGAGGTTTACTGAGCACGTCCAGCCCTCTGACTGTGAGTCCGCTTGCAGTGTCTCCCGGCCATAGCCTGATTGACAGGTAGCGGTCTTTTGGAGATGGAGCTGGGCTATTCCCTGGCAGTGTTCCCGGAAACAGGGGTGTGTTGCCCCATTTTTCAAGGAAGGGCGAGGGCAGAGTCCATATGGGTGCACGCAGACTTTCTGGCCTTGCAAGTTGCCAGGACCCGGCCAGGCTGTGGGAAGTTTTAGCTCCCGCAGCCTGGCCTAAGGAACATCGGCCACCATCAGTCGCAATTGTTCTGATGGTGACACCAGGCTGCGGCCTCATTCGCAGAGCTGAGATCATGCAAATGCAGAGAGGAGGTGTACGATACCTCCTTCTGCATTCGCATTTTAAATTAACAGAATTGCAGAGTCTCTTGTGTGCGCTTATGTGCGGCTCTGCAATTCCATCCAGGCCCTTTGTGTCATTATATTTACCTCAAAATGATGACAACAAAAGGAAACAATCAAAGGCCCCCATTTATTAACTAGTTTTATCACCAAAACAAGTGACAAATGTCACTGTGTATGACAAATGTTGCTCCAGCCAATCAGCCCCCAACTGTCACTTTTCTAACAGTTGACAGTTGGGAGCTGATTGGCTGGAGCACCATTTATCATACACAGTGAAATGTTTAACTCATTCTGGTGATAAAACTTGTTAATAAATGAGACCCATAGTGTAGTATTTTAAAATTATTGTTGATCCACCCAATGTGAGGGATTATTTATATCTGAAAAATAGGTGTTGATAGAACAGTCCCATCCACCTGATGTTCAAGGTACATACATCTTGATATATTTAAAGCAAACACCTCTTATTACCCCTTCAGGTTTTAAGGTTACCTTATAATTTTCTTCACATAAAGAGGATTCAACAGCATACAGTAGATTTCAAAAAAATCCTTTATTGCAACTCCAACAGATGATTTCCAGATGATAATTCATGTACTAACATAAAAGTAAATAGAGGTACAGTACATACTGTGCATCCGGAAAGTATTCACAGCATGTCACTTTTTTCACATTTTGTTATGTTACAGCCTTATTCCAAAACGGAATAAATTAAATTTTCTCCTCAAAATTCTACACCAAATACCCCATAATGACAACATTTAAAAAGTTTTTTTTTTAGATTTGTTAAAATTTAATTAAAAAAAAACTAAAAAATCACATGTACATAAGTACTTACAACCTTTGCTCAATACTTTGTTGAAGCACTTTTGACAGCAATTACAGCTTCAAGTCTTTTTGAATATGATGCCACAAGCTTGGCACACATATCTTTGGGCAGTTTTGCCCATTCCTCGTTGCAGCACCTCTCAAGCTCCATCAGGTTGGATGGGAAGCGACGATGCACAGTCATTTTCAGATCTCTTCAGAGATGTTCAATCGGATTCAAGTCTGGGCTCTGGCTGGCCACTCAAGGACATTCACAGAGTTGTCCTGAAGCAACTCCTTTGATATCTTGGCTGTGTGCCTAGGGTCGTTAGGTCAAGAGTGCTCTGGAGAAGGTTTTCATCCAGGATGTCTCTGTACACTGCTGCATGAATTTTTCCCTCTATCCTGACTAGTCTCCCAGTTCCTGCTGCTTGAAAACATCCCCACAGCATGATGCTGCCACCACCATGCTTCACTGTAGGGATGGCATTGGCCTGGCGATGAGCCGTGCCTGGATTCCTCCAAATAGAACACCTGGCATTCTTGCCAAAGAGTTCAATCTTTGTCTCTCATGGTCTGAGAGTCCTTCAGGTGCATTTTGGCAAATTCCAGGTGGGCTATCATGTGCTTTTTACTAAGGAGTGGCTTCCATCTGGCCACTCTACCATACAGGCCTGATTGGTGGATTGCGGCAGAGATGGTTATCCTTCTGGAAGGTTCTTATCTCTCCACAGAGGAATGATGTAGCTTTGACAGAGTGACCATCAGGTTCTTGGTCACCTCCCTGACTAGGGCCCTTCTCTCCCGATCGCTCAGTTTAGATGGACGGCCAACTCTAGGAAGAGTCCTGGTGGTTCCAAACTTCTTCCATTTAAGGACGATGGAGGCCACTGTGCTCATTGGGACCTTCTAAGCAGCAGATATTTTCTGTACCCTTCACTAGATTTGTGGCTTGAGACAATCCTGTCTTGGAGGTCTACAGACAATTCCTTGGACTTCATGCTTGTTTTGTGCTCTGATATGCACTTTCAAGTGTGGGACCTTATATAAACAGGTGTATGCCTTTCAAAATCATGTCCAATCAGTTGAATTTACCACAGGTGAACTCCAATTAAGCTGTAGGAACATCTCAAGGATGATCAGTGGAAAGAGGATGCACGTGAGCTCAATTTTGAACTTCATGACAAAGGCCATGAATACTTATGTATATGTGATATATTAGTTTTTTTTTTTTTATTAAATTTGCAAAAATCTCAAAAAAACTTTTTACATGTCATTATGGGGTATTGTGTGTAGAATTTTGAGGACAAAAATAAATTTATTCCATTTTGAAGTATGGCTGTAACATAACAAAATGTTGAAAAAGTGATTCGCTGTGAATACTTTCCGGATGCACTGTAGCATAATACTGCTTCAAACAGCTATTTTATTAAAAATATTACAGATAAAAAACAGGACCTCTATATTTAATAAGTCCTAAAAAAAAAAAACACTAAGACTTGTTTGAATGAGGATGGCTACCATTCCACTGCCAGGGACCTCCCGCGCTCTGCCTCCAAAATGCCACAGCATGTCAATCTGGCTGAAGCCGGGAGACACTGCAAGCGGACTCAGAGCCAGAGGGCTGCACATGTACACTCCAAGCAGTTCTCCCCCTCCCCCTATCCCTGATAACAGCATCACTGGCTCTGTGTGCCCCTTTCCCCGACCCATAGCAGTGTAATGGTTCATACACATGTAGCGATCTGCCAGCAATACAATATCGCTGGCAGATCATACTGCACACTGCCTGCTGTGTTGGATGATCTATATAGATCATCCAACACACCAATAACTTGCCAGCAAATATAGCGACCCGCGATCAGCAGGTTGTGCAGCTGCTGGGCGATGGGTGATATTGCTATCATCCATACGTGCCTGCATATTGCTGGTTGAAGGTAAGTTGGTAGGGTACATTAAAAAAGGATGATTTGATAGATAATGGTAATGATAATGATATCGATATCATTTAAATTGTCCTTTTAAATTGCTACATGTATTCACCTTTACAGCAGCAGCTCTCCTCCTCCTTCCCCCTCTATGAACAGAGCAGCAGTGGCTCTGTGTGCCCCCCTCACCCATAGACACCACTGGCACTGCTGACATTGCCAGTACCCTTCACTGAGGACACTGCCAGCACTACAGCACTGCCATCCCATGTACTGCAGTCACTGTCAGCAACCCCCGCACTGCCGACACTGCCGGTACCCGTCACTGAGGACACTGCCAGCACTGCAGCACTGCCATCCCATGTACTGAGGACACCGTCAGCAATCCCTGCACTGCCGACACACCCAGCAAACCTGCTCTGAAGATACTGCTGGCACCCCCACAATACCGACACCTCCTTTACCGGTCACTGAGGACACTGCCAGCACTGCAGCACTGCCATCCCAGTATTCATATACAGTACTGGTTCTAGATATACATTATAATTCAAAAACTGGCCATCAGTAATTTACAGTGTGTTCATGTCCTTTTTCAGAATAACCCTGCCCATTGTTTGCCTCAACATAGAAGGGGAGGGAGGAGGAATTCATTTGTAAAGGCTGCACTTTTTACACAGACAACAAATCAAGTTTTCATTAGCCCTCCCCCTGTGTGTTTGTTACTACTCATTCATGTTGCCCTTTGTGTCTAGAGACACTTTTGTACTTTCAGTCCATCCCTTCCTCCCAAATCTGTACTCATTTTCCATGGTTATATTGCACATTCATTGTCCAGTAACGTATCTGGAAGCACAATGTTTTGTTTTCCACTTTGTTATTACAGTAAAGTATAAACAGTATGTCAGTCAGTTGCTATATATATATATATATATATATATAGAGAGAGAGAGAGAGAGATGTGCTCCTACCATCATGTTTTGGTTTTGGATCTGGATCTCCCCTGGTTTTGGATCTGAAACTGGTTTTGGATTTTTTTCCTTGGTGTTTTGTGTTTTGGTTTTGGATCTGGATATTTTCTTAAAATATCATAAAAACAGTTAAAATCACAATATGGGCTTGCTTTTGTTCCTACAGTATTATTAACCTCAATAACATTTATTTACAGTAATTTCCAATCAATTTTGACCACCTCACAATATTATATTTTTCATCTTGTTAAGGCCAAAAGGTTGCATCCAGCTAGCTGGCTGACTAAGCTAAGTGACACAGTGGGCGACACTAACATGTGGCAGTGCATCTTCCAATTTCCAACATGGATACAGTGTGTTATACAGTATGGGTTGGATACACCAATAGTGCACATACTGTGACAGCAATGTTGTCATAGCAGGGTTGCTGATGGTTTCCTCAGTACATGGAATGGCAGTGCATTGGTGTTGGCAGTGTCCTCAGTGAAGGGTACTGATGATGTTGGCAGTGCCAGTGGTGTCTTTACTGCAGGTTTGCTGGCTGCATCGTCATTGTAGGGGTTGCTGATGGTGTCCTCAGCATGTGGTTTGGCCATGCTGCGGTGCTGACAGATTCCTCAGTGTTGGGTACCAGCAATATTGGCAGTGCAGGGGTGCCAGCAGTGTCCTCAGTGCAGGTTTGCTGACTGTGTTGGCAGTACAGGGGTGTTCTTAATGCAGGGTGCTGGCGATGTCGGCAGAGCAGGGGTGCCAGTAGTGTCCTAAGTGTATATTTGCTGGCTGTGTCGGCAGTGCAGGGGTTGCTAGGGATGTCCTCAGTACATGGAATGACAGTGCTGTGGTGCTGGCAGTGTCCTCAGTGAAGGGTACCGGGAGTGTTGGCAATGCAAGGGTGCCAGCAGTGTCCTCAGTGCAGGTTTGCTGACTGTGTTGGCAGTGTAGGGGTGTTCTCAATGCAAGTTGATGGCAATTTTGGCAGAGCTGGGGTGCCAGCGGTGTCCTCAGTGCATGATTTCTGACAGTGTCGGCAGTGCAGGGATGCTGGTGGTGTCCACAGTGTGGGAGTGCCGGCAGTGTCGGCAATGTGGAGGTTGCTGACTGTGTCCTCAGTATGTGGGGCAGCAGTGCAGCAGTGTCAGCAGTGGTGGTGTCAGCAGCGGGGAATGCTGCCAATGGGGTGCCGGTAGTGTCGGCAGCGGGGGTGCAGGTGGTGTAGGGCACCATCTTCTTTTGCTTCCTGTGTGCATATTAAATGGGCTTAATGCTGATTGGCTGAGAGCTGTGATGGAAGGCTCTCTCAGCCAATCAGCGTTAAGCCCGCTCAATACAAAACCTCGTGACCCCTCAACCTTGCGACCCAAGAGTGGGATCGCGAGGTTTTGCCTCGGGTTAGGGATCTGGGGCAGGCAGAGCGATCCAAGAACCCTCTATGAGTCGGTGCACTTTTTCGACCGCACTGGTTGAACATCCCAAGAGTTGGCTCTGATTAGGGGGTCCTTAGCTCCCCAGAGATCCCCGGCCTGGGTTGATTAGCGGTCAGGTTTAATGCTTTGACTGGGGGCCCAGTGAAAGGGCTCCCCTGGCTGTGGCATTAGCCCCCTCACTAGAAAAAGTCTGGTGCTGGTTCTGAATTTTACAGGGGGACCCTAGTAATTTTTTTCCACTGTTTTTCAAAAATTAGATCAGTGCCCACTGCTAGTTGCACACTCTTCCTATGTCATTTGTCCCCCATATTTTTGCAACCAGAGCAGGTACTGACTAGCCCAGTGCTTGTTGTGCTTAAGTACAGGGGACCCCTATGTAATTTGTCCCCTGTATTTAATTAAAACCAGCACTGGGTCACTAATAGCTCAGGGCTCTTTTGTGGAGAGGGGGGATGCCACTTTTTATTTATTTTTTTTACAGGTTTTTTTTTTTTTTTACCACAGCAACACAGACAGGTCTCTCTGATCCCATCTATGCTCTGACTCAATGATCCAGATGCATGTAGCATGGATCTCCTGGTCCATGCATGCATCTATGTCATTAAAATACATAGCTGCACAGAGGGGTCTCACTGATTCCATCTGTGCTTCTGTGTCAATGTACAAAAGTGTCTCATAAAAATGTGGTTTGTTGTCTGTCTGTGGAAAATGTGCAGCCTATACAAAATGAATTCCTCCCCCCTCCCCTTTGTGTTGAGAAAAGCAAAGGGTTTACCTGGAGAAGGACATAAACATATAGTATATTACTTATGGTCAGTTTTTGAATTATACTATATATATATATATATATATATTGAATCATAAAAATTTATTTTTGGAGAAAAAAATAGGTTTACACTGAGATTCAAACCCTAATTTCCTGGTGTGATGTGCAGTCACCTTACCACTATGCTATAACACCTACAGTCAAATACTGAAGTATTTTACCTCTTACAAATTGAAAATGAACTGAAACTGACAACTACTGTTCTAGATCCAATAGTTTTTTTTTAGTATATGAATTATGGTGCTATATTTCCAAGTGCTATTTTCTATTCCATATGACTTTTTACTGTATATGTAGCCAAAGTATGCAGGAAATTTTGTAAGCCTGTCTGGCACTGCAATGGGAGGCAGCTTACTGTATTGGATCTTCCTTTTCAGCTTTCTACTTAGGCAGCCACAATATACTTTTCTAAAAATGCCACCTGCTGTCTGAAAAATGGTACTACACTATATTTCAGCCTCCTTACACATGTCCTGACATGTATATCTTGGCAGGCTGGTTATCTGATGCCATGAATGGCAGGCCATGGCTCAATTTTCACAAAGGTGTATGTGGACACATCTGTATATTCCTTTCCCATGCAGAATTGTAGACTGTTGTCATCCTAGTGTGTATTCTGCACTTATCTGATTGCATCCAAATAATAACCTATAACATATATGTAGCATAAATTTGCCAAATCAACAATCAAAATGGATCTGATTAGAATCTCACAGCCCAATTTTAATAATATAATTTAATCTGAGAAATATTACTTGCAATGTTTACAATATATACAAAATTACTTAGTAAAACTTGGCATACAGGATAGTCTTAAGCAAAATAGTTTTCTATAAAATAAAAAGGATTAAACAAAAGAAGCAGTCTCACTTACATGAAAAATGAATATGAATATGTTTTGTGGGAAGACATAGCGGTTTCAGGAACAATCTAAAATATAAATGATTTCCAATTTTGTACATAGGGCCTGATTCATTAAAGATCACAATTGCAACAATGTAAGGTGATTGGCTGATGGTGCATACTGCACATGATTATGCATGAGTTAGCATTGTGATCACACTGTGATCACTTAAGCAGACACAAAGCCATTGTAGATCGAAGGACGGGACGTCAGCTTTTGGGTATGGTGATGGGGGAGTGGTTGGAGAAACACAGGTGTGCCTATCTGTTAAATTCTGGTTCCTGGGTATGCATAACTTAGCCACTGTGATGGCATAGGCAGCTTGAGTACTCACTTCATGCGATGACAGTTGCAATTTCTGAGTAAAGTCAGGTCTGCTGTAATTCTGTGTGAGGGTCGGATGTTACTGATGTATATGCAGGATTGTGAAGTTTTACAGATGTGCAAAAGTGGTAAGGGGCTTCTTTATGCCAGGTGAGTAGTTGCAGACATTAGCATAGATTTACAGCATAATCGCAGCTTTGATTGCAATAGAAATCTGTAGTGAATCAGGCCCATAATTCATAGTTTGTCATAACATTTTATGCCTAAAAGAGTCTTTGTTAGCCTTCCACCTCCTCCTAGCGTCAATGTAAATTGGCCAAGCATTTTATTCACACAGCATTCCTTTGGTGGAGGGGAGAATCGATATATGATCAGAGTATGCAGGAAGGATAGTGAGACCCCTCACAGATCTGCATGTAGTTTTGGAGTAGATTAACATGCAATATGAACATTGATATATTTATGACAAGAGTCACCATACAAACTTTATGATCTCCAATGATCATTATCTTTTCCCTGATTAGCATCTCCTTACATCTGTGGAGACCCACTGGCTCCAAGTACGTAAAAGGGAGAAACCATAAACTTTTTTAGACAAATAATTAAACGTGTAGCTGGACAACACATAACAGTTAATCTGTAGGTCAGAGTGCTTGGTAATTTCAATGACTATTTTTAAAACATACAAAAGAGCACATGGATCCTAATAGCTTGTGATTGATTCATAACATAATTATTACAACTGCATTTTATTTTTTGGGGGAGGGTTCTGACTTTTTGAGGAATTTCAGCCATGGGCTGACCAGTTTGGAGCTGTTTAATGTTATGGCAGAGGATCCCATGATGTGTGTCTCCCTGCTCTAGTGTTATCCCCCTCTGACTGGTTCTGCCTAGTCATGGTTATTGGAAAATAGGAGGAACCCCATAATGTTTTTCACCCTATTTTCCAGTACCGTCCCAGGCTCAGAAGTTCAGAGCTGGTTATGGGCTGTGGGGGGGCATGCATTTTTTATTTTATTATTAATAAAAATAATAATAATAATAATAATAATTTTATTTATATAGCACTTTTCTCCTAAAGGTGCTTTACATTTACAGTACAAAATACAAAATAAGCTTAATCAAGGGACATTAGTGAAATGCTTGGGTGAAGAGGTAAGTCTTGAGTCTATGTTTGAAGGATTCTAGAGTGGAGGCCTATCGAACTGTGTGGGGAAGTGAGTTCCAAAAGGTTGGAGCCACATAACTGAAAGCTCGACCCCCAGACAAATTCCATGAGATTCTAGGTACTATTAATAGTCCTTCATCAACGGATCACAGTAATCGAGTGGGACAGTAAGGAATTAGAAGCTGCTTCAGGTACCCTGGGCCATGGTCATAAAGGGCTTTGTAAGTTATTAATCCAATCTTGAAAGCAATTCGCCATCTGACAGGCAGCCAGTGAAGGGAGTAGAGAATGGGTGTTATGTGGCTGGAATGGGGCTGGTTGGTTAATAGCCTGGCAGCTGCATTTTGTACCATCTGCAAATGGTGTAATTCATTTGCTGGGAGACTGAGGTAGAGGGCGTTGCAGTAGTCTAGGCGTGATGATATAACTGCATGTATGACTTTAGGCAGATCTTCTGAGGGAATTAAGTGCTTGATTCTGGCTATTTTCCTCAGATGAAAGAATTAGGATTTGATTGTGGCTGATACCTGATGTTTAAGTGTCAAGCCACTATCCAGAGCAACACCAAGATTCTGCATGTGTTTAGTGTATTGTAATTCTGAACCCCCAAGCATAAGTCCTGTTGGTTGGCTATGTTGTAGCCCTGTCCTGTGACCTATCATAAGAACCTCTGTTTTATAAGGGTTCAGTCGCAGCCACCTGGCACTCATCCACTCCTAAAGCTCAGCTAGGCAGCCATTTAGGGTTGTTATTGGGTCCTTTGTGCCTTGAGCAAAGTACAGGTACAGTTGTGTATCATCTGCATAGCAGTGGTAGACCAGGCCAAGATGTCTGATTATTTCACCCAATGGTAGCATGTATACTGCAAAAAGCATGGGAGATAGTATAGAACCCTGTGGGACACTGCATGGAAGTGACACTGGTGATGAAGAGTTTACTCCAGAAGAAACTCTCTGTGACCTGCTAGTGAGATATAATTTGGACCATCTAAGGACTGTGCCATCCAGTCCACAGAAATTTTTCAGGTGCTCAAGTAGAATCCCATGGTCCACAGTATCAAATGCTGCTGAGAGATCCAGAAGGATTAAGATTGAACAATCACCTCTGTCTCCTGCCATCAGAAGATCATTAAGCACACATGCCAGGGCTGTTTCAGTGCTATGTCTTCTCCTAAATCCTGACTGGAATGATCACAAATATCATGGGTAGACAGGTGGGTTTCCAGTAGCATTGCCACCACTTTCTCAATGACCTTTCCTAGAAAAGGAAGGTTGATACTGGTCTATAGTTGGTCATGCAGTCGGGGTCTAAATTATGTTTTTTAAGAAGTCGTCTAACAATTGCTTTCTTTAGTGGTTCTGGAAAAATGGCTGTTTGCAAAGAGCATTGAACTATTTTTGCAATTACAGGGCCAATAATATCTATACACCCTATGAGAGGCTTGGTTGAGGCAGGGTCCAGATCACAGGTAGTGGGTCGCAACATTCTGATAATTTTAGCAATGTCTTTTACATCCATTATGTCAAAGCTGTTCCAGGGAGACAGGTGGCTTACCTTGGCAGACTTGGTAGTTTGGTACTCCTTTGATGGCACTGTGGGGATTCCAGCCCAGATGGAGGATACTTTATCTGCAAAGAATTTTGCAAACTCATTGCATCTTGACTGGGAGAGGGTTTCATCATGCTGCAGACATGTTGGTTTGCAAAGCATCTCAACTGTACGGAAAAGCTGAGCCAGCCTATTGTTTGCTGCCTTGATTTCATTTGAAAGGAACTCTGGGCCTGATTCAGACCCACTCACGAGCGCAATGCGCTCGCAAGTGGGTCAATGGTGGCCCAGTGCACATGCGCAGGACAGAGCCGGCTCCATCGTGCGCATGCACTAGACCCAGATAGTGATGGGCAAGCCATTGCTCCGGGTCTCATACCAAAGGGGGCATGCTGTCGATGGGAAGTGACAGCACGCCCCCTTTGGTGGGTGTGCCGGGTGCATGGCTGCCCAGACGGAGGCATTCCCATGGGAATGCCTACTGTCTGGGGCCGGCCCCACTGACATCACAAGTGATGTCAGTGGGAGTGCTTTCGGCTCTGTTTGAGCCAAAAGCACTCCAGGGCTTGCGGCAATGAGACCCTACCACAAGGGTCTCATCGCAGGCCCGATGGTCGCGATGGTCTTGACCATCGTGACCATCTTCCTGCCTGCTCGCTATAGCTGTGGGTGGTCACCCACAGCTATGCGAGCGGGCAGGAGATGTGTGATTGTTGATTGATATTCTCTTATATTTTTGATTAGTGTTAACTTATCCGAGCAGTGATGCACTCAAATGAGTGAGTCATTTCCATTGGGTGGACCCTAAGTTTAAGTGATTTTCTAAAGCAGATGGCCACTCCCCCCTCCCCTGCGGTTAAGTCTTGGGTTGTGAATGACAGAATCATTTGTTGGAACTGCAGCTTCCAGGATAGGTGCTGCATTTTCATCTAGTCAAGTCTCTGTAATACAGGCAAGATCTGCAGATTCAATAAGGTCAGCAATTGTGGCAGTCTTGTTTCTTAATGATCTGGCATTACAAAGGACAAACCTGATTGGGCATACCAGAGTACCTGTAGTTTTCTTTATTGTGTCACCGTGTCATCTCTTTTTTTAAATTATTTCTATCCTTTTAAACATAATAAAGACTGCACAGATCATAGTGATCTTTGCAGTGCTTCACCAAAACTCACATGCCCCAGGCAGGACTATTGTTAGGGGGGTTTACTGGTGGGTTAATAGTGGTTTTCACAACCCCAACATGATAAATCTAGGATTGCTATTCTTTTCTTTCCATGGTCTAAACATCATGGTGCTTTGATATTCATTTAATTTTAATATTCACAATGGGGACCTCTGAAGAAATGTATCCTCCCTGGGTAGACAGCATCTTCAGTCGGTATTCACTATTCATGTAGGATGTCATGGCCCAAGAAATGCTTGTTTGTGTAGGAATATTACCAAGTTCATCATCATACATTAGCGGATCAACCAAAATCGTGCCCCCTTTGCCACTTCCTGCCCTCTGCATCTCTCAGACACATCATCATATAAACCCAACGTTGTCTCTCAGCTACATCCTTATCTCCTCCCTGCATCAACTCTGACCCACACCATAATCTCCTCCCTGTATTGTCTCTCAGCAACACCATCATCTCCCCCCTGTGTCTCTCAGCCACACCAGCCACACCATCATCTCCTCCCTGCATTTCTCAGCCACACCATCATCTCTTCTTCCCGGCAAGACAGGGAGCGTGACATCATGTGATGCTGGCATTGCACTCCTGGCAGCAAGGTGGGAGAGGCAGTCATGCTGCTGATCACCATGTGCGGCGCAATGGCGAGTCTTTGGTGGGCAGTACTGGGAGCTGTGTTATTTCTCCTTATATATCACTGTACAGTTCCCTCCCCATATATAATAATAATAGCACATATCAGAGTGTGCTGGGAGCTGTGTTATTCCCCCTCATATATCACTGCACAGTCCCCTCCTCCGATATACTACTACTACTACTAATAATAATAATAATATTAATAATAATAATAATAATAATAATAAAATACATACAGAACACATTACCTGGCTCCAGCTGTGTCAGGAATGTCTATGACAAAATGGCAGCTAAACCCCCTGTAGCCTGACCCCTCTGCTCTGTGACTGGGAGACTATAAAAATATCTATATTTATATTACTATTAGACTATGTAGCTGTTACTCTAGTGATGAAGCTGTGAGTGGCAGGTGGCTGCTAGTTACAGGATGTCCTTTCCAGCTTTGTGCTGCCTGATTGGCTACTCGCTGTGCCAATCACCACACTGAGGGGAATGAGAGGAGGGCAGTCAGGAAGCGAGGCAGTCAGTAACCATAGCACATTATGAGAAGGACAGGGCAACATTTCTTCTATAACGGCAACTTCCGAATACCTGAGCCCCAGGGTAATTTGCCTGGTAAGGTATATTTCCTCTTCAGATTTTGTACCTGGAAGTGACATAAGTGAGGGTGGAAGTGCAGTTTTCTGCCCATACTGTCCACCAAAAGAAGAAGTTGTCTGCTCACCACGCTTCAAGCTCAGCAGCTCGCTTTGCTTGCTACAAGATTACATTCCCCCACTATGCCCACGTGGATGGTAGGGAATGATGTTGGACAGTAACTGATGACGTCAGGGTGCATCTATGGAAGGGG
Source organism: Taudactylus pleione (assembly GCA_031769625.1). Lineage (NCBI taxonomy): Eukaryota > Metazoa > Chordata > Amphibia > Anura > Myobatrachidae > Taudactylus > Taudactylus pleione. The sequence continues at coordinate 970,211 of JAUIMM010000031.1, forward strand.
ATCTAGCTGAAACCTAAACTTCCATGGGCAGCAAAGTCCCCCTCTGCTGGGCCTGCCATGTGTCCTGCTCACCTCGCCCTATTACACCACTGGGTACCTGTCTGATCTAGGTCAGACAAATGGAGGAGGGGTGGACTGTCAGGTTAAAAACCACAATATTACTCCTCAGTACAGTGCAGGGGCCATGCAGCCTATTCCTATAAGGCACTGTCCCTGCTTCCTGCTCCCCTGTGCTGCCACCTACTCCTCCCTGGTAGCCCCATCCTCCTCTTCTATGTTACTGCCCTCCACCTTCCCTGAGCTACCACCACGCCTCCCCCTCTCCTCAGTATTTCCATCCACACTCCTCACAAGGCATGCACCACATTCTTGGCAGAGAAAACACCCATTGGCTGCTGCTATGTGACAGAGAAGACAAGAAGAATCATTGTGACGATAGTCCAGATAGAAGATAATCAGGCCAAGAAACAGGTATGTTGGAAGGGGGAAGGAAGTGCTTTTGCGTATAGTTGAGGACAGTTAATTAGTAAGAGGGGGGCTAATTATGGGGGTGGAGCAGTTAATGCTTTATAATGTTAAGTTGCAGGAGTTATTGCTTTTATTGGAGGCAATTAATATTAAGGAGTTATTTTAATTATACTTAGATAGGTAATGAGGGGTTAATGAATCTGATTTAAATTAATTGATATTTGAGGGTTATGTGGAGTAAACACCTGAATGGTATTAAAATCTATACCATTGCGAAATGCTGCAGACTGCCGCATGATAAGGTAAATACAGTAAGTTGCAGTTAGCTGTTGTGCCCAGTTTGTTCAATGGCAAAATAACTCTGAGGCAGGTGCAGTCCCTTGGCTTGAAAAAAGCTGCTGCCATTACATCATAGCACTTTGCATGCTAATTGAGAGACTAAGGGCCTGATTCAAACCCATTCGCTATCTGCGTATGTTTGCTAGATGCATATGCAAATTTTTCAATGTGATGCCACGGGAAGCGATCGCTCGCCAAGGCACAAGCATGTCCACCATGTCTTAGCAAGTGGCCACTTTGTGTATGCATATGCCCAATCGCACAGGCAGAGCCGCCCACAAGCAACACGTCATCTCCAGGAAGTATATGAAAACATTGGTACATCGAGCACCATCGGATGCGAATGCAGTGCTTGAGGTAGATTTACCCTAATGCAAGCATTGCGAGGAAATCAGTGTAAAAAAATGGCAAGTGACGTGTACTATGACGCTGCCTGTTAATTATGCATGCCTCAAAAATGGAGTTGAAACACCCAGGCACGCCTGCATTCGCATCTCCAACCCCCAGTTATTAGTGTCCTGCCCCTGTTACCAGCCACAAACGTCCTCTCCTGTCACTCATTACCCTGGGCTGCCTTTGCTGGGTGAGCAAGAGGGTAGCGACCGCAGTGTGTAGTTCGCGCATGCGCAGAAAGAAGCGTTCGCATGCGCGTATGCAGAACATTGGGCCACTTGCGAACGCACAGCGCAAGTGAGCGGCTCTGAATCAGGCCCTAAGTGCACACATATGTACAACTGTCACATATCAAATTAATCAGTACAGTCACCTGGTGCGTCCTAGTAACATCACAATTCGACTAAGATGCATTTTCAGCAAAAAATATGTAAATATTAGAGAATTAGTTGCACCAGCGAAGACAACGGAATCAAATCTCTTTTGTCAAGATGTTTTATTAGAAGTTGAAGTGGTATTGTGTAAAATTACATGTTCAAAAACTGACCAAATTGAGTGGGGTCAATGGATATCACTACAGAGATGCTGGATCAGCACAATATTTCTAGCATATTCTTATTTGGGAATCGGTATGAATTACTGCCAGACCTAAGCCCGGCGGATGAAATACAAATGCCAGAAGGCCAGCACATGAAGATCCCGACAGAGGTAAGTAAAACCCCTAACCCAAACCCTCCCTTAGGGGTGACCAACCCTAACCTCCCCCCCAGTGCCTGACCATAACTTCCCCCCATGGGTGCCTAAACCTAACCCCTCCTCCCTGTACCCTAAACCTAACCCTCATGGAGGGGTGTCTAAACATAATCTCCCTCCAGGGGTGCCTGACGCTAACCCCCCCTTTCCCTAGCCTGACCTTCCTGGGGGTGATGCCTAACTCTAAGACCCCATGGGGGTCCCTAAACCTAATCTTTCCCCTGCAGCTATCACCTCCCAATGCCTGGCCTACATGCTTTTCGACTGCTGACTTCCTGACTACATCCCCTTGTTTGCAGTTGCATCCACTTTTTAAGGGTCCTGGGCTGATGCATGTGGATGGGTTCCTGTTAACAAAATTCCACTTTGGTCAGGTTTTGATTCTTTGTGTTGGTGCCTTAGATTTGCCTTTGTCTGATTTTGGTACCCATTCATTTTGAATAGGAGATGCCACTTTTGTGGTGCTTTAGGTTCTTCAGCATTAGAGATTCAAGCTCTGGGTTGGTGAAAATCTACTGTTTTCCATGGTGACACATGTCCTGGTAGATCGATTGTTGGTGTTCATTCAGCATGCTAACCAGAGGTATCAGTATACTTGCTGCTATTGCATGGGTCTGTAAGGGATTTAATTTTTCCTACAGAGTCACCAAGCAGTTTAAATCTTAATTATGACAATTACATAGAAAAGGGGCCCATTTATCAACAAGTTTTTTAATATGCAACAAGTTTTAAAACTCATTGCGTATGGTAATGATGCTCCAGCCAATCAGCTCCTAACTGTTATCTGTTTGAAAAATGACAGTTGGGAACTGATTGCCTCGAGCACCATTTATCATATGCAATGATTTTTAAAGCTTGATTAATGGGCCCCTTAGTTGTTTTTTGTTGCTTTACCTCCGGTCTGTTTACCATGCTTGTTTTTTCTCACTAGCATTGTCTTTGTGTATTTTCATTGTTGGTTGTTCACTAGTGTGTGTGATGGTTATTGAGGTGCTAATTTGAGGGCATCTGTTGGCTGCTGTGAGACGTTTTGGTCATCCTTTTAGTTGTACGTCTCAGTGGCACTGATCTATGCCAATGCACATCATTGAATCTTAGGTGGGCCATTGATCAATTTATTAAACTTTTACATTGAGTCTGACCTTTTTGCAGGTTGGTTTGGTCAGCAATAATACCTAACAAGCACTGAAAGTCTTGTAACCTGGTTGTTGTGGTGCAGAGACAGGTGGAAAGTTAATTCCGCATTGACTCATTTAATGCTGTTGATTGGTGGTGGTGTGGTGGTGGTTCACAGGATGTTCAGATTCAAGGATGTGCACTTGTTTAGGCTGAATGGTGTACATTTCATGTCTGACAATATTCTTTTGTTTGCAGAAGCTTTGTTCTCTGGCATTTTAGGGCTGGTGAGGTTCGTGTGGTGGCGGTGTTGCAACTTATTTCCCTGGCTTTTGGTGAAAAACTGGAAGTTTTTAGTTAATTTGTTAGCTGTTTTTAGATGGGTATGCTCTCCTTGATTTAATTATTTGCCAATCGATCCCTGCTTGGAAATAACCCAGCCTGTCAAGGCATTATTTTCAGGAGAGTTGAACACCAATGAATGATTTGTATGCATGTTACTGTTATATTTTGTCTGTTCTTTGTTGTGCACCACCATAATAACTTTGATAATTGAATCCATTTAATACTCAGAAACTTTAAAGAAATTTAATTGGGTTTTGTCACAATAAATGTACCCTAAATTAAGCCTAACTCTGGTTGTCCATGTTTTCATTTTAGCTAAGGATTTTAGGGGCTGATTAAGAGATGGATGCTATTGTGGCAGCCGCTGTGTCTTTGTAAGCAGTGTATGTGCAATAGTATGTAAATACTGCAGGATGTGTCTTGTGTAAAACGATGTCTCCTGTCCACTTCTCTGATCCTCTGATGTGTTTGAAGATGCAGCATCAGATCAACTGCACAAATATCTTACATCTGTGTAACCCTCAGGTTACTCAGGATGTCCAGGTAAATCACTCTGCCAGGGCCAATGTAGCTGCATCCAAGGACCCAGCCACTGGCTTTGGCACAGACAGAAAATGGAGCCAATAAGCTCACATTTTCTGCAAATGATCATGGTCACAGCCCTTAAATGTTAACAGCATGTCAATCATGCTGCGGATTTTGGGGCACTGTGACCGACATCGCAGAAACAGATCTGCACATGCACAGTATAGCTCCTGTGCATGAGCAGATCTGCAAACATTGGAGATGTATGCATACTTGCCTATTTTTGAAAACTAGTTTCCGGAGATTGTAGATGGCAGTAGAATGTGCCGCGATGCATGCCGTCAAAGGAGGCATGGTTAGCTCCACCCAATGGAGCGTGTTTAGCTCCACCTATGGGCATATATATTTCCACTCGGGTGAGTCCTAGACCAAATGAAATTATTTATGGCCAATGTTATAGGCAAACCCGTGCTGATGGCTGCCAGTCATAAAATATGTGGACAAACAGAAGCACAGCCCGTCCAACACCACCACAAAAATTAGCCTAAGAATGATATATAGGCACAATTTACTTTGTTGAATTTCTCAATAAGAACCTTTTGGCCAAGGGCTGCCATGAAAAAATTGCTGATACTCTATATCACCATGATTAAAGAAACACTTGGCATGTAACACTGTATGGCACCAAAATATTCTTTATTTCTGACAATGAAGGCAAATTGGTGTCAATACATTTCCATATAGACACAGGGCCTTGCAAAAGGAAATGTTGACAAAGTAAAAATATTAATAAATATGTTTATGATCATTTTGTTTTTACACTCTAACATATAAACTCTGGCCATTTCTTTTCTGTTTTGGTATTAATATGTCTTTCATTTATTAAGTAAATAATTTATCTAAGACCCAGTGTGGCTGTGAACATTCTTCATGGACCCTGAAGAGTGGAATAGATCCTTTGCATGCTCCTCCACAACCATTCAACACAACATTCTATTTAAAATGCTTGAAACTTCAATTTATGATGTAGTATATAGATGATCACACAACATCTCAGATGGCATTTGTTATGATCACAGACACAGGAAATCTTATAATATAATAACACCTCTTCCTATAAGCTGACACCCTAGCTCCCCCACTGACATTAATATATCTCTGCCCTGCTACATTGACATTAATACTCAATCTCCCTCTATCACATTCATATTAGTACATCTAACCGGGTTGTGTATGGGATGCCAGTGGTCAGAATCCTGATGCCACCATACCGATATGGTTAGGATACTGCCACCTGTCAGTCAATATCCTAAAATCTCCCCCTCTCCCTAACCCTCCCCTCTGGCTAAACCTAACATATCCTCCTAGTACCAGTACCTAACCTCATGCACCCTAAATCTAACCCTACCCCTCAGTGCCTAGCCCTAACCATCCCCCTAGTCCCACTTCTTACCATTGGGATGCTGGCACTGGGATTCTGACAGGTGTCAGGATTATGGCACCAGCATTCTAAGCACTAGCATCCCGATCCTCTGTATTATGACCACATCCCATCCATCCCCCCACCCCACATTCACATTAATAGATCCTCTTCAAATACACACACACACATGCATATAAATAGTTTCCCCCCCATACAGACATTCACAGTAAAACCCCTTTTATACTGACATAAAAATCCTGGGTTGCTGCATATCAACCCAAGATTATTGTCAGTTTAAATGGATCCACCCAAGTCCAGGAACCCGGGGATCCATCTTGGGTAATTTGCAGCCTTTGCCATGGGTCGATCCCGTGCCACCCTGCATTGTAAATGGTGCGATCCAGGTCAAGATGACCCAGATTGTGTCTCATGCTGCCTGATTGGCCGGCTACAGTGATGCTTGGAGATTACATATTTTCATGCATCAACTCTAACACCGGAAGAGCCAGGTCACTGCAGACCCAGCTCCGGTGTGAATGACGTTGACTCAGGAATATCCTGGGCTGGCACCACAATATGAAAATGTTCTGTAGATACCTTACACACACACACATTGTGTGACCATATCTCCCTCTCCCTCCTCTCCTGCAGCATTAATATCAATACATTTTGCAGGAGCTACAGTGAAACACTCACAGTATCAGGCGTCGGCTCCTCCTCCGTCTGTTCTCCATGAATACTGAGCTAGATGCAGGGGGAGCGAGGCCCGGGAGGCATCTCCGGGGCCTGTAGCAACAGCGCTCATGACTCCCTGACCCATGGTGACCGTGGCCTTCTCTGCCGCTGATGCCAATGCCGCCAAAGCACACTGTGACCGTATGTGTGCACTGTGAACTGCAAGATAGGCTGGCCACCGCTACCCGCAACCCTGCGGTGGCCAGGATTTAAGTAACAAGATGTCAAGCATCATGACATCTCTGAGCAGGCCACGCCCCCCGGTTTCCATGACCAGAATCTTGGAGTTAAGATATAATTTGCAGGGCAGCGGGATGATACATTAAAAATCAGGAGCATCCCGCTAAACGCCTAGGGAGTTTAGGTGCTTTAATCTGCAAATTTCTCATAATATAAGATCTTGCCAGAAAACACTTGAAACAGCTGAAGATGATGAAATAACGCTGCTTACCCACAACTTGCAAGGGAGCTGAGCGTCACTTACGGAGTAATATGCAGTCATAAATAAAATGTTGTTCTGATAGAATTTTTTAGATCTAGTAAGAGAACAATAAAAGAGCTCTTGTATGGTATGATGAAAAAAAAGTAAAGATAACAGTCTTGGCTGGACAAACTGTATGAATAAATAATTTCCCCCCACTGTGGATATTGGTTTATTCCAAGGAAAGATGCAGACATCATGGAGTTCTGTTTTTTAAATTCATGACAGTCATTAAATGTTTATTAAAGCTCTAAAATAAGAGCAGATTATTTCATTATTAACCTGTGTGTACTTGGTAAATCAACTTCTTAGAACTCAAAATATTGACAATAGTGTCTGTGGTGTAAGTTCATCCCATATGCCCGGAAGCAAATTATCATTTAGTGCCCCCCTATCCCTAATATTTATAGCCCTAAGTGGGGTGAATATATTGTGGGTGATGGAGGAGGTGCCCCTTCGGAGCTGGCGCCCGGCGGCAGGCGCCTCTATTGTCTCCCATACTTCTGCCACTGAATAGTATACTGTGTAAATATACAGTGTCTGATTCTGAGTCATACACAAAGTGGCTGTAGTTGTGGGCAGCCACAGAATCCAGATTTCTATTTTTTGCTAATGCAAATATACATTCAACTAATGTGGGGGTTTGTGCATGTTCAAGTGGAAGCCAGTGCAACTGTCATCATTAGTAACCACATTTGCATCAGCTGCATGCTAGGTGCAAGAGATCTGTCAGAAACAGGCTTCCCTTCCCCGTGCACACAACTCGCATGGAGCCAGTGGCGTCCCTCCCCGCAGTGACCCCCGGTGAAGGGAGGGCTGTATTGTAGGTGGCAAAGCTGAGTGCCAACAATAAAGAGGTGTGGCCTCATGGGTAGGGGGCATGGCCTCTTGGGGGGCCCTGGAGATGAGGACTTCCCCTGGGGACCACTCTGCGTGCAGTTCCAGCTCCCTTACTGTGTCATGTGCCGAGTGCTGCACATAATGCTACAGTACAGAACCTGACTCCTGTCACTGATGAGCAGTCAGCACTTTGGTGTCACCCCTCAGCAGGAACCGGGGTGCGGCCCGCAACCCCCATGTGACCAGGGCCGGTGTAAGGTTTCTCGGCACCCTAGACAAAACTTCTTTCTACTACCCCTCCCCCTTCCTCCACACACACATTTCAGCCCCTTTGGTGAAAGTTTGGAGGTGGCATGTCTTTAAAGTTTCAAAGCCACCACTGGCAAATAGAGAAACACCCCCTCCAAAAAAGATAATGTAAAAAATAAATTGTGTGATATTTTCCCCTTATACACATTATGCCACACACAGTAATGCCCTATATAAATGATGCCACACAATAATGCCCTTTACAAGTGATGCCAAACATGCAGAAAGCGCTAGATTTGAAATGATGGTAGCTCGGTGCCACTGGCTATCCATCCATGGATGTCTGCTGGTGCGCCGGTAATCAACTGGTGGCCTGCCCACAGATCTATTGCATGATGGGCAAAATCTATATCTGGTAAGTGCAGCCTCTTTAAGAGTAGGGTACACCAGTAAAATAATACATACATTTTAAATGTATGAGTACAGAGGTTGTATTACCATAGAGAGCAGCTTCTCCCTGTCATGTGGAAATAAATTGATTTCACCATCAGCAGTCTTATCATGCAGATTCCTGATATGCCAAGAGCCCATCTATAGGGAGCAGAGGCTGCACATCCCTCGGGACACCTCCAGGGACTTCCCACACTACTGCCAGCACCACTAACAATCCCCCCTTCTCCACTACTCCCACCATCACTAACAACCTCCCCACTACTCTCAGCATCACTAGCAGCTCCCTATTACTTCCAACAACACTAACAACCTCCCCTACAACTCCCAGCACCACCACCCCCCCTCCACTACTCCCTGCATCACTAACAACCCCCCCTGCACTACTTCCTACATCACTAACAACCCCCCCCTTTCCACCCACCCACTATTCCCAGCTTCAATAACAACCAACCTCTGTCACTCTCTGTTTTTTTGAGGAGGAGGCAGGAGTGGTGAATTCAGCAAGGGAGGGACATGAGTAGTTCATCTGCTGGGCCCAGCCCCCCAGGCTCTTTTCTTTGCACCAGGCAGTCAGATCTTCTGAGCATGATGTGATGTTATGACATCACCTTCACACTCCTCCTAGCAGGTCCCCGGAACAGTAGGAGTGGAAGTGCTGTCACACCGCCGCACACCATGGTCTTGCTCGATGGTGCAGTCTAGTGCTTGAAGTGCTGGTAAGCCATGCCATAGCATATTGGCACACTTCAAGCATTGGGGGTAAGCAGCCTTCACCTGGTGACTTTGTTTGGCTTCCATGAGATGCAAGACCATGCTCCCTCCTCCAGGCAGCCCTTAGGCAGCTGCCTAAAGCTGCCTGATGGAAGGGCCGACCCTGCTTGTGACGCCACTGCATGGAGATTTTGATACACAGCCAAGACACTCCCATGACACTACCACAAATTCATCATGTGATCACATTTTCACTGCCCAAAAACACCCTATTTCATGGAGTGACAGATCCAGTGAAGTTGCATTCGACTCAAAATAGGATGGACATAAAAGATCCGTAAATTCATATCTGCGCTTGTGCTTTATGAAAAAATCTGCTATTTATGTCCGTGAACAGACATCCCACATGGCTGTCTCAGCCTCAAAGTTTACACATCCAATAAATACATACAGTAATATATTTTAGTATGTAAAAAAAATATTGGTAATGACATTTAACTAAAATATATTTGTTCAAATATATGAATCAACAATCAATGATTTTTTTAATATGTACAATAATTATTACATTCATAAAAATATGATGGTTCTATGTGGCTTCAAATAGGTAAATAAACATTGTCAACATAGCCAAATGAGGGCAGTGCTGCTTCTATTTAACATAGAAGCACATTTTGTATAGCTTCTTGTTTATTTTATGTTGTGTAAAAATAATTGTGTTTATTTGGTATGTGTTAAATTTATATTAAAGATTTAAAGTATAATAAATACTTATTTTTATTTTAGTGAACATTGATCAGTGTTTTTATTTATTTGTGCTTTTGTTTGGGCTAAAAATGACATGCTTTGATATTGCAAATCATAGGGGAGAGTTACTAATCTACAGTTTGATGAAATTTAAGGTTTTCCTGTGCTTTGGAATCATTAATGTACACAGTGCATAATTTTATAATCACCATTCCAATTTTTATACATGGGAGGTATATACAGTGCCACATACTAAATGGGAACACTGATGCTTCTTCACAAAACAATAAAGAAATAGACATGGTTTACACAGGTGAAATAGCTAAAAACGCATGCTGTATGAGTCATACTTGCCTACTCCCTGAAACATTCAGGAGACTACTGAATCTCAGGTGGGTCTCCCAGACGCCTAAAAAATGTTTGCAAGTCTCCAGGTAAGGGCTGCATGATGACTTGATTTGCATTGAATTGCATCATCATGGTAACTCTCCCACGCCACTCACACTGCTCGCGTGGCCATGTCATACCCCCTGCACCACCCTCCTGGCTGCCATGTCCTGGAGTGGGCTGACAAAAAGTCAGTAAGTATGGTTTAAGCTATCTTACCTGTCAGAATAGTAGAAAAATTGAGAAAGACAACAAATCTTCCCTTTCATTTTCTACATACCCAGCTTACTCATCATCTGTTCTTGTCTACAGAAGGTGAGCAAAACATGTTTGCACCCTTGCACCTAGAGAGTACTGGCCCAGTATTAAGAAGCAATGGTGGTCTGAATACCGATAGCATGGTCTGAATACCGATAGCAGCATCCCAACAGTCAGAATCCCATGGCTGCAGATAAGTACCCCTACCCTAACCCTCCTCCTAACCCACCTTTCCTACTGCCTAACTATAACCCTCCTTCTCACAGCCTAAACCTAACTCTCCCACCATTCCCCTAGTGCCTAATGCCAACCCTTAAGCCTAACCCTCCCCCTTACCCCTATACTATTTGTTGGGATTCTGGTGCCAGGATTCCAACTGCTGTCGAGATCCCGTGCCAGTATTCTGAGCACCGACAACCCTTTCCATCAGGATGGTAATGTAAGTTCATCCTCCTTGGACCACTGACTGTTGGATACCAGAGTAATGCACGTGTATGCCAATACATTATGCTGCAAGAGTGAGCGCTACAAGTGTTCTCCCTATTGTTAAAAATATAAATAATGGTGTACCTATTGTTAAGTCTTATATATAATAAAACTAGCATTTGTGTCAATGACACGCTCTACAGTATGTCTCAGATGAGTCACCTACATGTACACTTTGTTTGCCCCCTTCTGAGCTCACAATTCCCCATTAATATACAGTACATGCAAAGGGCCACCTGTTATGAATCCCAGATAAGATTCACCTCTGATGAAGGCAATAGTGCTGAGGATTATATGAATCAATGGAGTCAACTGAAAAGACTGTCCAGTTGCAGCCTGGAGGGCTGATTTGATTACAGGGATATGGCCTTGTGGACAAGTTGCAGCCTTGAGGGCTGAAGATGCTTGGCACGTATGTGGCCTTGTGGCCAAGTTGCAGCCTTGAGGGATGGAGATGCTTGGCAGAGAAGTCTGGATATGCAGAGCAGTAGAAGTAGCCGAGGTGTTATGGCTAAGATCACTCAGATGCTGCTGAGCCGTTGATGCTGCCAGGATGTAGTAAAGCAGCTGAGATAACTGGAGACGCAGAATAGCGGAGGTACATATATGAATAGTTATGGAAAAGGGGAATCTGGGAAAATTTCTGCACCAGTTGGTATAATTTATTTTGGCTCTTGTATAAATCAAAAATTAGAGAATTCACCAATTATATTTATTAATGCAAAAAATAGGGGGTGCTCCCAAGGACAATGTTAAATCACTATTGGAAAGAAGATTAATAGAAGAGAATGTCCTCTTTGCTGGCGCACTTTTAGATTATTGTAAAATATAACTTTTATTACAGGTATTTAAAATAGCAAAACTTTCATTGAGTGAAATATGCTAGTAACAATAAAGTTGTGAATTAAAAATAAATAAAATGAAAATTACTTGTGTCTTGTGTCTCTAAATAAATTGTTGTATCAATGAATATATAGGTTGGTCATTCTTTGCCCACCCTAATAATTGACATCTAATGAATCCTATTAAACTGTGAAAAGTTCTAATAGGAATGATGTGTTCACCACTAGAGTATTAGAGCAATGAAAAAGCTGGTTGCAGTTCTAAATGCTACAATAGTATCTGTTTAGTAACAGTTCCTCTGTGGATAAACAATGTAGCAAGTTAAATCACAACAAGCGAGTCCGTATGATTGTGTATACACCACTAGATGGCATTGTTGTTGTAATAATCACTGTAGTTTAATTACATGGAAATGCCTGAAATAAAGTAGCAGATTCTTTAGAACAAATGGATTCTGCTTTAGATGTCAATTAGGTTCTAGCACAAGCAGAATATATAGGTATATAAAGTATTAATGTGTATATGTAACACATACCATTTGATATTCAAATAAAGATTTGGCTAGATGTTACACTCTGCACTGCACTAATCACCAGGGTTAATTTGATAAATGTAAATTATTGGTTACTTGGTTCCCATATATATTACTGAATCATGATAGCTTAAATCGTGGATCACTAATGTATCGATATGAGCAGCAATGATGGTATACGTAGATAATTATATGTTCTAAAGAGAAAAGGTGAAAAAGGGATCAGCACATTCTATATGTCTACTAATCCATGAAACACCCCTAGAAATGTAGCTGAGCTGAATCTATGTTGTTCAGCCTGGAACTTGGTTAATGGAGGTGCATGTGTGTCTTAGCATTCAAGAGGATTAAGAGGACACATCATATAGATAGTATGTGTATTCTAACTGGAATTGCGGGTCACGTATAACACCAATGTGTGCCTCCTCTATCAATGGATATAATAGACATAATGATGCTGGCAGAGGTGGATCAATTAAATTTGTGTATCAATAACCGCATTGGCGTGGGTAATAAATGGTGATCCCACTGCCAGCTGGATAAACAAATCACGTTATTACAATACTGATACAATCCACCGGCATACTGAGTGGTAAGAGCTGCTCTGTCTGCCAAGTAACATATCTGTATTGCCACTTAATGTGCGGATCACATTAACCTATAATATATATCTCATCTCTCAATGGGTATAGCTAATTGAATACAAGTTTACTTATATATGTGTTACAATGTGATATGTGGATCGCATTAAACACTGACCAAGATATATATACCCTCTCTTAATAGATAGAGCTAATGTTATTATATTGCCCGAGGTTAATCACTTAAACCTGTGTATTAATGCCCACATTAGCATGGACAGTGAGGGGTATTGCCACTGCCAATTAGATAAGTAGATCACATTTTTGTAATGGTATAAGTGTCTTTTCTAATTGCCTGAAATGGCTCAATGAAATCCATGTATTAAATGACCACATTAGGGTAGGCAGTGAGGAGTATTTCCACTGCCAGTATTTCCACTGCCGTGCAATGTCATGTCTTTGCAATGCAGTTCAGGCACAAGTCAACAACAATTGTTAACAGCATTGTTAATGAAAGTGGGAATATATGACCACATTTACAATACGGTAATCATAACTAGAGAACACAGCACTGAGTATGGAAAACTACTCTACACGCGATGTACGTTTCACTACTAAAGTTTTTTCAAGGCCTTGAAAAAACTTTAGTAGTGAAACGTACGTCGCGTGTAGAGTAGTTTTCACCTTTAAAGGGGTCAGCATAGATATAGATTTTCAGGCAACAAAAAAGCAGTCTGGCTATTTTTGGATGATTCGCAGTACAGATACACTTGATATATTATTTTGCAGAGAGAGAGACACAAGGTAATTGAACAGCCAGATATAGAGCAACTGGCATGGGAAGCAGAAAATGGGGTCAGAGAGAGAGAGAGAGACAGGATAGGGGTGAAATAAAACAACCAGGAAATGCCATGTTGAATACTGGTATTATCTGCTTATCCCCTCTCTATATTGCTTTTATTTTGTGAGATACTTTATTTTTATATTTTTGTTTGCTCCAATAGTTGCAGCTTGTAAATATGAATCAATACCAAGTCTTTATAGACCGCGGAGGCTCTAAATGTTCCTCATCAGCCTCTAACATGGTATACCAATTGTTGGAAAAATGTATATGTAGAACGTGGAGGCTCTCAGCAGCGTACACGATATGAGTATTCCAAGCAATCATTAGCTGTATGCTAGCATGGATGTGTATAGTTACCATCAGGGAACTTTGTGATGTTCCTGGAATGGAGGGTGTCCTGCAGCGTTAAGCTCACCAGGACCAATGACATAGATGTCTGCTCTCAACCCCCGTCGGGGCTCTTGTATGGCGTTAGCACCTCCAGGTGACTCTGTAGATCTTATGCGCCACAGTGTACAGCTATCAGCAGAAACAATTAGATCCAAGAGCTGCTGGTAAAATCTGTAAATGATGTTTGCTGATGCAGACAAAGTCAGATACAGCTGTAATCACATAAGTGTCTGGTGAGTATTGGGGATCCATAACTTCAAAGCGTTTCTCTGCACACAGCAGCTTTTTCAAGTAGTGGAGAGGTATACCATGTTGGATGCTGATGAGGAGCATTTAGAGCCTCCACGGTCTATAAAGACTTGGTATTGATTCATATTTACAAGCTGCAACTGTTGGTGCATCAGATGACATTATTTGGACACTAATTCAGAAGCTGCTATTTTTATCAGTTCATTAGACGATACTTTTTTGGCTACCCTCACCTCTTATAAAGATTGCAATAATACATTAATTTATTGTGTACTTCGTAATTCTTTCATCATTTTGTCTGGTGCAATAATTATTTATTCATTTATATGTCTGGTGTGTATTTAAATATATTTTTATATATTTTTTTAAATACATGTTGTATAATACACTCCCGGGAGTATTTACTCTGGTTGTTTTACATAATTAAATTAATTTATTTATTATTTATTAGGGGTGAGCGGGTTCGGATTTCTGAAAACCGAACCCCTCTGAGCCCCCCCGATCCGAGGCCGATCCGAGTCAGGCTCGACTTTTCCCGCCTGACTCGGATCTGAAATCGAGGCAAAATGTCATCATCCCGCCTTCCGGGTCTCGCTGGTTTTAGATTCTATATAAGGTACCCGCGTCGGCGCCATTTTTTCACTCGACTGTGGACAGTGAAGAGGGAGGGTGGGAGTTAGGGCTGGCTGGGCTGTGTAGTGTAGTGTAGTGTTGTGCTGTGCTGCGCTGTGCTGCTGTTGTCCATAGGGGCTGTGTCCACTCCTCCAAAGTCCATAGGGGCTGGCTGTGTTGTGCTGTGCTGCTGTTGTCCATAGGGGCTGTGTCCACTCCACCAAAGTCCATAGGGGCTGGCAGGACTGTGTTGTGCAGTCAGTTGTCCATAGGGGCTGTGTCCACTCCAAAATCCTGTGCAGTGTCCCAGTCCTAAAAGGGTGCTGTAGTGTTGTCCAGGGGGTACTCTGTCCATCAGGGGTGCACAGTAACCGCACGTGCATCAACAAAGTAGTGCCAAGCATGCGCCTGTGTCATAAGTAAAGGACCGGCTGGCTTTACCATTAAAGGGTGCTGTAACCCCCACAGTGCACTCCAAACAAAATAAAAAAATATTTTCTGACTTTGTGAATTTTGAGCACTGTGGCTGCACGTGCATCAACAAAGGAGCAGCGCCAAGCGTGCGCCTGTGTCCCATAAGTAAAGGGCCGGCTGGCTTGTCTGTTAAAGGGTGCTGTAACCCCCAAAGGGCACTCTAAACAAAATAAATATATATATTTTTTTGTGTTTGTGAATTGTGTGCGCAGTAGCCGCACATGCATCAACAAAGTAGTGCCAAGTGTGCACCTGTGTCATAGGTAAAGGGCCGGCTGGCTTGACCATTACAGGGTGCTGTAACCCCCAAAGTGCACTCCAAAAAAAAATAAAAAATTTTTTTTTTGTGTTTGTGAATTGTGTGCGCAGTAGCCGCACGTGCATCAACAAAGTAGTGCCAAGCGTGCGCCTGTGTCATAAGTAAAGGGCCAGCTGGCTTGACCATTAAAGGGTGCTGTAACCCCCAAAGTGCTCTCCAAACAAAATAAAAAAATATTTTCTGTGTTTGTGAATTGTGTGCACTGTGGCTGCATGTGCATCAACAAAGGAGCAGCTCCAAGCATGCGACTGTGTCCCAAAAGTAAAGGGCCGGCAGGCTTGTCTGTTAAAGGGTGCTGTAGCCCCTAAAGGGCACTCCAAAAAAAATAAAAAAATATTTTCTGTGTTTGTGAATTGTGTGCACTGTGGCTGCACATGCATCAACAAAGGAGCAGCGCCAAGCTTGCATCTGTCTGTTAAAGGGTGGAGTAACCCCCAAAGTGTGCTCCAGTGTGTGGGCTGTAGCTGCACCAACAAAGGAGCAGCGCCAAGTGTGAGCCTGTGTCCCATAAGTAAAGGGCCGGCTGGCTCATTTCTTAAAGGGTGTTGTAACCCACAAAGTGCACTAGACTCCAACAAATATAAAAAATTATTTTCTGTGTTTGTGTGCACCTTAGCCGCACGTATATATCAATATAACATAAATGGAGGACCAAACTTTCTCCGATAAAAATAAAATAGGGAAAGATCAAGAACCACTTCCTGCTAGTGCTGAAGCTGCTGTCACTAGTCATGACATAGACGATAACATGCCATCAATATCGTCAGCCAAGGTCGATGCAAAATGTCATAGTAGAGGGCACATACAATCCCAAATGACAAAGTTGAGGAAAATGACCTTGAAAAAAACATTTAAATCATCTGAAGAGAAATGTAAACTTGCCAATATGCCATTTACGACACGGAGTGGCAGGGAACGGCTAAGGTCTTTCCCTATGTTCATGACTAGTGGTTCAGCTTCATATGACGATGGAACCCCTCCTCCCGCTAAAAAAATCAAACAAATTAAGCTGGCAAAAGCACAGCAAAGAACTGTGCTTTCTAAGAAGATATCACAAATCCCCAAGGAGAGTCCAAGTGTGGTGGCGGTTGCGATGCCTGACCTTCCCAGCACTGGACAGGAAGAGGTGGCCCTTTCCACCATTTGCATGCCCCCTGCAAGTGCTGAAAGGAGCACCTACAGTCCACTTGCTGATATGCAATTTGAAGATGTCACTGTTGAAGTACAACAGTGACACCAGGATACTGGTGTAGCTGGCGCAGTCGAGGAAGTTGGCGAGGAGGATTCTGATGGTGAAGTGGATTGTTTAAATCAGGCTCCGGGGGAGACAGTTGTTGTCCGTGGGATGAAAAAGTCCATCACGGTCATGCCTGGGCAGAAGACCAAACATTCCACCTCTTTGTTCTGGCAATATTTCTATCCATATCCGGACAACAACTATCTTGCCATATGTACCATATGTAAAGGTGAAATAAGTAGGGGTAGGGCCGTTAACCACCTAGGAAAATCCTCCCTTATACGTCACCTGCAGCGCGTTCATAAAAAGTTACTGTCAAGTTCAGAAACTTTGGCTAAGACCGTAAGCAGTCCAGGGACACCTAAATCCCGTTGTCCTGTTGTATCCAAGTGCCTGCAAACCACACCGTCAACTCCCTCCTCATCAATTTCCTCCTTAGTCTGGATCGGAAGTAGTCCTGCAGGCCATGTCACTGGCATGACTGACTCTCCTGTCTGGGATTCTTCCGGAGGATCCTGCATTGCTACGACTCCTGCTGCCGCTGCTGCTGTTGCTGCTGCTGGGAGTCGTTCATCATCCCAGAGAGGAAGTAGGAACACCACTACTTTTACTAAACAATTGACCCTCCAACAGTCCTTAGCAAGGAGGATGAAGTACGACAGCAGTCATCCTGAAGCAAAACCTATAACTGAGGCCTTGACTGCTATGTTGGTTTTAGACATGCGTCCGGTATCCGCCATTAGTGCAGTGGGATTTAGACAATTGATGGAGGTAGTGTGTCCCCGGTTCCAAATCCCGTCTAGATTCCACTTCACTAGGCAGGCGATACCGAGACTGTACAGAAACATCAGAAAAAGTGTCCTCAGTGTCCTGAAAAATGCAGTTGTACCCAATGTCCACTTAATCACGTACATGTGGACAAGTGGAACAGGGCAGACTAAGGACTATATGACTGTGACAGCCCACTGGGTAGATGTATCACCTTACGCAGCAACAACAGCAGCGTCACCAGTAGCAGCATCTCAGAAATGCCAGCTCGTTCCAAGGCAGGCTACGTTGTGTATCACCGGTTTCAGTAAGAGGCACACCGCCGACAACCTCTTAGAGAAACTGAGGGAAATCATCGCCCAGTGGCTTACCCCACTTAGACTCTCCTGGGGATTTGTGATATATGACAACGCCACCAATATTGTGCTGGCATTACATCTGGGCAAATTCCAGCACGTACCATGTTTTGCTCACACAATAAACTTGGTGGTGCAGAATTTTCTGAAAAGCGACAGGGGCGTGCAGGAGACGCTTTGGGTGGCCCGAAAAATTTCTCGCCACTTTCGCCATTCAGCAACTGCGTGTCGAAGACTGGAGCTCCAGCAAACACTCTTGAACCTGCCCGGCTATCACCTGAAGCAAGAGGTTGTGACGCGGTGGAACTCAATCCTCTATATGCTTCAGATTATGGAGGAGCAGCAAAAGGCCATTCAAGCCTATACATCCACCTCTGACATAGGCAAAGGAGGGGGTGTGCACCTGACTCAAGTGCAGTGGAGAATGATTTCCGTGTTGTGCAAGGTTCTCCAGCCCTTCGAACTTGCCACATGAGAAGGCAGTTCAGACACTGCCAGCTTGAGTCAGGTCATTCCCCTCATCAGGCTTTTGCAGAAGCAGCTGGAGAAAGTGAAGGAGGAGCTAAGATGGAGCGATTCCGCTTGGCATGTGGGACTTGTATAAAGCCCTTCATTCACTTTGCCAGGATTCCAGGGTGGTCAATCTGTTGAAATCAGACCACTACATTTTGGCCACCGTGCTCGATCCTAGGTTTAAAGCCTATGTGGTGTCTCTCTTTCCTGCCGACACAAGCCTGCAGAGGTGCAAAGACCTGCTGGTGAAAACACTGTCAGCTGAAGCAGAACGTGACACTTCAACAGCTCCTTCATTTTCTCCCGCAACTGGGGCAGCCAGGAAAAAACTTAGGTATCCTAAGCAACCCGCTGGTGGTGATGCAGGGCAGCAAGAACCAAGTTTGGATATCTGGTCCGGACTGAAGGACCTGGCAACAAATTCTGACATGTCTACTGTCACTGCATATGATACTGTCACCATTGACAGAAAGGTGGAGGATTACATCGGTGACAGCATCCTAGTAGGCATGTCAGACAGTCCGTACCTGTACTGGCAGGAAAAAAGAGGCAATTTGGAGGCCCCTGTACAAACTGGCTCTATTTTACCTGAGTTGCCCCCCCTCCAGTGGTTACTCCAAAAGAGTGTTTAGTGCAGCTGGGAACCTTGTCAGCGAAAGGCGTAGGAGGTTGCTTCCACAAAATGTGGAGAAGATGATGTTCATAAAAATTAATTATCAACTCTTCCAGGGAGACCAGCCTCCAGAACGTACAGAGGGACCTGTGGTGGTGGATTCCAGCGGGGGCAAGTTAATACTCTGTGAGGATGAGGATGTACACAACACTGAAGAGGGTGAGGAATTGGTGGATGAGGAGGATGAGGACGACATCATGCCTCCGTAGAGCCAGTTTGTGCAGGGACACATTAATTGCCAGCTTTTTTTGTGGGGGCCCAAACGAACCAATCATTTCAGCCACAGTCGTGTGGCAGACCCTGGCGCTGAAATGATTGGTTTGTTAAAGTGTGCATGTCCTGTTTATACAACATAAGGGTGGGTGGGAGGGCCCAAGGACAATTCCATCTTGCACCTCTTTTTTTTCTTTGCATTATGTACTGTTTGGGGCCTAGTTTTTCAAACTGCCATCCTGTCTGCCACTGCAGTGTCACTCCTAGATGGGCCACGTGTTTGTGCTGCCCACTCGTATCTCTTAGCATAGTCATCCAGCTACCTCGGTGCAACCTTTTGGACATAAATACACTATTGTGAGGTGTGAGGTGTTCAGAATAGACTGGAAATAAGTGGAAATTAAGGTTGTTGAGGTTAATAATAGCATAGGAGCAGAAAAACCCACAAATTCTGTGATTTTAGCTGTTTTTATGCTTTTTTTAAAAAAAAATACAGATCCAAAACACAAAACCCAGAATCCAAAACACGGAAGGGTGGTTTTGGCAAAACCAATCCAGATCCAAAACACGAAGAAAGATCCAGATCCAAAACCAAAACACGAAAAGTGGCTGGTGCACACCCCTATTATTTATACATGTTCTTGATTTACATTTAAAATACTGTAGTGAAACCAAATCTTGCACAGTGAACCAAACCACCTGCAGCCCTGCACACACCTGGGGAGCAACACAAATACTCCCTTAAACAATGAAAAAATAACAGGATAGGTGTGTGTGACAAGGCGCTAGGTTTGGACTATGGATTCAACAGGTATAAAAATAAATGTACTAGTGGCTATGACAAGCAACAATTGACATACATTTATTACATTTCTTAGACATTCACACATTGAATATAACACATGAAAAAACATATAATGGATCCTGGATAAGATTGTCCATACAATCCCTTGTGACTAATTGTAAGAAGATATCCTCACCCTTTGTGGTGGTTGCGGTGGGCTAGCTTCCTATAGCTGTGGGTCCCAGGCTTATAGCTCAGCACCACCACAACACATGGATATGAGGAGCCCAAACGGGAGTGGTATTATGTCCAAATCAGTCTAGATTAGGGATGTGCAGGCTCGGATAGGTTCGAGTTTGCACGTGGAGTTCGGATTTTTCCATCCAAAAAAACGGAACTCAGAAAGAGGCAAAACGTCATCTTACATGGACGAACATCATCATTCCTGGACTTTTGTCCAGGAATGATGATGTTCGTCCATGTAAGATGACGTTTTGCCTCGTTCTGAGTTCCGTTTTTTTGGAGGGAAAAATCCGAACTCCACGTGCAAACTCGAACCTATCCGAGCCTGCACATCCCTAGTCTAGATACACATGAACATGTGTTCTATTCGATGTGTGACTATATTCATTTTCTATAGTCTTTCAAAAAGTTGTCAGAGACTGGGGCATGGCATGCTGAAAAAGTGTTATTAAGAGTCAGGCAGAGCCACACCTCAACATCTTTGCACCCCAGATCCATCATTTCATTCCAAGCTGATGTGATGAACACTTCAACATCCTAACATCAAGCAGATCCCCTTGCTGATCTTTAAAGCATGTGAACCAGTTGCAAATACCTGATCATGTTAAAAGATGCAGTGGGCCATATGTCTTAATAACAGGCTGCAAAGTTAAAAAAAAAGCATAAAACCAATTAGCATAAGATTTATACGCATCCACCTTGAAGCCACCAAAAGCCAATAATGTCTCCTTGACTTTAGACATAAGGGCAAAGAAATCAACATTTTTGACCTTATGATTGTGATCTTGAATCCTGGAGCACAGACCATAAAGCACAATAGTGTTTGTGCAATGCACCATATTTCTATACACATTGTAACCTACTCACTACTACTACTGCTAGAATGTGACCTTCCCTTCTTGAGGGAGTGATGTGCATGGTCCTACCTAGAAATCCTAGTCCACTTGTGCTAGGATGGCCTAGAATCACTGCAAGATAAAAAGGGTGACTGGCATAGACTCTGTTTCAGGGTCAACTATGGCCAATCCTCAGCCACTTTATCTTCAACAGAAGAGGAGGATACAGGACCCGCAATACAAAATTCAGCATACTCCCCTGTTGAAAGAAAGAGGATCTATAGAGGGAATACCAACCCCCCCTGAAGCAACAGGAGAAACCATAGAGAAAAACCCAGGTCACATGCATGTCCCAGTTGCGCCACTAAAGGAGTCATTTGCAACTGCAATGAAAAAATTGATAAAGTGGTGGCAGAGGGAACAACAGTTGAGGAATGGGGATGCAAGGTTAAAGCAAGACTTACATGCCAACAACAGAAACCAGCAGCCCCACATTAGCAGACACATCTAGGGAGGGTGAAACCCCCAAAAAAGGGTAAAGACAGCAGACCAAATAAGTGCTCCAACAACTACACCTACCCCAACCCCCAAATAATCATAGAGGTAGGCATACTGTCTGTGGTATCACAAGAAAGCCCTGCCCACCTACTGCCTGACAGCTTGTCCAAAGGGCCCTTCAGTCTAGGTCAGCAGGCTGGATGGACGCTGGGGAAGTGCTACCAAACAAATGCCACCATACACACAATTTAAAAATCCAGGGCCATGTTGGGACCATGTATCTAGGCCCTGCCGCATCAACAATGCGAGCGAGAACCTGTGCTTAGCACCAGGGGTAAGGTATGGCCAAGGACAGGTAAAAAGAAAACCCAAAAAGTACAGAAAAATGGAAAGGAAATAAGAAAAAAAAATTAAGAGTAAAAAGTGAAGGAGGTCAGTAAAGGGGGAAACAGTAAGAGCATAAGAGTAAAGGAGACAGATCAGAAGGTAGAAAGAATCAAGAAAGGTTTACACAAAAAGGTAGGCACTAGAGTAAATTCTATATAGTAAAAACGCACAATACACAGATGTTTACACTCAAAACTTAGCACTCTCATGGTAAGTGTATTTACATTGATAAAAAAGCATATATAGTTCCAAAGTGTCTAATTACATATGGTCAAGTTGGTACTGAGTGCTGTGGCAGGTAAATTATTACAGATAGTGAGAGTAAATAAATAAGGGTAAACAATAATTAAACTAATAATAATAACAATAATAATAATAATAATAATAATAATAATAATAATAATAATAATAATAAAAATATCATAAGTCAGAATTAAAATCATAAAATAAAATTAATCTTAAAAGAAAATAAAACTCAGTAGAAGCATATACTAAAAAATTTCACTATAACTGATACATTTCATAATCTTTATAGCCTCTATAAAAAAATTTGGGAGCAGGGTTCGGGGGTCAAGGAAGGTGAAATAGTCCGCTTGGTAGAAGTCCGCAAGGTGGTAACAGCTGTTCCTAACCTTACCCTAATGGGGGCTGTTGTGGTCTTCTCCTATTACAGCGGCTGCTGGCAGTCTGTGGGAGCATGGCTCAAATGAGTCACTGCACCTCCTGATGATGTCAGATGCCTGCCGGTCGATGGTATTTGTGTCCCGCTAGCTCCAGCTAGTGTCCTCTTGCCTGGTCCCACTTTAAACCAATGCGTTTAGCAACACATGTGGTGCTTTGTCAATGATGTCTGTTGGGCTTGTTCTAGCTCTTGAATAGGGTAAAAACGTTAATGAAAAAATGGAAGTTAATTTCCGGAAATTCTCAGTAAAGGCAGCAAGCACATGTTCCGGAGATGTGAATTAAAATGTATACTGTATGCTTCAAGAGTAAAAATAATAAATTAAGTAAAAATAGATGTATATGCTATAAAAGTAAATTAAATAAATATTAAATAAGATAAAATGGAATAAAAATTAAATAAAATTAAATAAAAAGAAAGAATGAGGATAACTTTGGAATGATAAAAAATATCTGTTTTGGTGTTTATAAAAAAACACTTTCAATTCTATATCAATGTTTAGTCCGGAAGGTTCCAGAGTTTGTAGTTCGTAGATCAATTTGGTCTCTTTTCTTTTTAGTGTGGATACTAAATCCTCCCCTCTCCAATGGGGGGTGGATTTCTGGATGCCCATAAAGATTAGTCGTTTAGGATTTTTGTTGTGCTTTTCTAAAAAATGGGCTGTGTTTGGCCACTGGTGTTTTTCCTTTCCTTTTTGTGTGTCCCACGTACTGGGTGTCCACATGGGCATTTCAGTTAATAGATGGCTCCTTCTGTATCACAGGATATATGTTTCTTTATTTTGTAACTTTTGCCTGTTTGTTGTGATTTAAATGTTTGTATTGTTTTTTTATATCTTGGTTTTTGCAGCCAGGGCAATTGTAGCAAAAGTGGAAACCTTTAGTTTGTTCTTTTGATCACACACAAAGGAAAAGAGTCTTCCCGCACTAGACAGTATTATGTTAAGTATTAGCAATTAGGAGCTTATTACCCGGAATATGACAAGTTGAGAGCGATTAACACACTAAGGGGTAAATTTACTAAGCTGAGAGTTTGGGAGAGTTTGCAAACTCTGGAGAGTTTGGGCATTTTTCCCCACTCTTAAATTTTCTAATATCAAACTCGTGAGCGAGATCTCCTTTACTACGGGAATATACTGGAGTGTTAGCAAACTCTCTTCAATTCACCATCGGCAAAACTCAAGAACCTTTTCACTAGTGAAGATATGATTCTGGAACTTACCAAGCAGAGAGTTTCTAAACTCTCATGAGATGGGAAAACTCTCCTGTAAAAACCAGTGAAAAAAATACACCTGCCTGTGATCTGAGAGTTTGGAAGAAACATACACAAATCGCTGTGATGCATGTATGTTTCTGCCTGTAAATATAGAAAAAAAATTTAAATATCAGAAAAATAATGACATAGGGTCCCTCCCCAAAAGCTTAACCAGCCCCAGGCTTGCCAGCCTGTCCTGGTTTCTAAAAGTACGGGGAACAAAATGTGTAGGGTTCCACTGTAATTTAGAAACCTACACCAGGCTGAAGGGCCAGTCCTGGTTTAAAAATTTAGGGGAAAAAAATTGCGTAGGGTCCCCCCTATATTTTAAACCAGCACCAGACCCAAAATGGCCGGGCTGCAATGCCACTTCCCGGACACCCTTTCACCGGGGCTCTGGGGCTAAAGCATTATCAGCCCAAGCTGGTCAGGCCAAGCCAGGGATCTCAGGGGAGGTGGGGACCCCTCAAAAAAGGGGTCCCCCCTCCCTTGACCCCAGGCTTGGTCTGAAGCCTGGGGCTCTTCCCTGCACCCCTGGAGTGTTGGGTATGGGGGTAATAAAGTGGGAAAATATAAGTAAACTATTGTATTTTACAGTGGGACTACAGGTGCCAGCATGCCTGCCCTTTGGTACTTGTGGCACTACAAGTGCCAGCAGACAGGTGGCACCTGTACCCCCACTGTAAAATAAATAGTTAAAGAAAGGCAAAACACACACACCGTGATTAGTAAAGATTTATTACATACACCTACCCATTCACACAATCTTACCTTTACCAAATGTTTCTGTCCCCTTCTCCAGTAGAATCCTTAATGACTGGCCCTGCAAAAATGATTTCATACTCACCAATATCCTGGCACTGGTCTCTGCAGCATCCCCGGGACTTGGCATAGCAAAAAACGACTTGACGGACCCATTATCTGTATGTGTATTGCCACACATACCAATAGCTCGTGAATGCCAGCTGACGAGACTGTACGGTGTTTGCATGTCCCACCAGCCAATCAGCAGCCACTAACTGTAGAGCAGCCGCTGATTAGCTACAGCTACTGACAGTTCCCATATGGGAACTGTCAGTATCCGGAGCCAATCAGTGGCGGCTTAACATTAGCGGCCACTCATTGGCTGGGAACCATGTGGAGGAGCCACCCATTTGCTAAGTCCACATGAGTCCCAACCAATAAGTGGCTGCTAAATGTTAAGCCTCCACTGTTTGGCTCACACACTGGCACTAATGATTACTCAAGGCCTGAGCTGTCTTTAGCGTTACTGTACAAGCATGCTGGAGCGTGTTGTTACAGTGTATCTGGGGCCCTATTTGGATTACTGTGGAAAACATTGTGAGACAAAAGGTGAGTATTGGATCTTTTTTTCATGTACTTCCAATGGATACTTTACGTTGAGAAGGGGACGTGAACATCTGGCAGCAGGTAAGTATGTGTGAGTGTGTATGTATGTAATAAATATTTATTTTCACGGTGTGTATTGTGTTTTTTACACATTTCTTTTCAGGTGAATTACACATACCAGTGGGCCCTTAATGCCCTGTATGCTGGTACTTGTGGTTCTCCAAGTACCAGCATGCAGGGGAGGCTTGCTGGGACCTTTAGTTCCACTGTAGAGACAATGTGAATTTTCTATTTTTTACACACTACACCTACACTATCAACCCACCACCCACCGCCCAGGGGTGGCGGGGATAGCCCCGGGCAGTCAGCCTAGGCCAAGGGTGCCCTTGAGAGGGGGACCCCTTTATTGGGGAGGTCTCCAACTCCCCAGGGATCCCTGGCTTGCGATGACTAGAGGTCAGGGCTGATGCTGCGACTGGGGGGCCTGGTGAAAGGGCTCCCCTGGCTGTGGCATAAGCCCCCCACTAGAAAGGGCCCAGAGCTGGCTTTAAATATAGGGGGTACCTCACGCCAAAATTTTTAACCCTATATTTAAAACCAGGTCTGACCCTGCTGCCTGGTGCTGGTTCTTAAATTACAGTGGAACCTTACATGTTTTGTTCCACGTAATTTTAAAACCAGGACTGGCTGGCAAGTTTGGGGCTGGTTAGTCTTTTTTGGGGGGGCTATGTCATTTAAAAAAAAAAACATTTAATCCGTTTTGTTACAGGCTAGAACACAAGCAGCTTACACATATCTCACTGATATATGCAGGCTACTTGTTCAGGAGAGTTTTGCAGAGAGAACACACTGCAATGTCGGGTGACTAATCTCCTGCAAAACCTGCTACTTGGGGGAGAAATCTCCCGCAAAACCTGCTACTCAGGAGAGACATCTCGTCTTCTTCACCATCGAAAATCTCACTCTGATCTAAACTCCCTTCTTGGTAAATTTGAGAGTCTCAGGAGTCTCAAATCACCCGAGTTTGGGTGAAGCTAATCGAGTTGAAAAAAAAGCAAACTCTCCCAGACTCGATTCTTAGTAAATTTACCCTTAAAAGTGATCCAGAAATATGGTGGTGCTACCAACTGATTAAATGCATGTATTCAAAAGAAGGAGAAAAGGAAATCAGTTATATTGGTGCATTCTAACTCCAAAAAAATTTATTTAGACACATACAATCTTAATTTATTACATTATGCTTTAAAAATGATACTGGCAATAATAATCAAATTACATGTACCGTATAAATCCTACAATGTAAAAAAGATTGAAAGCGAGCAAAATGTCAAAAAAAATTGAAAGATTGTGTTTGTAGAGATGAAATAAAGTGATTAAAACTGCTGAGCACTGCTGTCAATTATTTATGTCATATATTATATTTATCTAAGTGTCAATATTCACATATAAATAAATGTGTATGATTCTGTGATATCAAATGAAAGTTCCACCATTACATTGTCAATATAGTAATTATCAGATCACTAATATAAAGATACAGATATCACAGAAGTATATAATAAATGCTTCCTATAGATATAAAACTGAATGGTAATTGATTAAGTACAATTAGAATAAATATATAGGATTTTCCATATACTTGGAGAAAATTTTTCTACTGATCTTAATCATGTACTGGATTGACAAAGGGTTGAGATTTCTTATAATACTGACTCATGTAGGAATGATACTTTTTATAATTGATACATAATACATTCAAATTATTCTAATTGTATCATTCAGTTTCAGTGTGTGTTTATATCTAGTGATGTAACAATTCTATTCTTAGTATCGGATTGGGGAAACCCTATTCAAGGATTGTTAGTTGTGGATGACGTATTTACTGATTCAGGCAAACATATGCAAACGTGTGTGTTCAGTAGCACATGGACATAGTCACTCCGATTTCATTATGCTATATCCTGACTTATACATGACCTTTATAAAATGTATGATGTCTTGTCTAGCAGTCAGATTTGTCTATACAGACACGTGTGTTTAGTAGCCTGTGGGCACAGTCAAGCCGATTTTATTAGACTGTGTTCCGATTATGTCAAACCTTTGTATATTGTATAGATGTTTATTAAATGAGATACCATTAATTCATAATATGTAATCACACTTATTCAATAAGGAAGTATTCCTTGTTAGATTTCAAATTAATGAAGGGCAGAGAAGAATAACAAGGTACTTATATTTAGCTAATCTCTGACAGCATGATATTTATTGTTTTCTAGCACTCC
Organism: Taudactylus pleione; assembly: GCA_031769625.1. NCBI lineage: Eukaryota > Metazoa > Chordata > Amphibia > Anura > Myobatrachidae > Taudactylus > Taudactylus pleione. Next base: position 997,840 of record JAUIMM010000031.1, read on the forward strand.
GACAAAACTGTGCGTGTGTTCCATTTATTTATAGCACAGTATTTGTTATCTGTAACAAACAACTGCACGTTTCGCAGTTGCTTTTTCAAGGCTATAAAAAAAGCAACTGTGAAACGTGCGTTGGATTCAAGCTGATCCACTGCTGTCCTTTCATGTTATCCTAAATGGTTTACGAATAGTAGCTTTTTGATGTCAGACTTCTGACTTGTACTTTAAAAACACAAAGAGTGGCTGAATGTATGCGCTCTTACAGTTTTGTGTTCAATATATGTTACTATACTTGTTTTATCGGGTCTCATGGTTAGATTTATGTGCCTCAAATAGAAGTACCTGGACATTAATCAATTCACCCTGTTCATGCTGATTTTATCAGATCTATCAGTGTGTGGTACATATGAGAGAATATATTTGCTTTTCCGAACAACTATGTTAATGTACAAGCTTTCATGCTCACACGAGGAAGCTATAATACAAACCAACTAATTCTATTTTCCTCACATACATGCTGTGGATACTGATCTCATTAAACCTGTCAGCCTCTATTTATGAGGAGGACAATGCTATAAATTAGCAGTGCACTACAACTGTGTGTACCCTCCTCTCGAACTAAACTAGTTAAATTTATAATTGTTTGTTATAGATGACAAATACTGTGCTATAAATAGATGGAACATACCACAGTTTTGTCGGAGTGCTAGAAAATAATAAATAACATGCTGTCAGAGATTAGCTAAATATAAGCACATTGTTATTATTCTCTGCCCTTCATTAAGTTGAAAGCTAACAAGAAATAATTTCTTGTTGAATAAGTGTGATTACATATTGTGAAGTAATGGTATCTCATTTAAGAAACTACTATACATTATAAAAATGTTTGACATAAACCAGAACACAGTCTAATAAAATCGGCTTGACTGTGCCCACAGGTTACTAAACACACATGTCTGTATAGCCAAATCTGACTGCTAGACAAGGCATAATATTTTATATAAAGGTCAGGTACTGTATAAGTCAGAATATACAGATGTGCCCAGCTAGTTTGTTGCTCCATATGCCATGTAGCACGCCATGCATGGTGCGCCACACACCATGCGAAGAGTCGCGCCACACAGAAAGATTTGTAATGTAGCGTAGCGTAGCACTGGAAAAAATTCATAATATGTAATACAACTTTTTGTCCACCAGCTGTCACTTTTCCTAAACTCCACAGTTCATGCACCTGATTTCAAATGCATGTTTTGTATCACCGCCCGATGATTGGCTGACAGAAGCAGTGATTCGGTACACTACACAGTAGTACAGCATTTTACACATGGTATCAGGGATGTAGAAGAATATATAATAAAGTTTGAAATCATTAAATGTGTGAGTCCTCTACTTTTATATAAAAATATTTCACATGCACGCACAGCTCTGTATTACACACTGACTGTGCAGTTGAAGTTATACACTTGTAGCAATGTAAGTATTGTCGGCGCTGTCCCAGCCTTAGATATTGTATTGATTTCATGACTTTAGGAATTATTGTCATATCGGGTTAAGGGGGCTAATGGGCTAGGGGGCTAATGCCTAGACTCACTGCTTCTCCCGTCTTCTTGTCCCACAGGTTCAAGACCTTGAAAATATATATACAGTATATATTTTTTGTTAATCTTCACTATTTTAGTATTCAATACATTAGCCACAAGTTCCCACCACCTGGCATTTCTATGATACTTTATGCCACTGTGTGCTAAAGAAATGAGTGTACGGCGCTCCAATACAGTACCCACATAGCACTTTGCTAGTCACGCTATGGCATTTCGAATCTACAGTATCTCTACTGCGCATGCCCAGTGTGTCAGGGGTCACACACTGCATCCCAGACTATATTGATTTCAAGACTTTAGAAATTAGTAGTAGGCAGTTTAAAAGTGGGGTCTCTATATAACAAACTGATTGTCCGTTTGAAAATGCAAAATTGCGGCACTGTCTCAGACTTACACTATAGTGATTTCATGACTTCAGAAACTGTTAGTGTGCTGTTTGAGAGAGAGGTCTCTGTATTACAAACTGTGTGTTTAAAAATGCAAACTTGCACCAAATTCGGCACGTCGGCACTGCGGTTGCTATCAGCTCTGAGGGGATACAATGGGATCTCTGGCACATGCCCAGTGGAGGGGATGCAATGGGATATCTGTTGCATGCCCAGTGGAGCTGCTCTGTAGCTGTGGCATAAGGAGGTTCATATAGTAAAAATGCACAAGTGTGTAGGGAGTCACACACAATGGAGCCACTGTATATGTCAGTCGAGCTACAAGGCAGCTCACAGTACATGTAATTCACAGACGTCACATAACATACATGACAGATGCAGTTCTTGCTAGGACAGGCTTGTGGGCAAGTGGTTAGGTGATCTGCCTTGATACACTTCCTGTCCCGCCTGTTCGAGAACTTGATAATTTTTTGAATTTTTTGTTTTAAATCTTCACTATTTCAGTATTGTTATCCAACCCTTACTAAACTCAAAACATTATATATACTAGATGTGCCTAGCTACTGTAGTTTGTTGCTCAATACACCCTTTAGCGTATTGCTAGTCATGCGCTATGCTGTGGCGTATTGAGTCTCATATGCCCAGTTGTCTGTATTACATACTGACTGTGCAGTTGAAGTTCCACACTTGCGCCACTGTCAGCACTGCCCCAGACTTTTACACTATAGTAATTTCAAGACTTCAGAAACTGGTAGTGGGCTCTGTTTGAGAAAGAGGTCTCTGTATTACAAACTGATTGTGCATTTAAAACTGCAAACTTGTGCCAATGTCAGCACGTATGGTACTGTGGTGGCTGTCAGCTCCGAGGGGTTACAATGGGTTCTCTGGAGCATGCCCAGTGGAGGGATTACAATGGGATCTGTGGCACATGCCCAGTGGAGCCACTCCATATTCCATGTAGCATTATGCCATGGTGTATGGAAGATCAGAGCACTGCGCATGCCCAGTTGATAGAGAGTCACACAGCGAAAGTTGGATGGCTGTATTACAGAACACACTGACTGTGCAGTTGAAGTTGCACACTTGCGCCACTATCAGCGCTGCCCCAGACTTTTACACTATAGTGATTTCATGGCTTCAGAAACTGGTAGTGGGCTCTGTTTGAGAGAGATCTCTATATTACAAACCAATAGTGCATTTAAAACCGCAAACTTGTGCCAGTGTCACCATGTCGGCGCTGTGGTGGCTGTCAGCACCAAGGAGTTCAATGGGATCTCTGTTGAATGCCCAGTGGAAGGGATGCAATGATATCTCTGGCGCATGCCCATTGGAGCCAATCCATATGCCATGTATCTCTATGCCATGATGTATGGAAGATCATAGCACTGCGCATGCCCAGTGGATTGGGAGTCACACAGCAAAAGTGGGATGACTGTATTACAGTACATACTATACTGACTGTGTGGTTGAAGTTGCACACTTGCACCACTGTCAGCGATGCCCCAGACTTTTACTCTATAGTGAATTCGTAACTTCAGAAACTGGTAGTGGGCTCTGTTTGAAAGAGAGGTCTCTGTATTACAAACTGTGCATTTTAAAAATGCAAACTTGCACCAATGTCAGTATGTCAGCGCTGTGGTGGCTGTCAGCTCCGAGGGGTTACAATGGGATCTCTGGTGCATGCCCAGTGGGGGGTTGCAGTGAGATATCTGGCGCATGCCCAGTGGAGCCACTCCATATGCTATGTAGCTCTATGCCATGGCATATGGAAGATCATAGCACTGTGCATGCCCTTTGGATCGGGAGTCACACAATGAAAGTGGGATGGCTGTATTACAGTACATACTGTAATGACTGTGCAGTTGAAGTTGTACACTTGCGCCACTGTCAGCGCTGCCCCAGACTTTTACGCTATAGTGATGTCATGCCTTCAGAAACTGGTAGTGGGCTCTGTTAGAGAGAGAAGTCTCTGTATTACAAACTGATTGTGCGTTTAAAAATGCAAACTTGCACCAATGTTGGAAACCACGAAGTGATTTCTGTGTAATCCTGTAGTGAAGATTTAAATAATAATAATAAAAAAATTTAAAATTGTTGCCTTCCAGGCTTTGAACCCAGGATGCCCACACTGCCTTGCGTTCTCCTAACCACTACATCACAGACACCTGCCATACCGAGTGATGCACCTGTGTGTAATGAATGAGCATTGTCAGTGGCGTAAGTTCATCCCAGATGCCAGGAGGCAAGTTATAATTTGGTGCCCCCCCTTTAAAAAAAAAAGGGTAAATAAATATGGTGCATATCTATCTATCTCATATCTATCTATCTATCTATCTATCTATCTATCTATCTATCTATCTATCTATCTATCTATTACATACAGTATGCACAAAAACATAAATATAAAATAGCCTTAAGTGGGGTGAATATATTGTGAGCAATGGAGGAGGTGCCCCTTCAGTGCTGGAGTCCGGTGGCAGGCACCTTCCTTGTATCCCATAGTTCTGCCCCTTAAGTACACACTATGCAATCCATTGCACGATATATCATTCTGACACAGATCGGAACGATATATTGTGTAATCCCAATTGTGCATGCCCAGGGATCATTCATTGCATCATCCCATCTTCCGTAGGGGCAGCACAGCATTTGGGAAGATGCGATGAACAACACCATGCTGTAAAATGCAGCATTGAACTACACATCGTGCCGTCGTCCACTGCATCGGTTAACAATTACGGACAGCGCAATGTATTGTACCGTGGCTGGGTACACACATCATGTGGTGTGTACCTAAGTGCTCTCCAGGTAAGGTACTGCTGTAATCATATATATTTACACATTTAAAAATCATAAAGTAGTTTCATTCATACAGAACTAGAAACATAGGGATCTCTAAATTATAAAATTGGCTACTTTCACAGTTTTATTTATTTCCAATGGGTATTTGAAGTTGTACAAAAGCTATAGCAATAACACAGAAAGAACGATCCAGCACATACCACAACAGAGATGTGACTTATGCTGGCCATACATGCTACAATTATCGGGGCGATCCGCCTGATATCGGCGGATTGCCCTGATAATTGTAGCCTGTGGGGGGGTGAACGAGGGTTAAATATTGCACGGTCGGCCATGCCGGATTGTCCAGCATGCCTGTCCGATGCGATATTTCCCGGTAAACTGACAGCCGCATCGGGCAGCGTATGCCCAGCCGCAGCCGACAGACAGACATTTCCTGTGTTCCTTCCCAAGGAAGGAACAGGGAATTGTCTCCTCCTCCGGGGGCGGAGATCGGATGTTGGGCTGATACACTGTGAGAGAAATCTCACAGTGTATGCCAGCGACATCTGTGGCTGGCAGGCAGCCACATAAAATGTCTGTCAGTATGACAGGCATTTTATCTGGCCATGTATGCCCAGCATTAGTTTTTGTGGCACTAGAAGCAATTCTTATATACAGATGTTGGCTAAAAGTAGGTCTGTACTAAAATACTCTTAATACAAAAAAAGAAAAAAAAACTTTTAGTACTAAAAATACCTTAATACCCATGACAGCTGTGCCATGGGCTGGCAGTATCTATGATCAGAGCTGGATTTAGACCTCACATGGCCCTAGGCACGATACCAGTTTGTGGCCCCCCACCAATAAGCAAACCTGTGCATATATTAGAGTAGTTTTCGCTGAAGCAAGATACACACATTATAATATACTGTATATGTATGTATGTATGTATATATATCTATCTATCTATCTATATATATATATATATATATATATATATACACACACTCACAGTAATATGATTTGTTTTTTGTATATGTATGCACAGTTATTATTACTTTAGGTTTTGCTAGATCCATTATGTTATGTATATATTTATATATACTTGGGAGAGGGGGACAAAGAGGGAGACAGGAGGAAATAGGGAAAAATGGTGCGAGATGGGAAGAAAAGGGGACGAACAGATGTGAATGGGAGGAAAGCGTGATGGACAGAGGGAAATAGGAAGAAATGTGGACGGATAGAGGGGTCGGAGAAAATGGGGAGGAACAGAGGGGACGGGAGGAATTGGGGGAAGAACATGGTGAGACACAAGGAAAAAGGGAATAACAGGGAGAAAACTGAAGGTGGGAGTTCCGCCACTGAGCATTGTGCGTCTTGAGTGTGTCATATGTCTTATCTGGATTGTTAAATTGGCAGCGACAAGAGATAGGAGATTTAGTCCAGCCGAGCATCTTCTCTTGGTTAAGTAGAGTGACCAACCTCTTTCCAACAACTAAGAGAAGGAGCTCACATATAGGAATGTGAGAAGGGCAATATTAACCTGATATGGGGGGAGCGTGCGCATGCATCGTTGGTGATTTACTGCAAACACACTAGACGATATGAACAATATATCATTGAACCGTATTTTTATCATTCATCAAAATCGTCTAGTGTGTAAGGCCTTTAAATCAGGTCACCGAAACATACTGTACAGTACTGAAAAATAAAAAAAACACACAAGGACAGAAAGATTAGTGTGTAAGGAGAAGAGTTTGGAAATGCGTCTTTGGAGTACAGGAGGGAGAGAAAGAGAGAGACACTGTGAAAAGGAAAAAAAGGAGAGAGACACTGTACAGTAGAAGACAGTATAGTGTATGGCACTTACATGGACTTGAAAGGCTGCTTGGCCCAGGAGCAGGCTCCTGGGTGGTCGGGGGCTGGGGCCGGGGCCCTTCATGTTCCCGAACTGTGGTAAAAAACCCAGAATGTTTCTGTTACACAAGTACAGAAAGAATTAGTGTGTAAGGAGAAGAGGTTGGAGATGGGTCTTTGGAGTACTGGAGGGAGAGACACTGTGAAAAGGTAAAAAAAATAGAGCAATACAGTAGAAGACAATGTAGTGTATGGTACTTATGCAGCCTGGAAAGGTGGCATTTCCAGGTTGCAAGCTCCTGGGAAGGGGGAGCTGGGGCCCTTTATTTTCTCGAACTGTGGGAAAAAAAACATGTCATTTTGCCTCAAAACAATGTGGAGAAATGTCAATAAATTCAGCCTGACAGTACTATTACTACAGTATCATTACAGTTTATTGACAGTATCCACTTACTGTACAGTATGGCCCATGGACACTAGACCAGGTGTGTATGAGCTGATATTGTTCACCAAATGTAATTTTGAAGCAGAAGAATTTAACAAATGTCAATATTTTACAGTAAATGGAGCCTACACATTTTTGCCAGTACTATTACACTTCTTTGGAGTACAGGAGAGAGAGCAAGAGAGAGAGACTGTGAAAAGGAAAAAAAAGGAGAGAAAGAAGACAATGTAATGTACAGTACAGTACTTACGCGGCCTGGCAAGGCGGCTGTGCCTGGGTGCAGGCTCCTGAGAGGTGAGGGGCTGGGGAATGGAAGGGCTGCAGTGGTGGTGGTGATCTGTGAAAAAAAACCATAATGACATTTTTACATAGAAGAATTTAACAAATGTCAATACTGTACAGTAAATGGAGCCTAAGCGTGCTATTACACTTTTTTGCCAGTAATATTACACTTCTTTGGAGTACAGGAGAGAGAGAGAGACACTGTGAAAAGGAAAAAAAGGAGAGATATACAGTAGAAGACAATGTAGTGTACACTACTGTACTTATGTGACCTTGCATGGTGGCTGGCCCTGGGTGCAGGCTCCTGGGAGGTAGGGGGCTGGGGCCTGGAAGGGCGGCAGTGATGGCGGTGATCTGTGAAAAAAAAACAATGTAACTTTGACACAGAATAATTTAACAAATGTCAATACACTTTTTTGCCAGTACTATTACACTTCTTTGGAGTACAAGAGAGAGAGAGAGAGACACTGTGAAAAGAAAAAAAAGGAGAGAGATAGAGTAGAAGACAATGTAGTGTACACAACTGTACTTATGTGGCCTGGCAAGGCAGTTGCGCCCGGGCGGGGAGGGCTGAGGCCCTTCAATTTGTGGTACTGTGGTAAAAAAACATGTAATATTGCCTTAAAACAATGTGGAAAAATGTCAATAAATTCAGCCTGACAGTACTATTACTTCAGTATCATTACACTTTATTGACAGTATCCACTTACTGTACAGTATGGCCCATGGACACTAGACCAGGGGTGTATGAGCTGATATTGTTCGCCATGGGCCCGGAAGCATTGCCGGCTTTGTCAAGTGTACTCTATGCACACTTGCTGATGCCAGCAGCGAGAAAATACAAGAGGGTGGGAGGGTACAGTAGGCCATGCTGCATTCACCAGCATGGCATCATTAACAATATCCCCAGATTGAGCTGAATGTACAGCCCACTGGGGATATCGTTGAGGCTTTGGGGGAGTGCGCACGCACACATCCTTGGTGATTTACTGCATACACACTAGAAGACGATATGAACAATATATCATTGAACCATTTTGTTATCGTTCTTGCAAATCATCTGGTGTCACCGGTCACCGAAACATACTGTACAGTACTTGAAAATAAAAAACACACAAGGACAGAAAAAATGAGTGTGCAAGGAGAAGAGGTTGGAGATGCATCTTTGGAGTACACGAAGGAGAGAGAGACACGGTGAAAAGGAAAAAAAAGTAGAGAGATAGAATACAATGTAGTGTACAGTACTTATGAAGCCTAAATGGGCTGCTGGGGCCAGCTGTGTCCTCCTGGGCAGGAGGGGGGGGGGGCTGGAGCCCTTGGGTTGGTGTTACTGTGGAAAAAAAATAATGTTACTGTTACACAAGTATAGAAAGGAGAGAGACACTGTGAAAATGAAAAAAGGAGAGCAATAGAAGAAAATGTAGCGTACAGTACTTAATAAAACAGCAAAAGCCGCTGTGGATTGAAGGCTCCTCCTCCTCATCAATAAATAGGGCATCTGTGTGTATAAGAAAAAAAATATTGTACAAAAAATAAAAAAGGCAGTAGCAGTACACTAGTGTGACCATAACTGTATTAATCATTACCACTGTCAACTGATGATGGTGTTGGTGGAGTCTGAACTGTTGAAAAAGAACACTGTACCGTCAGTTTCCCTCAAAACCATTTGGAAACAAATAAACCCCTACTGTACAATTCTTGACCAGAGTGCATCGTTGGTCATTTACTGCATTATTTTATTGGTCATCAAAATCATCTGGTGTGTAAGCCCCTTAAGACAGGTCACCGAACTTACTGTACAGTACTGGAAAATAAAATAAACACAAGGACAGAAAGAATAAGTTTGTAAGGAGGAGAGAGAGAGAGAGAGAGAGAGAGAGAAAGAGAGAGAAAAAAATAATAATAATGTAGTGTACAGTACAGTGCTTACGCAGGCTGGCAAAGTGGCTGGGCTCGGGTGCAGGCTCCTGGGAGGTGGGGGGCTGTTGTCTGGAAGGGCGGCGGGGGTGGTGGCAATCTGTAAAAAAAAACATAATGTAACTTGACACAGAAGAATTTAACAAATGTCAATACTGTAAATGGAGCCTAAGCGCACTATTACACTATTTTTGCCAGTACTATTACACTTCTTTGGAGTACAGGAGAGAGAGAGAGAATGGCAATGGCAAAAAGGAGAGAGATAGAAACAATGTACAGTAGTGTACAGTTTTGTACTTACGCGGCCTGGCAAGGCGACTTGGCCCAGGTGGCGAGGGCTGGGCCTTTCAATTTGTGGTACTGTGGGAAGAAAACATTTTGCCTTAAACCAATGTGGACAAATGTCAATAAACTCAGCCTGATAGTACTATTACTACAGTATTATTACACTTTATTAACAATATTGACTTACGGTACAGTATGGCCCATGGACACTAGACCAGATGTGTATGAGCTGATATTGTTTGCCACGGGCACGGCAGTAGTGCCGACATCATGAAGTGTACTCTATGCACACTTGCTGATGCCAGCAGCGAGGAAAGACAAGAGGGTGGGAGGGTACAGTAGGCCATGCTGCATTTGCCAGCATGGCATAGTTAACAATATCCCCAATATATATCCACAATATCCCCAGATTGAGCTGCATGTACAGCTCACTGGGGATATCATTGAAGCCTCGGGGGAGTGCGTGCACACATCCTTGGTCCCTGCTGTTGAGATAGGTCAGTGCCAGGCTTTAGCTGTCAATAACGACATCTACAGCGGGCCGAACAGTCAGGCGATCTGACCGTTCGTACATTGCCCAGGCTATCGGCGCTGCTATCTTGAAGATAGCAGCGCCGATAATGACGGGCGCATTGCGCCTCTGTCATTTACCGCCCAGACCCCCGATCATACATCGGGGAGAAGCGGTATCAGCGCACCTAACATGCGCTTATACTGCTTCTGGGCTTCTTGCATCTCCCCCAATGTAGTGTACAGTACAGTACTTACGAGGCCTGGCAAGGTGGCTGGGCCCAGGTGCAGGCTCCTGGGAGGTGGAGGGCTGGGGCCTGGAAGGGTGGTGGTAATCTGTGAAAAAAAAACATAATGTATTTTTTTTTTAAAAGCCTGCACACACAGGCTTGGCCTGCCACTGTAGCCTACATATTAAGCATGTCATCTGAAGCATGGAGTTAGAGCCGGAGTTTGAACTGGATTTGGACTTTTGACTACTTTCTAACCAAAATTTAAACCATTTCACGAACACACAGGAATGCTGCCAATCCATCTTCTTTTACAGTCCCCTGAGACTGGGATCGGCTGCTGTCTCATGCTGCAGCCAAGTTGAACTCCACAAACTTCTGGATGCGACAAGACCATACACTCGAGCGAAGGAGACTATGTGGCTTTTCGCAGATCACTATCATTTTTTAATTTTTGATTAAGTTTAACATGGTTTTAACTTAAAATGCAGTCACCATTTATTCTTTTTTATTTTTTCTCCACCAGGACGTTATACTTCTGCTACTTGCACACCCTGCCAGATGTAACCTACGCAGTGCACCCCAGATGGCTGCCTCGGATGGTTCATTCTTGGGCAGGATGAACAAACACGTGGATCTATTAATTCAGTGCACTTCATATTTAAAATGTTTCAGTCACCCGTAAATCTCATGCCCGAACTGCAGCACTGTTTGCTGTATTTGCTATTCCCTGTTTTGTCAATGTACTTATATTGGGTATATCTTACTGCCACACATGTGTCAGTTTTCCCATATATTTCTTGGGTCCTTGTATGGTTTATCACCCACAGTGCAACCTTCGTAGTGCGCCCACCATGGCTGCCTCTCCTGGTACACTCCTGGATGGGATGAAAAATACACGGACCTGACTATTATGTTGGGACCCTACTCCTAGCATCAGGATGCTGCAACCACCCAATTTGTGTCATCTCTTCTAGGCGTTATATATTCCACCCAGGGTAATCCTACATAGTGCGCCCAAGACGGCGGCCTCATTTGGTACCTTTTGTGTGTGAAATATATAACCCATGGAAGTTATTTCCCAAAATGTCTGCACCAACCCTGCAATATGCTTATTGTGCTCTGTAGGTTTCAGTTGATTTTAAGGGGTAAATTTACTAAAGTGAGAGTTTTTAGAAGTGAGTTTTAGAAGTGATGTTGCCCATAGCAACCAATCAGATTCTACTTAACATTTATATATTACCTTCTAGAAGATAATAGCTAGAATCTGATTGGTTGCTATGGGCAACATCACTTCTTAAACTCACTTCTAAAAACTCTCACTTTAGTAAATTTACCCCTAATTATCTCTGTGTGGTTTTCTATTTTTTGCAACACCAAATCCTTGTACAATGTACCATGTTTGCTGTTGTCTGTAATTCAACTTTGAGTCCTATAGGAGAAAGTTCTATATAAATAAAATTATTATTATTATTATTATTATTATTATTATTATTATTATTATTAATTTTGACACAGAAGAATTTAACAAATGTCAATACTGTAAATGGAGCCTAAGCATACTACTGTATTACACTTTTTTGGCAGTATAAGACAAGGTCACTAAAACATACTGTACTGTACATGTACAGTACTGTCCAGTATAGTACAGTACTTATGAGGCATTGTAGGGCACCTGAAGGCAGCTATGGCCTCACAAAATAGCCACCTCTCTGTTCCTGTGGAAAAAACACTGTAATATACAGTACTGTACAGTAAAGTTTGACTGTAAACAATTTGTCTATACCAAAAATCCAACTGTATGAAAAAAGTCTCTACCTGAATAAAAACACAAACAAATACAGTATACAGTACTGTAGTATAAAAACTAGTCTGTGAAGCTGGCATTTGCCTAACCATGGTACAGTATGGTAAAAAAATATACAGTATAATTACAGAAGGTACTCTCAGAACTGTAACTAGACTTATTGGTGCCCTGTGCCAGAAAGTGCATTGGTGCCCCCCCTATTTTTAAATAGGGTGATAACACACCAAAAAAAGGGCCATGGTCTCATGGGGAAGGGCTAGGGAAGAGATAGGGGAGGCCAGGAGATGCTGGGGATAAAATAAGAGGAAGCTACAGTACTAGTGAGAATGATAATAAACAGGAAAATTGACAGGCCTGAACAGTGCCCCCTGCCCTGCAGTGCCATGTGCCATGGCACAGGTCGCACTACCCTAGTTACAGCCCTGGGTACTGTATACCCAACTGATGCCACCTGACACAGAGGCTTTATGGGCAGCACTGTCGCCACCCTATGAGCTGTGCTTTTGCCATGCAGGGTGCCAGGATCACCACCCTGCTGCCCTTAGCGTACTTTGGACACTATAGGCACACAGTGGCATTTACACACAGTATATGCCAACATGGCAACAGATAACAATGGATGACATGTTGCCAAATTATTTTGGATGACCAAATACAGTCAATATTGTTACAGATCCAGTATGGTGGGTCAACTTGCCTTTTGTTACTGTAGGTTTACTACAGTATACAAGCAAGCCATGTTGACCCTGCCATTCAAATCTCTGTCGGTCACGTGAGTAAGTGCACGGTAACAACTGTCAGTCACTGGCAGATATCCAACACCCTACAGTACAGTGTTTGTCACAGTAGTGCATTGTATTTGATACTGTACTGTATACTGTAATTACTGTAATTACTGTAATTGTACAGCAATACTGTACTTACTACTTAGGAGGTGCCTCCTGATCCTCTGGAGCTGAGGTGCATCCCTGCGGATTAAATCTGACCAGTGGCATTGGAGGGCCGTTATAGTCCGCCGCCAGACAAATCTGGCCAGTATTACCCTTCGTGCGTTCCTGTAGATGTGCTTCTTTTCTTGGTTGTTGGAGAGAGGTTTATCTCTCCATTTTACAAGGAGAAGAAGCTTGCCTGAAGTGAAGCAGCGCTCCCTGGTAGCCATTTTTACTGTACAGTATCTACCACTATAAGATGCACTATGCATGACGCATGATGCTCCCAAGATGCACAACGCGCATTCATCACACACGCGACTGGTGCAGTTCTTGGTATGGCAGGTGTCTGCAGTGTAGTGGTTAGGAGAATGCAAGGCAGTGTGGGTGTCCCGGGTTCGAATCTTGGAAGGGTAGAATTTTTTTTTAATTATTATTATGATTTTTTGTTTTTTACATCTTCACTACAGGATTAAACAGAAATCACTTGGTGGTGTGTGAATTCTGTTATTTATACCAACACATACAGGTATCTATACACACACAGCATTGCATAAATATTGAGCAATTGAAGTTCAATATTCTTAAGCAAGTTTACTCCGGTACAGTAGACTCTACTCAACTTTCCACCATCTGCCATTTCTATGCTACTCTTTGTCACCTAGCTATATTTAACATGAAACCACAGGGCACTAGACAATGTATTGTACATAATACAGAAATGTTGCTGCAAGTGTGCGCTTTAAAATGCACAGTCAGTTTTTAATGTACAGTACAGACACATTCATAGTGGCACATTACAGATGGGGAATGGTGTCCTTGGCAGTGGTCACCATTCATAGCCAGTGCTATGATCTTACATACACCATGGCATAGCGCTACTTGGCATATGGAGTGGCTCCACTGGGCATGCACAAGAGATCCCATTGCATCCCTTCCACTGGGCATACACCAGATATCCAATTGTAACCCTCTCGGAGCTGACATTCACCACAGCACCGAAGTGCTGACATTGGCGCAAGTTTGCATTTTTAAACACACAATCAGTTTGTAATACAAAGACCTCTCTCTCAAACAGAGCCCACTACCAGTTTCTGAAGTCATGAAATCACTATAGTGTAAGAGTTTGGGACAGCACTGACAGTGGCACAAACGTGCAACTTCAACCGCACAGTCAGTATGTAATACAGACAACTGGGCATGTGCAGTGCTATGATCTTCTATACACCATGGCATAGCGCTACATGGCAAATGGAGTGGCTCCACTGGGCATGTGCCAGAGATCCCATTGCAACCCCCCACTGGGCATGCGCCAGAGATCCCATTGTAACCCTTTGAGCTGACAGCCACCACAGTGCTGATGTGCCAACATTGGCAGAAGTTTGCCATTTTAAATGCACAATCAGTTTGTAATGCCTCACTTTTAAACAACCCAATAGTGTCCAGAGCCGAAAGTGCCAAAAAAATTATTATTTTCCAGGGCTCGAACCCGGGACAAGAACTGTTGCAAAGCGATCACCTAAGCTCTAGCCCACAAGCCAGCTACTATATATTAAGAACCGCACATAGCGGGCTCATCCTTGTGCACTGCACCACCCGCTGCTGTTTTTAATAATGAAAAAATGTGTTTTCCTTTCAAAATATTATACTAGTACACACAGTACCCCACCATTAGAGAATAATTCATCCCATCTCATTGAAAGCTGTGCGAGCATCTCATTAATAAAAAGTATAGTTTATACCATCATAACAACTTAGGCAACTACACTACTGTACAGTTATGTACAGCATGTGTACTGATTTGCATCCCGTTCTAAGAGCTTATGTATGTGATATCAAAAAGATTGGTTGTGTGAACATGCAAATACTGTACAGTGTATGAATGTGATATCCATCCATTTTAACAGTATGGTATTCAGCACAAATTACAACAGTGGAGCACTCACCGCCAAGCGGTTTAGTGCTGTATTACATGTCATAGCATATCCTTAGTTGAAGAATACCACAGTATGGCAAGGTACAGCCATCACGTAACATTCCATGGCGCGACACAGAGGCCTGAATGGCACGCCATGAACAACAAACTAGCTTGCCACATCTGAAGCATAATGAAAATGGAGTGACTATGTCCATATGCTACTGAACACACACATTTGCATATGTTTGCCTGAATCAGTAAATACATCATCCACAACTAACAATCCTTGAATAGGGTTTCCCCAATCCGATACTAAGAAGAAAATTGTTACATCACTAGATATGAACACACACTGATTCTGAATGATACAATTAGAACAGTATGAATGTATTGTGTATCAATTATAAAAAGTATCATTCCTACATGAGTCAGTATTATAAGAAATCGCAACCCTTTGTCAAGCCAATACTTGATTAAGATCAGGATAAAAATTTTTTACAAGTACAGGGAAAATCCTATATATTTATTCTAATTGTATTTAATCAATTACCATTCAGTTTTATATCTATAGGAAGCATTTACTCTACTATACTTCTGTGATATCTGTATCTTTATATTTTAGTGATCTGATAATTACCTATATTGACAATTTAACGGTGGAACTTTCATTTGATATCACAGAATCGTACCCATTTATTTATATGTGAATATTGACACTTAGATAAATATAACATATGACATAAATAATTGACAGCAGTGCTCAGCAGTTTTAATCACTTTATTTAATCTCTACAAACACAGTCTTTCTATTTTTTTATATTTTGCACGCTTTCAACCTTTTTTACATAGTATGATTTATACATGTAATTTGATAATTGTTGCCAGTATAATTTTTAAAGCATATCTAATAAATTAAGATTTTATGTGATTAAATAACTATTTTTTGGAGTTAGAGTGCACCAATATAACTGATTTCCTTTTCTCCTTCTTTTGTTCTTTTGATGTTTGTGGTGTTATCGGTAGGAAGCTTGTTGTTACTTGTGGTTTTAGGATATTTGATTTGCGTTGTAAATGATCTTTGGTTTGGGTGGGATATGTTTCTTTAGAACTTCATCAAGTAATAATATATGCCAATGGGTATTTAGAAATTTTTTGATTTCTTTATAGTTCCCATTGTATTTGGTGATGAATGTAATCTGGGGGGTCTATCTTTATTTCAACTTTTGTCTGGTAGTTGATTAACTCGTTCCTCTCCATATTTAATATTTTTTCAATTTGTTCTTATAAAAAAGGTTCTTTGTATCCTTTATGGATGAATTGTTTCTTCATTTCTTCACTTTGCTTGTGAAAAGTAAAATCCTCCGTGCAGTTCCTTCTGACCCTGTGGGATGTTGTTGAGCCACTGTTTATGGTGGTTGCTGTTGTATGCCAGCATTGTGTTCCCATTGACTTCCTTGATGTGTGTTCTGGATTGTAGGCTGTTGTTTTTGATATATATCTCTAGGTCTGGAAAGATTAGCAATTCTGAGCTGTATGTGGAGGTGAACTCTAAAGTAAGCATGTTTTCAATCATGTATATGAAGAATTCTTTCAGTTCTTTGATGGTGCAGTTCCAGATGAAGAAAATGTCGTCAATATAGCGGTTCCAGCTTATGATCTTCTCTGAGTACTGGTTGTTTTGCCAAATCTTTTTATTGTATTTGTTCTGGTTTCAAGTTCTTTTTTACTAAAGTTGAAGATTGTTTCTGTTTGATTGCCTTCCTCCTGGTTTTGTGGCTGTTTGTTTTGCATTTTCTTTCCTCTTCTTGTCCCTTTTTTCCAGTAATTAACTTGTTCTTTCTTTTCTTCTGTGCTGATCTCACACAATCTGGGGGTTTTTTGGATCCCCAAAGTATGTCTAAAAAAACATCGTCTTTATTATTTTTGTCTTTGCTTGTCATATTTTCTGTATAGTTTATTTTTTGTGATATTTTTCTTATTCTGATCTTTGATTTTGTTTTCCAATTTTGATTAAGAGTTCTTTGTAGTTTTGTGTTTCTTCTTTTTGGGCTTCCTCTGTTCCTCATCTAAAGGACTGTTTTATCAGCTTATATGGATTTTCTATATATGAGAAGTTTCTTAAATTATATGGTTTATAATTTCTCTGTGTTCCTGGTATTTGTATTAAAGGTTTCCATCTGTAATTGTTTTTTTGTGGGTATTTCTTTTTTGTGTCCTATTGGTTAGTATTTTTTGTTTCTTTGATCTTTTTTTGATATCTTCTTTCGTTCATCTTTTCCTGATATTTTTCTTTATCGTCCATGTCTCTCTAAAATGTTCTTTGTTTTTGTTGAATTATTGTTTCTTTAAATTTTTCCATTTTTTTTATTTGTCATCTCTATGAGTTTCTTATAGTCTGTTGTAGGGGTTCAAATTTATTTTCCAGGACTTGTATTGAATCATTAATAATATATAATGACATTTGTCTTTCTTCCAGGATTAATTAAATCAATTTATTTGAACAATTATCCAAAGTTTTGTTCCATTTTTTGTGGAAGTCTTTGTTTATAGGTTCAAATGTACAATATGTTTGGATTCTCAGATCTTTTGGGATCATCCCCTGTTCCTGGTATTTTGACATTGTGGCTATTTCTCACCATTGTTTGATTTCCTCTGTGTATAGCTTTTCTAATTTAAGAAATTGGCTATAGAAATGTTCATCTTCAACTTCTGGTTCCGATCTATTATATTTTTGGTTTGAGAAAATATCATCTAAATGTTCCCTTCTTTGATTATGTAAAATATGTATAGACATGTTTTATGACTGCAGCTTACTATAAGGTAATAGAATATGATATAGAAAAAATTGTATTGCTGCGCTCATGTATTAAAACAGCTCAATAAAAATGGAATACAATATGGTCAAGTTGGTACTGAGCACTGTGGCAGGTAAATTATTGCAGATAGTGAGAGTAAATAAATAAGGGTAAAAAATAAACAAATAATAATAATAAAACTATTTAGAATAATATAATAAAAATTTTTACTATAAATATATTTCATAATGTTTATAGCTTTTATAGGAAATTTGGGGAGGGGCTTGGGTGTTCGGGTATTCACACAGGTAAAAATAGGAAAAAATAATCACTGTAAACATTCTTTCTAGAGATTCAAAAAGCAGCACAAAGCTTTTTAATGCAGACTTGATTAGACATTATTCTTATAATAGATTAGTTGTAGTTTAGGTGCACTCCTCTTTTCTCCTCCACAATCTAAAAAATAGTGTCCTCCCTTCTCTTTGCACTCAACACATATAAGAAGGGAAATAGTGCAGAAATCCTTTTAAAAGATGAAAATTTAATAACTTGCACTTACAATAAAATCAAAACATAAAGCATAAAGTGTGTAAATTACTCCCCAATGGCACACAACTCCCTGGAGGGTGATTTCTGAAGTCCCAAGATGGAGATTTAGGGATAGTAGGACACTGACTCCAGATACCAAGGTCCACAAAAAACAGGTACACACCACTACCCAGAGTCTGATCACTGTATTCTTTCAGATAATAGACCCCAAAGCTTAATGCATTTTTGGCCAATTCCTCAGAAGCATAAGTCCTGACTCCTAATACATCCTAATATACCCCTCCTAATTACTGGACATCTGTTGTTAATCACAGCTAACCGGTGTCTTCCGTTCACTGCGCATGTGTGTGGCGTCCGGATGCCAGAAGTAAAATGACCTCTTGCATTCTGGATGCATTCCACCATCCAGAAATGGCTGTTTTTGTATTCCACATGCGTTCCAGCATCAGGAAATAGTCCATAGTAAACATGGGGCCAATTTTGGAAAAACCTAATCTCCTTTTCTTCACCATGGCTGTCATTATATAACAAAGTGCTTCCAGTCCATATAGAGTCCTCATAAAATGTCCAGAAAACATCAACAAAGACAAAAATACACAATAATTAAAAACAGGTAAAATCAAATTCACTTATATGGATTCTAGTCAAATTTACAAATACCAGAAAAAATGCAAGGATAGTGCATAGTGTGCAACATACATTCAAGTAAAGTGCAACAAGATAACTAAATAAGGATGACATTAGGGAAAGGGACAGAGGAGGATTTCTTTGGTTAAAAAACATTTGAATACAAACTCCCCATTGAGCCCCTTGGGTACAAGAGTCCCTGACTGTTAGATCCACTTAATTTCTGACTAGGAAAGCCTGTTATCCAAATCCCATGGTGCCATTTAGGTTGAATTTGCTGAATTCCCCAAAACATTTTTATATAGCATTCTTTTGCATCATGGTGCCTTTTAAAATGGGCCAAGACAGTATGAGTCTCTAGCCCTTTACATATGTTGTAAATGTGCTCAGCAAGTCATACTTTTGAGTAGCTACCAATTTTTCCAACATATGGGAAACCACATGCATATTCCAGTAGATAAATCATATTCCTTGAATGGCATGTTATAAATTCCCTAATGGGATAAGTTTTCTCATTTTCAGTAAGGTCTGTCAATTTACAGTTATTAGATTTTACTGTTTTGCACATAAGACAGGTCCCACATCGTTGGAGGCCTTTTGTCTTCTCACATTGCCTTATTTCAGTTTCAATGCTACTACTAACCAATTTATCTTTTAAGGCAGGAGCTTTTCTATTAATAAAAACAGATCTATCTGGTATCACATTTCGTATTGTTTGATCTTGCCTTAATAAAAACCATTTTTTTCTTAAAAACATTCTCTATATCATGAAAACTGAAAAACAGGTCTACTGACTAATAAAAGCCAACTGAAGTCTATAATCTGTGTAAGGTTTCTTTATTCTTGTTTTAAGAAGGTCAGTTCTATCATTCTGATCAATTTTTAATTTTGCTTTATGTAAAATGCCATGTGAATAAGCTTTAGCCTAAAAACGATCTGATAGCTCTTTTAATTGCTCCTCACAGACATCCAACTCAGTACAATTACATTTAATACTTGAGAATTTACTGATTTGAATTCTGTCTAGCCAATATGAGTGGTGTTCGCTGGATCTATCAATAAAACTGTTAGAGTCTGTGGGTTTCCTACAGGTCTTGGTGTGAACAGAATTTTGCTTAATAAATATTTTTAAATCTAAAACTTATACTTCCTTATTACTAAAAGTAAAATTAACATTGAAAGAAAAAGAGATAGAATTCAGGGTAGTATAAAAAGAGTTTAGGCCAGAGATTCTTCATACCCCCTCCAGATAAAAAGCACATTGTCAATAAAATGTTGCCCGGTCACCAGATTCCCCATCAGGCCTTTATCTATCTATATATGATAGTCCTACAAGGTATGCCATGAATAAGTTTGCATAACTGGGGGCGAACTTGGTGCCCACGGCTGTGCCAAACATCTGCAGATTAAACACACAAGCAAAAGAAAAAAAATGTTAGATAAAATAGTCATTGCTTTCAAGAAAAAAAACTTAGTATTTTTATCATATTCAATCTTTTTTAAAAATATAATATTGCATTTAGGCCCTTCTCAATAATAGCATATAAGGTGCTGACATCAGCACTACAGAGATCACCTTCCTGCCCAGTGTAATCAAGAATTTTCTTTAAAATATCACTTGTGTCTTTGAGATATGCTTTCATCTTTTGTACTATCAGTTGCAAGTAGAAATCAATCATTGCAGAAAGGTTACTTGTTAAGCTGTTACAACCTGAGATAATTGGTCGACCTGGAGGGTCGACCTCCCTTCAGGTCGACCAATTATCTCAGGTCAGAAACAAGTTAAGCTGTGGCTTCTATGCTCTAAAAGACTCCAGTGACCACCCTCTGGGTAGTGGTGTGTACCTGTATTTTGTGGACCTTACTATCTAGAGTCAGTGTCCTACTATCCCTAAATCTCCATATTAGGACTTCAGGAATCACCCTCCAGGGAGCTGTGTGCCATTGGGGAGTTATTTACAAACTTTATGTTTTGATTTTATTGTAAGTGCAATGTATCATTACATTTTCATCTTTTAAAGGATTTCTGCACTATTTCCCTTCTTATATGTGTCTTCCAGGATTAATGCTACTGTGAAGTGCAAAGAGAAGGGGGGATGCTATTTTTTAAATTGTGGAGGAGAAAATAGGAGTGCACCTAAACTACAGCTAATCTATTATAAGAAGAATTTCTAATCAAGTCTGCATTAAAAACCTTTGTGCTGCTTTTTGAATCTCTAGAAAGAATGTTTACAGTGATTATTTACTATTTTTACCTGTGTGAATAACACAAGTGGTATTTAATTACACACTTTGTAACTATATATGCTTTTTTAGAGTGCTATGTTTTGAGTGTAAATATTATCTGTGTGCTAGTGCAAATGCATGTGTATAATAAGTGTATAATAAACAATCTGATAGTGGAGTATTAAACAACACAGAGCCAAGGAGTGTGGGGCAGGATTACCCTACTGCCTTAAAGAGAACCATAAAACACCCATACAAACCTAATAGGCTGACAGTTAGCCCAGCAACAAGCGAGTAACCTGACATTTCCCTAATACATTGACAATAGCTTAGGGGTTTACAATTAGTTCTATACAGATGCCCCTGTTGCTCTTCTCTTAACTGTAATTTGCTCAGCAGTTCCGTTCAAGCCTCTAGTATTTTTATACTCACACTCAGATTAATGACTGGGCAACAAGGGTGTTATCCCAGGCCCCCACAAACAATCTAAATCCTGGTTTAATCAGATTACAGTCAAAGACAACTGAGATTGTGTAGTATAGAGGTAAGCCTTCTCTTGTTCTAAAATACCATGAAAACAATTAGGTTGAAAAGTCATACATTTTTTGCTTTGGGCAGAGATATACCACTGCAATTGCCAAAACAGTTTTAGCTATGTATGGTTACAATTTCCCAAAAAACATAGCAAATTTCTATAGACTCAATATTTCAAAGTCTATCAAGGAGTTAAGGAATGAACTTCAATGGTGTGATTATTTATTTTTACCATATTGATCACCAGGCTCGTAGAGAGCCAATCCCAGCTCCAGTAAATTTTGGGTGATGTGACCTAATCATGGGAGGCATGGCCAAGCCCCCTCAGGAAAAACAATAGAAAAATAATTTGCAATGCCGTGAAGCAGTGCTGTGCACTGAACAGAAAGGCACTGTGAGCCCCTCAGCCAGGGGCAAATTCCCATATAGAGGAGACTGCTGCTACTGTATCACTTAGCTCCCTTCTCTCCACTACATCCCAGCATCTGTACCTGCAACTCCACTGCCAGCACCTCTATTATCAATCATTTCTCATGTTTTGCACACACAATCAACTTGGTGGTACAGATTTATTTTACAAAAATGGCAGGTGTATGCAGGAGATGCTGTCTGTAGCCCGATACATTTTGGAACATTTTTTCCATTAAGTAACTGTATGTAGAAGATTGCAGCACCTGCAAGAAAAGTAAAATTTGCCATGCCACCAACTGAAGCAAGAAATGGTAACAAGGTGGAATTCCACCCTTTATATGCTTCAGTGAATGGAGGAACAGTAGTTAGCCATCCAAACCTATACAATAAGCCATGACATGGGGAAAGAAGGGGGAATGTACTGTAGACTAGCACAGTGGAGAATACTTTCAATATTATTCAAGGTGCTGAAACCATTCGAAGTAATAACCTATGAAGTGAGTTCAGACACTGCCAGCTAGAGTCAGGTGATTCCTTTCATTCCTTTAATTAAACTACTGGAAAAGCAGCTGGAGAAACTGAAGGAGGAGATGAAACAAAATTATTCCACCAAGTATGATGGACTTGTAGATCAAGTTCTTTATGTCAGACAGTCCCTTTGACTACTGGAGGAAAAAAAGGCAATATGGAGGCAATTGTACAAACTCACTTTGGTGTAATTAAGATGTCCATCCTGTAGTGTGTACTCGGAAAGAGTTTTTCAGCACAACCAGAAACATTGTGAGCAAGCAGCATAGGAGGCTCCTTCCTCCAAATGATGATGTCCATAAAAATTCAATGTGGAAGATCTTTCCCACAAAATAAAGTCAAAGTACAGAGATTTCTGTAATTATGGATTCCAATGAGGATGAGTTGATATTGTGTGATAGTTATGTTAACACTGATGAGGGCGAGGATGAGGATTATAATGACATCATCTTGCCACCTTAAAAATCATTAACTACACATCTATAAAAAGATGGGCTGCACAAGCCTATAATTTGTTAGGACCCAAAAAAGTATATATTTGACTCTGTATCTAAAATGAATATTCATTTATTACTACAATTCAAAAAGCACATTAATATCAATTACAGAAAATATAGACAATTTTCCTATCATAAAATTCACATAAAACACATGCAAGATGTATCAATTGCAACCTATGACACATAAGATTGTAACTGTGTCAATTGCATGTTACTTGGCTATAGTGCAGCAGATGAAAATCAAAAATCTTTTAGGAGAAAATCATTTGTATATAGAAAGGAACCTCAGTCTTAATATTATCAATTCTTAAGTGTGGAGATGTATTTTTAAAGTTCATAGATGTTATTTAGGTGTTTTTATTAGCAACCAAGTTAGTATGGATGCACAGAATTCTGCCATATATCAATATTGTGTATCAGGTATATCCCCCTGAGCTTATTACTTGGTACTTGTATTAATAGCAGTTTGCCTAAGCTGTTAATGTGGGAGTCTCACCATATAGTAGAATAGATAGAAAAAAAATATATAAATAGTATGGGTTACAGTTATTATGTACTTCCCCAGCTCTGAGACTCTAGTGTCTGGCAGGAATGTGATCACACCATCGCCAAATGTGGCAGCAGGTTGTTTGTAGCTTTTTAACAATGTACAAGCTGCTGCCACTAGTGACAACCCTCAGCTGCCGGTAGAGCACTAGAAGCAGGGAAGCTGATCCTAGGTCTGCTTATTAGTATTGTCTCTCAGCAGTGGTTAGTGCTGCTGCTGTGTGTAATGGTGGGGTTTAGATGAAGGCTGGAGATTGGACAGTAGATTTAGAATTCACTTTTAAAATTTTCCATACAGCATGATGAGAGGTTCCACTTAGAATGTTACTGTGTTGGCTCAACGCATTTCTGTGCTAATTAGCACCTTTGTCAGGAGCTACAGTTTGTGGTTAACTTGTTACATGTGACCTAGGGACAGAAAAACTCAATATACTAGTAGATGTTAGGTTATTTCTGCTTTTTGGGTATCTTGAAAAAGACCACTTCTTTGTGAAGACGGGATAAACTCACATTTTATAGTGGCCATTTTAACTCAAAATTATATTTTAATTTACTTTAACATAACTCCTAATATACGAGGGTTGTTCAAAAAGTAATGCCTAAATGCTTCTGAAATAATATGCAACATTTATTTGAAACTTTGTCAGTTTGTTGTTTAATATGTCTGCTAACTATATATGTAGTTTTGTTTAGGTAGTCCAAGAAATACCATGGAATCCAAGATGAAACAAAGAGCAGTCATTGAATTTCTGGAAAAAGAAGGCTGCAGTGCTACAAAAATCCACAGAAGACTGAAAAAAGTGTATGGTGAGCGTACAATTGACTATAACAGTGTCAGAAGGTGGATTAAGCATTTTCAATTGGGAGAATAGTCCATGTGCAACAAACCTCGTGGTGGCAGACCATCAACTGCAGTGACAGCAGAGAACTGATGCAAAGTCGATGCCATGATTCAGAAAGACCATCGTGTGACCATCAGAGATATCAGTGATGAACTTGAATGTAGCCATGGCACTGTAAAAATACTAATCAATGATTTGGGATATCATAAAGTGTGTGCTAAATGGGTTCCAAAGCAATTAACCCGGGATCAAAAGGCCCAGAGGGTGGAAGTGTGCAATGACCTTTTGACCAACTTTGAAGCCAACCCTGAGATGTTTTTGGAAATGTCTTTACAGGAGATGAGACCTGGATATTCCTTAATGACCCAGAAACAAAGGCCCAAATCAAAGCAATGGAAACACCTAAGTTCACCTAGGCCAAAAAAGTTCAAATCACAGTGATCCGTAAACAAAGTCATGGCCACATTCTTCTGGGATTGCCGAGGTGTTATTCTCATGGATTACTTGGAACAAAACCAATCAATCAAGTGATCGATACATTATTACACAGAAGCTGAAAGAAGCTATCCGCAAAAAAAGGTCAACAATTCGACTGTCAAATATCATCTTACACCACGACAATGCCAGACCTCACACTTCGATGGCAACATCTGCGGCCATTGCCAAAATGGGGTGGGCAATAATGCCACTTCCACCATACAGTCCTGATTTGGCCCCTTCTGACTTTCATCTGTTTGGCCCTCTCAAATACTGTCTCTGTAGTCAACATTTTGAAGACATAGAGGTTGTTAAAAATGCCATATGTTCCTGGGTCAAACACCAACCACTGGAATTTTTCCAAAGTGGATTCACAGCTTGGGTTGAGAGGTGGAGAAAATGTCTGAGGGCAGATGGTGAATTTTTTGAGTAGAGTCATTCTGTTACTAAGAGTTCAAAGTGAACAACCCTCGTATTTTATTACTTCTTTCACACCCTTATAATTACTCATATTAACTCATGACTATTATATTATATAAGATCTCTATATAAGCTTTATTCACCTATATATATAAATTAGCTGTTCAAGCCTTGCATTATTTAATTACTTGCTAGAAAGTTTAGAGATGTTACTTCTGATTATTTTCTCTTCATTTCTATGTACTAAATCTCACTTATTCATAAAAGGTGATTTTTCTATATTTAAGCTATGAAAGGCCTAACATATTATTTTCTAACTTTCATATAATTCTTTATTACTTATTAATATATATATTTAGTCTTCAAATATATTTTTGTATATTAGATTTTGTTATTGCTTTCTATCTGCTGTTCCTTAGAACTATATATTATTTATGTGTGATCAAAGTCAAACGTAATTATTTGTAATACACAAATAAAAGGAAAAAGCAGCTGTTCAGTTTCCCTGGATACCAAACATTAACAAACTTAGAGGAATCGAGTGGATCAGAGTCCCACTTTGGGTATTCCAACTTCGGATCCCAAAACATGGCCAAATGTCATCTTCCCAGCATTATATCTTGTGTGTTTTGAATTGCATATAAGTCCCTCCCTTATAAATGGGCACCATTTCAGACTGGAGAGTGGAGAAAAATGGTGTTGGACTGTTGGCTGGAGCACTGTGAGGCACTGTATTAAAATAAAATGCTTTAGCAAGCCATTAGGTTTAAAGGAGCTAGTTAAGTTTAGGTTTAATTTAATAGGTAGATCTGGAGACAGAAGTAGGTGTCTGGGACAAATGACTGCAGGCATCATTGTCACTTGTCAGTGTATGCGGGTTTGTCTCACACACACTGCACATTCTCACACTGCAGGCTACTGTCTGTGTTTCTGTTGGTTGATTGTTTTTTGTTTCTCAAAGTGAACCTGCACCTTTTTTTCTCACTGCATTTACTATATTCTTTATCTGTCAAAAAAATACTGTTCTGTGTTTAAGGATGTTGCACCCCAAGAAGACTTCTTTGTTGTGATATATAAAAAATAGCAATAAATAAATTTACATATATATATTGTAACAGGGCTGGGGAATTGGTACCATCTCCTGGCAATGATGGCAATGTGCAGCAGCTGAGATATCACACAAAGTCCATTGGTCTGGTGCAACTCACCACGGCTAGTTTTATTATAAAGCGAAAAAACTAAATAAACACCTTGCCTCCCAGCACTAACTAAACACAGAACATTCCTAACTCACTAAAAATACAGGAAGTTTTACCATAGGCATAGTTCATATGTTTCCCAACAGCATGTCAACTCTCACAAAGACACCAAAGCTCCTTTAACCAGGTAGTGTATCTCCAAAATGATCAGCCTGACAGCCTTAATACATATCCACACAGCTGGAAGCGCTAATTAGCCTCCTGTGAAGCTAACAGCCCAAAAAAGCTCCTAACACAATGATCTTCCTGAGGTTTCAAAACATATATGTTAGGAATCTAGTGCAAATATATCTGCCTTCCACTATGATACCAGTGACCTTGTCACATATCCCCCTCCCCTGTTTTGACCCAAGGGGTGGAACATGTGCAGCCCCCAAACAATAGATGCAGGTCAACGCATCTGCATTAGCCAGTTGGGACCCAGGTCTATGTTCCACAGTGAATGTAAATTTCTGCAAGGCTAAAAACCACCTTGTTACCTTGGTATTTTTGCCTTTCTTTACTGACATCCATTTTAATGGCGCATGATCCATTATGAGCTTAAACCATCTGCCTAAGAGGTAATACTTCAAGGTGTCTAATGCTCACTTAATGGCCAATGCCTCTTTTTAAATAATAGTGTACCTTTTTCATGGTCATTGAGTTTTCTGCTCAGACAAACAATGGGGTGCTCCTCCCCATCCCTACTCTGGGACAACACTGCTCCTACCCCTACCTCTGAGGCATCTGTCTGAACCACAAACTCTTTAGAAAAGTCTGGTGTTATCAACAGCAGTTGTGTACACAAAGCCACTTTTAATGACTGAATTGCTTTTACAGCCTCAGGGGCCTATTTTGCCACATTAGACTGTTTACTTTTTGTGGGGGTCTGTTAGTGATACTGCTGTGGTGGCAAAATTTGGGATAGACAATTTGTAATACCCAGTGATCCCTAAAAAGGCTCTAACAGGTGTTTTTTGTTTATGGGACTGGGCCAGTTTTGTATAGCTTCAATTATGTTTAACTGGGGCTTATTCAGGCCTTTCTCTATGGTGTACCCCAAGTATTGAACCTCTTCCATTGCTAGGCAACATTTATTTGGGTTGGCTGTTAGGCCAGCCTTCTTAATTAAGTCCAGCACTGCCTGTACTCAGACTAAGTGAGATTTCCAGTCTGGAATGTGGATTACCACATAATCCAGTTAGGTAACTGCATACTGTCTGTGGGGTTTCAAAATCCTATCTATTGCATGTTGAAAGGTTTCTGGGGCCCCATGCAACCCAAAAGGAAACATCCTATACTGGAATAACACTACTGAAACAGAAAAAGCTGTTTTCTCTTTTGCCCTGTCATTTAATGGTGATTGCCAATAACCCTTTGTTAGGTCTGGTGTGGTGAGATATCTGGCTGTCCTTAGCCTATCAACTCATCCACATGAGGCATGGAATATGCATCAAATTTAGAAACTCCATTTAATTTACAAAAATCCTAGGTTGCCATCAGGTTTTGGAATCAGAACTATGGGACTGGACCACTCACTATTAGATTATTCAATGACACCAAGCTCTAGCATTTTCTTAACGTCTTTAGAGACAGCCTCACGCTGTGCTTCAGCAATTCTATATGACTTTAGGTTGACCTTAACTCCTGGCTCTATAATGATATCATGCTTTATTATGGCCGTTTGGCTAGCCAGTACTGAAAACAAATCTCTGTTCCTAATAAGGAACTCCTGAGGCTCATTCTTTTAAGCAGCTGACAGGGTTTTGGACACTTTTACTTTTATAATCAAAGGGACTGAAGGTACTGGCGGGCTAAGTTCAGCTGACAGAGCTAACCTATCCTTCCAGAGTTTTATTAGGTTAACATGGTAAATTTGTTCAGGATTCCTCTTGCCTGGTTGGTATACTTTATAGTTAACCTCACTCACTTTCTCCCTGATCTCATACAGACCTTGCCATTTAGCCAAAAACTTGCTTTCCACTGTGGGTATCAAAACAAGCAATGTGTCTTCAGGAGCAATGTAGGTAACCGGGCATTCCAGTTATACACTCTCTGTTGGGATTGTTGGGCCTGCTCCATATGTTCTTTGACAATGGGCACCATGGCTGCAATTACACTTTTATAGGGTGTGGGTTGTCATTTCCATATCTCCTTAGCAACATCTACATAGCAACCCTCAGGGATGTCTCCCATACAGCAGATCAAAAGGAGATAATCCTGTGGAAGACTGAGGTACTGCTTTAATAGACAACATTAAATATGGCAACAAATAATCCCAGTTTTTATCCATCATTGTCAAAAACCTTTTTTAGCATACTTTTTAAGGTTTTGTTGAATCTCTCTACCAACCCATCTGTTTGAGGATGGTAAACTGAGGTTCTCAAGTGTGTAACATTAAACAATTTGCATAACTCCTTCATAATCCTAGACATTAAACGGATACCTTGGTCAGTTAAAATTTCTTTTGGTATTCCCACCCTGCTGAAAACATGCACCAGCTCTCTAGCTATACCCTGATTTGACATATTGCATAAAGGGATTGCCTCAGGATACAGAGTATCTTAATCCACTATTACAAGGATATATTGATGTCCCCAAGCAAATTTTAACAAGGGCCCAACCAAATCCATGGCTATCCATTCAAAGGGAACCACTATAACAGGCATGGGCACTAGGGGACTCATGAAATGGGGTCTAGAAACATGATACTGGCACTCAGGGCAGGAGGAATAGAATTCAGACACATCTTTATACACCCCAGGCCAAAAGAACTGCTGCACAACCCTCCCAATGGTCTTTTCAGCCCCTAGGTGTCCTGCTGTGATATGACCATGAGCTAGGTCCAACACAGTTCTCCAATATATCTGGGGAAGCACAAGCTGTTCTACCACATCCTCACCCATTTTTGTAACCTGGTACAAGAACTTATTCTTAAGGGCCATGTGTGGAAATGAAAACCTGTTGTCTGGGTCTAATGGTTTCCCATTAGCAACTTTCACATTTTCTCTGGATCTTATCGAGGTGGGGTCCTTTAACTGTTCAGATGCAAACAAATCCTTTCTCACTTCAAGGGGAGGTATGCTTTCAGCACTGTCTACCACCTACAGA
Organism: Taudactylus pleione; assembly: GCA_031769625.1. Lineage (NCBI taxonomy): Eukaryota > Metazoa > Chordata > Amphibia > Anura > Myobatrachidae > Taudactylus > Taudactylus pleione. The sequence goes on from JAUIMM010000031.1 coordinate 1,027,583, forward strand.
CCCTTGCAAAAGGGCAAGGGTCTGAAGGTTCTGGGGTCACACCTGCATCCAGCATATCACCAGTATGGTCTACTGGCTCTATGCTGTTTGCCTCTGTGAAGGGATTTCCACATTTTCCAAAAATAGGGAAAGTCTCGCTCCCTACTATAACATCATGTACTAAAGAAGGGACCTTTCCCACATTAACCATAGCTGAACTACAAGACATCTCAATATTCACTTCAGTGGTATTATAATAACAGGTGTCACCATGTGTTTCAGGTGGGTTCAGACTAAGAGATCCCAGATAGGTGGATTCCCAGAAATGATACTTAAATTGAATATGAAAGTATAAATTTATTATAATACATAGCTACAATCATCGATGAATTCAATAGATACAACAATCACTTTAGCAAATCCGGGAGCCTTTCTATCAGCTGAAGAGACTTCCTAGCACTTCTGCAGTCAGTTTTGTTCCAGGAATAAGGCAAATTCTATGATGACAAATTACAGCTTATATAGGCTTCCAAGAGAAAAAAAACTCCTTGATAAGCATATTAACAGGTATAAAGGTCATTTTAGAAATACACAATAATAATAGACGTAGGGGGCACTGTTGCCTCAATTCTGAATATTGGAATTAACATCTCAATAACAACTTTTATGGTGTGTTTTTTGTTTTAACTGAATGTACTGTAACACAATGTTTATTTTTGATTAAGTATGTCTGGTCACATAACTAAACATTGTTCTTTTTTAGCTTCTGTCAGGGTTCAGCCTAGGATCGGCCTCTCTCACCTCCTTGCCGGCTTCCCCAGCCTTCCTTGCGGTCAGACGTCTGGTGCAGTGATAGATGTGGGCTGAGTATTCTGCCTAAGGTGCTTTTTGCGAGCTTCCATGGTCGGCTGTGTGTGCTGGGGATCGGATTTCCCATCATGGGCGCCGCCATGACAGTTCCTCTCATGTGACAGTACTCCTAACCTATGGTAGCATGATTTCAGTCAGCTGATGCTGTGCTCCAGTAATCTGCTACCCCTGGGTATAAATCCGCCTCCAGAACTCCAGGAAGATGCTGTTCAACTTCGTTATTCCAAGTGCCTGTGTTACTCCCACTGTTGCTTCAGCCTGCTCACAGTTTCCCAGTTTCCTGTATTAGCTTCCATGCTAAACCTTACTCTGAGACTTTAGCTTTCTCTCAAGTACTTCAGTGTTTCATGTCCCTTCCCTGTGTGTCTTTGTATATGTGCTGCTAATTCTATTGCAGCTTTCCTGTGGCTATTACCCTGTATCACTGTAGTGTCAGATTACCTGCTGGTATTAATTAGCTCACAGCTGGTCCTCCCAGCACATGTGTGTGTCAATCTGCTCTGTGTCTTGTCAGTGCAAATCTGCACTTGCAGTTAGCACTCTCCCAGTGTATGCCTATCTTCTCTATATGTCTTGTCTGTGCAATCTGCACCTGCATATATAATTATTCCCAGTATCTTGCCCAGTACCAGCATTTCTAGCTCTCCCAGTATTTGGCCTTTGTCCAGTACCACATTTCTAGCATTCCCTATATATTCCTTGAGTCCACTCTACTCTTGTATGTGCAATCCCCAGTATATGTTTGTGCTTTCCTGTATATTTAGCAAACTACAGTACCTGCCTGTGTCCACATCTCCCTGAGCTGCTGAGCTAGTCAGCTCCTGGATTTCTTAGTGATTCTCAGTATTTTCTCAGTAATCTCATGCAAGCCGGTGATCAGGATTTCTAATTGTGTTCCAGTGTATCTCCAGTGTTCTAGCAATAACTTAATATAGTTTCCGGTCTTCTGCCATTCCCAGGTACCTGTCCAGAGGGCCGCGACCTGCTCACTTGGTGCAGCAGAAAACCAAATCCCAATTGGAGGGGTCACTGGAGAAAACCACCAAGTGAGTTAGACTCCGCGCCTCTGGGTAGGTCTAGCCAAACCTGGGTTCGGCCGCAAATAGGAGACCTAGCCTCAGTCACTCCGATAGTCACCAGAACCCCCCGGCTCACCGTCCTCCACAGAGGACCACTTTCACCGGATTGTGACAGTTTGAACAGCCTAATATGCAAGCCGCCGGGTTCCAGGTTGAAGCAGGTTTTCAGGATTTACTCTTTCATGTGTCTGCACAGGAGACAGCTTTGCAATCCATCAGACAGCAGCTGCAAGAACTCTCTAGTCAAATGACAGTTATTCATTCAGTTCTAGCTGCTTTGTCCCAAGACACGCCACAAGTTCCGCCAGTGAATTCTCCACAGTTCCGTTCCGAAGTTTCAATTACCCCTACAGATGAAAAATTTTCTGTGCAAGCTAGTGAACCTCTCAAGTGTCCTCTGGTTCCCCAATTTTCTGATATTCGTGACCCTGAACCTTTCAAGAGTTTCTACTGGCTTCTAGAACAACTACAAAATCTACGTCCCAAAATTTTTCAAGTTATTTCCAAGCTTTCTAGTGCTACTCCTAACTTGACTAACAGCTTTTCCAAGCAAACTAAAGTAAAGCATCAAAGTTACCTGCGCCCTAAACTTACTGAGGTTGAACGTCAGCGACGCCGAGAACTGCATCTGTTTATATTGCGGTTATGACGATCACTTTCTTAAGGACTGTACTCTGCACCCACTGAGAAGTGGGGACAAGTGTGTGACTCCTAATGTCTGCATTTTCAGTTCTCCCCATCAACCATCAGTGATTCCCATTTCTTCAGTTACAGATAAGGAGGTGATGTCCACTAAGCAAAAGAAAGTTCAAGTTTTCGATTGGGGCCCTGCTACAAGATGCTTCAACCCTCGTCTAAGAAATATTGGGAGGATATATCAACCTTCTAAAGTCAAGGACACTACTCATTCCATTTCTACTGGTCACGGCCCGGATTCCATTTCCATCGGTCCCAATCCGGATTCTGTTTTTCCCAATACAGGACTCCAGTCAGTAGCCGCAGGAGGGGTCTCAACTTCCTTACCCCGAGTTGAGGTCCCAAGTCTTGCACCCCAGGAGGGGGTCCCAAGTCTCACACCCCAGGAGGGGGTCCCAAGTCTCGCACCCCAAGATGGGGTCTCAAGTTCCACGCCCCAGAAGGGGGCCTTTGTTTCAAGTTTCATGTCCCAGGAGGGGGTTTCAAATCTCTCACCCCAGAAGGGGGTTACAAGTGTTGTACCCCAAGAGGGGGCTTTCATTTAAAGTTTCACACCCCAGGGAGGGGTCTTCATTTCGAGTTTCATGCCCCAGGAGGGGGCCTTCGTTTCGAGTTACACGCCTCAAGAGGAGGCCTTTGTTTCGAGTTTCACGCCCCAGGAGAGGGCCTTTGTTTCGAGTTTCATGCCTCAAGGGGAGGCCTTCATTTCGAGTGTTATGCCCAAGGAGCGTACCGTAATTTCAAGTGTTACTCCCCAAGAAAGGGTCTCAAGTTCCATACCTCAAGAGGGGGTTCTGAGCCACTCACCCCAGGAGGAAGTCTGTGTTCTTGCATCCCAAAAGGGGGTTTCATATTGCGTACCCCGAAAGGAAAAGCCAAGTCAGCTTCCCCAGAAGGGGGTTTTAGGTCCCATACTCCAACAGGGAGTGTCAAGTTCTGTACTCCAGGAGGGGGCCTTGAGTCTCTCACCCCAAAAGAAGGTTTCAAATCTTGTTTCCCAGGAAGGGGCCTCAAATGCTATCCCCCAGGAGGGTGTTTCTAGTGTTATACCCAAAGAAGGGATTTCAAGTGTCACGCCCAAAGAGGAAATCCTCATTTCAAGTTCTTTACCCCAGGAGGGGGTTTCAAGCCTCTTACCCAGAGAGATGGTTCCTAGTGTCCTTCCCCTAGAGGGGACTTCAAGTGTCTCACCCCAGGATGGGGTTCCCAGTGTAATACCCCAGGAGGGGATTTTCAGTGTTACGTTTCAAGAGAAAGTTCTTGTTTCAAGTTCTTCACCCAAGGACAAGGGTCCAAGTATCCTACCCCATGATGGGGTTTCCAGTGTTATACCCCAGGAGGGGATTTCAAGTGTTACATTTCAAGAGAAAGTCCTTATTTCATGTTATTCACCCCAGGGGGATTTCAAGCCTCGCACCCCAAGAGGGGTTTTCAGTTTCCTCACCCCAGGAGGGGATTTCAAGTGTCTCAGCCCAGGATGGGGTTCCCAGTGTTGTGCCCCAAGGGGTAATTTCAAGTGTTATTCTCCAAGATGGAACCTCAAGTGTCTCACCCCGGATGGGGTTCCAAGTGTTATACCTCAAGATGGGATTCCCAGTGTTATACCCCAGGAGGGGATTTCAAGTGCCTCATCCCAAGATGGGATTCCCAGTGTTAAACCCCAGGAGGGGATTTCAAGTGCCTCATCCCAAGATGGAGTTCCCAGTGTTATACCCCAGGAGGGGAATTCAAGTGTCTTACCCCAGGATGGGGTTCCCAGTGTAATGCCTCAAGAACGGGTTCGTGGTGCTATTCCCCTGGAGGGGACTTCAAGTGTCTCACCCCAGGATGGGATTCCTAGTGCCATCCCCCAGGGGGAGATTTCGAGTATTAAATTTCCAAAGAAGAGTTCAAGTGTCTTACCCCAGGAGGGGGTCTCAAGTCTTGTACCCCAAGAACAAGGGTTTCCAAGTGTTACTCCCCAAGATGGGGGGCCAAGCATCATACTTCCAGAGGAGGTTTCTAGTTATGTACCCTGGAATGGGGTATCAAGTCTCATAGTCCAGGGGAAAGTCTCAAGTTTTACATCTCAAAAAGGGATTTCAAAATCTGTATCCCAAGGAAAGATCTCTGGTTCTTTACTCAAGGAAGAATCTTCTAGTGTTGTGTCAAAGTCAAATGTTTTGGTGCCCCATCAGTTAAGAGGTTCACAAAATGACGCTACCACTATATCTATGGGTATCCCTCAGGATCCATCTGATTTTTCTATGTCCATTCTTTTTGATGGAGATATAATGCAGTATTATGCCTTCGTGGATCATTTCATCGCTATTATGAAATCCTCGCCATGGTCTGAAATCAAGCCTACTAATGTAGTAAAATTTATAATTTCATCTTTCCGAGGTAAAGCTTGGGACTGGGTTTAGCCTATTTATGATTCAAAGGATCCGATGCTGTTAGATTTAGTAGCCTTTACTGCGGCAGTCATTAAAGAATTTGTTCCAACTTATCCTTACAGTTCTCTCGAGGATACTCATCTCAACAAAGTCTCCAGTTCTGGGGTACCATCCTCTGCTATTAAGCTCAGATGCATTTCATTGAGTCCTTCTCAAAAAGATCCAGTACAAAAACAACCTGTCCAGAAGGATAAGACTCAAGGAGGCATAAGGATGATGAATTAAAACACAGATTCTGACTATGATCCTGAGTACGATGAAAAAACAATTTCGGTAGTTCCCATGAAAGACACTTTGCAACTTAAGTCTTCTTCTTCTTCAAGTGGTTCGAAAAAGTCTCGGAAAAAGAAGAAGAATCGATGACTTCCTGGTGACCAACCTTTCTTGGACCAAGTTGACTATTTCGTCCAATTATTAGTCTCAGAATCCATCTGGTATTGGGAACCTTGTTCTTCTAAATTTTCCAGTTCTTATTGTATCTTCAATCAAGATTTTCAAGGTTCCTGTGTTTTTCAAATATATTTTTTGTGTCTTTCTGAGGAGTTCCAGTTGAGCCTTTATGGGTGTTTGGTGCCCACCCTAAAAGGAGGGGGTACTGTCAGGGTTCAGCCTAGGATCGGCCTCTCTCACCTCCTTGCCAGCTTCCCCCGACTTCCTTGCGGTCAGACGTCTGGTGCAGTGATGAATGTGGGCTGAGTATTCTGCCTTAGGTGCTTTTTGCGAGCTTCCATGGTCGGCTGTGTGTGCTAGGGATCAGAGTTCCCATCATGGGCGCCGCCATGACAGTTCCTCTCATGTGACAGTACTCCTAATCTATGGTAGCATGATTTCAGTCAGCTGATGCTGTGCTCCAGGAATCTGCTACCCCTGGGTATAAATCTGCCTCCAGAACTCCAAGAAGATGCTGTTCAACTTCGTTATTCCAAGTGCCTGTGTTACTCCCACTGTTGCTTCAGCCTGCTCACAGTTTCCCAGTTTCCTGTATTAGCTTCCATGCTAAACCTTACTCTGAGACTTTAGCTTTCTCTCAAGTACTTCAGTGTTTCATGTCCCTTCCCTGTGTGTCTTTGTATATGTGCTGCTAATTCTATTGCAGCTTTCCTGTGGCTATTACCCTGTATCACTGTAGTGTCAGATTACCTGCTGGTATTAATTAGCTCACAGCTGGTCCTCCCAGCACATGTCTGTGTCAATCTGCTCTGTGTCTTGTCAGTGCAAATCTGCACTTGCAGTTAGCACTCTCCCAGTGTATGCCTATCTTCTCTATATGTCTTGTCTGTGCAATCTGCACCTGCATATATAATTATTCCCAGTATCTTGCCCAGTACCAGCATTTCTAGCTCTCCCAGTATTTGGCCTTTGTCCAGTACCACATTTCTAGCATTCCCTATATATTCCTTGAGTCCACTCTACTCTTGTATGTGCAATCCCCAGTATATGTTTGTGCTTTCCTGTATATTTAGCAAACTACAGTACCTGCCTGTGTCCACATCTCCCTGAGCTGCTGAGCTAGTCAGCTCCTGGATTTCTTAGTGATTCTCAGTATTTTCTCAGTAATCTCATGCAAGCCGGTGATCAGGATTTCTAATTGTGTTCCAGTGTATCTCCAGTGTTCTAGCAATAACTTAATATAGTTTCCGGTCTTCTGCCATTCCCAGGTACCTGTCCAGAGGGCCGCGACCTGCTCACTTGGTGCAGCAGAAAACCAAATCCCAATTGGAGGGGTCACTGGAGAAAACCACCAAGTGAGTTAGACTCCGCGCCTCTGGGTAGGTCTAGCCAAACCTGGGTTCGGCCGCAAATAGGAGACCTAGCCTCAGTCACTCCGATAGTCACCAGAACCCCCCGGCTCACCGTCCTCCACAGAGGACCACTTTCACCGGATTGTGACAGTTTGAACAGCCTAATATGCAAGCCGCCGGGTTCCAGGTTGAAGCAGGTTTTCAGGATTTACTCTTTCATGTGTCTGCACAGGAGACAGCTTTGCAATCCATCAGACAGCAGCTGCAAGAACTCTCTAGTCAAATGACAGTTATTCATTCAGTTCTAGCTGCTTTGTCCCAAGACACGCCACAAGTTCCGCCAGTGAATTCTCCACAGTTCCGTTCCGAAGTTTCAATTACCCCTACAGATGAAAAATTTTCTGTGCAAGCTAGTGAACCTCTCAAGTGTCCTCTGGTTCCCCAATTTTCTGATATTCGTGACCCTGAACCTTTCAAGAGTTTCTACTGGCTTCTAGAACAACTACAAAATCTACGTCCCAAAATTTTTCAAGTTATTTCCAAGCTTTCTAGTGCTACTCCTAACTTGACTAACAGCTTTTCCAAGCAAACTAAAGTAAAGCATCAAAGTTACCTGCGCCCTAAACTTACTGAGGTTGAACGTCAGCGACGCCGAGAACTGCATCTGTTTATATTGCGGTTATGACGATCACTTTCTTAAGGACTGTACTCTGCACCCACTGAGAAGTGGGGACAAGTGTGTGACTTCTAATGTCTGCATTTTCAGTTCTCCCCATCAACCATCAGTGATTCCCATTTCTTCAGTTACAGATAAGAAGGTGATGTCCACTAAGCAAAAGAAAGTTCAAGTTTTCGATTGGGGCCCTGCTACAAGATGCTTCAACCCTCGTCTAAGAAATATTGGGAGGATATATCAACCTTCTAAAGTCAAGGACACTACTCATTCCATTTCTACTGGTCACGGCCCGGATTCCATTTCCATCGGTCCCAATCCGGATTCTGTTTTTCCCAATACAGGACTCCAGTCAGTAGCCGCAGGAGGGGTCTCAACTTCCTTACCCCGAGTTGAGGTCCCAAGTCTTGCACCCCAGGAGGGGGTCCCAAGTCTCACACCCCAGGAGGGGGTCCCAAGTCTCGCACCCCAAGATGGGGTCTCAAGTTCCACGCCCCAGAAGGGGGCCTTTGTTTCAAGTTTCATGTCCCAGGAGGGGGTTTCAAATCTCTCACCCCAGAAGGGGGTTACAAGTGTTGTACCCCAAGAGGGGGCTTTCATTTAAAGTTTCACACCCCAGGGAGGGGTCTTCATTTCGAGTTTCAAGCCCCAGGAGGGGGCCTTCGTTTCGAGTTACACGCCTCAAGAGGAGGCCTTTGTTTCGAGTTTCACGCCCCAGGAGAGGGCCTTTGTTTCGAGTTTCATGCCTCAAGGGGAGGCCTTCATTTCGAGTGTTATGCCCAAGGAGCGTACCGTAATTTCAAGTGTTACTCCCCAAGAAAGGGTCTCAAGTTCCATACCTCAAGAGGGGGTTCTGAGCCACTCACCCCAGGAGGAAGTCTGTGTTCTTGCATCCCAAAAGGGGGTTTCATATTGCGTACCCCGAAAGGAAAAGCCAAGTCAGCTTCCCCAGAAGGGGGTTTTAGGTCCCATACTCCAACAGGGAGTGTCAAGTTCTGTACTCCAGGAGGGGGCCTTGAGTCTCTCACCCCAAAAGAAGGTTTCAAATCTTGTTTCCCAGGAAGGGGCCTCAAATGCTATCCCCCAGGAGGGTGTTTCTAGTGTTATACCCAAAGAAGGGATTTCAAGTGTCACGCCCAAAGAGGAAATCCTCATTTCAAGTTCTTTACCCCAGGAGGGGGTTTCAAGCCTCTTACCCAGAGAGATGGTTCCTAGTGTCCTTCCCCTAGAGGGGACTTCAAGTGTCTCACCCCAGGATGGGGTTCCCAGTGTAATACCCCAGGAGGGGATTTTCAGTGTTACGTTTCAAGAGAAAGTTCTTGTTTCAAGTTCTTCACCCAAGGACAAGGGTCCAAGTATCCTACCCCATGATGGGGTTTCCAGTGTTATACCCCAGGAGGGGATTTCAAGTGTTACATTTCAAGAGGAAGTCCTTATTTCATGTTATTCACCCCAGGGGGATTTCAAGCCTCGCACCCCAAGAGGGGTTTTCAGTTTCCTCACCCCAGGAGGGGATTTCAAGTGTCTCAGCCCAGGATGGGGTTCCCAGTGTTGTGCCCCAAGGGGTAATTTCAAGTGTTATTCTCCAAGATGGAACCTCAAGTGTCTCACCCCGGATGGGGTTCCAAGTGTTATACCTCAAGATGGGATTCCCAGTGTTATACCCCAGGAGGGGATTTCAAGTGCCTCATCCCAAGATGGGATTCCCAGTGTTAAACCCCAGGAGGGGATTTCAAGTGCCTCATCCCAAGATGGGGTTCCCAGTGTTATACCCCAGGAGGGGAATTCAAGTGCCTCATCCCAAGATGGAGTTCCCAGTGTTATACCCCAGGAGGGGAATTCAAGTGTCTTACCCCAGGATGGGGTTCCCAGTGTAATGCCTCAAGAACGGGTTCGTGGTGCTATTCCCCTGGAGGGGACTTCAAGTGTCTCACCCCAGGATGGGATTCCTAGTGCCATCCCCCAGGGGGAGATTTCGAGTATTAAATTTCCAAAGAAGAGTTCAAGTGTCTTACCCCAGGAGGGGGTCTCAAGTCTTGTACCCCAAGAACAAGGGTTTCCAAGTGTTACTCCCCAAGATGGGGGGCCAAGCATCATACTTCCAGAGGAGGTTTCTAGTTATGTACCCTGGAATGGGGTATCAAGTCTCATAGTCCAGGGGAAAGTCTCAAGTTTTACATCTCAAAAAGGGATTTCAAAATCTGTATCCCAAGGAAAGATCTCTGGTTCTTTACTCAAGGAAGAATCTTCTAGTGTTGTGTCAAAGTCAAATGTTTTGGTGCCCCATCAGTTAAGAGGTTCACAAAATGACGCTACCACTATATCTATGGGTATCCCTCAGGATCCATCTGATTTTTCTATGTCCATTCTTTTTGATGGAGATATAATGCAGTATTATGCCTTCGTGGATCATTTCATCGCTATTATGAAATCCTCGCCATGGTCTGAAATCAAGCCTACTAATGTAGTAAAATTTATAATTTCATCTTTCCGAGGTAAAGCTTGGGACTGGGTTTAGCCTATTTATGATTCAAAGGATCCGATGCTGTTAGATTTAGTAGCCTTTACTGCGGCAGTCATTAAAGAATTTGTTCCAACTTATCCTTACAGTTCTCTCGAGGATACTCATCTCAACAAAGTCTCCAGTTCTGGGGTACCATCCTCTGCTATTAAGCTCAGATGCATTTCATTGAGTCCTTCTCAAAAAGATCCAGTACAAAAACAACCTGTCCAGAAGGATAAGACTCAAGGAGGCATAAGGATGATGAATTAAAACACAGATTCTGACTATGATCCTGAGTACGATGAAAAAACAATTTTGGTAGTTCCCATGAAAGACACTTTGCAACTTAAGTCTTCTTCTTCTTCAAGTGGTTCGAAAAAGTCTCGGAAAAAGAAGAAGAATCGATGACTTCCTGGTGACCAACCTTTCTTGGACCAAGTTGACTATTTCGTCCAATTATTAGTCTCAGAATCCATCTGGTATTGGGAACCTTGTTCTTCTAAATTTTCCAGTTCTTATTGTATCTTCAATCAAGATTTTCAAGGTTCCTGTGTTTTTCAAATATATTTTTTGTGTCTTTCTGAGGAGTTCCAGTTGAGCCTTTATGGGTGTTTGGTGCCCACCCTAAAAGGAGGGGGTACTGTCAGGGTTCAGCCTAGGATCGGCCTCTCTCACCTCCTTGCCAGCTTCCCCCGACTTCCTTGCGGTCAGACGTCTGGTGCAGTGATGAATGTGGGCTGAGTATTCTGCCTTAGGTGCTTTTTGCGAGCTTCCATGGTCGGCTGTGTGTGCTAGGGATCAGAGTTCCCATCATGGGCGCCGCCATGACAGTTCCTCTCATGTGACAGTACTCCTAATCTATGGTAGCATGATTTCAGTCAGCTGATGCTGTGCTCCAGGAATCTGCTACCCCTGGGTATAAATCTGCCTCCAGAACTCCAAGAAGATGCTGTTCAACTTCGTTATTCCAAGTGCCTGTGTTACTCCCACTGTTGCTTCAGCCTGCTCACAGTTTCCCAGTTTCCTGTATTAGCTTCCATGCTAAACCTTACTCTGAGACTTTAGCTTTCTCTCAAGTACTTCAGTGTTTCATGTCCCTTCCCTGTGTGTCTTTGTATATGTGCTGCTAATTCTATTGCAGCTTTCCTGTGGCTATTACCCTGTATCACTGTAGTGTCAGATTACCTGCTGGTATTAATTAGCTCACAGCTGGTCCTCCCAGCACATGTCTGTGTCAATCTGCTCTGTATCTTGTCAGTGCAAATATGGACTTGCAGTTAGCACTCTCCCAGTGTATGCCTATCTTCTCTATATGTTTTGTCTGTGCAATCTGCACCTGCATATATAATTATTCCCAGTATTTTGCCCTGTACGAGCATTTCTAGCTCTCCCAGTATTTGGCCTTTGTCCAGTACCACATTTCTAGCATTACCTATGTATTCCTTGAGTCCACTCTACTCTTGTATGTGCAATCCCCAGTATATGTTTGTGCTTTCCTGTATATTTAGCAAACTACAGTACCTGCCTGTGTCCACATCTCCCTGAGCTGCTGAGCTAGTCAGCTCCTGGATTTCTTAGTGATTCTCAATACTTTCTCAGTAATCTCATGCAAGCCGGTGATCAGGATTTCTAATTGTGTTCCAGTGTATCTCCAGTGTTCTAGCAATAACTTAATATAGTTTCTGGTCTTCTGCCATTCCCAGGTACCTGTCCAGAGGGCCGCGACCTGCTCACTTGGTGCAGCAGAAAACCAAATCCCGATTGGAGGGGTCACTGGAGAAAATCACCAAGTGAGTTAGACTCCGCGCCTCTGGGCAGGTCTAGCCAAACCTGGGTTCGGCCGCAAATAGGAGACCTAGCCTCAGTCACTCCGATAGTCACCTGAACCCCCGGCTCACCGTCCTCCACAGAGGACCACTTTCACCGGATTGTGACAGCTTCTCTCTGTCAAAAATGCCTTACGATTAGCTTATACATAGAAATATGTATAAGCTAATGAAGGTTTTCAGATGCTGGATGATCAGATCCTGGATGATACATTACTTGACCTAGCACAGAATAATTTTGTTTCGCTTACAGACGATGATGCAGAAAAGGTGTTATTTGACCATACAGAGTTTTCAAAACTACCAGATGAGTCTTGTAATGATCTATTACACAAACTACTGAGACTCAGAAAACATGAGATAGACCTGACTCTGCACGGTCAATTTCTGTCCGACTATTATCGAAATAAAAAAATACCTAGAGGGTTTAGAGTGAGCAACACCCCCACCATTGGACGCAACAATTTAACATTTTGCGCCAAATGGTGTGGAGTGCTTAACAAGTGCTCACTCGACCTCATTTTATTGGTGGTTGAGGAAGTAGGAACAGAATTGACAAAGTTGCGTGATGATATTAGAACATTTAATATAGGCTATCTTAGTACTTTCACCCAGGATACCTCTGATGATTGGCTAGGGAAGATAACAGAGCAAACCAATAATTATCAGAAGGAACTTATATCCTTTAAGCGTAAGAAATTATCAACTGTTAATTCAGACTCATACCGTTTATCGTTGGTTAAAAGGTGATAACTCTGTACAGCGTGGAGGTGGTCTATTGAGATCTAGGCCCCTTCCTCGGTTTGATACATCGTCGTCACAATCTAACTCTGAGAATGAGTTAAGCAGTCTAAGACCCCCTAGTGGCTCCTCCTCCTCTTTTTTAGTAAGAGGTCAGAGATCTGGCCCCAGTCCAGGACGAAGTCTCGTCCCAGATACCCAAGCAGGCGTGGAGGCAAAAACAAAAAACGGGGAAGAGGGCACACAAGGAATTAGAACCAGTGTATAATCTTTCAAGTAGATGTCTTACTGACTCTGAACATGAAGTTCTTTCCCTTGGCTTGTCATTTGTTCCCACGGTGAAACACAATAAATTTGACTGGTCTGTAGACCACTATAAATTTGGTCATAAACTACGCCTACGGGAACATATTTCCCAATTCCAGGGAGATACCGGTCAGCGATAAATTTAAGAATCCTAGCGTGTTTGATCCTCAATCCAACAGTGCTAACATTAAAACATTTTTACGATTAGTGGAACATGAAAGGGCCTCTACCCAGATTACTAAAAAATATGATAATTTGTCCTTCGATCAGAAGCATGCCTTACAGGATTTAATTAAAGATGATACAATTGTTATACGACCAGCTAATAAAGGCAGAGCAGTCGTATTTTAGGATTGGCATGCCTATGATAAAGAAGTATGATGCCAATTGAGTGACCCACACACATATGCTAGTGTGCCACACAATCCCATGCTTGACATCAAGCGTAGAGTTGATATGGTTATTGACCAGGCGGTACAACACAGGTGGATTGATGATGGAGTGGCATCATTTCTTAAAGTGGTACATCCGATATGCCCTATTATATATCTTTTGCCTAAAATCCACAAAACCCTGGTTGATCTGCCTGGTCGACCCATTATATCGGCTATGGGTTCAGTTTTACAACCCTTGGCTTCATTTGTTGACACATTTCTTGAGCCTCATGTGACCTCGATGAACAGTTTTGTGCGAGACACCACTGATTTTCTGGATAAGATTTTGTCACTTAGTAATCTCACAGAAGATGTATGGCTAGCCACGTTGGATGTGTTGTCGCTGTACACTGTGATTCCCCACGATGATGGTATTGGGGCAGTAAGAATGGCTTTGCTTAATGGTAAACATGTGGGGCCACCAATTGACTTTATATGTGAATTAATAGCATTAGTACTAAAATGTAATTATTTCTGTTATGGTACTGAGTTTTTTGTACAGATATCTGGCACGGCGATGGGGTCTAATTTAGCCCCATCCTATGCCAAGCTGTACATGCATCAGTATGAGCAGCAAAATATTTTAGGGATGTTTGGTGGCAAAATGCTGTGCTATAAGCGTTTTATTGACAATGTATTTATGATTTGGACAGGCACTAAAACTGAATTTTTCCAAATGATCACATTCCTCGATGCACTGGATAGCCCCATAAGGTTAACAGCTTGTATTGAGAAAGACTCTATTCATTTTCTTGATGTCACTATTACACGTGAAGGTGGGATGTTGAGCTCAACACTCTACCAAAAAATGACGGATAGGAATACATTACTCCACTCTACTAGCCACCATGCGAGTAGTTTAAAGGAATCACTTCCCATTTTGCAATTCATTCGAGTCTAACGCAACAATACATCACAAGATCTGGCAGAGACACAGCTGTTTGATATGTGATATAGATTTCTGTCTCGTGGGTACTCACCAGTAGTTGTTGACTGATGCTTGGCCAAGGCATAGCATAGATTCGCTAATATTACCAGCAAAAAATCGATTGATACCAGCAGGATGATTTATCCCATGACGTATGACTTGGCAGCTAATGCCACCAGCAAGGCCATTAAGAAGCACTGGTCTATAATTTCATCTGATCCGATTAAAGGAATCAGTAAGCGACCACCTATGATGGCATATTTCCGTGGCCCGAATCTAAGCCAGCTTTTGATGCGACCGACTAAACAGCCCACTAAACCATCATCAGATTGGCTCTCAAACGGCAAACGTGGGTGCTATCGCTGTGCGGACTGTACTACCTGTCACTCCATGCTGGTGGGGACCCATTTTTCTCATCCACATAGCGGGAAGAAAATCGAGATCAAGTTCAGACTACACTGCACCATGGACTACGTGATTTATATACTGACATGTCCATGTAGTCTCTACTATATAGGTATGACAAGACCATTCCGTGAACGTATGGCCAACCATCGTTCGACCATACGTGCAGCATCACAACTAAAGTCTTCTGACAAACCAGTGGCCAAGCATTTCGCCAGCTGTGGTCATTCTGTGGCATCGCTAAAATGCATGTTAATAGATCATGTTCCTAAATCTATACGCGGTGGCGACAGAGAATTGCTCCTTTAAAAATGGGAGGCCAAATGGATTTTTTTGCTCGATACAGTGGCCCCACGTGGCCTGAATGAATATCATCCATACAATATCTTCCTTCGGTGACATCAGCACTAATGGCGGTATATATTAGGCTTTTTCGGCACATGCTTTACATATATATATATATATATATATATATATATATTTTTTTTTTATTTATTTATTTATTTTTTCTTCCCAATTTTTGTTTTGGGAATTTTAGATTTTATGTTTCATTGTTTGTACTTAATGTGTGTTTAAATAGAGTTGTCTGATATTATCTGTTCTATGGGGTATGACCCTTCTCTGTGAGCCTCCCTTCTATCCTGATTTATGGGTCATAGTATATGGATGTTAATATATGGCCAGATGATATTTGTATGTGGTCATGTATTGCGAGTGTACTAGCGATTATTTAATTTTTAGTTGTATCGACTGATTGTGTTTTATCTTCATTTATATGCCATTATGGAGCGGGTATGCACAGCGCCTTTGGTACTACCTGTTACCATGGTGACACCTTGTTTGTTTCCCCACATGTGGCTTTGCCTAGCACTGATGCGTTCCAAATGGTGGAGCGCATGCTGGTTGCGGGGTGCTGTGTGATGACACAGCTTAGCTGTCCGTTCTACCCGGATGTCCGGTGTTCCACAGCGTGGAGCGCCAGTGGCTTCCAGCAGGAATTGTGAGTGGCATTTCTCTCCTGTATGGCACTGGTGTAGTGCAGACGGTGGGACATCGAGTGAGTAGAGTTACAGATGTTTGGTATGTTAACACTGATGACCCCATGGTATATATAGATGAAGCTTTTTTAGGCACTTCCGGACGATGATTGGGGGCGGTATCCATTATGACCATTCAGGCTATTTAAGGTGGCTCACGGAGTAGGGATACTTGTGGTGACTGATGGTTTGTGATATGTTGCTGTAATCCTTGTCTTGACAAAGATCTATTGGACCGAAACATCAACTATTTCCTGATATTATGAAAGATATTAAAATTTCCTCTCGACTGACTGGTGAGTGCCCATTCCATATATTTGGACCTCGTATATATTTGGGACTTTAGTGTCTATAATGGGGCACCCTACAACTGGAGTTTAACCTTAGTGAGTGCAGCTTCTTGGACTATCTATATATATATATATATATATATATACAGTATATATAGTAACACAGATCCAGCACTCACCATACGGACCTGGGTGCATTGATAAATCCAAACAGGGGGTGGCACTCCAGGACTTGTAGGAGAATAATCAAACCAGTGCTAGTGCAATGTTTTGGTTTATTATAAACCATCATCAGGCATAACTGAGTGTAAACAAACATATTACCCTGTATATATACATACATACTTACACACACATATATTTCGCCATAACTGTCCCTTAAAATACACCATTTATATTTGTATAACAAACCACCCTTCTTAAACTTATTAAAGAAGAAACAGAACATATACAGTACATAGTTACCAAATTACATTATGAACATAGATGAAACTGCTGATTGACTTAAGTCAGTTGTAAAAACTGAAATTTGTAATAGCTAAATAGTTACCATTCTAAAGCATATTGACACAAAGTATACTGGACTTTGTCACAATCGGTATATGATGTAAAACCAACTGAGAGTACTGAACAGCAAAATGGCCTGAAAACTCCATTTTGATCAATCCTGATAAACCATGTATGCAAGTTACACCAACAGGGTAAAGAAAAAAAGGGTGTCTAATTGTTAGCATAACATGGGGCTATTGAATGAATATGCAGTAGTGTATAATTAATAGAAATTTAAATAAGTACACAGAATTAGTGGTGGAAAATGTATACATAAAATTATATACATAAAATTATATATGAAATGGGTACATAAAATGCAGTCGCTATATATATATATATATATATATATATACATATATATAGTTATGTGCATAAATATTGGGACATTGACAGAATTTTCATATTTGGCCTCTAGTCACCACCACAATGGCTTTGAAATGAAACAAACAAGATGTGCTTTAAATTCAGACTTTCAGATTTAATTTGAGGGTAATTACATCCAAATCAGGTGAACGGTGTAGGAATTACAACGGTTTCTATACGTGCCTCCCACTTTTTAAGGGACCAAAAGTAATGGGACTATCAACTGAAAACCTATTTCATGGACAGGTGTGGGCTATTTCCTCGTTATTTCATTATCAATTAAGCTGGTAAAAGGTATGGAGTTGATTCTAGGTGTGACATTTGCATTTGGAATCAGTTGCTGTCGACTCTCAATATGAGATCCAGAGCTGTCACTATCAGTGAAGCAAGCTATCATTAGGCTGAAAAATCAAAACAAACCCATCAGAGAGATAGCAAAAATATTAGGTGTGGCCAAATCAACTGTTTGGAACATTCTTAAAAAGAAAGAATGGACTGGAGAGCTCAGCAACACCAAAAGACCCGGAAGACCACGGAAAACAACTGTGGTGGATGACAGAAGAATTATTACCCTGGTGAAGAAAAACCCCTTCACAACATTTGGCCAAATCAAGAACACTCTCCAGGAGGTAGGTGTATGTGTGTCAAAGTCAACAATCAAGAGAAGACTTCACAAGAGTGAATATAGATGGTTCACCACAAGATATAAACCATTGGTGAGCCTCAAAAACAGGAAGACCAGATTAGAGTTTGCCAAACAACATCTAAAAAAGCCATTACAGTTCTGGAACAACATCCTATGGACAGATGAGACAAAGATCAATTTGTACCAGAGTGATGGGAAGAGAAGAGTATGGAGAAGAAAAGGAACTGCTCATGATCCTAAACATACCACCTCATCAGTGAGGCATGGTGTTGGTAGTGTCATGGCGTAGGCATGTATGGCTGCCAATGGAACTTGTTCCCTTGTATTTATTGATGATGTGACTGCTGACAAAAGCAGCAGAATGAATTATGAAGTGTTTCGGGCAATATTATATGCTCATATTCATCAAATGCTTCAGAACTCATTGGACAGCGCTTCATAGTGCAGATGGACAATGACCCAAAGCATACTGCAGAAGCAAGCAAAGAGTTTTTTAAGGCTAAAAAGTGGAATGTTATGCAATGGCCAAGTCAATCCCCTGACCTGACTCCGATTGAGCATGTATTTCACTTGATGAAGACAAAACTGAAGGGAAAATGCCCCAAGAACAAACAGGAACTGAAGACATTTGCAGTAGAGGCCTGGCAGAGCATCACCAGGGATGAAACCCAGCATCTGGTGATGTCTGTGCGCTCCAGACTTCAGGATGTAAATGCCTTCAAAGGATTTGCAACAAAGTATTAAAAAGTGAAAGTTAGATTTAGGATTGTTTTGTTTGTCCCATTACTTTTGGTCCCTTAAAAAGTGGGAGGCACATATAGAAACCGTTGTAATTCCTACACCGTTCACCTGATTTGGATGTAATTACCCTCAAATTAAATCTGAAAGTCTGCAGTTAAAGCACATCTTGTTTGTTTCATTTCAAAGCCATTGTGGTGGTGAATAGAGGCCAAAATATGAAAATTATGTCAATGTCCCAATATTTATGCACCTGACTGTATATATAATTGTAATGGTGTAAAATATATTGAAATAAAAGTGAATAATAACCATGCAATATTAAAACCAATGTAAGAACAGATGGTTGCAATTCTGAATAGGAATTCACTTAATTGATATGCTGATGAAGATACAAATAAGAATACAAATATGCAAACAAATAGTTGGAGAATACCACTCTGCGCTCACTTTAAAGTATGGTAATTACTTATCTTAATTGTGTGATGTCCCGATTTTTTTGAACCTCGATTCCTTTTACAATAGATGCTTTATATAACAGATGTGAAGTATGTACTCCAGTGGTGATGAACATGTGGGGACATAAAGCATAAACACAATCGAGTGCAGACGTTTTCAACAGCAAATATCTAGTCGTATAAAATGCACTCAAATATATAATAATTCAATGTCAGAAGGTTGATATATAGGGGTATATACAACGTGACCCAATTGTAATATATATAGTCCATTCAGGTGTGTACTATCCATGTATCCATAGTGGATGGTAAAAACAGTCACGCTTGAAACAGGAAAAATAATTTTCCAAAACATGGAATATTTAATAAGATATATCCAGATTATAAAATCCAAAAGACTTCAAATTAAATGTAGCAATTTTTCACAGCTGATACATCCATAAAAGGTGAAGGTGGCTTCCTAACAGAATCCAGTGGTTTATAGGGCATATAAGAGTAGTCCCACTGCCTGCAGTAATACACCAATCTCTCAGATGGAATGGCACTGTCCTCCTCTGGTCTGGTCAGAATAAACTGCTTAACACCAATGCCGCCAATGCGTTTCAGTCAGTACTCTGATCTTCCTCAAGGCTTGGATGTCTATAACTCTACCCATGGATATTTATACCCAGTGGGATATGGTGCACCTAATTGCTGGGAGGAGTCACCCTAAGTCACAAAAATATACACATTCACAATTATTACATAAATCTCTAATACACAGAATATCTACCTAAAAAAATTGTCATAATGTCGCTTCATTAATATTAATGTAAGAACAGGCAATAATCTTGTATATCCTTGTTTGTAAACAAAGAATTCTTAAAGACTTCCGGTCAGGCTATTACTTCCAGTCCGGCCATCAAATGCGTCCCTGCAAGGCTCAACCACAAAGGTTTCCCCTCCGTTAGTCCGAGACCATACTGCTATCTGGCCCACATCACATAAAGGACATGACTAACCAGTCCGCCGTCTACTTCCGGTCTGGACAGAAAAAACATCCCCTAGGTGCTTTCATACCAGGGTTTCTCTTTGGTAACATTTAGTAGGGGAACTAATTAAATAGCGTGGTGCATTGACCTCCGATCTGGAAGTTTTTTCCGGTCCTGCTGAAAATAACATCCCCGCTATATCCTCTTATGTAGGTTCATCCCCGACTGTTCTACAATAACAAAATGCCTAACAGGCAAGGGGAGCAACAGCCATATGAAAACCAAACCATAACAATTACTGCATTTATGGGAAATCCAAATATAACTTTTTTTAAAAATTGCAAACAAGTCGCAATGTGTTACCATTTAGTCTATGTGAAAACTTTCAGTGGCCATTTTGGATCTGGCATACATATCATTACAATTTATTTAAATGTTTATGATATGCATTACATAATCCCTTCTGCAAAGTAAACAACTTAATACTTAAGAATACAAATGTATATAAAAAATATAAAAAAATAAATATAAATTCAAATAGGAATACAAATGTATATAAAAAACAATGTATAAGTTCGATGGTAAGTCTGAGTAGTCAAGGCAACCTTGATATAATGTTTAAAGCTTGTGGTAACTTGGTCACAAATGTTACAAGTATCAGCTCGTCAGCTGTGTTGTAGAATACAGGGTAGCAGTTTGTTAGATATAGGTGTGCGCACCTCCTACCTTGTCGTGCTTGTACTGTGATTGACCTTTGTGCAGGATAGACACATTCATGTAGCTGTGGTAAGGTGAAGCCTCCTGGTCCTTGGCTTGTCCTCCAGTCCGCTGCTAGCGCCAGTGCTTCTGCCTCAGATGGAAAGTTGCAGCCGCTTTGGTGGGCGTTCCAGTGGTGAGCGTGCACACTGGTTTCACCATCGGTGTAGCTGTCTCTGGAGTCAATGCAACAAGTGGAAGGGGTGTGGCCAACGTGTTTCACCTGCTTGTTACTGTGCGTGCTTCGTCAGGGCTGTAGTATCTCTATTTTGTGGGAAGACCTCTATTTACATGCATGCTTGGCTCCTCCTTAATTGGTCATGCATTTTAGAATTGTTCGGTAGTTGATCTATAGTAATGGACTCCTTAGTTCTGAGTAAGCAGTAAGTGCTAATCTTGCGGAGCTATTTCTGGTGTATATTACAGCAAGTTAAAATCAGCATATAAAGGTACATGTTAGTTGATAATTAATTATTAGGTTGTTAATTGGTTGACATACAGTCATAAGTTGTACTCTTAATGTAGATTCATTGATTCCTGGATATATCTACACAACAGGATATGGATATATTAGATTCATAGGTTGAGTGAATATAGGATCTGTATGCAATAGAATGGTGAATGTGTATTTATAATGGTAATTGATGATGAACTGTGGGGAAAGTGGGTGGGTAGAGCAGGGGGGGATATTAGTAGTGATGTACAGATTTTCCAGATAATTGTAGCAATAGGAGCTGTCTTTACATCAGCAATCATCTTTGGAGTTGGGGATGAGTAGAAGGTATTGAGTTGGTTCTGAATAGCTGCTTTCTGCAGCATGGTATGGAAATGTTGGTCATTCTTCTCCATGTTGGATTGTTCTATTTGTGCCCCAAGTAAGGAAGGATATGCAATGTTCAATGTGATAGGACTACATAACCAGAGATTCATGAGTGGTCTCCCTCCTCATTACTGGTCTGGCCCAAACCTGCTCAGCTTTCAAGTTCAGAAGTAGTTGGGCATGTCTAGGGTGGTATGTATGTAGAGATCACATACAGTCCTAATCCTACTCGTAGGGGCTCATTCTCTCAAGAATTCTGAAATTTCTAAATCTATATTCAGACCTTTCGGTGCGAGGGTTTTTAGCTTGTAGATCCAGTGAGTTTCTTCTTGGGACATGGCTCTTATATAATTGCCGACTCTCCATGCTGCTTTTACTTTCTTTATTGCTGTGAAGGTAAGGAGACTTGGGTCCCCATTGTGTTTTTTACTGAAGTGGTTGGGTACACTGTGTGAATCCAAATTATGTTTAATATTCCTTATGTGTTCTCCTATGCGTAAGCTTAATTTCCTTGCTTTTCTGCCTACATATTGCAGGCCACACAGGCAGGTGATTAAGTATATTACTCCTCTTGTATCACAGGTCATTGTATCTTTGATTTTGAATATGGTTCTAGTGTGTTTAAACATTGTTTCTGTTGTAGGAGCTGTTCTTTTGTGTTTGGTAGTACTGCATGCTATACACCTGTTGCAGTGATAGAATCCTGGGTTGCTTTCTCCTAGCCAAGTTCCCTCTTTTGGGACCTCTTTTCCTTCTGGCGGGATGTGGTTCTTCACTAGTTTCTGTTTGATATTTTGAGCTTTTTAATAAGTGAACTATGGTTTCTTTGAAATTATATCTTGTAGAGAGTCGTCTTTTAATAGTAAATGCCAGTGTTTGTAGACATTTTTTTCTATAAGTTTATGTTGATTGTTGAATTGGGTAATGAATCTGGGACAAGATATTTCTTCTGTTTTCTTTTTATATGTGAGGAGGCTCTCTCTATTCCTGGTCCTTGCTGTTGCTAATGCTTTGTTAATTACTTCTTGGTGGTAGTTTTGACTTATGAATTCTGACTTTAGATTTGAGGCTTGGTCTTCAAAGGTGTTAATACTTGAGTAATTTTGTCTTATTCTTTTAAATTGGCCCCCCGGAATGCTATTGAGCCAATTCTTGTGGTGTGATTACACTTCCTGAGTCCAACAATGCCTTTACATGGTTACCTCCCATAACTATCTCACACATTTGTTTTTCGGACTCAGCCAAAGGTGCAACAGTACAGGCTAACCTGGCAAAGTAAGACATTCAAAGACAGCATCACATTGCAAAGGTTTTTTAACAACTGGGCAATTAGCAACAAAATGTCCTGGCATGCCACACCTAAAACATTTAATCACATAACTGTCAAGTCTTTTAGGCAGGTGAGAACTTTCTGGCTCCAGTGACCCATCTTTGGACCAAGTGCCCACAGTCTCTTCACTTTTAATTTCTCTATACTCATACATGCCTACTCTCCCGATTTGGTCAGGAGCCTCTTGAAAATCAGGTGCTGCTCCCGGCCTCCCGGAAAAGTAGGCATGTCTCCCAGTCCCCCCTGCAACATCGACCCAAACACCCACAGTGTGGGGGCTGATGATGCGACCCTTGCTGAATCGCGTCATCATGACCCCGCCTCCTGCTCCACAATGGCATAAATATCGGCATTGTGTAGCAGGGGTAGGGCCAAAATGATGCAAATATGTGGCACCGCCCCCCGCCCCAACCCAAAATGGCACGTAATTTCCTGGCCATGCACCCTTTTGCTGGCTTTGCACCCCCTGCTAAGTTGACCAGGCTGCTCCCTCCTGGAAGGGGCATCCAGGATATTGGCAAGTATGACTTAACTGCCCAGGACCCTTTTCCCATGGAACAGTCTTACCAGGTTTCACAGACATGCACTGTCGTGGATCTAGGTGCCACTGCGGTATAGCCAGTAGTTCCTCTGCCGCCAGATACCTTTCCACCATTTCCACTATCTGGTAAGCTGTCTTAAGATTCCTGTGGCTCACCCACTTGCATAAAGCCATAGGCAGGGACCTCAAGTAAAGGTCCATGACAACTCTTTCAACCATCTGGGGTAAAGTTAATGTGTCTGGTTGTAACCATTTTCTGGTCAGGTGGATGAGGTCACGCATTTGAGAGTGGGGAGGTTTGTCCATGTAGTACACCCAGCAATGCACATGTTGCGCTCGATCCGACAATGTAACTCTCAGACGAGTCTTACTTTAGCTTTCATAAACCTAAGCATCTGCCGTGCTTAAGTTAAAGTATGCTTTTTGAGGCTCGCCAAAGAAAAAGTGGGCCAGCAATCCAGCCCACTGTTCCTTAGGCCAACTCTCTCGCTCATCAGTCCTCTCAAATGTAGTCAAGTACACCTCCACATCATCAGTCTCTGTCAATTTTTGCAGAAAATGACTTGCCCTTATGGAGCTGGAGCTGGTTTGGATGTTTGGGGAAGCATTTCCAAGCTGTGCTGCAAGATGATGCACCACCTCTTTAAGTATCTCACTGCCATGGTGTTGTTGCCGCCGTATCTCCTCAACCTCCAGTAGATGTTGCCTAGTAGCTTCTTGCTGTACCTTGAAGGTTTCCTGCTGCAATTCTGTTGCATGTAGCAAGGTCTTGACAATATCCTCCAAGTTGTCAGCAATTTTGTAGCCACTTTTACCCAGGACATGTATTAGTACAGGTCTCCAGCAAAAAGGAAGGTCTGGCCCTTTAGCTTATCTGGATTCCACAACTGTGCAGATAAAGCACCACCTGGACTTGCTTCTGTGTGTGAGGCACCACAGCTAAAAGCATATTACACTGTGAAAAAGCCTCTGCAGAGTATTATGCCTACAGTTTTACTGTATCACATTTAATTTCAGTTCAAACAGACACAGACCTGCTTTCTGCAGAACTCTCAAAGATGCTGCCTGTTCACCTCTGCGTAGACCACTTTTCCTGCATTCTCCACATGTAACAGTGGTGGGGAATCGGTACTATCTCTGAGTGTAGATGGCAATGTGCAGCAGCTGAGATATCACACAAAGTCCATTGGTCTGGTGCAACTGACCTCGTACATTTTTGTATTTACCCCTGATGAAGTCCTGTATGTGGATGAAATGCGTAGGGCCATTGCTTTGAAAAACCTGCACCTACCACATAAGAGGTCCACCTAAGAGCTCACACCCAAAAGGGTGTAGGTGGCAGATAACATATTTATCCTCCTGTACTGGGGTAGGTTTACAAAAGTTGTTTTATGCTATTTATGTGTTGATTTTTATTGTAAATTGTTTTATATATTTTTAACTCTGATGATATACCAAGAATAGAATATTCAGGTATAAGAATTATGGGCTGGCTTAGGGCCTTTATTTTATGAATAATATCCCAAACATAAACAAAGTATGATTTGAAGAGTAACTAGAATGTTGTGTTTGATCAACAGCTAATATTGCAATAAATTCCACTACATGGTGGAAATGTCTCCAATTCAATTCATATTAAAGGTTGTAATGCGCCAAAGGTACCCACCTTTTTCCATTTCTATTTATAGGTCTACTACTAGCAGAGGTCCACCTTATTGGTGCAGCTGAACTGGTGTAAGTGTGATATAAGGGTTCATTTTTTATATATATAATTATATATATTTTTTTATTCTTGTTTAAAACAAAAAAAACTGCAGTATTTTCTAATTGAATTAAAAAAAGCATTGTATATTTCAAGAAGTTGTTTGTTCAGATTAGTGATGCATCGTATATTACTGTTCTGTGTGCGGTGGTGTCTCCATCATATGTACCCCAAAACAATTCTCACAGAGTCCTGTTACTCCAATTGCATGTGTGCAAACAATTGTCAATATTGTCTGTGTCTAATAAAACAAAGACATTATTTCCAAAAAATATGCATAGTGACTATAAGCATTCCTTCCAGTGTAAGAAATCCTTCCAGTATAAGCAATGGTGTTATGCAGTGGTATCCCACCCTTAATCTGCACCCAAAACAATTTTTCACAAAAACCTGTTCTTCAAGGTGCATGAAAACAATTGCCAGTGTTGCCTGTTTCAAAAAAGACAAAGGCATTATTTTAAAAAATTTAAATTGTGTGTATCCTTCCAGTTAAGTGATGGTGTGTGTGGTGGTGTCCCCCCATCATCTTATACCCCAAAACAATTCTAAAATATAAAAATATTATTTCTTGGCTGGTGTCAAAAATAAAACCAATCAAGGATCAGTCGATAGATGAGCAGGAGCAACAACCCACTACTAATGCTGCGGTTGCTGCCAGTCATGAAAGTACTTACATTTCTACTACAGGTGGTTGAGGAGAAAGTATGTTTAAGAAAGGACACCTTAAATCTAAACAATAATTCACAATGCTAAAAAAAACCATCACCAATGTAAAATGACATTGTCAAACCATCTCTAACGCTTGTGAGGTCAAAGTAAGTGGAGGTAGGGATGGTAACCATTTAGGCACCTCCTCCCTGTTATGTAATTTGCAGTGAGTTCAATCTAATTATTTGGGAAAATCTCAAAAAGCCTGTAAAAAAATAATAACAAGCAGTCCAGCATTAGCTGCCAGCAGCTTGTAAAGATTCTAGCACATACAATCTCTACCGCCAACACCTTAATCATAAATCTCCTCTTTAATAACCAGAGTTAATCCACCTGCATCCAATTTGTCAAGGCTAACTGACTCCTCTCCTATCCAGGATTCCCCAGAAAAATCCTTGACGCTAGGGCTGCTGCTGGGGTGAATCTTCATCATAGAAGGGGACCAAGAAGAATAGTGGTTTCAAACAACAATTGACAGTGTAACAATCATTTACAAGAGGAAGAATGTATGAAACTGCCATTCAGTTGCACAATGGATCACTGAAGCCATGATGACTATGCTAGCATTATATCTGCGTTCTATATCCACCATCAATGCATCTAGTTTTAGACAGTTGAGAGTCTTTGTCTCTGCTAATAATTTTCATTTCAATTCCATTTCACCAAAACAGCAATTCCTCACCATTACTGGGACGTTAAAATATAAATAGTTCATGGCCTAGAAAATGCCATTGTGCTGAGTATCCACTTAACAACAGATATGTGGACAAGTTGTACTGGTCAAATGAAAGATTCTATGAATGTGACAGCCCACTAGGTGGGTGTATCACCTTCAGCAGCAGCCGCAGTATCTAATACACTGTGCCAGCTCATTCACAGGCAGGCTACTCTCTGTATCACTGGCTTCACTAAGAGGCATATCGGTGTCAACCTGTTGAAAAAACACAGGGATGTGATAGCAAAATGGCTTAACTTGCTAAGACTCTTTTCAGGATATGTAATTTCCGATAATGTAAGTAACATTATACGAATATTACACCTGGATGAATTTGAACACTTACCATGTTTTGCCAACACAATAAACTTGGTGGTTCTATTAAAAAAAAAGAAAAATTACAGGTGCATGCAGGATATGCTGTCTGTGGACTGTAAAACTTCAGGGCTTTTTCAACATTCAGCAATTGCATGTAAAAGATTGCAGCAGCTACACAGTTCAATTTGCCATTTCACCATCTCATGCTTCACTTTTTCCTGCAAATGCTGTTGACAGTAAAAACTGGCCTTTCCCAAGACACCCACTGGTGATGAGGATGAACCAACTCAGCACACCACATTGAAACACCATTATTACATCTGTTCAGTCTTAAAATAATTGCCCAAAATTATTGACACCTCTTCTGTGACTCAATCAGGTACAGTAAGCATCAAAATAATGATGGAAGTCTATTTGAATGACAATGTAAAAATTAGCATGTCACACAGTCCTTTTGAATACTTTAAGAAATAAATGGAAAATTGGAGCCCCTTGTACATATTAACATTGCTTTATTTAAGATGCCAACCCTCCAGCTGGAAACCTCATGAGTGATCGGCTTAGGAAGCTACTTACTAAATATGTGGAAAAACTGATGTCCATAAAAATTAACTACAAATTCTATGAAGAAGACCTTTGCCACCAATTACAATAAAGCATAGAGACTTCTATAACAGTGGATTCTATTGGGGATGAGCTAATATTATTTGATAATGATATTACCAACACTGATGAGGGTGAGGGCAAGGATGAGAATAATAATGACATCTATCAACTGTACACATGATTAACAACACTGTTAGCCACCTTAAGTCCATTGGTAGCTTGATTTGTGGGGGCCCAAACAAACCAAGCACTTGAGCCACAACAGTGGCAGTCCCTGTTGCTGAAGTACTTGGTTTGTTAAAGTATGAATGTCCTTTTTAATAGAAAACATAAAGGTGGATTGACGGGAAGGAAATCCTATAATCATATAATGAACAATTAATTATTAAAATTGACTAGGCTAATACTCTGACTTATATCCGGAGGAATCAATATCATTGGGATTTTAGATGCTTACTTTTTGATAGTGTATTCCATGTCTTTCATTTTTTTTTTTATAATTAAATTTTGTACTCAATCTGAAAATTAGACTAAATTTGACGCTAATCAAAGCACTTGCTGTTTAATTGGAAAGGTTGTGCAATGCGTTTCAAAATCACAGAACAAGCAAATTTATAAACTGCACATCTTTCCTTGGTAATTAAATTCTCAAAAATTAAATTAATAAAATGAAAACATTTATTATAAAAAATACATTAACATTAAATACACATTAGTAACAATAATAAATTAGAAAAAAGAAAGAAAAATAAATAAAAAAATATATATTAGAACTCTTATTAAGTAATGAAAAAAATTCAAGTGCTCAATTGACTGCACCATAGGGAAAACTGTAATAATGTCTTGTAACATGAAAGATACAATGTAGGGCAATGTAGCAAACTCAGTCATCAATCATAGTTAAATAGCCAGTTTATGTGAATAGTGCTTCTAGAACGCAGGTCAAACAGGCTGTGTTATCATATATCCCGGCCCGTACGGCTTGTTATAAAGCAATGTAGTAGTCATGATCATCAATCATTGTTTAGCAGCCTTCTGTGTATACAGTGCTTAGGACGATAAGTCTGTCAGACGAATTGTAATAACTTAAAGGAGTGTTTAGAATCCAGATTGGGATTTATGGCAGCAGTAGTATCCAAGCTCCAAAATGGCCTGCTGCTCCAGTGTATGATGTGTGATGCAGTCAGCGGTGAGCCATATGCAGGGGTGGTGTGCCATATAGGTCTATAGCTGGTAGAGCTCCCGAGCTATTAGTAGTTGACTGGGAAATTCACACCTGACAGTTGATAAGAATACAGGTTAATTTCTGTGTCACATGACACTTTCTTCAGGAGCGGCAAATTCTGTACTCAATCAATTAATTAATCAATCAATTATTTACCTGGCTTCCACTAATACTACAACCTCAATTTACTTGTGCTGGCCTTGGGCCTCTGATCTAGTTCAGGAAAACATTGTATAGCATTATATAGTTTATATTAAACTGCCATTGTGTCTGTCACTGCAGTGTCACTATGATTCATAGATGTGCTACATTCTTTTTTAAACTGCCATGTGTTTGTGTCACTGCTCTATTGCTTAGTTTAGCCGGAAAGCTCGCTGCAGCCTTTGGCCTATATGGGTGAATACTGATAACAATATTGTGCGATCTGAGGTGTCTAAAATTGACTGGAAATTACTGGAAATAATGTTATTGATTTTAATAATACTGTAGGAACAAAAACAGGTCCAATTTACATTATGTAGCCGTTTATCAATGTTTGAAGAAATCCAGATCCAAAACCAAAACACTTGACGGTAGTTTTGGCCAAACCATAACCTATGATGGTGGTTTTGGCAAAATAAAGACATGGGGGTCCACACATATTTATAATATCAGCTGAATCAAATGGTATATGATAGATAAATATATTCTGTATGTGCTGGATACTTGTTAGACTACTATACAGTATGTCATATGACTACTATATGTACTTCTTATTGTAGTTTGTACAAGGAGCATTCAATAATTTAAATAAAATCCTTGAAGATGAAAAACATGTTTTATATGATTAGCATTTCTATGTTGAAGGACACAAGGTAATTTTTAGGACAGACATCAGATTAATGTCAGCCCCAAGTACATTTGCTTTCTTTGTTTACACAAATGTTTGGAATTTATTTTGATCCTTTTTTGTACACATTACAGTAAATGTATTTACTGTATGATAAGCACAATTACATCTTTGAATCTAAGTGAAATGTGTTTTTTTTATCTGTCCATAACCTTTGCACAGAAGTTGTAAAACATGTTTCTTTCATATACTGTAAATATGATTTGTTGGCAACAAAAAAAGCAAGCATCTTTGTACCTTGGTAAAACCATGCTGAACTGCAGGTGGGGCAGATTTTAATTTAAATTACAGTGTAAAAATAAAGTTGTCCCACATTTGTGGGCTACATGAAAAAGTAGCCATTTTTTACCCTGCATAAAAAAATAAATTAAGTTTTCCCCCTTGCATTTGCATAATGCCGCCTCTTAAAGGTAAGAGGCGGCATTATGTAGTGTCTGCATTTTGTGCAGCGATTGCATTCTTTAGCATATTTTTGCAGCGGCCGGGTTTGTGCATATGCAGACTTGCATCCCCTGCTGAATCAGGCCTTCAGTCCCATAGGGTGTGATGCAAAACACTTTTTTTTCTGGCACACAGTGAAAATACTGTTGTTTGCTTGTACTGTAGCATAAATGTATGCAGAGCAATGAAAACTGCTTTAGCTGGGGCACTCCTTAAAATTAAACTGTTAAAACTTTTAATCAATAATAAACTTGACTCACATACACATTGACAAGAATCACTAATACTTATGATAAGTAAATATGTGAAGATCTTAAATATCAAAACCTCACAAATGCAGATTTGATGACCTCTTTAACTATACCAATATGAGCATGAAATAATTGCTTTAATTGCTTCTCAGTAAGCATCTATCTGCACCAACATTACAACCAGCATATGTTAATTGTCATCAGTTGGAAGAAATTAAATTATATCAAACAAATTTACAGCCATACAGTACATATCACCAGACAGGACATCAGGTAAGTATTGGTCTGGGGAGCCCCTTGGGCCACCCCCCTTAGTCTGGCCCTTGCCTAACTTCTGAAGCCTCCCACCACAGCATGCTTCTGACTCATCATGGGTTTCCCGCTTTTTGTCTCTATCTGTCTTAGCACCCCCTCAAATCAGGCACCCAGGCCACATGTCCCCATAGCCCCCCTAATTGTGGCCATGATATATATATATATATATATAGATTTATTTATGTGTATATATATATATATATATATATATAGGACTATTTTTCTGGAAAAATTGGTTCAGGAACTGTGGGTGGAGCTGCTGGAATGGAGCAATAGAATAATAATTATATATATGTATATATACATAATACATATTATATAAGTTTGTGTACAGGATGTCAGCGCTTGGAATCATGGTGGTCATAAACCCAATGCTGGCATATTGACAGGGTTAAGATACCAACACCTGTAGTTCAGCATCCTTACCCTCCCCCTCTCCCTAACCCTTTCTCAGGGCTGCCATCAGAAATTGTGGGGACCGGGACTGACAAAATAGGCAGCCCCCCCGGTTTTTAATTCCAGTTTCTGTGCAGCCTTTTTTTTCCATCACCTCACCCCCCCTTATTAAATCCAATTTCGGTGCAGCCTTTTTTTTCAATCACCTCACTCCCCCCTGTTAATAAATCCAGTTTCTGTGCAGCCTTTCTTTTTCCAACATCTCACTCCCTCCACCCCCATTATTAAATCCAGTCTGTGCGCCATGCTACCCAGCCATTTTTCACACTTACCTTATTTCCCTTAAGAAGGATCCTGCTTCTTCCATCAGCACTGCAGACGCGGCAGCTCTTCTCGATCCACGGCTCTTCTGACATTGATCTTGCCCTCAAGCTGCGCCGTGATGTCATGATGTCACACGCGCTGACTTCAAAACAAGCTTTATTGTATTGGAGTCTGTCACTGTCATCATGTAAGTTGGTGGAGGAGCGGCCCGAGTGGGCTCTGACTGCCTCCTCCAGCTCCCTTCCCTTCATCTATTTACTAACATGGACTGGGTCAGCGGGCGGTAGCAGTGGTGGCTGGGCCTCCTTTCTTCTCCATATGGGGATAGTTTGGGCTGCAGGCTCTGCAGTGGCAGTAGTAGTGGGTGATTTCCCCCTTTCAGCCAGAGGCCAGCCCGGGATTCCAGTCCCGGCAGTCCACCAATAATGGTAGCGCTGCCTCCCCTCGCTGGTGCATAAACCTAACCTCCACCCTATTGCCTAAAACTAACCTTCACCTCTCTGCACCCTAAACCTAACCCTCTCCCCTTAGTGCCTAACCCTAAAAAATGTATTATATAAGATCATTAAATTTTATTTACAATGTACACTTGTTTAATGTATTGTTCACTCTAACTGTGCTGAACCTAATAATAATACTGCTAAATTAAATCCAAGAGGTTCTTAGCATAATAATGGCCATAATAATGGGCCTGCCCACCGTGTCCAGGTGACCTCTATCAGGCAGGTCCCTAACACTCCTATGGAACAAATACAGGGCACAGGACCCCCAGGCCAACCCAGAAGAACCGCCCCATGGCATCACACTAGTTTGAGACTTAAAGTGAGGGTTATAGAATAATAATAAGAAAGCCTATTATGGCCATTATTATGCTAAGAACCTCATGGATGCAATTTAGCAGTATTATTATTAGGTTGAGCATAGTTAGAGTGAGCACTTGCATCTGTCCTCTTTTTTTTTGCTTGTGGCACTAGAAGTCTCAGCAAGCAGCACCTCACATTGTGCTTAGGGTGTGCAATCTAGGGTCCCTCCCCCTATGTTTAATGTATTGTTAACTGCCATTGTTATAGACTTTGTTGCTTAACAATGATCCATCAGAAAACATTTGTTTCAGAATTCCAAAACTTTATGAACCAGTCAATGACATTTGCAGGATTTCAAAATGTGCCATAATGTTCTCACAGTGAGGAAAAAGTAAAGTTAAGTGTGAAAAAGCCCTTGAATCAGATTCAGTAGATACAATGGATGTTATGTAACCCATAGCTTTCAAAGATTCAAATAAACCACTGTCAGATGCATTGGTCAGTTGACAAACAGAATGATTGAATAAGAGTGGAGTGGGTTAAACTACGAGTCTGGGGGCTGGCTTAGGTAACACCATGTGACTAAGTTTGCCCTATTAGGATAGGTGTGTGTCTTAACTGGGAATGTGAGGTTGTGAGGGCTGAGACAAAGCCTCTTTGTTCCTGTCTTCACAGAGATAAGTGCTGTACCAGTTCGTGCTGTACCAGTTATATTGCCTTCTTCCTCACTGCATTCTTTTTCACTAGCTTTCTTTCATCTCTATTCTACCTCACTGTTTTTCTTTTCCTCCATTTTCATACATTCCTTTTATCTTTCCTTTCCTGTGTCCTATCTTTCCCTGCATAAGTGCTGCCTTTCCCTGGCCTCATGTCCTGCCCGCGCTCCTCTCAAAACCCCCCCGGTGCTACCCTGATGGGGCCGGGTCCTTTGTCAGGTCTCCCGCTGCCTCATCGGGTGTTCTCCATCACCCGGGAGGCCGTGGAGCATGCATGCTCACCCGCCACGGTGTCGGACGCTGGGAGGTAACACGGTGTGACTGCTCCGGAGGCCACGGCTGTTGGCTCCTGGCGGCAGGTGGGTCAGTGCACTCTGATTGCTGTGCCTGCCCACCCGCATGTCCCGGCTCACGACAGTGCTGCGAGCTGTGGATGCGCTCAGGTGCATGTCCCCATGGGGATACCGGCTGGGACACCCACGGGCAGTGTAGGGGTGGTTACGGGTTCGAGACCATTCTGGTCCCGAGCCCCGGCTCATACCTCCAAGGCCAACATGAGGTGCAGAGGCACAGGCCCAAAATACAAATGGCGGCTCTGCTCAGCTCCCTGAGCCTGCTCGGGGGGCGGGGCTTATCCACCATTTTGTTGATCAGCATCAGAACTTGCAGCAGGTGGGCTCTGCCAGCAGTTCTGTGCTAAATAATCAGGTGCAAGGGGCTGCTCAGGGTCACAAAGGGCTTGTTACAGCATGAGGCCTCCCAGCTTAAATGCCATTACTATGCCCACAGGCTCTAGGGATGCTGCTATCTCACAACTACCTGGCCCTGTGTCTTCAGCTGGAGCGCCCCCGTGATTCCTACCTTGCAGTTACCAGCGACCATGCCCGAACAATTGTTGGCATCAGAGCGCACATTTGGGTCATTAGTAGCGCAAGGTACCCCAGGAGTGGTCCCTCCCCCTATATCAGCCATTTCAGCTATGCTTTCTTCTGAACCTTTGACTGCATTGGAGCTACGGCGCCAGATGCTGTGTTACCTTCTTTTTCAGACAGCGATGCCAGCGACAGTCATGAGGAGGCAGCTGTGGAAAAGGAAGCGACTTTGGCTGATTCTTTGTGTGGCGAGCAGCCGAGTACATCAGGTGGGTCTTACGTGGATGATGACAGTAGCAGCTGTTGTTCCTCTTCATCGCTGGTGTCAGATGCCAGCAGCTCTGCCAGGGAGCAAAAGCGGGCAGCTAGATATGCTAGATGTGAGGCCAACCGATGTGATAAGTCATCTAAGCACAAGCGCTTGCGTTCACATGATGCCTCTTGCAAAAGTTCTAAATGGTTACTAGGGGTCTGCTGCAATAATACGGCAGTCTTGCGTGGCTTGTGTCCAAGCTGTAAGCGCAAGATTAATAAGGGTTTATATGGACATTTTTGTGCTCACGGACAAAACCAAAAAGGACTTTGAGGTGGCCAAGAGTAAGGGAGGAGTTGGCCTGGACACTTTCAAGTCCTTTAGTAATTGGATCGCGGGTTTCTGCATTTTTGCATCAGGCTATTTTGGTAACTCGTCCTCAGGAGCATTTAAATGTGATCAGGTACCTGCACCTTATTAATAGCATGCAGCGCAGTTCCCGGGGGTTTGCATGGCGGGCTTACGATGAAGAATTTAATCGGACGCAGGATGGGAGGCCCGTTATTGAGTTAAGGACGTGGAGGTGTGGCTAGAAGTTACACAGCCTCAGCATCTTCCAATAGATGCTCCTTCTGTTCTTCGGCTTCCAGGCCGGGCTGTCTTTCAGCTCAGTCTCAGAATAAAGGCAAATGTTTTGCTTTTAACAATGCCACTTGTACACAGGGGCAACATTGTCATTTTCGTTGTGTCGGAGACCATCCCGTTTCCAATTGTTCCTGGCCGGCTGGACAGCAATCTTCTAAGCCAGCAGGGAATACCAGATGCTAAGTAAGGCATCATCCCCAGTGTGTTTGGATGATATGGCCAAGTGGTTGGGTTAGTATCCAAACCTTGAGGATGTGCAAATTTTGTATTCAGGTTTCGCTGTTATTTTTCAGTTGCCCATTAGGGGCGAGGTTAGTGTCGGTTCCCCATGGAATCTGCTGTCAGCGAGAGAATTGCCTGCTGTCCTTAAAGCTCTAATCCAAAAGGAAGTGAGCCTCGGGTGAATGGCGGGCCCATTTGAATGACCTCCACTGGAGAATTTGATCCTTTCTCCCATGGGAGTGGTTCCCAAGAAGTCTCCTGGTAAATTTAGGCTCATTCAGCATCTATTCTACCCATCAGGGTCTTCTGTGAACGACGCTATACCTCCAGAATTTTGTTCGGTAGCGTATCAGTCTTTTGACGAGGCCTTGGAGTTGGTTAGATCATATGATCCCAGAGCTCTCATGGCTATGATAGATGTGGAATCGGCATTTTTCGTCTATTGCCCCTGAGTCCTTCAGGTGCATTTGTTTTTGGATTGGGATTGGGTATTTTATAGACAAGTGCTTGCCTATGGGATGCTCTGTTTCTTGTGCCTTTTTTGAAAAATTTAGCACCTTCACCAGTGTGTGGAGACTTCTTGCAGGGGTCACGGGATAGCTCACTATCTCTATGATTTCCTGTGTGTGGGTCTGTCCGATTCGGATCATCGTGCATCCATTTTGTTTTCCTTGTGAGCTTTGTTTTTCCTTTTTGGGGTGCCAGTTGCAGAAGGGAAGATGGAGGGCCCTCTCGCTTGCTTATCATTCCTGAGTATCGAGATCGGTACCCGGGTAGGGGTTTGCAGGCTTCCTCAGGACAAGGTGGCAAAGTTGCACGACACTATTGCTGCATGTTTGGCTGCTTGTAGCATTGCTTTGCGACAAGCGCAATTGCTCTTACATCTGTTGTACTTTGCCTGTAGGGCTATCCCGAAGGGTAGGGTTTTTTGCCGGAAGCTGGAGCGGGCCACAGCTGGGGCATCCAGACTGCACCATTTGGTTCATTTGTCATCTGAGATCAAGAGGGATTTGTCCGTTTGGGCATTTTTTCTCGAGAATTTTAATGGTGTGCTGATTTGGAAGGCTCAAGATGTCTACAGTTTTCAGTTACAGCTTTTCACCGATGCGGCAGGTTCAGCTGGTTTTGGTTGCTACCTTGCCGGCTCCTGGTGTGCAGCACCTTGGCCTGAGGAATGGGTATGTTTGGGTCTCACAAGGGATATTTTGCTTCTCAAATTCTTTCCAATCATGGTTACATTGGAAGTGTGGGGTGAGCAGTTGTGTTATGAAGTTGCACAAGAAATAATTGCTTTCCAGACTTTGATTGTCATTCCAAAGCACAAAAAGATATTATTCTCCAAAAAGCATATAGTTATACGCCTTAATCTAAATTCAATTAGTGCAAACAGTATTATACAATCACAAGGTACAGTCGATACATACACAAGCGCTCTGGATCCAGATTTCCCGGCATCAAATATGAAACCTCCACCAACAGAAAGAAAGAGATAACTGACTACCAGATATAGAATGCTTGCATATATACCCTTAATGAGATAAGCAATACAATAGAATGAGTTGGCACAATCCCATTGGTTCTTCCTCTTGGTTCTTCTGTAGCGATGCAGTCCATAGGCCAGTTTGTACAGTATGGGTTCAGCCCTAAAATGGCTCTTTGTGTGTGTTTTCCCGCCGAAGAACAAGTCTAAACTTGCTAGTAAACATTACAGTAAAGAGTACATTTCAATGCCGAACTCTCTATGATTCATAATTTGCAGAAGCATGTTGCAATCTCCCTGCCGATGGAACCGGAGATCTGCAAATAAACAGTGGTTTAAAATAGCACCAAACATGGTCTGCTTAATGTGTAAGTGTAGGAATATTAAGAAAAGACGCTAGTATGCGTTGTGCATCTACGTTGTTTGTGGAGTACACCATGGTACGTGCTTTGTGGGGTTGTTCATATTATATGTAGTAATAAATGTATGTATTTATATAATGAGGACTTTTAACAGTGTTCTATTGTGTGGGAAACGCACGATGCTAAATAACAATATAGCACCGTATATTACTGATACTATGTGGAGAACGCAAAATAGCGCTGTGTAGCCATTCACAAAATGGGGTCGTGTAGCCATTCGCAAAATGACGTTGTGCAGATATTAATTTTTTGCAATTTAGATCTCAGCCAATTATCAGGCTTTGACATTCCACCCTTTGATAGCAAACAATAAGCTATCACACTCTGGACTTAAATTTATTTTGTTTAGTCTTACACTATGACATATTATTCAATGTTATATTATGTGATGGCACAGTGTGGTCATTAAACCATCAATAATGTGTCTCTTGGAGGGACATAAAGCTACCCTTATACACACACCATGGATCTTGGAAGATCATGGGAAAGATGTGGGGATGCACATAACCTATAAAGGAAGTCTTGAAGGGGATAGGGACTTACATTATTTAGGATGTTTAAATTAACATTTCATAATATATTTCATGCATGGCTAAATCTCATCTGGTGGTACATTCGAGTTCAGGGTTGTAATGCAATTGTTCATTTACCTTAGTATTAACATTGTTACTACTGACCACCATCATAATTTCATTCCTTTGGTTTACATTAGCTTTGCATTTTCCACATTTCAACACAGCAGGAACACATCTGACACAGAAGCCAATTACTAAGATGGCAACCAATATGAGGATCAGGAGTTTACCTATACTAGCAACCATTTCCTTGACCCACTCTCCTAGACCGGAAAACCATTTCACTGGGGTCAATCAAGAACCCCATTCTTCTACCTTTTCCTCTACTTCAGCTACTGAAGCATTATGGTTCTTTTGAAATTCCCATTTATCACTTTTCAGAGCTTAGAACTTCTGGCCCTATATACTCTAACAGATCATGATAACAACAATGTAGACAGACAGACTTAATTCCATTGGTTCTTTCTCTTGGTCTTTGTAGTATGCTGTAGTTCATAGGACAGTTCACTAGGGGTATGTCCCAGTTCTCCAGATTACATTGTCTTTAATTGATTTAAACTATATAGAGACACTACATTACAGTGTATACATTTTAACCAATAATTTCCTATATTCCATAACCATCAAACGCAAGATACGACTCCCTCGCTGATAGATTCAGATATCTGGAAATAAACAGAGTGTCAGTTTAGTACCAAACATGCCATGTCAATTATGTTGTATACCATTAATATCAAATACATACATTTTACATCATAATTAATAACTTTAATATAAACCATAATGTACAGGAACCTTTTATGAGTGCGTGTATATATATGATTATATGTAAGTATGCATTGTGTGTCTACATGCAGCGTAAATGGTTTGCTGTGTGCAGGGTTTGTGTTACAGCACAAAACATGCTCTGTGTGTGTTTCTATTTATAATTGCAACTGTATATATATGTGTGCACGCATTGTGGATACCCATGTGATTGTTTAAGTGTATATATACATATACTGTATACATACCAATATATTAATATATATATACAGTCAGGTCCATAAATATTGGGACATTGACAGAATTTTCATATTTTGGCCTCTATTCACCACCACAATGACTTTGAAATGAAACAAACAAGATGTGCTTTAACTGCAGACTTTCAGATTTCATTTGAGGGTAATTACATCCAAATCAGGTGAACGATGTAGAAATTACAACGGTTTCTATATGTGCCTCCCACTTTTTAAGGGGTCAAAAGTAATGGGACAAACTAAACAATCCTAAATCTAACTTTCACTTTTTAATACTTTGTTGTAAATCCTTTGCAGGCAATTACAGCCTGAAGTCTGGAATGCATAGACATCACCAGACGCTGGGTTTCATCCCTGGTGATGCTCTGCCAGGCCTCTACTTCAAATGTCTTCAGTTCCTGCTTGTTCTTGGGGAATTTTCCCTTCAGTTTTGTCTTCATCAAGTGAAATGCATGCTCAATCGGATTCAGGTCAGGGGATTGACTTGGCCATTGCATAACATTCCACTTTTTAGCCTTAAAAAACTCCTTAGTTGCTTATGCAGTATGCTTCGGGTCATTGTCCATCTGCACTGTGAAGTGCCGTCCAATGAGTTCTGAAGTATTTGACTGAATATGAGCATACAATATTGCCCGAAACACTTCAGAATTAATTCTGATGCTTTTGTCAGCAGTCACATCATCAATAAATACAAGGGAACCAGTTCCATTGGCAGCCATACATGCCCACACCATGACACTACCACCACCATGCTTCACTGATGAGGTGGTATGTTTTGGATCATGAGCAGTTCCTTTCCTTTTCTTCTCTTCCCATCACTTTGGTACAAGTTGATCTTTGTCTCATCTGTCCATAGGATGTTGTTCCAGAACTGTAATGGCTTTTTCAAATGTTGTTTGGCAAACTCTAATCTGGTCTTCCAGTTTTTGTGGCTCACCAATGGTTTGCATCTTGTGGTGAATCCTCTATATTCACTCTTGTGAAGTTCTCTCTTGATTGTTGACTTTGACACATATACATCTACCTCCTGAAGAGTGTTCTTGATTTGGCCAACTGTTGTGAAGGGATTTTTCTTCAAAAGGGAAATAATTCTTTTGTCATCCACCACAGTTGTTTTCCGTGGTCTTCCGGGTCTTTTGGTGTTGCTGAGCTCTCCGGTGCGTTCTTTCTTTTTAAGAATGTTCCAAACAGTTGATTTGGCCACACCTAATGTTTTTGCTATCTCTCTGATGGGTTTGTTTTGATTTTTCAGCCTAATGATGGCTTGCTTCACTGATAGTGACAGCTCTTTGGATCTCATATTGAGAGTTGATAGCAACTGATTCCAAATGCAAATGTCACAGCTAGAATCAACTCCAGAACTTTTACCTGCTTAATTGATACTGAAATAATGAGGGAATAGCTCACACCTGTCCATGAAATAGCTTTTGAGTTGATAGTCCCATTACTTTTGGTCCCTTAAAAAGTGGAATATTGAAACTGTTGTAATTCCTACACCGTTCTCCCGATTTGGATGTAATTACACTCAAATTAATTCTGAAAGTCTGCAGTTAAAGCACATCTTGTTTGTTTCATTTCAAAGCCATTGTGGTGGTGAATAGAGGCCACAATCTGACAATTCTGTCAATGTCCCAATATTTATGGACCTGACTGTATATATATATACATTATATATATATATATATATATATATATATATATATATATACACATATATACATAACTTCAAACAGTAATATTACTTCTGTCTGAACTAAAATAATGACAGACAATGGAGTTTGTCCTGTTCACAGGTTGAGCAAGGTTTGGCAAGGAGTCTGATAATGTTAACAAAAGGTTTTCCTATGTTTATTCAGAATACAATTGTCAGTTCCTTTTATCCACATCAGCATGGGACACAAGGCCTACAATTTCAAACGATAGTTAAACGTCAGACAATTGTTTCTAAATTACATTAAGAACACTCTCTCTCTGAGCATATCAGTGTCTGTGTTATACTTCAATTGCCACAGACATACTGTTTCTATGGGCCTGATTCAGACCCGGTCGCAAGCGCTGAGTGCTCGCAACTGGGTCGATGTTTGCCCACTGGACATGCGCACGACAGAGCCGGCTCCGTCGTGTTCATGCGTGAGACCTGCATAACGACGGGTGCTCCGTTGCTCCGGGTCTTGCACCAAAGGGGGCGAGCTGTCGATGGTGATTGACAGCTCACCCCATTTGGTAGGCATGGCCGGGTGGGTGGCTTCACAAACGGAGGCGTTCCCAAGCGAACGCCTGCCATTTGTGGGCGGCCCCACTGACAATGGTCTTGTCGCAATCCCGATGGTCGCAATGCTCTTGACCATCGCGACAATCAACCTGGCCACTTGCTATAGCTGTGGGTGGTCACCAACACCTATGCGAGCGGCCAGGAGGCCGCTGCCAAAAAAAAAATGCCCTGATTCAGAGCGAACACTCTTTCAGAGCGTCCGTCTCTAAATCAGGCCCTATATGCAAAGTAAACACTCACAGTATCTTTGTATATTCCACTTACTAGTCTCAGACATGTCCTGAAGACTTGTTTGTCAGCACTGAATATATAAAGTCTTTAAATTATGTGTATTCTTAATTATTTGTCACAAACATGTCCACAAGACTTTGTCTGTCATCACTGATATACTGTATGTGTATTAATAAATGTACATATTGTTTTTGTAAGGGCTTTTAACAGTGTTCTATTGTGTAGGAAATGCATGACGCTAACTAATAACATAGAGCCGTATACTGTGTAGGATTCGCAAAATGGTGCTGAGTAGCCATTCGCAAAATGGCGTCATGCAGATTTTGATTTTAACAGCTTCGACAGTTCTTAGTGAGAAGGTCATCATCTGGTTATTCCCAGTCACCTCCCAACTTCCTGGTTTGTTGAAGTTGGTGATGTTCAAATATAAAAGTGACCTATCCATTTGGTACTGATGGAGTTTAAAATGAGGTGGTTTGGACATAAGAAATTTTCCATCCAGTGTCTTCCCTTGATGTAATTCAAAGATCTCATAGACATTTAATGGAAATGGCACTAACCCTACATTAAGTTGTCCCTGAGGCACGTCAGAGCACACCCAACAGTCAGTCTGGTTTAAAACTTTGCCCACCATGGTATGATAATCCTCTAAAGGATACCCAGCCCAAAATGGGTTATACTTACGTTGGCACCATTGGGTACATCTCTCATCATTTAGGGACCCACAAAACTCACACATACAATATTCCTCAGACGATAAACCTTCACACTGTCTCCGAGTTTCCAGGCTAACAGATCTCTTAATAATTACTGTACTGCATTTGGTCAGATACTCCCCCGATTGGTTTAGCACTCCTTCTCCTAATTCCACTCCATCAATATCACCATCAGCTCCCCTCTCAGTCATCTGTCCTCTATCACAAAAACCAGAATCCCGAAACAAACTAGGATGATGAAAACTCTGGAAGTAGACACAAATGTAACCCCAGCACACCACTCCATCGCTAGAACAGTAGTCTACAAATTTATTTAGCTCAGGTGTCTCACTGCAACTTTTAACCCTCCCGGAACAAGCTCACAATTGACAGGTCTACGTTATCTGCCTCGACTCCACCATGTGTCTCCACCGGTTTTTTTACCTTCTTACAGGGAGTGGAATGGACCCAGGCACAGTATCTCTCTCTGCCACTTTCAAGGAAGTTGTACTCATCAGCAACACCTGATAGGGACCTTCCCACCAATCTGTCAAACAACCTGAACATAAGAAATTTCTGATCATAACAAATTCTCCAGGTTCAACATCATGACAGTTTGTTTCTGGCATATCATGTGACAACAATTTCAGTTTCTGCTGTTGCTGCTTTAACTGTTTACTCATTGTTATAGGATACCTTACAGTAACCTCATTGTTACTTTTCAAATCTTCCTGCGGACTTATAATCAAATGAGGTTGTCTACCAACAGTATTTCAAAGGGGGACAGATTGAGAGGGGGTCTAGGAGTTGTCCTGATGCTATAAAGGACAAGTAGTAGTGCTTCTGGCCACCCCAGTCCAGTTTCTGCCATGATCTTACTTAATTTATTTTTAATAGTACCGTTCATCCTCTCCACCTTGGCGCTGGCTTGAGGTCGGTAAGGGTGTGAATTCTACTATTAATATCCATCAACTTACACATGTTTTGGAAGACATCACCTGTGAAATGAGTACCCCTATCACTGTCAATAAATCTAGGGATACCGTATCTGCATACAAACTCCTGAACAATTTTCTTAGCAGTATATGTAGCAGTATTAGTGGCAGCTGGATATGCCTCAACCCAATTAGAAAACACATCTGTGCACACTAATACACATTTGAGATTTGAGGTTCCTGCATGGTGGTAATTGGATGAAATCAATTTGTATTACCTGAAAAGGTCCGTCTGTCGGAGGACTGTGAGATGGCTCGGTAGGGATTGTTTTCCCAATGTTTTTCATCAAGCAGGTCAAACAGGACATTGCTCTCTTTTCCGCTTGAGAAGAAAAACCGGGTGCACACCATTATGCTCTCACCAACTTTCACATACCTTGCTTTCCCAGGTGAGTCAGATCGTGCACTGCCTCAGCCAGGCTTGGGTAATAAGCCTTGGGAGCCACCGACTTACCTTGTCCATCTCTCCAGAGTCCAGAGAACTCTTGCCCACATCCCTTGGACCTCCAGACTGCTTTTTCCTGAATGGAACATAAATTTTGCATCTCAATTAATTTCTGCATATCAATCGTTTGAAACATCATTTGGTTAATTGGCATGTTCACTCTTAAACCTGCTGCCCATTTGGCAGCTTCCTCTACACTGTTATTGCCCAGTGACACCGGATTGTCCTCACATGTGTGGGCTTTACACTTAATGACGGCCACTGCCTTAGGATGTGGGACTGGTGTGCCTGCTGCTGTCATAAAATTTCTCAGATGCCATATAGCACCAAAATCATCAAAGGTGTACCTAGAGTTAGTATAGATATTAGCAGATTTGCCTTTTGCTAATTCACACACTCTTCTTAGTGCCACCAGCTCCGCCACTTGGGCCGAGTGAGGTGGACCAAGAGGTTCGGCTTCTATGATGTCTTCGTCATTTACCACAGCATAACCTGTACACAACTCTCCAGTGTCAATCTGTCTATGACAACTCCCATCCATGTAAAATGTCACATCTACATTTTCTAAAGGTGTATCTCGTATGTCAGGTCTTGCAGTAAAGGTCTGATTCAAATATTTCATACAATCATGTGCATCAACATACCTGCAGAACTCACCTTCTGCCAGCGACTCACCTCTGTCCACCCTTTGTGCATCCTGAGGCACATATGGTAAATATGTTGCTGGGTTTAATGTACTGCACTGTTTAATGGTGATGTTTGCAGGTGCTATTAGGGCTAGTTCCCACTTCGTGAACCTAGCTGAGGAAACATGTCTGGTTTGGGCAGAATTCAGTAAAGTAGATACAGCATGTGGTGTATAAACAATCATATCATGGCCTAATACTACATCCTCACTCTTACTGACCAATAGAGCAGTTGCTGCTACACTTCTTAAACACATTGGGAGTGATCTTGCCACAGTGTCCAATTGTGCACTGTAGTATGCTACGGGGCTACTGGCATCACCATGTTTGCGCAACCATTAGCTTCCGTACAATACAAATCAAAAGGTTTTTCATAATCAGGTATTCCCAATGTAGGTGCTCTTGTCAGACTATCCTTAAGATTAAGGTAAGCCTGCTCTGTTTCCTCTATGTGTATGAGACAATCGGGTTTTGAGGAAGAGACTAAGGCTCTCATTCAGAGGCGCTCGCAAGAAGCGAGCACTTGTTCAGAATGAGGGTAGCCCCTTGAGTTTATTAGTGTGGCCTCCTGGTCACTAGCTAAGCTGTGGGTTACCACCCACAGCTTTAGCGACCAACCAGGGTGATGGTGACGATGGTCAAGACCATCGCGACCATCGGGGCTTGTGACAAGACCCTAAAGTTGGGTCTCGGCAATGGCAAACCCCAGGGAGCTTCCTGCTCTGATTGAGCAGGAAGCTCCCCACTGACATCACTGCTGATGTCAGTGCGGCCGCCCACATGGCAGGTGTTCCAT
Organism: Taudactylus pleione; assembly: GCA_031769625.1. Taxonomy (NCBI): domain Eukaryota; kingdom Metazoa; phylum Chordata; class Amphibia; order Anura; family Myobatrachidae; genus Taudactylus; species Taudactylus pleione. Next base: position 1,071,779 of record JAUIMM010000031.1, read on the forward strand.
CAGGAATGCCTCCATTTGTGTAGCCACCCCCTGCCCTGCCTACAATACGGGGCAAGCTGTCGATCAACATTGACATCCGCCCCTTGTCACGATTGGTGTCTGCGAGTTACCTGTCTCAGGTGGTGATCGGGTTTCAACGGAGGCTGGCATGACTGGAATCACAGACAATGTAAATAGCTCTATTTACAAGACTTGGGTAGCAGTGAAAACTGCCTTTGATGATAAATGACAGGAACTGGAGGGACCGGACTGGGACCGGCAGGAAGACTTGTTGAATTGAACTGATGAACTAAGAACTTGACTCTGGACTGGAACAACGTGGACTGAACTGATGAGCTTGGAACTTGACTCAGGACTGGAATGTGACAATGGCTGAAGGGAAGCCAGGTAATGCTGAGACGAGGGCTAAACATGGTAATCTGGAATTACTATGACAAAGGCTAGAACTCAGGTGCAGGCTGGACAGGATAATTGGAAATAACAGGTTTCAGGAAGGAATGGATAGGTTTGGGAATTTGCAGGCTGGACAGGATAATTGGAAATAACAGGTTTCAGGAAGGAATGGGTAGGTTTGGGAATTTGCAGGCTGGACAGGATAATTGGAAATAACAGGTTTCAGGAAGGAATGGGTAGGTTTGGGAATTTGCAGGCTGGACAGGATAATTGGAAATAACAGGTTTCAGGAAGGAATGGGTAGGTTTGGGAATTTTAGGTTCAGGGAGGGAATAGGTAGGGAACAGGGGCTGGAGTTGATCCACAGCAGGAAGCAAGGCAGGGTAACACGATGCAGGTTTACAGAGTGCCAGGGACCAACCAGGAGTAGGACTAACAGCAGAGCACAGGCCAGGTATTGCTGTAACAGGACGTCTGGATGCCAGGTATTACTGTAGCAGGTTTTCGGGATGCACCAGAGGTTGCTGTCAGCAGGCTTACTGGATTGCCAGGTTTGGCTGTAACAGGTTTTCTGGAAGCACCGGGGGTTGCTGCCAGCAGATTTACTGGATTGCCAGGTACAGCTGAAACAGGTTTTCTGGATAGCGCCAGGGATTGCTGTAGCAGGTTTCAGGGACAGACTTGAATGTATGAACCATACACTAGGGGAAGACGAGATGTTCAGGCCCAGAATGCTATCAGGAGATGATATATATACCATGGGTCTGGCATCAATTGGTGGATACGGACAGGTGGTCTGGTAGTAGCATTCTGAGTGGTGGAAGGCACAGCATGCAGAGGGAGTATACATCTCTGCAGCTCTGAGAATCAGAACCACACCTGTGATTCCAATCAGGGATAGCAGTGCTCACAGACAGAGGAGAGACCAGGTGCAATAATCAGAGCAAATCCTCCAGGCAAATTACACACACAGATCCATGGGGAAGCTGACAGGGGTAAGTCTCAAGGCAAAAAGGTGACAACTAGACAGGGTCATGACACCCCTTTTGTAGTGAGCTCCGGAGCGAAAGAATTTCTCTCTCACTCCGGAGCTTGCACACGTGCAGTGCAGCCGCTGCGCGTGCGCAGGGACTTAACATTGACCCAGTTGTGAGCGCTCAGCGCTTGCGACCGGGTCTGAATGAGACCCTAAGTCCTGTAATTGTAAAGCCAAAATAGAAAAACCTGGGATACACATTCTGCAGTATCCACTCATTACCAAGAAGGTACGAATTTGCTGTTGATTCTGCGGCAGTGGCATATTCTGTATGGTTTGGATTCTGTCATTTGTCAGATGTCGTATTTCCTGGGTTAGACAGTGTCCCAAGTAATTAACCCTGGACTGGCATGGCTGTAATTTGTCCTTAGCAACCTTGTGTCCTGTCTGTGAGAGATGCAGCAACAGTAGTTTAGTATCATTTAAACATGACATAACAATAAATTGTCTACATATTGTATTAGAACAGATCCATTGGCAGGTTGAAAAGATTGCAAACAGTCATGTAAGGCCTGAGAGAAGATACTGGGGCTGTCTATGATGGCCTGGGGTAATCATGTCCATGTGTATTGTACCCCCCTGTATGTAAATGCAAATAGGTACTGACATTCAGGATGAAGAGGTACAAAGAAGAAGGCAGAACAGAGGTCAGTGACAGTAAAATGGGTTTATTTGGTGGGATCTGCATGAGAATGACAGCTGGATTCGGCACTATGGGGAATTGGCTCTCTTCTACCTTATTAACCCCTCTAAGGTCCTGTACCAGCCTATAACCCCTCCCACCACTCTTCTTCACAGGAAAGATGGGACAGTTAGCTACACTCGCTGTATGGACTAAAATTCCATGTTGCAGTAACCGCTCAAATATGAGATAAACCCCTATCTCTACCTCCTGTTTTAATGGGTAGTGGTGGAAGTTTTGGAGCTTGCCTACCATTTTTTAAATTTACCATTACGGGAGATACATTTGCCATCAATCCAATTTCCTGTCCATCTTTGCTCCAGAGGGACCCTGGTATCTGAGATAACATTTGCTCTACTTGAGATGGTTTTTTATCTGAAATGGTAGAGTGAAACATTAACCTTTGGGGAGTGTCCAGTATATCCCTTACCTTGTGCGCAATTCTCTCTGGGATATCTAAAAATATACCATCAGGTACAATAAATGACACATCTTATTTTACATAACAAATCCCTTCCCAGTAGGTTAGTAGGGGCCGCTGCTGCCAGGAGAAAGGAATGCCTGGTATGCAATGGACCGGTAGTAACCTCTGCTTATTTGGTTAAAGGATAATGGTGCACTTTACCCGTTACACCCATTGCTGGTACTGTTTTGCTGGTCACCTGTAAATTAGATGGAGATTTTATCACTGATCTGGTCGCTCCTGTGTCTACAAGAAAAGAATGTTTTGTACCAGCTACATCAACCGCCATTACAGGTTCTTCCCTAGTACCCCCAGTTAACCTGACTGGCTGTAGACTACAGGTGTGACCTGACCCCTAGAGCTGACTATCTTCTTTCAGCAAAGCATTCACTACTATGACGTGAGCAGGTGATGGCTGGAATTGTCCTGATTGTGGTGGGAGTCCCTTCTGTGGATATCTCGGTGTTCCCTGGTTTGGGGTTTCCCACAGTCTAGCTTAACAGAACCTACTTATTTGCCCCTCCTTGTTACATCTATAACACCATCGTAGTTGACGTGTATTGAAAGGTTTTTGTGTGGGTTGGGGAGTGTGAAAAGATTGTGGTTGTGTCTGGGGATAAGGGTTTGGAGGTTGTATGGGATGAGTGTATTGTGGCTGTGTGTGATAAGACTGCTGCGGTGTTATTTGCATTCCTTCCAGAGCTTGAATACTAACATCCATTAGTTTCTCGCTCTGCATTTTTCTCTTCCTAAAGATGTTTTTATCATGTTCAATTGCAGTTTCCCTGAGTGTGTCTATTGTAACTCCCCTCCACCCAGGAAGTGAGGTCTGAACCCTGGCCTTTAGAGTGTCTTTAAGACCATCCATAAGCACTGTGATTGTCATTTCCCTGTGATGTGTGTTGTCCTTTATATCCTCTATACCTGTGTATTGCGTAATAGTCTGCAATGCTCTGGTGAAATAATATGTTGCAGAGTCACTCTCTTTCTGTTTAATCGTAAAAATCTTACTCCAGTCAACTACTACTGGGAAATATATGGTCAACTGGGTGACAATACGGGCTATGTTGTCTTGATTACCTTCATCAGTTATGGAACCATCTCCATCCAATACACAGGCCGCGATAAACTTTTTCACATCGGTATTGTGTGGAAGACATGAGCGTAATACCACTCACCAATCTTTGTTGGTTGGCTCATGAGCATTACCAAAATCCTTTACAAATCTCTGGCACTTTGCTAATTCTTTTCTAGGGTCAGGGAAATCTGTCATTATGGAATGTAGCTCTGCTCTTGGCCATGGACAATGCATTGCTACATTCCTTGTGGCCACTACACCATGCGTGTCTGGACTCCCATTGGGAACAGTTATTGTCTGGATGGAATGGATGCCTGCCACACTGCTACCTTTGGCCTTGCTACCTGTTTGAGGGTTCAGCCTATTACTGCTAAGTTTAGTATTAGCAACCTCCGCTACTGTTAAAGTGGGTGTTAATACTTCCTGCACTGGTGGGGCTACATCCATTTTTGGTACTATCGGGGCAGCTACCTGTGATTGCTGTTATAGTACATCTAACATTTGGGCAACATGGGAGAGAGCTGACATTACAATAGGTTCATCATCTGCATCATAAACATGTTCCTTATAGTTACATAGGAGAGGGTACAGGTTACTTGTTAAATTTTTATGATTTTTTTGATCGACTGTACCTTCACCCCCATTCGCATAGGGTGGTGGTGGTCGTGTGCGGTATAACCTTACCTTCTGCAACGCTACCTAGCTGTGTATGGGCACTACTTTGCAGTGCACATACAATACCATTTAGCGCTGCGTGTGCGCTCCCTTGCATCATGCGTGCAATGCTAATTTGCATCGTGTGCACACCACAAAGCCACATGTTCCCCTTGTGCTGCCACAACTTCAAGCAATCATTAAACTTTACCCTTTTCTTCAGAGACTTCACTAAACATATACTGTCTCTGACATTATTTAGAACCTCTGAATCAAAGCTACCAATTTTAGGAAAAGGTGTTCTACATTTCTTGGTCATTTTGACCCATATGTCACAGTACGTCATAGCATATGCACCATACTTTTTAAACATAACATACCTGGCCGAAACCAACTGACCCTTCCATCAGCAGCACACCATCGACCATTTCCAGAGATTGCTTCGCACCCATCTGAGAAAACGCTTAGCAATTTCTAGAGAATTTTGATTGGTGAACAATTTTCAGTGAGCTAAGTTCACACACACCCTCCCATTATGCACAGTCTGGCGTTACAGTCGGCTTACATAATGAGGAGCAGAATAACCACCTATTGTAAATTATTCTACCTACGGCAATATTAAACCAAGCTTCCACCGCTCGCTCCTTCCCGCTATATACCACTTTCCTGCTAAGCGATAGGGTCCATGTGCATAAGCAAATTATTTTACTTGTGATGAATTTAACTCCAAGCTTCACCACTCGGTTCCTACTTTTAGTTTACTCCCACTGGTAGCATCTAGAAGTTCCAATAACTCCTAACCATGCCAGCAGTTTCACTCCCACAACAACCAACTTCAGAATCATGGTATATATAACCATGCAGTTTGATCGCATTGCCCAAAGAACCTAACTGATCAATGGACTTTGCGATTAATGGGTGCTGGACCAAGAAACCCCTTAGTTTCTTGATAACCACAATGTACATGCTTTGTACACTGGCCCAGTAGTTTATATGGCCCCATCAGACACCTACTGAGTTTCTGCTGAGGTTTAACAAACAGTAACCTCCACCAAGGATTAACCCGACAGTAGCCTCCACTTACAAGCACACGTTGCAATTACACATACCTTATCTGCACAGAAAATAAAACCCTTTCCCTTACTATAGCAGTATAATTCAGAGGTTTAACAAGAAATCACGCTATACATATAATGATCGTTTGAACATGTGGCAGCAATACATGAAATATGCGTACGCTATTGTGCGACTTCCCCGTTTAACACAAAACTTTATCAACGAAGGAAAACAAACTTTTTCCTTCCTTGTCCCTGGATTCTAATCAGTGCTCCTTGAACTCACACAATAATGGGTAGTGGTCTCTCAGCATCAAGTGGTAGCAGGTTTTCGAAGGCAGTGCATTCTTTCCTGGCGCATCCACCCTTTGGTGAGAGATCGATAACCGTGTGTTACCATGTGAATTGGTAGCATGACCTCACTCTACGAGCCCCCAACTATGAATACCTAATTATCTCTATACCCAGAATGTCGCTATTTAGCGTTATAAGTCGCACAAGAAATAATTGCTTTCCAGACTTTGATTGTGGTTCCAAAGCTCAAAAATATATTATTCACCAAAAAGCATATAGTTACATGCCTTAATCTAAATACAATAAGCAGAAACAGTATTATACAATCACAAGGTACAGTCGATACATACGCATGCGTTCTGGATACAGATTTCCTGGCATCAAATATGAAACCTCCGCCAACAGAAAGAAAGAGATGACTGACTACCAGATATAGAATGCTTGCATAAAGGCCCTGATTCAGACCCACTCGCAAGCGGGCGAACGTACGTTAGGCGTACGTACAAAAATATTTAAATTCAAGGGCTCGCTCGTATTTTCGAACGCATCTAAAAATCCTCCCCAAACTCAGACGACCCCTCCTCTAACTAACGAGCGTGCGAAATAGCGAGCGTACATCCCCGAAATGGCTTGAAGGGAATGCACGCACAAGTATAAACCAGAGGTGGCCTTGTCAGATGTCGATTACCTGCTCCTTTATTCTGCCTACCTCCATCAATCGTATCATGCCAATCAATGTATCAATTAGCTTAATTGTTTTTTTTTTTCAACACAATGCAAGAAACTTTACTCTTGTCCGTGTTTGTGTTTTCCCGCAGAATACGTACGGCTTAAACATTCGCTTATATTGCTCAAAAAACATGTTCCCCACAATTAAACAATTGTTCTATTGCTTTGGATCCCCGCATATTTCCCGGGGTTCATTTCTTTATTTAAATTTGCTTACGCATGTCACTGCATCAAGCCTATCATAACCGTCCAGAGATTTCTGGCCCTGTCGAACACATGACTCATACACTAACCAATAGAATTGCTCCTGTTAATTTCCCAAATACTTTAGCCAATCAGAATTTTTTTGGCCACTTTATCAAAAATGATTTTTAAGAAAAACACCATTGCCATCATGAGAGCCTCCGCATTCACCAGGCGTGAGCTGCTGGTGCTAACGGAGGTGATGGATAGGCGTATCACCAGCCAGCCTACACCCATCACCAACCGGCAGAAGCATTCCGCATATGCGGAGGCACGGGCCCACCTCCTTCGGCGCAACATCGGCCAGCTGGAGCGCAGGTGGTCGGACCTGCAACGGCGAACGCCCCGCTTGCTGGCATGCTTTCGCATGCAGATCTCAGAAAGTAAGTTTTATGTATTGTGGTTTTCATGTTTGTCTTTGTGGCCCAAACTGCATGTGCATGTTTTCATGTCTGTCCTATTTCTTCATTCTACTCATATCTGCATGGCCATGTTTTCCCTCTATTTCATAATTATTCATTCTACTCATATCTGCATGGCCATGTTTTCCCTCTATTTCCTAATTATTCATTCTACTCATATCTGCATGGCCATGTTTTCCCTCTATTTCATAATTATTCATTCTACTCATATTTGCATGGCCATGTTTTCCCTCTATTTCATATTTATTAATTCTACTCATATCTGCATGGCCATGTTTTCCCTCTATTTCATAATTATTCATTCTACTCATATCTGCATGGCCATGTTTTCCCTCTATTTCATAATTATTGATTCTACTCATATCTGCATGGCCATGTTTTCCCTCTATTTCATAATTATTCATTCTGCTCATATTTGCATGGCCATGTTTTCCCTCTATTTCATATTTATTCATTCTCCTCATATTTGCATGTTTTTTGTTGGTGGGGGGTGATTTTTAATTTTTTTTGGGCCAGGATTTGTGGTGAAACTAACCACAATTTGTTTTACATCTTTTAGGGGGACAGCCAAGACTACGCCGTCACCGTCTGGCCAGACAGCAGTCACGCCCACTCTCCCCAACCCCCAGCCAACACTCCACCCCCAATAATTCCCCTATTCCCCACTCCTCCCCAGCCTTCCAACACTCTCTCCCGGAAATGTTGGGCCTCCTTCCTCTCCGTCCCACTTCCCCCTCTCCTCCAACCACCCCTCTTCCAATTACCCCCTCCCCGGAGTCCGTAATAACCCCGCCTCGATCTTTGGGGAATGGAGGCTCCTCCGAGGAGGACGATGGTGGGACTTCCGGAGCTGCCGTTTTGTCTACCGGTATGTTTTTCTGTAGCCTTTTTTTTATCCACAAACTGTTTGTATGTAATCATGTGTCGTTCCTTTATTCGTGGTTTTTGGGTAGACTTTTGGTGATTTAGCAGATTGCCTTTTCCTGTTCCTGCTGATTTCAACATACACATATCCCACCTGTGGGAATTTGTACATAGGCCTTGTATTTTTTGCAGCCCCCATTTCATTGGTTTTTTTTTTGTTTTTTTATTCTTTTTTGGGGTTTTTTTTTGAGTGATTTCGTTGTGTTTTTGAAATTTTAATGTGGTTTCCCTATTGTTGTATTAATTCACACACTTTTCTCACCCACAGAGGAACAGAGGCGTTGTCAAGAAGTCCAAGACTGTGTGGCCCAGATGCGCCAACATATAATTGGGGTGCTCGTGGCCCTTGACCGTCTGTCTGGCATCCTTCGTCAGTAGTTTTATTTTTGGTCTTTATTAATCAAAATAAATTGTTTTTTCGAACATACGTTCTGGCTCATTCGTTTTTTCAAAACCAAAGATTGTTTACCCTGACATAAGTAGACTGTTCCTGCAAGGATTTCCATTTTTTTAAAGTAAGATTGTGTTTTGTATTTGTATGTAAAACAGCCACAAGAAACACATAACAGTCACAATGTCATTTCCCTGTTTGGGTGTAGTGTCAATTAGATATTTCTACATTTTACAGGTTCCTAGTTGGTGTGCAAGCTGCTTAGGCCAATCTTACAAAGCCAAATGATTGTACAGGCTTCCTTTTGGTGTGGGTTTGGAACCTGAAAACATATTTCATTTTAGCTCAACTGGCGTCAGTACTGGATTACCCCTTAGTCAAATGTAATGTGTGTGAACCTAGTTACACTTGCTGGTAACATCCAAAAAAAGGAAGAACATTTCACTCTACAAACATTTATTCACAACATAACTGATAAATCAAAGTGGTCACTCTCAAAAAAAACACACAGTGATAATTTCAAATACAACACATACCAAACAAAAACAAACCAAAAACAACAAATCAAGAACTGGTTGACGAAGGACCATACCAACATGATTCCACAAACATGGCGTTGCGATATGGGTTCCAGAATATATTCCCAAAATGTCCAGATCCAGGTTTGGTAAGGGTAGCAGGAAGTAGTGAGCGTTGGAGTGCCAAAGATTATGTGAACAAACAGAAGATGGTGCAAAAAACAACAAAAAATTAGATGTTCACAAACAAACCCAAACACATTAGGTATAAACACTGTTGTTTTTTTAAAACTTACCTAAAAAATCTGGCCACCACATCATTGCGTATGGCCCCCCCACATACTGAACTCTGACCAACCTCGGGGGGGCCATCCTCAGGTAAGGCATCCTCTGGCTGCATTGGGACACCACTCCTTATGGCGATGTTGTGAAATATCCCACACAGGACCACAATTTTCGACACCATATCCGGCAAATACATGAGCTCGCCACCAGAGCGGTGGAGGCATCGGAATCGGCCTTTTAATAGGCCGATACAGCGCTCCACCACTTGCCTGGTGGCTGTAAGTGCGGAATTATACGCACTTTGTGGGCCTGGTGTGGGAGCCAAATAAGGAGTGAGCAGCCAGGACATGCAAGGATATCCACTGTCTCCTGTGAAAAAGAATAGACAACATCAGGAACACTGTGTATCAAGCTTAACATTGTTATGTACTAAAGGTCTCCACTTACCCAGAAGCCACGCATCACCAGCTTGTAGGTTGTTTAATTTGTGCCATATCCCTGATTGCCGGATGACGAAGGAGTCATGTGCACTTCCGGGTAATTTTGCATTCAGGGACAGGATCTGGAGGGAGGCATCACATACCACCATTACATTCAGGGAGTGATAGTGTTTACGGTTGCGAAATATGGCCTCCAGCCGTGCTGGAGGCTGAAGTGGTATGTGAGTACCATCCACAACCCCTATGATGTGTGGGAAGCCAGCTATTTGGTAAAAATTGGCCTTGGCCACACTAAGGGCACCCATATCCAAAGGCATTTGAATAAAATGATGGAGGTGCTTGAAAAGTGCCTCCATCACTGCCCTCAGGATCCGGGAAAAGGAGGATTGTGAGATGCCCGCCACTATTCCCACCGTTGTTTGAAACGATCCTGAGGCACAGAAATGTAACACCGCCATAAATTGCGTAAGTGGTGGTATTGCTGTTGGACTGTCAATTTGCCGCTCAAAATCACTTTCTATTAATGAGAGAGTGTCTATGATGATTTTGGGAGGTAGACGGTAGCGTCTTAAAACCTCATCATCGGGCATTCCAAAAAGGGTGACGCGTGTTTGAAATATCTGGGGCCTTGCATGCCAACGATGCCTACGCCTGGGACGAGATTGAGGTTGGTCGGCTTCCGGGAGCATGGCCAGAACAATCCGCCCCAGATCTACCTGAATTTCAAAGATTTCAATGTAAGGCTTTTGACCCACCCCAAAAGTAAATTAAAACAACTTAGCTTGATGATACCATCCATTGCTGCTTACATGCCGGGGTATTGTCATGATACATCCAAACTGAAATTATTCACAAAATTTATTTGATAAATTTCACCCTGTGCATTTTTGTTTCTAAATTTTGTGCTAGACCAAACATAAAATATGCGAAACACACATTTGGCAAAACAGCAAAACGACATTGCAAACAGTACATCAAAATGGGTTGAAATGTTTGCACAAAAAGCGAAAGGGCAACCTCCAAAAAGTTAAAATAATTAATAAGCATTTTAAAATGCACAAATTAGTTTGCAAATACAAGTCACAATAGTAAGTAGTAAAAATGCACTAATTAATTCGCAAATACAAGTCACAATAGTAAGTAGTAAAAATGCGCTAATTAATTCGCTAATACAAGTCACAATAGTAAGTAGTAAAAATGCGCTAATGAATTCACAAATACAAGTCACAATAGTAAGTAGTAAAAATGCGCTAATTAATTCGCTAATACAAGTCACAATAGTAAGTAGTAAAAATGCGCTAATTAATTCGCAAATTCAAGTCACAATCGTAAGTAGTAAAAATGCGCTAATTAGTTCGCAAATACAAGTCACAATAGTAAGTAGTAAAAATGCGCTAATTAATTCGCTCATACAAGTCACAATAGTAAGTAGTAAAAATGCGCTAATTAATTCGCAAATTCAAGTCACAATAGTAAGTAGTAAAAATGCGCTAATTAATTCGCTAATACAAGTCACAATAGTAAGTAGTAAAAATGCGCTAATTAATTCGCTAATACAAGTCACAATAGTAAGTAGTAAAAATGCGCTAATTAATTCGCAAATACAAGTCACAATAATAAGTAGTAAAAATGCGCTAATTAATTCGCTAATACAAGTCACAATAGTAAGTAGTAAAAATGCGCTAATTAATTCGCAAATACAAGTCACAATAGTAAGTAGTAAAAATGCGCTAATTAATTCGCTAATACAAGTCATAATAGTAAGTAGTAAAAATGTGATAATTAATTCGCAAATGCAAGTCACAATAGTAAGTAGTAAAAATGCGCTAATTAAATCGCTAATACAAGTCACAATAGTAAGTAGTAAAAATGCGCTAAATAAATCGCTAATACAAGTCACAATAGTAATTCGTAAAAATGCGCTAATTAATTCGCTAATACAAGTCACAATAGTAAGTAGTAAAAATGCGCTAATTAATTCGCAAATACAAGTCACAATAGTAAGTAGTAAAAATGCGCTAATTAATTCGCTAATACAAGTCATAATAGTAAGTAGTAAAAATGTGATAATTAATTCGCAAATGCAAGTCACAATAGTAAGTAGTAAAAATGCGCTAATTAAATCGCTAATACAAGTCACAATAGTAAGTAGTAAAAATGCGCTAAATAAATCGCTAATACAAGTCACAATAGTAATTCGTAAAAATGCGCTAATTAATTCGCAAATACAAGTCACAATAGTAAGTAGTAAAAATGCGCTAATTAATTCGCTTATACAAGTCACAATAGTAAGTAGTAAAAATGTGATAATTAATTCGCAAATACAAGTCACAATAGTAATTCGTAAAAATGCGCTAATTAAATCGCTAATACAAGTCACAATAGTAAGTAGTAAAAATGCGCTAATTAAATTGCTAATACAAGTCACAATAGTAAGTAGTAAAAATGCGCTAATTAAATCGCTAATACAAGTCACAATAGTAAGTAGTAAAAATGCGCTAATTAATTCGCAAATACAAGTCACAATAGTAAGTAGTAAAAATGCGCTAATTAATTCGCAAATACAAGTCACAATAGTAAGTAGTAAAAATGCGCTTATTAATTCGCTAATACAAGTCACAATAGTAAGTAGTAAAAATGCGCTAATTAAATCGCTAATACAAGTCACAATAGTAAGTAGTAAAAATGCGCTAATTAATTCGCAAATACAAGTCACAATAGTAAGTAGTAAAAATGCGCTAATTAATTCGCTAATACAAGTCACAATAGTAAGTAGTAAAAATGCGCTAATTAATTCGCAAATACAAGTCACAATAGTAAGTAGTAAAAATGCGCTAATTAAATCACTAATACAAGTCACAATAGTAAGTAGTAAAAATGCGCTAATTAAATCGCTAATACAAGTCACAATAGTAAGTAGTAAAAATGCGCTAATTAGTTCGCAAATACAAGTTAAAAAATGGACTTACCAAGAGCAAATATATAAGAGTCCAAATCAAAAGGTCTTTTGGTCCGAAATTAATCAAAAGCTAAAATAGATGAAATTAATGAACCAAAATTTAAAAAAAAAGAAGAAACACAATGAAACAACAATTGATCAAAAGTTAGACTTCACAAAACTTTCCAAATCAAGAAACGAGGTGTAAAAAATATAAACCAACAAAGAGAACGGAAAAAAAAAACAAATCTACCAAATAAAATAATCTCCAACCGCCAACTCCTTTATACGCAATCAATAAACTCCAGCCAAGGTAACCTCCAACAATCCAAAAACGCCACCTCGACTCGAGACACACCAAGCCATAAATAGTGTTTCGTTTCCCACACAAATTAAGGAGGGATCATAGGAACGCACAATCAATGATGCGGCCGCCAAATAAGGACGCATGTATAAATACATCACGAAAACACATTAAACTTCTGGTGTATTTCTTGTTTGGACCTCAGACATGGCGACAGACCAGGGAAACAATGCCCAAGAGTCAGGCGGTAAATCTTTCATGCATTTTGTATCAATGATTAATTTGAAACATAAGATTGGGCAAGTTGTGATTTTGTGAAATCTGAATATTTACACAAATAGGTGAGGAGGATGACATGGAAGAGGCTGCTGGGCCCAGTATTCCGGCCAAAGCTGCCAAAAAAAAAGGCAGCCACATTTCACAAGAAAGGAGATGGAGGTTTTGATCCAGAAGTGTGTGGACATCCTGCCACAGGCAGACAGGAACTTGAGTCTAAGCCAGAAGTGGAGAATGTGGGAAGAGGTAGCCGTTGCTGTCAATAGGGTGGGTGATTATGTCCGTCTAGCCCGGGATGTCAAACGGCGGTAAGTAAACACTTGCCCCCCGTAAAAACAAACACCATTTTAAACCAAAGGATAATGGCTTCCATTTTTTCCCACAGATGGGGCGACTTCAAATATTGCCTAAAGCAAAAACTCGCGGACAGGGCTAGGCATGCAAGGGGGACAGGTGGGGGTCCCACCCCTGTGTCATTGGAGTTGATGGATTTAGAAGAGCTGGCACAGGGGTGTGTGCAGCCTGTGGAGGTGTTTGGCGTGTCCAACATGGATACGGACATGCCAGACTTTGCGGCTCCTCATGTTGTCCCAGGTAAATCTTTGGCTGTCATCAACTCAGAAATGTTATTGTGCCAATATGTAGATTCTAATGTGAGTCTTTTCTCTTTTTTCCTAAAAGAGACACAGGCGGATGAGTCTGTTCCAGAGGGGACCCTTGGCCGCAGAATTTCTGCAGGCTCTGCAGGGGAGGAACCAGTACATCCGGCTGAGGACCCTGCAGAAGCCTGTCCTGGACAATCCCCCTCGCAGGCAGTGTCCCTCCTCACAGAACTCAATTTTAAATCGGATTTCCATACGGAGATTCTGCAGAGGATGGACGCCAGTCTGGTACGGGTGGCTGAGGCCCTGGAGCAAAATGCTGCGGCCAACGTGACCATTGGTCAGGCCCTGGCGGAAAATACCAGGGCCAACATCCACATCGCCAATGCCCTGGAGCAGCTCGTTCGCCAGCACATGGTGGAGCCGACCTCCCTTCCTGCCGGAACATCAGGATCCTCCACCTCTGGCACAACATCAGCCAATCCTCCAAATGTGCCTAGCCCTGTGCCTAGTCCAGAGGCCACAACATCTGCCTCTGGACAGGCCAGCCCGATGACATCCCGGACCCGGTCTGGCGCCCTCCCTCCCCCATCCAAATGGGTAAAAAAACGGTGACAGCAATGGTGACTTTTCCCATAATCCTTCTGTGCTTGGCTCATATTCCTTTCTGGTCAAAACTTCCCTCTCCATTCTTGTGAAATGTTTTATTTTTTGGTTGTATGTTTATGTCAACAGTTATGTTGGGCCAATTTGTTTGATTTTGGAACATATCTTTGGCCAAAAAAGATGTCCCCAATATTTTATTTATGTTTATTTTTTTTTTAACATTAAATTGAAACTAACAATCTGACATTGGATTGTGAAATTATTGTACAAATGGGTTACATTTAATCCTGGACCAAAAGGCAAAAACTGGCCCAAAAAAAAAAAAAAAATGGGCTCTTTAAGGAACGTTTAAAAATTCAAATAACGAGGCAAATTCAAGAGGCACAAATAAAATGGTGCGAAACTTAAAACATGATGACATTATTGTTACAATAGGCCCTAACCAACAAATTGAGGGCAAAATAAACCCCCACAAATGTACGCAAATTGATTGTGTCATACTGACATTAGCAGCTCTGAGTTCCACCTGCGTACGGTTTTGTGCTATCCCAAAAAACTGATTTCAAAACACATACCAAGCCGGTTCTCAATCCAACACTAATTGCTTTTCTGCCCTCCCGCGATTAATCGCAACACCATCGTGGAATCCCGGGACGGAGGAGAAGGCCATCGCCAATGTGGTCGAGTAATCCAGACCCTAAGCTGTGCGAGCATTTTGAAGTGAAAGAGGATCATCCAGTGACGTATGAGTCGGTCCGAACACATTTTACGCTCGCATCTGCTAATGTATGTACGCCCCAAAAACGCCTCGCCACGCCTGCGTTTTTCCATCTCCACCCCCGTCAACACCCTAAAATGCCCTGTTCTGTCAATCACATTTGACATGTCACTTCCTGTACGCTATTTTAGGAACGAGTCAAAAAATGCTCGCAATCTGCCGTACGCACATGCGCAGTGTAACACCGACGCATGTGCGGTTAGTCAACATCGGAACGCAACGAGCATACTGCTGTTAACGAGCAGCTCTGAATGAGGGCCATATACCCTTACAGAGATAAGCAATACAATAGAACGAGTTGGCATAATCCCATTGGTTCTTCCTCTTGGTTCTTCTGTAACGATGCAGTCCATAGGCCAGTTTGTACAGTATGGGTTCAGCCCTCCAACGGCTCTTTGTGTGTGTTTTCCGGCCAAAGAACAAGTCTAAACTGGCTAGTAAACATTACATTACAGAGTACATTTCAATGCCTAACTCTCTATGAATCATAATTTGCAGAAGCATGTTGCGATCTCCTTGGCGATGGAACCGGAGATCTGCAAATAAACAGTGGTTTAGAATAGCACCAAACACGGTCTGCTTATCATGTACTAAACCGTAGATATCAAATACAGTCATTTCACATCATAATTAATAATGAATAAAACCTTGAATATTAACCTTAATGCTAGGGAACCTTTCTGTGTAAGTATGTAATGTGTAAGTGTATGAATATTAAGAAAAGACGCTGGTATGCGCTGTGCGTCTATGTGTTTGTGGAGTACACCATGGTAAGTGCTTTGCGGGGTTGTTCATATTATACAGTATGTAGTCATAAATGTATGTATTCATATAATGAGGATTTTTTACAGTGTTCTATTGCATGGGAAACGCATGACGCTAAATGGCCACATAGCGCTGTATATTACTGATACTATGTGGGGAATGCAAAATAGCACTGTGTAGCCATTCACAAAATGGGGTCATGTAGCCATTCGCAAAATGGCGTCGTGCAGATATTAATTTTTACAATTTAGGTCTCAGCCAATTATCCTGCTTCGACAGTGTAATCGCAGTATAGTGCTCAGGTGTGACAACCTTGGCGTTGTGCATGCAATTAATGATCAGCATGCTAAATCAGTGCTAATATTGCGAGTTTTGGCACAGTCTGTCTTAAATTGCTTGCGCTGCAACATTTCATTTAGGGCGCTGCATATTCCCGGGGCAGAAAACAACATAGCTGATGCATTGTCTCAGTTTCAGTGATCTAGGTTTCGATCTTTGGCCCCTCAGGCTGATGCTACTGGTGTGCTTTGCCCCTCTTATGTTTGGCAGGTCATCAAGCTGGCATGGAGGGCCTAGCAGAAAGATCTCTCACCTTGGGTACTCTGAGAGTTTACCGCCATGCTTGGGAAGAGTATTCTCGTAATCACAGACATGGAGGTAAGAGCAGGCATCAGTTGATGCTTTGTTTTCTTTGGCATCTCTATGTCTCTGGCAGATCCAGAGCAGTGGTATCTCATTGTTTAGCTGGTATTTTGTTTTCTGTAAATTAAAAAGCCTTCCAGACTTTACCAAGAGCTTTCTGATTCAGAAGGCCTTGAAAGGTTGGGCTCGTTCGGTTCCGGTAGCACCTAACAAAAAGACGTCCTATCAATGTTTCCCTCCTTCATTTACTCCTTACAGACATTGCGGATTCGGTCTTTGAAACTATTTTGTTTAAATTAGCTTTCTCTATATTGAGCTTTTCAGATTCGGAGTTGGTTGCAGCCTCCAAAAGGGTTGATGCTGCTCTGCTCCAGATGGATGTCCTGGTGGGGGAAAGGTTGTTGCTTTATAGGATTAGGCGCTCCAAAACTGATCAGCTGGGTAGGGGCCATTTGATTTCGCTAGTGCCTTCCGAGGACCTGCAAATTTGCCCTATTGCACTGGCCACACAATATCTTGAAGTCAGGTCTACTGCTGCGGGTTCCTGGCTTTTGCATGCGGATAGCTCTCCTTTGACAAAGTATCAGTTTGGATGGGTTTTGGAGCACTGTGTCTCTTGTGTCGGCCTCTCCCCCCAGGATTTTGGTAAGCATTCTTTTCGTATCGGGGCAGAAACTTCCGCTGCTTTGGCTGGATTTTCTGTGTCTGAAATTAAGGCTTTAGGCCGTTGGAAATCCTCCAGTTATAAGTGCTACATTCGCCCTCTGCGTTGATTGCATTTTTTAATGTTATGTTTATTCGTTTGTTACATTTATTTGTTTGTTTACCTTCAATGTATGTTCTTGTTTGTCCTTGTCTACCCGACTCGGGGTTTAGCTACTTGTCGCTGTGGCAGCGGAAATCTGGAGGTATTTGGCCTTTCCTTTTGCCTGAACTGACGGACCTAATTCGGCTTATTGGCATCACTAATTATAATTTATACGTCCCTCAGCAGGTTTTCAGTTTTTCCTCCAGTTGAGTTATCCATGTTTCCCTGCTTCCCCCCCTCCCCCACCCCATTCACCCTCCTGTGTCTTTATGTTTGCTTCGAATTGGTACTGAAGCTTGTCTAAAATTCAGCCTGGCAGCTGATTACAACAATATTTTTCTTTTTGGCAGATCCTCCGCTAATTAATTATAATTGCAATTCATTTAATTTTGCATTCTTTTTCTCCCCCTTTAGGTGTTAAGCTTGACTCTCTCAAAGTATGGTTGTTGGCCACTCATATGTTTTCTGGGCTTCTAAGTTTATGGATGCTTGTGGTGCTCCTTTCTTTCCTTGCTCTGATTGTGTGCTGTGGATTGGTGTGAGAGGGATGCTGTGGCAGGCGTAAGCATGGCCTTCTGGCAAGATCATATGGTCGTTTATTGTGCCTCGGTTGGTCTGGTGGGGTGTACAGATTGGTAGGGCATGGATGAAGCCAGAATGAAGGTGAATGCAGCAGTCGCAAAGCATGTGTTAGCCTCTGGTGGTGGTACCGTTGTGCATGACAGGATATGTTGTTGACATGCATGTCTGTATAGAAGAGATGGCATTCATTTGACTGAGGAGGGGGTTTTGATATTTGTTGAGGATCTGTTCCAGGTTGTTTCTTCAGTGTTTTAGTTGTGGTATGGTGGTGGTGCATTGATCCTGTAACAAGACCTTCGCTTTTGCAGGAAAGAACGGCAGGTCTCCACTTAGGGTGCAAGTCTCTTTCAGTTTGTGGTATTATAGTCTTTTGGTGCGCTCACCCTTTTTGACTTGTTAAGTTTGCTGCATCATCCTGCCCGGGATAGCGTCATCACCCTTCCAGGTGGATAGTCATGTTAGAGGGTTGAGTGGATACCTTTTGGTTGACAAGTTTGTTTAGTTACCGGTTGCTCTGCACCTTAGGCAGTGTCCACTTGGTATGCATGTCTGTGTGCTGCATGTCTGAAGTAAGCTGAATGTTGCCGTCCTTTCTTTGCCACCATATCTTTAATCAGTTTAGATTAATTTAATACTAATTACATAATTTTAATAAATTGCTAACTAATTATTCTTCCAAATCTCATGTCTCCGAGTCTTTATTTCATATAATTTATTAAGAAGGTATTTTATCGCATGGTGTTACACAATGCACCCCTCTGACAATTGAAAGTTTAGTTAACAGCAGTTATAATGAAAGACTGTACACTCCTGAAATTGCATACAATAAAAACAGAAGTTTCAAAATTACTGTACAAAATGTAGACAAATTGGCTATCATTGTGAGACTTTGGGTCATATCATTTTTCAGATTTCTTTATTTTTATGACTATCTCATTATAAAATATTAAATATTATATTAGCAAATGGACTGTTTTTTTGGTATACATCACTAACATTTCAACTGTACCTGGTTTTTGTGATTTATCCCTGTTCTGGACTCCATGATTCATCCATCTGTGATTTTTTAGAATGTGATTTTACTTGATAATTCTTTAGACTGTGATTTTACTTGAATGTGATAATACTGAAAACAAGGCTTTCTTTGGATATTTTATAAATACCGGATAAAGAAACCATTATGAGCTTTACCTACAATTGTTTCTTGTGAGTTGGGTACCCAAAAGTTTGCACTTTTTAAAGTGAGTGTGGTACGTTCTGTTGTGTTGTTTCCTTTGTGCTGAGCACTCATATAATTTTTGTGAGGATCCTTTTCTGGGAAAGAAACTGCTATGTGTTTACAGCTATGTAAACTATAAGTGAGTATGGTACGTGGACAGAGCAAATAGCGATATAGAGAAGAAAAAAATTCCTAGTGTGGATTTACTCTTGAATGATTTATGTTTTGTTGCTGAAACACTTCTACATTATTCTTTTCTCTTTCACATATATGCATCCCTGATGGTGAACTACGCAAGAAAGTGACAAGCTATGCAAGAATTATTTATAAGTATATTGAGTGTTATAGGAATTTTACTGTAAATTTATATTTTCACTACTATCAACACTGCTAGCAGCATCTGCAGCACTAGTACTGGTTTGCTGCTCCTGCTCTTCAATCAATTTATTTGTATCGATTCACAGCGCTCACATTATATAGGTGGTACCCTAATGTAATGATGAAGTTAGTTTTTTTAACACAATATATTTTTATTATTTTTGTTTACAGTGACTAACTGCCAACTGCCTCAGGGCCCCCATAGTATAATCTGGATGGCCTCCTAATGTAACGATTACATTATATTTTTTTAACGCACACAGTTTACAATTTTTCCAAAATGTTTACAGTGCCTAAACACACAGCAGGGCCCTTCTAGTATAAGCTTGGTGGCACTCTAACAAAGATGTTATATATTTTAAACACAAAAGTGTTTTTGTGTTTTATATAGTGATTGAATACAAAATATACTGCAAATTGCCTCAAGGCCCCCCTAATATAAGTTGGGTGGCACCCTTGTAATGATTTTATATTTTATTTCTTTTAAAGTGCTGCAGTCAACTATTACAATATGGCATGTTTTACTTTTTTATTTTTTTGTGCCTCACAGCGCCCCTTAACATACTGCTATATTCCTAAAAACTTTTTTTTATAAATTGCTGCAGTCCACTTACATGGTATTTTACTGTTTTAAACTTTTTATTTTGTATTTTTTGTGCCTCACAACCAGTGCTGAAGCAGCACACAGGGCCCCGAACGCGCACATTTCTACTTAAAACATGAAAATATCTTACCCATGAATATGCTAAAATATGTAACTAAAGATGTAACTACAAATTTGAACATGATGTTATTCACTCTATTTGACTATACTTTGCTGTGTTATCCAGCTTAGGGCCGTACACAATTGCCAGCGAAAAGTCCCGGACTTTTCACCTGACAGACTTTTCACCTACATCGCGTGTTTTTGGAGAAAATACTTTCCGTGCGCGACCGCTTTTCACCCTATTTAATTTCAAAGGACGCAAAAGCGTCACCCGGCGAAACTTGAACGGACAGAAAGTCCTCTCAAAAACAGGGAAATCAGCCTGACACCCCCCAAAAGATGCACTGACATTGGGGATCACTATGGATACACCTGAATTGCCCTGCTGAAGGTATTTGGGGTACTTAAATGGTCTGAATAGGTGCTGTTTAGCGTATTTGCATAAGGGGTGAAGAATAGCATTTAGGTTTTTTTGGTGAAATAACTAGTCCCAGCAAAATTGGAATACCTAAAAATGGGGGTTATATTTTTAAGTTGCTAAAGTAAAGTTTTAACAATTGTGAATCACCACAATCACCTGCAAAGTAAAAAACACCCCCTGGGCATACTTGGGGACCCACCTGGGGTCTATTTTGCTAGTTTGTAAGTTTGTCCCCCATCTTTGAACTTTTTCACCCCCAAAATGAAAGTACTATTTTGGGGTGTTCCTAAGTATTTTTTAAACTTTTTTTATGCAGTTTACCTTTGGGAGACTGTCTTAAGGCTGCACAGGGGTTGCACCCCAAAACCCCAATTCTGCATTTTTTTCCGCCTGCTTTCAGAGGCAAATCTTCTTTGCATTGACTTTCCACGTACGCGAAAAGTCTTTGCAATTGAATATGGTGGAAAGTTTCCAACAGGCAAAATGACGTCATCGGCGAAACCTTTTTGCCGAGAACGGCTTTTCATCTGCAATTGATGTATATCTATCTTGAGTTTCTATGTTTCATGAGATGTGCCACACATTGGAAACCTTTGGATGAACTCAGACGCATTCCAGGGCAGGGTACTTCTGAGAGGTACTTGTAATGCCATCAACCCCAACAATAATTGCAGGAAGTTCAGAGTGACACACAGATCACCTGAAATTCAATCTGTGATCATTATTATAAGGACTGCTGTGACTGACACTATAAATGGGATTGGAGAATTAATGGTAAAAGATTTTGCCTCTTTGCTTTTTCCTTTTGTCTAATAGGTGCATATTTATAAAACAGTATTTGCATGCAGAGAACTAGCGTGGAAATGTTTATATAATATGGATCTTGTCTGAAGCTTTTTGTGGTAAGTCCATTGTGCCACTGCCTTGTCTTTATATTATGGGGCTACTACTATGTCTTTGGCTAGGTTCAGCTCATAAGCAAAACCCAAACTTAACCTATAGTATATATGCCAGAGCCCATACAGAACTATAGCACACTCCCTTTATACCAGCAGCCAGTACCAATACATGAGTATAGGAGCATAGCAGCAGTACCTATACATGTCTACTGTATATGCCAACAGCCAGTACCAATACATGAGTATAGGAGTATAGCAACAGTACCTATACATGCCTACTGTATATGCCAACAGCCAGTACCAACACATGAGTATAGGAGTATAGCAGCAGTACCTATACATGTCTACTGTATATGCCAACAGCCAGTACCAATACATGAGTATAGAAGTATAGCAACACTACCTATACATGCCTACTGTATATGCCAACAGCCAGTACCAACACATGAGTATAGGAGTATAGTAACAGTACCTATACATGCCTACTGTATATGCCAACAGCCAGTACCAACACATGAGTATAGGAGTATAGCAGCAGTACCTATACATGTCTACTGTATATGCCAACATCCAGTGCACAAATACAGCGCTTCCTCATTACTACCTGATATATTCCTTTTAGTATCTCCCTAAATTATTTTAGTTTTACTATGTCATCAGGCCAACTATAGCTTGCTATAATGACAGCTTGGGCATGTATGTTAATATAAGAGTATAAAGCGTGAACAATGTACAAGTAACCAGGGTTCAATAATGCAGTTGTGTATAACATCTGCAGATCTGCTTTGTGCTGAGGTGCAGTGTATGTCAGCCATGCACTCAGCATGCAGCCTCATAGCCATAAACCTGGTGTCAGTGACAACAGTAGCCACAGGTTCCAGTAAACTTGCTAGGACACACCACTAGCAGTTCATTACCATCCTATTGCTGTACATCACAATCATCATAATGGTAGCTCATCAGTGTAGGGAAATCCTGGGAGCTATGGTTACCCCTAATTGTCAACACTGATAGATACAGCTGCTTGTAACACTGTATGGGGAATAGCAAGTGAGACACGTGGAGCAGGAATGGGATGGACTGTTTAGTCTAACTGTCTGAGGCTCATCCTACTGACAGTAGCTTCTGATAAGGTGTCCCAAACAGAGAAAGCTTGATACATACCACTAGAAGTTTTGCCATGAGATTGGCTGTGAGCTCAGTGGGCGGGTTCTTGACACTGTGTTGTAAGGCTTTGCATGCAATAATGTGGCTACATGATTTGGTCAGAGGTGTGGTGAATGGGAACGTTCCCTTCAACACCCTTACCCTATGAATTATTCTCCATTCCACTGGTGAACAGTGCCTGACAGTCTATTAGTAACTGTCAGGAGAAAATAGAACTCAACTAACCCCACCCGGCCAGTGCCCTCCGACAGTGTCTGTGCCCGGAGCATGAGCTCCACCCACACTACGCCCCCTATTTGTGGGATATTCACGAAAACAGATATTTTTGGGCACTACCTGCAAATACTAAAAATACTGTGGATTTATGTATGGGGGACTGCAGCAGATCACTTTACTTCCACACATCACAGAGGCGGGCTCCTATTGATAAGCAGCAATAAAAAATTATAATTATTGGGACCAAGTCCAGATAATTAATAAATATGCCCCATAAACTCTTTTTGTTTTTTTTGTTAGATGTTTTTCTTTGAGAAAAATGAGAAACTACTAAAAGCAAAGAGGAGTGGCTTGTCCGTAGTGATGGCAACGGCACGTAATGGTATGTGACATATATTTATTGAAACAACTCTTTTGTTGCATACTTTCCTTTTTATATGAATTTGGGTGGATCAGCAGGTGCAGTATCTTATATAAATATTGATTTACATTTTCAAGACACAAGGAAGTAATGGCCATTCCAAGGATAAACATGAACAAGAAGTATCACAGTATAGCTCTGCTGCTTACCTTGTGCGGGCGTGCTATGTCTACAGCATTTACTACATCTCCTGATTTGACAACTTCCAGTGGTATGTAATGTTGCATACATAAATGATAGAAATAGGTATTGCAATACTAGATTTCCTTCTAAGTGTAATGATCTTGACTCTGGTACAATGCTGTTTATGGACTTTTAATAACAAACAGTAGATTTTCAATGTGTTCTAATAATCCTAATGCTCAGAGGCTGATTCAGAGTTTCTGTTCTGAGAATGGATCTTGCAATTTTCCTGGTGCTAAGCATACGCAGCTTCCAGCTTCAACTTCACTTGCAACTTAGTGGGCATAACCGGGCGACAGCTTGCCATTTGCATGTAGACTTAGGGGTCTATTTACTAAAGTGTTGGATTTTAGAAATGGAGATGTTGCCCATAGGAACCAATCAGATTCTATTTAACTTTTATCTAATACCTTCTAGAAGACAATAGCTAGAATGTGATTGGTTGCTATGGGTAACATCCCCACTTCTAAAAACCCACGCTTTAGTATATATACCCCTTAGAGTTCTGAGGGCATGTCATGGAGGTGAGAGTACTGTATCTGATTGTCTGATTTCAGACAGATCTCTTATATAAAGGATAAGATTGGTGCAAATGCATGTTGATATTGATGACGGCTACTTACATAAGTGGATGTATAGGGGCTGTGCAGCTGCATACAGTAGGTGTCGGCAACTAAGAATACAGGTAAAGATCAGTATTTAGTTTGGAGCATGCTAAGCAACCAACTTGCATGCTATTTTGTATCAGACCTTTAATGCAGATTTTTCTTTTACTACTGTGATGAATTTATTTAGTAAAAACAATTACAGTAAAGCATTTTAATTGATTACCAAGGTAAACAATACAAAGCAGACTGTATATTACTCATATGTAAGAAAGTCAGTGATAATTTCAATAGGAATAATTATCTTCCTCAAAGAAGACGGCAACCATCAAGGACTGAAAGAGTTAAAATGGAGCGGATAGAAGAAACAGTTCAGGACAGAGGATGAAAGCATTTAAGAACAAGAACATATTTCTCCCTGCAAACATGGACACAAATAAATGTCTTCTACAAACATGACTTTGTTGGGAATTCATCACAAATGTGGACAATCCAGTTTGTACCAGTTGTGTTGTTTCACTAAAAGACAGCAGAGATTTATCAAGTTTCGTTTCTAAGGCTATTTGTTGGTAATAGGATTACCAATTTACTCTACCCTAAAAACATGTACAAAGTTATTTCTTAAATATGCATGCAACATTATTGTTTAAATTGTTTTGCATCTAGCATAGGTATATTATACATCTAAATTCTCTAATACACACAAACAACACAAACACTCTCCATTTTGTCAGCAGCTACTTAACTTATTAGTTTGTTTTTGGACTTGGGAAGAAATCCACACAAGCACAGAGAGACCAAACTCCACACAGACATTGCTGGCTATATGTATCACTGTGGTACAATGTTTTGTCTGACTCTGGTCTATGAGGGTGAGAGTTTCACTCTAGTGTATGGCATGCTGAGCAATGTGCTTTTTAAATATGTACAGGATGGGGCCCAATCAAATGAGCATGCCTGTAACCGCCCCCAGTACATCATTCGAACTTCAGAAAAAAACTTGTGATTGTGAGTTAATATTGGATCTCCAGCATTGCAGGCTTGGCCATTGTAGACACATCTCAAAAAAACAATCATTCCATCAAGGGGGTTTCTGGGTACCAAGGAAACTCTCTTTTGTGCACCACTGAACTGCCATACATGTTTAAAAATTACTAGTACATTTGGTAGGATATTAAAGACAAATATTTACACTTTTCTGATTATTAGGTCAACCAATAAAAAACAATTAGATTTTAGAAGAAATTAAAAATAAATTTTCTACACAAAGTAAAAACAAAATCATTTTTGTCAGCAAATTATGAGACTTTATGGAAAAATACATAAAAAACACAGTTACTGATATAGAGTTATTAACTTACAAGTCATGATGAGTAATTTTAGTGTCAGTTGGGTGCTGTTCTGAATAAATTTATGTATATGAGCTTTTGAAGAATGAAACCAGGCAAGATACAGTACATAAACTCTCAGCTAATTTTCATTCTTTTTTAAAGGACCTTCAGCAGTGAGGCATTTTGTCCACAAACTCTGTTTCAATTATTTGAGTACATCAGGAAAAAAAATATTCATTAGCAAATCATCAGTCTGTAATGTAAAAATTCTTACTAATATTTATGCTTATAATTATCAGATGTATGCGAACCCCCAAGTTTTGGTTTTGGAGCTAATTCATCTTCATGTTTTGATTTTGGATCTGGATTTTTTTGTTAAACTAATAAAAACAGTTAAAATCATTTAATTTGTGCCTGTTTTTGTTTCTACAGTATTACTAACCTCAATTACAATAATTTCCAGCCAATTTTTGCCGCCTCACTGTTCACAATATTGTTCACCAGTATTGGCCATAGCAGGGACATAAACAGAGCAGGGGCATAAACATGTGGCATTTTAAAATAATATAACACATCTGTAAAACATTATGGCATAGCAATGGCAGACAGATTAGCAGTTTAATAAACTATACGACCCCTTAGAAAGATCTACAGCTAAATCAGAGGCCCCGAGAGCAGTAAAGGGAAATGGAGGTTTAGCATTTAATGGAAAACAGGTAAAGGTTTGATTGATTCATTGATTGAGTAATTGATTGATTCTAAACAAAATTAATTAAATTTGACATGTGGAGCAAATGATTAAAACAAAAGGATCCAAATGTGAGTTTTCATTCTGCAATTACAAACTGATCCATGCAGCAAATTACAGGCCTCAGGAGTCAGGACATATAAGAGTTTCAAATGGTCTTGCAAGAGATAGAAGACTGTCATTAATGCCCTCCTTAAGAGCTCCTGCTCTTCTAGCGAGTGATCCATATTGACTCAAAGTGCTCCTAGTAATGGCACCCTAATGACATTATTATTTCATGCAGTGCCTCAACACATAACAGTTTATTTTAATATTTTTTAACAGTGCCTGAACACTCATCACAGTCTCTCACAGCGCTCCTAGTAATGGCAGCCTAATTACATTATTTTTTAACAGTGCCTAAACACACAACACCGTGCCTCACAGTGCTCCTATGGCAGTGGAACCCTATGGAATTTTTTCTTTTTTATAACACAGTTCCTCTTTATCACAGTGCTCCTAATGGCTTTTTTTTAACACAATGCCTGTCTGAACACACAACACAGTGTTTTTTTTTAACACAGTGCCTGAAGCCCTGAACACACAACACAGTGCCCTCTGATCTCCTGTGTGAAATGGTGACCAATCACAATAGAAGGACTTTAATATGCAATCCAAAAAAACGCAAGAGCTGATGCAGGAAAGATGACTCAATCCAAAACACGCATGATCCAGTTCCGGGAAGATGGCATTTTGCCTCAATTTGGTGTCCGAAGTTGACAGGAAGACCCGAGCTGGGGCTTAGTTTGACTCATAATCTCTAAGTTCGGGGTGTGTTTGCTTTCCAGGAATCCGAACCCGCACATCTCTACTTATAATACAATCAAACCATTCCATTTTAAAAGAGTGTTTGATCTTACTGTACACCTGTGAGTATACAGGTTAAGATTTATCTTTTTTCACCCTGACAACCTTGTATATTGTCCCTGAACATCAACTAAATAAATTGCCTAGACACACAGTGTATTATAGAGGCACCTTTTTACTATGTACAGTAAAAAAAACACATACAGCACACAATAATAACAAACATTTAACAATACTGTACCTGGCTGTTCACCCCACTGCAAATGACACTTTAATTTCATATGCAATTGCTGTTGCTGAGTCACATTCTACCCACATGATAGTGACTGACCTTAATGTCTTCTCACTTTGGACAGGATGTATCAAGTATCTCAAATACACTGCAATGTGTCCTGATCTTATTTGCCTACATACCGTCATTTTTTATGGGCAGGTATACTTACGCGCTGGGATAGCTCTATGCATGTGCAACCTAACCGAGTGGGATCATTTGGCTCTCTAAGAGCTGTCCCTTATAAAGAAAGGACTTCTGAGTTTATGACTTCGGAGTCATAGTGAGCATGCGCACCCTCCGGCCAGAGTATGCATAAGCCATGGGGGAAGAGAGAGATATCCTTCTTGTCCCCCTCAGGGCAATTCTGTGGCATGACTCCATAGACTTATAAATAGTTGCTTTCCATAACTTGGTGCATCCCGGCACATCACAGCCTAATAGCAGTCTATGGGGACCCCAGTGCTGGTGGGACTACTTTAATGCATACAGGGATTGTACACTCTGTGGGCACCTTAGAGCAAAAATTTTCAGATACTTACACACAAATAACTGAACTTTATATACTAAAGAGGACCACCCAGTTATTAATTTACAAGGTCTGTATTGACCCTACCATTCAACTTAAAGTGAAACCTTGTGATATACTGTATAGTAGACAATGTTGAAAATTATATTCCGGTATTACATTGTATTACATTGTGTGTTATCTTTTCTAATGTTGTTCTAGACAACAATCAGTTCCCAGTGAGTTTTCTATGTTATTTCAGTGAACTGACAATTGCTTTCATTTATATTACAGGTTACTACTACTACAACAGCAGCAGCTTTTATGATGTGTCCTGCAATGATAGCAAATCAGGTACAACATAAAATATCTGTTTTTATCAGAATGTAATTGAACAGCTACAGAAACACATTTTTATAAAAAATAATAATATTCCCAATGTTCCTGTTCATTGTGCAACTGTAGGTTACACACAGTGGGAAAATTCCGGTATGCAGGGTTGTGGTAACAAAAGTCTGAAGCTGAGCACCTGGCACATAGTGTTTCTATATTTAAAATACAATATTTTAAATGTATTTTAAAATTAGCATTAACCTTTTGCCTTTTGGTCTAGGGAGATCTGAAGCCCTCTATGGAGTATTGGTTCCACCAGTCCCAAAACCTAGGGAAAAAGAATGTCTTCCACTGCAGTCTCCAGAGTGACTTTAAGAGGTGCAGGGAGAGTTGACCATCACAGACAGCTAATTAATACACTGGAGCTCTAGAAGTCCCTAGCTCATTAGCAGGAAGACTGATGTCTGGGGATATGCGCCCTGCCTCTGGAGCCCAAATTGGGCCAGAGGGGTGATTAGGTTCCCCGGCAGATTCCAGGAAGAAATTATTAGAGAGAACTCTCCAGGCTTCCAAGCACCAGAGCAGTGGCTATATCTCCAGGTTCTCTCATGCACAAAAGGAAAGACCACTCCCAACTAAGGGATACATTTACTAAGAATCAAATCTGGTCAAGTTTTTTTTTTCAACTCGATTAACATCGCTGAAACTCATGTGATTTGAGGCTCCTGAAACTCACAAATTTACAAAGAATTGAGTTTAGCTGAGAGTGATATGGCCGATGGTGAAGCAGATCGAGATATCTCCCCTGAGTAGCAAGTTTTGAAGGAGATTATTCACACGAGATTGCAGTGTCTTCTCTCTGCCTAACTCGAGCAAGCAACTTGCACATATCAGTGAGTTATGTGAATGTTGCTTGTGTTGTACCTGTAAAAAATGGGTTAACTGTCTAAAAAAAATTACGTAGAGTTCCCCCCCCCAAAAAGCATAACCAGTCCCGGACTGGTCAGCCAGTCCTGGTTCCTACAATTACTGGGAACAAAATGAGTAGGGTTCAACTGTAATTCAGGAACCAGTACCTGGCTGCAGAGCCAGTCCTGGTTTTATATATAGGGAGAAAAAAATTGCGTAGGGGTCCCCCTATATTTAAAACTAGCACTGGACTCAAACCGACTGGGGTGTAATGCCAAAGCTAGCAAACCCTATCTCCGGGTCTCCATGGCCAAAGCATTTGCACCCCATGTCGGTGATCTCAGGGGAAGTGGGGACCCCTCAAGAAATGGGTGCCCTCTCTCCCAAAACCTCTGGCTTGAACTGACGCTTGGGGCTCTTTCCCACACCCCTAGGCTG
Source organism: Taudactylus pleione (assembly GCA_031769625.1). Classification (NCBI taxonomy): domain Eukaryota; kingdom Metazoa; phylum Chordata; class Amphibia; order Anura; family Myobatrachidae; genus Taudactylus; species Taudactylus pleione. The sequence goes on from JAUIMM010000031.1 coordinate 1,101,286, forward strand.
TGGGTATGGGGGTAATAATGTGTAAAATATTTGAAAACCATTGTATTTTACAGTTTAACTACATTTGCAGCATGCCTGCCCTTTTGCACTTGTGGAACTACAAGTGCCAGCAGGCGGCCAGCACCCTTACCCCCACTGTAAAATAAATAGTTAAAAAAAGACAGAACACACACACCATATATAGTAGAGCTTTATTACATACCTACCTCACTCACATATACTTACATACTGCCAGAAGTTCACATCCACAAACTGGCACCCAATCCATATACTTATATTAACGGTGTATGTGTGTGACCGCATTACACCACTAACTGGCTCCTGACTGATCAGTGTGAACTGTCAGGAGCCGCCAGCCAATCAGCTCTACAGTTAGCGGCTGCTGATTGGATGGCGGCCAAGATCTAAAAGAAATCAAAATATACTCACCCATCAAATACAGATAGGAAGGATCTGCACTCAAAATATCATAGGTGAAAAAAAAGGTTATTTATTTCACAAGGAATACATCTAGTGTGGATTTTAATTGTCCTGATCAGGGCCGGCTCCTGGTCTACTAGCACCCTGTGCGAGAAATGTTGGAGCGCCCCCCCACCAATACTTTTGGTAACTGAACAAAATTACTATATTTCCTATGTTTTGTTAAAATAAATGATACTTATGTACTGTACGGACTCATTACAGAGAGAACCAAAGTGTCCTACACTCATTATTATTATTATCAATCATGGTAATGTCTAAATCCCCTTCATGGAGAGGACTCTGACATCATCAGCCAGTGTCCAGCATCATTTCCAGTGTCCAGCATCATTCCATACCATCCAAGTAGGCATAGAGGGTGAATATAACCTTGTGGCGAGCATAGCGAGCCACCAAGCCCAAAGCGTGGTGAGCACAGCAAGTCCGCAAGGGGACAACTTTCTTCTTTAGGTGGGGACAACTTTTGGTACTTGTGTATGTAAAGTACATAAGTACCATTTAAAACATTCATTGGGTTCTCTCTGCAATGAGTCCGTAAAGTACACAAGTACCAAATAAATTAATCCACAAGAAAAAAAACTTTGATGCAGGAGAATAAACACACATTGTCCTCTAAATTCAAATGTATGTATACTTTACTGATCATGAAGCATATTCTAATCTGAATTATGGATGTAACCTGGTTGAGTGGGTCACATCTATATTTCACCTTGCAATACACACAATCACACACACTCCACTGCTCTTCAGCTCATACTTAGGGCCACATTTACTAAGGAAACATAACCCTTTAAGCGCTCACTAAAGGGGTTATGCCACCTTTCTGTATTTAGTAAACAGCAGTAATCTTAAATTACCGCTGTGTTTACAGCATCGCTGTCGCCGAGGACTTCGTGGGACCTCACCAGAGGGGTAAGTATCAGTGTGTTTTCATCAACAAGTAGTTCTTAATAACTGCTTTGGGGCTCATTTACATTTGGATGTAAGTCAGGTTTATGACACACCTCTCAGATGTAGCAATACTGTCCACTTTACCGCCGCGCTCATAGGTGCTGCTTTTACAATCTCCCTGAAATGCTTTTTCAAAAGTAGGCAAGTATGCCTTAGCCACTCTTCAGCCTCCCCCACTCCGACTCCTCTTATGACCACTGAAGTTTGAAGTCACTTATACCCAGTGCTCCTCAGCCAGAACTCCCCCTCCCCCCACAGTCACTTTTAAGTCCCCACCAACAGCTCAGAAAATTTACACACACTTAAGCCAATATCTCTGTCACAGGCACAGCTACTTAGCTAGCCCCCCTCCCCACCTCAGACTCAGCACCTGCAACTCATAATACTCCCCTCCTTGCTTAGTACAGCCTCTGCTCTGGCTCTGCCACTGTTCATCCCCCACCCCCATTTCTCAGCACCTGCTGTCACTCACTGTCAACTGTCTGTGTGCATGCTGACTAGCTCCTCTACCATGATCTACCACCTCCACAAACTTCATTGTTTTACTCAGGGCACTGGCAGACTTTGAGTGTGACGCTGCACAGTCACTTACCGAGTCTCTGAGTCACGATCACTGGGCTGGCGGTCTGTCTCCTCAGCTCATTAGTTGACATCTCCTCTGTCTGGCATCATGACACCGGTGTCCACCCAGTGCTCCAGAGTCTGCATGCTCACCCTGGTCCCATGGATGGTGGCCACGGACTGCTGCAACCCACCCACTAGCAACCAGTTACTGCCACGCTGCGATGCCAGTGCTAGAGAGCCCAGCCACTCTGTCCACTACCACTGCCAACCGAAGTAAGAGACTGCACAGGCAGGGATGGCATGTGACATCACGCCCAATCTGGGAATGACTTGTGGTTCAGTATAGGGTGGCCGCGGCACCGTGGGCATGTCCAAAATTGAAGTAGGGTGGGCAGCAGGAATTGACAGCCATAGGGACAGGGCCGGCCAGGCTGCTGTCAGACAGGAAAAATGGCTTCAAAAAATCGGCGCGCCCACTGTAGAGCCACTACATGCTAAAGAAAACTCAGTTAAAACTCGAGAATGAATAAAGATACGTTAAAGCAAAGAACATTGTTTTTTTTATGAAATTCTGTGTCAGTTTGATATGTCACATGACTGCCATCCCAATTTAAAACTTAAGGTTGCATCCGAAATGGCCAACTTCAAGTTGGCCGCCATACTGGTGGCATACCCTAAAAAGTTTTTCCCCACACCAATATCATATGCATAGACACTGGATTATTATTTCCTTTTTATAACGGTGTTTCCACACACATGGACACCCTGTACATAGAAATATGATACAAAGTTTGTTATATACAAAATACATATCAAATACATGGAATAAGTGGAAGGAGCAGTTGCTTGATTAGCAGCAGAGAGCTGACAGGTTAGTTTCAAGCACAGGTTGCCGAGTCAAGGAAGGTCGCAATATATTTTTGTAGTGAAGAACCTCCTTCCTGAAGCCAACAGTTTGGTTGAAAATGGAAACAGAAAAGGGAGAATATGGTTTCTATTGTTGCTAAGTGGAGCAGTGCCCCCGTTCAGGAGGAATGGGCCACAATACTATGCCAGTCTGAGATATAAGCCACATGATGGGAAGATATTTCTTTGGTATGCATGGAGGGAGTTGAGGGACACTAGGCTCAGATGAAGTCAAGGGATCACTGTTACATGATCCAGACAAAAGTTGAGGTAGGCAGCAGGAGTCTTTGTTTACACAGTCTCACTTGTATGGACTTTGCAATTAGATAAAGGACATCTTAGCATGTATGAATAAATTGTCCCAGGCACCAATGCATATATAAAATAAGTACAAATAGGTTCCTAGTAGTCAGATGGAAGACAAATGTGTAGCCAAGGATACAGTAGTAAATTATATTCTTGGCCCTCACCACATATGCTGTTTTGTTCCATGTCATCCATTCATGTCGACATTCATTAATTTCACATGAGAATGACAAAATGGTCATAATGCTGAAATGGACCACGTGGACATTCATCATGTCAACACTGATGAAATGTCCACATAAATACAATAATTACAAAACTGTGTGCCCTGGCGATGCGGCGATCACATAGCTGGTTGCGGCTTTGACAATGCAACAGTGTCTTCTGGGTCTGGGCCTGGCATTTTAAATGTCAACATAGTGAATGCGTCCCATGAACCTTACATTTTGAAAAAACTTAATAACTATTACTATATACGTGGTATTTTGTGTATATAATTAAAATAATTTCTTACCCATAAGTAGTGTAAAAACAGGCAGAATTAGTTTATATTATTTTTATGAGCTAAATTAATTTAACATGTTTGCAATGAAAAGCACTGATCCATATTAGTTACAATACTTTATTGTTATTCTTTGTTAAATGTTATTTTGCTGATATTTGTCATTGCCCCCAGTTAAATGTAATTTGCATTGTTTGAAAATGTTGTCTCCAGAAATGAGTTCACTCCAGAGAAACAATTCAAATAACTCTTAATCTCTCCTATGTCCCTAGAACTTCCATCATTGACCTATGTTGTGGACACAACTGGCTCTATGAATCTATCACCACTAAAAGAGATGACCAGGATCCTATTCAACAGTGTTTTTGCATCATCTGACAATGGAAACCGACAGTATACTTTGATGGAATTTAACGACCCAAGTATGGAATTTTTAAACTAAATCAATTACTATATATGTGCATATTTCATTTAAAGGGATGAATGGTTACTATAGTGGAGCTGACTGAAGAAAGTAAGGTGGATCATAACATACAAATAATAGACTTGATTCAGAGATGTATGCAAACCCAATTGTCTACATACATCTCCGATTGTTGGGGGTCTGTCCAAGCGCAGAACAGATCCTGCATGATTGCACATGGGAGCTGATTCAGGGCCGCTCGCAAGCGGCCCGATATTTGTGCACTGAGCATGCACCAGGTCCGGCGTGCGCGTGCACGAGCCCCACTGAGCGACTGAAGTTCAGTTGCTATGGGGCTCGCAACAAGACGGGGCGGCTGTCGATGTTGATTGACAGCTCGCCCCGTTTTGTTTGGCTGCACAAACGCAGGCGTTCCCTTAGGAATGCCTGGCGTTTGTTGGGCGGTCCAACTGACATTACTATTGATGTCTGTAGTGGACTTCCTGCTCTATTAGAGCAGGCAGTCCACTCAGCCTTGTGGCAGCTAGACCCTACCCCAGGTACTTGTCACAAGGCCGATGGTCGCGATTATCACGATGGTCTCCAGCCCGCTCGCACAAGCTGTGGGTGGTCACCTACAGCTTTGCGAGCGGCCGGAGAAATCATGATAATCTTGTTAATTACACATCTAGTAGGTATGTGTATTGTAGGAAATAACCAGGTGATGGTGTGCTGCAGGGAAGAGCAATTTCATCATTTGAGAGTTTGTCTGGAAGAAATAAGTTGGAGAGAGAGTTTATTTCAAGTACAGAGGGTTAAAGCATTTGTCAGCAATAGGAAGAATGGAAATAAAGGTGAGATGCAGATAATATGTAGTAACAAAAGTTCTGGTAGCACTGAAAGGAAAGTGAAGCTAAGAAAACTCGGTGTGGTATCATAAAGCTCAGGTAGGGAGGATTGCTACGGATTCAGCACCGACAGCTTCAGATTTGTCTTATAGGTGACACGCCTGAGGGTTGGTTTGTGTTGGAACAGGTGTGGGAGGCTGAAGAGGAGAATTGAGAGACATGAAAGAACTAAGGTGGCTTGAGCCAGGATTTCCTCATGTATTGATGTGAGGAGGTAGAGATATGGCAGTGGATGATGGGCCTGATGTCAATGACAGGAATATAATTTATTTATTAAACAGCAGGTTAGAATGGAACTAGATATATAATAATGAATGAGCAGAATCAAATTTGGACCGATGATGCTGGATTGAGAGATGGATTGATTTGAGATCAATGTTGATGAATTTAAGAACTAAATTGATGTGAGTCTGGTATTAATGAATTGATGAACTTGATTGGCTGGGATCGATGTTGATGAATTGAAGTATGTAATTGATAGAAGTTCGATGTTGATGAATTGATGAACTTGATCAGTTGGGACCGATGTTGAAAAATGTAATAACTTTATTGATATGACTTCAATGTTGATGAATTGATGAAGTAGATCGGTTGGGACTGATGTTAATGAATTGATGAACTTAATTGCAAAAAATAATATGGTAGTTGCTCAATCAGCTTAATTGCATAACACAGGTGCTTGTAAAGGGCGGGGTTTACACTGAACACAGAAAAAAAGAGATTTGCCTCCCAGCACACTGCAGCAAAAACAATACTTAAATCCTACATGATAATAGAGATTTAGAGGTATTAGTTACATACATTTGCAAATATATGAATAAGTGCCAGGCCAATCGTCAAGGCTCCGCTATTCTGGCGTCCCTAACATTAAGGGGTTCACGTCCGAGAAGCAAGGCACCCCAAAAAAATTCCAGCCAAGGGCCATCCCCAGGGCATCACACGAAAAAGGGAAAAAGGTGATAGTGAAGTGTAAAGAAAAGATGTGTAAGGATAAATCAATAAGTGTTAACGAAATAAGAAAGAATTAAAATGACATAAATAATATACAAACAAATAGAGAAGTGATAAAAAGTATTCTATGTGAATTAAGTGGTGATGCCATGAGAAAGGCCCAGTCAGAACCCCCCCGGGAGCCCCACTCCCAAACGCTCACCCCGAAATAATTATTGCTACATAATGGTAGCACCCACTCTGGGTCATATAATTACAATTGGTGTACTGCATGATAACAGTACATATATAAGCTGAGAGCTAACTTACCTTGGAGGTACCCCAAAAGCCCTCCACATGGCACTATAAGGCCATGGCCTCCTAATGCTGACTCCATCCATGCCTTTCCAAACTGCCAAAAAAATATAGTAGTTGCTCAATCAGCTTGATTGCATAACACAGGTGCTTGTAAAGGGCGGGGTTTACACTGAACACAGAAAAAAGAGATTTGAACCAATGGTGGCTGTAAGAACAATTCTCAGTGGTAAAACCAGACTGGTGAGCAAGATGGTCTAGGAGACTTGTTTACCAGATATATGAACTGGATATAATGGACTGGGACCAAACAGAAAGAAAGGACCTCATTCAGAGTCGGTCGTAAGCGGCCACTCGGTCGTACGCCTAACAATCGAGAATCAAAAAAAAAAAATCACACGGCTGGGCGATCGCAACTAAAGTGACGCCCATACATGAACAAAGCACCTCCTCTAGCTAACGAGTGATAGCAGCTAGCAATCGAGCCGATCGTTGTCAGTCGTTGTCTGTTGCTGTATGTTAATTTTTTTCTGATGGTTGCGGCCACTTGTGTTGTGTGCAAATTACATAAAAAATTAACAAAACAATGCATAGAATAAGCCATCCGCATGAAATATATTTATTCTTATTATTCTCTAATGCAAACTCAACTGAATCAATTACAAGCCAAATAGCAGTGTTATTAGCAACAACAAATGATTATTAGCTACTTGCATTGTGTGGCACAAAATAGAAACATCAAACATAACATCAGTCACATTCGATATTATCGATTGTACTCTGGTGCTTGAGAGAGCACATACCCAACCTCAAGCTGTATGATCAGCCAGGCCTCTAACCTGCTCTCAGAGTGAAGTTTTACTACTTCCGGCCATCTATGTCGGTCGTAGCAGGAAATTTATGTACGCCCCTAAAACGCCCTGAAAACGGTGAGGAACACCTGCGTTTTTAGACCACCACCCCCGTCGACACCCACAAATGGCCTTTCGAGTCAATCGACTCTCGGAAGCCACTTCCTGCTTGTAAGCAGTACGATTGACAGCATTTTGGATTGCAAGGTTTCGTAAGCACATGAGCACAACTAACCGTATGCATGCGTGGTTTGAAAACATCGGATGTGTACTACCGAGCGGCCACTTACAACTGACACTGAGGCCCTCATTCAGAGGCGGTCGGAGGATGCAAGCGGTCGCTCAGAAACTGGGCGGCCGCTTGCATCCTGACCGCCCGCCTCTGTTTCGGTCATTAGGCTGTGGGTTTACACCAACAGCTCTAACGACCGCTAGGGTGATGGTAGCGATGGTCATAGACCATCGCGACCATTGGGGCTTACGACGAGACCCTAGGGTAGGGTCTCTCTTGTCAGAGCCAGAAGCTCTCCACTGACATCACTAGTGATGTCAGTGGGGCCTCTCCCAAATGGCAGGCGTTCCCATGGGAACACCTCAGTTTGGGCTGCCACCCCCCCGGCCCGCCTTCCAAATGGGGCAAGCTGTCAATCAACATCGACAGCTCACCCCCTTTGGAAAGAGAACTGCTACGACCAGCGCTGTCGGTCGTAGTGGGTATCACGCATGCGCACGAAGGAGCCGGCTCCCTCGTGCGCATGCGCACTGGACAAACATCGAGGCGGGCGTGCGGTCGTAGACCGTACGGCCGCCTCTGAATGAAGCCCCGAATGAGGTCCAAAGTACCTGGGAGCTCAGCACAGAGCTGTAACTTTAGCAAGAAGTGACATTGTACTGGCAACAAAGACCAGTTAGGAAATGGAATTTATAGGGGAGGATCCTCAGGGATTGGATGCTGCGATCAGCTGGTCTGAGAGCAATGTTCTGAGTGGAGGAAGAGTGTCAGGTGCCAGAGTCCAACATGGCTGTGCCCATACTGTGGTTTAGGAGGGAACTCTTCCCAGCTTGTGTGCCATCATGCTGGGAAGACACATTGTGAGCAAGGGGCTGTGGAGTGCAATCTCCATGCTCAGTGACAGGACAAAGAGCGGATGGGGCAGGAGCAGCACATACAGACCTGAGCACTAGCCAAGAGCAAAGTGTAGCGTGAGCAGACCTCTGTGATATACAGGAGTGATTCACAGCATGAGCGTACCTCAGCGCTAACCTGAGCAGACACCGGAGAGGTAAGAAAGTGGTTTTCAAGGGCCGGATCATGACAGTAGGAAGGCCTCAGCATAATATGGAAAAGAACATTTTTGCAAGATGAACCATCATCAAGGCAAAGCTTGGTGGGATACATTTGCGTACACTTAAATTAAATAAGCGTGTACAAAAAGGGGAGAAACCTATACCCACTCTGGTCATTTCCACTGAGAATAAAAGAATAAAAGTTGACTTCCCTTCAAAGAAAGAGAGCAGTATTTAAGGGAGGCAGTCCTAAAAGTCATTTTATGTAATTAACTATGGCAGCGGAACAATGTCATGCGTGGTCGGGCCCCAGAGTTTGAGCTGTTTGGGCCGACAATTCGTTCGATCACTAAGTCTATACTCTATTTCCACTAGGGCTAGTTAGGTGTTATGAACAAATTTAGACACAATAAATGCAGACCTTTCACAGACTCAGACAAGCCAAACAGTCTTAAGTTAACCCGTCAGGACCAGTTTTCCATACTAAAAAACTCCTGCACTACATAGGTAAGGTGATTACACAATAAGGGAGACAGCTGTAGCCTCAGGTACCAGCACCACCCTTATCTCCATGGGGCTGAAGCCTTTAAGGAGGACTCATCCAAGGACAAAGAGCATTATGCTGATAAGTGTTTGGGCTGTTCCTGACACCCCTAGGTAGATACTTGGGGGTGTGTGATGTTGTCATACTGCTTCTCCTTAGAGTCATTTTGTGCTAACAAGTAAATAAACAGACACATACTGTAAACTATTGGTAAAAACAACTTGATTAAAGAAAGCACTCCCTGAAAGCCTAAGTCCACCACTTTATAATAATTTCTTCTTTCTTCTTATCTCTCATTCATATGCAAAGGGAAATGAAAAAAAAAGATATTTTTTGTTCATGCTCAATGAAAACCTGTTTTTTATTTACAATACACACATGATTGCAAAACATATGTAATACTTGTTATCACAAAATCTTGCATTAAAGTGGTATTTAAAAAAAAATGCAAAGACTGTTTTTAAGTGTTAAATATGCTTTTTTGGTGTGCACATGCATAAAAAATGTTAATACTTGAAACCAAAGCATTATTTGTTTATCTCTTGCACTTCTTTACATCTGGAAAGGTAAACGTAAAGGGAGTATAGACATAGGCCAAGTAAAGATATGTTTACATAATTGTTCTCTACTTAGAATGGGACACAGCTGCAGATAGGTCTGTTACCTGTTGCTCATGCTATACCCCCCTCATGGTGCTTCTGATGATGGAGAGAGTGAGTGGAGTGTTGGGTCTGAGCTTGTAACTCATAAGGCCCATACTCCCATCAATTCTTGGCAAACACATGTGGACAGTGGCATCGTGGCTATAAAGCAAGGACGTTTTTCCTATCTGAATCGAGGACACTGAGATGGGGGTGTGTACTAAGTGCCCTGGTCAGGGCTTGTTCGAAGGTCCCAGTCGGGGCTTGGGCTACCTGTTCAGGAGGGCAAGCCACTGTCCAGAGCCCACATTGGTGCGCATAGTATTTTTACTTTTGATTTTTAGCGGGGTGTGACCATGCCTCACAATTTTGGCCACACCCAACTCTTTATCTCCTAGGCCCACTGTAGATCTTGGTGGCCCTGTCTTGCACAATAATGAAACAAAAGGGTACTGTACAGTATTGCTACAAAACAGTACTTCCTGTGGACATTAAAGGATGTGATGCAGGGTTAGAAGGAAGTGAAATGAATGTCACAATACATCAAAAAATGCCTAAAATGCATCTAATTGCCCTCTAAATGTGACATGTTCGCACATATGAATGACAAATGTGCAATATTTATATTTGTTCCTAACAATTGCATACAGAAAAACAAAAGTCATAGCATATACACGTGTTTTAAATTAAAGTACATTATATCTGTATTTTCCTCACTTTTATACCAGTATTCTATTATATTAATATCAACCCAAAATGATCAGAGCAATTCATCAGGTCTATCATAGGAATTTCATAAGTTTTATTGATTATATTATGTCTTTACCTGAGTACTTCGTTACTATGGTCCGAAGTCAATTAAAAGCGAAAAGTCAGTTTCCGTGATACTTTTTCGGCGATGACGTCATTTTCACCGGTTTCAACTTATCCCCATATTCAATTTGTCCGACTTTTTGCCGGGGTGAAAAGTTTGCACATTGTAACCAGTGGAAAAGTTTCACATATGAAAACCTGGCGGAAAAAAGTGCAGAATTGGGGTTTTGGGGTGCAAACTTGCGGCAACCTCCTAAACCCTGTTTTCACCCGCCTTGGCGCTAATTGCATCAAAAAATAAAAAAAAAATACAAAAGACACCCCAAAGAAGCACTTTGAAAAAATGGGTGAAAAAAATCAAAGTGGGGGTACAAATTCAAAAAATAGGGAAATAGCCTTTGGTGGGGTCTGGAAGTATGGGGGAGGTTGTTTTTACATTGCAGGTGCTTGCTGAAGGTACATTTTTGGCGCTTCTTAATGCTTGACTTTAGCAACTTTAAAATATGCTTGCACCCATTTTCATGTACCCTAAATTTGATGAAACTACTTACTTTCCCCCCCAAAAAATGCTAAATGCTATTCTTCACCCCTGTTCCAAATACACTAAATAGCACCTATTGAGACCATTCAAAGACCCCAAATACCTTCAGCAGGGCTAATTGGGGTTACCCATAGTGAACCCCCATGTCTGAGCATCTTTTGGGGGGTGGCAGGCTGATTTCCCCAAAGACGACAGGACTTTTCGCCTGTTTGGGTTTCGCCGGGTCCCGTTTTCGCGCATTTGGAATTGAATGCGGGGATAAGCGGGGACACGCACGATACTTTTTTGCACCTGAAACCAGCGGTGACGGCGAAAAGTCTGGCAACAGACTTTTTACTTCTAATTGAATATGGGCCTATATCTTGTAATTGCGAAACCTACAATCTGAAACCTAAATTCCTATTTTGTATCTGTAAAAGAGCTACAGTTAACATTCACAAGTATGTATGTAAAGTAGGCCACACACAGACTGGTAATGTCACCAATTCAAACCATTTTGTCCAAAACCATTGCATGTGTGTGAATACACTGACATTGGAGACAATGTTACATACAGTATGTATGGTGGCGGCCATTGACTAACTGCACTAATGAAGTCATATAGGATCCGATTGTTTGGAATAAGTAATCAGTAATATCTGTCAAAGTTGCAAATTGGACCTTGAAAGTTTTAGTAGATTTTTAAAGAAGAAAATAAATCAGACAGGATTATGAGTACTTGTATATACTGTAAATGTTATACCTGTTGAACTACAACTGCCAGCAAGGCTCTTTTAATCTTTCTCTGCAGAAAAATAATTATTAACAAGAAACCATGACTTGTAGTGAAGTGGACAACTTCTGTCAAGGTTTGGAAACTTTTCGTTATTCATGGTAGTGGAGATCTCTATATAATACTTTTTTAATCTGCCATTCACCTAGCTTGCATCTATTTATTTTCAATTAGGAGTGTTTCAATGAATGTGCATTTAACAGCCCGCACTGACATTCCACTCCCTTGTTATATTATCAGAGACCGACCATTCATTTAACCCGCCCACCATAGTATTGGTTTCACTAGATACAGTAATGGGCATTTGATTGGCTGCCATCACCTTTATAGATGGCCCGCCTCCGTGATGTCATGGAGCCAACAAACGAAGCCGTGTCAGGTGAAACGCGCGTCTTACTTCCGGGTAGTCTCCGGAGTGCACGTGGAGACTACCGCTGTCGGGACAACACTGCTGCTTCACAGCCACAGCCACTATTGGCATCAGGTATTTACTTTTTATGAGGGACACCCGGGCAGCACCGTCTCATTCAATGTTCCCCCTGCACTGTGATCTCATATCAGAGGGGTGAGTTGTGTCATTTGCTGACCGGGTAATGTTTCCTTCTTTTCTCTCTATTCTTTGGGTTCAAGTGGAGTGTTAGTGGTGCTGGGGAACCTATGATTGGGAAATCTCTCTCATTATGTTTTGATACCAGGGTTATTATACCACCTAGCTTTTTCCACTGGACACTCCAATCTGTTTTTCGGGTATTTCATATTCTCTCACTGCTCCACTGGGCAGCCTGCGTTTCTCTTTCCATGGATTAGACAGGGGAGCTATTTTGGATACTTACCTGACTATATTTCATACCCTCATGGTAATGTGATAGGTCCGCTCATGCTCCATTCACTACATTATATATATGGAGTATAGCAGCAACCTACCCCTTACTAAGAAGTGAGCGGTTACTTTGCTATCTCTAGTATAATACCTGATTTATTGTATGTTTCCCTTTTTTCCTTAAACCACCACTATATCCTTATTATTTATCTACAACACTTGAATATTTATGTGTTGTGGTCTATATAATCAATCATTGGCCCTCATTCAGACCCACTCGCAAGTGGGCGTACGCACGTTCGCCGTACGTAAAAAAATATTTAAATTCAAGCACTCGCTCATTTTTTCCTACGCAGCTAAAAATCCGCCCCAAACTCAGGCGACCCCTCCTCTGACTAACGAGCGTGCCAAATAGCGAGCATACATCCCCAAAATGGCTTGAAGGGAACGCACGCACAAGTACAAACCGGAAGTGGGACTGTCAGATTCCGATTACCTGCTCGTTTTTTCGGCCTACCTCCCTCAATCGTATCATGCCAATCAATGTATCAATTAGCTTATTTTTTTATTTTTTTTCAACACAATGCAATAAACTTTAATCTTGTCCGTGTTTGTATTTGCTCGCAGAATACGTACGGCTGAAACCTTCGCTTTTATTGTTCCAAAGACATGTTAGCCCCAATTAAACAATTGTTCTATTTGTTTGTCTCCCCACAATTTTTCTGTGGTTCATTTCTTTATTTAAATTTGCTTACGCATGTCACTGCATCAAGCCAATCGTAACTCTCAAGAGATTTGTGGCCCTGTCGAACACATGACTCATACACTAACCAATAGAATTTGTCCTGTTAATTTCCCAAATACATTAGCCAATCAAATTTTTTTGTGGTGCTTTATTAAAAATATTTTGTAAAAAAAACACCATTGCCATCAAGAGATCCGCCGCATTCACCAGGCGCGAACTGCTGGTGCTGACAGAGGTGATGGACAGGAGGATCACCAGTCAGCCTCCACCCATCTCCAACAGGTGCAAGCGTTCCGCATATGCGGAGGTACGTCGACGCCTGCGCTCCTTCGGCTCACGCCGACATATTTGCCAGCTGGAGCACAGGTGGTCGGACCTGCACCGGCGGACGCCCCGCTTGCTGGCATGCTTTCGCATGCAGATTGCGGAAAGTAAGTGCTCTGGACTGTGGTTTTCAAGTTTATCTTGAGGGCCCTAACTGCATGTGCATGTTTTCATGACTGTCCAATATTTTTTTTTTTTTTTTTGGTTTCCTGTTGAAACTAACAACAATTTTTTGGTCATTTTTTAGGGGCACAGCAAACACTACGGCGGCATCGCCACACAAGACGCCGGTCCCGGCCCCTCTCTCCAACCCCCAATTCCTCTATTCCCCCCTCCTCCCCAGACCCTGTGGCTGAAATTTCTGCCCTACTTCCCCTCCAGCCCAATTCCCCCTCTCCTCCATCCGTCCCTCCTCCAAATACCCCCTCCCAGGATGGCGAAAACACCTTGCCCCTCGGGTTGGGGAATGTAGCCACCTCCGAGGTGGTCCAGGGAGTGGCTTCTGGCTCTCTCGTTTTGGAGAACGGTATGTTTTTAAAGTTTATTTTGGACACCACAAACTGTTTGTATGTAATCATGTGTCGTCCCCATTTTTTTTTTATTTTTTTCGCCTTAGGGTATTTTTGGGGTTGTCTTTACCTGATCCTGCTGATGTCACCATACACATATCACACCTGTGTGCCTTTTTTTAGGGCCCTTGTATTTTTTGCATACGACATTTTGGGGTTCTGGGTTTTATCCGTGTAATGTATTTTTGGCCCACAAGCTTGTAAGTTTGTGTTTGCTTGTTTTTTGTTTTTTTACAATGTTGCTTCATTATCGATTTATTAATCCCCAAACTTTTCTCACCCACAGAGGAACAGAGGCGTCGGGAACAGATTGAGAATTGTGTGGGCCGTATGCGGGAGCAGGTCACCGGGCTAATGCAGGCCCATGACCATCTGTTGGTCCTCCTTCGGAATTAATTAATTTTTTTTTTTTTAAATTGTTTCTTAATAAATCTGTTTAAAATCAAGCTCTGTCTCATGCGTTTGGAGTAAATCCAAGATTCTTTACACTGACATAAGTAGACTCTTCAAGCAAGGTTTGCCCCAGAAACTCACTAAAGATTGTGTGTTGTATTTTGAATGCAAACAGGCACAAGAAACACCTCCCAGTACCAATGTCATTTTCCTTTTTTGTGGTGGTCAACATGATAGTTTACACCATTTTTCAGGTTCCTATTTGGTGGCCAAACTGCTTAGGACAATCTTACGAAGGCAACGGATTGTACACGATTCCTTGTTGTGTTGGTTAGTACCCCGAAAACATATTACATTTTAGCTCCACTTGCTTCATTACTGGGTTACCCCTTAGGTAAAATTAACGTTTGGGAGTTTGTTTACACTTGCTTCTAACGTGCCCTAAAAGGAAACAAATTACACTCTCCAAATATTTATTCACAACAGAAATCAAAATACAAAGTGGTCACTCACAAACAAAACACACAGTGATAATCAGAAAAACTCCACATACCAAAAACACTAAACAAACACACAACAAATCAAGAACTGGTTGACGAAGGTCCATGCCCACATGATTTCACAAATATGGCATTGCAATATTGGTGTCCGAATATATTCCCGAAGTTTCCACAGAAAGGTTTTTGAAGGGTAGCAGGAAGTAGTCATCGTGGGAGTGCCAAAGATTATGCAAACAAACAGAAGATGGTGCAAGAATTAATATAAAAAAAGATGAACGTTAAAAAACCGTAACACATTGGGTATACACACTGTTGTTTGATCAATAATTACCTAAAATATCGGGCCACCACATCATCGCGTATGGCCCCCCCACATACTGACCTCCGACCAACCTCGGGGGGGCCATCCTCAGGTAAGGCATCCTCTGGCTGCATTGGAACACCACTCCTTATGGCGATGTTGTGAAAGATCCCACACAGGACCACAATTTTCGAAACCATATCCGGCAAATACATGAGCTCGCCACCAGAGCGGTGGAGGCATCTGAATCGGCCTTTTAAAAGGCCGATACAGCGCTCCACCACTTGCCTGGTGGCTGTAAGTGCGGTATTAAACTCACTTTGTGGACCTGGTGTGGGAGCCAAGTAAGGAGTGAGCAGCCAGGGCATGCAAGGGTATCCACTGTCTCCTGTGAAAAAGAATAGACAACATCAGGATCACTGTGTATCAAGCTTAACATTGTTATGTACTAAAGGTCTACACTTACCCAGAAGCCACGCATCACCAGCTTGTAGGTTGTTTAATTTGTGCCATATCCCTGATTGCCGGATGACGAAGGAGTCATGTGCACTTCCTGGTAATTTTGCATTCAGGGACAGGATCTGGAGGGAGGCATCACATACCACCATTACATTCAGGGAGTGATAGTGTTTCCTGTTTCAAAATATGGCCTCCAGCCATGCTGGAGGCTGAAGTGGTATGTGAGTACCATCCACAACCCCTATGATGTGTGGGAAGCCAGCTATTTGGTAAAAATTGGCCTTGGCCACACTAAGGGCACCCATATCCAAAGGCATTTGAATAAAATGATGGAGGTGCTTGAAAAGTGCCTCCATCACTGCCCTCAGGATCCGGGAAAAGGAGGATTGTGAGATGCCTGCCACTATTGCCACCGTTGTTTGAAACGATCCTGAGGCACAGAAATGTAACACCGCCATAAATTGCGTAAGTGGTGGTATTGCTGTAGGACTGTCAATTTGCCACTCCAGATCACTCTCTATTAATGAGAGAGTGTCTATGATGATTTTGGGAGGAAGACGGTAGCGTCTTAAAACCTCATCATCGGGCATTCCAAAAAGGGTGACACGTGTTCGAAATATCTGGGGCCTTGCATGCCTACGATGCCTACGCCTGGGACGAGATTGAGGTTGGTCGGCTTCCGGGAGCATGGCCAGAACAATCCACCCTAGATCAACCTGAAATGGCAAGATTGTAATGTAAGGCTTTGGACCCACCCCAAAAGAAAATTCAAAACAACTTAGCTTGATGATACCATCCATTGCTGCTTACATGCTGGGGTATTGTCATGATACGTCCAAACTGAAATTAATCACAAAAATTATTTGAAAAATTTCACTCTGTGCATTTTTGTTTCAAAATTTTGTGATAGACCAAACTTAAAATATGCGAAACACACATTTGGCAAAAGAGCAAAACGACATTGCACACAGTACATCAAAATGGGTTGAAATGTTTGCCCAAAAAGCGAAAGGGCAACCTCAAAAAAATTAAAATTATTAATAAGCATTTAAAAATGCGCAAATTAGTTCGCAAATACAAATCACAATAGTAAGTAGGAAAAATGCGCTAATTAGTTCGCAAATACAAGTCACAATAGTAAGTAGTAAAAATGCGCAAATTAGTTCGCAAATACAAGTCACAATAGTAAGTAGTAAAAATACGCTAATTAGTTCGCAAATACAAGTCACTATACAAACTGTGAAAAATGCGCTAATTAGTTCACAAATACAAGATAAAAAATGGACTTACCAAGAGAAAATATATAAGAGTCCAAATCAAAAGGTCTTTGGGTCCGAAATTAATCAAAAGCTAAAATATATGAAATTATTGATCCAACATTTACAAAAATGAAGAAACACAATGAAAGAACAATTGATCAAAAGTTAGACTTCACAAAACTTACCAAATCAAGAAACGAGGTGTAAAAAAAATAAAAAACCAAAAAAGAGAACGGAAAATAAAAACGCAAATCTACCAAACAAAATAATCTCCAACCGCCAACTCCTTTACACACAAACAATAAACTCCAGCCAAGGTATCCTCCAACAATCCAAAAACGCCACCTCGACTCGAGACACACCAAGCCATAAATAGTGTTTCGTTTCCCGCACAAATTAAGGAGGGATCATAGGAACGCACAATCAATGATGCGGCCGCAAAATAAGGACGCATGTATAAATACTTCACGAAAACACATTAAAATTCTGGGGTATTTCTTGATTGGACCTCAGACATGGCGACAGACCAGGGAAACAATGCCCAAGAGTCAGGCGGTAAGTCTTTCATGCATTTTGTATCAATGATTTATTTGAAACATAAGATTGGGCAAGTTGTGATTTTGAGAAATCTGAATATTTACACAAATAGGTGAGGAGGATGACATGGAAGAGGCTGCCGGGCCCAGTATTCCGGCCAAAGCTGCCCCAAAAAAAAGGCAGCCACATTTCACAAGAAAGGAGATGGAGGTTTTGATACAGAAGTGTGTGGACATCCTGCCACAGGCAGACAGGAATATGAGTCTAAGCCAGAAGGGGAGAATGTGGGAAGAGGTAGCCGTTGCTGTCAATAGGGTGGGTGATTATGTCCGTCTAGCCCGGGATGTCAAACGGCGGTAAGTAAACACTTCCCCCCCCTAAAAACAAACACCATTTTAAACAAAAGGATAATGGCTTCCATTTTTTCCCACAGATGGGGCGACTTCAAATATCGCCTAAAGCAAAAACTCGCGGACAGGGCTAGGCATGCAAGGGGGACAGGTGGGGGTCCCACCCCTGTGTCATTGGAGTTGACCGATTTAGAAGAGCTGGCACAGGGGTGTGTGCAGCCTGTGGAGGTGTTTGGCATGTCCAACATGGATATGGACATGCCAGACTTTGCGGCTCCTCATGTTGTCCCAGGTAAATCTTTGGATGTTATCAACTATGAAATGTTATTGTGCCAATATGTAGATTCTAATGTGAGGCTTTTCTCTTTTTTCCTAACAGAGACACAGGCGGATGAGTCTGTTCCAGAGGGGAGCCTTGGCCGCCAAATTTCTGCTGGCTCGGCAGGGGAGGAACCAGTACATCCGGCTGAGGACCCTGCAGAAGCCAGTCCAGGGCAATCCCCCTCGCAGGCAGTGTCCCTCCTCACAGAACTCAATTTCAAATCGGATTTCCATACGGAGATTCTGCAGAGGATGGACACCAGTCTGCTACGGGTGGCTGAGG
Source organism: Taudactylus pleione (assembly GCA_031769625.1). Lineage (NCBI taxonomy): Eukaryota > Metazoa > Chordata > Amphibia > Anura > Myobatrachidae > Taudactylus > Taudactylus pleione. Next base: position 1,119,861 of record JAUIMM010000031.1, read on the forward strand.
CCCTGGAGCAAAATGCTGCGGCCAACGTGACCATTGGTCAGGCCCTAGCAGAAAATACCAGGGCCAACATCCGCATCGCCAATGCCCTGGAGCAGCTCATTCGCCAGCACATGGTGGAGCCGACCTCCCTTCCTGACGGAACATCAGGATCCTCCACCTCTGGCACAACATCAGCCAATCCTCCAAATGTGCCTAGCCCTGTGCCTAGTCCAGAGGCCACAACATCTGCCTCTGGACAGGCGAGCCCGATGACATCCCGGACCCGGTCTGGCGCCCTCCCTCCCCCATCCAAATGGGTGAAAAAACGATGACAGCAATGGTGACTTTTCCCACAATCCTTCTGTGCTTGGCTCATATTCCTTTCTGCTCAAAACTTCCCTCTCCTTTCTTGTGAAATGTTTTTAAATTTTTTTTGTATGTTTATGTCAACAGTTATGTTGGGCCAATTTGTTTGATTTTGGGACATATCTTTGGCAAAAAAAGATGATCCCAAATTTTTAATTTTTTTTCATTTTGTTTGAGCAATAAATTGAAACAAAAAATCTGACATTGGATTGTGAAATTATTGTACAAATGGGTTAAATTTAATCCTGGACCAAAAGGCAAAAACTGGGAAAAAAAAAAAAAAAAAATTTTTAAAAATGGGCTCTTTAAGGAACGTTTAAAAAATCATATAACGAGGCAAATTCAAGAGGCAAAAATAAAATGGTGCGAAAATTAAAACATGATGACATTATTGTTACAAAAGGCCCTAACCACCAAATTGAGGGCAAAATAAACCCTCACAAATGTACGCAAATTGATTGTGTCATCCTGACATTAGCAGCTCTGATTTCCACCTGCGTACGGTTTTTTGCTATCCCAAAAAACTGATTTCAAAACACATACCAAGCCGGTTTTCAATCCAACACTAATTGCTTTTCAGCCCTCCCGCGATTAATCGCAACAACATCGTGGAGTCCCGGGACGGAGGAGAAGGCCATCGCCAATGTGGTCGAGTAATCCAGACCCTAAGCTGTGCGAGCATTTTGAAGGGAAAGAGGATCATCCAGTGACGTATGAGTCGGTCCGAACACATTTTACGCTCGCATTTGCTAATGTATGTACGCCCCAAAAACGCCTCGCCACGCCTGCGTTTTTCCATCTCCACCCCCGTCAACACCAAAAAACGCCCTGTTCTGTCAATCACATTTGACATGTCACTTCCTGTACGCTATTTGACGAACGAGACCAAAAAAGCTTGCAATCTGCCGTACGCACATGCGCACTGTTACACCGACGCATGCGCGGTTATTCAACATCGGAATGCAACGAGCGTACTGCTGTTTGCGAGTGGCTCTGAATGAGGGCCATTGTGCGTATGACTCATTTAACCTGGATATGGATGATGTATTATGCCGCAATCCTTGTTATGTTTTCTGAGCAATTGATTTAGGGAAATACAGAGAGTATTTGGTGAGTGGACATATTCTACCACAATACCTAGATGCAGCAGCGTTTGTTTCAATATCTGATATATATCAATCTAAAAACCTACTTCTTGCATTGTCATTAGATTTTTCACCCAGGCTACTTTCAGATCTTATTATGGGTATGTTATGAGTATGTTATAATGTATCATGTTTTTGCAACCATTAGATAACATATTTAATGTCGTAAAGACCCATTTTTTACCCTTATATGAGACTTCTATATTTTTTTCATTGGTTGATCTTATTTTCTAATAGAATATACTTTATTCTCATACTCAATTACTAGCAGGAAACCATCGGAGAGTTATATAACTTTCCGATACTTTTGGTTTATTCTCAAATACCCTGTAATAAATTATATATGTTGTTTGTCCTCCATTTTTGTCTGTCCTGATTGTTATTTTATTTGTATTTCCTAATAAACGTTAAGTTTTATCTCATTATAGCAGAGAATTGTGAACCTACTACATAGAGTACTTTCTTTTTCCCTTTTTTACCATATGTGCTTGTGAAAGCTCTGAAGAGTGAATAAAATATAATTAAAACGTATAGATTAACACTCATTAATTTGACATAGTGATTATAATAATATCTGCTGCAACTGATCAGAATTATTATCATTTTTGTTTTTGTCAGGTGTTGGACCCCTCCGTGTCACTTGCTCTGCCATCAACTTTGTCTCTTATATTAATCTCCTTTATACCTTTGATGGCGGTGACTGTCCTGAATATGCAATGGCTGGATTGCTTCAAGCTCTGGAAATTAGCCCATCAGGTTCATTAATTGTTTTAGCCACAGATGCCTCAGCAAAGGATTATTATGACACTTATACAGTCAATCGCATATTTTCTCTTCTAGATTCTAAGCAAGCAAAGGTAAGATATTTTCAGATTTATAAGGTCTATGGCCCTCATTCAGAGCCGCTCGCAATTAGCGCTCGCTCATACAGAAAAAGGGGGTGGCTATTCAAATGAACCGTACGCTCCTTGCGGTCTGTTGCCGCCTCTATGTCTGAATGAGCAAACAAAACATGCGCTCGTTCATTTGATAAAAACGCCCCCTGGCCGCTCGCATCATACGTCATGTCCGCTATTTATTAGATTAATCGAATACATCGAACAGCATATGAACTGCTCGCTATTCTTGTGGTTGCTTTTTCCTACCACAATTTTGCAAGCAGTTCTGGCTATAAAACAACCCAGTGACATGGTCAATGAGGCTGCTGTATTAATTATGCACACCCATAAAATGCCCGCTTTGACCTTTAAGCACGCCTGCGTTCTGATCTCCACTCCCCATTTTCAAGCACCTTCCCCTGTCACCACCCACATACGCCTCCTCCTGTCACTCAAAATAGCAGGCACTCGCTATATAGTGAACAAATGATTTTTGGCCGCACTGACTGGTTCGCGCATGCATATTATAAACCGTATGCATGCGCAGATGTGCGAACATCGCTCGGAACGAGCGTACTGCCGCTTACGAGCGGCTCTGAATGAGGTCCTATGTACAGTAGATTAGGTAGTAAAATGGGAGTAAAATGCTTAAAAAAGTATATGCAAAAATAGCTTATTTCAGCCCATATGCAGATCCGTATACATATTGTGCTGTGTCTAGCTACGATGGGCAACATATACACCAATAGCAGGCATATATGAGTGTTACTGCAGTTTTGCCAGAGTCACATCTTCATACTGTACCCGGCCTGTGTTTGCTCACACCATTTCCAAAATGCCTGGGTGTTGATTCACCAACCTTCATCTCCGACTTCTCTGTTTTAATACTGTCCAACTGATTCAGCAGTGTGCCGAATGGGTCCTGCATAATCCCTCAAAGTCCTTTATGTGCATCTGCCTGATTGACAGGCAGAGGCATTTAAGGCGTGGTGTGAGGGTGGGGGCAGTTGTCGTTCCTGGAAATGGGGGCATGTCTGTCCTGTTTTCTGGGAGTGGCAAGCCCAGGATTTGCGTCAATGAACATAGTGTCCTGGGCTTGCAAGCCGGCCAGCCTGAGTAAAATAAGGGTTACTCAGCTGGCTGGCATCCACCATCATGACCATCGACCACCAATGGTCACAATGGTGATCCCAGCCTGCGACTACCATCGCACTGCTGGGATTGCAAATGCAACATGGGGTATCATACACCTCCTGTTCCATTTACATTATTGCAAGTACGTAATTTCAAAGCTGCCTGAAATGGTAGCACAAGGCATAGTTATCACCACCACATAAATCATCAGGCTACTTAGATGGACTGAACATAAAATATATATATTTGAATAAAAATTCTGAACAAGATAACTGAAATAAATATGCAATAAACTTTGCCTAATGCTTTTTTTCCCAAAAACATAGGCTAAACTATACATTAAAGCTAAAGAATATATATAATTAAAACTAACAGAATTTGATAAAACAGATGTCCTTTGCTTACAAACTATTTAATTAATTTAATAACCAAATGTTTTGCTATAAATATGTTCCTCTTATTAGAACAACCACTGCTGTGCTGTTTTTTCTTTCTTTCTTTGGTTTTATTTTAAATTTCAGCAACACTTTATTGGCTTTCTCGTCCTGCTGTTTTTTGTAAGATAATGATCAGGCTCATTTGCTCAAAGGTGCATAATATTTTTCGCAGAAGTTGGTACATTTCTATCAACTCTGACTCCACCAAAATTGTCTCCAATTCTGACTCCGTAAGGGCTAAATAACATTTGAAGGCACTGTTCCAAACTGTAAAAACCTTTGTTTTAATGATCATTGGTCTTAATAAAATGGCCATTGCTTTTTTGCTTTAGTGTATCTTCTTTATATATGTTTTGGATTTAGTGGTCTAGAGTTTTTCTGATGCAAAAAAATATAAATTAAGAAAGTAAATGATGTGCTCCCCTGTAGTTTCCATATGTGAAGCTCTAGGTGAGTAATTATAACCCTAGTTGCAATGGAATCAGTATGATTTACCGCCGGCCGCATGGTCGGTGGTTCAAATCCCGACAGTGGAAGCCCGGCAGGGGTGAATATCCCGAAGCTACAAAAGCTAAGTATTAACTAATCTTTTTTTACACACTAACCCTCCTTTAGGGGTGCCTAATCCTAACCTACCCCCAAGTGCCTAACCCTAACCCCCCTCTAAGTGCCTAAACCTAACCCCCCTTCCCCACAGCCTAACCCTAAGTATCCCGAGGGGGTGCCTAACCCTAGCCTCCACCCGGGGGTGCCTAACCCTAACCCCCCTTCCCCTAGCCTAACCCTAACCTTCCAGGGAGCACCTAACCCTAACCCCCCGGGAGCCCCTAACCGAACCCTCCCCCTCCCGTGGTGGTCCGTGCCTGGTGCCAGGCTTACCTTCGATCGGTAAGCCAGGTGTCGGGCTCCCGGCATAGGTCTAATGACAGGTGTCAGGATTTCAACGCCTGTCATTTGTACCTTACCGGGATTAGACAGTCGGGAAGCCAGTTGTCTGCAATTCGACCGTCAGCTTCCTGACTGCATCCCATTGTAATACCTTGTTTATTTTAATTGGTTGTGAGAGAAGATTGCTTGACCCTCACTAGGCCATCAGATTCACTGGGAGGTATACACAGAGCTTTTGGGCTCCATTTAGATTAGTGTGATGAGCTACACTGGGCCAGGGACATTTTGTGAGCAAATAAACATTGTCAGGACATAAAATACTATATGGCTAGTAATAATAATTATAACTTTTATTTTTATAACACTTGATTTGAGGTACACAGAAGGAGATTGATGTGGTGCACACACTACACAGAGACCTACATGAGATACAAAGTGTACACAGCACAAATATTGGTGTTAGGTGACAGAGACATTCAAGTAGACATTCAGGCATGAGGATGCTGTTATAAAACTGGAACTTATTATACTGCACAGCAGTTGTTGGTGTCGCCCCCTTTTAGAGTGGTGATTACTTATATCCCATGTATTTATCTGTGCATAAAATTAACTATGGCTGAATTTAAATATTTATTATTAGAAATTGTGGCCTGTAGGGTCTGAGAGGGCCCACTACACAGAACTAAAAGCATCAACCAGCTTGCTAGATCTACCTTGAAGCCCCATGTGCCAGATTTAAGCAGTAGTGAGGGGGTTAATCTAGGAGCATCCATCATGCAGTTAGCAGTGGGGTGATGTAAAGGTTCCCATTGCAAGCCATGAGGAGCTATAAATAGCACTGAGGCAAGCTGAGTGACAGTTAGTGGTGAGGAGACTGACTGGACATGCAGACACCTGTTGGCTCCCCTACATCTGGTGAGGGTAAAGGGGGAGCAGTTCCTAAGTTAATGGCCTGAGTAAGGGGACAGGCTCCAGCATTGATGAAACCTGCAGATGCAATAGAGATATGTTGAGAAACATCCGCAGGAGGTGGACATCACTGTGTAAGGGGAGAGGATCAGCTTACAGCCCCCAATAGCTGTTTGTGGGTATATTTGTGGGAGCAATTGGAGAAAATGTGCTGACTGTAAGATTGTTTTTTGATTGTTCATAATTAATAGAGTACGGTTTACTCCTATTGAGATTACATTTCAAGGTATATTTTATTGCTCATACCTTATACTTCAAGTCTCAAGTAAACCTACTTTGCATACACATTACACCAGTCTCTTCAATTTATATTATTGATTTATTCCATTCTATTTTCACCCACCACACCAAGGGGTTTACGGAGCGTGCTACTACCATTGTTTCATTGTCTATATCAGGAAGTCAGACACCCCTCCTTGCTAGCACAGCCCCCCCCCACACATTAGGCTACAGCTCAGTGCGCAATTTTACCCTGAATCTTTATATTTGTTATAAGTATCTATTTCATCCATTGCTGCAAGAGTTATCTTATACTACTGTAGATGGGTCCTTTGACCAACAAAGAAAATAGGGAGCATAAAGCAACCACCCTTTTCTCACAGCTTAACAACAAAGACCAACACATGAACAATACCAATGATTTATTTTCAAAATTTACCAAACTAGAAAAAACTGTAGCACAAAAAAAATAAACTGTGGTGGGATATACAAACCCTTGAATGGTACCAACATGACCTTTTGATACCAAAAGGCCTAAAAATAAATAAAACACCTTCTAGCTACATCAATAACATCAAATTCACAGACACATGGAACACTATAACAAAAGAGTGCTCACTGAGATTAAAGCAACTACTCATTAAGACACACACAGAGCGTTTAGCAAGTCTCAACGAGGCGATAGAACAATTTAATACACTCTTAGCACCACACGAAAAAGAAAAAGAATTCCACACATTACTGAAACTAACCCTGCACAAATTAAATAGAGAAGATAAGATCATTTCAATAAAAATTAAAAAAATCCTTAGAGATAAATACGGACCCCCAAAAAAGAATCCAAGTTTAGATCTGGAATTACACCACATGAACACAATAAAGGTACCTCTAACAACAGAACCAAAAACAAAAAATATAGGCAACAAGTCTAAACCCATGACACATCAAACAAAAGGTACTCAAATCTACAAGAGACTAAATCTAACATATCAGGAATACCAAACACAAATTCACGCAAAGGATAAACACCAAAATAACAGACATAACAGTACAATTAACAAAATAGCTACAGTCTCATCAGTTTCTGACGCCAGCGTAGTAAGTCAAGACTCTTTCTCACTCTATTACATAGAAGATAACACCAATCATCAACTAGCAAGACAATTGTTAGAAACAGGCTGGCTAGAGATAGCACCAGAACTCTTGGACTTAACTACACATGAGACCAGTATCCCCAACATATTGAAAGACATCACAGACCCGAAAGACCAAGAGGACATTGTCTCAATCACACCAACATTAAGTCAACGACAACAGCCATGTGTAGGCCATTTTTTAGGACAGACAGAGCTACCAACCAATCCCCCATCCAAACAAATATAAAGACAATTAGAAGAGGATGTAGGGGAGGAGAGGGTGAAAAAAAGGCTAGATCAGGGAACAGATTAAATAAAGGCAAGGGCATTTTCAACTTAATCAGCTTCACATTGACAAAAGACCACATTTCTATTCTAGACAAGGGTCTTAAATTTGCCCCAACTAAATATCCAGATAAGTTTAACACCTACTTGGACATTCATAAATTTGCCAGGAAACTTACTCTTAAATGGTTCTTCCAGCAACAACCACTACCTCAGCATCATCCGAGCCAAGACAGCTTCATACACACCGAACACAAACCCCCATCAAGATTCAACCCAGTACAGGCAACAGGCAATCACATCTCCACATTCACCAGTATGCTGGTGAAAGATTTCGGGAAACTTATGGACAACACACCAAAACAGAGACAAAATAACATAACCAGAGCAGACCAAACAGCCCTAGAGGATCTAAAAGCAAACACAAATATAGTCATAAAACCAGCAGATAAGGGGGGGTATAGTTATCCTAGACAAAAGTAACTACATTAGAGAATCATAGAGAATACTACAAAAAAAACACCACATATCAACCACTAAAAAAGGACCTAACAAATGATTATCAACATGAATTACACAAACTACTCCAAGAAGGTCTACAAAAAGGCATCCTCACTACTAAAGAATATGACTTCCTGAATACCACACACCTCATTATCCCAGTTTTTTATCACCTTCCAAAAGTCCACAAGGACCACATAAACCCACCAGGTCGACCCATCGTATCAGGGATTAATTTGCTTACGTCAAACCTCTCCCAGTACTAGGACACTTTATACAACCATATGTAAAAGAACAAAGATTTTACCTCCAAGACACCACTAGTATACTCAACAAGTTGACAGAAATAGTTTGGGACCAGGACCTCTGGCTCGCTACAAGTGATGTGACATCCCTATATTCTGTGATTAGACACAGTCAAGATTTAACTAGCACCAAATACTACCTAGACCATGACCATAAGATGACTACCACACAATCTGACTTTATTTTCAAAAGTTTCAGTTTTTATCCTGTCACACAATTACCTATGGTTCGAGGATCAGTTCTACTTACAGACCAACGGCACAGCTATGGGGACGAGGTTTGTGCCAAGCTATGCGAGCCTCTTCATGAGCTTCTGGGAGGACAATTACATCTGGTCCCACCATGGCTTTGGCACAAACCTCATCCTCTGGGCACACTATATAGATTACCTAATTTTATGGAGAGGTGATGAAGAATTCCTCAAAACTTTCATAAAATACATCAATGATAATGAACACAATTTATCAGTCATAACAAATTATAACAAGACAAATGTAGAATTCCTTGATCTCAATATTTTCATTGAGAATAATCAGATTCAGACCAATACATATCGGAAAAAAAAAAGACGTTAATTGGTTTATCCTAGCAACCAGCAGCCACCATCCCAGCTGGCTGAATGGGAATCCCACAGGACAATTCAAAAGAGTGAGGCATTAATGTTCAAAACTAAGTGATTATGTAGTGCAGGGTGACAAACTTCAATCACAACTGTTAGTAAAAAAGTACAAAACAAACAAAGTACAATCAGCATTCCATAAAGTAAAATCATCAAACAGAAGTCCTTTATTGAAGTATAGAACAAAAGTGTGAGGTTCTGAATTTGTTGTGGACCCTTGGTGGTGATAGGAGCAGACACAGAAGCAGACTTAAATGAAAAAGTGGAGTTTTTAATAAGTGACTTAGAAGACATGAGAATGGCAAATAAAAAGTCCAGGTATAGCACTAAAGTGCACTTGATAACTGTAGTGGGGATTAATGGGAAATGTCCAGATAGTGACAGGCAGGAACAGTCCAGTAAAAATATGGGGAGCTGTAACAGAGTGCAGATATGATGAGCTGTAACTGAATGCAGGAATTATGAGCTGTAACAAATGCAGGAATGATGAGCTGAAACAGATGCAGGTTGTGGTAATTAAGTCCAGCTGGGAGTGAAGTGAGGCAGGGTGCAGGGAACAGCAGGTTCAGGTACTCAGGCAGGTGAAAGGTATGTGGAGGGTGCAGGGTAAATCCAGCAGGTTGGAGCAGGCAAGGTTCAGGCTAGTAGCATAACAGACAGGCAGGTATGGCACAGGTACTCTCTCTCAGCTGCAGCTGAGAAACACGTTGCACTGGCAAAGGAAGTAAGGCTCTAGACCTTCCTAAATATTCAGTGCTGCACTGTGACTGGCTGGAATGAGCACATGACCAACAGCTGGAATCACATGGCCGCAGGCATAATGGCAGTGCCCATGCCAACGGAACGGAAAAACCGCCAGACTTCACCAGGCCTAGTGACAATGTGCCCGCACAGAACCATGCACAGCCAATGCCCCTAGCCAAACACCAGCACCGCTGCCAGAGACCCCCCGCCATAATGACCTCACAGGTAATACCCGGTGACTGCCATGCTGAGAAACCCTGGCCGTGACAGTACCCCCCCCTTATAGGTGGCCTCAGGACACTCACCAGGCTTCTCCGGATGGGCAGCATGGAACCTCCTGATGAGTGCAGGAGCATGGACATCTCGGGCATCGGTCCAACAACATTCCTCTGGGCCGTAGCCCCTCCAGTCCAGTAGGTACTGGACTGGAGGACTACATTCTACATCAGTTCTTGCTCCCCAATGGTGCTAGACTGGAGGACTACATTCTACATCAGTTCTTGCTCACCAATGGCATAATTTCTTTCGGCAGGAGAATACTTCTTGGAGAAGAACCCACAGGGATGAACTCGATTATTGTCATAACGCTGGGAAAGAACTGCACCCACGGCCTCTGAAGATGCATCCACTTCCACTACAAATGGCCTATCCAAATCAGATTGTCGTAAGAGTGGAGCTGAAATAAACGCCTGTTTTAAAAGTTGGAAGGCAGTCTCTGCCTCAGGTGGCCATAGGGCAGGGTTAGCGTCTTTTCAGGTTAACGCGGTAATGGGAGCCAATAATGAAGAAAATCCTTTAATAAAACGTCTATAGTAGTTGGCAAACCCAAGCAATCTCTGGATGGCTTTCAAAGTTTGAGGATGGGACCAATCTTAAATCGCCTGCACCTTCATGATGTCCATTTCTAGACTGGAGCCAGAGATGACGTAACCAAGGAATGGCACACTGGGAACCCCAAAGACACATTTCTCCAGTTTGCAGTAAAGATGGTTCTTTCTCAGATGGAACAATACTTCCTTCACATGTTCATGATGTTTTGTTACAGAAGACGAAAAAATCAATTTATCGTCCAGGTAAACTACAACCGAGACATACAACAGGTCCCGAAAAATCTCATTAACAAAGCCCTGAAACATGGCAGGGGCATTGCACAACCCAAAGGGCATCACAAGGTATTCAAAGTGTCCATCTCTAGTATTAAAGGTGGTTTTCCATTCATCGCCAGCACGAATGCGGATAACAGCTGACTAACATTGAATATACATCAGCAGTATTTGTTTTTACTACATTACTTATATCCCTCCTCTACAACTCTTATACATACTCTACACCCCATAATATATTAAGAGGAGATCAGCTCCTTATCATCAAACACAACTTTAGTGAAAGTCTCACACAGCATTCTATACACTGTTGTACATGTATAGTGTGCTATTTAGAGACTCACCTCTTACTTATAAGGCACAGCTAGTATGTTAATGTTACTATATGCACTCAATCAGCAATACAATTATACCGATGATTGACAGGATCCCTATCCAACCAAAAGGCATTAGCAACTGTCAACAAATCACGCTGATCAACCAATGAATTAATCAGGAAAGAGGCGGGATATGCCTGGCTATTTACTACCCCAGGACACAGTTCAACCCTTATGCTACATTGCTTTGAAGAAGACCCCAAGAGGGTTGAAACGCGTTGCTCCACCTTCACCCACTCATAGCGTTACACTATCACACTGCTTCCAGCTCTTCCCCAGGGCAGGCTCTTATCGGAGCCCATCTCCTGGCAAGAAGATTTTAGTAAATTTGCATGAAAATATTAATTAACACATTGAGAATTTGGCCAAAAAATATTTATCACATCTACATTATAAATGTGGATTGTGATAAATAAGTCACCTAGTAACATACCTGACATCCTTAGGTTCAGTTTTGTGGTGCTGAACGTGAAGTGTGGATGTGTATGGGGGAGGAGGGTAGATGTGTATGGGAGAGGAGGTGTAGGGTGGTGAAGAAGGTGGATTTGTAGTGGGGAGAAGGGTAAAAGTGTATTGGTGAGGAGGGAGCATGTGTGGGGTGGAGGAAGGGGATTTGTAGGGGGGAGGTGGAAAATGTGTTAGGGAGGATGGCAGGGAAATGTAGTGAGGGAATAGATGTTACAGGGAAGAGATAGGATTGAAGGGAAAGGGGGAGGTAAGAAGGGGATAATAGAGGAGCAAGGAAAAGGTGGGACATTGACAGAAGGATGGAGAGGAGAGTGGGTGGAGGAGAAAGACAAGGGGGCAGATGGGACAAGAGTAGCGGATTGATCCTCCTCCGTAGATGTACCCTGACGTCATCAGTTACTGTCCAATGTCATTCCATACTATCCACGTGGACATAGAGGGGGAATATAATCCTATGGTGAGCGAAGTGAGCCTGCGAGGGGACAAGTATATACAGTATACACATCTATACATACTTGCCTACTTTTAAAAATTAGTGTCAGGAAGATTATAGTTGGTGGTAGTATGTGCCATCAAGGGGGTGTGCCATGCTATGCCCAAAGGGCATGTCTGCCGCACTGGGATCGGGCTCCGGGGAAGGACCCTGCTGAGACTGATCTGCAGTCGCCAGTACCTCCTGGGAGAGCAGGAGGACCCCATCGGCTGTCGGCTGCCTAGAGGAGTGCCTGCAGACCAGAAGACTTCCACTAAGAAGCCTGCTGCCAGGACCAGAGGAAAGAGCCACCGTCGCAACGGATTTCACGCTGATGCTGACCAGAGGGACACCCGTAAAGAAGAAGACCTGCCGAGGAGACCGGAGGGAGAGCCTGACAGCTGCAGGCAGAAGAAAGGCCAGCCCCTGAAGAGGACCACTGGGAGGGGGATGCTTTTGGGGCCACTGTGCATGGGGAACAAAGAGACCACCATTGCAGTGTCTGCTGCATCTGTAACAGCCTCCGTCACCGCCAGAGGCAGTCAAAACAACGATGCCCATAATCCCACGGTGGCCTTACTGCCGGCTGATGTGAGCCGGCCAGACAGGCAGCCCAGCAGAGGACCGGCCGGCCCTAATGCTGCATAGTTGTACCACCCCGGGGGGCAGGTGGCACCCTGCCCTCCGGCCCAGCCTGCCACTGAATGTTTAGTACATCAAGCCGGACTACCTTTTTAGCATCCACAGGGAGATCAAGTAGTGCTTTATACTGCTGTTAACTCAGGAGGGGGAGTGTTATTAAGTACAGCTCCAGCCAAACCAACTCCCACCTACTAAGCCCACCCATAGCTCTGCCTGATTACAGCTATAATAAGAGAACCTCCTATACCTTCAGAAACTAAGGAATGCACCGTGGAGAAATAAACTTTAAACTGTTATGACAGCTGTGGCACATATGCTATAGAGGAGAAAGACATAAACTCCACACCTATTTCTAAAGATACCCTTTTGTGAACACTTTAATCTTCTGATCCATAGGAGGTTTCTGTCCTCCCTGAACTTGTCTTAATTCACCAGGGGTCTGCTCCATGGGAGGTTTCTGTCCTCCCTGAGCTCACTTTAAATCACCAGGGGTCTGATCCATTGGAGGTTTCTGTCCTCCCTGAGCTCACCTTAATTCAACAGGGGTCTGCTCCTCGGGAGCTTTCTGTCCTCCCTGAGCTCGCCTTAATTCACCAGGGGTCTCCAGTATAAATTGTGACTGAAAACTGATGTCGCAGACAGGAGTGTAACTGACAGCTTCAACAGTTCATCAATAGGAAAGAAAAAATTTTTATGAGTGGAAGTTTTGTTTCTTATGCATTTTTTATGTTTATTTGTGATGTGCAAATAAATCTCCACCTATATACTGTATACTATATCCATTCCAACCTACATCCGAGGAACAGTGGGCCTGATTCAGAGACAGATGCTAATGCAATTTTCACGCATATCGAGGGATTGTTTGCCATTGCACATGCACCGAATTGCCAGTGCGCTGTGATCACTTTGCGATCACGCATGCACAGAGGAATCCCTCTCTAAGTGACTGACAGACTGCCAGCGTTTGGGGGTGGTAATGGGGAGTGGTCACAAAAACGCAGATGTGTCTGTCCATTTAAACGACGTTACATGGGTGTGCATAAATTAGCCACTGCGAGTGCATACACAGCTCTACATGTCAGAAGATCTCCCAAGGCTGCGGCAGGTCAGAACTGCCACAAGGGTAAGATGGCCACCATGGTACTTCAATGTTACTGATGTTTACGTAGGTATGCGTAATCGCACGCAGGTGAGTAGGCAGTAGTGGGTGTCTTTATGCTTAGGTGATCTTTGCTAACATTAGCATATTTTTGCAACTGCGTTGCATATGAAATCACAGCTGCGATCGCATTAGCGTCCATCTCTGAATCAGGCCCAGTGAGAGCTTAGCATTGGATATAAGAAAATTGCTAATGACCATCCCTTCCAAACCTGGTTTGCACATTTCAAGTCAACTCTCCTGAAGAGGGTCCATAAAACAATTCCAAAATCTACTGAAGACTGATATTAAATATCTACTATTATATTTATAGCAATATCCCAATAACATGGTATTGAAATATTAATAGTGTTATGTGTATAGTTATTGGGTAGGAGAAGTGTTGTGTGATTTATTAGTTTGAGTCTATGGGCATTAGGGAGTAAAGTGTATATACTCACCAAGTATAGGGGGAGTTCTTAGTTAAGAGTTGATGGGTATCATATAACTAAGTAAGTGTATTTAAGGATCCTATCAGGAGTTGTAATGTCTACTTAATATAATGTTCACCAAAGTAGATTTATAGGTATGACAGTCTAAGGTGATAACTAGAGCAGAATAAATGTACTATTCAATAACCTTGTATTGCATGATACTATTAGGGTGGATCGCAGAAGAGAAGTTTTCCAGACACAAAAAACTATTATTTCTTTTAGTGATAATATTGCTTTTGTGAGTTGTCTTACCATTATAAGAGAGTGTCTTATTACTTAATGTGTTGGAGGGGGACGACCCAAACTGTCCCCTTGAGAATAATTATAAAATAAAGTTTGGGTGGAGGCACTAAAGCAAACAACTGTGACACACCATTACATTGGCTTGATAGATTGTGATGCAATTCAACAATGCTCTAATTTAATACTTTGTTTCACTACAAGATTGGCTGTCACTCCATTTTGTTTGCTTTCAGCAGTGTCTTACTTGCTACATTTTACAAATGTTGAAGAAATAAACACCATGGGACAGGTTTAAATAGCTGTAAGGTAATAACGCTTAAGGGGCCTATCCATTAGATCAGGGGTTCTCAAACTATTTTGCTCTGGGACCCCGTCTGACAAAACATTTTTGTTACTTTTTGTTACTGGACCCCAGCAAGTTACCAGCTGAACAATGCCCCTATATATTTATAGGTAACACTTTCTTTTTTATTTTCTTTTTTTTCAGATTTGGGGCAGGATTCAGTAATGATAAAAATGTAGTCAAACCCTCGCAAATGCTGTTTTGTGGGTTTTGACCGCATTTCTTATATGCACCAATCGGTGGAATGGCATTACCCTATTGAAGCCTAAGGGCTTCTCTTTGTAGAGTGATGCGAAAGGTATCCAATTGGATCCCTCCCAGCACCCTCCGCAGTGTGTGTCATTCTACGTATGCACCAAATGACACCTGAGGGTCTTCTGGGTCATAAACTCAGAAGTCCCTCATTCGCCAAAGACAACTCTTACCAAGAGAGCTGTCCTTTGGGGTCTCCTTCATGCATACCGGCGTAATCAACACCGGTATGCATGCGAAAGGTGGCGGGATGCATCGCATCCCGACTGTTGATTTTTCTCATTAAAAAAAATTATATATGAATAATGCCCACCATCTTTCTTATATATTTTTATGCCCATCATATTTCTTATATATTTGTATGCCATAAAAAAAAATATGGTGGGCATAAATATATAGAAAGATGATCAGCATGGAACTGTGCCCATCATCTTCCCTACAGTATATTTGTTTTAGGACCATCATTTTCGTTAGATATTTTATGGCATACAAATATATAAGAAAGCAGACGTGCATAAAACAAATATACGGAGGATGATGGACAAGGCAGGTAATGTGGCATAAAATGTATACACATCATCCTACTTTAATTCTACATATTACTTTACTTACATAAAAAATGGTTCTCTCTGTTTAACACTATATTTAAAGCTGCCAGTAGCGGTTGCTGGGGCAGGGCAGTGACTCAGTGCACCTCCTACAACTACACAAACTGTGCTGCGACTCCTTCACTGTGACTGACACCCGGTTGACATGATGCACGAACATCAGGGCATTTCATGGGTGTCAATCACAGTGCGGGGAGGAGGCGCCAGTGGGGGACAGCTGATGCAGGCATACCGCTGCGAATCAACATTAGAGCGGGCGCCAGGGAGTGGAACCGGTCCAGGCATTTTAACTTGCTGTGGGTAAGTTGCGACCCCATGCTGAGATGGGCACAACCCACTTTGGGGTCGGGACCCACAGTTTAAGAACCACTGCATTGGATGACTTTTTGAACAAGGAGGTTTTGGTCATAATGTTCAGAAAGTCATCTAAAGGATAGCTGGCAAGCACCAGCAATGCGCGTGCACGCTGGGTCCTTGCCGACTATCTGTGGAACATGCTCGTCATCCTGACGACGATCGTCAGGTTCCACATGTTCGCAGATAGGAGGTCGGTCTCCTGCACTGAGTGACGTTCAGTGCGGGCACCACAACTAGGCAACCTGAAGGACTGAACGCTAGTCGCTCAGTTTTTCAGGTTGCCTAATGGATAGGCCCCTTTACACTAGCAAGCTATCCAGGCAGAAATACCTTGTTTGTTTATGTGTACCTTCTTTATAGTGTTTCAAGCATCAAACAACTAATGTTTTTCTTGTTTTTCTCAAGTAATTACCAGTTATGTGCATATTGTGGAACATCACACCTCAAATCTGCCCTCGTGTCTGGTCTGGATTTTTCTTATATCTTCTCTAAAATAAAGCACCACATGCAGAAATATCTCATTAATATACTATAGTGATTTCACTACACAAAGTTTCAATTAAAAAAGGGGATACAAGTAATAACATAGTTTTGGCTCTTCTTTTACAGGTCTTTATTCTGGGTGCAAACCCATGTGGCAGTACATCAGATTACGGTTTTCTGATTTACAAAGATATTGCTTCTCGTAGCTATGGACATGTTTTTCAATACTCAGACAAAGATGTAAGTAACAGTATTTGTTGCCAGACATATCTGTCCATCAGCTGTGCAGCACAGCCAATGCGATATGTCTGTGAACGATGTCATTCACATACATATTGGGTCTGATTCAGCAAGGATCGCAAGTAAGAATTTGCTCACAGTTGGCTGATGTTGTATCTGCGCATGTGTGTGCATCTTAATGCGCGTGCGGAAACCAGTCATTTTCATGAAGTAAGGGATCGCACAGCATACACAGTTAGCATGGAGAGACCTCCGATGTTAAATGTCAGGGAGTGCCGTTTGTGGGTGGTGGTGGTGGTGGGGGGTAGTCGTGCGAATGCAGGCATGCCTGTGCATTTGATCGACATTACAGGGGCAAGCATAATTAAGCTCATGTGGTGGCATACGCAGCCCTACATCTTGATGTACACAGGAAGCTGCCACAATACTGGGGCAGGTCAGGGATACCACAGTTGTGCGTATGGGTTCGATGGTTCTCGATGTTACCAATGTTTTCACCAACATGCATAATGATCAAGCATAGAGTAAAGGGAGGTGGGCTGGCTTTATGTAGTACAGGGCGTCTGTATCTTGTGTTGCGATTGCCGTGCACATGCATTCATTAGCATATTCTCACAGCAGCCAGGTACGTGCAATCTCTTACTTGCGATCCTTGCTGATTCAGGTCCATTGTCTGTACACACTGGCTGACAGGCAGCAGATATATTGGCCAATCAACTGATCGGCCAATATATTGTCCAGTGTGTACCCAGCATTATACTTTTACAAATTTTATGTTGCCAACATTATATCTACAGTGCCATTTAAAACTTCTCTATGAACCTTGCAAAAACTATCATTACTATACCATCTTCAATTACTAAACTTAGTGGCTCTGTCCTATTTTTATTTGTTTGCAGACATAGATGCACAATAATAGAGACACATAGATGCATACAAGCAAATATTAATGTGCAAGGTTAATGCATACTGTATACAAACAAATGCATATATATTTATACTCCAATATACGTAATATAAATACAAAAAACAGCATTCATATAAGCTTGAAAATGACAACCTTAACAGGAGGGTTGGGTATTGTTATGTCCACAAGAACATAGCAGACAACGGACATGTTCCACTTCAGATTGCTATTGCGATCATAGCTGTGATTACGCATGTTTCACTACAGATTGCTATTGCGATCACAGCTGTGATTACGCACACAGTTCTGTTGCAAAAATATGCTAATGTCTGCACCTGCTCACCTAGCATAGAGACGCCCACTACCGCTTTTGCACATCCGTAAGATGTGCAAAGCTAAGGCATTCAAATTACGGATGAGCGGGTTCCAATTTCTGAAATCTGAACCCCCCCGAGCTGCCCCCCCCCCTGATCCGATCTGGATCCGAGTCAGGTTTGAGTTTTCCCGCCTGACTCGGATCTGAAATTGAGGCAAAACGTCATCATCCCGCTGTCGGTTTTGGATTCTATAAAAGGTCCCGTGTCGGCACCATTTTTCACTCCGGCTGTGGACAGTGAAGTGGAAGGGTGGGAGTAGTGCTGCTGTTGTCATCCATAGGGGCTGTGTCCACTCCAAAGTCCATAGGGGCTGGCTGGGCTGTGTTGTGCAGTCTGTTGTCCATAAGGGTTGTGTCCACTCCAAAGTCCATAGGGGCTGGCTGGGCTGTGATGTGTGTCCCAAAAAGGCTGTAGTCCTAAAGGGGTGGTGTAGTGTTGTCCAGGGGGTGCTCTGTCCATCAGGGGTGTTCCCCCTCAAGTGCAAAAAATAGATATTTTTATGTTTGTGTGCGCTGTAGCCGCACGTGTATCAACAAAGTAGCTCCAAGTGTGCGCCTGAGTCATAAGTAAAGGGCTGGCTGGCTCGTCTGTTGAAGGGTGGTGTAACCCCCAAAGTGCACTCCAAAAAAAATAAAAAAATATTTGTCTGTGTTTGTGACTTGTGTGCGCTGTAGCTGCACGTGCATCAACAAAGTAGCTCCAAGCATGCACCTGTGTCATAAGTAAAGGGCCTGCTGGCTCGTCTGTTGAAGGGTGGTGTAACCCCCAAAGTGCCTGAAAAAAAAATGATTTTTTTTTTATCTGTGTTCGTGACTTGTGTGCACTGTAGCCGCATGTGTATCAACAAAGTAGTGCCAAGTGTATGCCTGTGTCATAAGTAAAGGGCTGGCTGGCTCGTCTGTTGAAGGGTGGTGTAACCCCCAAAGTGCGCTAAAAAAAAAATATTTTTTTTTTTCTGTTTTTTTCTAGGTGGCGAGTTTGTTCAACTTCTTACTCCAGATTCCACTAAACAGCACAACACGATTGTTCTCCATTGATACAGACATTATCTATTATGCTACTAATTTCTCAGTATCAACAAACTTTACTTCACTCATAGTAACTACAGATTGTCTTAACTGTTCAGTCATCATTTACTCACCTTCTGGTAAGAATATACTGCTTAAATTGTGTTGTGATATTGCAGTTGTGTAGATGTTGCATTATACCTTCAGACAGACCCATCATGGAAATGTTGGGTGCTGTTGTTTATTCTATAAACCATATTTTATTTAGTCACAGGTGACATCCAGGTTTCCTACGACCTTTGTGGACATGCTTCTTCATTTAATTTTTAGTTCACACATAGGTTCAGTGCTAACCATAGTCTGGCATAAAAAGGTGCTTGAGTGCCTTTATTTGTAGTAATTATTAATTTTTGTTAAATAAATTCACAACTTATTCTAATGATCCCTATGGTGTTAATTGACAAGTTCTCTAATACAAGTAGATTAGTTAAATAATTAAAAGCAGCATGTAGATAGAAATACCAACAGATAAATTGAAACTAATAGATAATCAATTGCATTAGTATAATTTGATAATTCATATATTATGTACTATTATTTTGTATTATTAGAGAGACCAATCCATTCATATTTATAGAAAGATATTTTAACATTTGGCACTTGGGACATTTTTTAGAGGTAAATGCAATTTTCAGAGTTTGATGCAATTTTCAAAGAAGGGCAAATGCAAAATACTTTCAGGAAAAAAAAAAATTGCTACCTACTGTAAACAGAGTTGGCCCCAAATGTGCCATTGGGTCCAAACCAAGTAGCAAAGACACCTCTCTCCACATGCAAGTCACAAGAGCAGATGCACCAGGAATAAGACAGGAGGTGTGAGTTCTCTGTGAGCATCAAAATACACAATTAATAAACAATACAGTAAATGGCAGGAAAGTGTAGATAAGAAGCAGCCAAGTCCCACAGAGCCTGAAAAATGCACACTGAACAAGACACAGCCATAAAATGTTAACTTTATTAAAGTTTACACTAGTAAACACATTAGCAGCCTTCCCCTTACAAACAGAGAAGGAAAAATATGCTAACCTGAGTAAGAAAAAGATAAAAGGCCATGCTGTGTAGTGCTCAAGGTGCGATGTTATAACAACTTGATTTTGACAAAAATACAAATCCTAAGCACCCAATAAACTATAAGCAATTTTGGATGCAGATACGATGCAACCTAGAAGCTTAATTATGATGAAAGTACAAAACCCCAAGATACACTACCCATGGCAGAGCATCTAAGCTGTGCCATGGATCTCGCACCATATGGTGCACAAACAATGGATGAATAAAGACATATCTGTATTTGTGCCACTTAGGTGGCTACCTTGGACTCATTTTGCATTGACAAACACTTATTGTACATTGTCTTCGTTTACACATTATTTCCAAACCCCTGTCTGTGCTCATTTGGCCTAGATAGCTGCAATTGCAAAATGTGACCAAAACACCAAGAAAAAACATAGGCCCTCATTCAGAGCCGCTCGTTAGCGGCAGTACGCTCGTTCCGAGCGATGTTTGCACATCTGCGCATGCGTACGCTTTTTAGTACGCATGCGCGAACCAGTCAGTGCGGCCGAAAATCCTTTGTACGCTATATAGCGAGTGCCTGCTATTTTGAGTGACAGAATGAGGCGTATGTGGGTGGTAACAGGGGAAGGTGCTTGAAAATGGGGAGTGGAGATCCGAACGCAGGCGTGCTTAAAGGTCAAAACGGGCGTTTTATGGGTGTGTATATTTAAAACTGCAGCGTCATTGATCACGTCACTGGGTTATTTTATAGCCAGAACTGCACGCAAATTTGTGGTAGCAAACACCAACCACAAGAATAGCGAGCAGTTCATACGCTGGTCGATGTACTCGATTCATCTAATAAATAGCGGACATGACGTAGGATGCGTGCGGCCAGGGGGCGTTTTTACCAAATAAACGAGCGTATGTTTTGCTCGTTCGTTCTGACTTAGAGGTGTGACCACACTGCAATGTGCGTACGGATCATTTAAATAGCCACCCCTTGATTTTAAACGAACGACCGCAAATAGCGTGCGGCTCTGAATGAGGGCCATAATTATCGCAAAAGTTGTGCATGCATGATAAAGAAAGTGCAAGTTGTATAGAAAAAATGCAGATATTACATTTATGTCCAACTCTGAATTAGGTCATGCCTAAGACAATTTTAAATTGTTATAATGATCCAGACATACTGTATTCATTGCAATACTCTGCCTATTCAGTTACACAATGGTTGAGTAATAAACTAAAGTGCAAGTTTGCTTTCTTATTTAAAGCCTTCCAAACCTTCTATTTTTATAGGTGTTCAGGCACATGACAATAGTAGTTTACCACATTCCTGGGGTTCATTTATCTACGTGGAAAATCCGAACACTGGACTTTGGACAATCAATATATTTGCTCTAAACCCATATTCTCTACGAATTCTGGGATATAAAGGTGAACTACAAACATTAACTAAAATAATAATTTGTGGATAGCACAAAATAGTTAAGATTTTTCTTAAAGAATCCAAGATTTGGTTGCTGTCTCTGAAATATAATTAAAATAGGAAATTGATTTGTTTATTTATTTTTAAAATAAAATGAGAAAATACTGTATATATTGTTTTTTATTATTATTATTATTATTATTATTATTATTATTATTATTATTATTATTATTATATTTAGATTATTTCTGCATTTTGAAATTGTCATTACTCCAAGTCCTCTCTGAACAGGATCCTGTCTGGAATACTGCTTTTGAGGATCCATTGCCACAACCTCCTGCATAACAGAAGAGCTACTGACAAGCAATTTTAAAGGCTAATTTCCCTTTTAGATCTAAATAAAATCAACCCCAACTGCTCCCTTACTTGAATTATTAAGATATTATATGTAGCTTCCAATTTTTCTAAAGACTAAAAAGAAAACAAATTTCCTCTTTGCCACTGAGTAAATGTAAAAAATAATCAAGAATCAGAATACACAGTATAGACATCACAGGAGGTTGTATCCCACCTGAAGGAAATCAATTTAAAAAGAAACACAAACAAGAGACAGGCTGTATTCTGATTCAAGTAACAAAGATTTCAAAGACCTAATAGTGCTTATTGTGTATAGCTCATTATAATTAGAATATAGAAAAAATTATATATAATAATAAATATATATGCACATTGATTGATCAGTGCACAATAAGGTCTGCAGCATTAATCAGAGAAGGATTGCAATCCTTCCAAACTCTATAGACTGAACAGAAAAATAAGAAATTGTGCTTATCTATTGATGTGCAATGTCAATAAACAGTATAGGAGTCTGCAGATTTATAAATAATATAAAATGTAATCTTTAATTTCCTTGTATTTTATTCTCTTGTGTTTCGGCCCACATATTGGACACCAAAACCTGCATTCGATTCAGGGGCGGGTTGGGATACCAGCCCAGGAAACATCTGTAAGCGAAGCCGGCTCCGTCGTGCGCATGCGCTGTGGGGCAACATCGAGTCGGTTGTGAGCACTCAGCGCTCACGACCGACTCTGAATGAGCTCCTATATCTCTTAATAATGTGCTAATATTAATCGCTCATGAATTGTATTCGATCACAAATTAAATTGCCCTATTTTCTTCTTCCTCATTAATCTCTGTTGTAGAATTTGTATGTTAGTAATTTGTATCAATAAAATCATTTACTGTATGTCTATTTTTAGGACATCACAATATGCTTCCAATATAATCCCTATGGGATATCCTGGAAGGGAAAAGTAGGAGCAACTGGTAAAAGTGTATAGCACAATCACTGTGCACTATGGGCCTGATTCAGACCCGCTGCATTTGCACGTAGCTGGCTGATTTTTTGCAATCTGCGCATGCGTAAAAGACGCAGTGCGTGAACCAGTCACTGCGATCAGGAAGCGTTTGCATGCTTGACATAGACGCCTTACTAGAATGAGTGACAGGACGAGCCATTTGTGGGTGGTGACAGGGGAAGGTCGATAGAAACGGGGGTGTGGTGGTGCGAACGCGGGCATGCCTGAGCATCAAAACGCCGTTTCAGGGGCGTGCATAATTAAAACGCAGTGTCATAGTACACGTCACATGGCTGTGTTACACACAGTAGCATTTTCAGTGCTTGCGGAAGGGTATGGTCAACTACAAGTGCTGCGTATGGGTCTGATGGTACTCGATGTTACCGATTGTTGCATACACTTCCTGGAGATGACGTGTGTGATGACGGGAAAACAGGCTGGTGGGCATCTTAAATACATACCGTGATCGAACGCTAAGACATAGTGGGCATAGTGTCTTGCCGTGCGATCACGGGTTTGCATACTTTAGCAGCTGACCGGCAGCGTGCGAACACATCTAGCGAGTGTGTGTGAATCGGGTCCTATATTTCCAATTGTCTAATGTAGGAATAACCATTAAACGTGCATACCTGCTCACATTGTTGTTTGAAATTTGGTACAATAGATCATATCAACTAACTACATCCATGTTAGGCATGATCACAATTTTTCAGGTTCTAAAAACTCCAGCAATCCCATGTTTTCTAGTTACTATAACTTAGATTACATGAGTTATTGTAATTGTACAAAATGTAATAAATGCAAAACAATGTTCATCCCAGATTACTTCAGTTTTAGCATATGTGGAAAAGGTAGAGCATCATATTGTGTCCCAGATGAAAGGATCACATATGGACCTATGATTTGTTACCATTGACAACTGTCTGTGTCTGGTTTAAATTATTTTAATATATTATATTATTATTAGTTCTCCATATGTGAAACTTAATTAATCAACTCTATAGATGTCTATTCCTCCTTATTATATTTTCACAAGCAAGGTGTAATAATGGTGAATTCATTTACATCATTTTAATGGCAATATTTCTTAGAAAAAAAGTTTGAGAGACTAAAGGGGGAAGTCAATTAGCTGCTATAATTTACAACGGCCTAATTTATCCCCCGGGACTATTCAATTAGCCCCGCAGGCTGCAGTTAACAGGGATTTTGTTACTAGCCTGCACAGACTTGAAAAGAAATCTCCAATAAATAGTCTGTTTTTGGGTGCCCCAACCATGTTAACACATAGATCCGTGAACTTTTATAAACAGTTAATCTACGTCTAAGAAAAAGGGGCTCTAATTGAGTAACCCAAGTGTTAAAGCCCGAGGCTAACACCCTTTTTGACACTCGGAAATTAAAGAGGCTAATTGAATTCCCTCCCTCCCTATGAAACTTAGTTGATTTTAATTTGACAAAAAATTCTAATTATCAGTAGATAGGTGATATACAGTTCAGGTGGGCATTTCTTTTGCAATGGTAGGGGCTAAACAAATATTGGACTACAAATGCTTCTTAATGACATTATCTGTTCCCTCTTATTTTATAGGTAACAATATATCAAGTAAGTAATCTCCTTGTTTTTTTTTTTACATCAGTTTACGACTATGAAAACTGGGGGGGGGTATATGTCCTCACAATTGAATTGCATGCGGTCAGAGAGATATTTGCTTTTTATGCATTTAGCATCTCCATTCAATTGATAAATGTAAATCTGTTCTGTCATATGCTTTTAATGTGCTGTGTAACATGCCATTATATGAATTACTTTGAAATACAATTCTGCAGATTTCTACCCCCAGCTCTATCACTTGTGCTGCACATAGAGACTAATGCAGCTTTATGCGAAATGAGCTTCCTCTATCCATCTTGTTTTAGGACTTCTTTTAGTCATCATTTACTAGTCATCATTTACTATTCCTTTAGAGTCTCTTAATAAGAATAATTATAGCAAAACACAATATTGCATGTCAATAATGTGTAATTCACATTCAAAAATATAAAAGGTAATTTTAGTACAGGAGCGTGCAGTCAGGGGAGGCAGAGCCTCCCATGTCATGCTCCCTCCTCTATTATACTCCCTGTCAATGCTCCAGAGTTTTGATATTAAAAACTGTGTTTTTATACATGTGTGCCTCCCCAGCAATTAACCTCACCGCACGTCACTGTTTTAGGGAACATATATAATCACATGATACTGTATTTGTGGAATTATACCACATTTAGTATAAAATAAATAACAGAATGAAACAAGACAAATAAAACATCTCAAATTCTATATTCAAATTTAAATATCCTCTGCTGTCTATCTTTCTGCAACTTGAAGTTTTGAATAGATGGCTTCATCTACTCTACTGGGATGTTTTTCATTTTCTTAGTATAGAAATAATTAAATTCTCAATATTAATATTTGACTTACAAATGCTAACTTTATTTTTCTTCTTTTTTTGTTTTAAGATGGCAACACATCATGTAAGTATATCCTCTAACAAATTCAGATATATAACCACTCACGTACTAAATTTACTTACACTCCAGCTGATTGGGGGGAAGGACTGTGTACTGTAGAGGATAGACAGCAAAATTTGACCAGCCAAACTGATTAGAGCTGTGGAGCCTGTTTTCCTGGAAACGATAATTAGAAAATTTAGAAATACAGAAAATATATATATTTTTTTATATTTCTTCTTGGTAATTATAGAAAATGTGTTCATCCAGCACCTCCTCCTAGAGTCACTGCGAGGAGCAATGCACCCCAATGGGAATGCTGGGGACACTTTTGTTAAAAACGAGGGTAATTTACTGTACCGTATATTAGGCAGCTCCAAAAGGGAACAAATAAACTCACTGAATCTGGAAAAAAAACTAGCATTTTCAATAATGGATCCTGTTTTGTATCTGTGTAAGGAAAATGATCATTGTGTGGAGATTTCCTTTGAAGTGTCACTCTTTTTTTTAACTTGCTGAAAGACTGCAGAGCAGAGTTTCTCAGCTCAAGTCTACAAGTATCACCAATGGGTCATTTGTGGATTTCTTTAGACATGGAAAAATCAGCTAATTTATTTTGTTTGGTCAATAATTAACCCACCTTCTTCCACCAACAGAAATTTTTAAAATATGTACTTGGTTGTTGAGATTGAAAACCACTGCTGCATAGGTTAGAAGAGAACAGTGCAGTATGTTTTTGATAGTTTTATGTATTGAGCTGTTCTTATTTTGTACCTAAAAAAAACAATGTTATAATTATTTCATTATAGAAGTAAATGTACTTTGGTACTTGGGGCCAGGATTTATCAAACGTTGACCCTCCCGGGAATGTGGGAGGTGGGAGAATGAAGAACATTGGGACACCTGGGTTTGGAATCTTTACCACCTCAGTGGTCCTAATATAATAGAAACCTACAATGGATACATGTATCTATAAAGAGCATGAGACACCAGTACTGCATATTAGCAGCCTACTACTTTAATATATACAAAATCTTATATCTTCACTGCTGATCTGCCATAATGAAATGGGAAATAAAACCCATATCCTTGACCCACTGTAAACCAATGTGAAATGCAATTGTTGTAAACATTTTCTATGATGGGCAGGAGTCTAGGTACACCTTCCCATATTACTGGGATTACTGATGTCCTAATCCCAAATTCACAGCCTAGATGAGTCATGCACAGCCCAATCAATTTCCAGTGTATGGATTGTAGACAAGGCTGTTGAGAACTTTGATGTGCCTATGTTAAAACTACTATGTGTGGTTCTGAGAGCTGAGCACAGATGCGCGGCTCCAGAGGAGTGGGGGGCGATCAGTGCGATCACCCACACCTTTTCTCCTCTCTACCCACTACTTCTGACCATGTCTGTAGAGCATTGCAGCTGCAATGGTACATTGAGCAGTTAGAGGAGACTATTGCAGAAGCAGTCTCTGACCCTCACTGCCCGATGTGCTGCAGCGGCTGTGCTGCCGTACTGGGCAGTGATAGTAGGCAATGCAGTGTGGGGTAGGCATCCACCAGACTCCTCCAGCTTACCCAAGCCTTGGTAAGTACAGTAGTTCCCATCCCTCCCATCTCGGTCCCCTGGTTGTAGCATACCACTCAACATTTAATAGGTGAGATTTGGGAGTTTGTGCATTGCACCTTTAGAGTGCACAAGCAAAATTGAACATGGCTTGTCATCACTTCCAATTGCACATCATGTTGGGTGTAAGGCCATGCATCATACCCTTGGTTCACATTATGCTGGGGGCCTGCCCTGTGCTTCCGAAGCTTCCGGCTGCACCCTCTGCCTCTTTCTTTACTGTTTAGATGTCATGTGCATGCTGGGAGGCATGCTACAACTCGCACACTGGAAAGTGATGTGCTATCCCAGCCATAGGACAGTACAGGGCTATGGGGTCTATTTAATAAGCAGTGTTAGGAGACAGATTGAAAAGTGATAAGGTGCCAGCCAATCAGCACCTATCTGTCATTTTTCAAACACAGCCTGTGAGGTGGCAGTTAGGAGCTGATTGGCTGGCATCTTATGACTTTTCACTCTGTCTCCTAACACTGCTTAGTAAATAGTCCCCCATATAATAAAGAGTGATTAGGGCAGCACAGTACAGTATAACACAATGGTAAGGGCAGATTAGTACAGTATAGCACAGTGGTTAGAGCAGTATAATAAATAGTAGAGGAGAATGTGCTGCTGTTCTGTGGTGTTGCAGGCAAGGGAGACTTTGCTGCACAGGGTGACAAGGTGAGAGGGTGACAGGTACTTCATGCCAGGGGACAGGGTGTAAGGTACCAGCTGGCTGTGTAATCATAATACTGCAGAGATGATGAGCATGTCCCCATTATAAAGGGGCACCACCAGGATAACAGTATTATGTTGGGATTATCCATGTATCGTGGGCCTACAGGAGCAGCCTGGCAGTGGTGAACTGCTGCAGCCTGCCCCTGGTCCTCCTCCCACCGTACTGCCAGTGCTGCTGCTGCCAGAGATTGCAGGGGACTGACTGCAGCCAGCGCTGATCACAGTGGACCCACTGCTGTTGATGGGCCCCACTGCTACTAAATGGTAAGTGACAAAAGTAGGTGGACATTGGCGGCCAGTGTCCGCCTACTTATCATTCAGTTGGGGGGAAAGTTCTCCCTACTCTAGAACAATTAGTTGGGAAAAATCAAACATGTTCTAGTTGGAACAACTGTTTTTGGCTGTGTGGGAGCAAATTAATTATTATCACTTGTTCCCACACACTAGATGATTACCAGTCCAACCAGCCAACTAGTTGGCTGGTTGGAATGATAGCATCCTGATGTATGGCCAGCATTAAACACTGCATAGGATACTACTGTTTGATAAATACCGGCTTCAGTGCTAGAATTATATTGATTTGTACAGTGAAGAATATAACTGTTTTCAGATTAAATTTATTGATATTGTTTATGACATCACTTTTAATAAGAAATGCATTCCAATCTGAATTCTTTTTCTGTTTATCATTTCCATTTATTTATTGCAGCCATTTGCTCAACGTGTAGCATCAATGCTTCCTGTAGAAGAGTCATGTTGTCCTATACATGTGTCTGCAATGAGGGCTTCAGTGGTGATGGATATTCATGTTATGATATTAATGAATGTGACTATTATTATTACTGGATAAATCCTTGCAATAATGGTTATTGCATAAATACTTACGGCTCATACAACTGTGTCTGCCCATCTGGCTTCATATTTGAAAATAAAACATGTGTTGATGTAGACGAGTGTTCAACACCAGAACTAAATAGCTGCCATGCTTTAGCCACCTGTTCCAATTACTATGGATCCTATTCATGCTACTGCCCACCTGGATATTTTGGAGATGGATATACTTATTGTGAGGTAGATGAATGCACAAGAGAAGTATGTGGGTTTGCTAGAGAATGCATTAAATCCATAGGGTCCCATACCTGCCTTGATCCATGCTACAACTATACCACCTTGAATGAGCCTTCCAGGAGCACATCATATTATGACTACTACTATTATTACTACTATTATTACTATTATGGACGTTCTGACTATTACCTTTATGGATGGTACCATTTTGAAGGCAGTGGAGGAATCCGCGTTCCTGAGTTTTGTCCCATTCTAGGTAGTTGCTACACCAGGAGCCCCATGTGGTTAAATGAAACACATCCTGACCAAACAGATGGAATTGTAAATCGAACAGTTTGTGCTTCATATTATGGTGATTGCTGCTTCTGGACATCAACTATACAGATTAAAGCTTGTCCTGGGAATTATTACGTATACAAATTGAGTGGAACTCCAACCTACTATGCTGGATATTGTACAGGTAAGTAAAGTCATACATATTAATAAAGGACAAATGGAGTGAGTTCTTGTTACTTTAAATGGGATGGGTATGACATGCTGGCGCTCGAGATCCCAGCAGCTAGAATCTCGATGCCGGCAACCTAACAGGGTTAGAATACTGACACATGTCAGTCAGTATTCTAACCCCCCCTTGTCCCTACCCTAAACCTCCTTCCCCAGTGCCTGATGCTAGCCTCCCAGCAAGTGCCTAAACCTAACCTCCCCTCCCCGAACCCTAAACCTAACTCTTCCCCCTTAGTGCCTGACCCTCCCTCTAATTCCTAACCCTAACCCCTAACACTAATCCTCCTCCCCACTCCGCTATTTACCTTCAGGATTATGGCGGTCGGGATACTGGCACCAGTATTTTGACAGGTATTCCACAGTCAGGATATTGACCGCATCCCCTTTAAACTAGGGATGTGCAGGCTTGGTTCTGTTTGGTTCTTTTTACCGAATCTTATTGGCTATCCAAAACTCGTGACAGCTGAAACCCAATAAGATTCGGGAAAAAAATCCGAACGGAACCGAGTAGAACCGAGCCTGCACATCCCTACTTTAAACATCTTTAAAATATGTCCTTATCTTTGCTGACTAGTGATGCAAAAGTGATAGAGATAACATTTTACTAAGGTGTCAATTTTAGTACATCCACGGTAGACTAAAACAGATAACAATACAGGTCCTGATTCTGAGTTGAATGCCTCCGTGTCCGCTTTTCCGTAAGGCCGTGGCAACTTTCTTAGTGATGTATGTTAATGCGAGAATCCACCCATATTTGCCAAAAATGTGCATCTGCAAGTGGGAGCCTATTTCGACCACTATTGATATTTGGACCCACCCATGTTTGGTGCAAAAGATCCTTCTGTATTTGGCACAAGGGTGCATAAAGTTCCAATAGGCACAACTGTCCAAATTTTCTTAAATGATGTTGTACATATGAGAAAGGGTCTTCTAAAAAAGTGAGACAGGAGAAAACTACAAAAACTACAAAAACCACTTCCCAAGAGACTTTCATTTGACATATTACAGAAGCATCATTTTTAAAGAAGATTGTTTTATACTTTATTTTAATAAGGACATTCTTAATTGAAAATCATGTTTATGGAGTTTTTCCCGCATTAATTGTACATTTTTTTTACATTAAGATATTTTAGTCGTATCATCCTTTTATTCTTGGGAAGTGGTTTTGTAGTTTTCTCCTGTCTCACTTTTTTAGAAGAACCTTTTTCATATGTACAACATCATTTAAGAAAATTTATACATTTTGATTGCAGCGCTGCAGGACTGATACATTGGGGTAAATTTACTAAAGTGACAATTTTTAGAAGTGAATTTTAGAAGTGATGTTGCCCATAGCAACCAATCAGATTCTACTTAACATTTAACTAGAACCTTCTAGAAGATAATAGCTAGAATCTGATTGGTTGCTATTAGCAACATCTCTTCTAAAACTCACTTCTAAAAACTCTCACTTTAGTAAAATTTTCCCCATTGTGTGTTTTTGGTTTTTCAATAAAGCTGCTGGCTGATGGGTGCAGGTGTCAGAAGCAGCAGTATTGATTTTGGGGCACTCTATTGAAAGCCTTATCATATAGCAAATGATAGATACTGTGTTGCTAGCATCTGTCAAAGTCTGTGTATCAATAGTAAATGGAAGCTGCTGCTGTAGTACTGCAATGCAGGGTAATACCCTATTGGGGGGAATTGGTATGATTCCGGCGATTGGAATCCCGACAGCGGCTGCCCGACATGGGTGAAAATCCTGATCATCCCTAAGGTAAGTATTCACTAACCTAATTCCCTCCCCTAACTCTAACCCTCCTTAGGGGTGCCTAACCCTAACCTTCCCCCCCAGTGCCTAACCCTAATCCCCCTCTAAGTGCCTAAACCTAACCCCCCCTTCCCCGCCGCATAAATCTAAGTCCCCCAGGGGGGGTGTCTAACACTAAGTCCCCCCTGGGGGTGCCTAACCCTCCCTTCCCCTAGCCTAACCCTAACCTCCCAGGGGGGTGCCTAACCCTAAGTCCCCCCCAGGAGCCCTAAACCTAGCCCCCCCCATGGCTGCCCAGCATCACTTCGATTGGGATGCCAAGCGCTGGTCTCCTGGCATCGGTAAAATGACAGGCATCTAGATTTAGATGCCTGTCATTTAACCCTCGCCGATATAAAGCAGTCGGGAAGCCGGCTGTCAGGATTACATCTGCCGGCAACCCGACTGCATACCCTATTGGGGGAATCAGTAAAAAAGTACAGGCTACTGATTATGGGGGAGGGCTAAGGTATAATCCGTATTGAGGCACCAGAAGCTGGAGACTGAAACCTACAGGAAAAAAGTTGATGATACCAACTTCATACTATCAACATATGGACATTATCCAAGACCTCCACAGCATACAGTACTCGCTCCCGAACCACTACCAAGTTTGGAATCGATATGTAATACCGATACATGGGACCCAGGCAGTCAGATTCCTGATGCCTGGATCCCAACAGGGTTAACATACCGATACTTGGTGGTCAGCATGCTAATCCTCCCCCTCTCCCTAGCCTAACCCTCCCTCCCTGGTGCCTGAACCTAACCTAACTCCCTAGTTCCTAAACCTAACCTCCCCCTCCCTGCACCCTAAACCTAACTCTCCCCCCTTTGTGCCTAACCCTAACCCTCCACCTAGTGCTTAACCCCTAAACCTAACCCCTGCACCCCACAGTCAGGATGCTGGCACCGTTATTCTGACCGGCGTCGGTATTCTGATGCCAGTATTGTAAGCATCAGCATCCCTTCCACTGGGATGCCGAACGCATACCCCTAGTTCACCCTATTTATGAGCACCCACCTATACGTGCCTGATCTAATGCAAGCGCAGTTGCTGATTTCTTACTTTGTGGCATGTGCAGCCTGCTGAAGGTCCATCTCCATTTTCATTTGTGCCTGACTCAAACTTAGGCCCATAATGCACAGTTGTTCACAAATTGTATTTACTAACATCTCTTTCCTTCTCTACAAATTCTGCTGCTAGATGATATACCATGCTCACTAAACCCAAGAACGAACATGTAGAATCATATGCCCTATACATGGCTCCAGCCCCGATGTTACAGACAGCCACAAACCCATAATTACCTACACTCCCAGAATGTTTAGGAGACTCAATTTTTGGGTTAGCACAATGTGGTGTGCCAACCCCCCCCATGTACCACTGGAACCTTATGTAATGTATATAAAGTATGCAAGTATGCTTAAATATCTAGCACAAACTTATGTCTTTTGATTAATTTTATTAGCAAAACATTTATAAATAGAAAGTAACTACTTATGTACTGTAAGAAATAATGTACATCTTTTGCATATGACAGAACATTTATATTCGCTTTGTGAACCAAATATGTCTCACCAAATATCCATTGAAATCCTGCCCCGTTCGGATAGAAACTTACACAAGTGACCAAAAATCTGCCCCTTTTGCAGCCCGCACGACTCCGCTGGCAGCGAACATGGAGACAATTGGGAGGTATTCCGGTTTTAGTGCAAACACTAGATTCACATCTTCAGTCCCTATTTAGGTTCTGTAGCATGTGCAGTGTGAAAGCAAGCAACAAATACACTCTGCAAACAGGCACACGTTTTATTATGTTTCAGTCCCAATGTCTGGATCAAAACTATATTACACTTTTGCTCCCCGTAATATTTGTGCTGGCAAACTCAATTCAATTGATTTTAAAATGATCACATATAATAATAAGATGCATGGATGGAACAGTATTATATACTTTTATACTTTTCTTATTCTTTTTTTTTTCCATTTGTTCTAAACCAGATTATCTAAAGTCAAATATACTGTAGGTGACTATTTTAGTCTGTCATTTAGTTATGTGTCTGTGTGTTTTTTTTATATATAAATATAATGAAACAATATTTCCTTTCAGATCAAGCCACAGTGGCAGATTCTTGCTCATGTGCTGATGATGAAGAGTGTAAACTGGTTGGTGGACGATACAAATGTTACTGCAAAAGTACTGATGATGTATCTGGTATGTTCAAATGCATTTATCTATAAAGGGTACAGATCACAGTTTTAAGGTATTCCAATACTTTGCAAAAAAAGCTGGTGGTATTGTCCTTGATTATGTAGAAAGGATCAGGGCTTTAATTCGATATTTCTGTGTCCGATGTATCTGTTCAGGGTTGCGCCTCCTTCCTATAAGCAGCAGCAACATTTTGATCATGTAGTCGCTAGATTTAAAGTGGCATTTTGTTTTAAGACCTTTAAATTGTCTCTTAAACCAACCTAGAAACTACACGACCCAAATCTCATCATTGCCTGCCAATGTAATCTATTTTCAAATCACAGTTGTAGCACTTTAACATTTGCATTAATGGGTGTGATGAAGATGTCTTTACCCAATCAGGTGTGGCCTGTGGTTGTCATCATCATCAGCTCGCAACTTGCACCAGGGTTTTAATACCAACATGTCCAGTTCCTCCAATAGGCACATATGTGACTTTTGCCTGGATAACTTGGCTGCAATTTGCCCACAACATGTCCTTACTGTACTTTGGCCGCATCTGTACACAGATTTCAACCCCAGACCTAGCCCTAAAAAAGAAATATGAGCATAGGCAAAAAAGTTGCACATACACTCTAAAATAACAACTTATTTATATTCAACTCTGAATCAGATCCTGTGTATATGAAGATAAATGAATAAATATAATAATGCCAATGCACTGAAAACATTTGACAATTGTTTATAAGCGTTCACAATGATTTATTAATATGTTACGGGTGATCCATCAAGATGTTTTATCCAAAAGATAGATGTGAAAACAAACATCATTCAGTCGTAAAACAAACATCATTCAGTTGTAAAACAAAGTGTAGGATGTATAACTAATGTAAATAACTCACCTTGTATAAGTGAGATTATTGCCTTGAACAATCAGATTAAGAAATAAATATTTATTTGTTCTCCAAAATAAAGTATTTATTGGCAAATAGTTGTACAAGGACCTACTATATAAGCATAATGCATCATGTATAATATTGCACTCACAAAAATGAGAAAGGATCAGGGTTTTCATAACACTTTAGATTAAGTGAAAAACCAGATGAAACTTTGTGAAATGCATCATTGAGGAGAGGAACAGAACTTTTTTGCTATAATCTAGCAACCTGAACATTATCCTATCAACTTTATTTAAAACATGTGACTTTAAAAATGAGTGGTATATAATACTTGCCTCTCTGGTGCATTTATGAAGTGTGGAAACATCTTTTCCATATTAAGGCTTGTTTTGGGCTACAAGGATATTTATAAAGTAATGGGCCTTTCAGCTTATTGTCACTGGTGCTGCACTTCTGAAAAATTACATCTAATAAGGAACCTTTATTCTTTGCCCCAATCTTCTGACCTACAGCAGATTGATGTTGCAACATTGTCAAAGAAAGTTTATCTGCAAGACCGTGAGGAGTAGGTAGATGTAATTCACCCATGTGAGCAGTGATGCTTTCTTCTTAGAAATAAATGATTCTTTATGTAGACAGGAATTGCAGCTACATGAGTATAGGAGAACTGCAAATACTGGTTAATAAACAACAATATGTGCTTCACATATTGCCATTTTATAACATAAAGTGCAAAAGCTTTCAACTTAAGCTCAAAAAGGTTTGGTAATGTTTAAATATTATTGTACACCATGGATACCACAGTGTAGAAGTGTCCATGTACTGTACACTATTAATCATAGTGTGTGTGTGAGCATGTGGTAGGGAATATTGATTGTATGCTCCAATGGGGCAGGGTCTGATATGAATGGCCAAATATTTTCTGTAAATCGCTGCGGAATATGTGTGCACTATATAAATAACTGGTACAAATGTTTCAACACTTGTCAGAAGTAAGGATTTGGGCTCTTTCCGCATTAGAAAAGGTACTGACAATGCAGTTTATTTTCCCTAAAAACACTACATTGAAACAGCACCATGACACCAAAGTATAAATTATGACTCGATTTAAGGTCATTTCCAGTCAGCTCTATTGACTATAATGGAGCAGCCAAAACCATGGCAGTGGTTGCTCTCATCCAATCAGCTTGTTGATTCTTAGGAGGGGGGACCTAATTTTATTTTTGGTGTCCCCACTTTCCAAGGATTGCCAGCCCAGTGTTGACCAGTTTAGGTCTGGATTACATTATGGCAGGGGGCCCTCATGTTGTGCGTCTCCCTGCTATTGTGTAAACCCCCCAGCTGGTTCAGCCCAGCACTGGTTAATGAAAATATGGGGAACACCATGCCATTTTACCTCAGAATCTCATATGTCCATTACAGGTTATGCTTTTGGGGAGGGACCCCACGCCAATTGTTTTCTAATTTTTTACCCTTTTTTAAACTAGTAACACCCAAAACATTACACAGATCACACTGATCTGTGCAGTGCTCAATGAAGTCTGTTCAGAGCCATTATGACTGAACTCGCTCATGATACAATGCGATCAGTATCACCATTGAGTCAAAATACACAGGCAAATACGATTATTAGTAAATCTGTGATCTGTGGATTAAAGAGCTCATGCGAGCCATGCATGTTGTAACACGGTCAGACACTATTCTTAGTAAATTTACCCCTAGGTGTCTTCCCTTCTGTTCTATTCATTCAAAGCCAATGTCACATCCAATGGAATATCACCTGATGCATACATTAGCATTTGTCTGATGACACCTCATCAGGGAAAGAGCTGTACACTCTGATAGCACTCGAATAAATGCTACCGAGGATATTTATTATATGGCACATTTTGGAAATGGATGATGTGGGAAATAGATAAAAGTAAGGCAACATATTAAAGAGGAACTAATCTAAAATGTTATTGATTTCATTGCCAAGGGGTGGGCTTTACTGGCTTGCATTCATTTGACAGTCGGCACATCCTCATTTTTTCCTCCTGTTCTTTGGAAGCTGCATTAGGTATGAGAAAGCATAATTCACGCGCTAGAATCAATAAATGCTATGAATCTCTATTTCTGGAAGAAAACATACAGTATCAGAGATACAATTTGAAAATAGTCTCACAATATTTCACCTTCTTTTTCTAGCCTTACAAGACTTGCGCCCTGAGCTGACATGTGGTAATCAGGAAATAAAAGCTTCCTTCCAGAAGTGTCTACTACAAAAGTTCAATTTGAACACCAAAAACATACACCTCAGAGACAGGAACTGTATAGGATTTACTGACTTCAACATGACAAATATAATATCTGTGGTATCCATCTTAAAAAACGGAGTGTGTGGAAATGAGTTGGTGGTAAGTGATTCCCGTGGATTTTAATTAACATATATGATTACTACAGCACAATCAGCATTTTGTGTCCATCTAGTACCTTTATTTTGTATCATCCCAGCCCCACTTGCTGCCACCATTACTGTGACTATTCATGGCCTCCAAACCTGCCTGTGACAAATCTGTAATAAACTAAATCAGTGTTACAGAGCCTGAGTTAAGAAATAAAACACTAAACCCGTAATTTAAGGTCTTACTAAGTAAATGTGCTATTTTTTGGACCTCTTTTCCAAGAGATCCCAGAGGGGAGTCCCATGGGGTGTGCTGGGGTTTGATTATATCATTTGCACAATTACAGGCTAATCCCCTGCTATCCAATGCATCATAGAGCTAGTGGGGCCATAACAATGCGATTCACCAGGACAGTTTGGGAGAGTAGGTATGTAGGCACTTAAGTAACACTCTCTTTTTCTCTTACCTGAGTGGACAGGTAAAATGATGGTTAGTTTGGTACACTGTCATCCTGATTCAGAGATGGATGGTATTGCACAGCCACAGGTAAGCGGCTATGCAATACCATCCAACTAAAATGCAAATGCAACAGGAGGTGTCTGTAATAAATAGACACCTCCTGTATACATCTGTGATTCGAGAACAGTGTCCGTAGATACTGCCTCAGATTGCCATTGCGACCGGTCGCAAGGGTTGCTACTTTGGCCAGGCTGCATAAGCTGAAACTTACTTAGCCTGGCCGTCGGAACTGAACAGCTAGGTCCAGGAAGTCTGCATCCGATGATGCAGACTCTGGGTTTGGCATGCTTCCAAAACAACAGGCAACATGCCCTGTTTTAGTAAACTGTCCTTGTGTCTGCCCTGCTCCACCGGCCAAGCGCCGCAGCATTTCAATCATCCTGCAGCTAAGAGGGGGCTGTGAACGATCATGCAGGACATGTTCTGCACATATGCAAAATGGGTCCTCTGCATGCACAAACCACCAATAATCAGAGATGTACACAAACCATTTCATATATCTCTGAATCAGGCCTTGTGTTCAAAGTCTAAAATTCCTGTGTCTGTGTCATCCACCTTCTGTCTTGTTTAGGATAGCTCACTTACATTCCAGATCCACAAAACTGCTTTTCACATTTACTGCAACCCTCCTGGGCTTCAAGAGACCAGTGTAGCCCATACTTGCCAACTCTACATCCAGAAGACTCTTGATTTTTAAGAGTCCTCCCAGACTCCCAGGAGAGTAGACCACCCTCCAGGGCTGGCCTGAGCCTAATATTTTTGGTAAGCAAAGATACATTTTGGCGCCCCTGGCAGAATTTGCACACGTCGAAGGTGCGTGCACTCGACAAAGGAAAGGGGTGTGGTCTCATGGGAAAAGCCAAAATTACGAGCGCCGCCCCGTAATTCCAATCATGCTCGGTACATACCCAGTGCTCTTGGAGCTGCTCGGCATGCTCCCAGTCCCTTTTTACAGTCAATAGATGCTGCATGCATGCGCATGGCATCTATTCACCATTTCCCCCCGCATCTGGGACACTTTGTCACCAAAATAGGGATGGTTGGGAGGCATGCTAAAGGAAAGGTCTCAAAAGAAAAGTGCGTGGTCACACAATAGTATTCCAAATTCAAGCTACACCAAACAGCAGAACAATCTTATTCACATTACATTGCACATAGGACCTCATTCAGACCTGCTCGCTAGCAAGCGATCGCTCATTGCTGGCGATGGTTGCAAATGTGCGCATGCGTATAGTTCGCAGTGCGCATGCGCAAACTAGTAGGAGTGATCAGGATGGGCTCGCTTGCCCTGCAAAGGCAGCCCAGAGGAATGAGTGACAGGAGAGGCCATTTGTGGGTGGTAGCAGGGGCAGGGCAGTAGTAACGGGGAGTGGAGTTGCGGACACAGGCGTGCCTGAGTGTTTAAACACTGTTTCAGAGGCGTGCATAATTAACAGCCAGCATCATAGAACACGTAACTTGTTAGAAATATACACTGAAGTGCTCGCTGTGCTTGCAGCAGGGTATAGTCAACCTCAAGCGCAGAGATTGCATCCAATAGTGATTGATGTTTCATACACTTCTTGGAGATGAGGTATGCAAGTTGGCATCATTAGACAGGCTGGCGGGCGTCTACAAACAAAAAGTGATCGCTTGTCAAAACAAAGTGGGAGTGCTTATGACTTGCCATGCAGGTGCCTGCCTTGAAGTCACTTAGCCAAATTTCCATACGCTCGGTGCGAGCGATCGCAGCTAGCGAACGGGTCTGAATCAGGTCCATAGTACCCCTGATTCACATTACACCACATAGTAGTGTCCCTTATTTATGTTCTGACACACAGTAGTGCCCCTTTTACACAATGCCAACATTAGTGCCCCTTATACACAATGCCCACAATAGTAGTGCCCCTAATACAATGCCCACAGTAGTAGTGCCCCAAATACAATGCCCAAAGCAGTAGTGATCCTTGTACGATGCCTACAGCAGTAGTGGCATTTATACATAATGCCCACAGCAGTGTTACCCCTTCAACCCCCATTAGTTGCCCCAGTAGTAATTCTCCCTGTAGTAGTGCCCTCTGCAGTAGTGGACAGAAAGTGGACAAGTATCTTGTAGACATTGTAGTATCATCAGTGACTATTATATATTAATACAGTAACTGCAATTCTATTGTAACTGTTATTAGTGACCTCACCCAGTAACTACTTTTACTGCCCACCAAACTGTGACAATTCAAGCAAAAATTAAGATTAAAATGTAAAATGATCGTCAGCTGTTTCCACTCCTGTCACCCTAAGCCTGTTTCTATGTGATATGATTATAAATTGGAGACTACAGTGTGTGACATATTTATTATCAGAAATTAGATCCAATATTTATTATTTATTATCACCACATATTGCAACAATAAGAAATTAAGTACCACTGAGATAAAACAAAAATCATATCCAAGGACATGGGTTCTAATAAGTGCCCATCCATGCTATGTGTTATGGCATATGCCATGATACTGTGCATATGCCATCTGCTCATTGTGAATGTGAACTGTACCAGGGAGGGGTCCTACATATCCCTCAAAGTGTAGCCCATAAGCTACAATGGTTAATGTCATCTAAAGAAGGTGTCAGCTATAAGAGCAAGTTCCAGAAAACTTTGCATTCCAGATTTGGCATTTTAGCAGCCTCCTTACGGTATCCTTAGTATTTGTGGGTTGCCCCAAAAAATGTGGCAAATGTTCATGAAAGTACAGGTTCACTTTGTCCATTCAATGTAGTAATGATTGTAATTAAAATTCAACAAATAAATGAATGTCCTACATTTTTATTAAGTCACCAGAAGATGTTTACCTATTAAATTCCACTTTAATAATTTGTCCACAAGGGAGTTTTGTGAATTTGGAAACTGAAGCTTTAGACTTTAATGAGGCAGGAGCAGATTCGAATAATTCAATATTATCTAGTAACGGTTGATAATTATGGTGGTGCTATACAAATAAACAAAAACAATAAATAAGTCAATCTGGCTATACATTTAGTTCATAACCTACTTATATCACCAATGGTAAGTAAACAATATTCATTCATAAATTATTATTATTATTATTATTATTATTATTAATCCCTCCTCTATTCCTCTCAATTCCACCATACCTACAAGTCAAGTTCCTAAAGTTACAGTGATCTGTTTTGTAGGTGAGGAAAGTAGATTATGGGGATCAGTAATATCTGTTTTGTGGTACTAAGTGTCCATCTATTGTCCCTACAGCATAGTCTAAATGTATGCAATAATACTTTGGAAATATTGTTATTAGTAATAGTAATTTCATTTTGCAGAACAACAAAACACATATTACTTACAAAAACACAATTTACCTATCCAAGGACTCATTAATTGGCGGTGAGGATATTGCCAGTATAGATTATTCTTGTGTTTACCCTCTGGACATACATCTCTCTCTTGAAACAGCTCTTCAACCCTTTTCAAGGTAACTATGTAATGTAATGTCCACCTGAACTATAAGCAATATTATTACATATCTATTAAATGCACAGTTCTTGTACAGGCTTCATACTATTTATCTCAAATAGTGTTATGTTATTGTAGCTAATACACAGTGATCTTAAATATAAGAAGAAATAAATTACATTTTATGAATGGTATGTTATAATATTGTGATAGATGGCATGGAATACAGTTGGTTTCACAAAATAAAAATCTGGGATTATCTGGACTGTTCAAAATTGCCCAAGACTAATAATGTTTGTAGAATAACTGAGCTATGGATGAAGTTTATACCTCATATGTAGTGAAAATGAATCTTGGCACAAGTAGTGTGTCAAATTAATAACATATGTGTGGATCACAAAATAGGGTGTAAACAATGTTATAAAAACAAATTTAATTTACAACAATTCATGAAAAATACATTTAAAATACCACCTTCAGCGATTTATATAAAGATCCAATAAAATTCACTTTGGTAGCAAATCAAAGATACATCCTTATATTAAGAATCATAGGATTTTTCTGTGCCAGAGTTAGGTTAACTCCCTCCCTGCTGGTTTCCTGGACTAAAACCGCTTTCAATGTTATGTCATTCATATAATTAGCCAGCATGGGAAAAAAAAAGAGTTCCGGTCTCTGTACACAGTAGGTTAAACAAGATGGCATTAAAAGCGCTTTTCATTGTCTTTCTGCTTACCGGTAAGCCAGGTCGGGTGAAGTTTGATCCTTCTTCCCACCTTCCGGCGGTCCAGGTGTGTTGGAGCTGCGCCTTCCGATGCACTTTTGCCAGTATGTGGTGTACTGGATGCCGCGGGCAGATGGCCAAGTTCCCTTGCAGTTTAACACTGACCTCCTGTGTCTTACACGACTCTGTCTTGCTGTACTCCAAGCAGCAGCTTGATCCTCATATCCAGGATGTGGACAATTGGCCTCCTTACTGGCAGTTATATATTTCCCCAGTCTAGCAGGCTTTGTCAGGGCTCCATATAAGTAGCCTGGGTGGATTATTCTGATTGATCATTACATCTTTCAATTAATGTTTAAAAGTTCATCGCTACCCTACATACTGTAACTTTTTTGCGTCATATAAAGTCCAAATGTGATTCGTATATGTGAGTGTGTGTATGAATGTAGAGTATCAATAAATGGTAAGTCGTAAATGTTGCTTAATGTGGGTACATTCTTTTAGTTGCTTTCAATCTGGGTTATATTTTAGCCCCAATGAATAAAATAGACCTTATGTGATCCTTATTTGTGTGCATGTGTATGAACATAGAATCTACCCATGTTTCAACCCTGGACAGATACAAAGAAATTACAACACAAGCAATGGATACCACAAAGATCAAGCCATCTATGAACCAGACAACACAATGAGTAAAGAAATGTTTAGGAAAAGGACAGAAAGAACAGCAATTGGTGAGAAGAAGTTGCAAGAAGAAAGTGCTTCACAACAGAATCAGAAACCAGCTTTGTTGGACTAATTATCTACACACATAATTAAAAAAGAACAAGAAATTCCAGATGAAGAAGTTGATCAATAGGAATATATGGAAAGTTTTAAAGAGATGGCATAGAACTTTACCTCATCACCAGGAAAACAGATGAACAACAGAAAGAATGGCACCCATATAAAGAACACCACAGGTATACAAAGATTAAGACCAAAAGAGGACTTCGAGGCAGAAGAACTGTTATGCTCGAAACCAAAAATAAGGTAATAAAACCAAAAAGTATATTTAATCTAAGCAACATCAAATTGACCAACACACAAACCCAAATACTGAATAAAGGTCAAAAATACACACCTGATAACTAAGTTTGATACATACATTAACCTCCATAAATTCATCCAAAAATTAACACCAAAAAAAAATTTCATGAAAGAAACTGTGGAAAGAATTTCAACATCAGAAAAGGAAAAAGAGAAGGAGCATATATTTGTACATATAGATCTTTAGAATCACTCCACTCTCTATCCTAAACATCTAAAGGGTCTCTGTAAAGAGACTTTTCAATGAATGGTGGAAAATTACCATAACAAAATGTCCACCAAAATCTATCAATCTAACCTACCCAGCAAGAAATAAAGGCATTCAAGAAACTGGAAGAGATGGAAAGTATAATTATTAAACCAGTGGATAAAGGAAGAGGGGTGGTTTTATTGAATAAAGAAGACTATGTAAAGGAAGCCAATAGACTCCTAGATGATTCCACCATCTATAAGAAGCTTCCCACAGATCCATCAAACAACTAAATGAGAGAAAAAGATTACCTTTTAAACAAAGCAACTGCATCTGGAATATTGAATAAAAAAAGAAATGGAGTACCTGGCACTTAAAAACCCATCTGTACCTGTTTTATACTATCTCCCAAAAGTGCATAAGGACAAAATAAACCCAACAGGAAGACCTATAATTGCAAGAATTAAGTCAGTGACTGCCATTTGTCAGAGTACATCAATAAATTTCTCCAACCACTGGTATCTAAACAAAAAAGCAATTTAAGAGGCACAATACACGGTTTAGAAATCCTGGAAAATGTGGGAAGATAACTTTATTCTAGAAAAGAGAGATATCACCTCACTCTACAGTGTCATCAACCACCAAAAGACTGTGAAAACACAAGAAAACTATTAGTGGAAGAAATTGATTACCAACCAGCCAAATGAACTTGAATAATAACTCACAATTTCTTTTGGTTTCAAGGAACATTTTATAGACAAATAAGGGGAACTGCAAAGGGGACAAAATTTGTCCTGGGATATTCTAATCTGTTTGTATCAGAATGGGAAAACACCACCATCTTAAATAAGAACCCATACATTCAGTATTCTATACATGTGGAAGAGATATATAGATGGCATCCTTTTTATATGGTCGGGATTGGAAGAACTACAGAATTTCATCATCTATATGAATAAAATGATTTGAACTTGGTTTTTACTTCAACAGTTAGCAGATCACAAGTAACCTACAGTATCTAGACTTAGAAATCTACATTAATGATGGCTACTATAGACCAGAACACGTAAGAAAGAAGTAGATTGCAATACTTACATTGATAGAAAACAGCAATCACCATCCAAGATGGCTTAAGGGCATACCCAAAGGACAAATTAAGAGAATCCATAGGAATTGTTCTAAGAGAGAAAACTTTAACAAACAAGCAACAGAACTGAAACAAAAATTCCTGGAAAAAGGTTACGATGAGGCTAAAATTATGAAAGATCTTGAAGAAGTATCATGGATAGACTGCTTGACATTACTGCTCCCAAAAAAGAAAAAAGGGAGCCACAAGGAGCTATCTTTTACCACCAGATTTAAAAACAAATTCAAGAAAATATGAAAAAATCCAACAAAAATATTGGTCAATCCTATTGAAGGATGAGAAACTGGCACAAATTTTACCAGATAAGACTAACGTGATATACAAAAGAGCAAAGAGTCTGAAAACAAGACTCATTCAGTGCTACAACATCGAAAAAATGCCAGCAAAAGGGAAAATAAACAAGGCTGCAAGAAACCAAGAATGGTTGCACCAAATGTCAATGCTGCAAAATAACACAGAAATACCAAAGGAGAGGACACATTCAAATTTTATAGTACCGGGAAAGAATTTAAGATCAGAGAAAGGATGACATGTGACACAACAATAAGACCACTAAAAAATAAAATATTGGAGCACACCCACAATATTAAAAAAGGAGTAGACACACAGAATTTCTGCTCATTTTAAAAGATTTCACCAAAGTGATGCTTCCTCATTGAAGTTCAAAGCCATCAAGAAAGTGACAGAAAACTGGAGAGGAGGTGACTT
This sequence comes from Taudactylus pleione, assembly GCA_031769625.1. NCBI lineage: Eukaryota > Metazoa > Chordata > Amphibia > Anura > Myobatrachidae > Taudactylus > Taudactylus pleione. The sequence goes on from JAUIMM010000031.1 coordinate 1,164,323, forward strand.
TATATTCTCCATCTCTAGAGAAGAGGCGAAGTGGATATACTTTCTGGATAAAATGACTCCGAAAGGTATGAATATGGACTTTGACCTTTGAGGATAATTAAAAGGGAAGAAAGACAGAAAAAAAGAGAGAATAAAGGAAAAAGGATATAACACACATCTTCACAGTATTAAGACGATTGCATGCACGTGGAATAGTACAAAATAACACCTTTTAACCTGTACGTATGTGCCCGCATAGCAGAAAACAACATAACAAACCCTTTTAGCATCACAATATGTGTTTGAACCTCATTAAATAGCAGGACGAACCCTTGTAGCTATAAAGTCTGTGTTCCAACCTCACCAAAATAATATGCAGTAATTATATACTGCACTCTAAAACATACACAATTATTTACGATATATTTAGCACCATTTTATGCTTTTATAAAATCTATCTACATATTTATATACAGTAATTACACATTTTCCTTTAGAGATTGATCAAGAACTGGTTCATGCAAGTATTTTAACCTATTCTGGTGTAAATTACGACTTACCATAATATTGATAAGGTCTATTTTATTCATTGGAGCTAAATTATAACCCAGATTGAAAGCAATTAAAAGAATGTAACCAAATTAAGCAACATTTACAACTTACCATTTATTGATAGTCTACATTTATATACACACTTACATATAGGGATCACATATGGACTTAATATGATGTAAAACAAGTTCTGTAAGGAAGCGATGAACTTTTAAACATTAATCGAAAGATATAATGATCAATCAGAATAATCCACCCAGGCTACTTATATGGAGCTCATTGAACTGTGATTATTCAAGCCCTGTGTGAGGTTCTGATTATGTTGTGGTCCCTGGGTGGTGATAGGAGCAGACACAGAAGCAGACTTAAATGAAAAAGTGGAGTTTTTAATAAGTGACTTAGAAGACATGGGAATGGTAAATGAAAAAGTCCAGGTATAGCACTAAAGTGCACTTGATAACTAGAGTGGGGGTTAATGGGGAATTGTCCAGATAGTGACAAGCAGGAACAGTCCAGTAAATAAGTATGGTGAGCTGAAAACAGAATGCAGGTATGATGAGCTGTAACTGAATGCAGGTTTGGGGAGCTGCAACTGATGTAGGCAGAGGTAGTGAAGTCCAGCTGGGAGTGAAATGAAGCAAGGTGCAGGGAAACAGCAGGTTCAGGTACTCAGGCAGGTAAGAAGGTATATGGAGGGAGCAGGGTAAGTCCAGCAGGTAGGAGCAGGCAAGGTTCAGGCTTAGTAGTGTAACAGACAGGCAGGCAGATAAGATACAGGTACTCTCTCTCAGCCTCAGCTGAGAAACACGTTGCACTGGCAAATAAAGGAAGGTTCTGGACCTTCCTAAATACTCAGTGCCGCACTGTTACTGGCTGGAATGAGCACATGACCTACCAGGATTGGGCAGCTGGAATCACATGGCTGCAGGCAAGATGGCGACGCCCATGCCAATGGAATGGAAACACCACCAGACCTCGTCAGGCCTAGTGACAAGGTGCCTGCACACAACCATGCACAGCCAATGCCCCTCCCCAAACACCAGCACTGCTGCCAGAGACCCCCCACCATAATGACTTCACAGGTAATACCCGGTGACTACCATGCCAAGAAACCCTGGCTGTGACAGTACCCCCCTTATGGGTGGCCTCAGGACACATCAGGCTTCTCCGGATGGGCAGCATGGAACTTCTTGATGAGTGCAGGAGCATGGACATCTCAGGCATCGGTCCAACAACGTTCCTCTGGGCCGTAGCCCCTCCTGTCCAGTAGGTACTGCAGATGTCCTCTGTGGAGATGGGAATCCAAGACCTGGGAGACCTCATATTCTATGCCCCTTTCAGTCTGGACATGGGGAGAAGCAGGCAAGATTCTGTGGAACTTGTTTAGCATCAGGGGTTTCAACAGGGAGACATGAAAGGAATTGGGAATTTTCAGATAAGGGGGTAGCTGAAGGCGATAAGCCACGGGGTTAATGACCTCTATAATGGAGAAGGGCCCGATGAAGCATGGAGCAAATTTAATGGATGGCACTCAAAGTCATAGGTTCCGGGTGGACAACCAGACCTGGTCTCCAACTTGCATACATGGTACTTTCCTACACCTCTTATCAGCTTGAAATTTGTAATGGGAGGACGCCTTCTCCAGATCAGTACGAACTTGAGACCAGATTGAAGCAAATTTCCGTACAGTGTCTTCTACGGCTGGGACATCAAAGACGGGCAGGCTTTGAAATTCAGGGACCCGAGGATGAATACCGTAGACCACTTGGAATGGTGTTTGGTTCGTGGAAGAGTGGTAGGAGGCGTTATGAGCAAAATCAGCCCATGGCAGCAATACGGACCAATTGTCTTGGGAAGATGTCATAAAAATCCTCAGAAAGGTCTCAAGGTCTTGATTTACCCTCTCAGTGGAACCGTTGCTTTGTGGGTGATAAGCCGTAGAAAAATTCAGCTTTACTTGCAATACAAAACATAAGATTCTCCAAAATTTTGCTGTGAACTGAACACCACAGTCAGAGACAATCTCAGCAGGAAGACCATGGAGACGGAAAATATGTTGAACGAACAAGTGAGCCAAGTCAGGGGCAGAAGGCAATTTCTTTAGTGGTATGTAATGGACCATTTTAGAGAATCGGTCTACTACGACCCAGATGCTAGTGAACCCTTGAGAACTCGGCAGATTCGTGACGAAGTCCATGGAGAGATGCATCCATGGATGTGGTGGAATAGGTAGTGCAATAACTCACCAGCCAGTGCCTGACGTGAAGATTTATGCTGGGCACACGAAGAAATAAATTCCGACACGTCTGTTTTCATGGATGGTCACCAATAGCCTCTCTTTCAAAATTCCAAGGTCTTCCGAGTACCTGAGTGACCTGCAAAGTGAGAGGAATGAGCCCAGGTGAGGAGCTGCTTACTTAACTCCGGGGCCACAAAGGACCTCCCTGTAGGAGACTGTAGCTGTAATGTGACTCCAAAACAGGGGTATTTTGTTGATTCTCTGATTTGTCATCACAGCGGAAAGATCTGGACAGGGCATCTGCCTTTTGATTAAGGCCTCCAGACCGGAAGGTCAGGGTGAACTGGAACCGAGCAAAAAATATCACCCATTGGGCCAAATGAGGACTCACACACTGAAGATTCAAGAGGAAGAGCAGATTTCTATGGTCCATGAAGACAGTGAAGGGAAACTTGGCCCCTTCCAGCAAGTATTTCCATTATTTCAAGGCTAACTTTACTGCTAAAAGTTCTTGTTCACCAATGGCATTTTTTCTCTCAGCGGGAGAAAACTTCTTGGAGAGGAACCCACAGGGATGAACTCGATTATCGTCATAACGTTGGAAAAGAACTGCACCCATGGCCTCTGACGATGCATCCACTTCCACTAGAAACGGCCTATCCAGATCTGGTTGTCGTAAGACTGGAGCTGAAATAAATGCCTGTTTTAAAAGTTGGAAGGCAGTCTCTGCCTCAGGTGGCCATAGAGCATTGTTAGTGTTTTTCGGGTCAAGGCGGTAATGGGTGCCAACAATGATGAAAATCCTTTAATAAAACGTCTATAGTAATTGGCGAACCAAAACAATCTCTGGATGGCTTTCAACGTTTCAGGACAGGATCAATCCAAAATCGCCTGCACCTTCTTGGGGTCCATTTCTAGACTGGAGCCAGAGATGACGTAACCAAGGAATGGCACACTGGGCACCCCAAAGATACATTTCTCCAGTTTGCAGTAAAGGTGGTTCTTTCTTAGACGGGACAATACTTCCTTCATATGTTCGCGATGTTTTGTTACAGGAGACGAAAAGATCAATATATCGTCCAGATAAACTACTACCGAGACGTACAACATGTCCCGGAAAATCTCATTAACAAAGCCCTGAAACACGGCAGGGGCATTGCACAACCCAAAGGGCATCACAAGGTATTCAAAGTGTCCATCTCTAGTATTAAAGGCGGTCTTCCATTCATCGCCAGCACGAATGCGAATGAGAGTATAAGCCCCTCTCAAATCCAGCTTTGAGAGTATGATGGACCCTTTAACTCTTGTCAAACAATTCTGTGATCAGGGGAAGAGGATACTGATTCTTAATTGTTATATCATTGAGAACCCAGTAATCTATACAAGGTCTTAGGCCTCAGTCTTTCTTGCCAATGAAAAAGAAGCTGGCTCCAGTGGGAGAGGTGGAAGGTCGAATAAATCCCTTTGCTAGGTTGTCCTGGATGTACTCTGGCATGGCTTGAGTCTCAGGCACGGATAAAAGATAGGTGCGACCACGGGGTGGCATCTTGTCAGGCAGCAACTCGATAGGACAGTCCCATTCTCTGTGGGGAGGTAAGAAGTTCACCTGTTGCTCGGAAAAACCATCAGAGAACATCTGGTACTGCTCGGGTATAGCTGGAGATGGTAACAAAGCTGTCATTCTTACAGGTCGTATTTTGGGAAGACAAGATTTCTGACAGTCAGTTCCCCATGAAAGAATCTGCATTGAACACCAGTCTATCCTGGGATTATGTTGGCGTAACCAGGGTAGTCCAAGATGATTTCTTGAGAAGCCTCTGGTATCACAAAGAACTTTAAAGACTCGGAGTGGAGAGCCCCACACGAACTAATACTGTTTGAGTTTCCTTGGTGACCACTCCTTTAGCTAAAGGACATCCATCTACAGAAGTCAGGGAAATTGCTTGCTTGAGAGATGAACAAGGAATCTGTAGTTTATTTATTTATTTATTTTATTTATTAACAGTTTCTTATGTAGTGCAGCAAATTCCATTGCGCTTTACAATTTGAATCAACATTCACATTATACTGGGTTGTAAAAGACATACATACATGACATACATAAGGGTAAGAGGGCCCTGCTCGCAAGCTTACAATCTATAGGGAAATAGGTGTTGATACACAAGGAGAGGTGCTACATATTGCAAATTGGTCCAGCCGGATTGGATTATACAGCCCACCAAGAATATCTGCAATCACACTGGAAAGTTGGCCTAGGGTTAGGAGGATGTTAAATTGAAGAAAGAGAAGATGTGATAGGTGTTTACCATAAGAAGAGAGTTAGATAGGGAGCTATAAAAGGTTAGGTGGGTGGTCCGGGAATCTGATAAGCTTGTCTGAAGAGGTGAGTTTTCAGAGAAAGCTTGAATGTTTGGAAACTAGTGGAAAGTCTTATTGTGCGTGGGAGGGCATTCCACATGGTGGGTGCAGCCCAAAAAAAGTCCTGTAACCGTGTATGGAAACAAGTAATGCGCGGGGATGAGAGACGCAGATCTTGTGCAGAGTGGAGATGTCGGGTTGGAAGATATTTTGAGATAAGTGAAGAGATGTATGTTGGTGTGGTTTGGTTAATAGCTTTATGTGTGAGTGTAAGTATTTTAAATTGAATACGGTTGAAGACCAGCAGCCAATGGAGGGACTGATAGAGTGGATCAGCAGACACTGAATGTTTGGTGAGAAAGATCAACCTCGCAGCTGCATTCAAAATGGATTGTAGTGGGGAGAGCCTGTTTTTGGGAAGACCAATAAGGAGACTATTGCAATAGTCAATGCGAGAAATTATGAGGGCGTGTATTAGAGTTTTTGCAGTGTCTTGCGTAAGATATGGTCGAATATTGGCTATGTTTTTTAGATGTATGTAACAGGATTTAGAGACAGATTTAATGTGGGGAACAAAAGACAGTTCAGAGTCAAGGATGACACCTAGGCAGCGAGCTTGTGGGGTGAGGTTGATTGTCGAGTTGTCAAAAGTAATAGAGATATCAGGTTGGTAACTGCTATTGGCCGGTGGAAATATAATTAATTCTGTTTTGGATAATTTAAGTTTGGAGGTGGCGAGATGACATCCAAGATGAAATGGCAGAGAGACATTCAGTGACACGGACCAGCACAGATGGTGACAAATCTGGGGAGGATAGGTAAATTTGAGTATCATCCGCGTACAGATGATACTGAAATCCAAAAGAGCTGATTAGTTTGCCAAGAGAGGTGGTATATATTGAGAAAAGTAGAGGACCTAATACTGAACCTTGTGGTACTCCAATTGACAGGTAGCGAAGTGGAGGTAGAATCAGAAAAGCGAACAATGAAAGAGCAATTAGATAGATAGGATGAGAACCAAGAAAGGGCTGTGCCTTGAAGACCTACGGATTGTAGTGTTTGTATGAGAAGAGAGTGGTCAACAGTGTCAAAGGCCTTTAGCCTTGGCAGTGACCAGATTATTTATGACCTTAGTCAGTGCTGTGTCAGTGGAGTGTTGGGAACGAAAGCCTGACTGAAGTGGATCCAATAAGTTGTGGGTGTTAAGAAAGTGTGTGAGGCAAGTGTAGGCAAGTCTCTCCAGTAGCTTGGAGGGGCAAGGTAGCTGGGAGATAGGATGGTAATTTGAGAGTTAGGGTCAGAATTTTGTTTTTTCAAAATGGGAGTGATCACTGCATGCTTGAACAGTGATGGAAAGATACCAGTAGAGAAAGAGAGATTACAGATTTTAGTTAAGTGTGGAATGAGCACAGGAGACAGAGCTTTACTGATTTGGGAGGGTATAGGATCAAGAGGAGAAGTAGTAGAGTAGGAGGATGAGAAGAGTGTAGCTACTTCATCTTCATTAGTGGGGTCAAATGATGAGAACGTACCACTGGGTTGAGGTAGAGAATTGAACAAGACCCTGGCTGAGGAAGTGCATACCATTTAATTTTGGATATTATCAATCTTGTTTTTGAAATAGGAAGCAAGATCTTGTGCACGGATAGTAGCAGGTGGGTTGGGTGACGGAAGGGTAAGAAGTGATTTAAATGTATTAAAAAGTCGTTTGGGGTTAGAGGCTTGGGCAGAGATAACAGATTGGAAATATGTCTGATTGGCATTATCCAGTACATTACGATAAGAGTGGTAGATCGTGTTATATGTGAGGAAGTCACTTGGAGTATGAGACTTTCGCCACTGACATTCTACTTTACGTGAGAGTTTCTGTAGGTGTCTTGTGAATTTGGAATGCCACGGTTGACGTCTAAGTCTACGCGGAATGTGATGGGTAGCTGGAGCTTTTTCATCAAGAGCTAGTTCTAGGGTCTGGTTCAGGTGTGATACAACAGTCTCAGGAGAAGTGAAATTATAAATAGGTAAGAGTGATTGTTGCAGAGAGGTGGATAGTTGTTCAAAATTAATAAAATTAATATCTCTGCGGGTTTGAGGAGGTTTGGTTGATTTGCTTGGCATTGAGGTTGATGTAATGGAGGAGAGTGTGCATGTGATAAGGTTATGATATGAGAGAGGGAAATGAGAATTAGTGAAATCAGAGACTGAGCATAGTCTGGTAAATACAAGATCAAGGCAGTGGCCATCTTGAAGAGTAGAGGAGTCAGTCCATTGGGAGAGGCCAAGAGAGTTATCAACTAGGCTGGAAGTCATGAAGTTTCTGGCTGCTCCAGAGTCTAATAGAGCAGAGACAAAGACATCTTTAGTGAAATCTTTAGTGTTTGGGGACGGGCAAATAACTCCTAACTTGATGTCCCCAAGGTCAGTTAGGAACAGGCATTTCCCGACTTGCGGGAGCAGGAGGTCACCAGGTGACCCGAATCTCCGCAGTAAAGACAGAGGTTTTTAGCATCCTTCCCTGACGTTCCTCTTTGGAGAGATGGGTTTGGTTCACCTGCATGGGCTCCTCATCTATAGGAGGATGGGGTGGATGGGTAGGCAAGGGAGATGTAAATGACCTTTGCCGGTTAGTTCTGTGCTTTTCAGCCTGACGTTCTCTGAAGCGTAGGTCAATTTTGTTGCAGAGTGATATCATATCATTTAATTTGGTAGGAAGCTCACGGGTAATCAGATCATCTTTTAATCAGTCAGACAGACCATGCCAAAAGGCTCCTCATTCCACTTAAACTCTGATGAAAAAATTTTAAACTGTAAGGCATATTGGCTGACAGGACGAGTTCCTTGTCTCAGGGTCATGATGCTGGACGATGCTGACACTGTGCGTCCAGGTTCATCGAAAATCCTTCTGAATGAAGATACAAAGTCTGTATAAATATCCAGCAGCGAGTCCGAACGCTCCCAGAGTGGGGAGGCCCAAACCAGAGCAGAGTCGGACAGCAAGGACACGATGTATGCCACTTTGGTTCTAGTGGTGGGGAAGTTTTCAGGCTGTAACGTAAAGTGTATATCACACTGATTTAAAAAACCACGACAGAGCTTAGGATTGCCATCAAATTTGCTTGGCATGGGTAGATGTAGATGAGGGGATACCCTGGTCCCTGTATTACCAGGCACAGGGTAAGGTGAAGTTGCTGATACCCCAGGGGTGATTAACGATGTTTGCAGAGTATCTTGGCATTTAGACATCTCCTGTAGGAACTGGGCCATTTGATGTTGCATAGCTTCCAGGTCTTCTAAATGACCAGCAATAAAGCAAAATAAATCCACTCCAGACTCCTGTTCCGTGGCCGGATTCATGGGGCCAGTGTAAACTGTGAGGTTCTCAATTTGTTCTGGACCCGGGGTGGTGATAGCAGACACAGAAGCAGACTTAAATGAAAAAGTGGAGTTTTTAATAAGTGACTTAGAAGACATGGGAATGGCAAATGAAAAAGTCCAGGTATAGCACTAAAGTGCACTTGATCACTGTAGTGGGGGTTAATGGGGAAATGTCCTGATAGTGACAGGCAGGAACAGTCCAGTAAATAAGTATGGTGAGCTGAAAACAGAATGCAGGTATGATGAGCTGTAACTGAATGCAGGTTTGATGAGCTGTAACTGAATGCAGGTTTGGTGAGCTGCAACTGATGCAGGCAGAGGTAGTGAAGTCCAGCTGGGAGTGAAATGAAGCAAGGTGCAGGGAAACAGCAGGTTCAGGTACTCAGGTGGGTAAGAAGGTATATGGAGGGTGCAGGGTAAGTACAGCAGGTAGGAGCAGGCAAGGTTCAGGCTTAGTAGCATAACAGACAGGCAGGCAGATAAGGTACAGGTACTCTCTCTCAGCTGCAGCTGAGAAACACGTTGCACTGGCAAAGGAAGGAAGGCTCTGTACCTTCCTAAATACTCAGTGCCGCACTGTGACTGGCTGGAATGAGCACATGACCTTCCAGGATTGGACAGCTGGAATCACATGGTCGCAGGCAAGATGGCGGCGCCCATGCCAACGGAACGGAAACACCACCAGACCTCGCCAGGCCTAGTGACAATGTGCCCGCACAGAACCACGCGCAGCCAATGCCCCTCGCCAAACACCAGCACCACTGCCAGAGACCCCCCGCCATAATGACCTCACAGGTAATACCCGGTGACTACCATGCGAGAAACCCTGGCAAAGCCTGCTAGACGGGGAATCGCATTGGCATAGTAGCTGCCAGAAGTGAGGCCAATTGTCCACAACCCAGATGTGGGGAGCAAGCTGCTGCCTGGAGTACTATGAGACAGAGCCTTGTAAGACACAGGAGGACAGTGCCAAACTGCATGTCGCACAAGGGAGCTTGGCCATCTGCCCGCAGCATCCAGTATGCCACATACCAGCACAAGTGCAATAGAGGGCGCAGCTCCAACACACCTGGACCACCGGAAGGTGGGAAGAAGAGTTGGACTTCACCCGGCCAGGCTTATCGGTAGGCAGAAAGACAATGAAAACGCTTTATTGCCATCTTGTTTAACCTACTCTATACAGAGAACAGAACTATTTTTTTCCCATGCTGGTTAATTATTTGAATGACACAACACTGAAAGCAGTTTTACTCTAGTTAACCTAACTCTGGCACAGAAAAATCCTATGATTCTTAATATAAGAATGTATCTTTGATTAGCTACCAAAGTGAATTTTATTTGATCTTTTTATAAATCGCTGAAGATTGTTTTTTAAATGTAGATATTTTACTTTTCATGAATTGTTGTTATAAAAACACATTTATTTGACAACATTGTTTACACCCTATTTTGTGATCCACACATATGCTATTAATTTGACACACTACTTGTGGCAAGGCTCATTTTCATTTCACTTGATTTCATTTTTTTTAACACAATAAAATTTTATTCAACAAAAGTGTAATACAGGTCATACAAAATCAGTACACAAATAATTATTAACTGCTAACAAATAAACAATAAACAGGGGGAGATAAGGGGAAAAACAAAAATACCAGAAATCAAGAATGAGGGAGAGAAGGAAAAACATAAAAAAAACTTCGTATATCACTAGTCAGTAAAAAAAAAATAATATTCACTCACAGAAAACAAAATAAACTTAGGATAGACAGAGTACGAAGACACAGGTCTGTTGGAAGTGGAATGGTGGGTATTGTAGAAATCATACCAGAGACTCAATTTCACAAAGGGGAAGAAGGACCTGAAGAATATCTGAAATCTATTGTCTCCATCTCATAACTCCATTGCATGTAAGCAATCATTTTTTGTGTGGGAGGGGGGTTAGGTAGTTTCCAATATTGGGCTAAGGATGCTCTTGTGGCTATAATAATATGACCAATAACATTTACTATAAGATTGCACAGAGGGAGGAAAATTATGTAATAGAGCTATTTCAGGTAGGTGAGGGAGAGACTCTGCTGTATCCTGAGATATGAGATCAAAAATTGTGAGCCATAAGGGTTGGATTATTGGGCAGCTCCAAAATATATGTAATTAGGAACCCACCATTCCACAGTTTCTCCAGCACATCTTGGAAGAAGTAGGCCAGAATTTATGCAATCTGTCTGGTATGAATTATGTTCTATGGATAATCTTGAATAACATTTCACAGTGATTGATACATTGAGACATTGAAATATATTTTTAAACAGCAGTTCCCAATCATCATCAGACAATGAGATTTACTTCCCATTTGATTTGGGTAGCTAGTTTGGTTTCCTCTAGAGAAGACAAAAATGTACTATACCATAAAGTTATTCCACCTTTAAAACGCTCAACAGAAAATTTATAGAGGAGACGAAAAAGGCTGAGAATTAACAGTGTTTGAAGAAACTCAATGACGGATACGCAAATATTTGTAAAAATCATTAGTAGGGATAGAGTATTGTTCCTGAATCTGTAAAAAGGATTTAAGATGAGACTTATTATATAGGTCACACATTGTCAGGATAGCCTGAGTGTGCCAGTATATCAAATCTAAGTCTGGGATCAACTTAGATGATGCTAATATAGAAATATTGATCCAAGGGAGTGAGAAATCCCCAAGAAGCTTGATCAATTTATTCTATACTTTAAGAAAGTCAGATATGCTAAGTAATCTAGAGGCCCAAGGGGATCTTTGAACTGAGTTAGACCATAAAAGATCTTGCAAAGGAAATGGATTGCAAATAAAACTTTCAATGTTTACCCAGGGTTTAGGAGAGAAGTTGGATATTGAATACCCATCTAGTGTTATCAGGAGCTTGCCTACCCATGATAAAATCAACCTGATCATAAGAAATCAGACAAGGGAGAATAGGACTCAATCTATTCGCTATTAACATGACATATAGCTTAAGGTCAGTGTTTAGGAGAGCAATTGGTCTATAGTTCTGGCACATAGTAGGGTTCTTGCCAGGCTTGGGGATCGTGATGATCCAGGCCCCTAACATTTCCCTGGGAAATTAATTATTTGTGGTAGAGTTATAAAGAAAAACTATTAGGGGGACAAGGTCAGTTTGAAAAGTTGTGCAGAAACAGTTGGTGAAGCCATCTGGACCTGGGGCCTTATCTTTTTTAAGAGACTTAATATCCACAGAAATTTCATCAGAGGTCCAAGGGGAGCATATGGCATTGGCTTCATCAGGAGGCAGGGAGGGCAGATTGATTGAGTCTAAGAATGCATTAATAGTGTCCTCATTGGGTTGGGGGATAGTGGGGTCATGTTTAAGATTATGCAACTGCTCATAAGTTGCAAAGCAACATGCTATATCCTTAGGGTTAGATAGTAGGGACCTATCTTGGCCAAGTATGTCTTTAATTCTGTTTTTAGCATTCTTTCCTCTGAGCTTATGTGCAAGAAGGTTGCCCGCTCTATTACCAAGAGTATAATATTTTTGGTTAAGTTTAGCAATAGCATGTTGCACATGAAGGAGGGAAAGTACGTTTAATTGTGTACAGGCCTCAACCAAGGCCTTCTGGAGGGCCTCATCAGTAGGACTTCTTTTATGCAGTGCCTCAAGATTCGCAATCTGAGTCTTGTATGCTAGCTGAACCTCTCAATTAGTTCTCCTAATATTAGCAGCAGCATAAATGGCCGCTCCGCAAAGTACCGCTCTTAGGGCCTGATTCAGAGCCGGATGCTCTGACTCAGTGCTTTCCTCCCTAAAAATGGAGCGGCCTCTAGGATCCAACACCCACAGCCTATGCGAACGTCCATGATGATGGTCGCGATGGTCAAGACCATCGCGACCATCGTGCTTGCGACGAGACCCTGTGGTAGGATCTCGCTGCCGCAAGCCCTGGAGTGATTTTGGCTCTATCAGAGCCAAAATCACTCCCACTGACATCACTAGTGATTTCAGTGGGGCCGGACCCAGACGGTAGGCATTCCCATGGGAACGTCTCCATCTGGCAGCGACGCCCCCGGCACGCCCACCAAAGGGGGCATGCTGTCAATCACCATTGACAGCACGCCCCCTTTGGTGCGAGACCCCGAGCGACATATTCCTCGTCGCTCGCCAGGTCTCGCGCAGGCGCACGACGGAGCTACCTCCGTCGTGCGCATTCGCCCAACATCGACCCGCTTGCGAGCGTCCTTAAAGCACACCATTGATTTGTAATAGATGGAGCGTTCGTAGCTAGGTAAGAGTCCAATGCATCCTGCATAATCTTCTTCCCCATATCATCTAACAGAATATATTCCTGTAACCTTCAAAGTCTAGGGGAAGTGGAAGAGGAATGGGGGCCAAATTTCAAAACTAGTGGGGCATGATTAGACCAGGATATGGGCAATATATTGAATCTAGTAATGTTTTGCAGACACCATATATCAACTAATAGTAGATCAATATGTGAATAGGATTTATGCACTGAGGAATAAAAGGTATAATCCCTTGCTCCTGAATTCTTAACCCGCCAGGTGTCATATAGGTTGTGCTCCGCCAATAGACTTGAGAAGGCTAAAGATAAACTTTAAGCAGCTTGGTGAGCTTGCTTCGATATAGGGGAGGATTTATCTAAACTAGGATCTGGAGCAATATTAAAGTCTCCCTTCACAAATAAAGCACCCTTACATGTCTCCTGTTTTTTTTTAAAAAGGGACTGTAAAAATCTAGGTTGTCTAGAGTTGGGCGCATAAATTGAAACAAGGGCTATAAATCTATTCCCAATCTATCTGACGAGAATCAGATAACGGCCATTACTATCAACCACCTTTTTCTCCAGTTTAAATGGGCAGCTGCGACTAATAAGGATGGCCCTACAATTCATTTAAAGGGCCCACTGGAAGTATTGTATAACAAGTTGGGTATTTATGGTTTGTGAACTGATGAGGAAAATGCAATTCTTGAATTGCAACAATACCAGCATTTAATTTATCAAAATATTTTAAAGCAATACAACATTTATTAGGGGAATTGAAACCTTTGACATTGACACTCAGAAAATTTACCATGAGTAGAATCTACAAAAACAAAACGTGAATAAGATATGAAACCAACAGATATATTGGCAACAATCCCTTGGGAATATGAGCAACAGAATGCATTTCTGGTAGGTGGAAGTGGTGGAGGATGGGATAACTGGACAAACCAGTGGAACAAACAGAATTAGCATCCATAAGGGAGCTAGAGATTATGACACTAAAAAAATGTGACAAAATAACATTAGAATGGGAGGTAGAACCTAAAGCAGGTCTACCTGACTACTCATGACAAAAGAGAAAAAAAAAACTATAAAATTACACAATTTAGAATAAACATATGAAAAAAAGAAAAAATTGATGGATAAAACAAATTGTAAACTATAAAGACAAGTTGTAGACATGCACCAACTGCAAACATATACACTTCCCGCCCCAATAAAATAGTTAAACGTGAGCATATCAGGCTTTATAGAAGAGGATAGGACAAATAATGGCACTTTATCTACAACCACTTAAAATAATATACAGTTAAATAAAGGATACTATAGTCCACATATCAGCGAAAGCTTCTTACTGGCACAAGTTAGTGCTCAGACTAGTAATAAGGCACAGTGGAAGTAGAAAAGTGTTAGATATAGTCAACTTTGATCATATAAATGTAAGGTGGAGGAGCACACTAAGAAAGTCACCTGCACCTCATCACACCAAGTCTTGTAAATCGCTGAACAAGCTCTTTTGGGAGGCTATGGGGCCTATTCATTAACACTAAAATAACGTTTTGACATTTTCCTTAATTAATGTTATTTTAGTATTCATGAAGAGACTTAACACAGGATATTTCACTGATATCTCCTAGCTAAGTCCACATGCATTAATTTCCACACTTCCCATACATTAGTATGGGGATGTGGAAATTATGGTATTCATTAAATTCCGAAAATTATGTATTTTCGGAATTTGATGGGGTTACTATTCGACACTATGAGGTGGCAAATAGCAGGTAACACATACCTACTTCCAGCTAGTGAGGTCCCCCAGGGTCTCCCTCCGGCGCTCTGGTCTGTCCTCTGGTTCCAGTGGATGTTCCGAGACTTGTTCTCCCAGCAGAAAATAAAGTTTAGAAAAAAAAAATATTTTTTTTTCTAAACTGTACTGTTTGCTGCTGGTATAACTGTCAGAACAGCAGGACAGAGCCAGAGGTGCTGCAGTGGGCAGGCAAGTGTGGGGACAGGGAGGAGGTATGTGGAGGGGGGAGTGATGGGGACACAAAATGACTGCATTTGTAGGCAGTGCTGCGCATGCACTGGTTTTACAGATGTAACAGCGCATGCGCAGCATGGATTCCAGCTGCGGTAAGTTAGAGTAGATAGGGAGAAGTATCTATTTCCCAAAAGCTGTCATAGCAAAAATTACAGCTTTTCAGAATAGATAGTTATGGAGATGAGGAATGATGAATTCCTCCGGTAATTAGGTATAACTCCATGCGAGTTCTAAACCTAATTACCTCCAGAGAATTTTTAGGTATGATGAATAGGCCCCTATGAGAGAGTCATGAGTTAGTAGTAGCCCATTCTTGAGGCATTGATCTGGGGGCAGAAGGTGGCTCCTCAACTGGAATGTTCCATTCTTTAAATTTTTGGAAACCTTCCTCAGGAAAAGGCATGGTCGTGTTAATTCCATTCCGGAGCAGGACGAGCTTTGTTGGAAAACCCCAGTGATACTGGAGCT
This sequence comes from Taudactylus pleione, assembly GCA_031769625.1. Lineage (NCBI taxonomy): Eukaryota > Metazoa > Chordata > Amphibia > Anura > Myobatrachidae > Taudactylus > Taudactylus pleione. The sequence continues at coordinate 1,179,616 of JAUIMM010000031.1, forward strand.
TTGCTTTCTGAAGGGCCATAGTAATCGGTCTGAAGAACCGTCATTGGGCAAGGGTCGCTGGGGACACATCAGGGAACAATTATAGCTTGTGCAGGCACTCAGAGGAAGCATTAGATGGGAGAGCCGCCAAAAAAATAAGATTTTTGATATGGAAATAGTGAACCGCAAAGTATCTTTAGGAGCCTGGGCCCGAGCTTGCTTAGATTTTGGAAGCCTGTGAATTCTGTCAATGAGGAGATCCACAGCTGAAGGTAGAAAGCACCCGAGTGAGATGTGTTGCAAAGTTGCACAGTTCTGCATTGGAAACTAAATCCGGAATACCCCAAATTTCTATATTATTTTGTCTAGAATGATCTTCCAGATCAACAAGTTCCTCTTTCAGAACATCATTCGCTGAAATAAAGTCATTATGGGAAGACACAAGTTCCTCCATTTTGGTTTCTAAAATGTCAGTCCAGGAGTCAATCTGGCAAATATCAGAGTGTAGATCTTTAATTGAGATCCCCAGTTCTGAAGCAATTTCAAATTTAAAAGAGGAGAGCAGGAAATGGATAGAATGAAGGGTCACAAGACCATCTAATGAAACTGGTTCTTCCAATGGAGGGGAATCAGTACATTGTGCAGGCGGCCTTGACTATGAGTGGTGAATGATGAACCAAAAAAGTCTACAGGCATCGCTGAATTATCTGGCTTGACTTTCTTTGGGGCCATTTTACACCTTCTCAAACAGGTGAAATACAAAGTTGGAGAATAGTACTACGGCAATCGAAAGTTGAGACAGAATAGGGTGGAAATGCGGCAGTCACATACATCAGTAAAGGTCATGATAACATAATTTGCAGGAGCAGTCAGGGTGACAGAGTCATTATTCTGCAAAGGAGCCTGGCATGGTGCAATGCAATTTATAGGAGCAGAAAGAGTAACTTAGAGCTACCACTAGGTGTCAGCATTGCAATAGGGCTGGACAGCTCAGTATAGATTTACAGTGAATGAGTACAGAAAAACATGAAGGATGACCAGATATGTAATATAAAGTGGAAGCACTCCTGCAGAGGATGTAATACTGCTTATAACTGAAACTGAAAGCCCCTGTATACTGAGCAGTGACCATATATATGAAGCAGGATTCGCAGGGCACAACAAACACGCAGAAGGGGAACACAGGGGCAAGCATGTGTGGTGTTCTCCACCATCCAGCAGCTTCTAACTGAGGCTTCAGTGGAATAAAATAGCAGGGGAGGGTTTGTGTGGAGTTGCAGAGAGCCAGTAGTGTATTACTCTAGTAGGCTTCGGATCTAAAATGGTGCCCACAGTATCCACCTCCCCGAGGAAACACTCACCAGGGAAGGTTGTCCAGCAGGGCAAGAGAGCAACTTGTCAGGAGGTGTCCTATGCAGTGGTGGGTCATCGGGACCTCCAGTAGAACCGCTGAGGCTGGCTGGCATCGTCAGGCGCATCCAGCGGGATCCAAGATGGCACCGGCGGGAGTATCAGAGGGGGCTGAGCCCCATTACCGCACTCAGAGCAGGATGGTTGCACTCACCGGGGTGCTCCAATGTGCAGGAGGCGGCAGGGATGATGAGAAAGTGGCTCGACAGGTACCAGGATGCAGGATGGCAGCGGTAAGTGTCAGCTGCAGCGGATCTCCTTGTTTATGCGTCCGCCATGTTAGCCAGGCAGGCCATGCCCCCACTTGATTTAATTTTTATAAAGCGGGGAAACTTTATTTTGAGTCTGAAAATGCTGCATCTTGATGTCTCACATCTATAAATTACATGCGCAGGTGACATAAAATCTGTCAATCTATACCTCATATGTGATTAGGACTAGTAATTCAATCATTTATCCATGCTGTCATTCTGTACATAACTTTAGAACAGTTGCATCAATATCAGATCACCTGTCATTCTGGATGATATCATACAACATGGTTTACAGCATTCTGTTTTTCCCATATAAAACATTTCCAAATATATACTTTATTTATTTGTTTCATATAATGGGGTAGATGTATGAAGCCCAGAAACGGTATCAGCGAACGTTAAGTGCACTGATACCGTTTCTCCCCGATGTATGATCGGGGGTCTGGGCGGTAATGTCATTATCGGCGCTGCTATCTACAAGATAGTAGCGCCGACAGCCTGGGCTATGTACGAACGGTCAGATCGTCTGACCGTTCGGCCGGCTGTAACTGTCATTATCGACAGCTACAGCCTGGCGCTAGCCTATCCCCACAGCAGGGACAGTGCTGTCCCTGCTGCGGCTGCTGCTGGCTCCAGGGCTCCACGCGGGGATCTCGCGATACTTGCGAGATCCCGCGCATGCTCAGTGGAGCCGGCCAGGCCTGACACACATCGCATCAGCACTAGGCTGATGCGCTGCTGTCTCTAGTGTGTAGCGCCGGAGGGGGGAGTTAACGCTCCCCCTCTCCGGCCGATGAGATGTTTATACATCTCATCGGTAGTGCTTCCTGCTTCACCTCGGTAAAGAGGCGAAGCGGGAAGCGTTATAGCGGCACGTTAAGTGCCGCTATAATACATCTACCCCAATATTACCAAAGTCAAATTGTCTGCATGCGCAGTCATGTACCCTGGGGCTGATTCTGACTTGGGAACAAAGCAAAAAACAAAAAAAAAGTACTGTAACTTTGCACCTTGGCAAAACCATACTGCACTGTGGGGGAGATGTACTGTAACATGTGCAGAGAGATTTAGATTTGAGAGGGGCTTGTCCAAGCTCAAATTCAACTTTTACTATACAAGAAATGCAGGGCTTAGAACACTGCTGAAGTCAAGCAAGTAGGATGTAACGATACAGGATTTAAACCTCTATACGCTCTGGCCTATACCTTCTAAATCCTGCCTATACCTCCTAGAATTGTCGCTATTTGCGTATGCAGTCATACAGTAAATAAATGCCTTCAGACTTTGAAATGTGTTTCCAACGCACAAAGGTTATTATTCAACATAAAAACAGTAGGTTACATGCTGTGATCTAAAGACAATTTAGCGCAAAGCAATCATACAGACCCAAGGTACAGTTATTACATACGCACACGCTCTGGGACCAGTTACCGGCATCAACAAGAAACCTCCGTGAACAGCATCAGCAAGAAGACTTCCGATTGGGGTCAGAACGCACATATATACCTTTACAGAAATAGGCAATGCAATAGGCAAGTTTGGCATGATTCCATTGGTTCTCCGTCACGGTGCTTCTGTTACAGGACATTTAACAGGTCACTACAAATGGACACAGGTAAGCCTCCAACAGCCTTTTGTCTCCTTTTTCCTGCCGCATGCAAATCTAAGCTGCTAACATTACCTAGCACATTTTAGTGTTTTAACTCTCTACAGTCCATAAGTTGCGAACGCATGTTGTGATCTTCTCACCGATGACACCGGATAGCTGTTGAGACAGAGTAGATCAGTACAACACCAAACACGGTTTGCTTATCATGTACTAAACCTTAGATATCAAATAGTCTTTATTTCACAACATAAGTAATAAATGAATAAACCTTGAATATTACACTTTGAAGCTATGGAACCTTTTATGTGAGTGTGCAGTGTTTAAGTATCGGGGGTTTGGGAAAGGATGCTAGTTAGAGTTCACCATGGTACGTGTTTGCAGGATTGATCCCTTTGTATGTATCAGTGACTGTCTGTATTTATGTAGTGAGGACTTTTAACTTGGGGCAGATGCGTAACAGCGTTCGCATGTGGGGTATTATGCATTCGCTAATGTGCGTTGTGTTAACAGCGCAATGGTGTGTATTTAATGTGTGTATGGGGTATGGTGAAATATGCGATCGCATGATGCTAATAATAGCATCGCCGTATGTACTTAAGTGTGAGTTTCTCTAAAATGGCGCTGGGCGGCCATTCGCAAAATGGCGTCGTGCAGATCTAATTTTTTTTAAGATGGTGTCTTGTGCCCATTCGCAAGATGGTTTTGTTCCAATCTAATTTTAAACTGATTCTGTCTCAGCCAATTATCCAGCTTTGACAGATGCTAAAACCAATCAGGGATTGGGGCTGTGTCAGATGTATCTGAGGAAATGGACGCATTTAGGGTCCCATCTGCGCATGTGTCTTAATCTGAAAACGTGGTCTGCACATGCATCATACAATGTGTCCAAAGTCATAAGTACTGTAGCTTCGTACACGTCGCATTGTGAGTGGACAGAGCATAACAGTAAGTAGAGGTTTCTGGGTGGCACCAGGGCAGCAAGTTTTAAGATGCACGGAGCATCTGCATTTGATGGTAGTTTCATGGGAGTGTAGATCAATTTCTGATACTAATGATGATGGCTGAAGAACGACTGGAATAATACTCATTAGTCCATAGACTGCCGCGATGAGGAGCGGAGGCAGATGTAGTATGTTCATCGAGGAAGATGAGCTGGGCAGCAGCATTGAGGGAAAACAGATTGGAGTGGAGATAGGTGAGAGACAGGTAGGTCATATAAGAGGAGTTTAAAGTAGTCCAGTCAGGAGATGACCAGAGAGTGGAAGAGGGTCTTAGTTGCCTCCAGGGTAAGAAAGGGTCTGATCCTGGAAATATTTTTGAGATGGAAAAGGAAGGACTGCACAAAGTACTGAATGTAGGGTTTGAAGGTGTGGGAGGCATCAAGAATAACTCCAAGACTACACACTTACAGACTAGAGGTGATTGTGGTGCTGTCAATAGATAATTAAATTATGGGAGGTAAGGTTATTTGGGATAAGATTATTTTGGTCATGACATAGAATAACATAAATATTATGTATTACTACAGCTCAGTTGATGTTAGTGTGGAAGGCACAGGACAGCTATTGGCAACTATTGCTCTCTATCAAGACTCAACCTACAAGATACCCTATGAGGGCTCAGAGGTTCTTCTGACATCCAGAACCATTTTGTACATTGGAATCCTTCTAAAATCAGGAAATAGCAGTACATTGTCTGTGCTAATGAAAAATTGCTATGCAACAACATCAAGGAACCCATCTTCCCCTGCAAAATATGATATTTTGAAAGACAGGTTTGTATTTAGCATAAAACTTGATTCTACAGTTTCCTATTTTCCTATACATTTCTTTTGATTAAATTAGGCTCATTCTGAATTGGAAGCAAACTTAATTGCATAAAATACACATTTTCATATTGTTTGTGCACACCAAAAATGTGTATGCCTACATTTGTGCCAAGACTCTTGTGCATTCCACACGTGCCCGTCCTTACACATGTGGCAGAACCGATCAAGGAAACGGCATGCAAGCTCATAAAGAGTACAGCGAGGGTGTGTTCACAGAATTATTATAAAGTTAGAGGTGGAGACAATCAACACACCTATAAGGAGGTCTTTCTGAGGGGTTTGCTCTACCCTTGGATCAAAGATCCGCACTACTGTATGCAAAGTTGTATATAACTTGCGGAGTGATTGTCTGCTATCTGTACACTTGGGTATATTTACTAAAGTAAGAGTTTTTAGAAGTGGAGATGTTGCCCATAGCAACCAATCAGATTCTACTTAACATTTATCTAGCGCATTCTAGAAGATAATAGCTAAAATCTGATTGGTTGCTATGGGCAACATCTCCACTTCTAAAAACTCTCACTTTAGTAAATATACCGCTTAGTTTGATACTAATCATCATCATCATCATCATAACCAGTGAGAACTTGTACCAGCCTATACTAGGTGCTAAAAATAAAGCATTATCCATCTTTTCATCCAACTAGCCATTGAAAGATAATCTGACCAACTAAACAATCATGAAGTATTCTCCCTACAACTAACAATTAGTTTCACTCCAACTTAACAACTCTGACATTACTTTTGTATAGTTTACAAAAGAGAAACAATATTTTTCAAAAATGCATTAAAACTAGCATTTATTTTGTCCTTAAACATTCTGATTAATTCTGCCTTCACATTGGCTTCTGTCAAGCTATGAATGAATACCAAGTTGGTAACCAGATAACCTAAAAATATACCAAGTCAATGCTATATCCAGATATCTGTATACATATGTTACTATAAAAAAAAGTTGCAATGCAAAGTAAGCATAAAATATACAAATGATTTGACAGATATAAACATGTAATTTCCTCTCCTACAAATATATTCAATAACATTAGTCCAGAACCAATTTGATTCACTCATGAAATTCCATGGCTTGAGTTAATTACCTCATGGGAAAATAATTCTGCTCTTTCATTTCATAACTGTATTTTATGTCGAAAGAAAAAAAAATAGACAAATGATCAGTTGTTTCATAAATGTTGAGCGAAAGTTTTGAAATGCTTATGCTAAAACCTGTGCTCTAATGGGGACATTTGATAAGCAGACAGCTATGAGCAGGCCACACTCCTGAAAGTGTTCCTGACCCCAACTGAGACTGGAACACATATAGTAACTCGCCAATGCAATTCCCTAGCTATACAACCCTGTGGGAGCAGCAGTAGGACATTGTCCACCTACTTCTATTAAAATTATTTAGTTAGGGGGAAAGTTTACCCATACACTATACGATAATCATTTAGTTGGGTTGGTTAAATAAAACATGTTTGAGTTAACCAACTTGTCTGAACGCCACCTTTTGACGATTTTTGGCATTTGAGGGCGAGGCATTTGAGGGCAAACAGATCAATTTCTGCCATACATTACCCAAATATCATTCCAACCAGCCAACTCTTTGGCTGGTTGGAACAATAATCAAATAATGTATGGTAAGCTTAATATACAATCCTTGTAGTGACCACAGTCAGTATCATGTCTAATCATATTCAAGTTTTGAATCAAGCATCTTATCTCATTTCTGTTGGACATTGATGTTTTTACAGCTGTCCCAGCAAGCAGGACTCCTCTATTAAAGTGATTGAAAATGGAAACTCTCAGAATGGACGCTTTTCAGTTCAGCTCTTTGGATATGTCAAGGATTCAAATGTTGTCTATTTGCATTGTGACATTCATATTTGTGATAAGGCCAATGAGACATGCACACATGTGAGTACAAGCCAAATGCAACAAATTACTGTTACAGTGTAATAACAGTATGGATTATATGAATACTTATTTTTCTGCTACCACTACCATCTCTGGTTAATAAATTTCAGTGCAGCAAAATAGATGCATTGTTGCAATGTTATTGCAGTGTAAACACAAATGGAATAAAACAGTATGTTATAGATTATTTACAGTTTATTGTTTCCCATACAGTTTTAAAGGAATTGTTTATATTTTCGTCACCTATTTACAGTTCATAATTGAAAATACATTTACATTTAAATTTTTCCCCAAAAGAAAAAACAGTTTTGACACTTGCGGCACACAATTTTTTATTTGATGGGGGGATGGGGGGCTGTGGTGTAGTGATTGGCATTGCTGCCTAACAATGATTTACAAGCTTGCTTTTAATACCGACTCCGTGTGCTCACTGCTGCCTTGACGTCACTTAGCTGAATTTCCATACGCCGAGAGCGAGCGGTCGCATCTAGCGAGCGGGCCTGAATCAGGTCCACTTTCCACTTCAATCCTTACTATTTAAATAACATCAACCTTTACATGATAATATTTCTTTATGAAGTCTGTATATAATATGGGTCACACATAGGGCATGATTTAGTGGTGGAGGCAGAAGCACGCACAGTTGCATTTATTGGCAGTCATCCATCTGCTGCCATGTGCAAATGCAGATGCAAAGTCCTTTACATCTGTGTGTCCAAGGGACTGAGACACCTGCTGTCAGCGGACATACATGCAGTAATACCAATTGGTGCGTCCTTAGCCCTATGGCAGGTGCAGTTTCTCTGTCTGAGTATGGCCTCCTGAGTGTCTTTATATGCAACCACTTTCACTGACACTCCCATAAGGCTGACCATCTCCATGCATGTGCTAAGCCACCTCCCTGTCACCGCCCAGTAACACCCACTATAGTTTTAATAAACTCTCTGTGTTTGCCACAATAATGTCACTTATAATACAAGAGTTGATTGAAAAGTAATGAGACTGATTTTTTTATTCAGAATCAGATGACTCAACAGGAACTGAACAGTAGCGTCCTTCACATTCAATATATTTTTGCAATGTTTTAACAATGATTTAAAGACTGTTTTGTTACATCAGTATTAGTGTTGCAGCTGTGGCATTTTTCACTTCATCATCTGTTGAAAACTTCTTTCCATGCTAAGTCCCGGCTATATGGAGGGTGTTTCAGTGCTGTCCCATTAATTTCAGTCAGTGCTGCCAATGCAACAGCAGCATCATGTGGTTGGGCATTGTCTTGGAGCAAAGACCACTGTTTCTTCAGAAAATGTGGTCATTTCTTCCTCATGGCTCCATGCAAATGAGTTTTCAGGACGTTTGCATAGTAACCATTAATTGTCTGTACACAGGGAACACAGTGCTGTAGGCGAATTTGTATGTTTCCAAACACTGGACTGTTTGGATTCAGAATCATAATGACAAATCTATGATTCATCACAGGTCACAATCGATGTCAGGAAATCATGTATCCTCTCCGACAATTGAACGGTGTACTTGCACAATTAAACTCGTCATCACATCTGCTCTTCTGTGAGATTTCTGGGTACCCACCTGGAAAAACGTGATGCATTTTCAGTTCCTTCGTCACAATATGCTGTACCATTTGAATGAGATACCAAGTGACGCCGAAAGTTCTCTTAAGTTAACCTTCTGTCATTTTGCAACATCTCCGCAGCTTTGGCAATCTTGACATCTGTAACTGCGGTGGATGGTTTCCCAGAATGCGCTTCATCAGTCACTTGCGTATTATCCTCTTTGAAGTGCTTCCATCACTGAAATACTGCAGCACGACTAATTGTTTCTCCACCGTATGCATGCCATAACATTTCATGAGCTTCATTTCCGCTTTTTCCAAGTTTAACACAAAATTCAATCACTCATCTCTGATGTAATCTCACAGACACGTCTTCCTCATCCTCCGTGACGAAATGTATGAAGATGTTCCACTTGCTGTGACCAACAAAGAAGACTATGGCAGTCCAACCGCAGGTTCAGACACATCGATGTTTGAGCTTCATAATATAACCAGCATAGCGTTGCTACGGCTACCTATGGGACAGAAAAGCAGAGGCAGTCTCATTACTTTTTAATCAGCCCTCATATAAAACAGTTCAACATAGATGATACAATACCAATGAAGAACTCACAGAAGCTAGCTTTACCTTCAGCATTGACCTGACTCAACTATTTCTACTTCATCTAGTCCTGCTCTGGAACGAGGGCTTTCCGTACTTTCCGTACCTACAATGGAGCTACAGATACAACTTTAAGTTTGGGGCCTATAATTAGACAAGGTATGTTTACTAATTTGTATATACTTTACCTCCTTAAAAATTTAATTATTCCTAAACAATAAATTACATTCCAAAAATCATAAATTAAATAATTATAAACTTGAGGGATACTTTGTTTCTGTATCTACATATGGAACATATGCTACTTTCTATGTGCACTGCAGTCCTTATTACAACAGGTTTTCATCTTGTTAATTCAATATTTTTTTTTTGTATTCCATTGAAAGGATAAATTCACCCAAAGGCAAAATTGAAATAAATACTAAATAAACAGGAAAGGTACCTGTACGATTTATTGGAGAATTATGCAAGAGCAGATAAATTAGATTCTTCTTCTTCTTGAATGTTAACTAGCAAACAATATAATAAAAAAAAGAAGAAAATTGCATTCAGTATCTGAATTAGTGGAATTGTACTTTGCAGTTGTTAATAATAAAAAAACTGGAAAATTGCCCTTATTAAACATGCTATATTCCATGGGTTGAATGTAATAGAATAAGAATTTGCAGCAACTTACTGTATATAAAGACTACATTAAGGATCCCCAAATGTATGAAGGACCCTCCATTTCTGACATCTTGATGTGCCATTGGAATGCCAGAAGAATGGCCAGAATGCAGGCACCTCGTAAGCCAGCATAATACATTTTTCCTTATACATCATAGAAGTGCACAGGAAAAGGAACAATATTGGTATGCTGTAATTTTCAGGAATGTGCATTGCCAAACTTGGAGGACACACATCGCTGAGTTTTTTGTCCCCTCCATGACAGTTAGATCTAGAGCTATATAATTTACTAGCAAGTTACATGTAAGCTGCAGCTAGTTCTAAATATCCCAAGATGCAATGCTGGTTTCACGAGAGATCAAACTCAGACCTTTCATTAATTGGTTTTTAATTAAATTGCTGTGAAATGCACTGAGGGCCTGATTCAGAGATGTACGTTTATCCAAGGATGAATACACATCTCCAATAGCTAGGAGTCTGCGTCTGCGCAGGACTCATTCTACGCAAGTGTAGAATGAGTCCTGATATCTCGCTCGCAGAGCACCCAAGCCGCAGCATGATTGACATGCTGTGGAATTTGGTGGGCAGGGCGGGGCGTGCCTGGAAGAAACTAGGCCAGGGTCTGTGTTTGTGGATACAGATTCCTGGCCTCTTGAGTAACCAGGCACCAGCCAGGCTGTGGAAAGCTTCAGATCTGAATCAGGCCCTGAGATGGTCCAAACAGCACCTCACTGTGGTGGTTTCATAAACTGTATGGATTCCCACTACATTGGGCTCAGTTTAAAAGTTTTGCAGTCTCCACTCATTCAAGTTTAATGGTAAAAAACAGAAAGAATGGTCATAAAAGATTGAAAGAATTGTGTGTGGTCAGTGTGGTTTCAGTGGGTCGGGTGTGGCTAAATTTGTCCTGATTTTTTTCATGTTGTGAGATATGCATTATACACACACCAAAAGTACGTCATTTTCTATAAATATATTTCTTTATATTTGCAGTTGAATCAACCACAAAAAAGCCACCCACTGATGGTGAGTACTCCATTTACTATGCTCCAGTCACAATAGTGATCATATCAGTTTGATATACATATCTGGAACTGGTGTTCAATAGGCTTCCAGTCACAGGCAAGTACTGGTGCAACCTGACCTTGGGTTGCCAGGAAAAATCTGCAACTACCTTGTTAACTGCAAGTAAGGTAGCCCAAGATGTAGATTATGCTGGTAATGTTGAAGTTCACTATAGGAAAGGGGATATTTCTGCCATGGAGAAATAGGTATGGCATGTGTAAGCGCTAGGGGCATTTCTAGAGAGGAGGGGACCCGTGTACAGTCTCCAACACGGGCCCCCTCCTCTACACCCGGCGGCCAGCAGCGCACTGAGCTGTGCGTGGCCAGTCCCGGAGTTATAGACTGTGGGCCCTAGAGTGTACCCAGTGTCTATAGTGTATGCACAAGGCATCGGGAAAATGGTTGCGGCAGCCATTTTCCCTGTACTGCGCATGTGCAAATGATGGGAAAATAGCCGCCGTGGCCATTTTCCAGTAGTTTTACAGCACCGGACCCCCACACCGACGTGGGACTCCGGAGAGGTAAGTAATATTATGGGTGTGTGGTGTTGGGCCCCCCTGGACCCAGGGGCCTGTGTTCCCCACACACCCTGCACCCATTATAGATACTCCCCTGGTAAGAGTCATGGTACTTATGTTTTTAGTACTATTTGATATACAACTAAAATTGTACTAATGATTGCTCCACCTGTAAACTCTGAATCCATCCATGTAAAAGGATTTTCATAATTTCCTTAATCACTTTAAAACTTTTTCATCAGACTCCCAAAAATGTCTTATGTCATCTAAAAACACTTACCAGTAAATTACCTCCTCCTCCATTTTTATAGCACTATCTAGCCATTTCTACTCCTAGGTTTTCTTTTCTACATGCAGATACTGTACATGACAATTCTCAGCAACCCATACAACCCCATATAAAACCAAAAAGTTTCACCAAATATGTCACCAAATATGTCTGATATGTCTTACACAGGGGTGTATCTATAATGGTTGCAGAGTGTGAGGCACACATGGGCTCCTGGGTCCAGGGAGGCCCACACCACACACCCTGCACCCATTTATTTATAAATTGCTTCCCCGGAGTCCAGCGCTGTACAAATCACTTGGAAATTGGCCACCACATCCATTTTCCTGGCATTTTGCACATGTGCAGTAGGGATAATGCTGGGAAAATGGCTGCCAAGCCACTTTTCCAGTGACCTGCACATGTGCAGTAGACTCTGGCACAGACTAGTGCCCACTGTCTACTGCTGCTCTCAGTGCACTGCCAGCTGCTGGGTAGATAAAGAGGTAGCCGCGGATGGAGACTGCATAAGTAAAAAAAGACATGGTGGAACTCAATCTATTAGACTATAATAAGTAACATGAAATTATATATAATTTAAACTGGAAATCATAGGGGTACACACTGATGGTCAGGTGGATCCTCCTTTCTGTGTCCTCCAGTCGATGCATAGTATCATAAAAAAAACAAATACTGTATACACATGTGTAAAACAGTTTTTTCTTTCTCTAATAATTGACAATAGTTCAAATGCACCCTTTGTGTTCAATAGAAGAGAAACAAGTTAAAGATGTAGGCATACCCAGACTCACACATCTTATTGTGGTGTCAAACATATAAAGGTTTCTTTAAATCAGCAGGCAATATCTGAGCATAAGTGGCGTAACCTACTCACAGTAAGTGTGTATGTATTGATGCATATCTTGGTTTCTTTCAAGGCCTCAAACTGTCATCACCATTACACTTTTGGTCACCATTAGAAGGTGGTCCAGAAACTGTGGCCAGAGGCAATTATATGTCCAAAAAATATTTATTAAAAAAGACCCAAACAATTAAGGTACTAAAAGAATTAAATGATAAAAACACACAATACCTAAAAAGACCCCCAAGGGCCCTTTGCAGACAAAAGTCCAGTGTAAAACAAAAAGTCCAATAAGTAAAAATAATGTCCAAATTATATTGTTTAGAATCACAAAATGGATCAATTCATTATACCTAAAGGTTTGAAGTATAGAGATGGGCTGTTCACACTCTCTGCTAGTCAACATGTTTCGGCTCCATATGGGCCTTTATCAAGACATGCCTGGAGTGTGAAGGAGCCCTATATTTAAGGGTAAAGCAGCCAATTGTTAGAGCAGAGGAGATGTCCTCATCAACATGGGACATCTCACAAGTAATTCAAGCTTCCCATTAAAAGATAACTTTGGATACGTCAAGTTGTTATTATACAATACACTTATCAAAATAGTTACATTGTTCAAATAATATGAATTAAAACAAGAAATCTATTACAGGTGTACCATGGCAACCGTGCCAATACCACAAGTGTCCAGCTATGTGTTTTCAAATGATCCAGGAAATCAGAATACATACCATTATGTATACTGTTAAATCTAAGAAGTTAATTGATTCTTCCTGTATATCAAATGTCAATACTATATTTTTAACATTAGAATTCAGAAATTCACAGAACTGTCTGAGAGTCTCCCTTCCTCCTCCCCAAACAAAAAAATATCATCAATGTATCTAGCGTAGGATACGAGGCTTGCTCCAAATGGATTATTGGCCCTGATGTTATTTAGCTCCCATGCACCCATAAAAAGGTTTTCATAGCTTGGAGTGAACCTGGTGCCCATTGCAGTGCCTGTCTTCTGTGTAAATAAATTATCCTTAACAGAAAAAAATTATTGAACAAAATTAACTCAATACTCTCTACAAGGAAATCATGTAGTTTCACAGGTAAATCAGACATACCCAGGAAATGACATGTCGCCTCTACAATAGCCTTATGTTCAATAATGGTGTAGGGGGAACTAACATCTGCCATTACTAAAAGCAATTCTTTTTCCCATGTAATGGACTCCAGTAATCACAAAAAATCCCTAGTGTCTCTCAGATGTTATTTATGTAAGCAGACAAGAGGTTGGAAATAAAATTCTATGAAACTTGAGAGATTCACCATTATAGAGTCCACCCCTGATATAATTGGCCTAAGGGGTGGTTTCTCCAGGCATTTTTGCACTTTGGGCAGAACGTGTATGACAGGTATTGAGGGCTTTTCATTCACAATAAATTTGCCTCCTGGTCAGTAATAATGCCTTTGGTTACGCCTTTCCTACCATTTGGCATAGTTTTATTTGAGTTTGTTCAGAAGAGTCACCCCTTAATTTCCTATACGTTTTAGGGTCCTGGAGTTGATGGTGAGGGGTGAGGGACCTCATTTCCACTTCCTCCAGTCCCAAAGTTTTTTGATTAATGAAAAACTGTTTCACAGTTAATTTCTGCACACATTTTTGTACATCTATAAAGATGTCAAAGGTTTCAATATGATTTGTTGGGACATAGTTCAAGCCATTTTGGAGGACCTTGCTTTCCTCATGTGATAAAACATGTGAACTTAGATTAAATATTTTAATCAAAGGGAGATTTTCTTCTGCTTTTTCTATGGTAGATGGAGTATTACTTGAATCAATATTGTTGGTGCTACTCTCCTTTTTCTTTTATTTCTATTTCTAGAAGCATGCTTTTTGGGGGGTTTTCTACCTCCTCTTTTTCCCCTAGGGCAAATGTATTTATTTCTATGTAGGGTGTTTTGTCCCTCCCTCTCTCTAAAAAAGTTGTACGTCTGTACTCACGGACTGTTGATTGAGGGGCAAAATCTTCCCTAAGGGGTGAATAACGATTCTGTGAGAAAAATGTGTCGTCTGATTCTCTATTAGTGTATCGCAAATGTATAAAGGTTCTCCTTGGTGGCAGAATTCTCCACTCAGGGGTCCTTTCTCTATCGACATCCCTGTCAAGTCTATCTTCAATGGGGACTATGTATGGGGTTCTGTCTGGTCTACTGAACCTTTGTTTATTTTCCCCTCTTGGACTGTACCTATTCCTTGATGGTTTCTCACTGTTGGTTGATCCAACATAATAGGAATTCTGTTGGATTCCCTTCTGTCTCACTCTCTTTAAGGAAATCACGATTCATACTGTATATTGGATTCTATTGTTTCTGGTTTCTTATTGATTGGATTAAGGGATTCTTCCTTTTCCCTGTTGAATTGTTTTACTTTTTTTTTTTAACAGTCTTTCAGACTTTCTAAGTCTGGACTCTATTGACCCTTTAATTTCCCAAAGTCGTCTAGATTGGAAAAAGGCTGGACTAGTGACTTAAGCACCTTAATTTCTTCATGAAACATTTTGAGATCTCTTTTTCTCACTTGAACAATTAATACCATGAGGGTAAAAGAGCAATTTTTAAAACTATTTTCCCATTGTTTCCTAAAATCCTCCCCTGGATGTCGTGATGGTGGACTGTTTATTTATTTCCAACCCATTTGGTATCAAGTTTTGTGCTAGATATTTCTCCATTGTTACAACTTCCCACCAGACCTTACGTTCCTTTAGTAACATATTTTCTAGTTTTTCCATTATACTCTCTAAGTCATCATTAATCAGTTCAACCAACTCTGGGCCCTCATTGAATGCTTTCTCAAAATAGTTACATCTTTGATCTCTAAAGGAAAACATGTTTAGGTATGCAGTGGGTATATTTACAACAAATGCTGCCTTTTCCTTGGAAGTCAGAGGTGAAAGACAAATCTCAGTAAAAAGACAAATGAATCCCTGGTAATTTTTGCTCAATACAAAGCTGCCCAAAACAGATTCACCACAGGGAACTTCACCAAATTCTGATTATAACATGTAAAAACGGACACATGGGCTACTGCACACCCTGCATTATTCATAACTTACTTTTCCAGAATCCATCGATGTACAAATCACCTGGAAAATGTCCGCTGCATCCATTTTCCTGGCATTTTGCACATGTGCAGTAGGGAAAACACTGGGAAAATGGCTGCCGAGCCACTTCCCCAGTGACCTGCACATGCGCAGTAGACTCTGGCACAGACTAGTCCCCACCATCTACTCACACTTCTTATTGTGGTGTCAAACATATAAAGGTATCTTTTCCACCAATGTGATGTTTAAACTGGTGTCCCGTGCTTGAAAATATAACTGGAAATAGAGATTAGGCATACCCCACTCACTGAAAGGTCAGGAAGGTGTCAAGCATATAAAGGTTTCTTTAAATCATCAGGCAATATCTGAACACAAGTGAGGTACCCTACTCATGGTAAGTGTGGATGTATTGAAGCATATCCGGGTTTCTTTCAAGGCCTCAAACTGTCATCACCATTGGGAGGTGGTCCAGAAACTGTGGCCAGAGGCAATTATATGTAAAAAAAATGTTTATTAAAAATGACTCAAACAAATAGGTTATTAAAAGAATAAAATTATAAAAACACATAATATCTAAAAAAAAAAAAAAACAAGGGCCCTTTGCAGCAAAAGTCCAATGTAATATAAAAATTCCAATAAGTACAAATAATGTCCAAATGATATTGTTTAGATTCACAAAAGATCAATGCATTATATCTACAAGGTTTGAAGTATAGAGATGGGCTCTTCACACTCTTTGCTGGTCAACGATTTTGGCCCCATATGGGCCTTTATCAAGACATTTCAGGAGTGTGAAGGAGCCCTATATTTAAGGGTAAAGCAGCCAATCATTAGAGCGGGGGAGATGACCTCATCAGTCTGGGACATCTTACAAGTAAATCAAGCTTCCCTTTAAAAGATAACTTTGGATATGTCAAATTGTAATTATATAATACACTTATCAAAATAGTTACAATATAAATAAAATATGAATTAAAATAAGCAATCAATGACACATGTTGTCATGGCAACCGTACCATTACCAGAAGTGTCCAGCTATGTGTTTTCAATGGTGGGAACCATTCATTGGCTGAGAGAGGCAGAGGCTCACCTCTCTCAGCCAATAAACACTTAGCCTCAGCATTTCTAAGAGAAATGCAGCGGCTGACCTGTCATTCGGGAAGTACAGTCCTTAGAGGCCAGTATTAAGTTCATGGTTCCGGCTCCTCGTTTTTTTGTTTTAAATAGATGCTGGATGCCTGTCTGTACAAGAGAACCTGTACAGGTATTGTAGGTGAGTATGTGTGAGTGTGTATGTGTGTAATAAACTTACTTTCACGGTGTGTGAGTGTTGTCTTTATTTTAACAATTCTTTTGCAGGTGAACTAGAAGTACCAGTGGGCCCTTAATGCCCTGCATGCCGGTTCTCCAAGTACCAGCATGTGGGGGAGGCTTGCTGGGACCTGTAGTTCTAATGTAAAAACAATGTTTGTATATCTTTTTTTACACATCACTCTTTATACTATCAATCCGGAAGCCATCGGCCAGGGGTGTCGGGGATAGCCTCGGGCTATCAGCTCTGTACTGGGGTGCCCTGGAGAGTAATACTTCTTTATTGGGGGGTCTCCACCTCCCCAGGGATCCCTGGCTTGGGCTGACTAGTGGTCAAGTTTAATGCTTTGGCCAGGGGACCTGGTGAAAGGATTCCCCAGGCTGTGGCATTACACCCCCGCTAGAAAGAATCTGTAGCTGGTTATGGTAAATACAGGGGAACCCTACTCATTTTTCTCCCCTGTATTTCCAAAACCAGCACCGTCTCACTGAGCCCAGTCTTTTGTCCCCCATATTTACACAACCAGGACTGGCTCTGAAAAGTCTGGGGCTAGTTGTGATTTTAGGGGGAAACCCAAAGTTATATGTTTTTTTAATTTTAAATATTTTGTAGCTTTTTACACTCAGATTCATGCACGGATCTCACTGATCTGTGTATGCATCTGTATCAATCATAACTGCTCATGCTAAATTCGAAAGTATAAAGTAGATCTATTACTTTGGGGATTTGAATCTTAGTAAATTTGGCATTCGTATGTTGATCTATATAAAAGTACCAATGTTCGATTTTGAGTGGGATTCGGTTTTATGTTCGATTTGACATTTGGTTTTGCCTTTAGTAAATCTCCAAATGCAAAATCGAATAAATATTGAAAGTCAAATCACACTAAAATCAAAAATGAACATTAGTAAATATACCCCTATATCTCTTCTTTAACAAATGCCCATATTCTCAACAATTCATATCAATCAATTCACAAATGCTGTATTTCCACCTCTAATGTGTATCTAATTTGTTTTTACAAATACAGAAGTAGCCATCTTATCTTTAGACTACAGCCATTTATAATTGACCTTCAATGTGTTGCATTTCATTTCATTCAGAATTTTACTGCTGTACTTGAAAAAAAAAACACTTTTCAACACCACAAATTCCTAATAAAAAAATGTCTAGGATGGTTTGCTCCTTTAAAACAAGATCACAAGCACAAAGTGACCAAGAGGAATCAAATATCGAGGAAGACTGAAATGTGGTCTTTCCTCCACATTTGCCTTAATACAAAGACACCTTAGTCTGTCATACCCCTTTTACACCAGAGCTAAAACGTGAGTTATTGCAGGGTTAACCCGGGTTGCTTCTAGGTGTAAAAGGGGCCAGGGATGGATTCCCGGGTTGCTTGACCCGGCAATCCAACTCAGGTAACTTGCAGGGTTTAACATGGGAACAACCAATGAAACCCTGCAGTCTAAATGGGTAACCTGGGTTGTCCAACCCAAGTCCCATTTACAGCATAAGGACTTCCTGTTTTCTCAGCGCTTGGAGATGATGTTACCTCCAAGCGCCGGGAGAAGTGTTGCACTGCACCCATGTGCAGTGTGAAAGGTGCTGATTCGGGAATATTCCAGATCAGCGCCATATTGGAAAACTGTGTTCCAAATCTCGGGTCAGACCCTGGACTTGGGTGGAAAAGCAGTATCAGTAATCCCACATGGAAGGTTTATTCATTCTTTAAGTTAAGTACCTTTGAGCATGTAAGTGGTAATTATATTACTTAGCTGTTCTCCTACAAATCATAGTCTCCTGGAGGGCTGCCAGTCATACATGTCAAGTGAAAGAAGAGAGAGGAGTAGCAAAGCGAGAATTTTACCATGCCGACAGAGCACAAAAGGGTGTTCCGAAGCCTGTTTGCTCACTACATCATGTGCCATGTAACTGTGGTTGTCATGGTAGTCAAATGACACCATGCACACCCTGCATATTTCTAAATCTTTAATAGCACCCTGAAGAAGAAAAACAAGGAACATTTTTTATTTTTTATTGCAAAGCTTCTGCTTATACCATGACCCAGTTATGTTTAAAAAAAATAAGATTTTCATAGTATTACTGCTTTAAGTGGGAAAAAGAAGATGCATTCATGTTGGATTACAAATCTTATGATCATAAATAAAAATATAAGATACCAGTCCAATAAAGATTTTTTTTTTTCTCTCTTCTTTTTTAGGAGCAACCTCCCTGATGGCTCATATGATGATGGCGGTTTTACTCATTTCAGGGAACTTGCTGTTTTTTATTTATGGTTAGCAATGGTCCCCTGCAACAACTTTTTATTATAACAGAAAAAGTAATGTACTACATATAGCATATTACTTGCCATTATGTACAACACATATATTAAGATTACATAACAAATCATTTTAAATAAAACTCTAATCTGTAAATTCAATATTTAATAAGCTTTTGTTAGTTAAAATTTTACTTTTCACTCTATGTGGCTCCTGACAGAATTATTGATCAATTGTTAAATGATTTGTGCCTGTATTAGTAAAAGAATAATTAATTTCAAATATTGAAAATAATAAAAAATAAAAACATATATTTCTTGCTTTTATTTCATAGGCACATGTTGCTTTTAGTGTGCCCTGAGAAACAAATACCATATGAAGGAGTCAGGATGTAATTTATGATGGTCTCTAAACTAAGCAATGCATACATACTGAACATTAGCCTGTCAATGGAGTGCCACAGGAAAGAGCCTGGAATATATCCAGTATATTCAGGGCCATATTAAGGTCTGTGGGGCCCCTGGGCAACAAACTGGTGGGGACCCCTATATACCACCATTTGTTATCACCCTAGGAACATTTTTTCTCCTTTTATTCACCTTAATGTCCCCAGTAGTAGCCCCTCTTGCAATACCCACTGTAGTAGTGCCCCTTATGCAATGTCCCCAGTAGCAGTGCCCCTTATGCAGTGCCCCCAGTAATTGTCCCCCCTATGCAGTGCCCACTGTAGTAGTCCCCCCTATGCAATGCCCCCTGTAGTAATGCCCCTTATGCATTGCCCCCAGTAGTGGTCCCCCTATGCAGTACCCCTTACATAATGCCTCCAGTAGTGGTCCCATTATACAATGCCCCTTAAATAGTGCCCCAGTAGTAGCTCCCCCTATGCATTGCCCCCAGTAGTAGTCCCCCCTATGCAGTGCCCCCAGTAGTTGTCCCCCCTATGCATTTCCCCCAGTAGTAGTCCTAGTCCCCCCTATGCATTGACCCTAGTAGCACCCCCCAGTGCCCCCATGAAGCGAACCCCCTATACAGTGACCCCTGTAGTGCCCCCCCCTATGCAGTGCCCCTTACACACAGTCACACAAAAGAAAAAAAAACACAACTTACCTGAATCCCCGCTCCTGACGCGACCGCCGCTGTCCGCCCCAAGTCCAGTCTCTTCTCCTGCACTATGGGAGAGACGTCATCATCATGACGTCTCTCCAATCATCACCCACTGCAGGGGGAGCTGGAAGGCAGAGCTCATGAGTGAGCTCCAGCCAGCTCCCTCCATTGATGCAGCAGCCAATAAGAGTCTGTCTGACTCTCATCGGCTGCTGTATCAAACATTCAGCTGCCAGCGGCCGCTGTATGTTTGTAACTGTGTAGTGTGGCCATGCTCACTGCGGTCTACACTACACTAGCGGTGAGGACACTAGCGGCGGGCACCGGCTGCACTGCTGCTAGTGGGGGCCCCTTTGTGTGTGGGGGCCCAGGGGTGACCGCCCCTATTGCCCCCTCCCTTAATCTGGACCTGAGTATATTAGAGATGTGCACCGACACCCATGTTTTGGTTTTCGATCTGTATCTCCTTCAAGGTTTTTGGATCTGGATTCGGTTTTGCAAAACCACCCTTTATTTTCTTTAAAAAATTATAAAAACAGCTAAAATCACATAATTTAAGCCTTTTTTGTTCCTACATTATTATTAACCCCAATAATTTCCAGTCATTTCCAGTCATTTCCAGTCAATTTTGACCACTTCACAGCTCACAATATTATTCTCCAACATAGGCAAAAGTTTGGCTGGCTATACTAATCAACCAACAGAGCAGTGGCACAAACACATGGCAGTTATTTCTATTTACAAATGTTTTGCAAATTAGTAATGTATTAACAATAACCAATCAAATTAAAACAGAAATTTACTAAAAATCATGAGTGGAACATTCTTGCTCAAAACAAGTAGTCGTAGTTAACAAGCAGCAAACATAGAACCCCTAAACCATGTGAAAATAGCAACAGCAGACATGAATGCCCCCTACACAAGTGCACTTGCCCCCAGCACAAGCCTATTCTCAATGCAAAATCTGTATTTCCCTCCTGGGTGTGCTGGGCCACTGATGACTGGCACTCTGTGCCCATGCAAAGCCCCGTTCAATCAGACTTTTTGTTGAGCAGTTCCCCAAAATCTCCCCAAGTATCAAAACAGTGTTTTGTACCTGCGGGTCAGAAACAGTGTGGGTCAGATACAGTGCAGAACACAGTGTGGGTCATATACAGTGCAGGTTTGATACAGTACAGGTTGCATAAAGTGTGGGTCTGGTATATTGCAAGATATAGTGCAGGGTACAGTGTGGGGTGGATACAGTGCAGGCAGGATACAGGCCCTCATTCAGAGGCGCTCGCAAAATGCGATCGCTCGTTCTGAATGAGGGCGGCCGCTTCTCTTTTGAAGTGTTGCCTCTGGTTGTTAGCTAAGCTGTGGGTTACCACCCACAGCTTTAGCAACCGACCAGGTTGATGGTCATGATGGTCAAGACCATCGCGACCATCGGGGCTTGTGACGAGACCCTAAGGTTGGGTCTTGGCAACCGCAAGCCCCAGGGAGCTTCCTGCTCTGATCGAGTAGGAAGCTCCCTATTGACATCACTGCTGATGTCAGTGCGGCCGCCCACAAAACAGCAGGCGTTCCTTAAGGAATCCCTCCATTTGTGAAACCACCCCCCGCCACGCCTACAAAACAGGGCAAGCTGTTGTTCAACATCGACAGCCGCCCCTTTTGTAGTGAGCTCCGGAGCGAGAGAATTTCTCTCCCGCTCCGGGGCTTGCACAATCGCAGTGCGGCCGCTGCGCGCGCATGCCCTAAACATCGACCCGCTTGCGAGCGCTCAGCACTTGCGAGCGGGTCTTAATGAGGTCCACAGTGTGGTATACAGTCTAGGTTGGATACAGTGCAGGTTGGATACAGTGCGGGTCTGTTTTAGTGTGGGATACAGTGTGGGTTGGATACAGTGCAGGCCATATACAGTGCAGAAAACATTGTGTGTTGGATACAGTGTGGTATACATTGTGGGTTGGATATAGTACAGGTTGGATACAGTGTTGGCTGGATACAGTTTGGGTCAGATACAGTGCAGACCAGATACAGTGCGGGTTGGATACAGTACAGTTTGGATACAGTGTAGGTCTGTTACAGTGCGGGATAAGAGTGTGGATTGGATACAGTGCAGGCTGGATAGACTGCAGTATACATTGTGGGTTGGATACAGTGTGGGCTGGATACAGTGCGGGTCTGATATAGTGTGGGTTACAGTGAGGGTTGGATACACTGCAGGCCTGATACAGTTCAGTATACAGTGTGGGTTGGATACATTGTGGGATACATTGTGAGTTGGATACAGTGTAAGTTAGATACAGTGCAGATCGAATACAGTGTGGGGTACAGTGTGATTTGGTTACAGTGCATGTCTGATAAAGTGCAGTTTATAATACAGGTCGTATACAGTGTGGGTTGGATACAGTGCAGGTCGGATATAGTGTTGGATACAGGGCAGGTTGGATACAGTGCAGGATACAGTGCAGGTTGGATACATTGCATGTCACATACAGTGTGAGTTGGATACAGTGCACTTGCTATGAAAGCGGTGTCGGCAGTGCGGAGATGCTGGTGGTGTCCACAGTGCAAGAATGCCAGTAGTGTCCTCAGTGTGGGAGTGCCATCAGTGTCGGCAGTCCAGGGGGGGCGATGGTGTCCCAAGTATGGGACGTGGCAGTGTGGGGGTGCTGGCAGTGTCCTCAATCCAGGGTGCCATCAGTGTTGGCAGAGTGGGGGTGCCTGCAGTGTCCTCAGTGTGAAGGTGCTGGCAATGTTGGCAGTGCGGGCTGCCGGCAGTGTCCTCAATGCATTGGTCGTGGCAGTGTCAGGGTCCTGATGGTGTCTTCAGTATGGGGGCAGCAGCGCAGGTTGCTGGCAGTGTCCTCATTGCAGGGTGCTGGTGGTGTCGGCAATGCGGTGCTGCTGGTAATGCTGGCAGTGGGGGGGCAGCTGTGTTAGTGCGGGGGGATGGGTGGCATCTTCCTTCATTTTCCTGTGCCCATTGAAGTCTATGGGCAAGCGCTTATTGGCTGAGAACTGTGTCAGATGGCTCTCTCAGCCAATCAGAGGCAAGCCCATGGAACTTTGAAAATGGCCGCTTGGTTTTGCCTTGAATAGGAATCTAGTGATCCGAGCTGTATCTCGGATCCAAGAAGTGCCTAACTCTAACCTCACCCCCAGTGGTGCCTAACTCTAAGCCTCTACAACAATCCTTACATACTTTCATTGGTTTAGAATTCTGTTGGTTCAGTCCGGGACCCTTGGGTTTAGCTGAGGTGCAGGAGAGAGTATATAGTACTGACAGAGTTGGAACTCAGAACTCAGGCCCGGAATCAGAGTCTTATGTATCCATGGTAAGACTTGCGGAAGCAAATACTCTTGGACTGCTCTGATGCAAAACCTGGAACTGGAACCTGGATAGGCACTCAGGCACTGAAGGACCAGGATTAGAAATACAGGCTTGCCGTTTACCCTGGTGCACCAGACTGTACTTAGACCACTGACCACAACCCTGGAACCAGCACCACTTACTCAGAACTAGCACCAGACAGTAACACACAGCACAGGGAAACCAATACTCAGCCACCAAGATAGTGTAACCACTAACTTGAATAGACCCATGGTGAGCCAACTGGTATGCTGCAGAGTATCGGTCCACATAGAACAGGAATGGGAAGAAGAGGCACAGAGTCAGGGTCCAGGGGAATGGAGACTGGTGAAGTTTAGAGCAGCAGTTGGTAATAAACCACAGTGTTAAAAATTGAAAACTGGAGGTACTGTAGGTGAATACAGCATCACCTTGATGCATCACCAAATGGAGTATGCCAGCGGATGAAAACCATTACTGGAGTCCACAGGAGACACATGTAATGAAGTTCACTGGGGACACTGGTAACAAAGGCCCTCATTCAGAGCCGTTCGCTATTTGCGGTCGTTCGTTCAAAAACAAGGGGTGGCTATTCAAATGATCCGTTCGCAAATTGCAGTCTGTTCACACCTCTAAGTCTGAACGAGCGAGCAAAACATACGCTCGTTTATTTGTTAAAAACGCCCCCTGGCCGCTCGCACCATACGTCATGTCCGCTATTTATTAGATTAATCGAGTACATCGACCAGCGTATGAACTGCTCGCTATTCTTGTGGTTGGTGTTTGCTACCACAAATTTGCGAGCAGTTCTGGCTATAAAATAACCCAGTGACGTGGTCAATGATGCTGCTGTATTAATTATGCACACCCATAATACGCCCGTTTTGACCTTTAAGCACGCTTGCGTTCGGATCTCCACTCCCCATTTTCAAGCACCTTCCCCTGTTACCACCCACATACACCTCATTCTGTCACTCAAAATAGCAGGCACTCGCTATATAGCGTAGAAACAATTTTTGGCCGCACTGACTGGTTCGCGCATGCGTACTAAAAACCGTACGCATGCGCAGATGTGCAAACATCGCTCGGAACGAGCGTACTGCCGCTAACGAGCGGCTCTGAATGAGGGCCAAAGTCCACTGGAGACACAGGAAACAGGAGACATTAAATACTGAGGCCTGGAGTCTAGAATGATCCCAGGAGGAATAAAGTTGTTTTGGCATTGGTTCAGCTCCAGATGCAGGTTTACATTGGGAGTGGTTCAGAGGCATTGGTTTATTAGACCCAGTGAGCACTCAGGTAAATTAGCTAATTAACTGTTTACCTTGGGAAATATTGGAAGTGCTTTGGAAGCAGAAATGTGTGATCGTCTGAGCTTAAAGGAATTGCTAAGGCCCCGATTTGTGACACATTCATTATCCTTTATACACACACTGATTGTAAAAGCAACACTATAGCTGTGTAGATGTTGTTGAAAAGCTGCATTTATTTCCACTACATCTGGAGATTTATAGTGGTCAAAGATGAAGGTTCATGAAATACAGGTGCTTAGATTATAGCTAGTGTTTGTGTAAAGTTGTGTATAGGTGTTAGACAGGATGTAGTCACAATATCCACTTTCATAATGTCGACATTACAGTTTTCATATCAACAGACTGTGTGTACAGAATGTTGACATGTTCACAATGTCAACATCTGAAATATTGACATTCTGCTTGGACCGGAGAGGGAGGGTTAGTGTACAGGAGGGGAGAGTTAGGTTGAAGCTGCAGAAGGAGAGGTTATGGTTAGGCACAGGGAGGAGGGTTATGGGTTAGGTGGCGCAATACTCACCACTGGAAGTTCCACAAGATCCGTTAGAATTCATCATAAAATCTAAAAGGAGCCAGAAGATACTGCTGGAGCCACCAGACTTGCTGTATCAGGTAAGTCACGGCTAGAGCACCAGGGACATTTTGTAGACACTCTGATCATGTCAACATTTCATCAGTGTCAACATGCTGAATATCGCTGTGTTCAATTTCAACATGCCATGCATATAGACTTTCTTATATTGACATTATGAATGTTGACATAATGAATGATGACAAAATACACCACATCCATTAGATAAGGGATATGTGACATGTGGTACTCAAGCTGGAATTGGTATGTAATGCTGGCGCTGGAAGGCCAAACACTCTTCCACCCGACTGGGGCTTGTAAGTACCCTAACCCTCCCCAGTCCCCCCCTTTACAATAACCCTCCCTTAGTGGTGCCTATCCCTAACCTTTCCCCTGGTGGTGCCTAACCTTATCATCCTCCCCAGCCTAACTCTAACACTCCCTTCCCACAACCTAAACCTAACCCTCCCGGGGGAGTGCCTAAACCCTAACCTCCCCCTGGTGGTGCCTAACCCAAACCCTCCCCAGGGGGTGCGTAACCCTAAGTCCTCCCGGAGGTGCCCCCCCCCTGTCGCTAACACCTAACATGCCCCACGTATCTTCATTTGTGATGCTGGCTGTCAGGATTTCGGCATGGGGCTAAAGATTGCATCGGGATGTAGACACCTATCTTTAATCCCGAGTTGGGAATTTAGTGGCAAGCATTCCAGATACCGGTAAAATAACTACATACCTCCAAACTGCTGTGGAACTTTACATTCCAGTTTGCCATGCCTCAGTTTCAGCATGATATAGACTAGGGATGAGCGGGTTCGGATTTCCAATCCGAGTCGGGAACTGAGTCCAGCTCGGGTTTTCCATCTGACTCGGAACTGAAATCGAGGCAAAACGTCATCATCCCGCCTTCCGGATCTCGTGGGTTTGGATTCTATAATAGGTCCCCGCGTCGGCACCATTTCTCACACCGGCTGTGGACAGTGAAGAGTGAGGGAGGGAGCTAGGGCTGTCTGGGCTGTGTTGTGCTGCTGTTGTCCATAGGGGCTGTGTCCACTCAGTCCATAGGGGCTGACTGGGCTGTGTTGTGCTGCTGTTGTCCATAGGGGCTGGCTGGGCTGTGTTGTGCTGCTGTCATAGGGGCTGGCTGGGCTGTGTTGTGCAGTCAGTTGTCCAAAGTCTATAGGGGCTGGCTGGACTGTGTTGTGCAGTGTCCCATAAAGGCTTTAGTCCTAAAGGGGTGCTGTAGTGTTGTCCAGGGGGTGATCTGTCCATCAGGGGTGTTCCCCCAAAGTGCACTCCAAAAGAAAATGAAAAAATCTGTGTTTGTGAATTGTGTGCGCAGTACCCGCACTTGCATCAACAAAGTACTGTAGCGCCAAGTGTGCGCCTATGTCATAAGTAAAGGGCCAGCTGGCTCATCTGTTAAAGGGTGGTGTAACTCCCAAAGTGCACTCCAAACAAAATATTTTTTTTTCTGTGTTTGTGAATTGTGTGCGCTGTAGCCGCATGTGTGCCAAACGTGCGCCTTTGTATTAAATCAAGGGCCGGCTGGCTTGACCATTAAAGGGTGCTGTAACCCCCAAAGTGCACTCCAAACATAATAAAAAATTATTTCCTGTGATTGTGAATTGTGTGCACTGTGGTTGCACGTGCATCAACAAAGGAGCAGCACCAAGCGTGCGCCTGTGTCCCATAATTAAAAGGGCTGGCTGGCTCATCTCTTAAAGGGTGGTGTAACCCCCAAAGTGCACTCCAACAAAAATAAAAAAATATTATTTTCTGTGTTGTGAATTGTGTGAGCTTTAGCAGCACGTCCATCAACAAAGGAGCAGTGCCAAGTGTGAGCCTGTGTCATAAGTCTCGTAAAGGGTGGTATAACCCCCAAAGTGTGCTCCACAAAAAATAAACATTTCTTCTTTTTTTTCTGTGTTTGTGTGCGAAATGTATGCGCAGTAGCCGCACGTGCATCAACAAAGGAGCAGCGCCGAAGCGTGCGCCTGTGTCCCATAAGTAAAGGGCCAGCTGGCTCATCTCTTAAAGGGTGGTGTGACCCCTAAAGTGCACTCCAACAAAAATAAAAAATAATTTTCTGTGTTTGTGAATTGTGAGCACTGTGGCTGCACATGCATCAACAAAGGAGCAGCGCCAAGCGTGCGCCTGTGTCATAAATCAAGGGCCGGCTGGCTTGACCATTAAATGGTGCTGTAACCCCCAAAGTGTACTCCAAAAAAATTTTAAATTATTATTTTCTGTTTGTGTGCACCTTAGCCGCACAAATATATATATCAATATAACATAAATGGAGGACCAAACTTTGTCCCCTAAAAATAAAATAGGGGAATATCAAAAACCACTTCCTCCTAGTGCTGAAGCTGCTGCCACTAGTCATGACATAGACGATAAAATGCCATCAACGTCGTCTGCCAAGGCCGATGCCCAATGTCATAGTAGAGGGCATATAAAATCCCAAATGACAAAGTTCAGGAAAATGACCTTAAAAAAAACATTTAAATCATCTGAGGAGAAACGTAAACTTACCAATATGCCATTTACGACACGGAGTGTCAAGGAACGGCTAAGGTCTTCCTCTATGTTCATGACTAGTGGTTCAGCTTCACATGACGATGGAAGCAGTCCTCCCGCTACAAAAAACAAACAAGTTAAGCTGGCAATAGCACAGCGAAGAACTGTGCGTTCTAAGAAGATATCACAAATCCCCAAGGAGAGTCCAAGTGTGGTGGCAGTTGTGATACCTTCCCAGCACTGGACGGGAAGAGGTGGCTCTTTCCATGATTTTCACGTCCTCTGCATGTGCTGAAAGGAGCACCCACAGTCCACTTACTGATATTCAAATTGAAGATGTCACTGTTGATGTACAACACGATGAGGATACTGGTGTAGCTGGCACTGAGGAGGAAGTTGGCGAGGAGTATTCTGATGGTGATGTGGTTTGTTTAAATCAGGCTCTGGGGGAGACAGTTGTTGTCTGTGGGATGAAAAAGCCCATCATGGTCATGCCTGGGCAGAAGACCAAACATTCCACATCTTTGGTCTGGCAATATTTCTATCCAAATCTGGACAACAACTGTCTTGTAAAGGTCTGTACCATATGTAAAGGTGAAATAAGTAGGGGTAGGGACGTTAACCACCTTGGAACATCCTCCCTTATACATCACCTGCAGTGTGTTCATAAAAAGTTACTGTCAAGTTCAGAAACTTTGGCTAAGACTGTAAGCAGTCCAGGGACACCTAAATCCCTTTGTCCTGTTGTATCCGAGCGCCTGCAAACCACACTGTCAACTCCCTCCTCGTCAATTTCCTCCTTAGTCAGGATCAGAAGTAGTCCTGCAGGCCATGTCACTGGCATGACTAATTCTCCTATCCGGGATTCCTCCGGAGGATCCTGCATTGCTACGCCTACTGCTGCTGCTGCGGCTGTTGCTGCTGGGAGTCGTTCTTCATCCCAGAGAGGAAGTAGGAACACCACTACTTTTACTAAACAATTGACCCTCCAACAGTCCTTAGCGAGGAGGATGAAGTACGACAGCAGTTATCCTGAAGCAAAATGTATAACTGAGTCCTTGACTGCTTTGTTGGTGTTAGACATGCATCCGATATCCGCCATTAGTGCAGTGGGATTTAGACAATTGATGGAGGTAGTGTTAACCCGGTTCCAAATCCCATCTAGATTCCACTTCACTAGGCAGGCGATACCGAGACTGTACAGAAACGTCAGAAAAAGTGTCCTCAGTGTCCTGAAAAATGAAGTTGTACCCAATGTCCACTTAATCACGGACATGTGGACAAGTGGAACAGGGCAGACTAAGGACTATATGACTGTGACAGCCCACTGGGTAGATGTATCACCTTACGCAGCAACAACAGCAGCGTCACCAGTAGCAGCATCTCAGGAACGCCAGCTCATTCCAAGGCAGGCTACACTGTGTATAACTGGTTTCAGTAAGAGGCATACTGCCGACAACCTCTTAGAGAAACTGAGGGAAATCATCGCCCAGTGGCTTACCCCACTTAGACTCTCCTGGGGATTTGTGATATCTGATAATGCCACCAATATTGTGCAGGCATTACATCTGGGCAAATTCCAGCATGTCTCATGTTTTGCTCACACAATAAATTTGGTGATGCAGAATTTTCTTAAAAACGACAGTGGCATGCAGGAGACGCTTTGGGTGGCCTTAAAAGTGACTGGCCAATTTCGACATTCATTGACTGTGTGCCGAAGACTGGAGCACCAGCAAACACTCTTGAACCTGCCCCGCCATCACCTGAAGCAAGAGGTTGTGATGCAGTAGAACTCAACCCTCTATATGCTACAGAGGATGGAGGAGCAGCAAAAGGCTATTCAAGCCTACACATCCACCTATGACACAGGCAAAGGAGGGGATATGCACCTGACTCAAGCACAGTGGAGAATGATTTCCGTGTTGTGCAAGGTTCTCCAGCCCTTCGAACTTGCCACATGTGAAGTCAGTTCAGACACTGCCAGCTTTAGTCAGGTCATTCCCCTCATCAGGCTTTTGAAGAAGCAGCAGGAGAAAGTGAAGGAGGAGCTAAGATGGAGCGATTCCGCTCGGCATGTGGGACTTGTGGATGAAGCCCTTTATTCACTTTGCCAGGATTCCAGGGTGATCAATCTGTTGAAATCAGACCACTACATTTTGGCCACCGTGCTCGATCCTAGGTTTAAAGCATATGTGGTGTCTCTCTTTCTGGCTGACACAAGCCTGCAGAGGTGTAAAGACCTGCTGGTGAAAACACTGTCAGCTGAAGCGGAACGTGACACATCAACAGCTCCTTCTTCATTTTCTCCCGCAACTGGGGCTGCCAGGAAACAACTTAGGTATCCTTAGCAACCATCTGGAGGTGATGCAGGTCAGGCAGGACCAAGTTTGGACATCTGGTCCGGACTGAAGGACCTGCCAACAATTCTGACATGTCTACCGTCACTGCATATGATACTGTCACCATTGACAAAATGGTGGAGGATTACATCGGTGACAGCATCCAAGTAGGCATGTCAGACAGTCCATACCTGTACTGGCAGGAAAAAGAGGCAATTTGGAGGCCCCTGTACAAACTGGCTCTATTTTACCTAAGTTGCCCCCCCTCCAGTGTGTACTCCGAAAGAGTGTTTAGTGCAGCTGGGAACCTTGTCAGCAAAAGGCGTAGGAGGTTGCTTCCACAAATTGTGGAGAAGATGTTCATAAAAATTAATTATCAACTCTTCCAGGGAGACCAGCCTCCAGAACGTACAGAGGGACCTGTAGTGGTGGATTCCAGCAGGGACAAATTAATACTCAGTGTGGATGAGGATGTACACAACACCGAAGAGGGTGAGGAATCGGTGGATGAGGAGGATGAGGATAACATCTTGCCTCGTAGAGCCAGTTTGAGCAGGGACAGATTAATTGCCAGCTTGTTTTGTGGGGGCCCAAATGAACCAATCATTTCAGCCACAGTTGTGTGGCAGACCCTGGCGCTGAAATGATTGGTTTGTTAAAGTGTGGATGTCCTGTTTATACAACAAAAGGGTGGGTGGGATGGCCCAAGGACAATTCCATCTTCCACCTCTTTTTTTTCTTTGCATTATGTACTGTTTGGGGCCTAGTTTTTCAACCTGCCATCCTGTCTGCCACTGCAGTGTCACTCTTAGATGGGCCAAGTGTTTGTGCTGCCCACTCGTGCCGCTTAGCAGTCATCCAGCTACCTCGGTGCAACCTTTTGGACAAAAAACAATATTGTGAGGTGTTCAGAATAGACTGGAAATGAGTGGAAATTAATGTTATTGAGGTTAATAATAGCATACAAGCAGATAAAACACAAATTCTGTGATTTTAGCTGTTTTTATGCTTTTTTAAAAAAGAATACAGATCCAAAACACAAAACCCAGAACCAAAACACGGAAGGGTGGTTTTGGCAAAACCAATCCAGATCCAAAACACAAAGAAAGATCCAGAACCAAAACACCAAAACACAAAACATGAAAAGTGGCCGGTGCACACTCCTAATATAGACAAAGATAAGGATCAGCCACTAATAAACAGAAAATGATAAATTCTAAAGAAAGAAATGTTTTAGAATTGTGTACATAAATATCTGCAAAACAATCCCTGGCATAACTGTGTATTAGAGCCCCCAATAATAAATTAATAGAAAAAAAAACACTAAGGGTATCTGCACTAATTAAATTCTATTCAAAGGATTAATATGACAGTATAAAATGCAAAGCACAGTCCTATAAATGTAAATTAGTTATCTTAAACTAGTGACTTGACATATGATTCCAGTGGCGGAACTAGCGGCGGTGCAGACGGTACTTTGCACCGGGGCCTGCTGTGGTGCAGGGACACATAGTGTAGTGAGAGCAGTCTGCACTTCACAGCGGCAGCTGTGTGTTTGTTATAGCAGCCAATGAGAGTCAGACAGACTCTCATTGGCTGCTGCGTCCACGGAGGAAGCCGGCTGGAGCTCACTCATGAGCTCCGCCTTCCGGCTCCCCCCACAGTGGGTGATGGGAGAGACGTCATGATGTCTCTCCCATAGTGCAGAGCGGGCTGGGAGGAACAGACAGCGGCGGTCACGGCAGTAGCGGGAATTCAGGTAAGTTGTGTTTTATTTTTTTTCATGTGTTTGTGTAAGGGGGCATGAGAACTGGCACAGCATAGGGGGGCACTACTGGGGGTACTCTATAGGGGGGGTGGCCACTACTTGGGGCACTGTATTGAGGGGGCCGCTACTAGAGGCACTGTATAGGGGGGTTGGTTGCCGCTACTGGGGGCACTGAAAAGGGGGGACTACTACTGAGGGCAATGCATAAGAGGGACTACTACTGGGGTCACTGCATAGGGATGACTACTACTGGGGGCACTGCATAGGGGTGACTACTACTGGGGGCAATGCATAGGGAGAGTACTACTGGGGGCAATACATAGGGGGACTACTACTGGGGGCAATTCATAGGTGGGATTACTACTGGGAGCACTGCATAGGGGGACCACTACTGGGTGCACTGCATAAGAGGGCCTAAAGGATATTTTTTCACCTGGGCCCACCACTCTCTAGTTCCATCACTGTATGATTCATAAACAGTATAATATAAAGTTAAGTAATGTGCTTAGATACAGTTGAATAATCTGATATTATATTGTTCCCACTCTGACCATGCTGTTTCGTCGGAGCAAAGAGTCCCATGGGCTGCTCTGTACCTCACTAATTGCTCCAATCCAGCCTAATTACCTGCAAATATAAGGAGGACATAAAGGGCAACAGCAGGAGCCATGGCTCTGAATTTAACCAAGATAAACCTGTGAAAATCAACAGCAATGGAATTTTCCACCCATGGAACATGCTTACCCTGTAAAGTAATAGAACAAACAATAAAAAACCAGCCTAGCAGTCATTTGTACCTGGCAATGAAGAAGTGCTTTGGTGAATATGGCCTGAACAACCCTTAGGTTGTCACATACAATAACTATGCTGGAGTCATGTATATGCTCCTCCCAAAACTCATATACTACTATTATCAGAAAAAGTACAAGCAGAAGCTGGTAAAACCTTCTCTAATCTTTGAATCCAGCCATGACTCAGCACACAATTACTCATCAAGGTATGTACCAAAACCAGAGCAGCTAGCAGCATCAGTGAACAGCGGAAATTCAGTGTCAGGATGCTGACTGGGATCAGCCACTACTCACCTCCATGCTGATGTTCTTGGGCTTAGGTGTTCAGTCACTGGGAGTGGTAATGAGTGGTGACTGAGTATTCTCCCCGGGGTCTGCTAGGGCTTCCGTGCATGCGTCCTGGTTCCTGGGGTGCCGGGCCTGGGCACAGCCATGTTGGTCCATATCACCTGACTAGTCTCTCCAAATGGTAGTCCTGCAGTCACTCAGCTGATCCTCTGATCCAATGACCAGCTACATAAGGGTATTTAAGTCTCACTCCAGGAATAGTAAACTGCTGTTCAACTTCGCTTTTCCAGTGATTGTTATGCTCTCCGGTGTTTTCCACAAAGTATTTCCAGTGTGTTGTTTCAGCCCTCACGCTAACCTCCAGTGTTACTTGTATTAGCTCCCATGCTGATTCTCAATGTGTTACTTCAGCTCTCTCACAGAACTTGTGTTTCAAGTAATAGTTCCTGTGTTGTCTTTCAGTGTACTGCTCAGCTCTCAAGCTGCCTCTCTGTGTTACATGTGTTAGCCTTAGAACTGATTACTAATTTAGCTATCCAGCTGCATCCCTGTGTTTACATCGCTCCTATAGTGGTTTCTACTGTGACTGCATCTCAGGCTCCGCAGTGTTCCTTCCCAGTAAACCCTCCTTGTGACTACCACCGCTGTTCAGCTATTCATACCTAGTGCTGACTACCTTTGTTTCCTAGTATTTAATATCAAGTACTGACTACCATTGCTTCCCAATGTTTCATATCAAGTGCTGGTTACCATTGGCATTCAGCAACTCATACCAACCACTTATTACCATTGATTCTCAGTGTTTCATTCCAAGTGCTGACTACCATTGATTCTCAGTGTCTCATACCAACTATCGACTACTATAGCCATTCAGCATCTCATATCAACTATCAATTACCATTGATATGCAGTGTCTCATTCCAAGTGCTGACTACCATCGATTCTCAGTGTCTAATACCAAGTACTGATAACCATCGCTATTCAGCATCCCATACCAAGTGCTGATTACCAGTGCAACTCACATATCAGTCTTTGGAGCATCATCCTTGCTCATCAGTGTTTATATAGTCCTCCCATATCTATCTCTGTGTTTTCTCCAGGTACTTGCCTCAGGGGCAACGACCTGCAGACTTGGTGCAGCAAAACCCACATCCCTCTTGGAGGGGTCAATGGTGAATACCGTTGAGTGGACAAGACTCCGCGCCCTGGGTTAGGTCTAGCCAACACCTGGGAGAGACATATGAAGAGGATGTATATATTGCCTTTCCTGTTTCCACTCACACGCTACCCTTACCCCACCGGCCCAAGTTCCTGCAGTTGAAGCCTATATACATCCGGACATGACAATCAGCATATGCAAGCATGGTTGTCGGCCACAAAAGTGTGCGATTGAAGACCGAAAGAAAAATGGACAAAATATGCAGGTAATGTTTTATCTTGAAAATTTTGAGAACAACAAATATCTGTACACAATTTAATAGTAGATAGTTATTGATTACAAAATGACCCCATAAGATAGCATAATATCGAGTATTCTCACAGACAGGGGTGCAGCTTTAACAACCAGGATTAAACTTGAAATTTGGAAGAAAAGAGTGTGGTTGTATATATTAAGCGCACAAGAGTCACATTAAGTAAAACTTCACTTTTAATTATATATGTTTAAATTTGTTGGCCCATTTCCACTGGGTAGGGTAAAGTCAAATGTAAAATAGTAAGGTTAAAATCGAAGAAAAAACAAAGATATATACATACTGTATAAATTGTGCTCGAAGAATACAGATAGTGTATAAAACAAGTGCTTGTCTACTGTGTCTTATTCATAGGTTGGTTTATCAATATGTAGCTGTTTGCTGGATATAATTCTACTTCTTTATTACAATCTGTTCACCTGATCTAGAGTCAAGCTGTGGATATAAGTGGAAAATCTTTATTAATGGTAAGTAATGGAGATAGACTATTTCTCCCCTATTGTTTGAGTATATTTTCATACATCCTTTTAAATTATACCTAATCTGTTGAGATATTCAGTTTTACAATGGGACAACAATTTTAAACATATATAATTAAAAGTGAAGTTTTACTTAATGTGGCTCTTGTGTGCCTAATATATACAACCACTCTCTTTTCTTCCACATTTCAATGTTTTACCCAGGCCTAGAAATGGCAGACAATGCTCTCTCCAACTTATTTGAAAAAATCTCCCTAAAGGTATTACCCCACAAGTGAAATTAAACATTCCCAACAAAGACTGTGGATGCTGCAGACTCATCTTTACAGCCCTAGGGTCACCTCAATTGCATAAAGCATTTTTTATACTTTATCGCTTGACAAGAACCGGCTGTGGTATCGATTTAAATCCCTAAAAAGAAATAAACATAACCGGTCCCTCGGCCTTGTCCTGTGCTATCAGAACCCCAAATTCCGAAAAAAGGGCTTGTACCAAAAACAGCAATTTCACACAGTGAGGGGAGTCTGCTGGCCCCATACAGAGGAAATTATTGAGGTATTCAACCACACCGACCTCCACTGCTCCTGCCACCCTGCAGCAATGCATAAAAGTGCTAAAGCACTCAAAGAAAAAGCACAATGTAAAACAGCCCATTGGTAAACATTGTCAATGAAATATTCACTTTGTAAATGAAGCCCCATAAATTAGAAGAACTCTGGATGTAGGAGTAACAGGCAGAAAGCTGATTTATCATCTCAGTCAAAAGGGCCACAGGACCATAAGAACAAATCAAGTCCAAAGCTGCATCAAAAGATTGATAAGTAACCTGACACAATTCCATAGGAATCATGTCATTAGCCGAATGATCCACAGGGTAAAGCAGATGCTGAATCAACCAATATTTACCTGTGCCTTCTTTGGGACCACGTCAATAGGGTAAAGTGCCAAATCTGACAAAGGACGTGAAGGGAAAGTCCAGCCATATGGCCATCATCCACATCCTTCATGCCTTCTCCATTACACTGGGCAATTAGTAAGCAGGCTTCAAATAACAGGGTCAGCATAAACCCCAAAATAGGAAAGTGAATACCTTCCATAAATCCCAGATTCAATAAATTTGCTGCAGCTCTATCTGGTTATATAGAAATCCATCTTAGCAATGGCCTGAGGCATATTGGAGATGTGTCCTTATTTAGCCCGCCCACATCAGATGATTTTTTTTTGCCAAATTGCCCAGCCTAGAGCAATCTTTGGTGGGATACAGACTCCCACATCAGATACGTAAGTGGCAAAAACAACATTGTGGCCCGCTTTGACAAACTGAGCCAATAAATGCTGGAAAATGGGAAGGATGCATTTTTTTAATGGATGATGGACATTGGCTCAGATGCCAGGATTGGCTGGGTGATATTCCAGCCACATCTTGACACCTTCACTGCTGAAATCTAAAACAGCGATCCCGTTATTGCTTACGATGAAAACCATCATCGTAGGAGAGCCACATTGACCCCTCGGAAGCACAGAACATCCCATGGATCATTATAGTGATTGTTATTTGTCCGTTGTGCTCTGCTTTTATTTGATTGAATGTGTATGTTATGGAGGAATGCTACCCTAATATTAACAACTCGTCCCAGTTATCAAACGTCAAATGAATATATTATGGTGTATCAGTCTCACAAGATAACAGCCCCTATTATCATATTCATTAGTGTTAAAAATGTTTGTGGTTCAGCTGTGGAAAACATCTGTTGTCTAAAAAGCTGTAACAGTTATTAATTAAATGAAAAACATACTTTGTAATAGTATTGCACATGGGTAAATGTAATATTCCTTAATAAACAATAAGATATAAAATATTAAAGCAAGTAATACATTAGGACTTTACATAAAATAATAATAAATATGTTATTTAATTCATTAAACAAATAAAAAAATATTTTTAATGTCAAATATATCAAAAGGGGCTCTGTAACAGATGTAGGGTTTAAGTTTAACCCTTTTGTATACCTAAATACATTGTAGTCCTATATGAAGAGTGAAGCAGAAAATTTGACCAGAAGTGTGACCCGATGGGCCAGATACCACCATCTTGGTAAAGGCAGAAACGTCCAGTCTCCAGTAATGGCTGCAGCAAGGGAATCAGTATGACGTGCTGCCTGGACCCAAGTCCGGTGGATGTACTACCAACACCGGAGGCTAGAAGAGTGAAGATTCAGACAGGGTATTTAACTATTCCTAACCCTTCAACCCTAACCCTCCTTTAGGGATGCCTAACCCTAACCTCCCCCCAGGGGTGCCTAATCCTAACCCCCATTCCCACACCCTAAACCTATCCTCCTAGTGCCTAACCCTAACCCCCTTTCCTTAGCCTAAGCCTAACCTTCCCTGGGGGGGTGCCTAACCCTAAGTCCCCCCGGGGGTCCCTAAACCTAACACCCCCTTCCCTGGGCAAAGTATTCTACTTACACGTCGCGGACGATCAGGATGGCGGGGGTCAGTGTTCCGGCATCGGGATTAACATAGGCGTCAGTATTTCAACACCTATGTTAAATCCCTTGCTGGGATTACTCTGATGGGAAGCCGGCGGTCAGCATTTTGACCGCCGGCTTCCTAACCGTATACCGCAGCAACCCACAGTAATACATGAGTACCATGGGCAGGTTGCTCAGGGATAAAGTTTTAAGCCCTGGATGTTGAAACCAAGGACAGACGATGTGTGCCTCAACTAGAGATGAGCGGTTCAGATTCTGTGGAATCTGAACTGCTCCGAACATAGGGGATCTGAGCCCACCCGAACCCTGTTCAGGTGTTCCCCGCCTGACTCGGATCCCCATTTGGGGCCGAACGGCGGCCTCCTGATGTCGGATTCTCATGAGAGAATCCGAAGTCAGGGCTCTTCTAGTGTAGGGCAGACCGCTGTGATAGTGGTCTGCTCAACACAGATCAAACACACAGCCGCCAGCGGCAGCTGTGTGTTTGTAATAGCAGCCAATGAGAGTCACACAGTCTCTCATTGGCTGCTGCATGGAGGGAGCCGGTTGGAGCTCACTCATGAGCTCCATCTTCTGGCTCCCTCCACGCATAATAGAGCAGCAGAGCAGGATGGACGGCGGCAGGAGCGGGGATTCAGGTAAGTTTTTTTTCTTATTTTTTTATTTGTGTGTTTCTAAGGGGGCGCAACTGGGGGGCATGCTAATGGGGGCACTGCTACTGGGGGGAATACTACTGGGGGGCATGCTAATGGGGGCACTGCTACTGGGGGTCATGCTAATGGGGGCAATACTACTGGGGGGCATACTACTGGGTGCATGCTAATTGGGGCACTGCTACTGGGGGGCATACTACTGGGGCACATGCTAATGGGGGCACTGCTACTGGGGGGCATACTACTGGGGGCACTACTACTGAGGGGCATACTACTGGGGGGCATGATAATGGGGGCACTGCTACTGGGGGGCATACTACAGGGGGGCACTGCTACTGGTGGGCATACTAATGGGGGCACTACTACTGGGGCCCTGCTATGGGGGGCATAATACTACTGGGGGCACTGCATAGGGGGCCCTACTGCTAAAGGGACTGCATAGTGGGCACCACTACTGGGGGCATTGTATAAGTGGCACTACTACTGTGGTCCATTGTACAAGGGGCATTACTATGGGCTTTGTGTATAAGGGTCACTACTGTGGGCATTGTGTAAAAGGGGCACTACTGTGTGTCATAACATAAATAAGAGACACTACTTTATGGTGTAATGTGAATCAGGAACACTATGTGCGGTGTAATGTGAATAAGATTGTGCACTGTGACTCCTAGGGTGGTAGCCCACTTTGTAAACAAGTACTGTGATTCTGCTGCCCGTACCCCACTGGGTACATGCACTACTTTTAATTTCTGCCACTGCTGTGTGGCAATGTGTCATTGATGTGCTTTAAACTGTGGTGTCTGTGACGCTGCTTTGTCGCTTGGTAACCAGTCAGCTCACTGCAACCTTTGGCTAATAATGGTGAAAACTATCATTTAAACTGTGAGGTGGACTAAATTGACTGTAAATGACTGTTAGGTTAAGGTTATTGAGGTTAATAATACTCTAGGAAGAAAAAAAATCCCAATTTATGTGATTTTAGCTTTTTTTGTTAATTTTTGTAAAAAAATCCATATCCAAATCCAAAGCCAGTCACCGCAGTTTGGCAAATCCAAATCCAAATCCGGACGATGAATTAGAACCAAATCCAAATTCGGCAAAAATGGTCCGGCGCACATCCCTAGCCTCAAACACTAGCAGCAGCAGCCCATCTGGATGTGGAGATATCGCTGTCTGGCTGCATGCTCTTCCACAGACGGTAATAGTAATAAATAATAAGGGAGAAATACAATGGAAAAAGTAAAAATCGGAAGATAAAATCACAGGCAAAATTTCAAAACCTGTAAATACTGTAAAAATAATAACTTTACTAATATTTAACTTTACAAATGTGCTTTTTCAGGAAATGTCTTAATACAATTGCATTCTGATACATACTTTCTTATGTCAAAAAAGTTAAAATGTAGTAATTCCTTTCTATAATTAATGTTTGACTACGCCCTTAACCAGTTTGTCAATCAGGGTTTTCTCACCCTGTTCTGAGCCTATTTTTGCACTGGTCTCATTCTAATATCCATGTCAGTAGTTTTTGTTATGCAGAACCAACAAAATTGTGCTTTTCTCTTTTCGGGAGACTTAGCAAAAAACATTACTTTGTTTATACATCCTTTTTCAAATGTTACACCCATTTAGTAGTTATTGACTTCACATGCACATAGACCAGTACGTATCATGTAAGTTATATCCATTAATGTTTTATTAGATTTTTTACTTTAGTATTATTACTTACTATCACTCTTACTGTGTATACTGTACAAAGACATATACTAGTCATCTGCCAATGCCTCATTTTTAAATAAACATAAAACATGACTAAAACTAGAGATGAGTGATTTTGCTGAAAATCAAATACACCTGAACTGGAGGGTACCGAGTCGAACCGAGGCATTCCTTTTTTCCCCCAGCCAAATCCTGTTCTCAATTCGAGGCAAAATGTCATAATCCAGGAAATATTGGATCTGTCATGTTTTGGATTAGATATACAGTATATCCCACCCTGTCTACTTCCTAGTTCCCATTCCTCCCTGACGTAGCTCAGCCATTTGGGTGGGCTGAAAGCACTGAACAGCTCAGTGTGATCTGTACAGACTTATACCCCTTTTATACCAGAGCTAAAGCCCGGGTTATTGCAGGATTAACCTGGGTAGCTTCTTGGTGTAAAAGGGGACAGTGTTGGATTCCCTGTTCGAGTGACCCGGTAATCCAACCCAGGTAATTTGCAAGGTTTAACATGGGAATGACCCGTGAAATCCTGCAGTGTAAATGTTGTGATCCAGGTCATGATGACCCGGATCATGCCGCATGCCTGCCGATTGGCAACCTTCCGTGGTGCTTGGAGATGACATCATCTCCAAGCGTCCACTTTAACACAAGAAAGGATGGGTTACTGCAGACCGTGTGAATGGCACCAACTCAGGAATATCCTGGGTCAGCACTGGGGAAATTCCAGGTCTGATCCGGATTGGAATCCTAGGCCCAATTCAGACCCGCTCGCTAGGCTGCGTTTGCATGTAGCCTGCCGATGTTTGCAATCTGCACATGCGTA
Source organism: Taudactylus pleione (assembly GCA_031769625.1). Lineage (NCBI taxonomy): Eukaryota > Metazoa > Chordata > Amphibia > Anura > Myobatrachidae > Taudactylus > Taudactylus pleione. The sequence goes on from JAUIMM010000031.1 coordinate 1,220,527, forward strand.
TAAGATGCAGTGCATGTGCATGAACCAGTCCATGCGATCGCAAAGCAATCGCTCCTTACACATAGACATTGCACTAGAATGAGTGACAGGATGACCCGGTTGTTGGTGGTGACAGAAGTTGGTTGATGGAAACGGGGGTGTGGTGGTGTGAATGCAGGCATGTCTGTGCATCCTAATGCCATTGCAGAGGCGTGCATAATTAAGATGGAGCGTCATAATACATGTCACATGGCTGAATTACACACTGAAGCACTCGCAGTGCTTGCGGTAGGGTATGACCAGTTACAAGTGCTGAGTATGGGTCCGATGTTACCAATTGTTTAATACACTTCCAGGAGATGATGTGTACTACTAAGGGAAAGAGGGCGTCTAAGTACAAACTGTGATCGCACGCCAAGGTATAGTGGGTGTGCTAATGCCTTGCTGTGCGATCGCGGGATTTGCATACTTTGGCAGCTGATGGCTGCTTGTGACCGCATCTAACAAGTGGGTCTGAATCGGGCCCCCTGTTCTAACCTCTGGATCAGACCAAGAATTTAGGTCTAAAAGCAGTATGAGTTATGTGTAAAAAAAAAAAAAAAAAAAATTTTCAGCCCCCAACCCGTCAGCCTGGTCTGGTATTGGAAAATAGGGGGGAAAATGGTGTGGGGTTCCCCCTATTCTCTAATAACCAGCACCGGGCTGAACCAACCAGGGGGATAATGACATACAATAGCAAGGAGACACACAGGGTGGGATCTATCTACCATAATATTAACCAGCCCCAAACTGGTCAGTTCAGGGCTTGAATTCCTCAGAAAGTGGGGACCCCAAAAATAAAATAGAGCCCCCTTCACAAGGAACTACCATCCCTATTGGTGGTGGATGCAGGGTTAATGGTTAAATAATAAAAAATAATATTGTTCGCTACAGGTAGACTAGAAGTACCAGCAAGACAGCCCTGGCATGTTGGCACCTGTGGAACAACAAGTGCCAGCATGTCTGGACTTTAAGGGTCCACTGCCACCTGTAGTCCACCTGTAAAGAAAATATTACAGTAATTACAGTACTCATACACCAAAGGTTGTAATCATTTACTAAAAGAAGAAAAACACCAATTACATATTGTACTTACCGAATCCTTGGATGGCCTCCTCTACAGACCATGTAGGCATCCAATGGTCTTCATAAAAAAAAAGTGACTACCGATCTCCACGGACCCGCACTATATACATTCTACAGTGCCCAAACCAAAATTACAGGTCACTGCCATTGAAATGAATGGGGAAGAACTGATAGGCTGAGAGTGTCAGAGCGCCACTCTCAGCCAATCCAGTGCTTCCCCATTCATGTTAATGGCAGTGACCATGAGTGACTGGTCATTTTGGGTTAGGCACTGTACACTCACTATGTATAGTGCACGTCGGGAGTGCTCATTTGTATTTTGTTTTCCATTTTACTAAGACCTATGGATGCCTACATGAAATGAAGAGGAGGCCACCCAAGAGTATGGTAAGTATAAAATTATTATTATTATTATTTAATAAAAGAATAAAACCCTCGGTGTGCGAGTACTGTGTTTATTTTAATGTTTTCTTTGCAGGCAGGCTACAGGTGCCCTTAATATCTGGGCATGCTGGCACTTGCTGTTCCACAAGTGCTGGCTTGTTGGTTCTTGTAGTCCACCTGAAATTAACAATATTATTTTCTATTATTTAACCATCAACCCCTAAACCACCGCCACCAGAAATGCGGGGAATGTCTTTCAGCCCAGGGATGGTAGTTCCACGAGAGGAGGGACCCCATTTTATTTTTGGGTTCCCCACTTTGAGGAATTTCAGCTCTGGGCTGACCAGTTTGGGGCTGGATAATGTTAGGACAGTGGGACTCCATACTGTATGTCTCCCTGCTATGGCATTATTCCCCCCAGCTGGTTCAGCCTAGTGCTGGTTATTGGAAAATAGGGTGAACCACACAACATTTCCTCCCTAATTTTCCAATATCAGACCAGGCTCAGAGGTCAAGGGTTGGTTATTGATTTTTGTGGGAACCCCACATGTTTTTTTTTTTAAATATAACAGTTTAGATGCTGCTGGTAGCAGCAAAACTAATGACTTTGGAGAAGCATGCTGGTAATATATTATATTTACTACTTTACTTTACTTTCAGGATATTAGTTTTTGATTAATGAAAACATTTTATAGGGTTGTATAGTTTAATAAACTGTCACCCTGTCTGCCCTGCTGTGCCACTATGGGCCCGATTCATATTTGTATGCAATCCTGATGGTTTACATACAGTACAAATCCCTTGTTTGGGGATCTGCACTTGCATAGAATGGGTCCTGCGTGATTGCTCACTGTCCCCCCTTAGCTACTGCGGCATTATGGGGCAGAGAACAGGACCATTCTACAAAATGCAAGTGTCAATGGTGCAACTGATGGTTTCATCTAAAAAGCACCAAGCATGATTTCAGTGTCTAAAGATGCACAAAGTGGGCGTCCCTGTACTTGCACATTCAATTGCACACTTCTACACCAGGGGAAAGGCTGGTGCTAGCATTAGCATAAAGTTGCATATACGACTATGGCAAAAGACACTAGAGCAGCATGCAATTTAAAATCAGCCCAATGGTGTCAGAGCAGAGCTGGTGCAAGGTTTCATGGTGCCCTAGGCAAAGCTACAGCCCGTAAGATACAGGCGGTGTAATGGTTAGCATTACTGACTCGCAGCACAGAGGTTGTGGGTTCAATTCCCACTTTGGCCTTAACTGTGTACTCCATGTGGGAGGAAACCAGGTACTCCAGTGTGGAAGGAAACCAGGTACTATGGTGTGGGAGGCAACCAGATACTCCAGTTTGCTCCCACACTCCAAAAATATACTGGTTTTGTAGGTTAATTGGCTCCCTGCAAAAAAATAATCCTGGTGTGTGTGTACATGTACAGTAGTAGGGAATATAGACTGTAAGCTCCACTGGGGCAGGGACTGATGTGAATGGCCAAAAATTCTGTGTAAAGCGCTGCAGAATATGTGTGCACTGTATAAATAACTGGTGATAAATAAATAATTAAGACAGTGCATTTTATTATTACATTTTATTTATAGGGCGCCACAAGTGGTCCGCAGTGCCGTACATACAGTAAAGCGTACACAGAACATTACATTACAATACAGTAACCAGAACACAAGGAACAATTATCAACACAATTCTCCATACACAGTACAGCTCTGAAGGTGAAGGCTGTCATAGAAGTGCTAAAGAGGAAGGCTGTGAGACATTGGGGAGGAGGACACTGCTCCTAGGAGCTTACAATCTTTGTGTCTGAACAGCCACCCCTCAGTCACGGCACAGGACTGGTAATGCTTTATATACATTGCATCTAAATTGCAACTGTGTAGACACAATGTATGTACTCTGGGGCCTGATTCAGAGCCGGACGCTCTGAACAGAGCGCTCGCTCTGAATCAGGGCCGGCCTACCTAAAATTGGAGCGGCCTCGCTCGCATAGCTGTGGGTGACCACCCACAGCTTATGCGAGCAGCCAAAAAGATGGTTGCGATGGTCAAGACCATCACGACCATCGGGCTTGCGACGAGACCCTTGTGGTAGGGTCTCGTCTGCCGGAAGCCCGGAGTGCTTTTGGCTCTATCAGAGCCAAAAACACTCCCACTGACATCACTAGTGATGTCAGTGGGGCTGGACCCAGACAGTAGGCGTTCCCACAGGAACGCCTCCGTCTGTGCAGCCACGCCCCCAGCACGCCCACCAAAAGGGGCATGCTGTCACTAACCATCGACAGCACGCCCCCTTTGGTGCGAGACCCATAACGACGGCTACCCCGTCGTTATTCGGGTCTCGCGCATGCACACGACGGAGGCGCCTCCGTCGTGCGCATGCGCATTTGGATAACATCGACCTGCTTGCAAGCGTACAAGCGCTCTGTGCCAGACATGTTTTCAGTGTCTTTTGTGCAGGCACAGTGGCAGAAAGCTCAAGACCATGAACATCGGCATTGCGTGTGACTCAGACTCAAGCCCCATGTATGAAGTATTAGCAGTAGGAATACTTTGCCACACAGTAGTAAACTTATATTTAATTAATTTGCTTTTTGTTGTTAGTTGCTTCTCCATGGGAAAGGAAACCTTTCTGGGAAATTGCTCACATGCATTGAGCAGTCTGATACACAGAAAATTCTTCATTATGTTGTGAAAACATATGGGACCTACAGTAATAGTGTATGTGAAACATTATGACCTATAAATCTTTGAAACACCTTTATTATTGAATATGTGTCTTCTTGTTTTGGGTGGATCAGCAGGTTCAGCAGCTTATATAAGACTCAGGGAAGTAAAGCAAATTAGTAGAATAGACATGAGCATGAAGCATCACAGTATAGCCCTGCTGCTGGTTTTCTATGAGTGTGCTTCAGCATGGACCTCATCACATCCAACATCTTCCCCACCTACCGGCTCCAGTGGTATGTATTTTTGTATATATAAATACTGTAGTTAAATAAGGTATTACAAGTCTAATTTGAAAGCTCTTGAACTTTTAGCTTTAAATACTGACTTAGAATGTTTATTATACAGCACTGTAGAAGAGCCTTATTGCAGTCCTTACTGAAGATATAATAAGCCCCCGTTGATGAAGTATCCACTATCCCACACCGCCAATACTTAAGTATCCACCTCGCAGCGGGGGATACTTATCACTGGAGCAATTCAGCTTTGAAAAGCAGCTGTCCCCAAGATCAGTGACACTTCTACTTCTGTAGCAGTTTTACTTACCTGTCCCCATCGCCAGCTTCTGCGCATGTGTGACCTGAGGTCACGCATCCCCATGTGTATGGGCCGTTAATGTATGATGAAAGGACCCCTTGGTGTAAGATTATAATGGAAATCGTTACCTAATTTATGAAAAGCTCCCAAATACTTAATATAGATACTGTATTTATTTTACTGTAACATTGATTAAATAGTTCTTGTTGCTAACAATGTTAAAGCTCTACACGATGAACAAATGATGCTTTACCTTACTAATTTCACTACTTTAATTTATCTTCCTAAACTGCAAGGACAGACACAGTAGAGATAAAAGAGAGGAGACATTATAGAAGTAACCATAAAGGGTTTGGGAACAGGTAGAAAGCATGAGTAAGATCATGTCTCATAGAAGTTTTTCCATACAAAATATGAATTACATGTAGATTTCTCCTACAAACATTTACAACAAACTTGATAAAAGAGGATGTCCCCTTTAAAAAACATCAATGTAACTATTCAAATACAAGGACAATGTAGATATATAAAATTTCTGTGGAAATTAGGGGTATACACCAGCCACTTTTCGTGTTTTGTGTTTTGGATCTTCCCATTCAGTGTTGGGAAGGTCAGGCATCACAACCGTCGCCACACTTGGACTCTCCATGGGGATTTGTGATATCATCTAGGAATTAGAATGCACAGTTCTTCGCTGTGCTTTTGCCAGCTAAGCTCGTTTCATTTTTCTAGCAGGAGGAAGGCTTCCATTGTCATATGAAGCTGAACCACTAGTCATGAACATAGGGGAGGACCTTAGCCGTTCCTTGCCACTCCAAGTGGTAAATGGCATATTGGCAGGTTTATGTTTCTCCTCAGACGATATAAAATTTACTTTTAAGGTCATTTTCCTGAACTTTGCCATTTCGGATTTATATGCCCTCTACTATGACATTGGGCAACGACCTTGGCAGACAACGTTGAGGCCATTTCATCATCTATGTCATGACTACTGGCAGCAACTTCAGCACTAGGAGGAAGTGGTTCTTGATCTTTCCCTATTTTATTTTTATGAGACAAATTTTTGTCCTCCATTTATTTGATACTGATATACGTGCAGCTAAAGAACACACAAACACAGAAAAATATAGTTTTATTTTTTATGGAGCACTTTGGGGGTTACACCACCCTTCAACAGATGAGCCAGCCGGCCCTTTACTTATGACAAAGGTGCACATGCTTTGCACTTCTTTGTTGATGCACGTTCGGCTACAGCATTCACAAGTCACAAACACAGAAAAATATATATATATTTTTTTTTGGAGCGCACTTTGGGGGTTACACTACCCTTCAACAGATGAGCCAGCCGGCACTTTACTCATGACACAGGCGCATGATTGGCGCTGCTACTTTGTTGATGCACGTGCAGCTGCAGCACACACAAACAGAAAAAAAAAATTTTTTTTTGCACTTGGGGAAAGCACCACTACAGCCTTTTATTTATATTTTTCTGGCAAATTGGGAGTTACACCACCCTTCAAGAGATGAGCCAGCCGGCTCTTTACTTATGACACAGGCGCATGCTTGGCACTACTTTGTTGATGCACTTGCAGGTACAGCACACACAAGTCACAAACACAGAAAAAGATTTATTTATTTTGGAGCACACTTCGGGGGTTACACCACCCTTCAACAGATGAGCCAGCTGGCCCTTTACTTATGACACAGGCGCACGCTTGGCGCTGCTGCTTTGTTGATGCACATGCGGCTACAGCGCACAAAATTCACAAACACAAAAAAAAAAATATTATTTTTTTTCAGGCACTTTAAGGGTTACACCACCCTTCAACAGATGAGCCAGTCAGCCCTTTACCTATGACACAGGCGAATGATTGGTGCTACTTTGTTGATGCACATGCGGCTGTAGCACACACAAGTCACAAACACAGAAAAAGATGTTTTTGTCTTTTTTTGGAGTGCACTTTGGAGGTTACACCACCCTTCAACAGATGAGCCAGCTGGCCCTTTACTTATGACACAGTTGCATGCTTGGCACTACTTTGTTGATGCACATGCGGCTACAGTGCACACAAGTCACAAACACAGAAAAATATATTTTTTTTTGGAGTGCACTTTGGGGATTACACAACCCTTCAACAGACGAGCCAGCCGGCCCTTTACTTATGACACAGACACACGCTTGGCGCTACTTTGTTGATGCACGTGCGGCTACAGCACACACAACAGAAAAATAGATATTATTTTGCGCTTGGGGGGAGCACCGCTGATGGACAGAGCACCACCTGGACAACACTACAGCACCCCTTTAGACTACAGCCTTTATGGGACAATGTACAACACAACCCAGCCAGCCCTTATGGACTTTGGAGTGGACACAGCCCCTATGGACAACAGACTGCACAACACAGCCCAGCCAGCCTCTATGGACTTTGGAGTGGACACAGCCCCTATGGACGACAACAGCAGCACAACTCCCAACCTCCCTCTTCACTGTCCACATCCCAGCGAGAAATGGCGCTGATGCGGGGACTTTTTATAGAATCCAAAACCCTCGAGAATCTGACAGCAAGATGATGATGTTTTGCCTCGATTTCAGATCAGAGTCAGGTGGGAAAACTCGAACCTGACTCGGATCTGGCTCAGATCGGGGGGGAGGCTCGGGGGGTTCAGATTTCAGAAATCTGAACCCAGTCATCCCTAGTGGAAATGTGTATTTTCTTTTAAATACGACCATCCAGGTGCTAATTTACCCTAAATATACATAACAAATTATGCCAGTCAGATGATGCTAAATTATGTTTAAAATTATTCTGTATTTACTGTAGCTAATTTGTAACTCATATACCTGTAAGGGGTCTATGCAGGGCCGTAGCTAGGGTAGTGCGGCCGGTGCCATCGCACAGGACACCACAGATCAGGGGGTGCTGTATGGGCCTGTCAAATTTCTGTTTATTATCATTCTTGCTTGTAGCTTTTTCTTATTTCATCCTCAGCATCTCCTGGCCTCTCCTATCTCTTCCCTGGTCCTTCCCCATGAAGCCATGGCCCTTTTTTGTGTACATTATGTCCCTTTGAAAAATGAGGGGGGCACCAATGCTCTTTCTGGCACAGGGCACCAAAAAGTCTAGTTACGGCTCTGGGTCTATGTACAGTAATTGCAGTGCAGCAATTTATATCAGTCCATATCAAAACCTATATTAGAGATGTTGCTATTAAATACCACAACTATGAATCAAATTGATCTTGCATGTACAGCATATGTGATAACATAATAATAGTACAATTGGATTATAGCGCTCTAGAATTGGAAGGATAATACCCTTAGCAGCTCCACATAAAGAGATATCCTGCTTCTATGAAAATATAGTATCATGTGGATGTGGTGAACTCTGGTGTATTTTTTCAGTAATCTAGTGGAAAGAATCCTGTGGATATTCTTGTTATGCTGTAGTTTGTTTATGTGAACTAGAATGCCACAAATGTTATGTCAATATTTTTCAGTTTGTCCTCCTTGAATTGAGATTATTGGGTCCTGACTTGTTATCTGTATGATTGGTGTTCTTATAAGAGTCCCAAATGGTAATCAAAAGTCCCAATTCATTTCAATTAATAAATGTCTGTTGTATATGATGTTCAAATAATTCTGTAGGGTGGATGTTCTTATGTGGTTCCAAAGATGTTTTTTTTATAATATATCTGTTGGATGGGTGTTCTTATGAGGTGTTGCTTTAGCCCTCTTCACCTATCTCTCTACCTCAAACACAATGGTATGCACAGTATCGGGAACTTAGGCGGAACACTAGTATGCAGACTAAGGTAAGATACTCGTATGTATTACTTACTCAGTTTCTTCCATTTTTTCCCACTGGTAATGCCAGTCCTGGTGCTTTAGTAGGTGGTGTTGAGGCTCATTTGCCTGGATGTGCAAGTAATGTTATTGTGGTTTATACCACACATAATTTTGACTGAACACTGGTATATAATACAACACTAGCTCACTAGCATCAGAAGCAAACTTTACAAACACCATACACACACTATCAGTGTCAGTACAAGAGGATCTCCAGACAGCTAAAAAATGATCAGACCATTTTTTAGGGTTAGGGACAAACAGGTCACTAATGAAACACAAAAAGACAATGACACCAAGCAAAAGAAAATTAGAGGATGTAGAAGATGATGTAGTTGAGCAGAAAAATGCAAGACAAAACCATCACCCTACAAATCACCAACAACCCATAGTGATTTTCAACCAACAAGAAATTGACTCTGTTGCAAATCACATTACTCAATAAAGGCCTCAAATTTTCCTCTATAATGAAATGGATAAATTTGAGGCATACCTAGATGTTAAACAATTCACTAGGAGATTGGCCTTTAAAAAGTATTTTATTGACCACAACACCACTATCATTAACCACCAGATGAACAAATACCAACACACTCAAGTTAGACCCCAATCAAACTTTAATCCCAGTCACCTAAAAGGCAACATTGTACAGATATTTGAAAAATCAGTGATTAATGGTGATAAATGATTTACACAAACTTGAGGAAAAACCATCAAAAACACGCAACAATTTAACAAAAAAATAAAAAATTGCACTACATGAACTTGAGAAGGATACCAGAGACGAATACCACCATAGTAATCAAATCCACAGACAAGGGAGGAGGGACAGTAGTTTTGAGTCAGGATGATTACATTACAGAAGTACATAATATCCTACATGATACAACCATGTACTCCAAATAAAAAAAAAAGTGATTCCACTCATAGATACCAAAAAAAACTGACTATCATATTGCAGGAAGGCAGAAGTATGGCTATACTAGACAAATTTGAATTTGAATTTTTAAATACAAAGCACAATTTATCTCAGTATTTTGTTACATGCCAAAGATACAGAAAAACATTGCTAATCCCCACAGCAGACCCATCACCTCAGTAATAAATTCACTTACATCACCATTATCACAAATATATATTGATCATTTTCTGCAGAAATACATAAAAGAACAGAGATCATATGTTCTAGACACGACACAGCTACTCAATATTTTATAAAACAGTCAGTGGATAGATGATTACTGTATAGCAACGAGTGGTGTGACATCATTTTCTGGAAAGTGTTCAATACTTTCTAGGGCAAGACAACAAATTAGACACCACACAAGCCAACTTCATACTGCAGAGCATAGAGTTCACACTCATCATTACTTATATTTGGTTTAATGGCGAATTCTACCTGCAACATTGTGGCACAGCAAAGGGGACTATGTTTGCCCCAAGCTATGTGAATTTGTTATAACAGAAGCTAAGAACAATGCTAACAGTGTCGCCCTCAATACATCCAACATACAACTGGTGGCAGCTGCCAAAAATAAGTGTGTATTCCTTTAGAACAATGATAAATTACCAATTATGGCTGCACAATCCAACATGTACAAAAATGGATGTAACTGGTGCTAAAAAGCTTATAGTACATTTATTAACACATAAAATTCACATAAAATACACATAAAAAACATCATATGCATAAACAATGGAAACAAGTATCATTCTAAAGAACCTTTTGTATAATATAAGTGTAAGATACAATGTATAAAGAATCTAATACATAAATTCCAATCCACTCTGAACAGTTAGGCTAAATGCATGTATTCTGAAGTCTCTTTCCCACAAACATTTGTGGTATAATTTGAACTTGTATGAGTCCCAATAATTCAGACAGTTTTGCTATCAGTAAGAGTGATATTGCAACCAATAACTGATTCTCTTAAATATTAAGCAGAATATGTAGCAGTGCTAAGTTGTGGCACTGTATAGATAGAACTATTTTATAAATGTTTACAGTTCCTTGGAATCAAATGGATAATCCACTTGCTGTGAAATACTCCAATCTAGAAGCTACATGTCACAACTGTCCAAGGTACTGTGCCCAATTAAAAAAATTGCTCTATATATACAGAGCCACAATGCAGCACTGCAACATCTTCTGCTTAATATTTTAGAGAATCAGTTATTGGTTGTAATATCACTCTTACTGACAGCAAAATTGTCCACATTATTGGGACTCATAAAAATGCAAATAATACCATACATCAGTGGTTCACAAACTTTCTTAGTTTGAGGCACCCTTAGGGTCTCCATAATTTTTTCAGGGCACCCCTAAGCCAAAATAATTACTAAGCAGTCCTGTTTTTTAAGTAGTTGGGTCAAAATAACATAATAAGTATTTATAAAAAGAAAGAGTAAAACTGCTATTATTTTCCTTTGCCCTCTCCATCTCTCTCCCATTACCATCTCCTTCTCTCTCCCATTGCCCTTTCCTTCTCTCTCCCATTGCCCCATCCATGTCTCTCTCTCTGCCCCCTCCATATCTATCTCTCTTTGCCCCTCCATGTCTCTCCATTTGCCCCCTCCATGTCCCCCCTCCATGTCTCTCCATGTGGCCCCTCCTTGTCTCTCCCTTTGCCACATCCTTGTCTCCCCCTTTGCCTCCTCCATGTCTTTTCTTTTGCCCCCTCCATCTCTCTCCTATTGCCTCCTCAGTCTCTCTCCAATTTCCTCTTCCATCTCTCTCCCATTGCCTCCTCCGTATCTCTTCCTTGCCCCCTCTGCCTCTTTCCCTTTGCCCCTCCATGTCTCTCCCATTGCCCCCTCCATGTCTCTCCCATTTGCCCCACTCAATGTCCCACCCTTACTTACCTTGAGTTGTGATCGCCAGTGCCATCCTGCAGCATCACTTCTTGATCAGATACTTTCTGTCTGATCTCCTACAACACACTGCATTGTAGGACCTCTTTTAGCAACAATCATCCTCATGATTCCCTGCCTGTTGCACTACAATGATGGCTGTCTCCCTGTAAAAACTAAAAAAAATACACTGGCTGGTCTCTTTAGACTACTGGCCACTGCAGCACCCTGGTGGCAGCACCGCTGCACCCCATGGCACCACAGCACACAGTTTGGGAGCAACTGTCATAAATGTTTGTGGAACATAGAAGAACAAATCCACACATATCAATAATAATTGTATGTCATCTCTTCCCCTATAAAATTCAATAAAGAACAGTATTTCATTAACAGTGGGGAGGTGCACCCAGGAATAAAGATAAATATTCCAGAAAAAAAGAAGAAAAAAGTATTCCTATATTGAGGCACTCATGGACTCAAAATAATACCTCGCTATATATCATTGTAAGAATATACTAATGGTATCCTATAAATTAACAGTCATTATAAAATGTAACTTTTAATGTCTCCATAAACTGTATCAGCTAAATATTAACATTTTTATTAATTATTTATTCATTTTCCTTAAAATTGTAAAATAAAAACAAAAACAATTATATTGTGTCACCACTAATGTAATATCAGTGTACTGGTTTTTCTCAAATTGTCATATTCGACTTATGTAGCCGGTTGGTGTCTGCAGAATGAGAACATACACTAAGTGTTAATAGTTCCAAAGTGGTAGTCACTGCTACCAGGATTCTAAGACCTCATAGCCCTAATTATTGGAACCCATAATCTTGGGGTGTCAATCACCCTAATTAAGCCACTAGTATTATTCAATAAATGCCCTAAGTCACTACTAAGCAAAAATAATTATTGGGAATGAAACATAGATGTATCATTAAAAAAATCGTTCAGTATCTGAGGTATAATGATGAACGAAAATCACAAATGCGCTCTCCCGTTTGCAGTTTGTAGTTTTCATTCATCGCCCGAACCTCCAGTCCAACCTGATGATAATGTCAGGTGGAACATGTTCGGGGATGAGGGAGCCCGGCACTGAACGATATCGTTATTGATTTCATTCAGTGTTGTGCTCAGTGTTGTTAACAACACTGAGCACACCCCTGCCGGGGACACACAGGATGATTTTCATTCGGGGAGAAAATCGTTCCCTGTTTACGCACCTTAACAGGACAGAATAATACTGCCAAAATTGCCAACACATAAGGTGCCATCCACTAGATGATTAAAATGAGCGATTGAACGATAATGATATCGATATCATTCGATTGTTCGATAATCATTCGATAATCATTTGAAAATCGTTTGCAGATTGTTTAAAAAATTGGTCTTTTAGACATCTATCACCGTGCAAACATGCTAGTCAACCTGATGATAACGTCAAGTTCAGCATGTTTGACGATGATTGAGGTGCCTACAGTGAACGACTGCTCATTCACTACAGGCACAGCACAGACTGACAAACGACTGCATGATTACAATGTCATAATTGTGCAGTATTTTGCCTGTATTGTAGTGGATAGGCACCTGTCTTCTAGTGGATAGAGGAGGTGCATGTGCAGTAGATGACTGAGGCCAAAAACTCCTACTCTAGTGAAAGTACACTAGAGACGCGGCTCCAATAGCGGGGTCAATGGACTTACCTGGAAGTGCGGGGACACGGACACCAGGAGCCAATGTACAGGTAATTGCACATTAAGGAGTTTATTTAAGAAGAATGAGGGAGAAAAGCAGATACTTTTTAAAAAGTCCAGACTGGATGAAATGCTTACACAGGAACTTTTTAACAGACACCACAGACTCTTGTGTATAAGAAGACCCAATAGACTTTACTAAGACATTTGTGATTCACTTATTAGTGGTTACATCTTTGCTGCATATGCAACAAATTGCACCATGCATAGTGCGAGGCGTGCACCTGGGAGCGGAAACGCGCACTGCGTTCTCACCCGCACCTCCATAGGTTTGCATTGCACAATCACAGTGTGCGCCATAGTGTACAGTAGCATATGCTGCTGCGGGTAATTGCATGGCGCAATGCATGTGCATTTTTGTAGCGCAATCAGCAAAGATGTAGCAGGACTGTGTTGTATTATATACAGTACCAGTGTTCAGTCATAATAATGTGTGGCACTAACCACATTAACACTAATTGCACATCAAGGCAACTGATCCTCACCATCACCTCCTAAAGCAATGGGACTAACAGCACCAGTGGGAGAAAACAAAGAATCGGGTTAGTAATTCATATCTTACCTTACTCTGCTTACAAGCGTTTTCCCTTCATTCTTGATATTGTGCATCCCGGTATGTTTGAGATGGAGAGGAAGGTGAAGACTACTACAGCAACATCTTATAAGAACACCCATCCAACAGATCTATTATACAAAGCATCTTTGGAACCACATAAGAACACCCACACTACAGAATTTTTTGAGCATATTATACAACAGACATTTATTCATTGAGATTAATTGGGAAATTTGATTACCATTTGGGAGTCTTATAAGAACATCCATCATACAGAATACAAGTCAGGACCCATTTATCTAAATTCAAGGAGGACAATCTGTCAGATATTGACATAACATTAGTGGCATCTCTAGAGCACATATAGGAAACTATTGCATAACAAGGATATGTACAGGATTCTTTCCACTAGATTACTGAAAATAAGTACACCAGAGCTCACCATATCCACACAATACTACAGTATATTTGTGATTAGATGCTGTGAAGATCTTGGCAGTGAAGTGGTAGCTATCATAGGCACAAAGCGACTTACACCATCTGAAGATGGCATTAGCTAATGGAGACAAGCTCAGAAAGTCTACGCTTTTTAGCCAGGTCACAGTCCCCATTGAGAAGAAATGGGACTGTTGTCTGCAGAGCTAATTTTTACCTTTTTGAAATAAATATCTGTGATACAGTACATTCTGCATTAGGCTATTGGTACATACTGTAGCCAAATACTTAAAATCATTTGGATCTGCAGTTTCCACATTATGTAAGTAAAAAGGGGCTTTAAACATGTGCCCCTAAATGTCAGTAAATGACTCGTGTATAGTATACACTATAAAGGCCTTTTGATAAATTTTTATTTTTTTAACATTAATCCAGGCCACAATGAGTTGTCAATGATGTTTCTCTTATCTTAATTAAGTAAATCAACTGTCATTGGTTTTATTTTTCATTGCAGGTTACTACGTGAACAGTACCAGCTTTTATATGATACCCTGCAGTGATAGAGAATCAGGTACAAGATAACAAAATTGTATATATCAGTATGTAACTGAACAAGATGCAACATGGATTACTAGTAAACATACAGCACAATATTGCTAATTGTTCCTTTAAAGTGTAGTTGTTACATTCACACACTGAATATCATTTACAAAGCACAAAATACCCTGGGGACAGTGTAAAATTCCCTTTGGTGGTGTTGTGAACCTACTCATGAGAAGAGGTGGGCAAAATTACTGTGTTCTTTGCTAAATGAGGACTATGTTCACCAGTGCGAGTAGTGTGGAGGTGACGATATAGTTTGTGTGGAGCGGGTGCAGGTTAGAGTTACCTCTCTGATACAGTAGATCAATCTTCTGGCATCTTTGCTTAGCAGCAACTGCCTACTCAGACCATGCCCCATCAGAAAAGCAAGGGTTCTTCCCCTGGACACAGTAAATGCACAATTAGGCTATCATGCACAAGAATGCACTATTTAATTAACCCCAGCTGAGAACTTGAATAGGGCAGCACGATGGTTGCAATAAGTGAAAGAAGATTTACATGTACATTAAGTTGACAATAAATTAAATACAGTTTCATAATTACTGGTAGCTTTATTACTAATGAAAAACATGCTGAAATAGCTATGGCCTTCCCGGATATTCACATAAACCGAACATAATATGCATTCTGTTAGCACTCTACAAATGTCCCTTTAAGTAATGGAGGGTCATTTAACCCAAGTGCCTATGTCCTCAATGCTTTTAAATTTGATGAAGGCTCTCTAAATGACTTGAATGCTGGCAATCTGGGTCATATCTGAGCTCTCAAGTGCATATTGCAGTATATATGTACAATTAGGAGTCAGATACAACGTTGCAGTGCTGATATGTATACAGTTTAAAGGTATCACAAACTATGGGGTAGATGGAAAGAGATTAAGTGAGAGAGATATGTTCAGATATATCAACAAATAATATTCTTGTTATTTTTTCAAACACATGACAGTTAGGAGCTGATTGGTTGGAGCACGATATTAGATTAACAAGAAAATCACTTGTTGATATATCTGGGCCAAAGTACCTCACTTCAGTTGGTCTCTCTGCGTGGAATCACAAGTCTCGGCCAGTCTGATTGTTAAAGATATCTTCTTAACTCTGCTCAATGGCATCACTCAGCTCTACAACTGCTCTTTTTTAAAATCAACTTTATTTAAAATGGCAGTGGCCAGGGGGGTAACTAGACCTATGAGGGCCCCATAGCAAAATCATCATGGGCCCCTCCTTGGTTCCAACTCCCTTTCTACATCCTCCCCGCATTCCCATCCTCCCTGCACTCCTCCCTCCCCTTCCGCGACTTACCTCTGCTCCGTGGTCACGTCCTCCTTCAGCAGTGTGCTGCACAGGGCTGGCACATCTCTTATCCTGGTTAGCTCCATCTCTCCTCACTGACTGATGCTGGGAGGAGCCATGCTGAGCCTGCTGGGATATCCCCGGGTCAAGGTCACACCTCCTTCCAGTTTCAGTCAGTGAGGAAAGACAGAGGCGGAACCGACCAGGAGAAGATGTGCCTGCCCTGTGCAGCATACTGCTGAAGGAGGACACAAACATGGCTTGCCTGGCACTGTAGGTGCAAGGGAGGGCTGTGCCCTGGAGGCGGCCCAGGACCCATAATAGCCACACCCCTTGTGCCTAAAGTAGTTACACCAGTGGAAGTGGCATCTATGCTCTTTTCCAAAATGGTCTTATTTGAAATGGAATCTCATGGGCCACACAAAATGGCTTTTGTCAGAATCTCCTATAAAATAATAGTATTGTCTGTGAGTAGGACAGGTCTTTAAGTAATACCTTGCAACTGTGGGGTATCACACTATTTTTAAAGATCAGTGTAAAAACCAAACATGATTATAAAAAAATGGGGTGGAAGAGCGCAGAGATATTTCCATTTTGTAAAAAGTCTTAAACTTGCACCACTTCAGAGTTGTTGTTCAAATTCTGTCCTCATCTTTGATTGGACACATTTTGAAATATCCAAGATTTAAGGGCGAAATGCATTTCAGGTTGAGCTATGTCCAATGTAAATAAATTATTTTTAAACACTCACAAGTGTTACAATTAATGCCCCACACTGTTTTTATTAGCATAAATAATAAGTGAGTCTAAACTTAGCAGCACTTTAGAAAAAAACTGAAATGGTTTGGTATTAAAGTTATTGCATTTTATGTGACTTTTTCAAAAAGCACCACATGATTTTTCCACCTCACAAAAGACCTACAGTAGATATATTTCTAGTTTGTGGAGGTGCATTGGGAGACCAAAAGACCATAGTGGTGCACCACTGTAAAACCACAGTAATTTTTGTGGTGAGCATCCAGTAAGCATTATAAATGAGGTCCAGTGAAGGCAGAAGTGAGATTTCTGAAAATGTATGAATTCACTATACAGTAGGTACCAATATTAGAAATAACAAAATACTTGTTTATTTCTCAAATATCATCCTAAATGATTGTCAACAATTTAGACAATATGAGAATGTTGATTATCACAATTACAGTATATATTAAATTTTTGCATAAAGCTCTAAGGATTTATTTCTACTTAGAAGAGGGAATGAGGGTAAAGAAGATTTATATCATTATTTTATCAGCTAAATTACTGTAAGTTAAAAAAAATTTCAATCAGAAATTCAACTTTGTAAAGGGCCTATATTGCTGATGAGGTTTTGCTTCCATCCTTATATTTTTCTGTTTAATTTTAATGTCACTTTCATATAAATTTATGTATATCTTGTACCCCTAGAATTCCCATCATTGACCTATGTTGTGGACACAACCGGCTCTACGTCTCTATCATTGATAAAAGAAGCTACCGGGATTCTTATAAACAGTCTTTCTGCATCATCTGACAATGTAACACGACAGTATACTTTGGTGGAATTCAATGACCCAAGTATGGAATTTTAACAATTAATGGATTACCACACATATACATCAACATACCGTATATACTGTATATACATAAATACACACTATACACACATACACAGATATGTACAGTATGTATTTAAAAGGACTCATGATCATCTTGGATGCCCAAAGTTGACAAATGGTATTGTCTATATATGCTGAGAAAAGGTGGATTTTTATAAAGGAATGATCAGCTGTAATTAAACAGAGCTGCATCATTTGATACGCTGATGATTTTTTTCTAAGACATAAGAATTTGTCACAAAAGGGGTGTGAAGATATTTGATAAAGTAGCCTATTCACATGTATCGTGGTGAATGTTAATTTAATTGAAAAAAGTTACAAAAAAGTCAGATGTATCAAAAAATGTAACAAAGAACCATTTTAAAATGTTATTTACAAGCCCTTATGCTGCCTTTTTCAGTCAAAGCTTTGTTTGTTTTTCATCTATACATTAGTTGTGGGTTTTCTCTATGCAGCATTCAAACCCACAAAGCTACATGAAGCACCCTGATAGTCCTCATTAGAGTCATGGAGGCCAATTCATCATCACTTATGGACCCATGAACTTCTCTTTCCACATGTTTTTAGTAATAGGCCCATTCATTATTTGGGGCCCGATAAGGCTTCCTAGTATTCAGCAAATTCCAAAATCAAAACATTTTCGGAGTTTGCTTGTGGGAATCAATGCCATCTTAAGATGATGTTGGTTCCTAAACTCCTGGTCATTCCTATGGGGAGGAGGTTTTGGGTTGGTGAAGATGGATAAGATTGAGGCCTCTCTGCTTCAATTCCGAGTGTCCAATGGTCGTGTACATGATCTCATGGCACATATACCCAGTTAGCCAGATGGGCATCATAAAGTACTGTATCTGATCACTGGGACAGCTGCTTTAGCAGCTATTCCTACAATGCGGAATTGACCGGTAATTAATTATCCACCTCTACAACTCGCAGTGATACTTAATCATCCGGCCCCGATGGTGAATCAGCTCCTTGGTCCTCTATTTCAGATTCAATACAGATGTTGTCTTCACACACTTTCTGTTTTTCTGAGCACAGACGATATCAATCATAAGTATATATATCAATCCATTATTGAAGCGCTCGTTTCTATTTTTTTACTTGTATTTTATTGTGATTATAATAGGTATTGATAACACCTATTTGAAACAGTAGCAGCTTCGTTGCAGCGCGAGGGGGAATCATTATTTTTTTGATTCATTGTATATAAGTTATCTGTATTCCCTGTTGCAGCAGCATGTTGGGTTATAGAGAGAAGAGAAAAGACATATTAGAAAATCTTTTTAAATTTACAGACAATGAAACACAGTCTGTTGTAATAGAGAAAAGTTTAAAAGAAATAGCATTTTATCTAGAGAGAGTATTATCACAAGAAAGTTGATTATGGAGGGAAATAGCCACTCTAGAAAGGTATATTGCAGACCAACTCATACCCAAAGGCCTAATCATTAGAAAGGAACCGTCGAATAAATTTGAGTAGGAAGAATTTCAATTAGAGTGGCAACAAATCCTAGATAGTTGTTCATTTTCATTAATCAATCTTATAGTACAAGGACGTAGAAAAAGTCTAAAAGAAATAGAGGAAGAAATAAATCTACTAACCAATGAAATAGAACCATTGAGGAAAAGGGAAGATTGGTTAGTCCTAGAAAAATATATGGAATATAGGATTAAATTAAAAGAAAAGGACATTATAAGCAAAAAACAGAAAAAATATGTCAGAGATAGGACAAATTTATTAAATGATGAAAAAGGAAATGAAAATAATTCTTTTTATCAGGAAGGAAGTTGTAACTGCACAAATTTTGAAAGCAGCCCAATTAGGATAGAAACTCCCATGGATAATAGGAAAACCCAAAGATTAAGACGAACTCCTCATAAATCATCAAATTTATACAAAAAAAGAGGACAAAATGAAATCTGGGGGTTCCAAACAAACAGACAAGAAGGTAGAACATACAATAGAAAACGATATAATCGGACTCCCTATAGAAATAATACATATAATAGTAGAAATGATGAGAGGAGACAAAAAAGAGGCAAATTGGGTACGTCACGAGATTATTATATAAAAGACGAATGGATAAGGGAAAATTCAAATCCAGTTACACCATTCTCATATAAAAATAAATTTGATGTCTTATCAAAGGAACATTTTTTAGGACGGAGTCGAAGGAAGAACTACAGAAGATAGTCCATTATAAGAGAAAACAAAGAGGGAAGAGAGGGAAAGGCAAAAATAAGAAAAAACATGTAAATCCTAACCCTCCAATCATTATACCCAAACAAGATAATAGGGTATTTAATTTGAGTTCACATGTATTAACAAAGGAAGAGATGTCTATACTAAATAAAGGACTAAAATACACACCAAATAGTAGAATCAACAAATTTGGAACTTATGTGGACGTTCAAAAATATATAAGAAACCTTACATTAAAAAGATACTTCCTTACTCAGAGAGAAGGAAGTTCAGATATCCGCTGCACTTTTAAACCAAAATCTACCTTCAATCCTACACATGCAAAAGGTTGCTTTATAGAAACTTTTAATAAATTGGTTTGTACAGATTTAGACAAAATCAAACCGGCATGGGACAACAAACCCAATTTGTCCAAAAACGAAAGGGAAGCACTTAAAACTTTGGAAGACAATGAGAATATCATCATTAAACCCGCGGATAAGGGAGGAGGCGTGGTAGTTATGGATATCAGCAATTATGAGAAAGAAGTACTCAAACAATTAAATGATAGAAATACGTACCAACTTCTTAGAGGAGATCCGAGTACACGTATAGAAAAAGAACTGAACCAAATGATAAAGAAATATCTGGATTTAGAAATTTTAAACGAAAAGGAAGCTAAATTTATCATACACACTAACCCCTCCATTCCAGTATTTTATATCCTGCCGAAAATACATAAGGATATAAAAAATCCGCCGGGCTGTCCCATTGTGGCAGGTACAGAATCAATAACAGCAAATCTATCAGAATATGTAGATTTTCACCTGCAACAAGAAGTGATAAAAATTTAATCTTATTTAAAGGACACTATCAATGTGATTAACAACCTTAAAGATATTATTTGGGAAGAAGGAGATTTCCTAGTTACGGCAGATGTTGGGTCCCTATATTCCATAATTGAACATGAAATAGGTTTGGAGGCTGATAAATATTATTTAGAACAAGGAGGGATGGAAGAAAATAAAATAAAGTTCGTAGAGGAGGCAATTAATTTTATATTAAAAAATAACTTTTTTTGGTATAAAGATAGATTTTACCAACAAATTAAAGGAACGGCAATGGGCACAAGATTTGCTCCAGCATATGACAATATGTTCATGGGTCTATGGGAGGAAAAACACATTTGGAACAATAACATCTATCTGAAATACATAAAAAAATGGATGCGCTACATAGATGATGTATTATTCGTTTGGCATGGAAATTAGTTAGCATTACAACAATTTTGTGAAATCATGAATATAAACACATAGAATATTATACTTACCTATGAAATTAGTAAGATGGAGGTCCATTTTTTGGACCTAAGTATATATATTAATAAAGATCGAATAGAAACTAAAATCTATATCAAACCCACTGATAATAATAACTATATACCAATTTCCAGCAATCACCATCCAGCATGGTTAAAAAGTGTCCCAAAAAGCCAAATTCAAAGAATAAGACGGAATTGTTCCGAATTAGAAGTCTTTGAAAAACAGGCAAAGGATATGAAAGAAAATTTCTTAGAAAAGGGATATGATACTAACATCATTGATAAGAAAATTGAAGAAATGAAGGATATAAATAGAAAAGACCTTCTGGTATATAAGGAGAAGAAAAAAGAAGATACCAAACGAAAAATTCCATTTATTACTAAATTTAATGGACAATTTAGAGAAATTGAAAAAGTTTTCAATAAATATTGGCATATCCTCACAAAGGACCCTATTTTAAAGACAATAATTCCTGACAAACCAAGTTTCGTCTATAGACGTGCGGACAATTTAAAGAATCGTCTGGTGAAAAGTGCCATTCCCGAGAGAAGAATAAACCGCATCAAAACAACAGGTTTTCAAAGATGTGGAGATTGCCCAATGTGCAAAACACATAAAAACACCCCTAGAAAGGTTGATGAATTTACCTCAAACTCAAATGGTTCTAAATTTAAAGTCACAGATTTTATAACTTGCAACAGTAAAAACTGCATTTATTTAATAGAATGCAGTTGCAATCTTCAGTATATAGGTAAAACATCAAGGACCCTCCGAGAAAGATGGGCAGAACATGCTAGAAACATTAAAAATGGATACGACAAACATTACCTGTCAAACCATTTTAAAGAAATACATGCATGTTCTGCAGATTCCATCAAACAAGTTATTGGTATTAAGAGAGTAGTAGGGAATTGGCGTAAGAAAAATTCAAATGTCACTTTGGCTCAATGTGAAATGAAATACATACATGATGTGAAAACATTAGTTCCATATGGTTTGAATGCGGATTTTGAAATCAAGTGGTTTTTATGAATAATGAATTTTGTTCTATATATTTATTCTTATGCACGATAATATTGGAAGATCTTTACCGCTATATACCATTTTATTAGAGATGTTTTATTTATTTAAAGATATGTTCCACCTATCATTTAGTTTGTTTATAAACAGCAGATTTTGTATCATACAAAAATCCTGGTCAAATAATGTGAAGGGAAGTATTCCCTGTTTTCAGATTCGTTCGGGTGACACAACCCGGTATACACTTTCTATATAAGACCTTAGCGCTGACATGCATACCAGCATCTGGAAGTCGCGCCTTAATGATGGTTCAGTAGGTGACACGCACAGAGAAATAATGGTGACACGCATATAGGCTTCCGAAAGTCATGCTTTAATGACACCCTGACAATGACACGCACGCCGGATATTCCGATCTATTTTATTAAAGATGTTTTATTTATTTAAATATATGTTCCACCTATCATTCAGTCTGTTTATAAACAGCAGATTTTATATCACACAGAAAAATCCGGGTCAAATAATGTGAAGGGAAGTATCCCCTGTTTCAGATTCGCTCGGGTGACACAACCTGGTATTTACTTTCTATATAAGACCTTAGCGCTGACACGCATACCAGCATCCAGAAGTCGCGCCTTAATGATGGTTCAGTAGGTGACACGCATAGAAAACAATGGTGACACGCATATAGGCTTCCGGAAGTCGTGCTTTAATGACACCCTGATGATGACACGCACGCCGGATATTCCGGTCTAGATGCTAGAGGACAAAAGTCCTGTTCCCTAGCTCCGATTGAGGATGGGGGAACGTGATTGGATAATAAATCTGCCACTCGAAACCGGAAGTGGACATAACTTACAATTATGTTACAATTTTACACTTTACACCATCCGTTTATGAAGTTCTTAAACATTTTTTAAATTATATATACATTAGAAGTAAACACAATAAGTATGAAACTTTCTGATGTTAGAATTAAAATTTTAATTAAATCTGCCCAGGAGAGAGGGGCGGGACTTAATTTAGGATAAATAGAAGCTCATTTGGAATGAACACCACTGCCTTGAAAAAGACTTGTTAGTCGAAACGCGTTGGTGTGGTGCTATCTTATCCATCCACTATTGGAACATTCAGCCATTACCTTACCATTGGGGTAAGAATACCCGGGTTTATTTTATTTTATATTTTTTTGGATGTGTTTACTTCCCTAGTGGTATTTTCATCAGGAATGTGCATGTTGCCCATATATGTGGATAAAAAATACTAAGAAGATTTTAATTTTTTGGATATACCAATAAAACAATATTTTTTATAAGAAATTGCCATTATTGTTTCTGGTTTGGAAAGTGTCTCCTGGATAAAAGAAACCATTATATGAGGACCCACTACAGTATACGTGTAAGCATACATGTAAGCACGTCTTATTGTTTGAATTTATACGTGGTGTGATAACGCTACTGATATACAAGGGAAAGAAGTATAAAGAAACCTCTATATGTATAGCAAACACCTGTGGATGTAAGCTTGATTGTGAGTGTCCCAGTTTGAAATTGCACTTGTGGGTGACCTTCTATCAATAGATCAACACCAAACCCCATTTTCTATATGTGAAAGGGATTATGTTTGTGACTCTATATATGAACTTCTAAGATCATAGAAATACTACACTATCAGCTCTTCTTGTTCTTTATTATTCTCTTTATACATGGAGAAAAAATCCATTTGAAAACATCTGAGAAAAATCTAAAGAACTAAGAAGAAATACGGACGATATCAATCATAAGTATATATATCAATCCATTATTGAAGCGCTCGTTTCTATTTTTTACTTGTATATCTTATATGCACACATATCTTATACAAGCACTTATGGCTCGCTGTGGCGTGCTAAGATGTGCAGTTCAAATCCTGACAGCGGCAGCCCGACAAGTATGAAAATCCCGATTGTCATTGGTAAGTATTCACTAACCTATTTCCCCCCTAACCCTAACCCTCCCTTAGGGGTGCCAAACCCTGACCTCCCTCTAAGTGCATAAACCTAACCCCCCCTTCCCAGCCACCTAAACCTAAGTCCCCGGGGGGGTGCCTAACCCTCACCTCCCCCCCAGGGTTGCCTAACCCTAACCCTTCCTTCCCCTAGCCTAAACCTAACCTCCCAGGGTGGTGCCTAACCCTAATTTGCCCATGGCTCCCTAAACCTAACCCTCACCCCCCCACGGCTGTCTGTGCCCGGTGCCCGGCTTACCTTCGATCGGTAAGCCGGGTGTCGGGCTCCTGGCATAGCGAAAATGACAGACGTCGGGATGTCGACGCCTGTTATTTAACCCTTGCCGGGATTAGACAGTCGGGAAGCCGACGGTCGGGATTCCATCCATCTGCTTCCTGACTGCTTCCCGCTATAACATATACCAGATGGCACCTGCATAAAACAGCCATTGTGAAACAATTGATGTCTACAGTAAGCCCACCCTCAAATATTAAGAAAAGTGCCCTGCTACAGGTTTGCAACCATTTGACATCATATGCAACCAAATAGGGGTAAACAAGGATTCCTGAAGGAATGGCCTGTGTCTTGATAATGTAATAGCTTTCACAAAGCTGCATAAAACCACTCACAACAATAAAGAACACAGCATGATCACTGCAATAGTGAGACACATGTATTCTGCAATTTTGCCCCATACTGCATGCAGACTTGCTCATGACATGGTGACTGTCAAACAATATTTATTAACAGAGACATAGGGTTATATTTAGTAAAGGTCGATTTGAATCAATTCTGATTGATCAATTTTGATTGATTTAAATTAGATGAAAATAGATCAATAAAAACTAAATCACAGATTTACTGCTACTTAAAAACCAAATCAAAAATTGTCTGTCAGCAAATGTGTGATTTAACCCCAGGAACACAACATCATTATTGATTGAACTTGATTGATTTAAAAAAAAAAATCAAATAAAATAGACATTTATGGTCTATTTTAATAGACAAAATGGTACATAAATATATACCATAGTGTTGGGGGATAGACTCACATCACTAAACTCCTTGATGGGCGTTGTCGAACCAGATATGACCACATTGGGACAAACAGTGACTTCTTGATGGCACGGCCTGCGTTTATGTACTTGATCATGTGACAAGACTGACTTAGCTGCACAAGATAAACCACAACAATAAACAACACAGTATTGTGCTCATGACAAGGAGACTGTCTAACAATGTTTAGTGACAGAAACACAGTGTGGGAGTAGACACACATCACTAAACTTGTCATTAATGTCTCTAGTGACAAAGGCACTGGTATCCCTACAATGAAGCACAGGATTCATTGCAGATAGGAGGAGGGGTAAAAAATGTACTATTCATTACATTGTAACCCTTTACCTAGCAATATCAAAATAAATAGTCATCACTATGATTTTTGAATTCCCACCAGATCAAAGGGAACATAAAATGAAGAAATCTTTACGTACCTTTGGCCACACAAATAGAACACACCTTCGGCTAAATGTAATAGGGTGAGAGTTTACAATATGTGAAAGTAATCTCTCACACTTTTTAAACTCAGCCAATGTAATAGAGTCCATGCAAACTCGCATATTTTTCAAGCACAAAAAACATTCACGATTAAGGGTCGGATTCAATTAGCCGCAATAAAACGAAAACTTAACACCGGAGAAGTTTTTGCACTATTCGCCAGTTCTGGTGCAATATTTTCCGAATGCGCGCTCACGGTTTTCACCCTACAAAAGATGCAAAAATGCATATGTGAGATAATAGTGCATGACAAAACTAGCGAAAAGTACACCACATTTTGGGCAAATCAGTCTGTACCTCATAAATAGCCTAACTTACATAGGAAATCAATGTAGAAGTGTATTATTAGCCCTAATAAAAATATTTTGGGTTTGTAAAATGTGTCAAATAACTGTTACATGCATATTTGCATAAGCGTAGAAAAATTATAGCAATATTTTTTCTAGAAAATACAGTAATTGCTGCAGTTAAATTGGGGGCACATTAAAATGGGTGCTAGTATATTTTTGCGTGTATAAAATGTTAAAAATACGCCTGCTGCAGCCACCTGCAATTCTGAAAACACCTGTCCCATTCATACAGCCCCCCAAAATTTCAGACCCAATACTTTAAATGCATTTTCCACTATTTTAAAAATTTTCACCCAAAAATTAACATGTCATTATTGGCCAAATTAAACTATTTAAAAAAAATTATTTTGCACAATTAGTCAATAGGGGAAGGGTTCCAAAGGATTCTGAACAAAATCCTTAAAATTTTCGCAAAAAAATTGAGATTTTGCAAATTTTTTCACCTGCACTGAGATGGTGAAAACTTTTTGCCGGTTTCTGTCTTTGGAGTTTTTGTACATGTGAACACTTTTGGGAATTGGACAGCGCGATACGCACTTATATGTGAAAAGTTTCTCACCTGCAAACGCTTTTCGCCAAAATGCAACTTTTCGTGCCTATTTGAATCCAGCCCTTAAACTCTCATCCAGATGTTTTCCCATTTTGAAAATACAAGTCGACCAATGTAATAGTGTGAGAATTTACAACTAAACTCTCACATTTTCTAAACTCTCACCCTAATACATTTTGCCCCTTATGTGAACTTTTCTTGATCAACAAGTTTCAAACCAAAATATGAATAATTTACTTTTTCCCAAAGTTAGTACTGTTCCTCTGATGCATTTTGACTACAAATTTCTAACTTATTTAACAAAAGTTATGTGGTGTTATTACTTTATGTTAACGTTAAAAACACAAAATCGAAACCAAAGCATAAACACTGTAGCTCTAAGGAAATGAAAGTAAAGAACAGTTTATGTAACAGAACTGTTACACGCAAACATCGAAATGCAACTGAACGGGAAACACAGAAGGGACAGCAGTAATAAAACTGATGAATCATCACTGACAAACTAGTAAAAACTGTTTTTTCTGGTAGATTCTCTTCATGTTTACTCATGGCTCAGTCACCACACTGTCACATACCATTCCATGATTACTTATGGCTCAGTCACCGCACTGTCACTTACCATTCCATGATTACTCATGGCTCAGTCACCACACTGTCATTTTCTCACCCA
Organism: Taudactylus pleione; assembly: GCA_031769625.1. Lineage (NCBI taxonomy): Eukaryota > Metazoa > Chordata > Amphibia > Anura > Myobatrachidae > Taudactylus > Taudactylus pleione. Next base: position 1,247,904 of record JAUIMM010000031.1, read on the forward strand.
TGATGATTCATGGCACAGCCATTCCTCTGTCACTTACCCACCCATGATGACTGATGACACAGCCACCTCACTCTCACTTATCCACCCCCATATGTTCATTTTATAGTAAAAATAATAATTTTAAAGAATATTTATCAAATAAACCTAAATTCTGTAAATAAAGGGGAAAATACAATAATAGGTTTATATGCAAGAATAGGCACATTTTTGCATAGCAAATTTAAATTTTCATTTTCTGCAAAAATAGTATGTAATGCAAGGTTTTTAAAATGTTTAATAAATGTGTTACATTTACCCCACATTTGTGTAGGTATAATGTTACTGTATCAGCACAAAAAAAACATCATACCTTAAACATCCCAGGGTTGATGTACTCTGTAAATTAATGGAGTCCAATAGAATCCTTATATTCAGACTGACCAACCACACTCCGTTAAGCCAAGTTGTTGCTCAGGCCTTAATGGGTTAGGTGCTAATTCTAACATAAAATATATGAGGGAAGATTGTGATGTGGATGATAATTTCTCTGTACACAACATACTTCCTATTGGGAATCCCACTGAAGGGCAGCAGCCAGACACTTTTAGTTTCCGTTTGCAGAAAAATGGCTAATACAGTAACTGAAATAGCTTATACTAAACTGGGCAGCATAATAAAAATACAATTCATGTTCTCCAAAGTTTGGGAACTTTTACATTTATATTGAGAAAGTTCTGGAGATGGAGTTTCACTTTAATAAAGAAACATATAATAAAAGTAATGAGTTCTACATAGTGATTGTAATAATACAGCTACTGATTACGATTATTATGACTTCTGTTTTTTTCAGGTGTCAGACCCCTCCGTGCTACTTGCTCATCCAACGACTTTGTCAATTATGTTAATTCGCTTTATGCCAGTGATGGCGGTGACTGTCCTGAGTATGCAATGGCTGGACTGTTACAAGCATTGGAAAATATTCCATCTGGTTCATTGGTTGCATTAATCACAGATGCCTCAGCAAAGGATAGCAATGACAGTTACACAGTAAATCGCATATTTTCTCTTCTAGATTCTAAACAAGCAAAGGTAAGATAATTACAAATTGTACATGCTACAGTATATGTGAGTACAAGTGCTTAAGTGTGTGTGGGGGGTGGGCAGTAAATATAAATTAAGTTGATATTGACCAAAACATGCAAATTGATAATTATTAAGAAAATATCTGAATTAAAAATAATCTTCCAAATTATTTTGGCTTATTTTACTCATTACAAATGTTATCGCATCACTTTTAGATACATCAGATGGTTTCCTGACACTAGCTATACACACCAGCCCCTCTCTATCATCCAGCTGATAGTCAGCATCAGAAGCCCCGCCCACTGGATCCCAGAATCATTTATACCTTTACACACCAATCAATCACACTCGGGTAGTGCAGTTGTGTGAGTTCTGTACTGGAGATCAGAATGTGGCAAAGTACCCTCTTTGCCACTCATATATATATATATATATATATATATATACCGTATATATATATATATATAATTTTTTCGGGGGGGTAAGAGATAGCACTTAATCCTTGGTTAATTGTGGTGGTGTAAGGTCCCAGAGTGCCTTAATAATATGCATGTTCACTTTCTCCAAAACAAAAAGTAAAAAAAGCCAGCACTCACTTTTAGTAGGTGAATTCCTTTATTCACAAGTATAAACAGGTCATCCTGTGTACAAAGTGCAGTGGCTGCAGAAGCCTGACATCCATTTCCACTGATACTGTTTTCCTCAGGGGCCCCCTGTTAATATCCAGATGAAATGCACTCTTGTTCCATTACAGCTGCTGTGCTGCTATTCCAAGTAGATCACAGAAAATGATATCAGGATATTAAATGTACAATCCTTTTTAAGGACAGCTCTCACCAGTCTACTTGATAGAAAAATAATACAGTTTTTTATAGCATATCAAACACATGGTCGATATTTCGGTCATGACCTTACCTATTAAACTTTCAGGCTAAAAATCTCCACAATTTTTAGACATTGTTTAAATGGCAGTTTTGTGGTCCAGGATATAGATTTTCTTCAACCAAGGCTCTTGTAGCCTTCAGGTCATTTATAGAAAGCCTTGAGAATTGTTGATCCTTGTAGATAATGTTCCAACCGATACTTTTATAGCTTGTTAAATGTCACAGTTTGCCTTGCAGTAGCTCCTATGATAAGTGCTTGCCTTGTCTGCCAAGTTAGTTTAAGTGGTAGCCTGACTTAGGCAGTGTGGCTGTAGCTACATTCTACTTCTCTATATTGGACTATACAGATTTTGATATATGTTCAATGCCTTTGCAATGTCTTTTACCCTTTCTAGATTTGTGCATCTCTATACTTTTTTTGGAAAGTCTCTGGCATGCTGTGGGTCATCACAGAGAGACTGGTAATTGTACTGAAAGAGGAACTGACTGTAGATGAAGCAATTACTTCTTACAAATGGTGGAGTCAAAAAACACATCTTTTAACATTTGATGCAATGTACATGGTATTGCATTTATATAAATTTGACCTTGCACTTACAAGTGATGTGAATACTATTATACTGTAGGCTTTTTTTAGTAATTTGATTTTGGGACTTAATTATATAACCAACTAATGTGTCAGTCTAGCTGATGTACAGTACGAGTTGGATGTGCACGCCCCCCAAACCCCTCATTGTCCTCCTGGTCACTGCCTCTCTTCTCCCCCCCAGTGAAGTATGCACCCATTCCCCTGCCGAGGAGAGAGATGGAAGAGGGGAGAGAGAGAAAGATTGAAAGAATAAGGGCTGAGAGAGTAAGAGGGAGATGAGAGAGAGATGGTAGAAAGTGATGAGAAAAAGAGGGGTAGGGAATGAAATTTGGTAGGAAGAGGAAGAGTTAGAAAGAGAGGGAAAGAAGAGTGGGAAAGAGGTGAGAGGAACACGGGAAGAGAATGAGGTTGAGGAAGAGAGGAAGAGGGTGAGGAAGAGGTTGAGATGGGAAAAAGAAAGATAGGAGGAAATGGGGGAGAGAGATGAGAAGGTAGGAAATTGAGAGGAAAAAAACCCTGACATGATAGCAAATGATGGGTCCAAAATACCAGATTATATTAGTTTACTATGGTGCATAGTACTTTGTAGATCATTTTCAAAAATACTAATTAAAGTTATTTAAAATCTGTGCAATGGAAAGTAACAAATATTTTTGTATTTCAATACTTTTTCAAGACTTTGTAAATGGCGTTTACACATAAAGAAGGTATGGGCTTCAGAATGCATTAACAGAATGGAGGCACAGTATAGACAAAAATGGGATGTACAGCACATACAGGCAGACATAGGGCCTGATTCAAACCCGGTCGCAAGTGCTGAGCGCTCACAACCAGGTCGATGTTTGCCCACTGGGCATGTGCACAATGGAGCCGGCTCCGTCGTGCGCATACGCGAGACCCGGCTAGCGACGGGTGCCCGTCACTCCGGGTCTCGCACCAAAGGGGGTGAGCTGTTGATGGTGATTGACAGCTCGCCCCATTTGGTAGGCGGGCAGGGGGGGTGGCTGGCCAAACGCCTGCCATTTGGGGGCGGCCCCACTGACATCACCAATGATGTCAGTGGGAGAGCTTCCGGCTGTATTAGAGCCAGAAGCTCTCCGGGGCTTGCGGCCATGAGACCCTACCACAAGGGTCTCGTCGCAAGCCCGATGGTCGCGATGGTCTTGACCAACCTGGCTGCTCGCAATAGCTGTGGGTGGTCACCCACAGCTATGCGAGCGGCCAGGAGGCTGAACAAAAAAAAATGCCCTGATTCAGAGCAAATGCTCGTTCAGAGCATCCGTCTCTGAATCAGGCCCTCAGCGTGCACGAGTAGGCAGACATGTGGTACATGGATGGTTATGGAGTGCACTGTATAGACAGAGTGCACAGCACAACCTGGACATATGATTGACAGTACAGAAACACATGGACTGTATACTGTACACTAGCATTAGGGGCCCAAGATATATAAGCAGCACACAAACAGGCATTGGATGAACAAAGATGTACATAAGGTGAACAGCACAGTCACACAGGCATATTTTCATTGTTAATGAACTGTGTGTTAGAGACTACACTGTGTTTTTAAGAATAGTATGTGTAGAACATATTTTATTGTTAATATAGAGACTAGAACAGGCATGGTGCATTTACTGACCAAAAAGGATGATACTATCTGGACTTCAGGTGATTCTCCCCTATACCAATTTAATTCTCTTTCAATCCATGCCCAAGCGTGTTTTCTTATTAATCTGATTCATTTCTGTTTGTTCTCATCAGTGTGTTTTTTGCTGCATTTCATAAATACTAATAGAAAGATTAGCACTGTGCCTGATCAGGGATCTTTCTTATTTATTTTCTAAAATAAAGAGCTGCTTGTAAAATTATTAATATACATATAATGGTGTCACTAAATATACTACTGAATAAATAATTTAAATTAAAAATGTTTTTAAAACTATTTTTTCACAGGTCTTCATTTTTGGTGCCTACCCATGTGGAAGTACAACAGATTATGATTTTCAGGTGTACAAGGATATTGCTTCTCGTAGCTATGGACTTGTTTTTCAAAATGTCTACTCAAGCACCAAAGTAAGTAACATTTGTTTATATATAAGTTAGTTGGCAGACATATGTAGCTGATCACTCCATCTCCCCACTATCAGCATAAGTACACATATACTGTTTAAAATTGATACAAATGTAAAAAAGAATACATTGTGAGTGTTCCTGTGTTGCACACCCACACAACTGGTTTTCTACAGTTTTGTTTAAAATAGACTATGGGCACTATTCATGTTAAAATTGTAATTAAAGAAAATGTAGTTTTCAATTCGCAATGTAAATTTACAAAAACATAGTAGAATTTATAATTCCCCTTTATAAAATTATCACAACCGAAAAGTGCCTCCTTTTGCGGAGACAGCTTTTTGGACTAGTGATAATTTTCACCTGCAGAAATCCAGCTCGCCTTCCGTAACTGCTGCCTTTTTCACAGCCGTGCCTGTCGCTCACTATTCCCCAGCTTCTTGTTAAATGGCCTCCGCTGACTAGGTAGATATTTTAACAGAAGCTCCCTTCTGTGTCCTTAGCGTGTAGCTCTGGCTCCATGAGGACTGACTTCAGGCCCTGCTCTCCAGCTTCTTGTTAAGTGCCCACCACTGCCTAGATAGATATTTTAACAGAAGTTCCCTTCTGTCTTCTTAGCGTGTAGCTCCAGAGACGGAGCTATTTATTTATTTATGATCACTTATATTGATATTTTGGAAAAGCACTGTAGGCGCTCATTATCAACTTCATATTCTGATTGAGACTTATTTGGTGGATTGCCACTAACAATATCACATTGATAGAGCTAACAGCACACAAATTGGGGAGTGCATCATATTGAATTTCTCTAAAGCTAACACCACCATAATTAAGGTTTAAACAGTGAACTTGTACCTATTTTGGTGCTGAAATCATCCACAATTTATATACATATATAAACTGTATTACATATATATATATATATATATATATATATATATTGATATATTTAAATATACAATACAATGCACCGGCACTCCTGCACTCTGTGTCAAAGGGCATATAGCCCAAATTTGCTCCGGTGCCCTCCAAGGAGGACAGCACCCCCAAAATGTAATAACCACAAAAACCAGGCGGCACTCGGAGTCTTGATAAACAGAATACCCTCCCCGGAGGGATTTAATTGGTCGACGTTTCGAGGTGCAGTTCACACCTTCCTCAGGACAACAAAACATGGTGTAACAATACATTATAACATAAATACATAAGCAATACACACTTACCCCACTGTACAACCATGCACACCTGGGCTCCGTCTGGCATCCACACTTACGGTAGCGGCAGGTCCGCGAAAACCGGAAGTGACGTCACCCGGCTGGGATCCGGTGCCATGGCAACCCTGTATCCACACAACAAAAACATCATTTTAAAATAGTGCAGCCAAATTTACACAAATATCAAGCAATAGGAAAGTGCAAAGTGCAGCAGCACCATACAATAAATACTATAAAATGGCATTATCAAAACCATATATAAAAGTAACATACATAAAAACGTGCTGTATAACTAGAAAACCTTAATTGAAAAATCATGTAAAGAACATTCTAAAAAACATACATGTAGTTATATGTATACATGTATACATATGTACACATGTTTCTCCACTTAATTATTTATTTATACTATTTTGTATATTGTGAACTACATGTATGTTTTTTAGAATGTTCTTTACATGATTTTTCAATTAAGGTTTTCTAGTTAATGCCATTTTATAGTATTTATTGTATGGTGCTGCTGCACTTTGCACTTTCATATTGCTTGATATTTGTGTAAATTTGGCTGCACTATTTGAAAATGATTTTTTTGTCGTGTGGATACAGGGTTGCCATGGCACCGGGTCCCAGCCGGGTGACGTCACTTCCAGTTTTCGCGGAGCTGCCTCGACCGGAAGTGTGGATGCCGGACGGAGCCCAGGTGTGCATGGTTGTACAGTGGGGTAAGTGTGTATTGCTTGTGTATTTATATGTTATAATCTATTGTTACACCATGTTTTGTTGTCCTGAGGAAGGGGTGAACTGCACCTCCAAACGTCGACCAAATAAATCCCTCCTGTGAGGGTATTCTGTTTATCAAGACTCCGAGTGCTGCCTGTTTTTTTGTGGTTATAAATATATATATATATATATATATATATATAGTCATTAATGTCCTGCACTCACACCTTAGAAGGTCTTTTTTACTAGGGTGCTCCTCTTTGGACTTGAGCCTAATATTCATACATTCATACGTGCTACATACCAAAGTGCATAGACACAAGGGCACTCACCAGATTTCTTCAAAAACAGTGTTCAAGAGTTTATTTCCCATCAGTGGAAACAAATCATTCCAGGTTGCATTCAAATAACTCCAACGTTTCGGTCTAGAAACAGACCTTTTCAAGGCTTGCAATCCATGTTTAAATTCATTTAAACTCGCAAAAGATCAATTCAACCGTCCAATACAGCAACCATCACAAACTGCATTAGGCCAGGTCCCACACTTAAATACCCCAATTCAAATCACATGTATCAGTAAGGCAGAAAACCCGGATAGTAATCCACTTCATAATACCAAAACATTCTGCACTTACTTCCAGCTAAGGTGCTGCATGCCACTCCGGCTTCCATCTCTGTCACCCTCATTCCTAAAAGAGCATCAGCTGCTATAATCAACCCAGCGCTTGCAGCATCAGAGCCCAGCACCACACTCCTGAACCACCCGGTCCCGATTGCCACTCTAGCAGCCGAGTCGCACAATCCACGGCCGCCGCGCATGCACAAAAGTCAGACGCACCATTCCTGGCACGCTGACCAAACGTCATACCCGCTGCGGTCCATGCTCCATCGCTGCCGCGCATGCGCAGTGACCATAAGTCCCACTCCTGGGACGCAAGCCACAGGACATGCGCGTGCAGCATACAACTGATCAATGTATCAATGTATTACAGCCATCTTATGTTAACTTAGACAGAGTACCCATGGCTGCACACACCATCACCCAAGGTAACAGGAGTATTAAACAAAGATAATAGTGATAGTATACTACTGGGATATTTTATGTCTTGGGACCCAGCCATAATTATGCATCACAAATGTGCAATATACCTCAAACAATAAAAAAAACTGATGCACATATATCATATTCATATAATAAGTGAATAGTACCTATTAGTATAATAAGTGAACAGCATCTATGAGTATAATAAGTGAACAGTACCTATTTATATCCATCAGGCACATGTATGACATATATGTAAAAAAATAGTCTCCCAAAGTCACAGTTTCTTCGAGTACTTCGGAACAACTCAGACTGTAAGATTGCAGAAAAACAACTTAGCAAGATGAGTGAGTGCTTTATGGAGTGGGGTTATACACAGAAAGAGATCAAAAGAAGTCTTGAACGTGCCAAAACAGCCTTCAAGTCACCAGTCACTCAGAGATCAGTGAAGGGTCGATCGGATGGCCGTATGATCTTCTCAACTAAATATAATGATAGATCATACCCACTGAGGAGGACATTGAGAGATAGGTGGCCTCTATTAACTTCTGACACCATGTTAAGAATGAAAAAGGTACCACCGCCGATGGTGGCGTTTAAGAGAAATCCTAACTTAAAGCAGCTACTGTTAAGACCAATGGCTAGTCCCGCTCCAGCGCGGGGGGTTGATTGGCTATTACAGAAGAAGCCGGGATGTGTTAGTTGTGGCAACTGTATAACTTGCAGGAGTTTATTACAGGGATCATCTTTTCCATACCCGCACACGGGAAAACAGATTAAAATGAGATATCGCCTACATTGTCTGATGGACTATGTTATTTATGTTTTAGTATGTCCATGCAGTCTCCACTATGTGGGGTTAACATCACGCCCATTTAGGGAGAGAATGGTGAACCATAGGGCATCTATCCGGGCTGCACTAACATCAAGGGTGACCGATAAACCAGTTGCCCGACATTTTGTTGAGAAGGACCATCAGGTATCAACGCTCAAGTGTAGGGTCATTGATTGGGTACCCCCCTTGGCAAGGGGCGGTGTTCGTTTAAAGAAATTGCACCAACTAGAAAGCAGATGGATTAGTCATTTGGACACTGTTTCACCAAGAGGTCTTAATGAACTCAATCCCCTCTCGGTTTTTTTACCTTAGATAGGAACATATGTTCATAGTCGTGGGTTTAATATTCTAACATGTAGATGTAATTATATATGTCATACATGTGCATGAGGATATTAATAGGTACTGTTCACTTATACTCATAGATGCTGTTCACTTATTATACTAATAGGTACTGTTCACTTATTATATGAATATGATATATGTGCATCAGTTTATTTTATTGTTTGAGGTATATTGCACATTTGTGATGCATAATTATGGCTGGGTCCCAAGACATAAAATATCCCAGTAGTATGCTATCACTATTATCTTTGTTTAATACTCCTGTTACTTTGGGTGATGGTGTGTGCAGCCACGGGTACTCTGTCTAAGTTAACATGAGATGGATGTAATACATTGATCAGTTGTATGCTGTGCGCACATGTCCTGTGGCCTGCGTCCCAGGAGAGGGACCTATGGTCACTGCGCATGCGCAGCAGCGATGGAGCATGGACCGCAGCGAGTATGACATTTGGTCAGCGCGCCAGGAATAGTGCGTCTGACTATTGTGCATGCGCGGTGGCCGTGGATTGTGCGACTCGGCTGCTAGAGTGGCAATCAGGACCGGGTGGTTCAGGAGTGTGGTGCTGGGCTCTGATGCTGCAAGCGCTGGGTTGATTATAGCAGCTGATGCTCTTTTAGGAATGAGGGTGACAGAGATGGAAGCTGGAGTGGCATGCAGCACCTTAGCTGGAAGTAAGTGCAGGATGTTTTGGTATTATGAAGTGGATTACTATCCTGGTTTTCTGCCTTACTGATACATGTGATTTGAATTGGGGTATTTATGTGTGGGACCCGGCCTAATGCAGTTTGTGATGGTTGCTGTATTGGACGGTTGAATTGATCTTTTGCGAGTTTAAATGAATTTAAACATGGATTGCAAGCCTTGAAAAGGTCTGTTTCTAGACCGAAACGTTGGAGTTATTTGAATGCAACCTGGAATGATTTGTTTCCACTGATGGGAAATAAACTCTTCAACACTGTTTTTGAAGAAATCTGGTGAGTGCCCTTGTGTTTATGCAATTTGGTATGTAGCACATATGAATTTATATATATATATATATATATATATATATATATAAACACTCCTTTTCCCAGTAAGGATAAGTAACAAAAGAACCAGCACTCATGTTTAGATGAACAAAGATAGGTTTGTTCATATGGTCCAAAGAAACAAAAAACATCAGCAGCCCAAGATTCAGTTTCATCTTATGCTTCTCAGTCTTCCTCAGGGGATAAACACACAGAAGCCATCTGTGCACAGTGTGTTTAGCCCCTGAGGAAGACTGAGAAGCATCATTTGAAATGGACATTGGGCTGCTGCAGCTGCTGCTGTTTTCTGTTTCTTTGGACCATGTGAATAAACCTATCTTTGTTTATCTAAATGTGAGTACGGGTTCTTTTTTTACTTTTCGTTGCTGGGAAAGTGAGTGTTTCTATTACCATTTTTTGAGGATCTTGCACCCCCTTGCTGACATCTGTTTGAATGCTGTCTCATGCTCCCTCCAATATATTAGCACAGCACAGTACCTGCTGCTGTGCTCCATCCATCCACTATTGATGATGAGGATGTTGATAATGATGATGTTCTTTGTGTAAGTGAGGCACCAGTGGAAGCAGTTCTTGCCCATGATTAAAAGAGGCTCATTGTCATGTCTGGGCATAAGACAAAAAAATCAACCTCTTATGTGTGGAATTATTTTTACCCAAATTTGGACAATTGTCTTGCCAACTGTAGCATTTGTAAAGCCACAATAAGCAGTGGTAGGGACTTAAACCATCTAGGAACCTCCTACCTATTATGTCATTTGCAGCACGTACATAAAAAGTTTTTGGCAAAAACAGAACCTTTAGCTAAATAAGTAATAATAAGCAGTTCAGTGTCACCTGGCTCCCTTCTCTCTGCTAGATCCAGTCACCTGCATACACCATCGCCAACACCTTCATCATTAATATACTCAACCATGATCGGAAGTAGTCCTGTATCCTATATGATTATGTGAGTTCTCCGCTATCCAGGATTCCTCAGAAGAATCCTTGAGTGCTAGGCCTGCTGCTGCTTGGGGTGGCTCATTATCCCAGAAGGAGACCAAGAAGACTACTACTAGTAGTAGTAGTTTAAAAAAACTATTTACTGTAAAACAATCCTTTGATAGAGGATACAAGTTTGACAGCTATCAACCAGTTACACAGTGGATCACTGATGCCATAACAGCTTTTCTGGTATTAGATCTGCAACCAATATGCACCATTAATGCAGTGGGTTTTAGATAGTTAATTTAGGTCCTGTGTCTCTGCTACCAAATCCAGTCTAGATTCTACTTTACTAGAAAAGCAATTCCTCACCTATACATGGACTTTAAAAGAAACTTAACAGGTGGCCTCCAAAATGCCATTGTACCCACTGTCCACTTAACCACAGATATGTGGAAAAGCAGAACAGGGCAAAACAAAGATTACATGACTGTGACAGCCCAATGGGTGGGTGTATTGCCTTCAGCAGCACCAAGAGCGACAGCAGCATCTAATGAATTCCAGCTCATTCAGAGGCAGGCTACTCTGTGTATCACCAGCTTCACTAAGAGGCATACCTCTTAGAAAAACTCAGGTAAGTCATTGCAAAATGGCTTACCCTGCTTGTACTTTCCTCAAGATTTGTGATTTCTGACAAATCCAGAAATATTGCGAGAGCATTATACCTGGGTGATTTTCGAACACATCCCAGGATTTGCTCACACAATCAATTTGGAGATGCAGGATATGCTGTCTGTTTCTCAGAAAAATGTGTTACATTTTTTGCTTTCAGCAGCTGTATGTAGAAGATTTCAGCACCTGCAAGAACAGTTTAATTTGCCCTGCCACCAGCTGAAGAAAGAGTTTGTAACAAGGTGGAATTCCACCCTTTATATGCTTCAGCGGAAGTAGGAACAGCAAAAAGCCACCCAAAGCAACACAAACAAGCCATGACATAGGGAGAATGTACCTTACTCCAGCACAGTGGCGTAACTAGGGCAGGGTGAGCGGGGTGTGTGACCTGGGTGCTGTGGGACCGGCGGAGCGGGGGGGTGCTGCTGGCCACGGTACCAGCCCACCCACTCTAGTTAGCCAGTGTAGCGCCGACCGCAGTGAGTGCAGTCAGTGCTACACATTTACACAGGACCGGCACTAGGCTTCCAGCACCGGTCCTGTGCTACAAAGCTGAGCCCATTCACTCCCCCTGAGCACTTGCCCAATAGCGCCAGGAGGAGGGTGGCAGGCGGGCTCAGACTGTGCATAACACAAACAGCACTGCCAGCACTGGTGGTGATGTGTGTGTTAATCAGCAGCCAATCAGAGTCAGACAGACTCTCAATGGCTGCTGCTGCACACACATCGCTGCCGAGCGGCAGCGATGTGTATGTGAATCAGCAGCCAATGAGAGTCAGATAGACTCTCATTGACTGCTGCACGCCCACTGCAAGAGCCGGGCTTCCTTCCGGCTCCTGCAGTAGTAATGGGAGAAACGTCATGATGTCATGACATCTCTCCCATAATGCAGAGCTGCCCAGCCCGGGAGGATGGACATGCGGATGACGGTGGGAGCAGGAGTGTGGATACAGGTAAGTATTTTTCTTTTGTTTAATTTTAGTGTTTATTTTGGGGGGGCACACTCTATTACAAATAAGGGGACTACTACTGGCGGCACTACTGGGGGGGATACTACTGTGGGCACTGCTTCAGGTGGGGGGGACTAGTACTGGGGCTACTGGGTGGGGGATACTACTGGGGGCACTGCTTCAGGGGGGGGACCACTACTGGGGACAACTACTGTGGGGGGATTCTACTGGGGCACTGCCTTGGGGGTGGACCACTACTGGGGGGATACTACTGGGGGGGATTCTACTGAGGGCACTACTTCTTCCCGGCGGGTGATCACTACTGGGGGGGTACTACTGTGGGCACTGAATTGTGGGGGACCACTACTGGGGACTACTACAAGGGGCACTGCATCAAGGGGGACTCCTACTGGGGGAACTATTTAAAGGGCACTGTAAAGGAGGGACTGGGGGCACTACTGGGGGCACTATATAAGGGGCTCACTTCTGGGGGCACTGCACAGGGGAGTCCACTACAGGGGGCACTGAAAATGGAGAACCACTACAGGGGGAACTGCATAAGGGGGACAACTACTGGGAGCACTGTATATGGGGGATCACTACTGGGGGCACTGTACAAGGGGAGCTAATGGGGGGCTGCATAAGGGGGACCACTACAGGGGCACTGCATAGGGGGGGACTGTATAAGGGGCACTGCATTAAGGTGCAAATGGAAAGAAATGTTCCCAGTGACACGAAAGGGGTGTGTGTCATGTTGATACACCACATTTTCAGTGGCCATGCCCATTTTTCACCGAGCACGCAGTGGGCTCCAAATACCCTAGTTACGCCACTGCTCCAGCACAGTGGAGAACACTTTCTGTGTTGTGCAAGATGCTGAAACTCTTCAAAGTTGTCACCTGTGAAGAGAGTTAAGACACTGTTAGCTTGAGTCAGTTCATTCCCCTACATAGACTTTTGGAAAATCACTCAAGAAACTGAAGGAGGAACTGAAACAGAGCGTTTTCGCTAAGTATGTCAGACTTATAGATCAAGTCCTTTATTTGCTTCACCAGGATCCAAGGGTTGTCAGTATCTTAAAATCAGATCAATACATTTACATTTACAATACAGCTTTCAGTGTCCTGTGCTTATGAAGTGCAACTACTTCTGATTCAGCTTTCAGTGCCCTGAATTCTAGTGCATGCTGACTATAGTACCAGCTACCTGCATATAAGTGCTTCCTGCATCCATTCAGTCTGCATTCATCCCAAGCATCTACCATCTGGGCTGTTTTGCACTTCGCACCAATTCCAGCAGGTGTCCCAAAACACACTGATGCTTCCATGTATCAGTGCTGTGCAGCACTCCAATATAATCATAGTCTGCAGGCTGACACCAGTACTACATGAAATTTGCTGTGGTCATCTGCTACCTGTCACTGCTCACTTCAGTTCTGAGTAAAGTGGGTCTGATTCAGAGTTGGGAATAGAGTAAGAAACAGCAAGTAACTATGTACCTGGATAAACCACGTTGCAATGCAAGGGGTGCAAATACATACCTTTTTTTTGCATGTGGGGTAAATACTGGCTGCTTTTGCATGTAGCCCACAGATGCTGGACAGTTTTATTTTTACACTGCAATTTAGATGTCTGTTTGGACACCCCCCTCCCAAATCTAAATCTCTCTGCACATTTTAAATCTGCCCCACCTGCAGTGCAGCATGATTTTATCAAGATGCACAGTTACTTGCTCTATCTTACTCTATAACAAATCTGAATCAGGTCCAGTATCATCAAGAGACTATACCATACCTTTTGTGCTTCTGGCATTCTATTCAGTATAGTCCCAAAGACTATATCATATCTGTTTGTTCATGCACCAATCCTAGTAGAGGCCTGATAAATAGAAGCATTATCAAGGTCTCAAGCTTTCACTTCTCCCTCACAAATAGCTAATCCCAAGGGTTTCCACCTCATTCGCCTGTTTGGGAAGCAAATTTTTGGAATATGCATCCCCATATTTCGCCCTATTCAATTACAGAATAGGTGAAAACGCAAATAGGTGAATGCATAACAGGCGGAAAGTACTGAATAGATTGGTGGAATCAGTCTGTACCCCAAAATAAGATGCTCTGACACTGGAAATCATTACAGATGTGTACTATTAGCCCTAATAAACGTACTTTGTGTGCTTAAGTTGTGTTAAAAGCTGAGTGATAGAAAACAGTATTTTTGGGTTAAAATAAATAGTCCAGTAAAATTTGGGCTACTTGAAAATGGGTACTAGCATATTTTTTGTCTCTAAAGTGCACTTTTAGAAAATTTGAAAAATACACCTTTTTATCTGTTTTTTTTTAGGCAGATTTGTCTTTTGGGGGGAGGGGTGTCCAAAGGGTTCTGAATCAATTCTCCACATTTGCACCCCAAAATAGAGATTTTATAATATTTTTTCCACTTGCCATTCATTGGAGAAACTTTTCCGCCTATTCCAGTGCATTGACTTTCCGCTTAGGCGAAAAAGTCCTGGAATTGAATTTGAAGAAAAGATGCAAACAGGTGAAAAGTGACAATAGGCTAAACTTTTTCGCCAATTACGGCTTTTTGCGTCTATTTGATTCCAGCTCTAAGAGGGGTATTCAATATGAAACGTTAACTTCACTGTCGAAGTTAACGTTTCATATCGGAGTTTTTTTCTGCGTTAAAGTATGATGCGCGCTCCCGCTTATCCCCGTTTTCAATATAAAATTAACGAAAACGGGAAACTCCGAAGTTGGATTTGCGTAAAGTTACAAATTTTTCCTTAAAATAATTGTAAGACCCCCCTAAAGTTGTAAAAACATGGGGGATCACTATGGGTACCCCCGTTTTAGCCTTTAATTGAAAGTCGGGGATTTAAATAGCCACAGCAGGTGTTTTTTTCCCGACATTGAAGAAGTGATGCAGAAGAGCACTTAGGTTACTTTTTTCATTTTTTTAAGTGGTCCCATCAAATTTGGGGTACATGAAAATGGGTACTAGCATATTTTTAAGTCCCTAAAGTAATTTTTTAATAATTCTGCATTTGTGCACCTGTCGCTATAATTCTATTCTTCAAAACACCTGCCGCATACTTGCAGAATAGCACTGAACCTATTTCCCTATTGTTAAACATTTTTTCCCATTTTTTTTTTTCACCCCAATTTTTAAATTCATTTTTTGGGGTGTCCCTATTTTTTGTAAAACTTTTTTTGACACAGTTCTTTTTTAAATGTCATTGCCAGTGGTGCAGGCTATGTTTTTTAAGCCTGAACCCCTAAACCCCAATTCTGCACTTTTTTTCGACACCTATTCAATGGTGAAAAGTTATCCCCGTTTTTTATCAAAGACTTTTCAAAATTGCGATAAGTCTTTGATATTGAATACAGTGTAAAAGTAAAACCTGCGATATGATGTCATACCTCCGATATTAACGCAAAAACAATGTTATCGCACCCATATTGAATACCCCTGTAAGTTGCATATTTATTAAAGTTACAGTTTTTTTTGGGAAAATGGCTCTTTATATGTAATATAAGAGATAAAAGGGGATATGTACTAAGCCTTGGAGGGTGATAAAGTGGAGAGAGACAAAGTACTAGCCAATCAGCCCCTAACTGTCAGCTTTCAAACACAACTTGGATAATGACAGGAGCTGATTGCTTGGTATTTTAGCTCTCTCCACTTTATCTCTCCCCAAGGCTTAGTACATCTCCCCCCAAAAAATGAATATCTGATGTTAGACTGCTCATCACAAATCTTAATCTAGGAGAAGTTTTAAGTTCAGATGCATTAGTGAAGTGGCTGTCTGACTCTCATTTTCCATGCTGGAGATGCACATATTGATCTTGCTGGAAGACTTCCAAGGTTCAATATTCATCCAGATTAATTTTTCTGATGAGCTGTCTAATATGAGATATCCATTGTTTATTTTGTACATAACATATACTATGGGGAAGAGAGCCATCTAGTGGAGAAGATCTGCTAAGATGTAAAACATATCAGAAAAGTACCTGCTACACGTGCCATACTAACACATTTCCACTAAAGACACTGAGTAACAACAATTAGATCTTTTCTCCACTTTTATCTCTACTTTGTGGAGTTGTCAGGTCACCTTACACACTTTGTTTGTTTGTCACCCATGGTTCCATTTATGTGTTAAAGTTGTCACACTATTAATTGTCCCTTTCCTTTTTTATATATGCTAAATGGAGATAATCAGCAAAATAAGGAAAGAATATGAGAATCTTCTAATAGGACATTGCCTATTCATTTTGACTATGTTAGACATTCCATAAAGCATCAAGCATATGTTCCTTTTCCTTTATTGTCCTATACTGTAGATTTCTGTAGGGTTGGGGCTTAGTGTTTGACAAGTCCCATCTTTCAAACAAGGGTGTCTCCGTGTCCCTAGGTGCCAGGATAAGGGACATAGGGGAATAACAGTCCTGTCCCCATCCCCTGCACTTAAATTTGTATTTTCCCTTTAAAACAGGTTAAGCCTTGCCCCCTTTTAACATTATTAAAAGTAACCAAAATTATGTCATTACAGCCCTGCTACCTCCCCAATCTCCACCAACAATATATACCGGTGGGGGCAAAGTAATTATTTTTGTTTTCATTTATGAAGTACTGAGGATAGGTTAGATAGGGGTTGGTATTGAGATGGTCTGGCATCACCCATTGGAAGCCTGTCTGGCAACTCCAATGACAGGTTCCCAGACAGTGTGAATGACCATAGAAAGTACACCAGAAGATTCAGTATTTGATACATACTGGGAGGAATAAATAAAGATGATTGTGCCCTTTATGTTTTAAATGAAAGGAGAGAACCACAATAGTATTACAAACATATGCACATGCTCCCATACTCATATTACTACATAATTGTGCCCCCTTAACTTTTAAAATATATTATTATGCCATCTCAGTATGCAAAATATACTATTGTGCAGCTGAAGTATCTCTTGAACCACTGGATGGATTTTGGAAATTAAGCTAGTCACAGAAAAATAGGTTGTGCAGTGTGAGTATCTGACTGCTGCTGCTGCAGGGCCAAGGGATGCCCTCTGATTAGCTGATAAGGACAGTGAAAGCCAATCAGAGATAGCAATGTGCCCTGTTGCTTAACCTAGAGAGGGAAGGGAGTCAGGGACTGTGCAGGGTCACATCTGAGGCAGAGAGTGAGAGACAGCCTCCAAGGAATCCATGAAGATGCTCTGATGCAGACACAGTAGCCAAGAAAAAGCCAGGAAAGGCATAGCTATCAGAAATAAAAATAACAACCATTAGAATATCAACAAATGATTTCCATTTGATGGTGGCAAACATTGGACCATCTCCTTCAAATGGTAAAAGCACTACCATCAGAACAAAAACATTGTGTCACAAGCCGAAGTCACGTCCTGTCGGATGGTGCTTCTCACAGGACCAGTTGCTGGGAGACAGAGACGTCATGCTGTCAACTTGTAAAGTCCTCCCATCTGGCTGACATCATCGCTGTAGGAACAGGATTGGTGCGTCCTCCATTTTCTACCTGACTGATGCATTGTTAGATGTCGGTGATAGCGTTTCACTTTTTATTGGTTCAGCTGTGAGTCTTCTGTTTTCAGTCGAGTATCCAGTCTCCCTGTCTGCCTTGTTTAGCTCCTGACGTTGGTGTCATCCAGATGGCAAAGTCTGCACTACAGTCACCTGCCGTTTGTGTCATCCAGCGGCAAGCCGGGGTAATACTGTTTGTGTCAACTCGGCGGCTCAAGTCGCACCTCTGCACCAAGTGTACACAAGCAGTGTACTACTGATTGTGCCAACTCGGCAGTACAAGCTGCACTTCTGCATCAAGTGTACATGAGCAAATGTACTACTGCTTGTGTCAACCCGGCAGCACAAGCCACATGACAAGCCACATCTTGCTAAGGTTTACCATCCCCCAAGGCTGCTACACAGCCCAATGGCTGCATCTTGCTCCACGTCCCAAAGGCCACATCTTGCCAAAGCTTACCAGCCCCCAAGGCTGCTACACACTAGAAGGCTGCATCTTGCTTCGTGGCCCAAAGGCCACATATCGCCAAGGCTTACCAGCCCCCTAGGCTGCCACACGGCCCAAAGGCTGCATCTTGTTACATGGCCCAAAGGTCTTTTGTTGCAACATCTTTTCAGCCCTTAAGGCGGTAATGGCTGCAGCTTGCCAAGTGTTCAAGGCCCTCAAGGCTTTAGTGGAACTCTTCTATTATAATACCTGAGTCTACTGTTGCTACACAGCTCCAGGGGCTGCATAATCAACCACCTTTCCTCAAGGGGTACCCCAACCATCTGCTTTGCACAGCCCTCTGCTTTGTATAAATTCAGTGTTGATTCCATATGGGAATCATGATACATTGATAGTTAGTAACGATCGGATTCCAATGTTCATCCCTATGCTGAACCTGCAGGTAGACTCTGGCCACCACTCCTCCACTGTGAGGTGTTCCCTCTCCAGCATGATGTTCTCACTCAGCCATGCCCTTGTTGAAAAGGAGACACCTCCCATAGAAGTCAGTGCTGATCTCTGACAGTGGCACCATGGCAAGGAAGCTCAACAGGAAGCCTGGGGTATATTGTGCAAAGAGGACATTGCTTATTACCATGTTCGGCAGCTGGGTAAGGGTGTGCATTAGGGTGGGTAAAAAAGAAAAAGTTTCCACATCGATTGTAAGGGTAGAAAAAAATTGTGGGACCACTTGAGAAGAAGTTTGCATTTAGTTTTTCAAAACCAGATAATATCTTAGTCAGCCAACCAGTACCTAAAGATTTCATATTTACACCCTATAGGCATACCCGCAGAACACCACCACAAATTGCTCTGGCAGTGCTTTTTTTCATACTGTTTGTTGCTAAGTAGCAGAATATAATAGTTTTGACTTGTAATACATGCCCTATTCACCGTATAGTGTCATATAGTAAGTGCACCCAACATAGCCGTATCATCTAAAAGGCAGTAGTAGGGTATCTGTTGCCCTCTGGCTGCAGCTCTCAGCTTGTTGCAAACAAATACATGCAACAACCCAGGACGTGGAGGTGGCTGCAGCTTGAGTTAACCCTCCGCCCACCCTGTCACGTTATAACGTGCTCAGCTGATCACTGCTCACTGTTCTAGCGGCTTGTAATCTTTTTTAGAATCAAACTTTGGCATTACTGCACATGACCGGAGAGTAGACCTAATAAAACCATCCCACTTACCTCATCACAGCATTTTTCAGAAGCCTCGGTCACTAATTTGACAATTCTTTCCACACTTTGGGTGTGTGAAGGGCATGCAGAAAGAGAATTTACTCCATTCATGCACATTTGGGTGAATATATCTGAGGGTATATTATGGAGAACCGGAGGCTCTGTAATGTTGATCTTTGCCCAGGTTATGAGCTGGTAGTATTTTCATGAATTTACATTGATTTCAGGCACTTGCAATACCCACACAATTTCAGATGGAGCTGCACTTGCCCTAGCCTGCAAGATGCGGCTCAAACCAAGCAAACTAATACTGTATCTCGACTCTCCAAAGTTTGATTCTAAAAAAAGATTACAAGCCACTAGAACAATAAACAGTGATTGGCTCAGCTTGTTATAACATGACAGGGTGGGTGGCGGATGGCACTCAAGTTGAAGCCACCTCCACGAGGTGAGTCCTGAGTTGTTGCATGTATTTTTTCACAACAAGCTGAGAGCTGTAGCCAGAGGGGGCAACAGATACTCTACTACTGCATTTTAGATGATATGGCCATGTTGAGTGCACTTACTATATGACACTATACGCCTACCCTCCAACATGACCAGTTCCACCCGGTCAAAATGCTCTTCTCTTGGACTTCCCACATAATTAATGATTGCAGCCACCTGTGTTAAGCTAGTTAACAGATGAGACAGGTATCACCAGAGGTGGCTGCAATCATCAATTAAGAGAGAAGTCCAGGAGCAGAACATTTTGTACCGGGTGCAAGGGGTCATGTTTTAGGGTCTGTATATGGTGAACTGGGCATGTATTACAAGTCAAAACTGTTGTATTCTGCTACTTAGCAACAAACAGTATGAAAAAAAGTGCTGCCAGAGTGCTTTTCGGTGGGGTTCTGTGGGCAGGCCTGTAGGACGTAAATACAAAATCTTTAGATGCCGGTTGAATTTTTAAAAACTAAATGACAATCATCTTCTCGAGTGGTCCCACAATTTTGCTTCGGTCCTCACAAACGATGGGGAAAAAAATGTCCTATTTGACCCACTTTTCAACCCACCCTAGTCCGCATGGAGGCTGTGAAAATATGCACAGGTGCTCCAGTCCCAGGTACATTCTGCTGATAATGCTTATGAAAGCTGCAATACAAATGTCTCAACCATGATCTTCATACCCTTCCCAGCACATCCCAGTGGCCAGGCCCCAGCCAGGTGCAGTGCAGCAGCAGTGAGGGTTATAGTGACACTGCTGAGATGCAGGGAGAAGGAGTGAGAAGCAGGGGTTTTGGAGAGATGCAGGGGACTGTGGTGACATGGCGTGGGTGGTTATGAAATGCAGTGGGTTGTGGCAAGATGAAATTGCTCCCGTGCAAAACCGAGGAGGGTCTCTAGCATATATATAGATGCATTCGGCATGATTTACCGCTGGTCGCATGGCCGGCGGTTCAAATCCCAGCAACGGCAGCCCAACAAAGGAGGAAATCCCGATAATCCTAAAGGTAAATTTAAACTAATCTAATTCTACCCCCTAACCCTCCTTTAGGGTGCCTAACCCTAACCTCCCCCCCTCCGATGCCTAACACTAATCCCCCCTCTAAGTGCCTAAACCTAACCATCCCTTCCCCGCCGCCAAAACCTAAGTCTCCTGGGGGGGTGCCTAACCCCCCCCCGGGGGTGCCTAACCCTAACCCTCCCTCCCCCTAGCCTAACCCTATCCTCCCAGGGGGGCGCCTAACCCTAAGTCCCCCCTAGAAACCCTAAAAATAACCCCCCTGCACGGCTGTCCGCGCCCGGTATCACTTCGATCAGGATGCGGGGCGCCGGTCTCCCGGCGTAGGTAAAATGACAGACGTCAACATTTCAACACCTGTCATTTAACCATTGCCGGGATTAGACAGTCAGGAAGCCGGCTGTTGGCATTGTGACGGCCAGCTTCCTGAACGTATACCATATATATATATGGGTTTAACAAAGGGGTTGTTAGCTGTACTACTGGCTAGGAGGTACGGCCTAGGGCATAACACCATTGTTGGCCCGTGGCACATATGAATGGCACCATACATCCTAGAAAGCAGCAACATTGAGCATTTTTAGGTTGCTATGGGCACTCAACTTCTCCTAGGGTGTTCCCCATCCCCTCATTATGAGATTATGATGTCCTTGGGGTTAGGCCAGCACAGGCCCTATGGCCCTGTATATAAATATATATAATAGATATTATATAATGTCCTTCTGTAAGCCTTCTCAACACTAAGAATTTGTTTCTGATATTAACAGTTTTACCATTAATGTATTGAAAATCTCATGTGCAATTCATATTGTTACTAAAATCTTCTCAGTTTGTCTCCAATATCCTGTTGATAAAGTTACATTACACTGAAAATGACTTCTAAGACATAAATATTGTTTAAGACTTTTCATTTTAAGTTTTGATATTAGATATAATTAATATTGTTTATTTTTTTAACATATGTATTTATTATATTAGGATAGGTAACTGATGGTTTATTGTTTAAAAGCATACAATGTAGATATATTTTTTTACATGTCATTATTTTGCATTTCTTTAAGCGCTGACCTCTTAATTTTTTGTGTATTACACAGAGTGTTAATTTAGAGATCAATTAATTATACATCTAGCTTTATTAACAGTAGAGTATTTCAAAGACTATTGAACTGCATTTATGTATGTGTACTTTTTGTGTGAGCCTTATTACATTAATTTCTAGATCAATGATCACTAATATGCCAACACTAATGTATATAAATTGTTTTTAAATAAATGTTACATATTTATCAAATATGTTTTCTTTTAGGTAGCAGATTTCCTCAACTTCTTCCTCCAGATTCCAATTAACAGCACAACACATTTTTTCTCCATTAAGCAAGAAAATTACTATTATGCCACTTTCAATTTCTTTGTATCAATGAATTTTAATTCACTAATAGTATCTACATCTTGTTCAAGCTGTACATTCACCTTTTACACACCTACTGGTAAGATTATATTGTCTAGGTAAGTTTTATTACTATAGTTATGTGCTGCACAGTGATTAATAAACTATAACCAGTGCTATATGATACTTACAGTTCAACAATACTCGGTATGTATGAAAGCAGATAACATAGAGAAAAATCACTTTTTAGTACATTATCTGCAAACCTCTAATGATTTTGCCATCTCTATACTATTGTACAATAAAGGAAAATCATCCAGAAATTATTAAAAAGTGGCAGATTGTTTTTCACATATCAGCAAGATTACCTGCTGGTATGTGTACTAACCTGTTGCGGCTTGTGTGGGGGTCCGGCTGCACATGAGATATGTTTGTGAGATCTTGCGCATGTGCAGTGGGCCCGGCCTGGAGGTAAGACACAGCACATCATCCTCCAGTCCAGCGGGCAAGATGTTAATACATCTCGGCATTATTGCTTCCTACTTTGCCTCGCTAAGAGGTGAAGCAGGAAGAACTATAGCAGCATGATAAGTTCCGCAATAGTACCTTTACCCCTAAGTGACAATAGTTGGATAATGATGCAAATTTCATCTACCAGACAAGAGCAGCACCAAGATTTCTTACAATTACCTATGAAGGAGCAGTTCTCTACTGCAAATACATTAAAAAATAATTCCACAGAGCATTTATAGGATTGTACTGCAGTCATATTTAATTTTACTTGTTAATACAGGTGAATTAATAAAACCATAAAGGCTGCATTTTGATGCCATACTTAGCATTGAGTGAATATACCAGGTAGCCATGCCTGCCCTACTCAACAATCTATTTTTCAATTTAGTTAAGTCAGTATTTACTTAAGACCAAACATCAGAAAGAAAACAAGTCAAATAAATAATGTTTATGCTGTCCTGTAAACATTGATTGTCACACTCCATACTCGTGTGTCTGGGTCTGGTATACGTTTCAGATGTTCTGCTAGTGTTAAACACTCTAACTGTATAAAGGTTTGATGCTCTGATTGGATTAGTTCCCACTTGACTCCTTATAACTAGTAACTTCTGCCTATTGTTCACCAGAGGGTGGTCAGAGTATCAGGTCTCCTTCCTTGTGCTAATCATTTGCTTCTGCTGCTACTGTTTAGGCTCCATCTCTGGTTATTTTCTGTGTATCCATGCATTACCTCTGCTGCCTCAGACTCAATTCCTGCATTCCTGTTTTCTGACTCCTGGTGATCCCCAATCTGGTCCGTTTCCTGACTCTTTCTTGTGATTACTGATATCTGTATAGGGGTCTATTCATAAAGAATATATTGTTCTCATTGATACTCGTCATACTGTATGACATTGCATCATACTGTTGCAATATTTTAATATTTAATTATTAAATTCATAAAGACTTGTCCCCTGTGCCAAGAGAAGAGAAAATACTGCCCTGGGGCAACAGGCAATCAGGACGGAGGAGTCCCAGTATATGCATATGAAGGGTCATGGCAACAGGGGTAGGAACAGAGTGAGTGGGGGGGGGCATGGGAGCAGTGGGCAGTCATGATTGAGCAGGACTGTAACTAGGGTGGTGTGACCTGTGTCTTGGCACAGGGCACCACAGGACAGGGGGTGCTGTTTGGGCTTGTCAATTTTCCTCTTTATTATCATTCTCACTTGTAGCTTCCTCTTCTTTTATCCCCAGCATCTCCTGGCCTCTCCTATCTCTTCCCTGGCCCTCCCCTATGAGGCTATGGCCCTTTTTCGGGTGCACTATCTTATGCCAATGCTCTTTCTGGCACATGGCACCAAAAAGTCTAGTTACGGTTCTGTGATGGAGGAGACCTGGCATACACATACACCAGGTATTCTTACTATAGTGGCATAAGGTAATAGGAGCAGAGTGGGGGTGGGCACTAGGGCAGCAGGCAGTCAAGACAGAGAAGATCCATGAAGGGGGCTGAGAGAATAGGGAGAAGGCAGGGAGACAGCTGTCTTCTCTGCTCATCTCCCCTAACAAGCCTTTTCATGCCATCATGAGATAGCAAATAGCTTTTGCAAAGAAAAATGGAAAGCAGAGCATTATGTGCTTCTATGAATCTCTCTCCCCATACAGTAGTATGGGGAGGTGATGTGTAGACTAATCAGGGGCACTGCTTGAGAAATCTCAGATTTCTCAATGGTTACTCCTTCTATGAATAGGAACAAGTAGTGAAAAGCCCTGTTATCAGTCATAAAGGGCTTTTCAATGCTACATTAATAGACCCCCTAGGATATTGCATTGCACTGCCCATTTGCCTTGAGTGTTAGCTGTCCTGCCATGTGACCTTGACCTCTCTTGTGCCAGTGTTCTTCATTTCGGCCTAATTTTGCCATTCTGTATTGTGTATTGTATGCAACATTTTGCATGATATACAGTATGTTACTCCTGATTAATAACCAGGGCCAGCTCCTGGGGTAACCGCACCCTTTGCAGCATGGGTAGTCATTGCCCCAAGTAGCGTGACTGTTAATGGGGGTGTGGCCTAATTACAATAGGCCACGCCCCCCAAATGACGTTATTTTGGGCCGTGCCAGCATGGCATGCCTCCCATATAACGTCAGGCTGGGGGCGAGCCCAGCACTCCCTCACTAGTTAGGCTTCCCCACCCCTCTCCAGCTCTATGGATCCCACACGCATGTGGGCAGCATCCATTCAGCTACCCTGGGTCTGGCACCACCACACAGCTGCAGTGGTGGGGGTGCCAAAGCTCCCGACCAGACCACCAATGGGACACTTCGGCTGGATAATGCTGTCCTGCTGAAATCGGGAAGTTGGGAGGGGTGCGCCCTCTATGGGGTGGCACCCCTGTTTGACTGCTCTGGTCAAACATGACTCAGGCCGGCCCTGCTATAACCAGTGACGTGCGGCTCAATGGCTGAGGAGGCACACATGTATAAACACAGATTTTATATTAAAAATTATGGAACATGACAGAGAGTATGATAGGGGAGGGAGTATGACAGGGGAGGCTCTGCCTCCCCTGACAACCCTGACTACACATCCTAACGTACTGTAGTAGCAGCGACCTGGTCAGTAAAGCAGCCAAGTCCATCCTGCCTCGTGAAGGGCTCTTGTGAATAACTTTCCTGGCTTAGACTCCACATCCTATAGTAAGTAGGGTCAATATTGGCAGGAGGTTGCTCATTATTATAAATAAACTTTTTATTCTAAAATATCTCTAGTCATGACACATGTCTTCATTACCTATAATAGTAAATACAGTCATGACAGCATCCATTCATACATCTCTATGTATGCTTTGTCACTGCACCCAAGGGACTCACTGTACAGTCCTAAGCATTATGGATATGTTTTGTTACCGACACTGCACTTACATAGTTGTAAAGTAAAACTTGATGTGATCTGAGCTATATAACTACATTGCTGTACTGTATGTTAGGTAGACCTAATCTAATTGATAATCATTTTAATTTACATAACTTATTTTGTACAATTGATCATATTACCATTGAATTTAGAATTTTATTAAAGTAAGCAATCCATTCACTTTTACATAATTTATGATACAAAAATCATATTTTTCTAAGACCTCAAACCTCCAAACATTGAAACTGAAATAAGAAATTCAAAAATAGGTCAGAAGATTGACAATAATTTAGCCGCAATGCTAAATAAAAACTACTATCAGCTGAAGATACCATAGCGCAAACAGCCAATCAGATGCTGCTAGATGGTGTTATCATCATCATCAACATGTATCCTTACACAGGCGTCCAATACCCACAACTAAGACACCAGCTAAGAAACATTTCTGGAGATGCATCCAAGTCTCACTAGGCTGCATCTCCAGGGGGGCATAATACACCAACATGAACACACTGTTACTGTGCTCAATGTATACTTGCAATCCTTAGTCCATCTCTCCAGTATTAAGGTACCACAAGTGTAAAGTTCTGTACACACTGGCAGATATATTGGGCGATCAGTTGATCAGCCAATATATTGTATGCCTGTTGGCCAGTGTGTACCAGCGATATGTCTGTGAACGGCGTTGTTCACAGACATGTCATGTCAGCTGTGCTGCACAGCCAATGGCAGATATATCTGTCCATCATGCTGTTTTACGAACAGTCAGCTGACCGCCCGTACACTTGCAGCAGTTTCCATGGAGACAGGGGCACAAGGCAACCCCCGGCCAGCGGGACGCGAAGTCAGATGAAAGATGAGGGTTGTTCAGTGTGTATGAACAACCATCATCAGTCGATCTGCAGATATATCTGTTAGGTGTGTACTTAGCTTTAAATATGCTCAAATCAAAATAAGGACAACTGTTTTATACATATTCAGTATGATAATGCATATTTTGTTTTACAGTATCTCAATATTGGAATTATAGCAAACTATAAAAGATGCCCTTGATGTCCAATATGATTTTATATTGTTATACCATTGCAGACAGAATTTGTACACTAATGAGCATTTTCAGAAATGCTTCTTTTGAGTCTATCTAAAAACTGATAATCCAGTTCAAATCTGCTTCTGATAGATACAACTTTCAAACCTTCTGTTTTATAGGTGTCCAGGCAAATGGCAATTATATCTTGTCAGAATACTGGGGTTCATTATTGTTTGTGGAAAATCCTAGCATTGGACTTTGGACTATCAATCTATATGCAGGAGGTTCTTTTTATTTACGAGTTTTGGGATTTAAAGGTATTTTGCAAATAATTAATTAAGTTAAGTATAATTTGTGATAAATAAAATATACAAATAATATATTATTCAGTTTGACATAAAAATAGAAAAATACTGTATGGATAGTTTTAACAACAGTAATAATAATAATAATAATAATAATAATAATAATAATTATTATTATTATTATTATTATTATTACCTTCTACAAATTATGATTTTCCAAAATGCAACTAACCTTAAATTATGAATTCACCTTTAATTCTACACTTTGAAACTTATCCTCCTCCTTTTCCCATTACTAGAATTATGAAAGGATAATATGTACTGTAACTCACACTGCTTTTTTATAGTCTCCTGTAAACAAATTATTTAACTACAGTACAAAATATATAAATGTTTTAATTCATTACAGATTAATACAATTTTATCATACTGTATATGGGAAAAATAAGAGTATAACTTTGTGGATTGCATCTTTACCTATAAACTGGTGCCATAAAGAACCATTGGCAAATGTTTTGCAGAACACGCCTTTATATAGTTTACATTTCTTATAGATATAAGATATTATTCCTCATTACTTACAGAACATATGTAAAATATTTTTGTGGCACTCAATACTTTTGCTATGTTTTCATGACTGACTAACTGGAACATGCAATAACAGCAAAGGAATTTATTCCTATATAAAGACAAAGGGGTGTATTTATCATTGGTGACAGTGAAGCCATGTAAACTCTCATGTCTTATAGCTGCATATTGTGGTAAGACATTATGTTTAGTGCCTATATTTATCATTAGAATTCTTGCTGGTGAAGAGGTTTGCAGTAAAGTGATAACCACAAGGGAGCAACATGGAGGCTGCTGGTGAGGGATCTTTGGATCCCTCTCTGGAAATGTCTTCTGCTTAGGACAGAGATGATAATACCATCCAAAGATGGTCTTAGATTATTTGCCTAATGTGTGTGCAGGTGTTGATACTGCAGAGTTATATAGGCACAAACCAGCGGATGACTCGAACTATGAACATGCCATTCTATACAGTGCTATGATGGCTACAGTCACATGTCCAGGAGCATGTCAGATTAGAGGACATACCTCCCTGAAGAATCTGGATCTTAGTGTCCTGCATGTATGCATTACTTTCCAGCACCCTGCTCCCTCACTACAAGCTTCACTATGTTACACAAACAATTAACTTAAGCTTTTTCATAGAAATCTGTAAAATAAATTGAGTTGAACACATGAAAAGGCATCAACTCATTACGTGACTTCAACTTGGCCTTCTCAGAAGATGCTTTAGCAATAGTTCCTTCACTGATAGAATGATCCTTAACAACAGTCCTCGTCTCACAAACTTGGAACTGCTGTACCTATCATGATTCTTGATGTTTTTAACACTTTTCTTTTTAAATCTTCCAAAGTCTCTTTTCCTGTCTTAGATTTCCATCCATACCAATCAGATGTTTGAGCTTCCATAGTCTCTGTTTCAGATAAAGAATCAGCTGCTGGAATGTCTAGTGACACATACTTGCTCTGCATATCAGCTTCCAACTATACTTCAACTTGTGTTGTTTCTTTATAGATAGCATCTTGTGACAACAATTTTTCTAGTATTTGGAATCCACAATCTGTGACCTTCGCTCTCATGACAATAAACAGGCATAATGCACTTTACTAACTTTGAATCCAGCTGTAATGTATTTCTCTATTGGTGTAAGCACATATGCCAAACTTCCAAATGTTCTAACATGCCTTACACTTGGTTTTCTATTTGTCCATGCTTTAATAGGTGTTATGTATTTTAGGGGAAACTGTAGGAGAATGGTTCCTGAGATAAACTTCTGTGAACACAGCTTCTGCTGAAAATTGCTTGTCTAGGCCTGCATCCTTAAGCATGCATCTTGCTCTCTCCACTTGTGTATGGCTTGCTCAGAGAGGACAGAAGTATAGGCAATGTTCAATTGATACTCTATTCCATACTTTCTTAAAAATTGTTCCACTTCTCTGTTGCGATATTATCTACCATTATCAGATATCTGAGTCTGTAACCTGTTTGATTTTCTACAACTCTCTTATACTCTGCAATCTTTTTCACCCCTTCAAATTTTTTCTCTGATGAAGTGTCATCCTTGTAAAGTCCATCCTTGTCATTCTTGTAAATGAGTTCCAATTACATCATTGCATAACAGTGCTGTGTGTCAAAGATGCAAAGTTAATGACATATTGTGCATGTAGCTATGATTATCCCTTTTCTGTTTCACAATACATTTTCCTTTAGCAAAGTGAACTCTGTAGCCTCTCTGTTCTGATGGCAATAAGATTTGTTCCCATTTCTGGTACATAAAGCACGTCTTGCTTTCTGTGCCTTTTGTTCTTGTCCCAATTTTTTATTGAGCTTTAATTGTCCCAACTTTAGTAGCTGTAAGAACTCAATTGCCAATTCCTTTGATAGTGACAGGGTCACATTTAGTGAACCATTCCTCATTGCATCTGAAATGCCTTGTTGCCCCTGAATCGATATACCAGCAATACTTTCAGCGGTCATCTGTAAGACTCAAGGTTGATTCATCTCTGCTTTTGCATTTCTTGCTTTGTATAGGAAGAATGTTTATTTTTGTATGTAATGCAGTTGTCTCAGCATTCACATTACAGGGCACACATTCATGAAACTGTGGGCCTGATTCAGACCCACTCGCGAGCACTGAGCACTCGCAAGCGGGTCGATGTTGGCCCAGTGCGCATGCGCACGACGGAGCCGGCTCCATCATGCGCATGCGCGAGACCTGGATAGCGACGGGCAAGCCGTCGCTCTGGGTCTCGTACCAAAGGGGGCGTGCTGTCGATGGTGAGTGACAGCATGCCCCCTTTGGTGGGCGTGCCTGCCCAGATGGAGGCATTCCCATGGGAACGCCTACCATCTGGGGCTGGCCTCACTGACATCACAAGTGATGTCAGTGGGAGTGCCTTCGGCTCTGATAGAGACAAAAGCACTCTGGGGCTTGCGGCAATGAGACCCTACCACAAGGGTCTTGTCGCAAGCCCGATGGTCACAGCTATATGAGTGGCCAGAAGGCCACTCTAAAAATGAAGGATGGCCCTGATTCAGAGCGAGTGCTCTGTCAGAGCATCCGGCTCTGAATCAGGGTGTGTGGGCCTGATTCAGACCCACTCACGAGCGATGAGCACTCGCAAGCGGGTTGATGTTGCCCAAGTGCGCATGCGCACGATGGAGGCGGCTCCATCGTGCGCATGCGCGAGACCCGAATAACAATGGCCAAGCCATCGTTATGTGTCTCGCACCAAAGGGGGCGTGCTGTCTATGGTGATTGACAGCACGCTCCCTTTGGTGGGCGTGCTGGGGGCGTGGCTGCCCAGACGGAGGCATTCACATGGGAACACCTACTGTCTGGGGCTGGCCCCACTGACATCACTAGTGATGTCAGTGGGAGTGTTTTTGGCTCTGATAGAGCCAAAAGCACTCCAGGCTCTATCTCCATGCTCCTACCACAAGGGTCTCATCGCAAGCCTGATGGTTGCAATGGTCTTGACCATCACGACCATCATTTTGGCCACTCGCTATAGCTGTGGGTGGTCACCCACAGCTATGCGAGCGGACAGTAGGCCTCTACAAAAAGTAAGAGGGATGGCCCTGATTTAGAGCGAGCGCTCTGTCAGAGCATGCGGCTCTGAATCAGGGCCTGTGTCTGTTGCTAACTTTACTGTGTTTGCCTCTAATGCCCAACCAAGGCATCAAGTTATGCAGTATTGATGTAGCTATCTCTTTATTATCCACTTGCGCATCACAGACTGCAACAGACTTCAACAGATGTAAGTTGCTGAGAAACAGATATAAGTTTTTCTATGTAATCACTCATACTGCTGCATTGATACAATTTGTGTTATATGGTAAACTTTTTTAAAATTTGCTTCTCATGATACCACCATCTTGATACGTTGCTTCCAATGCCGTCCACATGTTTTTTGCTGACTGTTTCATATGTAGTACTGAGTACACATGTTGCTCCACACTTAAGCAAATTGACCCAAGGGCACTTTCTATATCATCTGGGCTTGAATATGCATTTGGTTCTACAGTGATCTTCCACAACCTATCAATCTTTAATTGCATTTCCATAGCAAGCTTCCAGGTTGCATCATTTTCTGCACCATTTAGCTTGATAAATCCCATTATGGGTGTAGCTCTGGTATTTATGTTTCTTACTAATATAACTATGCAGTTTCTGTACTTTAAACACTACACTAGAAACACTGTGCTGTATTTATTGTGTTTTTATACAGGCTGCACTACACATGTGCCTAAGATGGCATCTGTATGCTACTCTGAGCATCTCTAATAGCTTGTATGTCTGGGTATTTTACACCTGTGTCCCTGGGCCCATAAACTGTTGGAAATTATGTGTGTGCAGGTGTTGATTTGGCAGAGTAATATAGGCACACACCAGTGTATGACTCAAACTATGAACTCCCCAGTTACTTAACTAGTGGTGTTGGTTTATTGAAATATAACAGGTACAGCCATAATCACTGATACATGGATACTGGTAATGGAATGAAGCTTGAGCAGAAGGTAGTCCTATACAGCTCACCAGTCAGTGAGTGTATGCTGCTTGCAGGTAGTGGTGCAAGATGCTGTAACAGTTTTATGCAGGTATACACTAGGGTCTCTCATATAGAGCTAAGGAGGAGACTAGTGCTTTTAAACAGTGATAAGCTAAGCTTTCCAGACACTGGTAAATTGCCCAGGGGCAGATCTGGGGGGCAGGGGGAGAGTCTTTGCACCCTTCCTATCTGATGTGCCACTGCACTGCTATATAGAGGCCAGTGGTAGTGAGCAGAAGAAAATGTTATGGGGTGGGCATTGCCTTGATCCCACCCCATGGAGATCTGCCACTCTACCTTACTAGGAGATATCTAGGATAAATTCTGCATTAGCCATTACTCAGATTGCATTACTTAAAACAATGTGGAAACATCCATTCATGTATGGTTTTAGATTTAACCACAGAGATGTTTTCTAAAGAGGAAAAAAGTACATTTTGGTGATTGAGAAATGATTGATAATTTTAAAACCAGCAAAGTAAAAATAACAAAATATCAGTAGATAGGTGATTTACAGGGAGTCAGAGCAGAGCTTGTAATGACCAGTGTATTGAGTTAGGCAAAATTTCACATGGCGCCCCTTAAACGACATTGGGGGGTGGTCTGGCATAACTGCTAAGTGCCACCAGAAGCAATGGCACCCTATTAATATGTCTATATGGCTTATGCTCAGTACTGGCTCTGAGGCAGATCTTTCCAGGGGTGGGTGGGAGGACTGAGGGTCACCATTACTGTGCTTGAAATTGCTTTTAACTGTTGTCTCTTGTTTTTTAGATAACAACATTACATCAAGTAAGTTAATAACATTACATCTATTAAAGTTGAACTAATAATGACAAAAATATGTAATTTAAGCCAAATAAATACAACTTACTATTATGTGACCGCTTTCACGGGGTGCTATTTAATTGATGCATGTACACATTCACATCCTTTTAAAGTGAGATTAGAACTTTATTAGAAATATTAGATAAAAATAAAAGGGCTTTTTTTACAAGTTGAGTAACGAGGGTGATATTTTCATATTGAAAAAAATTCACTGATTTCCTAAATAAGACAATAAACATTGCCAGAGCAGCCGAGTGATACGAGCAACAAGAGTTAAGGTACTGCTGCACAGTGTTGGTCTAGGTTGATGTGCACGTGTGATCGGCTTTCCCAGATTTTGACTTTTAGTTCCACTAGATTTAAATGCATAAATATATAAGAAAATAGAGAAAATAACATAATACTAATAATAATAATAATAATAATAATAAAACACATTTACACCTTAAAAAATGCTTTATTCAAGAAATAAAGTGTCTTTACTTTTAATCATTTTAACCTATAAATTACCTCAAATGGCAATAACAGAAAAGGTATTGCAGAGGCACACTTTTTAAAAAAGTTTACAGCTGACTGGGTTATCACCAATGATCACCAGTTATCACTGGTGGTAGCTCTTTGATGTACAGTGTAGGCACAGGGGTGTATTTATAATAGGTGCAGGGTGTGCAGTGCACATGGGCCCCTAGATCCAGGGGAGGCCTGCACGCACACCCTGCACCCATAGTATACTTACCTCTCGGGAGTCTCACATTGGCGCCGGTGTCTGCGCTGTAAAAATGGCTGGATAATGGCCACCGTGTCCATTTTCCCATCAATTGCGCATGCGCACTACAGTGAAAATGGTCGCCTTGGCCATTTTCTTGGTGACCTGTGCATGCGCTATAGACTCTGGGCTCACTCTAGTGCCCAGAGTATATAAGTGCAGTGCTGGCCATGCAGCCGCTGGACTGTAAGGGGATGGCCCATGTCGGAGACTGTACATGGGCCCCCTCCTCTCTAGACATGCTCCTCATAGGGCACAATGAAAAAGAGAAAAAATCCTTGTAAACATCATTTAAAAGTTTTTTTTCACTGCAATGTTGCTTTATACCATGTAATAAGTCAGCACCAAAGTCCTTCAAGAGGCCACCTTCAGATTTTTTTAACTTTGGACTTTGTTTCATATAGAGGCACAGGTGTCTAGTGCAGTTGTCTGAAATTAAAGGTCTAAATCAGAGAGTTATGATAATCTACGATGATTAATGAGCTCTGCATGCATAGGAGCCACACTGCGCATGTGCAGATCAGGTCCTGTGATCCAGCCGCCCATTGACATGCTGCTGGCATTTGGGGGCAGCTATAGAGAGCTTTCTAGAAAATGGGCAGCGTGTCGGCCCAGTTTTCTGGGTGTGCCAAAGCCAGTGGCTACACTCTTCGATGCAGATTCACTGGCCCCAGTAGTTTAATTTTGCCAGACATTCTCAGTAACTGAGGGTTACTCAGATGTATGAAGTTCATAAAGTTGACCCGATGCTGCATCTTTAGATGCAGCAGTGTATCAGAGAAACTGGCAGTGAGAGTCTTTTTACTTATGATGGCTTTTGCATAATTTCGCACAGCCAATGTGTACAAAGATGCAGTGGCGGCAAAATTAGCATCCATCTCGAGATCCTCTGAACTCTGCATGCACTGTAAATCCTCCCCCCATTCTCCCCCCTCAAAATTCACATGGCTTTCTGATAGACTGAGTCTGTGTGTGACTGGCAGCCATACTTGTCTGTCCACTGTGGTATTTTAAAAAGGAGACATTGATTTGTAAGAAAACAACTAAAAAATAGAATCCAAGCTTAAGATGTACAGTACTAAACTTGCTGTTTAAAGAAAGCAAAAAACCATCTATGTGGGATTTCTACTTTAGAATCAATCTGTAGCTTCCTCCGCTGGGTTGTTTTTCATTTGACTGCAGAAATAGTTTTATTTAATTATAAATTTATATTTGACTAATAAATTGTCATTTTATTTTCTCTTCTTTTTTTTCAAGATGGCATCACAACATGTAAGTATTTCTCCTTATAAACTTAAAATATGTCTATTCACAAGTTCCACAGCCCACCATCCAACAGCTAGCAGAATTAAGGGGTACCGGGACAGTGACCTCTGCAGTTCTGGAGTATTTACCTTCACTGGTGCTGCATGTGGGCCTGATTCAGCAAGGAATGCAGCTGCTAATATGCACACAATTGGCTGATTGTTGCATACTGCATGTGTATCGCTCTATGCATGCGTGAACTAGCCAATGCGATCAGGACTGTGATCGCAGTAACTACACAGATCCATTGCAGAACAATTGACAGGAAGTGCCGTTTGTGGGTTGTAATGGAGGGGTGGTCTGGCGAATGCTGGCGTGCCAGTGCGTTTCAATGGCATTGCAGGGGCATGCATAAATTATCCACTGCGACGCCCTATGCAGCCTGAGGCCTGAAAGCATGCATGGTTGTTAGCAATTTGTTATTTTTAACATCAATAATATTTTATTGAAAATATTTTAGAGGGGGAGGGTACAGAAAGAAAAAAGGGAAGGGGAGGAGAAATTGGGGAAAGTACAAATCACAATGTGAACAATATACATAATACAAATCAAACAAACACTGTAATGGTCTAGACTAATCTGCAAGTAAAAAGAGAAACATATAATACCTTCACATAACTTCCATAGCCAAACTTTTCACTAGAAGCGGAAGATTCATTGAGACTAAATTGTAAAGGGTCTTACAAGGACGGTTTGGTTAGAAAAGCATCACCCTCTCCATCAGTTATAAACTCATGCCAAGCCATCCACCTCATTATCGGAGAGGAAGCAGAGGTGGGGTACGGCATGGATTCTGTTTCCATTAAAAAGTGAAAATTAACTTCATGGGTCACCTTAATAACTGGAGAAGGAAGATGCTGCTTCCAGCATTGATCAAGCAAATACGCCCAAATATATATCGTTGATGCAATGGAATGGAAGCAGGTTATATACTGTATGTAATAGAGCCAAGGACGGGGAGGGAGCTAGAGATAACCCTAGAACCTTCTGAATTAGAGAAAATACATCTAGCCAATACAGTAGGTACGTAATAGAAGACAAGTCCAAAATACATGGTAAATATGGCCCACTTCACCACAATTTCGCCAACAGAATTTGGAACACGAACGCCAATAAGAGTGCAATTTATCTGGTGTTAGATAAAGTCTATTTAGTAGCTTAACTTGCATTTCAGTATGGTTCAATCAACTGGACATTCGAAAAGAAGTATAATGGAAAAATTCCCACTTAGAATCAGAAATGGGGTGACCTAAATCTTTCTCCCATCTTAACTGCGCTTCAGACTTATCAGAGGGGCTTAACCCAATGAGAACTTTATACCAAAATTAAACACCACCTCTAGACCCACCCTTTTGCAATTGAGAATAAAGCATTTGGGGAGCAGGACGAAGCAAGCATCCAAGCTAGACACTTTCTGGAACCAACGGCGATTTTGCATATAATGTAGTAGCTCAGTCACATGTAGGGGATAATGGGATTGTAGATGGGGAAATGAGATAAACAGACTACCTTCCAGAATATCTACCAATTTAGTTAGGAATTAATTTAGCTACCACTGTAGTAGAAAGTTCTGGAAATTAAAGTTAGAAATCGGGTATCTGAGTAGTTAATTTGTACCAAACATATAATGAGGCTTTTATAGAAGGTAATAATAAAGAACTAGAAGGGCACAGAGATCTGGGAGTCCAAAGTAAGTCTACAAAATGAAATTTCGGACAGCTATGTTGTTCTAGGGAGACCCAACAATTAACAGAGGGAGGACAAAACCATTCTTTAAGCTGTGCTGGTAAAAAAGCTTCAAAACTAAATCCAGCAAACCTACACCCTCAGGTTCCCTAGGTAAAATCATTTCAGAATGAGCTAATTTTGGAGAGCAATTCTTCCAAAGGTAACGAGATAATAAAAGACGACACTTATCTATATAATAGTAGGAAACATAAAAAGAATCATACAAAACAAATATATTAGTTTCAATAATAAAGACATTTTAAAAGCAGCCAAATGTCCTAGCCAGGAAATCTCATAAGAGAACCAACAGTTAATGAAGTTGGACAGGTTACCAATTAGGGCAGACATGTTAACATCGAAAACCAATACAGAGGAGGGTGGTATATGTATTCCAAGATAATAAATTGAGGAGGTATGACAATTATACTGAAAGGCAGAGTGGAAGTTGTAAGATTAATAGTTAAAGCATCAGTCCTAGATGTATTAAACCTCTAGTAAGAAGCAACACTATACAGTATGCATCCAACACAGAGTGGAGATGGGGCAATGAATGCAAGGGTTCTGTAACAAAAAGGAGAACATCATCTGTGAAAAGACAAAGTTTATGTGTCTGAGTCCCACCCTTAACTCCATGGAATATAGCATCTGTTCTTATTTTAGAAGTAAGTGGTTCAATGGTCAAAACAAATATCAAAGGGGAAAGGGGGCATCCTTGTCATATACCATTAGATATAGGGAATGTGTCCGACAGAAAGCCATTGCTAAAGACCCTAGCTGAAGTAAAGCTATATAAAGCTAAAATAGACGAAAGCATATGATCCATAAAACCACATTTAGAAAGGACATAACCAACTTAGGTGGTCAAATGCTTTTTCAGCATCAAGGGAGAGTAAAAGCAATCCTGATTTGGAAGAATTAACATGTTCTATAAGCTTGAATACTCTGTGGGTGTTATCTAAGGCTTGTCTGCCGGACTCAAATCCTACTTGGTCAGGGTGAATTAGAGAGGGAAGGAGAGGGGAAAGACAATTCACAATCAGTTTTGCATATAATTTCACATCTCTATTAAGGAGAGAAATAGGGCATTCATTTTGAGAAAAGGCAGGATCTTTTCCTGGTTTAGGCAGGGTCACAACCTGGGCTTCCAACATTTCCGTGGGGAACAAACCCATAACAGACACATCATTAAACACAGATGTCAATATAGGGGCTAAGTTGTCATAAAAAATCACATTAAAAAATTAATAAATTAGTAAGGACCTAGGGCTTTACCACAGGGAAGCAAATTAATAACCACTTACAATTCTAAAGGGGACCATGGAGCATTTAATTCCAATAACTGATAAGCCATCAAAGAGGGAAGACCAATGTCCGACAGGATTGAAGCAATAGTAGAAGAGGAAAATTGAGGAGTAGAAGTATCAGAGGACAGATTATATATTTGAGAGTAATAATTGGCAAATTGGTAATATCCAATTGGTTAGAGGAAAAAACATATTTAAGTCTATGTTGAGCATGCTGAGTTCAGAGTTTACGAGCTAAGAGTTTCCCAGCATGATTACCTATCAGGTAAAACTTTTGGCGTAAGCAAATTTAATGCAGCTTGGGTACAAGCCATAAGTAGTTTTTGAAGTTGGCTTCTAACAGCAGACAATTCTTTATGCATTCTTTAGAAGGGTGTAACTTATTACAGTTCTCCAAATCACTAAGTTTAGCCACCAAATCTCCCTGTACTTGAATATTTGATGTTTAAGTCTAGCACCTGCTTGAATAGTGGAGCCCCGGACAACTGCCTTAAGGGCACATCAAAATGTAAAATTAGAGGTATCAGAGGGAACATTAGACTCCACGTAAAGCTATCTGCTATAAATTGTTTAGTGACAGGGTTTGTAAGAAGGTGGGTAGAGAGTCTTCAGGGACGAGGGGGCAAATGTTGGCAGGATAGATTCCATTTCCACAGTAGTGGAGCATGGTCAGACCACATAATGGGTAAAATATCCAATGACTGAGAATATTGTAAAGTCCACTTGTCTGTCAATAAAAGATCAATATGGTTTAAGAATTGTGGACATGAGGAAAATAAGTATAATCCAGAGCAGAGTGATTAAATATTCTCCATACATCGTATAGATCATATTCTGCTAACAGGGTATTAAATGCAAGATGGGCACCAGAAGAGGAATCATTGGGAAGCTGATGTGATTTATCTACTTTATCTAAAACCAAGTTAAAATCACCAAACATTATTAGGGTACCTTGTTTAATTTTTTGAATGGCTAAACACATTTTCCTAAGAAATGGAACTTGGTTGGAATTAGGTGCATAAACCGATACAAAAGTCACCCACTTATCATCCAGTTGGCCTACTTGGATTAGGTATCACCCACTTTTATCTGACACAGATGAATGTAGAACAAAAGAAACTGATTCACCAAATAAAATGGCAACACCATTACATTTAAAGGAGCATTAGCAAAATTACATATGGAGTATCTATGATCCTTAAGGGTAGGTGGGTTTTTAGCATTAAAATGTGTTTCCAGGAGGACCACTCTATCTGTTTTGTGTTTGTGGACAGTGCAAGTCTACATTTATTGGGAGAGTTCAGTCCTTTAACATTTAAAGAAAAAATGTGAACCATCACAGTGGATAAATCATAACATAAATCCTGACAAACTTAAACAATTATGACAGAGAATATTGTTAAATCACATTATACCTTTGCACAAAAAATCCCCAAGGGTATGGGAAAGGGAAAGTAAAACAAAAGGAAAAAAACCCAAATTACCCAGTATATTGGGTCAACATAGTTGCTACAAGGGGGAAAAAAAAAGTAACAACAAAGTGAGGTGGTAGGCCATAATGCCACCACCCATGTCCTAAAAAACAGAAAAATAATATGAAGCAACGCAATCATCACATAGTACAGAAAAACATCAAAAGAAAGTCATTAATATCAAATACAGCAGTATTAATGTGGCATTATTTCAGTAATTCATGAAACCCGAGGTATGTCCCATATTTTAGATAGAGGTCAGACCTGGTGTAGAGCAGGGTCCAGTAAAACAAAACCAGTAGAGGCCAGCTAAATGTAATACAAACAAAAATTGTAACTAGGTCAGCCAAAGGGAAATCAGGAGTACTGAAAAAATGAAAATTGGAAGATCCAATAATAGATGTAGAAACTTCAGGTGGAGGCCCATTCAGGTCGGGGTGGAGACGATTTCCAAGTAACATTTGGTAATTCAACTGAAACGTCCCACTTGGAGAGAAGTCAGGTCCCGGTCTCTAAATCCGAAATGACATAGGATGATCCATCATAGATAATAATCAATTTAACTGGAAAATCCTATCTGTATTGGATCTCATGAGAGCGCAAAGCAGAGGTAATAGGGGCCAGAGACCTACGCTTGGATTTAGTTGCTGCTGAAAAATCTGGAAAAAGTTGTAAACCACCCAGAACATCAGAGTCCTCTGCTGGCCTAACTGCCCGGAGAATACATTCTTTAACCAAGAAAAAATTAATCCATAGTAAAGTATCTCTAGGTAGAGATCTGGAGACTGACCAAGGTCTAGGGAGACGATGTATACGATCTATGAGAAAATCCTTATCCTCTACATCAGGGAGGTGTTTGTGAAATAGTGACAAAGCATAGTCCTCAAATTCAGCATTGCCCCGAATTTCAATATTATTCCATCTAAAACGGTCCTTCATATCTGCCATTTAAGTTTGAGGGATTCCAACTCCATTTGCTGTTGATCATGTACGTCAATGAGCTCATTATGCAACGTCACTAATTCCTCCATTTTGCATTCCAAATGATCTGTATGGGAACCAATAGCTGAAATCTCTGATTTAACTTCTTGGAGAGCCGCTGTAAGGTCAGAGGTGAGATCAGACTTGAAGGCCGCTAATGCCTGGTAAAGAGTCTTAACTGTAAGCGTAACAGTAGCATCAGGATCGACACCAGAGCCTAGCAGTAAATTGGAAGAGGCTCCCAAGCCCGTCTCAGGTGGTGAGGACTGGGAGGAACCATTTTTTGGTGAATTAGATGGGCAGGAACCCTTTTGATTGGAAAAAGTCACTGGCGGAGGTAAAGTAACTTTAGCTCTTTACAGAGGCATAGTAGAGACGATGCTTATAATATACGAAATGAGGAACAAAACCAGATATACACCATTGTCCTTGAACAATACGGGGCATGATACACCTGATCGAGCTAAAAAGGCATAAGATGATTAGGTAACATAACACTCCTATAAGGACATGGGTGGATCGAGCACAAAAACAAGGATCACATCTGTATTTGGAACCAATAGCAGAGCTTCATCCACATATTGCTCCAATAGATGCTGTGTTGCTATTTAGATATTCACTTGTAGATGGCACTAATTATACTTTCAAAGCAACAACAGGTAGAAATGTTGAAACAAAATGGAGTAATACACCCACTTGATAGGATAGAGAAACTATGCTCAAAACATACAGCAGGCATGAGGAAAAAAGTTTCAGGAGGCAGATAGCAGGGGCCACAAAGCACAGGGCCGCTTAGTAGCAGCACTCACCCAGGACTGTGGGCAGTAATAATGAGCAGGCTGATCCACACAAGTCTCACAGGGAGTGATCAGGTCAGCTCACAAAAGAGGGAGTGGTGCCAGTGGCCAGGGCAAGGTCACAGCAGTCATTGAAAGAGGCAGCAAACACCTGGGCTCCAACAAGTAACTCAGCAACAGCAGGAAGGAAGTCCATGGTGGGATCCCAGTCACTGAAAGGCCAGGAGTAGCAAGATGACTGCGGCGTACAGCAGGGAAGCACAGCCAGGAGCAGCACTACCGCAATCAGCAACACACCCAGAGCTTTGCCAGAATGCTCCACAGGTAGCCCACACACCCAGCAAAGTTTAAGGGGTCAGCTAGAGGAGTGCTCAACCACAAGGTAGGTAGGAAGTCCCCAGGTAGATCACGGAGGAGAGGAGCTCCACTAAGATGTGTCCTCCATCTTAGGCTGCAAGCCACACCCCCCAAATTTAGAAATTTCTGAGTAAGGTCAGGGCTTCTGCAAGTGTGCATGAGGCTGCGATGGTACTCGATTGTACTGAAGGTTTCACAGTCCTGCTAAACATTATTGATGTGTGCTAAGCAAAGTGGGTGCCCCTGTGTAGTGCAGTGGTGGCATTGCGATAGTAATTGATTAGCATGCTATCGCAGTTGATCTGCATTCGTAATCGCTATTGCATTCACATTTGTGTTCCTTGCTGAATCAGGGGAATCAGTTTGTAATGCCGCTGGATGTAATGCCAAATACAGATGCTGGAAGCTCGAACCATCAGGATCCTGATTGGAGCTGGTAAGTACCCTAACCCTCCACTCTCCCCCCCCTAACCCTCCCTTTTTGGTGCCTAACCCTAACTTCCCCCCCGGTGATGCCTAAACCTAACCCCCCCTACCCGCATCATAAACCTAACCTTCCCGGGGTGGTGCCTAACCCTAATTCCCTGCAGGGGTTCCCTAACCCTCCACCCCTGCAGCTAAGCACTAACACTGCCCAGCTTACCTTCATTCAGGAAGGTGTCTGTCTAGATTCCAACGTCGGGATCTAGATGGGTGTCTTTAATCCTGCATCTAGGTGTAAATGCTGGGATTTAGGGGTCTAGTTACTAAGCAGTGTTAGGAGACAGAGTGAAAAGTGATAAGTCTGTGATAAGGTGTCAGCCAATCAGCTCCCAACTGCCATCTCACAGGCTGTGTTTGAAAAATGACAGTTGGGAGCTGATTGGCTGGCACCTTATCACAGACTTATCACTTTTCACTCTGTCTCCTAACACTGCTTAGTAACCAGACCCCTTAGTCGGATGGCTTCCTGGCAGTCTGCATTTGACCGCATCCCAAATCAGGCCCTGTATTCTCTCTCTCCACTTTGACAGCAAAGGTAGGAGATGCAAACAGCACTGTCTAAGTTTCTAACACAGGTTCTAATTGTCCAGAGCTTTGGCACTATCCAATCAGCACATGTGTTAGAAATACTGTAAACACAGAGCAGGTGGTTTGTCAAACCTCCCATGTTGTAGATGTGGAAGCAGACCCAGAGCTACCTGAATTGCAATAGGACCCCACATTTCTGCTAAATGGCAGGAGAAGGTCTGATGACTATTAATTCTTTATATGTGACCAGATAAATTATTTTAATTGTAGTGTGGTTGCTTACCAAAACAATACAACTTGCCTTTACATATCTTTACATACTTATATAGCATAGAAGAAACTGAAGAGCAATATGACATTACATGTACTGATAAAGAGCTAGACAAAGGGCTGGACAATAATAGCTAAACTGTGGCAGGGCATGCTGGGATTTGTAGTTTTATTTCATCTGGGGGGCCGGTTATTGCCCATCCTTACTCTAGATGGATAGAAGTGGCCATAGACACATTGTAAGGTACAGAAAGTAAATTTAAGCTATAGGACTGTAGTTATGGGATCTTTAATCAAGAAACCTATTATCTGGAAATGTACCTAAAAATATAAAACAACACATGTAAATAATTTAGCTGCTCTGTGATTATAACAAACACATTGATCTTCGAGTATTTCCTCTTACAGTCACTGCGAGGAGCACTGCTATACGTTGCAAAAAGGAAGCTAAAGTCAGGGGATGTTTTGTGAAAAACTGTCCACAACCCACATATTTATATTTTTTATGTTACAACAATGGACCTTTCATATGAGGGGGTCACTTCAGCTCAGCTCTGCTCCGCCACATACCACCCATTCCTGCATCATCCCACTCCCTCCCACCCAGTCCTGCTGTAATTACTAATCCTCCTGTCCTCTCCTGGTGATCTGTCCTATCTCTGTCACCTTAGTGGGAGCCATTGGGGGGACTGTCTGCAGGCTCTCACAGCTCATGGCAAAGATGGGACAAATCAACCTCGATTATTATATAGATTCTGTCAACAAAGAAGTAGTTGTAACTCTTTATTAAGCACCTTAACAATAGGAAAATGCTATTAGATTATCTTAATTTGTTATTGTTATAAATAGAACTGCTTTCTGATTTCATTCAATAATATAGACTATAAAGAAAATCCACATCATTCTGACTTTTTATTAATTAT
Organism: Taudactylus pleione; assembly: GCA_031769625.1. NCBI lineage: Eukaryota > Metazoa > Chordata > Amphibia > Anura > Myobatrachidae > Taudactylus > Taudactylus pleione. Next base: position 1,291,447 of record JAUIMM010000031.1, read on the forward strand.
CATTATACTTTATTTGCACAGATATTTGCTCAAAGTGTGACATCAATGCTTCTTGTAGAAAAAACCTACTTTCCCATACATGTGTCTGCAATGAGGGCTTCAGTGGCGATGGAAATGTATGTTATGATATTAATGAATGTAACTACTACTATTATTACTGGATGAATCCTTGCAACTCTGGTCAATACTTACGGCTCATACGACTGTGTCTGCCCATCTGGTTATATATCAGAAAATAAAACATGTGTCGATGTAGATGAGTGTTCAAGACCAGAATTAAATGGCTGCCATGCATTAGCCATTTGTACTAATTACTATGGATCCTATTCATGCTTCTGCCCAGCTGGATATTTTGGAGATGGATATTATTGTGAGATAGATGAATGCACAAGAGATGTATGTGGGTTTGCTAGAGAATGCATTAAATCCTAAGGGTCCCATACCTGCCTTGATCCGTGCGACAGCTATACTACACTAAATGAGCCTTCGAGGAGCACATCTTATTATGACTACTACTTTTTTTACTACTATTATTGGTTTATGGACGATCAGATAATAACCTTAATGGATGGTACCGTTTTGAAGGCAGTGGAGGAATCCGTATGCCAGAGTTATGTCCCTCTCCAAATAGTTGCTACACCAGGAGCCCCATATGGTTAAATGGAACACATCCTGATCAATCTGATGGTATTGTAAATCGAACAGCTTGTGTTATGAACAGTGATATTTGCTGCTACTGGACGTCATATGTACAGATTAAAGCCTGTCCCAGAAATTATCATGTATATAAGCTCAGTGGAACTCCAACCTATTATGCCGGCTTTTGTACAGGTACTTAAAGTCAGCTATGTTTATTAATGGATATGTGCTCTAAGTTCTTATTTAAATAAATTTAAAATACATATTTATTCTTTATGAGTAGTGACAGAGATAACATTGATTGTAAGGCACCTATTCATCATACGATAAATGGGCTGTTAACCATGCGAAAACGCATATTTAGGTTACGGGCCATTCATCATCAGGGGTCTAAAATGGACAACCTGATATTCAGCAAATGTCTTGCCTGTGAGATCAAGCGCCATCTTCAGGAGTTCTGGGGATGTGAAGAAGGATCCGAAGGGATCTTTCCGTCGCCTCTTCACTGACCCCTAGGCAGCTTTTGGCATGTGTGACCTCAGGTAGAAGCCAGCCACAGGGACAGGTAAGTAACGCAGCTACTACTGTAGCTCCACTACTAATCATGGGGACAGCTGCTTTTCGGTCCTCGAAGATGAATAGGCCTCTAGGACATCAATGTTAGCAATATTGGCCCTGATTCAGAGCCATGCGCTCTGAAAGAGCACTCGCTCTGAATCAGGGTGTCCCTATTTTTTTTTAAAGATGGCCTCCTGGCCACTCACTAAGCTGTGGGTGACCACCCACAGCTTTAGCGAGAGGCCAGCTGATGGTCGCGATGGTCTCGCCCATAGTCCACAGTTGTTTTATATTTCAAACTCCTCTATCTCAGTTACTGCAGCCAGAGTTTACCAGCCACAATAAACTAAGTGTAGTTTTTAAGAATAGTCCAGCCCCCCACAGTTGGCCCCACCGAAACTTCAGCCCCCATGTCACAGAAAGCAAAAAACTTGTAGCCCAAATCAATTACATCTATACTTTCTTTAAAATAGATGTATTAACAAATATTTTTTTTTGTTAAAACTATTCCTCATGTGCTATGAGGAATAATGAACAGCCTGATTTTTCATATGCAAAAAACTATTTTACCTCTATGGGGGTCTATTCATCAAGAGTCTGAAAATTGCTAGTGTGATCTATGTCTCGTACATGCGCAGTATAGATAAAAGCATACTTACTGACCTTTTTCTGTGGAGACAGCCAAGTTAGCACTGCAATGTGCAGGGCTTGGTGCAGGTGGGTGGGTCCAGGAGTGATGGGGTTGAGGCACGGCAGAGTTAGGTGGGTCTGGGGGCTCAATTATACCATTGCGTCATCATAGCCCTGCCCCCCACTATGCAATGCCGGGAATGCCGGCATCGTGAAGCGGGCGGCAGAGCCACCTTGAGGTGATTCAATGTGACTTGCGTCATTGACTGTCTATGGCCGCAGCCAGGTCGCCCAAGCCTCTGGAAGACTTTCTGGAAGCTCCACCTGATTTTTGAGAGCCTCCTGACCTTTACAGTGGGTTGGCAAGTATGAGTTAAAGTGTTTATTGGGCATGCGTGACCTTAGCAGCTCATGCATTCTCAGTATGGAGAAAGATGCAGCAATTTATTGCTCATGTGTGGGCTCTTCTGCCAATGCATGCATTATAACTCCATGATTGGAGAAAATAGTTAGGGGTATATTTACTAAAGTGAGAGTTTTTAGAAGTGGAGATGTTGCCCATAGCAACCAATCAGATTCTACGTAACATTTAACTAACACCTTCTAGAAGATAACAGCTAGAATCTGATATGTTGCCCCTGGCAACCACTCCACTTCTAAAAACTCTCAATTTAGTAAATTTACCCCTTACACTAGAAAATGATGCTTCCCTCAAGGGCTCGTTAAAACTTTTGCAGGGGGATCAGGTTTGCGCAGTACATTGGAAGACATCTCAAGGTGGGTGTCTGGTAATAATTTGCTGTGGTACTTATTTCCTTATCACTTTGATACAGTATAAAATTTACCACTGCAAGAGAGGTATATCAGCAGTAGACAATATTGCTATTAAGATACCTAAAGTACTTGGCCCTGTTATACCCCTGTCCATAGCAGTCATGGTCTAAAGTACAGTATGCAGTCAGGAAGATTTAGCTAGAGTGACCAGCAACAAGGGGCTGCAGCAGCTACACATTGTACAGAATACTAAGCAACTCCAAGTTAAGAAGAAGAAGGGGTTGGTGATGGCAGAGCTTCCTCTGCTACAACTGTGGGCAAAACATTAAAGCAACTGACACTTAGAGGGGTATTCAATTACAGGCGAAAAGTCTGAGGTCGGACTTTTCGCCATAATCGCTGCTTTTTTTGGGATAAAGTGTCGGGCGCGTGTCTGCTTTATCCCTGTATTCAATTAGGATTCTGGGAATTTTCGGGAATTCATCCTGGTAACCCCCTAAAGATGGTCTGACACGGGATGTCACAATGGGTACCCCCGATTTGGCCTGCTGAAGGTAGTCAGGGTTTTTAATTAGCCGCGGCAGGTGCATATATGCGCCTGTGAAGAAAGGGTGAAGAATAACACTTATCTTATTATTTTTTTTTTTTTAAATACCTATGCCCATCAATTTTAGGGTACATGAAAATGGGTGCAAACAAAGGCCCTCATTCAGAGCCGTACGCAAACAGCAGTACGCTCGTTGCGTTCCGATGTTGACTGACCGCGCCTGCGTCGGTGTAACACTGCGCATGTGCGTACGGCAGATTGCGAGCTTTTTTGGTCTCGTTCGTCAAATAGCGTACAGGAAGTGACATGTCAAATGTGATTGACAGAACAGGGCGTTTTTGGGTGTTGACCGGGGTGGAGATGGAAAAACGCAGGCGTGGCGAGGCGTTTTTGGGGCGTACATACATTAGCAGATGCGAGCGTAAAATGTGTACGGACCGACTCATACGTCACTGGATGATCCTCTTTCCCTTCAAAATGCTCGCACAGCTTAGGGTCTGGATTACTCGACCACATTGGCGATGGCCTTCTCCTCCATCCCGGCACTCAACGATGTTGCTGCGATTAATCGCGGGTGGTCAGAACAACAATTAGTGTTGGATTGAAAACCGGCTTGGTATGTGTTTTGAAAGCAGTTTTTTGTGTTAGCACAAAAGCGTACGCAGGTGGAAATCAGAGCTGCTAATGTGATGATTACAAAGTCAATTTACGTACATTTGTGGTTGTTTCTTTTGGCCTCAATTTGTTGGTTAGGGCCTATTGTAACAATAATGTCATCATGTTTTTTTGGTTTTTACCTTTTTCTTTTGGCCTGTTGAATTTGCATCGTTATGTTAAATTTGAAACGTTCCTTAAAGAGCCCTTTTTTTGGGGGCATGTAAAATGTGATTTTTGCCAGTTTGTGCCTTTTGGCCCAGGATTAAATGTAATCCATTTTGACAATAATGTGAGAATACAATGTCAGTTTTTTACTTTTTTTTATTGCTCAAACAAAAAATAAAAAAAAAAAACAATTTGTGGCAAAGTTTTTTTGCAGGGTTCATTCCCAAAGTTACAATAATTGGGCCAACATAAAAGATTTATGAAATGTAGAACACAAAATTAAAAACAATTCACAAGAAAGGAGAGGGAAGTTTTGACCAGAAAGGAATATGAGCCAAGCACAGAAGGAGTGTGGGAAAAGTCGCCATTGCTGTCACCGTTTTTTCACCCGTTTGGCTGGGGGAGGGAGGGTGCCAGACCGGGTCCGGGATGTCATCGGGCTGGCCTGTCCAGAGGCAGATGTTGTGGCCTCTGGACTAGGCACAGGGCTAGGCACATTTGGAGGATTGGCTGATGTTGTGCCAGAGGTGGAGGATCCTGATGTTCCGGCAGGAAGGGAGGTCGGCTCCACCATGTGCTGGTGAATGAGCTGCTCCAGGGCATTGGCGATGCGGATGTTGGCCCTGGTATTTTCTGCCAGGGCCTGACCAATGGTCACGTTGGCCGCAGCATTTTGCTCCAGGGCCTCAGCCACCCGTAGCAGACTGGCGTCCATCCTCTGCAGAATCTCCGTATGGAAATCCGATTTGAAATTGAGTTCTGTGAGGAGGGCCACTGCCTGCGAGGGGGATTGCCCTGGACTGGCTTCTGCAGGGTCCTCAGCCGGATGTACTGGTTCCTCCCCTGCAGAGCCAGCAGAAATTCGGCGGCCAAGGCTCCCCTCTGGAGCAGACTCATCCGCCTGTGTCTCTGTTCGGTAAAATGAGAAAAGACTCACATTAGAATCTACATATTGGCCCACTAACATTTCAGAGTTGGTGACATCACAAGATTTACCTGGGACAACATGAGGAGCCGCAAAGTCTGGCGTGTCTGTATCCATGTTGGACACGCCAAACACCTCCACAGGCTGCACACACCCCTGTGCCAGCTCTTCTAAATCCATCAACTCCAATGACACAGGGGTGGGACCCCCACCTGTCCCCCTTGCATGCCTAGCCCTGTCCGCGAGTTTTTGCTTTAGGCAATATTTGAAGTCGCCCCATCTGTGGGATAAAATGGGAACCATTATCCTTTTGTTTAAAAAGGGGTTTGTTTATAGGGGGGGCAAGTGTTTACTTACCGCCGTTTGACATGCCGGGCTAGACGGACATAATCACCCACCCTATTGACAGCAACGGCTACCTCTTCCCACATTCTCCACTTCTGGCTTGTACTCATATTCCTGTCTGCCTGTGGCAGGATGTCCACACACTTCTGAATCAAAACCTCCATCTCCTTTCTTGTGAAATGTGGCTGCCTTTTCTTTTTGGCAGCTTTGGCCTGAATACTGGGCCCAGCAGCCTCTTCCATGTCATCCTCCTCACCTATTTGTGTAAATATGCAGATTTCTCAAATTCACAACGTGCCCAATCTTATGTTTCAAATTAATCATTGAGACAAAATGCATGAAAGACTTACCGCCTGACTCTTGTCCATTGTTTCCCTGGTCTGTAGCCATGCCTGAGGTCCAAACAAGAAATACACCAGAATTTAAATGTTGTTTCGTGACGTATTTATACATGCGTCCTTATTTTGCGGCCGCATCATTGATTGTGCTTTCCTATGATCCCTCCTTAATTTGTGCGGGAAACTAAACACTATTTATGGCTTGGTGTGTCTCGAGTCGAGGTGGCGTTTTTGGATTGTTGGAGGTTACCTTGTTTGGAGTTTCTTGTTTGCGGATTAAGGAGTTGGCGTTTGGAGTTTATTTTGTTTGCTAGATTTGCGTTTTTATTTTCCGTTCGCTTTTTTGGGGGTTTTTTTTTTTGCCTCGTTTCTTGATTTGGTAAGTCTTGTGAAGTCTAACTTTGGTTCAATTGGTGTCTCCTTTTGTTTGTTATTGTTCTTAATTTTTTGATCCATAATTTCATCTCTTTTAGGTTTTTTTTTATTTCGGACCCAAAGACCTTTTGATTGGGAATCCTATATATTTGCTCTTGGTAAGTCCATTTTTTAACTTGTATTTGCGAACTAATTAGCGCATTTTTCTCTGTTTGTATAGTGACTTGTATTGGCGAACTAATTAGCGCATTTTTCTCTGTTTGTTTATTAACTTGTATTTGCGAACTAATTAGCGCATTTTTCTCTGTTTGTTTATTAACTTGCATTTGCGAACTAATTAGCGCATTTTTCTCTGTTTGTTTATTAACTTGTATTTGCGAACTAATTAGCGCATTTTTCTCTGTTTGTTTATTAACTTGTATTTGCGAACTAATTAGCGCATTTTTCTCTGTTTATTAACTTGTATTTGCGAACTAATTAGCGCATGTTTCTCTGTTTATTAACTTGTATTTGCGAACTAATTAGCGCATTTTTCTCTGTTTGTTTATTAACTTGTATTTGCGAACTAATTAGCGCATTTTTCTGTTTGTATAGTGACTTGTATTGGCGAACTAATTAGCACATTTTTCTCTGTTTATTAACTTGTATTTGCGAACTAATTAGCGCATTTTTCTCTGTTTGTTTATTAACTTGTATTTGCAAACTAATTAGCGCATTTTTCTCTGTTTGTTTATTAACTTGTATTTGCGAACTAATTAGCACATTTTTCTCTGTTTGTTTATTAACTTGTATTTGCGAACTAATTAGCGCATTTTTCTCTGTTTGTATAGTGACTTGTATTGGCGAACTAATTAGCGCATTTTTCTCTGTTTGTTTATTAACTTGTATTGGCGAACTAATTCGCGCATTTTTCTCTGTTTGTATAGTGACTTGTATTGGCGAACTAATTAGCGCATTTTTCACTGTTTGTTTATTAACTTGTATTGGTGAACTAATTCGCGCATTTTTAAATGCTTAGTCATCCTGTAAAATTGTTTGTGGTTGCCGTTTAGCATTTTTGGCTTACATTTGACCCCATTTTGATGTACTGTGTGCAATGTCGTTTTGTTCTTTGCCCAAATGTGTGTTTCGCCTATTTTATGTTTTGTCTAGCACCAAATTTAGAAACATAAATGCCCAGACTAAACTTTTACAAATTAATATTGGGATTATTTTCAGTTTTGACGTATCATGACAATACCCCGGCATGTAAGCAGCAATGGATGGTATCATCAAGCTAAGTTGTTTTAATTTTCTTTTGGGATGGGTCCAAAGCCTTACATTCAAATCTTGCCATTTCAGGTTGATCTTGGGCGGATTGTTCTGGCCATGCTCCCGGAAGCCGACCAACCTCACTCTCGTCCCAGGTGTAGGCATCGTAGGCGTGCAGATATTTCGAACACGTGTAACCCTTTTTGGAATGCCCGATGATGAGGTTTTAAGACGCTACCGTCTTCCTCCCAAAATCATCATAGACACTCTCTCATTAATAGAGAGTGATCTTGAGCGGCAAATTGACAGTCCAACAGCAATACCACCACTTACGCAATTTATGGCGGTGTTACATTTCTGTGCCTCAGGATCATTTCAAACAACGGTGGGAATAGTGGCGGGCATCTCACAATCCTCCTTTTCCAGGATCCTGAGGGCAGTGATAGAGGCACTTTTCAAGCACCTCCATCATTTTATTAAAATGCCTTTGGATATGGGTGCCCTTAGTGTGGCCAAGGCCAATTTTTACCAAATAGCTGGCTTCCCACACATCATAGGGGTTGTGGATGGTACTCACATACCACTTCAGCCTCCAGCACGGCTGGAGGCAATATTTCGCAACCGTAAACACTATCACTCCCTGAATGTAATGGTGGTATGTGATGCCTCCCTCCAGATCCTGTCCCTGAATGCAAAATTACCAGGAAGTGCACATGACTCCTTCGTCATCCGGCAATCAGGGATATGGCACAAATTAAACAACCTTTAGTACATAACAATGTTAAGCTTGATACACAGTGATCCTGATGTTGTCTATTCTTTTTCACAGGAGACAGTGGATACCCTTGCATGCCCTGGCTGCTCACTCCTTTTTTGGCTCCCACAACAGGCCCACAAAGTGAGTTTAATACCGCACTTACAGCCACCAGGCAAGTGGTGGAGCGCTGTATCGGCCTTTTAAAAGGCCGATTCAGATTTCTCCACCGCTCTGGTGGCGAGCTCATGTATTTGCCGGATATGGTTTCGAAGATTGTGGTCCTGTGTGGGATATTTCACAACATCGCCATAAGGAGTGGTGTCCCAATGCAGCCAGAGGATGCCTTACCTGAGGATGGCCCCCCCGAGGTTGGTCAGAGGTCAGTATGTGGGGGGGCCATACGCAATGATGTGGTGGCCCGATATTTTAGGTAATTATTGACCAAACAACAGTGTGTATACCCAATGTGTTACGGTTTTTTGGCGTTCATCTTTTTTCATATTAATTCTTGCACCATCTACTGTTTGTTTGCATAATCTTTGCCACTCCAACGATGACTACTTCCTGCTACCCTTCAAAAACCTTTATGTGGCAACTTCTGGAATATATTATGACACCCATATTGCTACGCCAAATTTGTGAAATCATGTGGGCATGGACCTTCGTCAACAAGTTCTTGATTTGTTGTGTGTTTGTTTCCTGTTTTTGGTATGTGGTCTATTTCTGATTATCACTATGTGTTTTGTTTGTGAGTGACCACTTTGTTTTTTGATTTCTGTTGTGAATAAATATTTGGAGAGTGTAATTTGTTTCCTTTTTGGGCACGTTAGAAGCAAGTGTAAACAAACTCCCAAACGTTAATTTTACCTAAGGGGTAACCCAGTAATGAAGCAAGTGGAGCTAAAATGTAATATGTTTTCGGGGTACTTACCAACACACCAAGGAATCCTGTACAATCAGTTGGCTTCGTAAGATTGGCCTAAGCAGATTGGCCACCAAATAGGAACCTGTAAAATGTTGTAAACTATCATGTTGTCCACCCCAAAAAAGGAAAATGACATTGGTACTGGGAGGTGTTTCTTGTGCCTGTTTGCCTTCAAAATACAACACACAATCTGTAGTGAGATTCTTTGGCAATCCTTGCTTGAAGAGTCTACTTATGTCAGTGTAAAGATTCTTGGATTTACTAAAAATGCATGAGACAGAGCGTGAATTAAAACTGATTTATTTGTAAACAATTTGAAAAAAAAAAAAAAACTAATTCCTAAGGAGGACCGCCAGATGGTCAAGGCCCGGCAGAAGCCCGGTGACTTGCTCCCGCATACATGCCACACACTGACAGATTTTTGCCCGATGCCTCTGTTCCTCTGTGGGTGACAAAAGCTTGGGGATTAATACATCAATAATGAAGCAACATTCCAAAAAAACACAAAACAAGCAAACCAAAACTTAAAAGCTTGTGGCAAAAAAAAACATTCCACGGATAAAACCCAGCACCCCAAAATGTCCTAGGCCAAAAATACAAGGGCCCTAAAAAAATGCACACAGGTGTGATATGTGTATGGTGAAATCAGCAGGAACAGGTAAAGACAACCCCCAAAAATACCCTAAGGCGACAGAAAGCCAACAAAAATGGGGACGACACATGATTACATACAAACAGTTTGTGGTGCCCAAAGCAAAAAAAAAAAACATACCGTTCGGCAAAACGCCAGAGCGAGAAGCCACTCCCTCGACCACCTCGGAGGTGGCTACATTCCCGAAACCTAGGGGCAGGGTGTTGGAAGAATCCTGGGAGGGGGTATTTGGAGGAGGGGCGGATGGAGGAGAGAGGGAATTGGGCTGGAGGGGAAGTAGAACAGAAATCTCGGCCACAGGGTCTGGGGAGGAGGGGGTAATTGAGGAATTGGGGGTTGGAGAGAGGGGCCGGGACCAGCGTCTTGTCTGCCGATGACGTCGTAGTCTTTGCTGTGCCCCTAAAAGATGTAAAAAATATTGTGGTTAGTTTCAACAGGAATCCAAATAAAAATAAAAAAAAAATATATAAGTACAATGACTAAATAGGACAGACATGAAAACATGCACATGCAGATACGACTACAATGACTAAATAGGACAGCCATGAAAACATGCACATGCAGATATGACTACAATGACTAAATAGGACAGACATGAAAACATGCACATGCAGATATGACTACAATGACTAAATAGGACAGACAAGAAAACATGCACATGCAGATATGACTACAATGACTAAATAGGACAGACATGAAAACATGCACATGCAGATATGACTACAATGACTAAATAGGACAGACATGAAAACATGCACATGCAGATATGACTACAATGACTAAATAGGACAGACATGAAAACATGCACATGCAGATATGACTACAATGACTAAATAGGACAGACATGAAAACATGCACATGCAGATATGACTACAATGACTAAATAGGACAGACATGAAAACATGCACACGCAGTTAGGGCCCACAAGATAAACTTGAAAACCACAGTCCATAAAACTTACTTTCCTCGATCTGCATGCGAAAGCATGCCAGCAAGCGGGGCGTATGCCGGTGCAGGTCCAACCACCTGCGCTCCAGCTGGCCAATATGTCAGCGTGAGCCGAAGGAGTGCAGGCGGCGATGTACCTCCGCATATGCGGAACACTTTCTGCTATTTGAGATGGGTGGAGGATGACTGGTGATCCGCCTGTCCATCAACTCCGTGAGCACCAGCAGTTCGCGCCTGGTGAATGCGGCGGATCTCATGATGGCAATGGTGTATTTTTAGAAAATTATTTTTAATAAAGCACCAAAAAAAAATTTGATTGGCTAATGTATTTGGGAAATTAACAGGACAAATTCTATTGGTTAGTGTATGAGTCATGTGTTCGACAGGGCCACAAATCTCTTGAGAGTTACGATTGGCTTGATGCAGTGACATGCGTAAGCAAATTTAAATAAAGAAATGAACCACAGAAAATTTGTGGGGATACAAACAAATAGAACAATTGTTTAATTGTGGCTAACGTCTTTTGAACATTAAAAGCGAAGGTTTCAGCCGTACGTATTCTGCGAGTAAACACAAACACGGACAAGATTAAAGTTTATTGCATTGTGTTGAAAAAAAACAAACAATTAAGCTAATTGATACATTGATTGGCATGATACGATTGAGGGAGGTAGGCAGAAAAAACGAGCAGGTAATCGGAATCTGACAGGCCCACTTCCGGTTTGTACTTGTGCGTGCGTTCCCTTCAAGCCATTTCGGGGATGTACGCTCGCTATTTGGCACGCTCGTTAGTTAGAGGAGGGGTCGCCTGAGTTTGGGGTGGATTTTTAGCTGCGTACGAAAATTCGAGCGAGTGCTTGAATTTAAATATTTTTTTATGTACGCCGAACGTACGTATGCCCACTTGCGAGTGGGTCTGAATCAGGGCCATAGTCCCTAAAGTTACTTTTTTAATTCCTTCAAAAATGCACCTTCCGCAACCACCCGTAATGAAGAAAACAACTGCCGCATATTTGGGGACCCCCCCTAAGGCTATTTTGTTATTTTTTTAATTGTGTCCCCCAACATGTTTTCTTACAATCCCAAAATGAAAGTACATTTTTTGGGGTGTACAAAGGAATTTTTTTTTATTTTTTTGACACATTAAATTAAGGGAACATTCTAAAGGCTGCAGGCTATTTCTTTTTTATTCTGCACCCCTAAACCCCAATTCTGCACTTTTTTTGCCATGTATAACATGGTGAAAACTTATCCCTGTTTTTTACAAATTCTTTTCGCACTGTCGAAAAGTCTTTGAAATTGAATATGGGGATAAGTGATACAGGCGAAAATGATGTCATTGGAGATAAATTATCGCTGATAACTCGTTTTTGCTGCCTAATTGAATACGGCCCTTAGTGGTAAATTCAGTTGAATGTGCAGTTGTATTTTAGCCACTGGGATGGCCTGGGAATGTTCATACATATAGCACATCATAATCACAATATTGCAATCACTTTATTTCCAGTTTTGGACCTGGCAGAGCTACTCAGCATACGTGGCTATTGGGCCGTGCATATGCAAGTGGCCATTACTGCACAGGGATCTTAAGGATCTCTCTTGTAATTTTTTAAAAATATTCTAGCCTATTGGCTACAATGGTTAATGCGATCAAAAGATGGCATTAGATGGCATTAGCTATCATAAAGAAGACCTGAAAAGCTAAGCTTTGTGGAGTTTGATACATTTGGCCCTATTGCAGTCCCCCATGTCTTCTATAGGGGCATCTGTGGCAATCAAAAATACAGGGACCTGATTCTAAGTTGGGAATAAAGGAAGAAAAAGCAAGTAACTGTGTACCTGGACAAACCATGTAGCAAAGCAAGGGCTGCAAATCCATTTTTATTTTGCATGCAGGGTAATACTAACTGCTGTTGCATGAAGCTCACATATTGCTGGTCAGCTTTATTATTACACTGCAATTTAGATGTCAGTTTGGACACACCCCTCTCACATCTAAATCTCTCTGCACATTATATATCTGCTCCACCTGCAGTGCGGCATGGTTTTACCAAAATGAGTAATTACTTGCTATATCTTACTCTATTCCCAACTCTGAATCAGGCCCTTAATGCATAAATCCCCCCACAGAAATTGTAGCCCGCAAAAAATTCATAATAAATATGGCCTAAAAACACTAAAGTTCTAATGTAAATGCCAGTTGACCACCTAAATAGTCAAAAATAGATGATATGATCACTATGTTATTCAGTTCTGTGTCTATGTAATAATTTTTTTAATTATTTATTTTATTTAATTAAGTATAATGAATCAATGTTCCTCTTCAGATCCAGCTACACTTGCAGATTCTTGCTCATGTGCTGCTGATGAAGAATGTAAACTAGTTGGTGGGCAATACGGGTGCTACTGCAAACATACTGCTAATTCCTCTGGTAAGTATAGAAGAAACTATATGGACTTAATATAAAACACAGCAATAGGTCTAACAATGCTTTGTCAGTAGTGGTGTTGTAGTACAATTAGTGCTATTGCATTTTTTAATGTAGGACAATGGAGAAAAATGAACAAATGAAGTACCATGTGATGAAATGTGTTGATTTTAATTTGGTCAGTGTTTTATTTAGTTATAATTAAACTTCCACATACTGTTCTGTATCTATGGACACAATTTGGAGTGCCGTGTAGCACACCAATTCTTCTGCAGTTTTAAAAGTTTTTGTAATTGTTTTTACTACAGTATTTTGTTATAATTTTACAAATTGCTGAGTTTGATGATAATCCAAGACTACATATTTCCTCTCTGGTAGGGACATATTTACTAAAGTGCAGGTTTATAGAAGTGGAGATGTTGCCTATAGCAACCAATCAGATTCTAGCTATTATCTTCTAGAATGTGCTAGATAAATAAATAGAATCTGATTGGTTGCTATGGGCAACATCTCCACCTCTAGAAACCCGCACTTTAGTAAACATACCCTATAGTGTCTAGAGGGTTTCAACATATATCAATGTTGGTGCTTGCTCTTCTTTCAGTCTTATATGAGGGATAGGAACATAAGGGAAACAAACTCCTGCGCAGAATGAAGATTGTTAAATGCCAGAGACCAGCATTATATATACAATGTATTACAACAGAATACCTTATAAATGTAACCTATATTGGTTGATAAATGTCTGGTGATGCTCCCAATAGTAGAATGTGCATATCTAGTAAAGGTAGATGACAGAGGGCCTGATTCAACATGGATCGCTATTGCGATCACAGCTGCGATTACGCACCCAGTTCTGCTGCAAAAATATGCTAATATGCTTAGAGATACCCACTACCATTTTCTCACATCCATAATACCTCACAGTCCTGTGTATACATCAGTAACATTGAGTAACATCAGACCCTCATGCAGAATTACAGCAGCTCTGACTTGTCTAAGAAATGCAACTCTCGTCGCATGCAGTGAATACTCATGGTGCATATGTCGTTGTAGTGGCTAATTTATGCACGCCCATGTAACGGCGTTTAAATGGACAGGAAGGCCTGTGTTTCTCAGACAACTCCCCTGTTACCTCCCCAAAACTCTGACATCCCTTCCCTCAGTCTGCGATGGCTTTCTACAGTATCTGTGTGCATGATCGCAGTGCGATTGCCATGCTGTCCTGCACACGCTCACTGTGGTGCATATACATGCACAGTATGCATCATCAGCCGATCTGAGTACATGGTTGCAATTGCAATCCATGCTGAATCAGGACCAGAGACAGTACTTGAATGAATGGTGCATTGTTTTGGTGAATGGTTGTTGTAATAAAACTTAGCTTTTAATATCACAAAAAATAGACTTGATAGTAGCATACATACATTATAACATAAAAAAGCACATAAGTGCAAGTGAAGTGATTGGTATCATACAGATGGACATGGCATGTAGCAGATAATGGTACTGGTGATGGCAAATTAAGGGCCTGATTCAGAGCTGAACGCTCCCACCAGAGCGCTCGCTCTGAATCAGGGCCCTCTTCCATGAAAATGGATCTGCCTCCTGGCCACTCGTATAGCTGTGGGTCACCACCCACAACATATGCGAGCGGCCAAAAAGATGGTCGCGATGGTCTTGACCATCACGACCATCAGACTTGTGATGGAGACCCTGCGGTAGGGTCTCCCTGCTGCAAGCCCTGGAGTGATTTTGGCTCTATCAGAGCCAAAATCACTCCCACTGACATCACTAGTGATGTCAGTGGGGCCGGCTTCAGATGGTAGGCATTCCCATGGGAATGCCTCCATCTGGCAGGCACGCCCCCGGCATGCCCACCAAAGGGGACGTGCTGTCAATCAACATTGTCAGCACGCTCCCTTTAGTGCGAGACCCGGAGTGATGGAAAGCCCGTCGCTCGTAGGGTCTCGCGCATGTGCACGACGGAGCTCCCTCCATCGTGCGCATGCGCAGTGGGGAACATCGACCCACTTGCGAGCGTACTGCCGCTCGCGAGCGGGTCTGAATGACCCCCTAAGTACAAAAAAACTTATGTGAAAAAACACAATTAAATGAATCTATGCAACAGTTCTAATATGCACACACAGGGCCTGATTCAGATATGTATGCATATCCCACTGCAGCTGCGAATATGTACGCAGTGGCTGTGCGAAAATATACAAATGTCGCAGCCACCTGGATTTGTATTGAGACGCCCAGCTTCTCAAATCCAAATGGCTTTGTACAAAGACGCAGCATCGGTCACAGATCCAGTGGTGTAACTAGGGGGGGTTGGGCGGGGTGCGTGCCCTGGGCGCCGTTGGACCGGCGGCATGGGGGGGCACCACTGGCCACGGTACAGGCCCGCCCGCCCTAGTTAGCCAGTGTAGCGCCGACCGCAATGAGTGCGGTCAGCGCTTCACATTTACACAGGACTGGCGCTAGGCTTCCAGCGCCGGTCCTGTGATGCACGCCTGAGCCCGTTCCCTCCCCTTGAGAGCTTGCCCAATAGCGCTAGGTGGCGGACTCAGGCTGTGCATAACACACGCATCGCCGCCAGCACTGGCAGCGATGCGTGTGTTAAACAGCAGCCAATGAGAGTCAGATAGACTCTCATTGACTGCTGCAGCACCCACTGCAAGAGCTGGACTTCCAACCGGCTCCTGCAGTGGGTAATGGGACTGACATCATGACGTCATGACGTCTGTCCCATAATGCTGAGCGTGCCAGCCCGGGCGGGAGCGGCGTCACGAGCAGGAGCAGGACTTCAGGTAAGTATATTTTTATATATATATATATATATTTTTTTTATCTATCTGCACAACGGGGGAGGGGGGTGGCTACTACTGGGGGGACCTCTACTGGGGGAGGGGTGGCTACTACTGGAGGCGCTATTGGGAGGACCTACTCTACTGGGGACTACTACTTGGGGGGGAACTACCACTGGGGGCATTATGAAAGGGGCACTGCACTCGGGGGACCACTACTGGGGTTGGGCAATAATAGGAAGGGCCACTACAGGGGGCACTGGATAGGGGAGATCACTACAGGGTGCCTGCATAAGGGGACCACTACTGGGAAAACTGCATGGGGGGGACTACTGCGGGGGGCACTATATAAAGGGCACTGCATAGGGGGGGACTACTACTGGGGGCACCATATAAAGGGCACTGCATAAGGGGATACCGCTACTGGGCGCACTGCATTGTGGGGACTGCTACTGGGGGCACTGCATAAGGGGGAACACTACGTGGGGCACTGCATTTGGGGGGCCACTACTGGGGGTACTGAGTAAAGGGAACTAATTGGGGGCTGTATAAGGAGGACCACTACTGGGGATACTGTATAAGGGGCACTACTATGGGCCTGCATAAAAGGGACCACAACTGCATACAGGGGGTACTGTATAAGGGGGTACTGGGGTTAAGGTGCATATGGATAGGAATGTTCAGCGTGAAAATAAAGGGGTGTGTCATGTTGACACGCCCCATTTTTAAGTGACCATGCCCATTTTTTCCCGTGAGCGCACATCTCTGAGTGTTGGGGCGGGCTCCCTTTTCAAATTTGCCCTGGGCTCCAAATACCCTAGTTACGCCACTGCACAGAACAGTTAATTATTGGACATCTCAGTTACCCTATGGTCACGTGGCTGCGGGAAATGAGATGCTGGAGCCATTTTCACTGCATACAGGATCGCAGTCACAAGCTGAGACACACCCCAAAAACAGTAATGACGCCTCTGCGGTTGTGTCACCACTCCCTGTTTCAGCAAACAAGTGTCCCCTGCCTGTCAATCACTTTGCGAATAATCTTCACTGCGAGTGACAACGAAAATGAAATTTGATGCACACACAATGTGACTCAGACAGATGCACAGATTACTGAAAATTACTCAACTACATAAACATCGGCATTGCATCCATCTTTTAATCAGGCCCATAGTTATAAATTTAATAGATTCTCAAATGGCTGGTGCAAGTACTATTGGTACAGCAAAAGTCAACCTTGTAGATATAAGTATAGGACAAGCTCCCCTAGCCAGAACTGACATATTTGCTTGGAAGCCTAAAGATAAATATAGAGAGAATTGTAGTGTGTTACCTAATTATGAATTCTCACTTCTGCTGCTGGCCGTGTGCTTAAAGCAGTGACCCGCATATGAGAGAGCTACTCGCACATGCACTGCAAGTCTTGAAAGAAAAGTGAAAGTGTCTTTGCTTCATAAGTGTCCTGTACAGTACGTATTGTACAGCAGGGTAAAAATACAGATACTGTAACTATGTAATCAGGGTTGAACACAAATGTATGCAGATCAAAGTAAATTTATTAGGTTGTACCTTGAATAAGTTCAACTCAGGGGGCAATCAATGATGCTGTTGCATAGTGGGGTCAGGATGTGTATACAGCAGGATCTCTGTGAGGTGATGACAAGCCTTTATCCTAGGACTCTAGCAGTGTTCTAAAGAAGGAATATAAGAATATTTTGAGCAGGGACTTCTCTCCTTATGTATTGTTATATAATTATGCATTTTGTATGTTGTAATTATGTATTCATGTCAATGTTTCTTGTCTGTACAGTATCTGTTTATACTGTTCACTTTATACCCATGTATGTATGTTATTTACCTATGTATGGTGTAATGGAACTCATGTGGCACCTTATACATAAAATAATAATAATAATAATAATAATAGCATTATAAGATTTCACTGTACAATGGAGATCAAGGTGTCTTCACTGACTACAGAGAACTACTCTTCCCTAAGTGTCACTCACCAGCCAGTCACATCCTCCCTTGGGGCCTGGTGGGTGGACTTGCAGTTCTGGGTACTGGGTGTCAATTGCTGACCAGTGGGGTGGACCCTCTAGATCTGACCAGCACTATGTTAGCATTTAGGTGTGCTGCTTGCAGGAGGATCTTAAATGTCTGGGAGCAGTCATCTTTTTGGAGCTCCTGTTCAGCAGCTCTGGAGGTTTTCTGGTCACATGACAGCTGCAACCTTTAGGAATCTCTTCTAGGAAAGGTGGCCTTTTAAACCTGCCATTTCTGCAGCAGTGTCAGACCCATGTCTACCACTTTATGTCAAGAGGTCCTGACTGCCAAACTCCTATTCGGTTGCTGTGCCTTTTCCATCCTTGTTCCTGCGGTTCCTCTAGCATTCTCAGCGTTCACTAGTCACTCTATTTCAGTGGTTCTCAAACTCTGGGCCTGATTCAGAGCCGAACCCTCTGACCAGAGCGCTCGCTCTGAATCAGGGCTCTCCTCCCTGCAAATGGAGCGGCCTCCTGGCCGCTCGCATAGCTGTGGGTGACCAACCACAGCATATGCAAGCGTCCATGATGATGGTCACGATGGTCTTGACCATCGCGACCATCGGGCTTGCGACGGAGACCCTGCGGTAGGGTCTTGCTGCCACAAGCCCTGGAGTGATTTTGGCTCTATCAGAGCCAAAATCACTCCCACTGACATCACTAGTGATGTCAGTGGGGCCGGCTTCAGATGGTAGGCGTTCCCATGGGAACACCTCCGTCTGGCAGGCACGCCCCCGGCACGCCCACCAAAGGGGGCGTGCTGTCAATCAACATCGACAGCACGCCCCCTTTGGTGCGAGACCCGGGGCGATGGAGTGCCACTCGCGAGCGGGTCTGAATGACCCCCTCTGTCCTCAGGACTCCACAGAGGACACATTTTTCAGGTCACCTAGCAGGTGCACTGGTGTAGTCATTACTCACTGACACATTTTAAAAAAGACCACAGGTGGAGCTAATTATCTCACTTGTGATTCTGTTAAGACCAAATTTAAGAATCTGTGCTCTATTTCATCTTAAACTGTCTGCACCATTGGATATGTGTTCTTCAGCAGTTCCCTGTGTTGCTTCCTGTGTGCAGCAGAATTCATCCTGACACTGGACCTGATGCAGAGGTGGATGCAATTTTGCTGTCAGACACAAGGAGCAATTTTTTTCTACTGCTCATTCGCCAAATCTGCAAAGCTCATTTGCATGCGCAGTGATGGATTAGCAATGGTGTTCACAGAGAGGATTTATTGGCAAAGTGAGTCTCAGGTAGTCAGTGCTTGGGGGAGGTAATGGGGGGGTGGCTTAAAATATGCAGGCATGTCGGGAATGTTTTCTCTAATGAGACTCTGAAAATTTGTATGCAGCTGGAGAGTCCCTGGCATCTTAGGTGATGGACATTTTGAGACATTATAGGGTTGCTCAGTAGTTCAATGTGTGACCAATGTTTCCTATGATTTCTCTTTTGTACAAAAGCATTGGATATGAGACGCTGGAGGTGGGGATCTCTGTACACAAGACATCAGGCCCACTATGTTAAAGGATAGGTTTTTACACCTAAATGGGTAATTGCATAAAATACAATCATATTGTCTTGTGGAAAATACAAAATCCATCACATTGCACATACTCAAATTATAACATAATACTCAACATTAATTTATTTGTAACATAATGAGTATAAACAAATAAAATAAGAGAAATGTTAATGGTGCCCATGATGATCACCACCCCAACTTCAGTAGGTTACACTAGTGCAAAAGCCTGCACATGAACACTATTTGTGCAGGTTTCTGAGTCAGCTTGTTTACAATGTGCCTGACTCAGGGGTGCAAGCAATGGCATTGTTAGCACAGATGAGAGATTATTTGCTACTGTGCATGCACAAGAAAATGTGAAAACCCCTACAGTGCATGCATTCCACTGAGTGTACACTGTTTTGTATGGGAACACTGGTATTAGGAACAGGTAGGATAAACCATTGGCAATCCTCGGTGGTAACTGCATGGTGGCCTGTAGTGTATGCAAAATAAACTTGGGCATGTTATGGGAGCATTGCAGATGTGTCAGTGAAAGCAACTGCATTCTCAGATAAGTGTATACTCAGCTTAAGGTTGGTGGAAGGGACAATGGTCCATGTGATGATGGTGGAGTTTTTTGAACCACCAGTGGAGTTGAACCATCCATGGGCATTGACAGTAGGTGTTCCAGGTCTTACACAGTCCTTTGCATACTAGGAGAAGACTGAACTTAGCATTTGCAGATTATTGCTCCTGCGACTCCACAAAAAGTCACAATCGCGGCTGCAATAGCATACACTCTGATTCAGGCCCAATATGTTTACCTATTGAACCAACCTAGCTTGAACTGTAGTCAACATCCAGGGTTTTCTTGCCAAATCATTCTCTCTGATTTAGACCTTTAAACCATCATCAATTTCCACACTAGTGTCCACTGAGTATGGCTCTGGCTTCCAGGGAAATGGTGACATTATTTTGACTTATTTTACTTGGAGATAAATACTGCTTCTCAATTGATTCCTAGCTTTGGCCTGACTCTTCTGAGTTGGGCAAAGAGTTCAAGTCATGAACACATATGGTCGACAGTGTTTTAATAGCACCTAGTTGTGGTTGTAGTGTGTGTGTGTGGGGTGGGGGAGGGGGGAGAGGGGGGCTTGGTTACTGCCACAGCTTTACCCATTGCTGGAAACAATGATTTTATCTACATGTAAATCGGGAGCCCCCTTTGCAGCTACTCCCCTTAATGACACTCATAAGAGGTGCAGCACAAGAATGAGATTCCACTACATCTACATATTAAATAAGAAGATAAGTTTGAGGTAAGGGGTGGAGAGAGGAGTAAATAGAGAGTAAACTATTTCTTAAAGGGGAACCAATGTAAAATGTTTCATTAATGTTGTTGTTATTATTATTGGGTGAGCTTCACATTGCATTAAGTTGACAGTCAGCACTTTCTGTTTATTTAGATTCAGTTATTTATTCTTCATGTTTTTTGGAAGCACTATCCAACATGTCTCATTGTCTGACTGCAGTCTTACAGAATCATTTAATTTTATTGTTTTACCTATGCACATGTTGGGCCATATCGAAAGCAAGTTCTTTCTGCTGATTATAAGCAGATTCTGCATGCACTTCATACAGCAATTGCTGACTGGTCATGCGCTACACTATGCATACACACATTGACAAAGGATACGAAAAAGAACAGTCCTCTACATACATGCTCAGATCACCCAACATGTGAAAGAGACATTTCTTGGGCCAACTGGGCTGCTAGCTTCAGAATACATAGGGAAGACCCATCTTTTGTGAGAGTAATGAGAAGGTCATGGATGTGTAGCCAGACTTCCATGCTTGTTTGAGGCATGTGTACAGAGAAGGGATGTCTGTTTCTGACAGATCTTTGTATCCAGCATGGGCTAGAGGGTGTGGTATATTATGTTTATCATGTCAACGTGCATCATATCAAACATGATAATGTCATGATAATGTCAACAAGGTTGAAATGATGACATGGTTAGCATGTTGACAGTTACTTTGTAGACATTCATCAGTGGCTTCAGCATTGCCTTCCAGGTTCTGGCGGTCATGTATGCAGCACATCTGGCGGAGACATCTGAGAAGCGGAGGTTCTGGTAAGTATTATTCCCCTATTCTTAATCATAATCTCTAACCCTAACTCTCCCCATAGTGCCTATGCCTGACCCCCCTCCCCCACAGCCTAACCCTAACCTTTGCCTGCAGCCTAACCCCTACCCTCATGGTGGCGCCTTACACTAACCATGGCAATATTGACATTTCACATGTCGACAGAGTGAACATGTAGACAGTGTGCATGTCACCATGTTGAACCATGTCAACATTCTAACCATATCAATCCCAATCATCTATAGAGGTAAGTATAACTAATCTAATTCCCCCCTTAACCCTAACTCTCCTTTAGGGTGCCTAACCCTAACCTCCTCCCCAGTGCCTATCCCTAATCCCCCCTCTTCCCGCTGCCTAAACCATAGTCCCCCGGGGGGGTGCCTAACCCTCTCCCGGCATAGGTAAAATGACAGGCATCAGGATTTCGATGCCTGTCATTTAACCCTTGCTAGGATTAAGCAGTTGGGAAGCCGGCAGTGGGTATTGCGTCCACCGGCTTCCCGACTGCTTCCCAGTATACCAGACTTCCACAGTCATCTGCATTTGTACCACTTTAGATTCAACTCAGACCCACTCTAAGCATATTCAGTACTGTTTTATTACTAAAAAAAAATCTTACAGAGTGCTAAAAGAAATACTGTAGTACATTAATTCCTATTGTTGATTAAAAAACATCAGGAACACAATTTTAAAATAGAATTAAAAAGGTTTTCCTTTCTTTTTCTAGCCATACAAGACTTGCGTCCTGAGCTGACGTGTGGTAATCAGGAAATAAAAGCTTCCTTCCAGAAGTGTAATCTGCAAAAGTTCAATTTGAACACCAAAAACGTGCACTTGAGAGACAGGAGTTGTGTAAGATTTCCAGATTTCCACATGACAAATACAATAACTGTGGTATCTGTCTTAAAAAATGGAGTGTGCGGAAATTAGTTGGTGGTAAGTGTTTCCCATGGATTTTAAAAAATCTAAAAGCATTTGGAATACATTAAAGCTACCACATTATGGACCAGATTAAATTTTTTTCACAAAACATCTCTTGATTTGTGACAACCCAAACTAATTTGCTTACTGCCTTGTTGTATCACTCTATAACCCAAACACTAACTGTAACTGTACTTGAGGACTTTTTGGATTGTCCCTCTGGGAGATCCTTGAGGGGGGGTCCAATGGGCAAGTGCAGTGAGTGTGGTGACACAAATCATGCCATCATGGCCCCGCCTCCATGCTATAATGCAGCGAACCACCACATCATGCCAGGAAAAGTGGTACCATGATGCAGCATATCGCACAATTGAGCCCTTGCTTACTGGACTTGCTACATGTCCAGGATTTAGGAGGGATCTTTACTCTCCTAGAGTCATTGTGCTTTGAAATCTGACTGGGCCTTTTGCCTGTTTACCACATTTACTTACTACTGTACAGTACCTGCTGATTTGTTACTGTTTATATGACATGGCTGACTGTACAGTATGACTGTTTCCCGTTGGCTGGTCAGCTATTACAGTTGTGTGTACAGGAAGTTGCAGTGGAGTACCTTTGGAAACATCAAGTTCTAAGGGAAAGAGAACACTAAATGCTAAGACAATAACTAGTCTGGTTATAATTGCTTACTAACTGCACCACTAATGGACACATTACTGTACATAATACTTATTCATTAATTAAAAGTTAAACATAGATAGTTTTGCCTAATTTCTTCCTGATTCCACATTATCTAGAAGCCAAATTCCTGATGGTCACAATTATCAGTTTTGTAGGTGAGTAAAGTATGGGGATCAGTAATGTCTGACCTGTGGTACTAAGTGTCCATCTAATATCCCTAGAGTTCAGTCTAATTGTATGCAATAATGCTTTGCTAATATTCTCATTAATAATAGTCCTTTCATTATACAGAACAACAAAACACATGTTACCTACAAAAATACAATTTACCTTTCCATGGACTCATTATTTAGTGGACAAGATATTGCCGGTATAGATTATTCTTGTGTATACCCTCTTGATATACAGCTCTCTCTTGAAACAGCTTTTTGGCCCTTTTCAAGGTAACAATGTAATAGTGTGCATGAACTTTAATTAACAAGTAATATTGTTACATAACTATTAAATGCAAAGTTCTTCTGAGAACTGGCTTCATGCTATTTGTTTCAAATAGTGTTATGTTATTGTAGCTAATGCATGCTTTGTATTACCTCTCCATTGTACAACATTACCGAATACAAAGTGAGCTTAAGAAGAAACAAATTATGCTTTAAGAACGGAGTTTATAAAATTGTGACAGATTCAGTTCAGTTGATTTTACATAGAGGTGTGCGTGGACCCTTTTGGTTTTGGTTATTGTTCATTGTCGTGTTATCATTTTGCCAAAACCACCCTCACATGTTTTGGTTTTGGATCTGAATTTTTTTTATTTCTTTATAAACTTAGCTAAAGTGATGTAATATGGGCCTGTTTTTGTTCCTTCAGTATTAATAACCTCAATAACATTAATTGCCAGTCATTTCCAGTTAATTTTGACCACCTCTTAGCTAACAATATTGTTTTCACCTACAGTATATTGGCCAAAGTGCTGGCTGGCTAAACCAAGCAACAGAGCAGCTGCACAAACATACGGCAGTTTAAAAGAATATAGGACATCTATGAAACATTGTGACACAGCAGTGGCAGACATGATGGCAGTTTAATAAACTATATGACCCCATAGAATTTTTTTTTTCTCCTCAATAATCAAAAACTAGATCAGAGGCCTGAGGGCAGTACAGATAAATGGAGGTGTAGTATGTAGTGGAATGAAGGTAAAGCACTGGTTGGTTGATTTATTGATTAAGACATTTTTTTTGAGACATGGCCTTGCGAGCTCTGCTTTTCTGCAACTGAAAAGAGAAAAGGCCATAAAATAATACAATGTTGTGGAATCCTGACAAGGGTTGCAAGAGAAGCTGGCCATACTACTGTACCCCCCACCTCTTTCCCATTTGTATAAAAACCCCTGTAGTACATTTATGAGGTGAACCAGAGAGTCTGAGTATGAGGGTACTAGCTTAGAGGCCTAAGGGCTGTACAGGGAAATGGAGGTGGAGTATGTAGTGAAAGGCAGATAAAAAATTATGATAAATTCATTATTTAAAAAAAAAATTAGATCTGGCCTTGTATCTTCTTGTTCATATTACTAAATAATACTAAATATGCTCAATAATTCTGTTAATTTATTTTATATTTTGTGAGGAACCACATTATTTCTAGTTAAAAATTAATTGCAAATTAGTTATATGTAAGAGCAATAACCAATAAAATGTCATGAATGCCCCCCAAAAATACAGCCCATATTGAAAAAAAAAGTGGTCCAAAGTGGAATTGTACTTCATCTTTCCCACCCACCCACCCTGATGTTGTATTAGAAAGGGCATGCACAGTTTAGCAAACCAAGCAATAGAGTCTGTCACTTTTGTGGCTAATGTGCTTGGTTTGTTTGGGCCATCACAAAATAAGCGACCAATGGGCTTAAGGCAGATAACAGCATTGTTAATCATCTCTACATTGGGAAAAATGAATTATCACCCTCATACTTCTCACCCTCATCAGTGTTAAGTTAACATTATCATCACACAATATTAGCTCATCCCTACTGGAATCCACCATTACAGAATTCTCTGTACTTTGTTGAAATTGGTGGCAAAGGTCTTTCTCATAGAACTTGTAGTTCATTAACCACTTTTTGAGAAAGTATCCTTCTACATCAATCACTAACAAGGTTCCCGGCTGTGCTAAACACTTTGGAGGGTGGGCAGCTAAAGTACATCACAGATAGTTTGTACAATGGACTCCAAATTGCCTTTCTTTCCTCCCTGTAATCAAAAGGACTGTGACATGCTCATTTGTACATTGTAAATAAAATAATCCTCCACCATACTATTCATGCTTAGTGTATCAGATTTAATCACAGTAGAGGTTTCAGTATTTGTGGGTAATTCTTTTAAGACTGTCCAGATGTCAAAATGGTGTTTCACTTTGGTGAACTAAGTTGACTCTCCATCCACACCCTCAATAGGTCTTTTGGAAAATGTCAGTTTTTTTCTGGCGGCAGCATTTGCAGGAGAAACTGTAGAAGGAGACATTGCAATGTCATATGCCATTTGAGCTGACAATTTGCTGCAAGGAGCTATTTACATCTCTTAAGATCTGTGTCAGTTGGAAAGAAAGACATTATGCATGACGTAAACCTAGGATTATGCATGGCTGCCAAAATGTACAGTAGTGATCCATTTGCAAGATCTTGACAACCCTTTGGTTTTGGCGAATCTAGTTAAGTAAACTAGTTAGTTAAATAACTGTAGTATCTAATGAAGTGAATTCAGACACTGCCAGCTTGAGTTAGGTGATTACCTTAATAAAACTACTAGAAAAGCAGCTAGAGAAACTTAAGCATGAGATGAAACAAAGTGATTTCGCTAAGTATATTGGTCTTTTTTTACATATATTTTAATATATGTGTTATAATAATGAGTATTTATATACAATTACTAGGGAAATTGTTATGGATATATGTACTGAGGAATATAAGGAGCTAGTGATTGGAGGAAATGTCACATTACCATGTATTATGGGTATATAAGGCCGACATGGTATGATCATCTCTACACCCCTAGGAAGGAAGATATTCCGAAATGCGTTGGTGTTTAGAGGACCCCTGAGGTGTTGGTTCCACTTCTATTTGATGGTATTTAGGCTCTACTGTTCCATCCTGTGGACCTTCCAGCTCTACTGATTTCCTGGGTACAGTGGGGTGAGGAGAGGTGTTTTTTTCTATCCTTTTTTCCTTTGTTTGAGCCTTAAGGAATAGAGTGGTGCATACCATTTCAACCTACAGGGGGATTGCATTTTTATCTGTACATTTTTTATCATTTAGTGTTTTTTATCATTTGTATGAGAATAAAACCTGTATGGAAATTTGTTGGAAACTTCCGAACTATTGGTGTTGTGGATTTCATACCTTGAAATACCTGGGGATAACAGAAACCGTTCTGTGCATATAGGGATTTATATCCCAGGTGAGTGTGATTCTTTAAGAGTGTGAAAACTTTTCTTCTCTGGAAGGAAGAACAAGGGGCAATTAAAGAAACCTTTATGTGAATGTAGCTCACCAAAATAGGGCAAGTCCAGAGGTTTCTACTGTAAAACACAGTGAAAGAAATAAGACCTACTGTTGGGTAATACAATCCTCTTGTTGTTCTTTATCTTTTCAAGAGATAGGACGCCTTTATCAATACATCCACATTGAGTTCTAGCAGCGCTTGTGGACTACTTTTTGGTTTGTGTATATGCATGTCATTCAAGATTTGGTGCTCTTGTAAGTGGGACCATGCAGCAGCTAGAGAGTGCGAGTTACTCCATCTATTTTTTTATTCTGCTTGTGAATAAGCTGACATTGTGTGTTAGAATGCAATACACCCACCCAGTGAGCTGTCACAGTCATGTATTCTTTTGTTTGACCAGTACCATTTGTCCACATATCTGCGATTAAGTGGATAGTGGATACAATGGCATTTTCTCAGCCAAGAACTAGTTTTATTTAATCGTCTCGGTACAGGTGAGGAATTGCTGTTCTTGTAAAATGGAATTGAGATTGAATTTGTTGGCAGGAACACAGGACCACAATTAACTGTCTAAAACCAGATGTGTTGATGTCAGATATTGGATGCAGATCTAATGCTATATTAACAATCATGGCTTCAGTGATCCGCTATGCAGCTACATTTTGCCTTTAAAATGAGTGCTGCTTTAAAAATACGGGACCCTTGCATCAATTCCTGCAGCGGCGCAATCTTGCACACTATTACATAAATCCCATGGACTTAAAGTGAGAAAGTGTTGCATGTGAGGTTTCAGAAGATGCCTGGCCCCAGCTTCCAAGTACCACAACTTGCAAAGGAAGGTATCAGCCTGAGCCTTACTTGCCACTGCCTGTGTTGTATGTAATGTTGGCAATTTAATTTTTTTTTGGCAGTAATTTTTCCCTTCTTATTAGAGGTGATGATTTCTTTAACATTGTGAAATATTGTTTAGATTTCAGGTGCCCTTTATTAAACTTTATTTCCTCTAGACCACCTTTAGCATATTTTGAATTACTACCATGACTTCTATCGACTAATCTATATCAACTCACAGCACCCCCAGTATAAGCCGGGTGGCTCCCTAAAAATTCTATTATATTTTTTAACACTCATAGTTTATATTATTAAAAAAAAATTTAAAGTGCCTGAAGACCCTGAATACAATAAACTACCTCACAGCGCCCCTAGTATAAGCCAGATGGCCACCAAATACTGACATTTTATTTACTAACACACAAATTTTACTGTATATTAATAAAAAAAAATTAACAGTGCCCAAACACACAACAAACTACCTTACAGTGCCCCTAGTATACGCCGGGTGGAACACTAATAATGACATTTTATTTTTTAACACACACTCGGACTCGCAAATTTCCCATTAAATCTCCTTATCCTACCACTTCACAATTCCGGGGGTATGTGGGGCTACCCAAAAAATGGGGAGCCTCCTGCAACTCTTGGGGGTGTAGGCAAGTATGCTCTATTTTATATTTCTTTTTTAACAGCGTCTGAAGGCCCTGAACACACAACAAACTGCATCACAGCACCCCTAGTATAAGCCAGATAGCACCCTAATAATTACATTATATATTTTTTTTAACACACAAGTTTTATATAATTAAGTTCTGCAGTCCACTCCTAAGGCGTTTATTGTGCTTCACAGTGCTGCAGCAGCACACAGTGCCTCTACAGTGCCCCTGTAACACAGTGCTCCTAATGGGATTTTTTTCATAATATGTACCCCAGAAAGCTTTATTTAGTAACAAACAAACAACACAGTGCTGCAGTCCACTCCTATGGCATTTTTTGTGCCTCACAGGGTGCTGCAGCTAGCTTACAGTATACAGTACCTCTGTCTTAATACAACAGTGCTCTTAATCATTTTTGATTTTTGCATACAAATTGCCCCTATACTACCCACACTCTCTCCCTCCAGTCTCCAGTATGAAATGGCAACGGATCATGAGGGAGGAGTTTAATAAGAAACCCAAAACACGCGAGAACCAACGCTGCGATGATAACATTTTGCCTTGTTTTGAGATCCCAAAAAGAAGGGAGGACCTGAGCCCCTGCTTGGTTTGTCTCATAACCCCTAAATTCAGGTGCATTCGGATTCCAGGAAATGAACCTGCACATCTCTAATTTCACATGATAAAAAGCTGTGAATACTGGCTTGTAATTGTTTGTTCTGGTTGCTGAACATTTGGAGGTACAGTAGTTTGCTGAAAAATGTGTCTCAAATAATCTCAGCCCACTTGTAGTTCCATTGAAACTAACATTGCATATTTTGTTTTACACATTTTATATCAAAGTACTGTATACACCAGAAATGACCAAAAATCCACTGCCAATATTTTATAACATAAAGTTACCAAACAACAAGGCTATTATAGCACATGTTCTACAATGGAGTAACTTGTTTTCTGGTAAGTAAGTGCTTTCTGTAGCAGCCACATTCGGCATCTACACCAATACATGTTTGCTCCACACATGTAATAGATCAGCTATATAGCCACAGATTGCTTTAGTAGCCTGGGCCCCACAAATGATTACAAAATGTGTAAGAGTTTTGTGACCCCCACCCAAATTAACGCTTTGGCCCAAGAGAAACTGGTTCTCAGTGTACAGTAAACATTTCATATCAAGCCACGAGTTATATGTAACATGTAATATATTGTAATTTCTTTACACCAGCCATGTGTTATACAGTTACATTATTGCTGATCGCACTACAAACGTGTGCACACATTGCGCCATGTGATTCCCCATGCCTGCATACACTATGGTACGCTACGACGTGTGCTGTGATCGCATCAAGCATTCCTATGGAGGTGTGGGTGCGAACGCAGTGCACTTATCGGCTTGCGGGCACATGTCTTGCGCCGTGCATGGTGTGATATGCCATGCCAGTGGCCAGGATGTAGCTGGGCATATCTGTGTGTACATATATTATATTTTTAATGTATTAAATTGAATTAATCTGACAACCAGCTCTTGTTCTTTATTTCTTTGTTCATTTTTAACTAGTGGGTTCAGTAATCCCTCATATAGAAGCTGCAGGTAGTCAGATCTATATAATTAAATAAGATCAGCGCCTAGATTTGTGAGTTTTAGTTGTACAATGTATGTGACATTCTCGACACTCCCATACTTATATACGTAAAATAACCTTCTAAAATCAATGACCATTAGATGCTGATTTTCCTTTTTGCGAATTGACTTTAACTAACTTCAACTGTTTGCTATAGTTCCACCATTCAGTGATCTATTCTCAAACCATTATGACATTATTTACACAGCACTAACAAATGTTTGATCATGACAAAGTCTAACAGAGACCTTATTTATTACTACAGCTCAGTTGATGTTAGTGTGGAAGGCACAGGACAGTTATTGGCAACTATTGCTCTCTATGAAGACTCAAGCTACAAGATACCCTACGAGGGCTCTCAGATTTTACTGACATCCAAATCCATCTTGTATACTGGAATCCTTCTAAAATCAGCTGATAACACTTACTATTCTGTAGTGATGAAAAACTGCTATGCTACACCCTCAGAAAACTCATCTACCTCTGAAAAATACTATTTTATAAGAAATGGGTAAGTCACAGAAAAGTCTGATTTATTTAATGGTGTCTAAGAAGTACATTTAGAGGGAATACAATTAGCCATGGTAATGTACCATGGCTAATTGAACCCCGGGGCTATTCAATTAGTCCTGAAGCCTGCGGTCATCTGGTATTCTATCACCAGCCTGCGGCAGGCAAAACAATTCCCAATAATCAGCCCAGTTATGGCGATCACAGCTGCGAAAACACAAAGGTTTGTGACCTTTTCACAGATTCTATGTGTTTTCCGTTGAAAATAGCTTTTCGGGCTAATTAAATAGCAGGGGGAAAAAACAGGTAGTAACCTCAGGGATTTGTTGGTTAAAGGGGATATTTCGGGCAGAGGCAAAAGTCCTTTACAAAGCTTTCTACCCAAAAAATTAGGATGTTTTAAATGTACTTGTGTCACGTGTAGACACATGCTCACAGGTGACTCTTTCTATCACCCTCATTCTGGCAAAGTATTAAACATCAAATTCCACTTAACGTGTGAATCTTGTTTTGTGGTTTACCAAATTTTGTGTCCTTGCGGACTTACATATATAGGTAAAACTGCCAGAAAATTCAAAGAAAGGATGGGAGTTCATAGATCTACCATCAGAAAAGCACTCAATAGTGGAGACTGTGATCAACCAGTGGCACGGCACTTCTTGGAGGCTGGGCATAATCTTGCCAGTCTCCGATATAGAATGATTGATCATGTACCTCCCCTCAAGAGAGGGGGTGATAGGAATGGGATATTGCTAAAACGTGAATCCTTTTGGATTAATTATTTAGATGTGATCACTCCTAAGGGTTTGAACGAGGTTTTACCCCTATCATGTTTTACATGATCTATATCTGAACATATTGAGTACCTTTATTAGTGCTCCCACCTTTGTCGAACTATCGGTTCCCTGTCAGTTGCCTAGCGGATATGAGCTACACATATATAATGGTGCTACATTGTGTCTGATACATATAAATCAGTCTGATTAAGATTATTATATATACATCCTCGTCTCTACTGGGCTGATTGCGATTTATGCAGCATGTTTGTTTGCCCATGCTAATTGTATATACCATATGTGCTACTGTAGATGTACTATGCTGCTCACTCCACTCTGTGTATTTCTGTGTACTTGGTCTCCATGGTGATGGTTGTTGTCACAGACGCATACAGCTTTGATTTGCTGATGACGTCATCGTTGTGTGCCCTGGTTCCCGGCCTCAATGCGGGATCCCGTGGAGATGAACGCTGTTCACATACTGGGTGAGAGGGTATAAGGTAAGGGTGATGTTTTACTGCTTGTAATTCCTGACGAAAATCTTTTATTAAGATTGAAACGTTGAATAACGCTCTTTGTGTCTGCGTATAATTTGTGAATATGCCCTGAGTGCCGCTCCTTGTGATAAGCTTATATATTATATATATATATATTCCTTAGACTAAAAACCTTACGGTTTCACATGTCCCATTAAGGCTTCTTAGACATGATCTGGAATTTCACAAAACCTACTGAATTTGTGCCACTCAAACTAAAAATTCCAATCACTAAGGCTGACAGTTTAATGGAAGTGTTCCTTGTGCAAAAGAAATAAGGTATGCCATCACACCCTGTGGTTAACTAAAGAGTGAGCACTCTCACAGAGTGAAATTGCTGTCACTCACAAAATTGTGTGCTCATTGGAATATACACATGCAGTCTATGCAGTGAATTTAGACTTGGGGTTTGTTTTATAAGGTAGCTATTGTTCAGGGTACTCACCCCCCCATAAAAAACACAATTAACTAGCAGCGGGATTTGGAGACCCAGTACTCGTTGTGTTAAATACAGGGAACAAATGACATAGGGGTCCCCCATATTAAGCACAACCAGCACCAGGCTTTTCAGAACCAGTACTGGTTGCCAAAATACGAGGGACAAATGATGTAGGGTCCCCCAAATTCAGCATAACCAGCACTGGGCTTTGAGCCGATCCTTGAAATACAGGGAAAAAACATGCGTAGGGTCCCCATGTATTTACCAGAACCAGCACTGGACATTTTCTAGCGTGGGCTAATGCCACCGCCAGGAAAGCCCTTTCACTGGGCACCCGGCTGAAGCATAAACCCTGACTGGAAGTCAGCCCAGGTTGGGATCCCTGGGGACTCCCCCCAATAAAAGTGTCCTCTCCAGGGCACCCCAAGCCCTGGCTGGTGGGTGCCGAGTTGATTATGTAAAGTTTAGTGCATAATGAAGACGTAATTTATTTTCTTTTGCAGAAGCTCTACAGTCCCCAGCAAGCCTTCCCCACATGCTGGTACTTGGAGAACCACAAGTACCAACAAGCAGGGCAGAAAAATCTCCGCTGATACCTATAGTACCCTGTAAAAGAAATTTATAGAAAAAACAAAGACATCAATTGCTTTAAAATTTTATTTTTCTGTACCGTCACCTGGGGGATGGCAGCCTTTAAGTTCTTTTTCATAGCTGCTGCTTCCCCCAGGACTTCTCCGGTGTCTTCACCTGGAGGGTGGTGGCCTTTAAGCTCTTTTACATGGTTGCCGCCCATCCAGGACTTCCCCGGCAACTTCTTTCTTTGGCAGGTCTTCTCTGCTGCCAAAGGGCTCCCCTGGCTGTAGTATTAGCCCCCTCTAGAAAGGGTCCAGGTGCTATAGGTGAAGACCTCTCTAGCTTAATTCTAGGAGTTCATGTGGTTTCCTAGGTGAGCCCTAACAGTATAAATGTATAGCAGGAACATATTATCACGCCTCTGCAGGTCTAGAACAAGGGTCCAGCCTGGGAGTTACCAGTAATTAATTATATAATTAATTACCTGTCCTGTGTCTTCTACTCTTGTGCTTCTCCTCCAGGTCCAAGCTTTGCTCCTGTAGTATATGTTTTGTGGTAAAGATGACCTCATAGTTGTCCCAAGTAGATGTTTGGACTGAAGGTGACCTTCTAATAGTTCAGCAATGTAGTATGCTTGGCTGTTGACCTCACATTTTGTTCCATGGAGAAGGCCCACCTGGAAAAGTTAGAGGCGTGATAATATGTTCCTGCTATACATTATACATGCACATATACAGTTATTTTTGCCTAACATAAATATTTTACTTCACCCTATCTTGACTAAATGTTTTGTGGTAAAGACAACTTCACAGTTGTCCTGTGGTGAAATTAAGGGTGAATATTCCATAAATTAATATTGCTTGGCTGTTGACCTTACATATTGTTGGATGGAATGGTCCTACTTGGACAAACCTAGAGTTTTAATAATGTTCCTGCGATGCAGTAAAATGCAT
Source organism: Taudactylus pleione (assembly GCA_031769625.1). Classification (NCBI taxonomy): domain Eukaryota; kingdom Metazoa; phylum Chordata; class Amphibia; order Anura; family Myobatrachidae; genus Taudactylus; species Taudactylus pleione. Next base: position 1,324,862 of record JAUIMM010000031.1, read on the forward strand.
ATATATCACATTATACCTCTCTGTTTGCAGGTTGATTTAACACTGATACTGGAATTAGGCAAAATAGATTTTGTACCATAAGATTGGGGACAAACCGCCAAATCACAAATAGCCACATTAACCACCTCAATCCACAAGTGCCTTTAAACACCCACAGGTCTCATGGTTGGGAAATGTGAGTGCAATGCTGTTCAGGACTTTGACACCCAAGCCCAATATCTACATAAAAACAAGGACAGGGAACCCATTAAATATCCTGCACAGAAAAAAGAGACAGAAAGGACCCAATGGCAATAAAAAATAAAGGCAAATCACTGCTGCCAACTACAAAAAAACATGTTTTTAAAAAAAGAAAGTTACACAAACATATGTAATTATGGAGACATATACACAGACACAAATATACAGTTACAGAAACCTATATACACATTTACACAAAAACATATATAGGTACACAGACATACAGTATATACAGTTATATAAAAACATGTACAAACACATATACAGTATAGTTACACAAAAACATATACAGATAGATATTTACAGGTAAACAGAAACATTTATCCTGTGACCCAGGCACATACAGATTTATGTATATATATATATATATATATATATATATATACTGTATTTATATATATATATATATATACATAAATATATATATATATATATATATATATATTCCTTAGACTAAAAACCTTACGGTTTCACATGTCCCATTAAGGCTTCTTAGACATGATCTGGAATTTCACAAAACCTACTGAATTTGTGCCACTCAAACTAAAAATTCCAATCACTAAGGCTGACAGTTTAATGGAAGTGTTCCTTGTGCAAAATAAATATGGTATGCCATCACACCATGTGGTTAACTAAAGAGTCAGCACTCTCACAGAGTGAAATTGCAGTCACTCACAAAATTGTGTGCTCATTGGGATATACACATGCAGTCTATGCTGTGAATTTAGACTTGGGGTTTGTTTTATTAGGTAGCTATTGTTCAGGGTACTCACCCCCCCAAAAAAAAACACAATCAACTAGCAACGGGCTTTGGAGACGCAGTACAGGTTGTGTTAAATACAGGGAACAAATGACATAGGGGTACCCCATATTAAGCACAACCAGCACCAGGCTTTTCAGAACCAGTACTGGTTGCCAAAATACGAGGGACAAATGATGTAGGGGTCCCCCAAATTCAGCATAACCAGCACTGGGCTTTGAGCCGGTCCTTGAAATACAGGGAAAAAACATGCGTAGGGTCCCCATGTATTTCCCAGAACCAGCATTGTACTTTTTCTAGCGTGGGCTAATGCCACAGCCAGGAAAGCCCTTTCACTGGGCTCCCCGGCTGAAGCATCAACCCTGACTGGTAGTCAGCCCAGGTTGTGATCCATGGGGACTCCCCCCAATAAAAGTGTCCTCCTCTCCAGGGCACCCCAAGCCCTAGCTGGTGGGTGCCGAGTTGATCATGTAATGTTTAGTGCATAATGAAGATGTAATTTAATGTCTTTTGCAGAAGCACTACAGTCCCCAGCAAGCCTACACCACATGCTGCTACTTGGAGAACCACAAGTAAAAACAAGCAGGGCATAAAGATCTCTGCTGATACCTATAGTACCCTGTAAAAGAAATTTATAGAAAAAACACAGACATCAATTGCTTTAAAATTTTATTTTTCTGTACCATCACCTGGGGGACAGCAGCCTTTAAGCTCTTTTTCATGGCTGCTGCATCCTATAGGACTTCTCCAGCATCTTCACCTGGAGGGTGGTGGCCTTTAAGCTCTTTGACATGGTAGCCGCCCATCCAGGACTTCCCCGGCAACTTCTTTCTTTGGCAGGTCTTCTCTGTTGCCAAAGGGCTCCCCTGGCTGTAGTATTAGCCCCCTCTAGAAAGGGTCCAGTGCTGGTTTGGGTAAATACAGTGGGACCCTACGCATTTTTCACCCCAGTATTTATAGAAACAGAGCCGACTCAGAGCCCAGTGCTGGTTGCGCTAAATACGAGGGACCCATTTGTCATTTGTCCCCCATATTTTGGCAACGAGGACTGGTTTTGAAAAGCCTGGTGCTGATTATGCTTAAAATAAGGGACCCCTGCATCGTTTGTCCCCTGTATTTATTAGCACAACCAGTACTGGTATTCCAAAGCCCAGTGCTGGTTGTTGTCTATTTTTTTGGGGAGGTGCCACAACATATTTTTTTTACACAGGTTTTAATTTTATTTTTTTAAACAAAGAAGCACATAGATCCTGTCTGTGCTTCTGTGTTTTTTTTATTTATCCACAGATGCAGGTATCACAAATCTTTCAGTTCCGAGCCTGCATCTGTCTGCTGCTACCTCCCCCATGTCCTGCCGCATGCACAACAGCAGCCCGCACTGCTGCTGCACTTCCACCACTAATACACGCTACCGTCCTGGGTCCCAACCGCAGCTAACAACTGCTACCCCGCCACCCCTAGGTCCAAGCTGCAGCTAGCAGCCACTTTCTTTCCCTGAGCCCACCGCCACTACAGCCCACACTGGCCAGCCATCTTGGTGCACCCAAGTGAAGCCACAGTGAGTACACCTGCTGGAGGCTCCTACTGAGGCTGCGCAACAAGTTGAAACTCACTATCTCTACAATGACGGATGCATGAAGTAATACTGTAACTTTCTCAATTACCTAAAACCCAAAAGCACCTTCCCTGGAACAAGAGCTACCTAATGAAACAAACCCAAGTTTAAATTCACCCCCTACCCTGAGTTATGCCTTCCCAAAACTTTCCCATAGAGAACAGCAGAAAAGTGGTCCTAATTTAGAGTGTCACAAAACACTGACATTTGGAGATTTATATAACTTCCAAATCCAAATTTTTTATGTTTTTGCCCCGAAATTTGGAATGCAGCACCAAGCAACAGTTCTACCCAAAAGTACCAAATTTCAGCACAGTACTTTCAATAGCTTTTGAGGTGTAGCCCCTTAAACACCATGCCCCCTCTCGGGAATATCTATGGGAGAATTAATTTTTTTAAATTTAGCCTTAAAATAAGGGCACAACTGTGCCCTTATAATATACATAGTGACACGGAGACATATACAGGTACATAGAACATATATAGTTACACAGACACATGTATACAGTTACATACACATATAGTTATAGTGATACAATAAAACACATATACACATATATGTATATATATACAGTAATATTGTTATAGACACATAACTACAGTTACACAGACACATATAAAGTTATACAGACACATATATACAGTTACACAGATACACCAGTTGGTGGAGGGTAGCCTCCTCTCTTCTGATTCTGCTGCCAACACCCGGACTGCTGCTGCATAATCACACTCAGGTGAATGTTTAGCATGTGTTCCTGGCATACCTTTACTCAGTCTGTCTCAGTCTCTGGTCTATGACTTCTGTACCTGTACAATTACCTGCCTCAGGTTACTTTACTGCCCGTTGCTACTCCAGCTTAACTCTCTGCAGCCACCTCATTTCTTACTTAAGCTCCTACTATCTTGAGTTTAAGTCATGGGGGCATCTAAGTACTTGTGAGAATATAAATCTCTATGGGAATGGCAGCTGCTATAGAAGAAGACCTCTCTAGTTTAATTCTAGGAGTTCATGTGGTTTCCTAGGTGAGCTCTAACAGTATAAATGTATAGCAGGAACATATTATCATGCCTCTGCAGGTCTAGAACAAGGGTCCAGCCTGGGAGTTACCAGTAATTAATTATATAATTAATTACCTGTCCTGTGTCTTCTACTCTTGTACTTCTCCTCCAGGTCCAAGCTTTGCTCCTGTAGTATATGTTTTGTGGTAAAGATGACCTCATAGTTGTCCCAAGTAGATGTTTGGACTGAAGGTGACCTTCTAATAGTTCAGCAATGTAGTATGCTTGGCTGTTGACCTCACATTTTGTTCCATGGAGAAGGCCCACCTGGAAAAAGTTAGAGGCGTGATAATATGTTCCTGCTATACATTATACATGTACATATACAGGTAGTTTTGCCTAAGTAAAAATGTCCATACCTAACATAAATATTTTACTTCACCTTATCTTGAGTAAATGTTTTGTGGTAAAGACAACTTCACAATTCTCCTGAGGTGAAATTAATGGTGAATAATCCATAAATAAATATTGCTTGGCTATTGACCTTACATATTGTTGGATAGAATGGTCCTACTTTGACAAACCTAGAGTTTTAATAATGTTCCTGCGATGCAGTAAAATGCATATATATCACATTAAACCTCTCTCTGTTTGCAAGTTGATTTAACACCGATACTGGAATTAGGCAAAATAGATTTTGTACTATAAGATTGGGGACAAACTGCCAAATCACAAATAGCCACATTAACCACCTCAATCCACAAGTGCCTTTAAACACCCACAGGTCTCATGGTTGGGAATTGTGAGTGCAATGCTGTTTAGGACTTTGACATCCAAGCCCAATATCTACATAAAAACAAGGACAGGGAACCCATTAAATATCCTGCACAGAAAAAAGAGACAGAAAGGACCCAATGGCAATAAAAAATAAAGGCAAATCACTGCTGCCAACTATAAAAAATCAAGTTTTTAAAAAAATAAAGTTACACAAACATATGTAATTATGGAGATATATACACAGACACAAATATACAGTTACAGAAACCTATATACATACACATTTACACAAAAACATATATAGGTACACAGACATACAGTATATACAGTTATATAAAAACATGTACAAACACATATACAGTATAGTTACACAAAAACATATACAGATAGATATTTACAATTACACAGACACATATATACTGTAGGTACACAGAAACATTTATCCAGTGACAGAGGCACATACAGATATATATATATATATATATATATATAATAGTCTAGCCTCTTCAAGAAAGAAGAAAAAACACTCTCCAGATTTTCAGCAAGATTATTCAGTATTTAATGATTAAACCAACATCATTTGCCAACGTTTCGGTCCAATATGGACCTTTGACAAGGCACAATAGCTTCTAAACATCAATGGTTCACTAAAAGGGAGTACATATAAACAACGTAAGCATTCATAGTCTGACAGGTCCTTTAAAACACATAAGTTCAAAAATGTTATAATCCATGATCAATATATATGTGATATAGGGAGGGGTGTGCCTCATCTAACAGTAACATGATATCCAATAGAAGCCCACACTGCAAGAGACTATTCACAGCGGTAGAAATAAAAAAAAAAAAAAATCTTTATGCAGCAACTAGTATTGAGAATACAGGGGTCGAATGTGCGCCCCAATGTAGATTATAATAATAGCAACCAGGTGGAGGGACAATTACAGAAAGATAGTCATGTATCACACAGCATATACATAAAGGCCAAGTACATGAGGGTATGTGCAGTACAATCCCCAGGTGTATATATTACACAAGTATGCATAAGGAGGCTGTGGGAGCCTGGAAGATGAAAAAAAAGGATGTCTTACCTCAGTGTTGGTCTGTCAGAGAATGTCCTGGTGCTGGAGCATAGTCTGAGCTAAGGGTTTAAAAACCCAGTGCTTAGGGGAAAGTCTCAGAGTCCTGATTGCCACAGCCACAGGTGAGTCCTGTTATAATCAGGAAGTGGGGCAGTATGGCAGTAGCCGGCGGCCATCTTGTGTGTGGCTCAAGATATATATAATAATAGCTGTCAGTGAGCCTTGGCAGGACTTGAAGTGATGGGCAATTATTGGTGCTACTGAAACTCATAAAAAAGGCAAAACTGGTGTTATTAGGGATCTAATGCCATAAATGCATATTATACATATCCAACCATTAAAAATGTGATACAGGCATACCCACATGTACATATATAAACGCATATGTACACACACATACCCGCACATACATGTGCATATATATATACAAGGTAAATTTGCAAACATTAGAGTAAAGGGTTATTTAGTGTGTAGTAGGACCTGGGACTAGAGGACCTGGGAGTACAATGCAAGTATATAGATCAACATCACAAAAAACAATTAACATTAGGTGAACAGTACAGACAAATGCAATGTTAAATATAATATTTGATACCATGTTATATAGATAAAGTCATTTTTCAAAGAAAGATACCCAATGGGCAATTCTCATTAAGTCCCCGTGGTGCCACAGTATCAAGTCTGTAGATCCACCGACTTTAACATTTTTTAAGTAAAGCCAGTCTATCACCTCCTCGTTCTGGAGGTGGTATCCAGTCGATAAGTTTGCATTTGAGGGTTGCTACCTGATGTCCCATCTGTAAAAAGTGTCGGGCAACAGGTTTATCTGACTGACCACTATTGTAGGCTGCTCTGATGGACGCCCTATGGTTAGCCATACGTTCCCTGAAGATCCTGGAGGTGAGCCCGACATAGTAAAGACCGCATGGGCATATGAGTATGTAAATGATATGGTCCATTTTACAATGGAGCTTCCATCTAATCTTTATGGGTACACCCGTGTGGGGGTGAGCAAGAGTGGTGCCTGGAACCATAGAACTGCTGGTCACGCAGCCTCCACATCGATAGCTACCGGGTCGGTTCTGCATGACTTTGATGATAGAGTTAGTCATTTCCGGGTTCATTGATGGCCTAAGTAGCAGTTGTTTCAGGTTAGGCCCTCTTTTACATGCTTTTAGGTCCTTTGGTGTTGGTAAATGGTAGAATGGGTTCAGATTGGATAATCGGCCAATGTTGTTGGATTGATCTTTCTGTTAGTCTGGATCTGTTGCTGTATTGGCTGACATAAATGACACGGTCACCTTCAGTAGATTTAGGTCGAGGGTTCGCATATTTATTTCTGGCCTTATTTAAACAGCTCTAAAGTAGAGAATGTGAGTATCCTCTTTCTTTCAGTCGAGCTGTCATTTCTAGGAGTTGGGTGTCCAGCCGTATTGTATCTTTGTTATTGCGTAGGACCCTAAGGTATTGCGAAATCGGGAGACTATCTTTCAGTGCAGGAGGATAATGGCTTGTGGCCTCTAGAAACATATTCCGGTCAGTATCCTTCCTATAGAGGGTTGTACCCAACTTGTTCCCATCCCTGTATACGGTGATATCAAGGAAGTTAATAGACTCCTTATCAATATGGTGAGTAAACCTTACTGCATGCTTCAATGTATTTAGTTGTTCCACCATTAGGTTAAATGAGCTGTCGGTACCTCTCCATAGTAAGAAGATATCGTCGATAAATCTGAGAAAGAGGACTACCTGGGTGCCGTAATGTGGTATTATGTAAGTTTCCTCATATTTGGCCATATAGAGATTGGCGTAGGCTGGTGCCAGATTCGACCCCATGGCAGTTCCTGAGCATTGCATGTAATATGTTTCTTTGTATTTAAAGTAATTGTTGCGTAGGACCAATCCAGCTAGATCCATGAGGAATCTCGTTTGTTGTGGTTCTGTTTCTGCTCTCGTAAGAGCATCCTCCATCGCTAGTAATCCATCTTCATGTGGAATGATGGTATATAAAGAGCAGACATCCATAGTTGCCATCCAGGTGTCTCCTTCAATAGTGATTGCTTCCAATCTATTAATGAAATCTCCAGTGTCCTTGATGTAACTTGGTATTTTGGTGACTATATCACATACATATTGATCATGGATTATAACATTTTTGAACTTATGTGTTTTAAAGGACCTGTCAGACTATGAATGCTTACGTTGTTTATATGTACTCCCTTTTAGTGAACCATTGATGTTTAGAAGCTATTGTGCCTTGACAAAGGTCCATATTGAACCGAAACGTTGGCAAATGATGTTGGTTTAATCATTAAATACTGAATAATCTTGCTGAAAATCTGGAGAGTGTTTTTTCTTCTTTCTTGAAGAGGCTAGACTATTATCTATGGGAACCTCTATATGAATTTCCCTAAAAAAAACCCAGTATTTTGAACATTACAAATTGAGAGTGCAGGGCTACCTATATGTAGATATATATATATATATATATATATACATATATATATATTCCTTAGAATAAAAACCTTCCGGTTTCACATTTCCCATTAAGCCTTCTTAGACATGATCTGAAATTTCACAAAACCTACTGAATTTGTGCCACTCAAACTAAAAATTCCAATCACTAAGGCTGACAGTTTAATGGAAGTGTTCCTTGTGCAAAAGAAATATGGTATGCCTTCACACCCTGTGGTTAACTAAAGAGTCAGCACTCTCACAGAGTGAAATTGCTGTCACTCACAAAATTGTGTGCTCTTTGGAATATACACATGCAGTCTATGCTGTGAATTTAGACTTGGGGTTTGTTTTATTAGGTAGCTATTGTTCAGGGTATTCACCCCCCCAAAAAAACACAATCAACTAGCAACGGGCATTGGAGACCCAGTACTGGTTGTGTTAAATACAGGGAACAAATGACATAGGGGTCCCCCATATTAAGCACAACCAGCACCAGGCTTTTCAGAACCAGTACTGGTTGCCAAAATATGAGGGACAAATGATGTAGGGGTCTCCCAAATTCAGCATAACCAGCACTGGGCTTTGAGCCGGTCCTTGAAATACAGGGAAAAAACATGCGTAGGGTCCCCATGTATTTACCAGAACCAGCACTGGACTTTTTCTAGCGTGGGCTAATGCCACAGCCAGGAAAGCCCTTTCACTGGGCACCTGGCTGAAGCATCAACCCTGACTGGTAGTCAGCCCAGGTTGGGATCCCTGGGGACTCCCCCCAATAAAAGTGTCCTCCTCTCCAGGGCACCCCAAGCCCTGGCTGGTGGGTGCCGAGTTGATTATATAATGTTTAGTGCATAATGAAGATGTAATTTATTTTCTTTTGCAGAAGCACTACAGTCCCCAGCAAGCCTTCCCCACATGCTGTTAATTGGAGAACCACAAGTACCAACAAGCAGGGCAGAAAAATCTCTGCTGATACCTATAGTACCCTGTAAAAGAAATTTAGAGAAAAAACACAGACATCAATTGCTTTAAAATTTTATTTTTCTGTACCATCACCTGGGGGATGGCAGCCTTTAAGTTCTTTTTCATAGCTGCTGCTTCCCCCAGGACTTCTCCGGCGTCTTCACCTGGAGGGTGGTGGCCTTTAAGCTCTTTTACATGGTTGCCGCCCATCCAGGACTTTCCCGGCAACTTCTTTCTTTGGCAGGTTTTCTATGCTACCAAAGGGCTCCCCTGGCTGTAGTATTAGCCCCCTCTGGAAAGGGTCCAGTGCTGGTTTGGGTAAATACAGCAGGACCCTACGCACTTTTCCCCCCAGTATTTACAGAAACAGAGCTGACTCAGAGCCCAGTTCTGGTTGTGCTAAATACGAGGGACCCATTTGTCATTTGTCCCCCGTATTTTGGCAACCAGGACTGGTTTTGAAAAGCCTGGTGCTGGTTGTGCTTAATATGAGGGATCCTTACATTGTTTGTCCCCTGTATTTATTAGCACAACCAGTCCTGGAATTCCAAAGCCGGTGCTGGTTGTTGTTTATTTTTAGGCGGGAGGGGCCACGACATATTTTTTTTTTACACAGGTTTTAATTTTATTTTTTTAAACAAAGAAGCACACAGATCCCGTCTGTGCTTCTGTGTTTATTTATCCACGGATGCAGGTATCACAAATCTTTCAGATCCGAGCCTGCATCTGTCTGCTGCTACCTTCCCCGTGTCCTTCTGCATGCACCACCGCAGCCCGCACTGCTGCTGCGCTTCCACCACTAATACAGTCTACCATCCCTGGGTCCAAACCGCAGCTAACAACTGCTACCCCGCCACCCCTGGGTCCAAGCTGCAGCTAGCAGCCACTTTCTTTCCCCGAGCCCACAGCCGCTACCGCCCACACTGGCCAGCCATCTTGGTCCACCCAAGTGAAGCCACAGTGAGTACACCTGCTGGAGGCTCCTACTGAGACTGCGACAAAAGTTGAAACTCCCTATCTCTACAATGGTGGATTCATGAGGTAATACTGTAACTTTCTCAATTACCTAAAAACCCAAAAGCACCTACCCTGGAATTAAAGCTACCTAATAAAACAAACCCAAGTCTAAATTTACCCCCTACCCTGAGTTATGCCTTCCCAAAAATTTCCCATAGAGAACAGCAGAAAAGTGGTCCTAATATAGAGTGTCACAAAACACTGACATTTGGAGATTTACATTACTTCCAAATCCTAATTTTTTATGTTTTTGCCACGAAATTTGGAATGCAGCACCAAGCAAAAATTCTACCCGAAAGTGCCAAATTTCAGCACAGTACTTTCAATAGCTTTTGAGGTGTAGCCCCTTAAACACCATGCCCCCTCTCGGGAGTTCTCTATGGGATAATTAATTTTTTTTAATTCAGCCTTAAAATAAGGGCACGACTGTGCCCTTATAATATACATAGTGACACAGAGACATATACAGGTACATAGAACATATATAGTTACATAGACACATGTATACAGTTACATACACATATAGTTACATTGATACAATAAAACACATATACACATATATATATATATATATATATACAGTAATATTGTTATAGACACATAACTACAGTTACACAGACACATATAAAGTTATACAGACACATATATACAGTTACACAGATACACCAGTTGGTGGAGGGTAGCCTCCTCTCTTCTGATTCTGCTGCCCTCAGCTGGACTGCGGCTGCATAATCACACTCAGGTGAATGTTTAGCATGTGTTCCTGGCATACCTTTACTCAGTCTGTCTCAGTCTCTGGTCTATGACTACTGTACCTGTACAATTACCTGCCTCAGGTTACTTTACTGCCTGTTGCTACTCCAGCTTAACTCTCTGCGGCCACCTCATTTCTTACTTAAGCTCCTACTATCTTGAGTTTAAGTCTTCGGGGCATCTAAGTACTTGTGAGAATATAAATCTCTATGAGAATGGCATCTGCTATAGTTGAAGACCTCTCCAGCTTAATTCTAGGAGTTCATGTGGTTTCCTAGGTGAGCCCTAACAGTATAAATGTATAGCAGGAACATATTATCACGCCTCTGCAGGTCTAGAACAAGGGTCCAGCCTGGGAGTTACCAGTAATTAATTATATAATTAATTACCTGTCCTGTGTCTTCTACTCTTGTGCTTCTCCTCCTGGTCCAAACTTTGTTCCTGTAGTATATGTTTTGTGGTAAAGATGACCTCATAGTTGTCCCAAGTAGATGTTTGGACTGAAGGTGACCTTCTAATAGTTCAGCAATGTAGTATGCTTGGCTGTTGACCTCACATTTTGTTCCATGGAGAAGGCCCACCTGGAAAAAGTTAGAGGCGTGATAATATGTTCCTGCTATACATTATACATGCACATATACAGGAAGTTTTGCCTAAGTAAAAATGTCCATACCTAACATAAATATTTTACTTCACCCTATCTTGAGTAAATGTTTTATGGTAAAGACAACTTCACAGTTGTCCTGAGGTGAAATTAAGGGTGAATAATCCATAAATGAATATTGCTTGGCTGTTGACCTCACATATTGTTGGATGGAATGGTCCTACTTGGACAAACCTAGAGTTTTAATAATGTTCCTGCGATGCAGTAAAATACATATATATCACATTATACCTCTCTCTGTTTGCAAGTTGATTTAACACCGATACTGGAATTAGGCAAAATAGATTTTGTACTATAAGATTGGGGACAAACCGCCAAATCACAAATAGCCACATTAACCACCTCAATTCACAAGTGCCTTTAAACACCCACAGGTCTCATGGTTGGGAATTGTGAGTGCAATGCTGTTTAGGACTTTGACACCCAAGCCCAATATCTACATAAAAACAAGGACAGGGAACCCATTAAATATCCTGCACAGAAAAAAAAGAGACAGAAAGGACCCAATGGCAATAAAAAATAAAGGCAAATCACTGCTGCCAACTATAAAAAAACATGTTTTTAAAAAAAGAAAGTTACACAAACATATGTAATTATGGAGACATATACACAGACACAAATATACAGTTACAGAAAACTATATACATACACATTTACACAAAAACATATAAAGGTACACAGACATACAGTATTTACAGTTATATAAAAACATGTACAAACACACATACAGTATAGTTACACAAAACATATACAGATATATATTTACAGTTACACAGACACATATATACTGTAGGTACACAGACACATTTATCCAGAGACACAGGCACATACAGATTTATATATATATATATATATATAGATATATATACTGTATATATAAATATACTGTATATATATATATATATATATTCCTTAGACTAAAAACCTTACGGTTTCACATGTCCCATTAAGGCTTCTTAGACATGATCTGAAATTTCACAAAACCTACTGAATTTGTGCCACTCAAACTAAAAATTCCGATCACTAAGGCTGACAGTTTAATGGAAGTGTTCCTTTTGCAAAAGAAATATGGTACGCCATCACACCCTGTGGTTAACTAAAGAGTCAGCACTCTCACAGAGTGAAATTGCTGTCACTCACAAAATTGTGTGCTCATTGGAATATACACATGCAGTCAATGCAGTCTATGCAGTGAATTTAGACTTGGGGTTTGTTTTATTAGGTAACTATTGTTCAGGGTAATCACCCCCCCAAAAAAACACAATGAACTAGCAACGGGCTTTGGAGACCCAGTACTGGTTGTGTTAAATACAGGGAACAAATGACATAGGGGTCCCCCATATTAAGCACAACCAGCACCAGGCTTTTCAGAACCAGTACTGGTTGCCAAAATACGAGGGACAAATGATGTAGGGGTCCCCCAAATTCAGCATAACCAGCACTGGGCTTTGAGCCGGTCCTTGAAATACAGGGAAAAACATGCGTAGGGTCCCCATGTATTTACCAGAACCAGCACTGGACTTTTTCTAGCGTGGGCTAATGCCACAGCCAGGAAAGCCCTTTCACTGGGCACCCGGCTGAAGCATCAACCCTGACTGGTAGTAAGCCCAGGTTGGGATCCCTGGGGATTCCCCCCAATAAAAGTGTCCTCCTCTCCAGGGCACCCCAAGCCCTGGCTGGTGGGTGCCGAGTTGATTATGTAATGTTTTAGTGCATAATGAAGATGTAATTTATTGTCTTTTGCAGAAGCACTACAGTCCCCAGCAAGCCTTCCCCACATGCTGGTACTTGGAGAACCACAAGTACCAACAAGCAGGCATAAAAATCTCCGCTGATACCTAAAGTACCCTGTAAAAGAAATTTATAGAAAATACACAGACATCAATTGTTTTAAAATTTTATTTTTCTGTACCATCACCTGGGGGATGGCAGCCTTTAAGTTCTTTTTCATAGCTGCTGCTTCCCCCAGGACTTCTCCGGCGTCTTCACCTGGAGGGTGGTGGCCTTTAAGCTCTTTTACATGGTTGCCGCCCATCCAGGACTTCCCCGGCAACTTCTTTCTTTGGCAGGTCTTCTCTGCTGCCAAAGGGCTCCCCTGGCTGTAGTATTAGCCCCCTCTAGAAAGGGTCCAGTGCTGGTTTGGGTAAATACAGCAGGACCCTACGCACTTTTCCCCCCAGTAGTTACAGAAACAGAGCCGACTCAGAGCCCAGTGCTGGTTGTGCTAAATACGAGGGACCCATTTGTCATTTGTCCCCCGTATTTTGGCAACCAGGACTGGTTTTGAAAAGCCTGGTGCTGCTTGTGCTTAATATGAGGGACCCCTACATCATTTGTCCCCTGTATTTATTAGCACAACCAGTACTGGATTTCCAAAGCCCGGTGCTGGTTGTTGTTTATTTTTTGGCGGGAGGGGCAACGACATATTTTTTTTTTACACAGGTTTTAATTTTATTTTTTTAAACAAAGAAGCACACAGATCCCGTCTGTGCTTCTGTGTTTGTTTATTTATCCACAGATGCAGGTATCACGAATCTTTCAGATCCGAGCCTGCATCTGTCTGCTGCTACCTACCCCGTGTCCTGCCGCATGCACAACCGCAGCCCGCACTGCTGCTGCACTTCCACCACTAATACATGCTACCGTCCCTGGGTCCCAACCGCAGCTAACAACTGCTACCCCGCCACCCCTGGGTCCAAGCTGCAGCTAGCAGCCACTTTCTTTCCCCGAGCCCACCGCCGCTACCGCCCACACTGGCCAGCCATCTTGGTCCACCCAAGTGAAGCCACAGTGAGTACACCTGCTGGAGGCTCCTACTGAGACTGCGACAAAAGTTGAAACTCCCTATCTCTTACAATGGCGGATTTATGGGGTAATACTGTAACTTTCTCAATTACCTAAAACCCAAAAGCACCTACGCTTGAACAAAAGCTACCTAATAAAACAAACCCAAGTCTAAATTTACCCCCTACCCTGAGTTATGCCTTCCCAAAAATTTCCCATAGAGAACAGCAGAAAAGTGGTCCTAATTTAGAGTGTCACAAAACACTGACATTTGGAGATTTACTTTACTTCCAAATAATAATTTTTTATGTTTTTGCCACGAAATTTGGAATGCAGCACCAAACAACAGTTCTACCCGAAAGTGCCAAATTTCAGCACAGTACTTTCAATAGCTTTTGAGGTGTAGCCCCTTAAACACCATGCCCCCTCTCGGGAGTTCTCTATGGGATAATTAAGTTTTAAAAATTCAGCCTTAAAATAAGGGCACGACTGTGCCCTTATAATATACATAGTGACACGGAGACATATACAGATACAGAGAACATATATAGTTACATAGACACATGTATACAGTTACATACACATATAGTTACAGTGAACATATATACAAACACATATATATATATATATATATTTATTCAGTAACTCAGACATCTATATTGTTACAGACACATAACTGCAGTTACACAGACACATATAAACAGTTATACAGACACATATATACAGTTACACAGATACAACCAGCCTCCTCTCTTCTGATTCTGCTGCCCTCAGCCGGACTGCTGCTGCATAATCACACTCAGGTGAATGTTTAGCATGTGTTACTGGCATACCTTTACTCAGTCTGTCTCAGTCTCTGGTCTATGACTACTGTACCTGTACAATTACCTGCCTCAGGTTACTTTACTGCCCGTTGCTACTCCAGCTTAACTCTCTGTGGCCACCTCATTTCTTACTTAAGCTCCTACTATCTTGAGTTTAAGTCTTGGGGGCATCTAAGTACTTGTGAGAATATAAATCTCTATGAGAATGGCATCTGCTATAGTTGAAGACCTCTCTAGCTTAATTCTAGGAGTTCATGTGGTTTCCTAGGTGAGCCCTAACAGTATAAATGTATAGCAGGAACATATTATCACGCCTTTGCAGGTCTAGAACAAGGGTCCAGCCTGGGAGTTACCAGTAATTAATTATATAATTAATTACCTGTCCTGTGTCTTCTACTCTTGTGCTTCTCCTCCTGGTCCAAACTTTGTTCCTGTAGTATATGTTTTGTGGTAAAGATGACCTCATAGTTGTCCCAAGTAGATGTTTGGACTGAAGGTGACCATCTAATAGTTCAGCAATGTAGTATGCTTGGCTGTTGACCTCACATTTTGTTCCATGGAGAAGGCCCACCTGGAAAAAGTTAGAGGCGTGATAATATGTTCCTGCTATACATTATACATGCACATATACAGGAAGTTTTGCCTAAGTAAAAATGTCCATACCCAACATAAATATTTTACTTCACCCTATCTTGAGTAAATGTTTTATGGTAAAGACAACTTCACAGTTGTCCTGAGGTGAAATTAAGGGTGAATAATCCAGAAATGAATATTGCTTGGCTGTTGACCTCACATATTGTTGGATGGAATGGTCCTACTTGGACAAACCTAGAGTTTTAATAATGTTCCTGCGATGCAGTAAAATACATATATATCACATTATACCTCTCTCTGTTTGCAGGTTGATTTAACACCGATACTGGAATTAGGCAAAATAGATTTTGTACTATAAGATTGGGGACAAACCGCCAAATCACAAATAGCCACATTAACCACCTCAATCCACAAGTGCCTTTAAACACCCACAGGTCTCATGGTTGGGAATTGTGAGTGCAATGCTGTTTAGGACTTTGACACCCAAGCCCAATATCTACATAAAAACAAGGACAGGGAACCCATTAAATATCCTGCACAGAAAAAAGAGACAGAAAGGACCCAATGGCAATAAAAAATAAAGGCAAATAACTGCTGCCAACTATAAAAAAAACATGTTTTTAAAAAAAGAAAGTTACACAAACATAGGTAATTATGGAGACATATTCACAGACACAAATATACAGTTACAGAAACCTATATACATACACATTTACACAAAAACATATAAAGGTACACAGACATACAGTATATACAGTTATATAAAAACATGTACAAACACATATACAGTATAGTTACACAAAAACATATACAGATAGATATTTACAATTACACAGACACATATATACTGTAGGTACACAGAAACATTTATCCAGTGACACAGGCACATACAGATATATATATATAGATATATATATATATATATATTCCTTAGACTAAAAACCTTCCGGTTTCACATTTCCCATTAAGGCTTCTTAGACATGATCTGAAATTTCACAAAACCTACTGAATTTGTGCCACTCAAACTAAAAATTCCGATCACTAAGGCTGACAGTTTAATGGAAGTGTTCCTTGTGCAAAAGAAATATGGTATGCCATCACACCGTGTGGTTAACAAAAGAGTCAGCACTCTCACAGAGTGAAATTGCTGTCACTCACAAAATTGTGTGCTCATTGGAATATACACATGCTGTCTATGCAGTGAATTTAGACTTGGGGTTTGTTTTATTAGGTAGCTATTGTTCAGGGTACTCACCCCCCCCAAAAAACACAATTAACTAGCAACGGGCTTTGGAGACCCAGTACTGGTTGTGTTAAATACAGGGAACAAATGACATAGGGGTCCCCCATATTAAGCACAACCAGCACCAGGCTTTTCAGAACCAGTACTGGTTGCCAAAATACGAGGGAAAAATGATGTAGGTGTTTCCCAAATTCACCATAACCAGCACTGGGCTTTGAGCCGGTCCTTGAAATACAGGGAAAAAACATGCGTAGGGTCCCCATGTATTTACCAGAACCACACTGGACTTTTTCTAGCGTGGGCTAATGCCACAGCCAGGAAAGCCCTTTCACTGGGCACCTGGCTGAAGCATCAACCCTGACTGGAAGTCAGCCCAGGTTGAGATCCCTGGGGACTCCCCCCAATAAAAGTGTCCTCCTCTCCAGGGCACCCCAAGCCCTGGCTGGTGGGTGCCAATTTGATTATATAATGTTTAGTGCATAATGAAGATGTAATTTATTGTCTTTTGCAGAAGCACTACAGTCCCCAGCAAGCCTTCCCCACATACTGGTACTTGGAGAACCACAAGTACCAACAAGCAGGGCATAAAAATCTCCGCTGATACCTATAGTACCCTGTTAAAGAAATTTATAGAAAAAACACAGACATCAATTGCTTTAAAATTTTATTTTTCTGTACCATCACCTGGGGGATGGCAGCCTTTAACTTCTTTTTCATAGCTGCTGCTTCCCCCAGGACTTCTCTGGCGTCTACACCTGGAGGGTGGTGGCCTTTAAGCTCTTTTACATGATTGCCGCCCATCCAGGACTTCCCCGGCAACTTCCTTCTTTGGCAGGTCTTCTCTGCTGCCAAAGGGCTCCCCTGGCTGTAGTATTAACCCCCTCTAGAAAGAGTCCAGTGCTGGTTTGGGTAAATACAGCAGGACCCTATGCACTTTTCCCCCCAGTATTTACAGAAACAGAGCCGACTCAGAGCCCAGTGCTGGTTGTGCTAAATACGAGGGACCCATTTGTTATTTGTCCCCCGTATTTTGGCAACGAGGACTGGTTTTGAAAAGCCTGGTGCTGGTTGTGCTTAAAATGAGGGACCTCTACATCGTTTGTCCCCTGTATTTATTAGCACAACCAGTACTGGATTTCCAAAGCCTGGTGCTGGTTGTTGTTTATTTTTTGGCGGGAGGGGCCACGACATATTTTTTTTTACACAGGTTTTAATTTTATTTTTTTAAACAAAGAAGCACACAGATCCCGTCTGTGCTTCTGTGTTTATTTATCCACAGATGCAGGTATCACAAATCTTTCAGATCCGAGCCTGCATCTGTCTGCTGCTACCTTCCCCGTGTCCTTCTGCATGCACCACCGCAGCCCGCACTGCTGCTGCACTTCCACCACTAATACACGCTACCATCCCTTGGTCCAAACAGCAGCTAACAACTGCTACCCCGCCACCCCTGGGTCCAAGCTGCAGCTAGCAGCCACTTTCTTTCCCCAAGCCCACCGCCGCTACCGCCCACACTGGCCAGCCATCTTGGTGCACCCAAGTGAAGCCACAGTGAGTACACCTGCTGGAGGCTCCTACTGAGGCTGCGCAACAAGTTGAAACTCCCTATCTCTACAATGGCGGATTCATGAGGTAATACTGTAACTTTCTCAATTACCTAAAACCCAAAAGCACCTACCCTGGTACAAAAGCTACCTAATGAAACAAACCCAAGTCTAAATTCAGCCCCTACCCTGAGTTATGCCTTCCCAAAAATTTCCCATAGAGAACAGCAGAAAAGTGGTCCTAATTTAGAGTGGCACAAAACACTGACATTTGGAGATTTACATTACTTCCAAATCCAAATTTTTTATGTTTTTGCCCCGAAATTTGGAATGCAGCACCAAGCAACAGTTCTACCCGAAAGTGCCAAATTTCAGCACAGTACTTTCAATAGCTTTTGAGGTGTAGCCCCTTAAACACCATGCCCCCTCTCGGGAGTTCTCTATGGGAGAATTAATTTTTTTTAATTAAGCCTTAAAATAAGGGCACGACTGTGCCCTTATAATATACATAGTGACACAGAGACATATACAGGTACATACAACATATATAGTTACACAGACACATGTATACAGTTACATACACATATAGTTACAGTGATACAATAAAACACATATACACATATATATATATATATATACACAGTAATATTGTTATAGACACATAACTACAGTTACACAGACACATATAAAGTTATACAGACACATATATACAGTTACACAGATACACCAGCTGATGGAGGGTAGCCTCCTCTCTTCTGATTCTGCTGCCCTCAGCCGGACTGCTGCTGCATAATCACACTCAGGTGAATGTTTAGCATGTGTTCCTGGCATACCTTTACTCAGTCTGTCTCAGTCTCTGGTCTATGACTACTGTACCTGTACAATTACGTGCCTCAGGTTACTTTACTGCCCGTTGCTACTCCATCTTAACTCTCTGCGGCCACCTCATTTCTTACTTAAGCTCATACTATCTTGAGTTTAAGTCTTGGGGGTATCTAAGTACTTGTGAGAATATAAATCTCTATGGGAATGGCATCTGCTATAGGTGAAGACCTCTCTAGCTTAATTGTAGGAGTTCATGTAATTTCCTAGGTGAGCCCTAACAGTATAAATGCATAGCAGGAACATATTATCTTGCCTCTGCAGGTCTAGAACAAGGGTCCAGCCTGGGAGTTACCAGTAATGAATTATATAATTAATTACCTGTCCTGTGTCTTCTACTCTTGTGCTTCTCCGCCAGGTCCAAGCTTTGCTCCTGTAGTATATGTTTTGTGGTAAAGATGACCTCATAGTTGTCCCAAGTAGACGTTTGGACTGAAGGTGACCTTCTAATAGTCCAGCAATGTAGTATGCTTGGCTGTTGACCTCACATTTTGTTCCATGGAGAAGGCCCACCTGGAAAAAGTTAGAGGCGTGATAATATGTTCCTGCTATACATTATACATGCACATATACAGGTAGTTTTGCCTAAGTAAAAATGTCCATACCTAACATAAATATTTTACTTCACCTTATCTTTAGTAAATGTTTTATGGTAAAGACAACTTCACAGTTGTCCTGAGGTGAAATTAAGGTGAATAATCCATAAATGAATATTGGTTGGCTGTTGACCTCACATATTGTTGGATGGAATGGTCCTACTTGGACAAACCTAGAATTTTAATAATGTTCCTGCGATGCAGTAAAATACATATATATCACATTATACCTCTCTCTGTTTGCAGGTTGATTTAACACCGATACTGGAATTAGGCAAAATAGATTTTGTACTATAAGATTGGGGACAAACCGCCAAATCACAAATAGCCACATTAACCACCTCAATCCACAAGTGCCTTTAAACACCCACAGGTCTCATGGTTGGGAATTGTGAGTGCAATGCTGTTTAGGACTTTGACACCCAAGCCCAATATCTACATAAAAATAAGGACAGGGAACAAATTAAATATCCTGCACAGAAAAAAGAGACAGAAAGGTCCCAATGGCAATAAAAAATAAAGGCAAATCACTGCTGCCAACTATAAAAAAACATGTTTTTAAAAAAAGAAAGTTACACAAACATAGGTAATTATGGAGACATATTCACAGACACAAATATACAGATACAGAAACCTATATACATACACATTTACACAAAAACATATAAAGGTACACAGACATACAGTATATACAGTTATATAAAAACATGTACAAACACATATACAGTATAGTTACACAAAAACATATACAGATAGATATTTACAATTACACAGACACATATATACTGTAGGTACACAGAAACATTTATCCAGTGACACAGGCACATACAGATATATATATATATATTCCTTAGAATAAAAACCTTCCGGTTTCACATTTCCCATTAAGGCTTCTTAGACATGATCTGAAATTTCACAAAACCTACTGAATTTGTGCCACTCAAACTAAAAATTCCGATCACTAAGGCTGACAGTTTAATGGAAGTGTTCCTTGTGCAAAAGAAATATGGTATGCCATCACACCCTGTGGTTAACTAAAGAGTCAGCACTCTCACAGAGTGAAATTGCTGTCACTCACAAAATTGTGTGCTCATTGGAATATACACATGCTGTCTATGCAGTGAATTTAGACTTGGGGTTTGTTTTATTAGGTAGCTATTGTTCAGGGTACTCACACCCCCAAAAAAAACACAATCAACTAGCAACGGGCTTTGGAGACCCAGTACTGGTGGTGTTAAATACAGGGAACAAATGACATAGGGGTCCCCCATATTAAGCACAACCAGCACCAGGCTTTTCAGAACCAGTACTGGTTGCCAAAATACGAGGGACAAATGATGTAGGGGTTTCCAAAATTCAGCATAACCAGCACTGGGCTTTGAGCCGGCCCTTGAAATACAGGGAAAAAACATGCGTAGGGTCCCCCATGTATTTACCAGAACCAGCACTGGACTTTTTCTAGCATGGGCTAATGCCACAGCCAGGAAAGCCCTTTCACTTGGCACCTGGCTGAAGCATCAACCCTGACTGGAAGTCAGCCCAGGTTGAGATCCCTGGGGACTCCCCCCAATAAAAGTGTCCTCCTCTCCAGGGCACCCAAGCCCTGGCTGGTGGGTGCCAATTTGATTATATAATGTTTAGTGCATAATGAAGATGTAATTTATTGTCTTTTGCAGAAGCACTACAGTCCCCAGCAAGCCTTCCCCACATGCTGGTACTTGGAGAACCACAAGTACCAACAAGCAGGGCATAAAAATCTCCGCTGATACCTATAGTACCCTGTAAAAGAAATTTATAGAAAAATCACAGACATCAATTGCTTTAAAATCTTATTTTTCTGTACCATCACCTGGGGGATGGCAGCCTTTAACTTCTTTTTCATAGCTGCTGCTTCCCTCAGGACTTCTCCGGCGTCTTCACCTGGAGGGTGGTGGCCTTTAAGCTTTTACATGATTGCCGCCCATCCAGGACTTCCCCAGCAACTTCCTTCTTTGGCAGGTCTTCTCTGCTGCCAAAGGGCTCCCCTGGCTGTAGTATTAACCCCCTCTAGAAAGGGTCCAGTGCTGGTTTGGGTAAATACAGCAGGACCCTACGCACTTTTCCCCCCAGTATTTACAGAAACAGAGCCGACTCAGAGCCCAGTGCTGGTTGAGCTAAATACGAGGGACCCATTTGTCATTTGTCCCCCGTATTTTGGCAACGAGGACTGGTTTTGAAAAGCCTGGTGCTGGTTGTGCTTAAAATGAGGGACCTCTACATCGTTTGTCCCCTGCATTTATTAGCACAACCAGTACTGGATTTCCAAAGCCCGGTGCTGGTTGTTGTTTATTTTTTGGTGGGAGGGGCCACGACATATTTTTTTTTACACCGGTTTTAATTGTATTTTTTTAAACAAAGAAGCACACAGATCCCGTCTGTGCTTCTGTGTTTATTTATCCACAGATGCAGGTATCACAAATCTTTCAGATCCGAGCCTGCATCTGTCTGCTGCTACCTTCCCCGTGTCCTTCTGCATGCACCACCGCAGCCCGCACTGCTGCTGCACTTCCACCACTAATACACGCTACCATCCCTTGGTCCAAACAGCAGCTAACAACTGCTACCCCGCCACCCCTGGGTCCAAGCTGCAGCTAGCAGCCACTTTCTTTCCCCAAGCCCACCGCCGCTACCGCCCACACTGGCCAGCCATCTTGGTGCACCCAAGTAAAGCCACAGTGAGTACACCTGCTGGAGGCTCCTACTGAGGCTGCGCAGCAAGTTGAAACTCCCTATCTCTACAATGGCGGATTCATGAGGTAATACTGTAACTTTCTCAATTACCTAAAACCCAAAAGCACCTACCCTGGAACAAAAGCTACCTAATGAAACAAACCCAAGTCTAAATTCACCCCCTACCCTGAGTTATGCCTTCCCAAACATTTCCCATAGAGAACAGCAGAAAAGTGGTCCTAATTTAGAGTTGCACAAAACACTGACATTTGGAGATTTACATTACTTCCAAATCCTAATTTTTTATGTTTTTGCCCCGAAATTTGGAATGCAGCACCAAGCAACAGTTCTACCCGAAAGTGCCAAATTTCAGCACAGTACTTTCAATAGCTTTTGAGGTGTAGCCCCTTAAACACCATGCCCCCTCTCGGGAGTTCTCTATGGGAGAATTAATTTTTTTTAATTAAGCCTTAAAATAAGGGCACGACTGTGCCCTTATAATATACATAGTGACACAGAGACATATACAGGTACATAGAACATATATAGTTACACAGACACATGTATACAGTTACATACACATATAGTTACAGTGATACAATAAAACACATATACACATATATATATATATATATATATATATACAGTAATATTGTTATAGACACATAAATACAGTTACACAGACACATATAAAGTTATACAGACACATATATACAGTTACACAGATACACCAGCTGATGGAGGGTAGCCTCCTCTCTTCTGATTCTGCTGCCCTCAGCCGGACTGCTGCTGCATAATCACACTCAGGTGAATGTTTAGCATGTGTTCCTGGCATACCTTTACTCAGTCTGTCTCAGTCTCTGGTCTATGACTACTGTACCTGTACAATTACGTGCCTCAGGTTACTTTACTGCCCGTTGCTACTCCAGCTTAACTCTCTGCGGCCACCTCATTTCTTACTTAAGCTCATACTATCTTGAGTTTAAGTCTTGGGGGTATCTAAGTACTTGTGAGAATATAAATCTCTATGGGAATGGCATCTGCTATAGGTGAAGACCTCTCTAGCTTAATTGTAGGAGTTCATGTGGTTTCCTAGGTGAGCCCTAACAGTATAAATGCATAGCAGGAACATATTATCTTGCCTCTGCAGGTCTAGAACAAGGGTCCAGCCTGGGAGTTACCAGTAATTAATTATATAATTAATTACCTGTCCTGTGTCTTCTACTCTTGTGCTTCTCCTCCAGGTCCAAGCTTTGCTCCTGTAGTATATGTTTTGTGGTAAAGATGACCTCATAGTTGTCCCAAGTAGATGTTTGGACTGAAGGTGACCTTCTAATAGTCCAGCAATGTAGTATGCTTGGCTGTTGACCTCACATTTTGTTCCATGGAGAAGGCCCACCTGGAAAAAGTTAGAGGCGTGATAATATGTTCCTGCTATACATTATACATGCACATATACAGGTAGTTTTGCCTAAGTAAAAATGTCCATACCTAACATAAATATTTTACTTCACCTTATCTTTAGTAAATGTTTTATGGTAAAGACAACTTCACAGTTGTCCTGAGGTGAAATTAAGGTGAATAATCCATAAATGAATATTGGTTGGCTGTTGACCTCACATATTGTTGGATGGAATGGTCCTACTTGGACAAACCTAGAGTTTTAATAATGTTCCTGCGATGCAGTAAAATACATATATATCACATTATACCTCTCTCTGTTTGCAGGTTGATTTAACACCGATACTGGAATTAGGCAAAATAGATTTTGTACTATAAGATTGGGGACAAACCGCCAAATCACAAATAGCCACATTAACCACCTCAATCCACAAGTGCCTTTAAACACCCACAGGTCTCATGGTTGGGAATTGTGAGTGCAATGCTGTTTAGGACTTTGACACCCAAGCCCAATATCTACATAAAAACAAGGACAGGGAACCCATTAAATATCCAGCACAGAAAAAAGAGACAGAAAGGACCCAATGGCAATAAAAAATAAAGGCAAATCACTGCTGCCAACTATAAAAAAACATGTTTTTAAAAAAAGAAAGTTACACAAACATAGGTAATTATGGAGACATATTCACAGACACAAATATACAGTTACAGAAACCTATATACATACACATTTACACAAAAACATATAAAGGTACACAGACATACAGTATATACAGTTATATAAAAACATGTACAAACACTTATACAGTATAGTTACACAAAAACATATACAGATAGATATTTACAATTACACAGACACATATATACTGTAGGTACACAGAAACATTTATCCAGTGACACAGGCACATACAGATATATATATATATATAGATATATATATATATATATATATAGATATATATACTGTATATATATATATATATATATATATATACTGTATATATATATATATATATATATTCCTTAGACTAAAAACCTTACGGTTTCACATTTCCCATTAAGGCTTCTTAGACATGATCTGAAATTTCACAAAACCTACTGAATTTGTGCCACTCAAACTAAAACTTCTGATCACTAAGGCTGACAGTTTAATGGAAGTGTACCTTTTGCAAATGAAATATGGTATGCCATCACACCCTGTGGTTAACTAAAGAGTCAGCACTCTCATAGAGTGAAATTGCTGTCACTCACAAAATTGTGTGCTCATTGGAATATACACATGCAGTCTATGCTGTGAATTTAGACTTGGGGTTTGTTTTATTAGGTAGCTATTGTTCAGGGTACTCACCCCCCCAAAGAAAACACAATCAACTAGCAACGGGCTTTGGAGACCAAGTACTGGTTGTGTTAAATACAGGGAACAAATGACAAAGGGGTCCCCCATATTAAGCACAACCAGCACCAGGCTTTTCAGAACCAGTACTGGTTGCCAAAATACGAGGGACAAATGATGTAGGGGTCTCCAAATTCAGCATAACCAGCACTGGGCTTTGAGCCAGTCATTGAAATACAGGGAAAAAAAACATGCATAGGGTCCCCATGTATTTACCAGAACCAGCACTGGACTTTTTCTAGCGTGGGCTAATGCCACAGCCAGGAAAGCCCTTTCACTGGGCACCCGGCTGAAGCATCAACCCTGACTGGTAGTCAGCCCAGGTTGGGATCCCTGGGGACTCCCCCCAATAAAAGTGTCCTCCTCTCCAGGGCACCCCAACCCTGGCTGGTGGGTGCCGAGTTGATTATATAATGTATAGTGCATAATGAAGACGTAATTTATTGTCTTTTGCAGAAGCACTACAGTCCCCAGCAAGGCTTCCCAACATGCTGGTACTTGGAGAACCACAAGTACCAACAAGCAGGGCATAAAAATCTCCGCTGATACCTATAGTACCCTGCAAAAGAAATTTATAGAAAAAATACAGACATCAATTGCTTTAAAATTTTATTTTTCTGTACCATCACCTGGGGGATGGCAGCCTTTAAGTTCTTTTTCATAGCTGCTGCTTCCCTCAGGACTTCTCCGGCGTCTTCACCTGGAGGGTGGTGGCCTTTAAGCTCTTTTACATGATTGCCGCCCATCCAGGACTTCCCTGGCAACTTCTTTCTTTGGCAGGTCTTCTCTGCTGCCAAAGGGCTCCCCTGGCTGTAGTATTAGCCACCTCTAGAAAGGGTCCAGTGCTGGTTTGGGTAAATACAGCAGGACCCTACGGACTTTTCCCCCCAGTATTTACAGAAACAGAGCCGACTCAGAGCCCAGTGCTGGTTGTGCTAAATACGAGGGACCAATTTGTCATTTGTCCCCCGTATTTTGGCAACGAGGACTGGTTTTGAAAAGCCTGGTGCTGGTTGTGCTTAATATGAGGAACCCCTACATCGTTTGTCAGCTGTATTTATTAGCACAACCAGTACTGGATTTCCAAAGCCCGATGCTGGTTGTTGTTTATTTTTTGGCGGGAGGGGCCACGACATATTATTTTTTACACAGGTTTTAATTTTATTTTTTTAAACAAAGAAGCACACAGATCCCGTCTGTGCTTCTGTGTTTATTTATCCACAGATGCAGGTATCACAAATCTTTCAGATCCGAGCCTGCATCTGTCTGCTGCTACCTTCCCCGTGTCCTTCTGCATGCACCACCGCAGCCCGCACTGCTGCTGCACTTCCACCACTAATACACGCTACCGTCCCTGGGTCCAAACCGCAGCTAACAACTGCTACCCCGCCACCCCTGGGTCCAAGCTGCAGCTAGCAGCCACTTTCTTTCACCAAGCCTACCGCCGCTACCGCCCACACTGGCCAGCCATCTTGGTCCACCCAAGTGAAGCCACAGTGAGTACACCTGCTGGAGGCTCCTACTGAGGCTGCGCAACAAGTTGAAACTCCCTATCTCTACAATGGCGGATTCATGAGGTAATACTGTAACTTTCTCAATTACCTAAAACCCAAAAGCACCTACCCTGGAACAAAAGCTACCTAATGAAACAAACCCAAGTCTAAATTCACCCCCTACCCTGAGTTATGCCTTCCCAAAAATTTCCCATAGAGAACAGCAGAAAAGTGGTCCTAATTTAGAGTGTCACAAAACACTGACATTTGGAGATTTACATTACTTCCAAATCCTAATTTTTTATGTTTTTGCCCCGAAATTTGGAATGCAGCACCAAGCAACAGTTCTACCCGAAAGTGCCAAATTTCAGCACAGTACTATCAATAGCTTTTGAGGTGTAGCCCCTTAAACACCATGCCCCCTCTCGGGAGTTCTCTATGGGAGAATTTTTTTTTTTAATTAAGCCTTAAAATAAGGGCACGACAGTGCCCTTATAATATACATAGTGACACAGAGACATATACAGGTACATACAACATATATAGTTACACAGACACATGTATACAGTTACATACACATATAGTTACAGAGATACAATAAAACACACATATATATATATATATATATATATATATACAGTAATATTGTTATAGACACATAAATACAGTTACACAGACACATATAAAGTTATACAGACACATATATACAGTTACACAGATACACCAGCTGGTGGAGGGTAGCCTCCTCTCTTCTGATTCTGCTGCCCTCAGCCGGACTGCTGCTGCATAATCACACTCAGGTGAATGTTTAGCATGTGTTCCTGGCATACCTTTACTCAGTCTGTCTCAGTCTCTGGTCTATGACTACTGTACCTGTACAATTACCTGCCTCAGGTTACTTTACTGCCCGTTGCTACTCCAGCTTAACTCTCTGCGGCCACCTCATTTCTTACTTAAGCTCCTACTATCTTGAGTTTAAGTCTTGGGGGTATCTAAGTACTTGTGAGAATATAAATCTCTATGGGAATGGCATCTGCTATAGGTGAAGACCTCTCTAGCTTAATTCTAGGAGTTCATGTGGTTTCCTAGGTGAGCCCTAACAGTATAAATGCATAGCAGGAACATATTATCACGCCTCTGCAGGTCTAGAACAAGGGTCCAGCCTGGGGGTTACCAGTAATTAATTATATAATTAATTACCTGTCCTGTGTCTTCTACTCTTGTGCTTCTCCTACAGGTCCAAGCTTTGCTCCTGTAGTATATGTTTTGTGGTAAAGATGACCTCATAGATGTCCCAAGTAGATGTTTGGACTGAAGGTGACCTTCTAATAGTCCAGCAATGTAGTATGCTTGGCTGTTGACCTCACATTTTGTTCCATGGAGAAGGCCCACCTGGAAAAAGTTAGAGGCGTGATAATATGTTCCTGCTATACATTATACATGCACATATACAGGTAGTTTTGCCTAAGTAAAAATGTCCATACCTAACATAAATATTTTACTTCACATTATCTTTAGTAAATGTTTTATGGTAAAGACAACTTCACAGTTGTCCTGAGGTGAAATTAAGGTGAATAATCCATAAATGAATATTGGTTGGCTGTTGACCTCACATATTGTTGGATGGAATGGTCCTACTTGGACAAACCTAGAATTTTAATAATGTTCCTGCGATGCAGTAAAATACATATATATCACATTATACCTCTCTCTGTTTGCAGGTTGATTTAACACCGATACTGGAATTAGGCAAAATAGATTTTGTACTATAAGATTGGGGACAAACCGCCAAATCACAAATAGCCACATTAACCACCTCAATCCACAAGTGCCTTTAAACACCCACAGGTCTCATGGTTGGGAATTGTGAGTGCAATGCTGTTTAGGACTTTGACACCCAAGCCCAATATCTACATAAAAATAAGGACAGGGAACAAATTAAATATCCTGCACAGAAAAAAGAGACAGAAAGGTCCCAATGGCAATAAAAAATAAAGGCAAATCACTGCTGCCAACTATAAAAAAACATGTTTTTAAAAAAAGAAAGTTACACAAACATAGGTAATTATGGAGACATATTCACAGACACAAATATACAGATACAGAAACCTATATACATACACATTTACACAAAAACATATAAAGGTACACAGACATACAGTATATACAGTTATATAAAAACATGTACAAACACATATACAGTATAGTTACACAAAAACATATACAGATAGATATTTACAATTACACAGACACATATATACTGTAGGTACACAGAAACATTTATCCAGTGACACAGGCACATACAGATATATATATATATATATATAGATATATATACTGTATATATATATATATATACTATATATATATATATATATATTCCTTAGACTAAAAACCTTATGGTTTCACATGTCCCATTAAGGCTTCTTAGACATGATCTAAAATTTCACAAAACCTACTGAATTTGTGCCACTCAAACTAAAAATTCTGATCACTAAGGCTGACAGTTTAACGGAAGTGTTCCTTTTGCAAAAGAAATATGGTACGCCATCACACCCTGTGGTTAACTAAAGAGTCAGCACTCTCACAGAGTGAAATTGCTGTCACTCACAAAATTGTGTGCTCATTGGAATATACACATGCAGTCTATGCAGTGAATTTAGACTTGGGGTTTGTTTTATTAGGTACCTATTTTTCAGGGTACTCAACCCCACCAAAAAACCACAATCAACTAGCAACGGGCTTTGGAGACCCAGTACTGGTTGTGTTAAATACAGGGAACAAATGACATAGGGGTCCCGCATATTAAGCACAACCAGCACCAAGCTTTTCAAAACCAGTACTGGTTGCCAAAATACGAGGGACTAATGATGTAGGGGTCCCCCAAATTCAACATAACCAGCACTGGGCTTTGAGCCAGTCCTTGAAATACAGGGAAAAACATGCGTAGGGTCCCCATGTATTTACCGGAACCAGCACTGGACTTTTTCTAGCGTGGGCTAATGCCACAGCCAGGAAAGCCCTTTCACTGGGCACCCGGCTGAAGCATCAACCCTGACTGGTAGTCAGCCGAGGTTGGGATCCCTAGGGACTCCCCCCAATAAAAGTGTCCTCCTCTCCAGGGCACCCCAAGCCCTGGCTGGTGGGTGCCGAGTTGATTATGTAATGTTTTAGTGCATAATGAAGACGTAAATTATTGTCTTTTGCAGAAGCACTACAGTCCCCAGCAAGCCTTCCCCACATGCTGGTACTTGGAGAACCACAAGTACCAACAAGCAGGGCATAAAAATCTCTGCTGATACCTATAGTACCCTGTAAAAGAAATTTATAGAAAAAACACAGACATCAATTGATTTAAAATTTTATTTTTCTGTACCATCACCTGGGGGATGGCAGCCTTTAAGTTCTTTTTCATAGCTGCTGCTTCCCCCAGGACTTCTCCGGCGTCTTCACCTGGAGGGTGGTGGCCTTTAAGCTCTTTTACATGGTTGCCGCCCATCCACGACTTCCCCGGCAACTTCTTTCTTTGGCAGGTCTTCTCTGCTGCCAAAGGGCTCCGCTGGCTGTAGTATTAGCCCCCTCTAGAAAGGGTCCAGTGCTGGTTTGGGTAAATACAGCAGGACCCTACGCACTTTAACCCCCAGTATTTACAGAAACAGAGCCGAATCAGAGCCCAGTGCTGGTTGCGCTAAATACGAGGGACCCATTTGTCATTTGTCCCCCGTATTTTGGCAACCAGGACTGGTTTTGAAAAGCCTGGTGCTGGTTGTGCTTAATATGAGGGACCCCTACATCGTTTGTCCCCTGTATTTATTAGCACAACCAGTACTGGATTTCCAAAGTCCGGTGCTGGTTGTTGTTTATTTTTTGGCGGGAGGGGCCACGACATATTTTTTTTTTACACAGGTTTTAATTTTATTTTTTTAAACAAAGAAGCACACAGATCCCGTCTGTGCTTCTGTGTTTGTTTATTTATCCACAGATGCAGGTATCACAAATCTTTCAGATCTGAGCCTGCATCTGTCTGCTGCTACCTACCCTCGTGTCCTGCCGCATGCACAACCGCAGCCCGCACTGCTGCTGCACTTCCTCCACTAATACACGCTTCCGTCCCTGGGTCCCAACCGCAGCTAACAACTGCTACCCCGCCACCCCTGGGTCCAAGCTGCAGCTAGCAGCCACTTTCTTTCCCCGAGCCCACCGCCGCTACCGCCCACACTGGCCAGCCATCTTGGTGCACCCAAGTGAAGCCACAGTGAGTACACCTGCTGGAGGCTCCTACTGAGACTGCAACAAAAGTTTAAACTCCCTATCTCTACAATGGCGGATTCATGAGGTAATACTGTAACTTTCTCAATTACCTAAAACCCAAAAGCACCTACCCTGGAACAAAAGCTACCTAATAAAACAAACCCAAGTCTAAATTTACCCCCTACCCTGAGTTATGCCTTCCCAAAAATTTCCCATAGAGAACAGCAGAAAAGTGGTCCTAATTTAGAGTGGCACAAAACACTTACATTTGGAGATTTACATTACTTCCAAATCCTAATTTTTTATGTTTTTGCCCCGAAATTTGGAATGCAGCAACAAACAACAGTTCTACCCGAAAGTGCCAAATTTCAGCACAGTACTTTCAATAGCTTTTGAGGTGTAGCCCCTTAAACACCATGCCCCCTCTCAGGAGTTCTCTATGGGATTATTAAGTTTTAAACATTCAGCCTTAAAATAAGGGCACGACTGTGCCCTTATAATATACATAGTGACACGGAGACATATACAGATACAGAGAACATATATAGTTACACAGACACATGTATACAGTTACATACACATATAGTTACAGTGAACATATATACAAACACATTTATATATATATATATATATATATATATATATATATATATACAGTAACTCAGACATCTATATTGTTACAGACACATAACTACAGTTACACAGACACATATAAACAGTTATACAGACACATATATACAGTTACACAGATTCAACCAGCCTCCTCTCTTCTGATTCTGCTGCCTCAGCAGGACTGCTGCTGCATAATCACACTCAGGTGAATGTTTAGCATGTGTTACTGGCATACCTTTACTCAGTCTGTCTCTGGTCTATGACTACTGTACCTGTACAATTACCTGCCTCAGGTTACTTTACTGCCCGTTGCTACTCCAGCTTAACTCTCTGTGGCCACCTCATTTCTTACTTAAGCTCCTACAAAGCCTTAGGGGCATCTAAGTACTTGTGAGAATATAAATCTCTATGAGAATGGCATCTGCTATAGTTGAAGACCTCTCTAGCTTAATTCTAGGAGTTCATGTGGTTTCCTAGGTGAGCCCTAACAGTATGAATGTATAGCAGGAACATATCTAGAACAAGGGTCCAGCCTGGGAGTTACCAGTAATTAATTATATAATTAATTACCTGTCCTGTGTCTTCTACTCTTGTGCTTCTCCTCCAGGTCCAAGCTTTCCTCCTGTGGTGTCAGCAGAGGCAGGGTGACTCAACTTGTTTCTTTAGTATATGTTTTGTGATAAAGATGACCTCAAAGGTGTCCCAAGTAGATGTTTGGACTGAAGGTGACCTTCTAATAGTCCAGCAATGTAATATGCTTGGCTGTTGACCTCACATTTTGTTCCATGGAGAAGGCCCACCTGGAAAAAGTTAGAGGCGTGATAATATGTTCCTGCTATACATTATACATGCACATATACAGGTAGTTTTGCCTAAGTAAAAATGTCCATACCTAACATAAATATTTTACTTCACCCTATCTTGAGTAAATGTTTTATGGTAAAGACAACTTCACAGTTGTCCTGAGGTGAAATTAAGGGTGAATAATCCAGAAATGAATATTGCTTGGCTGTTGACCTCACATATTGTTGGATGGAATGGTCCTACTTGGACAAACCTAGAGTTTTAATAATGTTCCTGCGATGCAGTAAAATACATATATATCACATTATACCTCTCTCTGTTTGCAGGTTGATTTAACACCGATACTGGAATTAGGCAAAATAGATTTTGTACTATAAGATTGAGGACAAACCGCCAAATCACAAATAGCCACATTAACCACCTCAATCCACAAGTGCCTTTAAACACCCACAGGTCTCATGGTTGGGAATTGTGAGTGCAATGCTGTTTAGGACTTTGACACCCAAGCCCAATATCTACATAAAAACAAGGACAGGGAACCCATTAAATATCCTGCACAGAAAAAAAGAGACAGAAAGGACCCAATGGCAATAAAAAATAAAGGCAAATCACTGCTGCCAACTATAAAAAAACATGTTTTTAAAAAAAGAAAGTTACACAAACATAGGTAATTATGGAGACATATACACAGACACAAATATACAGTTACAGAAACCTATAAACATACACATTTACACAAAAACATAAAGGTACACAGACATACAGTATATACAGTTATATAAAAACATGTACAAACACATATACAGTATAGTTACACAAAAACATATACAGATAGATATTTACAATTACACAGACACATATATACTGTAGGTACACAGAAACATGTATCCAGTGACACAGGCACATACAGATATATATATATTCTTTAGAAAAAAAATCTTCCGGTTTCACATTTCCCATTAAGGCTTCTTAGACATGATCTGAAATTTCACAAAACCTACTGAATTTGTGCCACTCAAACTAAAAATTCTGATCACTAAGGCTGACAGTTTAATGGAAGTGTTCCTTGTGCAAAAGAAATATGGTATGCCATCACACCCTGTGGTTAACTAAAGAGTCAGCACTCTCACAGAGTGAAATTGCTGTCACTCACAAAATTGTGTGCTCATTGGAATATACACATGCAGTCTATGCAGTGAATTTAGACTTGGGGTTTGTTTTATTAGGTAGCTAGTGTTCAGGGTACGCCCCCCCAAAAACAAAACAAAAAAAACAATCAACTAGCAACGGGCTTTGGAGACCCAGTACTGGTTGTGTTAAATACAGGGAACAAATGACATAGGGGTCCCCCATATTAAGCACAACCAGCACCAGGCTTTTCAGAACCAGTCCTGGTTGCCAAAATACGGGGGACAAATGATGTAGGGGTAACCAAATTCAGCGTAACCAGCACTGGGCTTTGAGCCGGTCCTTGAAATACAGGGGAAAAAACATGCGTAGGGTCCCCATGTATTTACCAGAACCAGCACTGGACTTTTTCTAGCATGGGCTAATGCCACAGCCAGGAAAGCACTTTCACTGGGCACCCTGGCTGAAGCATCAACCCTGACTGGTAGTTAGCCCAGGTTGGGGGTCCCTGGGAACTCCCCCCAATAAAAGTGTCATCCTCTCCAGGGCACCACAAACCCTGGCTGGTGGGTGCCGGGTTGATTATGTAATGTTTAGTGTATAATGAAGATGTAATTTATTGTCTTTTGCAGAAGCACTACAGGCCCCAGCATGCCTTCCCCACATGCTGGTACTTGGAGAACCACAAGTACCAACAAGCAGGGCATAAAGATCTCCGCCGATACCTATAGTATTCTGTAAAAGAAATGTATAGAAAAAACACAGACATCAATTGCTTTAAAATTTACTTTTTCTGTACCATCACCTGGGGGACAGCAGCCTTTAAGCTCTTTTTCATGGCTGCTGCTTCCCCCAGGACTTCTCCGGCGTCTTCACCTGGAGGGTGGTGGCCTTTAAGCTCTTATACTTGGCCGCCGCCCATCCAGGACTTCCCCGGCAACTTCTTTCTTTGGCAGGTCTTCTCTGCTGCCAAAGGGCTCCCCTGGCTGTGGCATTAGGTCCCTCTAGAAAGGGTCCAGTGCTGGTTTGGGTAAATACAGCGGGACCCTACGCATTTTTCCCCCCAGTATTTACAGAAACAGAACAGACTCAGAGCCCAGTGCTGGGTGCGCTAAATACGAGGAACCGATTTGTCCCCTGTATTTTGGCAACCAGGACTGGTTTTGAAAAGCCTGGTGCTGGTTGTGCTTAATGAGGGACCCCTACATTGTTTGTCCGATGTATTTATTAGCTCAACCAGTACTGGATTTCCAAAGCCCGGTGCTGGTTGATGTTTATTTTTTGGGGGGAGGGGCCACGCCATATTTTTTTTACACTGGTTTTAATTTTATTTTTTTAATCAAAAAAGCACACAGATCCAGTCTGTGCTTCTGTGTTTCTTTATCCACAGATGCAGGTATCACGAATCTTTCAGATCCGAGCCTGCATCTGTCTGCTGCTACCTCCCCTGTGCCCTTCTGCATGCACCATCGCAGCCCACACTGCTGCTGCACTTCCACCACTAATACACGCTACCGTCCCTGGGTCCCAACCGCAGCTAACAACTGCTATCCAGCCACCCCTGGGTCCAAGCTGCAGCTAGCAGCCACTTTCTTTCCCCGAGCCCACTGCCACTACCGCCCGCACTGGCCAGCAATCTTGGTTCACCCAAGTGAAGCCACAGTGAGTACACCAGCTGGAGGCTCCTACTGAGGCTGCGCAACAAGTTGAAACTCGCTATCTCTACAGCGGTGGATTCGTGAGGTAATACTGTAACTTTCTCAATTATCTAAACCCCAAAAGCACCTACCCTGGAACAAAAGCTACCTAATAAAACAAACCCAAGTCTAAATTCACCCCCTACCCTGAGTTATGCCTTCCCAAAAATTTCCCATAGAGAACAGCAGAAAAGTGGTCCTAATTTAGAGTGTCAGAAAAAAACTGACATTTGGAGATTTAGATTACTTCCAAATCCTCATTTTTTATGTTTTTGCCCCGAAATTTGGAATGCACCACCGAGCAACAGTTCTACCCGAAAGTGCCAAATTTCAGCACAGTACTTTCAATAGCTTTTGAGGTGTAGCCCCTTAAACACCATGCCCCCTCTCGAGAGTTCTCTATGGGAGAATTCATTTTTTTAAATTTAACCTTAATATAAGGGCACGACTTTGCCCTTATAATATACATAGTGACACGGAGACATATACAAGTACATAGAACATATATAGTTATACAGACACATGTATACAGTTACATACAAATATAGTTACAGTATACACAGTTACAGTGATACATGTATACAAACACATTTATATATATATATACAGTAACTCAGACATCTATATTGTTACAGACACATAACTACAGTTACACAGACACATATAAAGTTATACAGACACATTTATACAGTTACACAGATACACCAGTTGGTGGAGGGTAGCCTCCTCTCTTCTGATTCTGCTGCCCTCAGCCGGACTGCTGCTGCATATTCACACTCAGGTGAATGTTTAGCATGTGTTCCTAGCATACCTTTACTCAGTCTGTCTCAGTCTCTGGTCTATGACTACTGTACCTGTACATTTACCTGCCTCAGGTTACTTTACTGCCCGTTGCTACTCCAGCTTAACTCTCTGCGGCCACCTCATTTCTTACTTAAGCTCCTACTATCTTGAGTTTAAGTCTTGGGGGGCATGTAAGTACTTGTGAGAATATACATCTCTATGGGAATGGCAGCCGCTATAGGTGAAGACCTCTCTAGCTTGATTCTAGGAGTTCATGTGGTTTCCTAGGTGAGCCCTAACAGTATGAATGTATAGCAGGAACATATCTAGAACAAGGGTCCAGCCTGGGAGTTACCAGTAATTAATTATATAATTAATTACCTGTCCTGTGTCTTCTACTCTTGTGCTTCTCCTCCAGGTCCAAGCTTTCCTCCTGTGGTGTCAGCAGAGGCAGGATGACTCAACTTGTTTCTTTAGTATATGTTTTGTGATAAAGATGACCTCAAAGGTGTCCCAAGTAGATGTTTGGACTGAAGGTGACCTTCTAATAGTCCAGCAATGTAATATGCTTGGCTGTTGACCTCACATTTTGTTCCATGGAGAAGGCCCACCTGGAAAAAGTTAGAGGCGTGATAATATGTTCCTGCTATACATTATACATGCACATATACAGGTAGTTTTGCCTAAGTAAAAATGTCCATACCTAACATAAATATTTTACTTCACCCTATCTTGAGTAAATGTTTTATGGTAAAGACAACTTCACAGTTGTCCTGAGGTGAAATTAAGGGTGAATATTCCAGAAATGAATATTGCTTGGCTGTTGACCTCACATATTGTTGGATGGAATGGTCCTACTTGGACAAACCTAGAGTTTTAATAATGTTCCTGCGATGCAGTAAAATACATATATATCACATTATACCTCTCTCTGTTTGCAGGTTGATTTAACACCGGATACTGGAATTAGGCAAAATAGATTTTGTACTATAAGATTGGGGACAAATCGCCAAATCACAAATAGCCACATTAACCACCTCAATCCACAAGTGCCTTTAAACACCCACAGGTCTCATGGTTGGGAATTGTGAGTGCAATGCTGTTTAGGACTTTGACACCCAAGCCCAATATCTACATAAAAACAAGGACAGGGAACCCATTAAATATCCTGCACAGAAAAAAAGAGACAGAAAGGACCCAATGGCAATAAAAAATAAAGGCAAATCACTGCTGCCAACTATAAAAAAACATGTTTTTAAAAAAAGAAAGTTACACAAACATAGGTAATTATGGAGACATATACACAGACACAAATATACAGTTACAGAAACCTATATACATACACATTTACACAAAAACATATAAAGGTACACAGACATACAGTATATACAGTTATATAAAAACATGTACAAACACATATACAGTATAGTTACACAAAAACATATACAGATAGATATTTACAATTACACAGACACATATATACTGTAGGTACACAGAAACATTTATCCAGTGACACAGGCATATACAAATATATATATTCTTTAGAATAAAAACCTTCCGGTTTCACATTTCCCATTAAGGCTTCTTAGACATGATCTGAAATTTCACAAAACCTACTGAATTTGTGCCACTCAAACTAAAAATTCTGATCACTAAGGCTGACAGTTTAATGGAAGTGTTCCTTGTGCAAAAGAAATATGGTATGCCATCACACCCTGTGGTTAACTAAAGAGTCAGCACTCTCACAGAGTGAAATTGCTGTCACTCACAAAATTGTGTGCTCATTGGAATATACACATGCAGTCTATGCAGTGAATTTAGACTTGGGGTTTGTTTTATTAGGTAGCTAGTGTTCAGGGTACGCCCCCCCAAAAACAAAACAAAAAAAACAATCAACTAGCAACGGGCTTTGGAGACCCAGTACTGGTTGTGTTAAATACAGGGAACAAATGAC
The DNA here is from genome assembly GCA_031769625.1 of Taudactylus pleione. Taxonomy (NCBI): domain Eukaryota; kingdom Metazoa; phylum Chordata; class Amphibia; order Anura; family Myobatrachidae; genus Taudactylus; species Taudactylus pleione. The sequence goes on from JAUIMM010000031.1 coordinate 1,362,878, forward strand.
ATAGGGGTCCCCCATATTAAGCACAACCAGCACCAGGCTTTTCAGAACCAGTCCTGGTTGCCAAAATACGGGGGACAAATGATGTAGGGGTAACCAAATTCAGCGTAACCAGCACTGGGCTTTGAGCCGGTCCTTGAAATACAGGGGAAAAAACATGCGTAGGGTCCCCATGTATTTACCAGAACCAGCACTGGACTTTTTCTAGCATGGGCTAATGCCACAGCCAGGAAAGCACTTTCACTGGGCACCCTGGCTGAAGCATCAACCCTGACTGGTAGTTAGCCCAGGTTGGGGGTCCCTGGGAACTCCCCCCAATAAAAGTGTCATCCTCTCCAGGGCACCACAAACCCTGGCTGGTGGGTGCCGGGTTGATTATGTAATGTTTAGTGTATAATGAAGATGTAATTTATTGTCTTTTGCAGAAGCACTACAGGCCCCAGCATGCCTTCCCCACATGCTGGTACTTGGAGAACCACAAGTACCAACAAGCAGGGCATAAAGATCTCCGCCGATACCTATAGTATTCTGTAAAAGAAATGTATAGAAAAAACACAGACATCAATTGCTTTAAAATTTACTTTTTCTGTACCATCACCTGGGGGACAGCAGCCTTTAAGCTCTTTTTCATGGCTGCTGCTTCCCCCAGGACTTCTCCGGCGTCTTCACCTGGAGGGTGGTGGCCTTTAAGCTCTTATACTTGGCCGCCGCCCATCCAGGACTTCCCCGGCAACTTCTTTCTTTGGCAGGTCTTCTCTGCTGCCAAAGGGCTCCCCTGGCTGTGGCATTAGGTCCCTCTAGAAAGGGTCCAGTGCTGGTTTGGGTAAATACAGCGGGACCCTACGCATTTTTCCCCCCAGTATTTACAGAAACAGAACAGACTCAGAGCCCAGTGCTGGGTGCGCTAAATACGAGGAACCGATTTGTCCCCTGTATTTTGGCAACCAGGACTGGTTTTGAAAAGCCTGGTGCTGGTTGTGCTTAATGAGGGACCCCTACATTGTTTGTCCGATGTATTTATTAGCTCAACCAGTACTGGATTTCCAAAGCCCGGTGCTGGTTGATGTTTATTTTTTGGGGGGAGGGGCCACGCCATATTTTTTTTACACTGGTTTTAATTTTATTTTTTTAATCAAAAAAGCACACAGATCCAGTCTGTGCTTCTGTGTTTCTTTATCCACAGATGCAGGTATCACGAATCTTTCAGATCCGAGCCTGCATCTGTCTGCTGCTACCTCCCCTGTGCCCTTCTGCATGCACCATCGCAGCCCACACTGCTGCTGCACTTCCACCACTAATACACGCTACCGTCCCTGGGTCCCAACCGCAGCTAACAACTGCTATCCAGCCACCCCTGGGTCCAAGCTGCAGCTAGCAGCCACTTTCTTTCCCCGAGCCCACTGCCACTACCGCCCGCACTGGCCAGCAATCTTGGTTCACCCAAGTGAAGCCACAGTGAGTACACCAGCTGGAGGCTCCTACTGAGGCTGCGCAACAAGTTGAAACTCGCTATCTCTACAGCGGTGGATTCGTGAGGTAATACTGTAACTTTCTCAATTATCTAAACCCCAAAAGCACCTACCCTGGAACAAAAGCTACCTAATAAAACAAACCCAAGTCTAAATTCACCCCCTACCCTGAGTTATGCCTTCCCAAAAATTTCCCATAGAGAACAGCAGAAAAGTGGTCCTAATTTAGAGTGTCAGAAAAAAACTGACATTTGGAGATTTAGATTACTTCCAAATCCTCATTTTTTATGTTTTTGCCCCGAAATTTGGAATGCACCACCGAGCAACAGTTCTACCCGAAAGTGCCAAATTTCAGCACAGTACTTTCAATAGCTTTTGAGGTGTAGCCCCTTAAACACCATGCCCCCTCTCGAGAGTTCTCTATGGGAGAATTCATTTTTTTAAATTTAACCTTAATATAAGGGCACGACTTTGCCCTTATAATATACATAGTGACACGGAGACATATACAAGTACATAGAACATATATAGTTATACAGACACATGTATACAGTTACATACAAATATAGTTACAGTATACACAGTTACAGTGATACATGTATACAAACACATTTATATATATATATACAGTAACTCAGACATCTATATTGTTACAGACACATAACTACAGTTACACAGACACATATAAAGTTATACAGACACATTTATACAGTTACACAGATACACCAGTTGGTGGAGGGTAGCCTCCTCTCTTCTGATTCTGCTGCCCTCAGCCGGACTGCTGCTGCATATTCACACTCAGGTGAATGTTTAGCATGTGTTCCTAGCATACCTTTACTCAGTCTGTCTCAGTCTCTGGTCTATGACTACTGTACCTGTACATTTACCTGCCTCAGGTTACTTTACTGCCCGTTGCTACTCCGGCTTAACTCTCTGCGGCCACCTCATTTCTTACTTAAGCTCCTACTATCTTGAGTTTAAGTCTTGGGGGGCATGTAAGTACTTGTGAGAATATACATCTCTATGGGAATGGCAGCCGCTATAGGTGAAGACCTCTCTAGCTTGATTCTAGGAGTTCATGTGGTTTCCTAGGTGAGCCCTAACAGTATGAATGTATAGCAGGAACATATCTAGAACAAGGGTCCAGCCTGGGAGTTACCAGTAATTAATTATATAATTAATTACCTGTCCTGTGTCTTCTACTCTTGTGCTTCTCCTCCAGGTCCAAGCTTTCCTCCTGTGGTGTCAGCAGAGGCAGGATGACTCAACTTGTTTCTTTAGTATATGTTTTGTGATAAAGATGACCTCAAAGGTGTCCCAAGTAGATGTTTGGACTGAAGGTGACCTTCTAATAGTCCAGCAATGTAATATGCTTGGCTGTTGACCTCACATTTTGTTCCATGGAGAAGGCCCACCTGGAAAAAGTTAGAGGCGTGATAATATGTTCCTGCTATACATTATACATGCACATATACAGGTAGTTTTGCCTAAGTAAAAATGTCCATACCTAACATAAATATTTTACTTCACCCTATCTTGAGTAAATGTTTTATGGTAAAGACAACTTCACAGTTGTCCTGAGGTGAAATTAAGGGTGAATATTCCAGAAATGAATATTGCTTGGCTGTTGACCTCACATATTGTTGGATGGAATGGTCCTACTTGGACAAACCTAGAGTTTTAATAATGTTCCTGCGATGCAGTAAAATACATATATATCACATTATACCTCTCTCTGTTTGCAGGTTGATTTAACACCGATACTGGAATTAGGCAAAATAGATTTTGTACTATAAGATTGGGGACAAATCGCCAAATCACAAATAGCCACATTAACCACCTCAATCCACAAGTGCCTTTAAACACCCACAGGTCTCATGGTTGGGAATTGTGAGTGCAATGCTGTTTAGGACTTTGACACCCAAGCCCAATATCTACATAAAAACAAGGACAGGGAACCCATTAAATATCCTGCACAGAAAAAAAGAGACAGAAAGGACCCAATGGCAATAAAAAATAAAGGCAAATCACTGCTGCCAACTATAAAAAAACATGTTTTTAAAAAAAGAAAGTTACACAAACATAGGTAATTATGGAGACATATACACAGACACAAATATACAGTTACAGAAACCTATATACATACACATTTACACAAAAACATATAAAGGTACACAGACATACAGTATATACAGTTATATAAAAACATGTACAAACACATATACAGTATAGTTACACAAAAACATATACAGATAGATATTTACAATTACACAGACACATATATACTGTAGGTACACAGAAACATTTATCCAGTGACACAGGCATATACAAATATATATATTCTTTAGAATAAAAACCTTCCGGTTTCACATTTCCCATTAAGGCTTCTTAGACATGATCTGAAATTTCACAAAACCTACTGAATTTGTGCCACTCAAACTAAAAATTCTGATCACTAAGGCTGACAGTTTAATGGAAGTGTTCCTTGTGCAAAAGAAATATGGTATGCCATCACACCCTGTGGTTAACTAAAGAGTCAGCACTCTCACAGAGTGAAATTGCTGTCACTCACAAAATTGTGTGCTCATTGGAATATACACATGCAGTCTATGCAGTGAATTTAGACTTGGGGTTTGTTTTATTAGGTAGCTAGTGTTCAGGGTACGCCCCCCCAAAAACAAAACAAAACAAAAAAAACACAATCAACTAGCAACGGGCTTTGGAGACCAAGTACTGGTTGTGTTAAATACAGGGAACAAATGACATAGGGGTCCCCCATATTAAGCACAACCAGCACCAGGCTTTTCAGAACCAGTCCTGGTTGCCAAAATACGGGGGACAAATGATGTAGGGGTAACCAAATTCAGCGTAACCAGCACTGGGCTTTGAGCCGGTCCTTGAAATACAGGGGAAAAAACATGCGTAGGGTCCCCATGTATTTACCAGAACCAGCACTGGACTTTTTCTAGCATGGGCTAATGCCACAGCCAGGAAAGCACTTTCACTGGGCAGCCTGGCTGAAGCATCAACCCTGACTGGTAGTCAGCCCAGGTTGGGGGTCCCTGGGAACTCCCCCCAATAAAAGTGTCATCCTCTCCAGGGCACCACAAACCCTGGCTGGTGGGTGCCGGGTTGATTATGTAATGTTTAGTGTATAATGAAGATGTAATTTATTGTCTTTTGCAGAAGCACTACAGGCCCCAGCATGCCTTCCCCACATGCTGGTACTTGGAGAACCACAAGTACCAACAAGCAGGGCATAAAGATCTCCGCCGATACCTATAGTATTCTGTAAAAGAAATGTATAGAAAAAACACAGACATCAATTGCTTTAAAATTTACTTTTTCTGTACCATCACCTGGGGGACAGCAGCCTTTAAGCTCTTTTTCATGGCTGCTGCTTCCCCCAGGACTTCTCCGGCGTCTTCACCTGGAGGGTGGTGGCCTTTAAGCTCTTATACTTGGCCGCCGCCCATCCAGGACTTCCCCGGCAACTTCTTTCTTTGGCAGGTCTTCTCTGCTGCCAAAGGGCTCCCCTGGCTGTGGCATTAGGTCCCTCTAGAAAGGGTCCAGTGCTGGTTTGGGTAAATACAGCTTGATTCTAGGAGTTCATGTGGTTTCCTAGGTGAGCCCTAACAGTATGAATGTATAGCAGGAACATATCTAGAACAAGGGTCCAGCCTGGGAGTTACCAGTAATTAATTATATAATTAATTACCTGTCCTGTGTCTTCTACTCTTGTGCTTCTCCTCCAGGTCCAAGCTTTCCTCCTGTGGTGTCAGCAGAGGCAGGGTGACTCAACTTGTTTCTTTAGTATATGTTTTGTGATAAAGATGACCTCAAAGGTGTCCCAAGTAGATGTTTGGACTGAAGGTGACCTTCTAATAGTCCAGCAATGTAGTATGCTTGGCTGTTGACCTCACATTTTGTTCCATGGAGAAGGCCCACCTGGAAAAAGTTAGAGGCGTGATAATATGCTCCTGCTATACACTATACATGCCTAAGTAAAAATGTCCATACCTAACAAATATTTTACTTCACCCTATCTTGAGTAAATGTTTTGTGGTAAGGATAACTTCACAGTTGTCCTGAGGTGAAATTATGGGTGAATAATCCATAAATGAATATTGGTAGGCTGTTGACCTCACATATTGTTGGATGGAATGGTCCTACTTGGACAGAGTTTTAATAATGTTCCTGCAATGCAGTAAAATGCATATATATCACATTACACCACTCTGTTTGCAGGTTGATTTAACACCGATACTGGAATTAGGCCAAAAGAGATTTTGTACTATAAGATTGGGGACAAACCGCCAAATCACAAATAACCACATTTACCACCTCAATCCACAAGTGTCTTTAAACACACACAGGTCTCATGGTTGGGAAATGTGAGTGCAATGCTGTTTAGGACTTTGACACCCAAGCCCAATATCTACATAAAAACAAGGACAGGAAACCCATTAAATATCCTGCACAGAAAAAAGAGACAGAAATAAACTAATGGCACTAAAAATAAAGGCAAATCACTGCTGACCACTAGAAAAAAAACATGGTGTTTTTAAAAAAAGAAAGTTACACACATATGTAATTATGCAGACATATACACAGACAAAAATATACATTTACAGAAACCTATATACGCATACACATTTATACAGTTACACAGAAACAAATATAAGTACACAGACATACAGTATATACAGTTACATATAAACATGTACAAACACATATACAGTATACAATTACACAAAAACATATACAGACAGATATTTACAGTTACACAGACACATATATACTGTAGGTACACAGAAACATTTATCCAGTGACACAGGCACATACACAGATATATATATATATATATATATACTGTATATAAAAAGCATCCCATAAACAGAGGCACTCGGAGACTGTTGTAAATGAACAACTAGCGTGTAATAACAATAGACACCGACGTTTCAGGACCGAACGTGTCCCTCTGTCGGTCCCGAAACGTTGGTGTCTATTGTTATTACACACTAGTTGTTCATTTACAACAGTCTCCGAGTGCCTCTGTTTATGGGATGCTTTCGATGGAATAGTGTAAGGAGGGCACCTGAGCAGCTGATGTGGAAGGAAGAGTGCCGGTCCGCATGAGATTGTATACTGTATGTATATATATATATATATATATATTCCTTAGACAAAACACTTTACGGTTTCACATGTCCCATTAAAGCTTCTTAGACATGATCTGAAATTTCTTAAAACCTACTGAATTTGTGCCAATATTTTACTTCACCCTATCTTGAGTAAACGTTTTGAGGTAAAGACAACTTCACAGTTGTCCTGAGGTGAAGTTACGGGTGAACTAACCGGCAAATGAATATTTCTTGGCTGTTGACCTCACATATTGTTGGACGGAATGGTCCCTCTTGGAAAAACCTAGAGTTTCAATAATGTTCCTGTGATGCACTGAAAATGCATATACATCACAATACACATACCCCTGTTTGCAGGTTGATTTAACATCCATACCGCGATTGGGCAAAGAGATTTTATACTGTAAGATTGGGAACTGTCGAAGCTGGATTATTGGCTGAGACAAGATCAGTTTAAAATTGAATCGCAGCGACACCATCTTGCGACTGGCCGCAAGACGCCATTTTGCAAAATGGCCGCCTAAGCGGCATTTTAGATAAACTCACACTTTAGTACATGTGGCGATAATACTATTAGCATCATGCGATTGCATCTGTGACCATCGCCATAAGTTACAGCGATTCACCAAAAGCCCATTTCATGAATTTAAGTAGTTTGGGTGCTCTGGATAAAGTGTATATTATTATAATTCCCCTAAAGGATATATTGCTTTAGCTAAACAGAGCAAATGGCCACGTGATAACTAGCCTGTGTAGATAAGCTTCCTGGATAAAGTCTGCTCTCACTCCAGGTGGCCCGGCTAGAATACACACCTTACATTAGCAGGCTTCCTGCAATGAAATAACTTCAAAGCCAAGAGTGTTATCTTAGGTTTGGGTCTTGTAGTTGGGCTAATTTGCATTCACACAAGAGTCTGGGAGAATAAAGGACTTTTCTTTTGAGCCTGGGAAAGGTGGGGGCTGCTGAGAGAGGGGGCATGTGGAACTATAAGGCTCAGCATTCCACACTGCTAGGTGTTCACTTAGTAAGTGAGATTTAAGTGCACCATTTCTCATACACACATTAATACGCACAATTGCGCTGGTAACTAATCGCATATTAGCGAATGCATAAGATCCTGTATGAAAACGCTGGTTGTTAGCTTCATGCGCACGCATCTGCCCCAAGTTAACTAGCGTCTTTACATCACACCCCGCACAGTTACACATTACATATCCACATAAAAGGTTTAATAAGCTTTAAGGTATAAGATTTAAGTTTGCTCAGTTAGTATAAATGCTGTGAAATAAAGATTATTTGGTAACTAGGGTTTTATACATGCTAAGTAAGCCGTGTTTGGTTTTGTACTGATGCGTACTCTTTCAACAGAATTCCGGTATTATCGGTGTGGAAATCGCATCATGCATTCTCAACTTATGAACCGCAGAGACTTCGAGCAACAAAATGTATATAATATGAACAACTGTTGCATGCTGCATGGGGCGGGAGGGCAGAGACCCCCAGTTTTTAGAGGCTGGGTTGAGTCTATTTGAACCAGCCTGTTAAACGCTCTGTAACAGATGCTTCCCCCCTGGGAACCAATAGCATAAGCAACAAACTCCCCTATTGTTCTGTCTATTCCGGGGGGGTATAAATATGGGTGCTCCAACACTGGGTTCTTAGTCTTCTTGCTGAATGCTGACTGAGAAGTTTCTTGCTGATGCCTAACATCTGGACCAGAAAGCACTGCATATGTATACTGTACTTGGGTCTGTATAATTCCTTTGCGCCTAATTGTGTATGGATCAATAGCGTGTAACTGACTGTACTTTTACTTGAATAATACTTTGTGCTTTGGAACCACACGTTCCAAGTCTGGAGTCTCTATTTGCTGTATGACTGCGTACGCAAAATAGCGTCATCCTTAGAGGTTTATAGGTAGGATATTAGAAGGTATAGGCAGGGGTATATAGAGGTGCAAATATAGATTCCTTAGAACAAACCGACAAATCACAAATAGTCACATTTCCCACCACATTCCACAGGTGTCTTCAAAGAGCCACAGGACTCATGGTTGAGATATACGAGTGCAATGCTGTTTAGGACTTCAACACCTATGCACAATATCTGCATGAAAACGGAGAGTAAGCCCATGAAATATCCTGCACAAAAAAGAGACAGAAAGCACCTAATGGCACTGAAAAGTAAAGGCAAATCACTGCTGCCAACTATGAAAAAAGCCATGTGGTTTTTAAAAAAGAGAAAACAATAGAAACAACTATTTAGAGCTAGAAGTGGCCATCGATCCATACATAATCCATCCATGTAGAGTTTCTAGTCACCCTAGACAAAGCTACGTAAATGCTGCCCTTGCTCCCCCGAATACCCATCCGTCCAGCTCCCAACCTTTCAACATACCTTTCCACTCCTGCACCCTATCCGTACACTTTCGCAATTCAGACTTACAAATGCTAAAAAAGGTGCAAGGAGAAAAGACACACATTCAAACTAAAAAAAAAATGCAACTCTATCAAACCTAATTCCCTGCACTGAAGTTCATCAGTTTGTACAAGCATAACACAATCATGATGCCCTGAATTGAATTAAACATGCTGACACATTTCTGAGGACTCTGGCCGTAATTCACTACGGATCGCTATTGCAGTGGCAGCTACGATTACGCACGCAGTTCCACTGCGATAATATGCTAATGCATCGCAATCGCTATGCCGTCACAGCACTACACAAGGACACACATCCGTAATGTTTACAAGCCCGCGAAACCATCTGTACAATCGACTACCATTGCAGCCTCATGCACACTTGCACAAGGTCTGACACTACTCAGAAATTGCTAACTTCAGCGAACGCTATGAGACCTCAGGCTGGGTAGAGCATTGCAGTGGATAATTACTGCATGCCCACGAAACAGAGTTGAAACACACTGGCAGGCCTGCATAATGCCGACCATCCCTCCGTCAACACCCACAAATGGCACTTCCAGTGAATCACTTTGCGATGGGTCTGCGTAGTCACTGCAATCGCAGCCCTGATCGCAGTGGGCGGTTCACGCACGTGCACCGTGATGCATATGCAATACACAACAATCGGAAAATTGCGTGCGTATTAGCAACTGCGATCCTTGCTGAATCAGGCAATGTGTTTGATACATTACACCTTGATGAGGCTGTATAATGGATCTGATTTGCACCCTCACACTCTGTGTAAGGGAGTTATACCTAAGGTAACCAACACATACATACAGAGGTACATAGACTGGGCATCTATACGGATAGCAATTCAATTGCTTCGCTGTTGGGGCACCATTTAGTAATTATTGCACCTAAAAGCACATGGTTTAGCTGCGCAAAGCTGCCAAACCCATCTAAAGATGTGGTTATGGTGCCCAAACAGTAATTTGAGAAGCATGAAGAGGAGTTGCAGCTGACCGTTCTGGGCAAAATGTTGCGATTCCCGGTAATTATCTTCCAATCCTGCCCACTTACCGGCACATACACCCACTCTTCCAGGAAAAATCGTGAGCCTACACCTTCTGGGAGAGTAGGCAAGTGTGAATAGAGCTGTCCAGTATTTGTTTGCTACATGCAAAAGCAGACAGTATTATCTCAGCATGCAAAACAAAGAAATACATTTGTACCACTTGCAATGACACATGGTTTGTTCCACAAGCAAACTGCTCCTTTTTTTGATTCGATCCTAACTCTAAATCAGCCCCTACAGTATATGTTAAATATCAATGCTGGTCCACACTCATAGAGGAGATGTAGTCAGCATCCCAGCGTGCAGGATGCAGATGGTCTAAATACCGGCACCGAAATCCCGACAGCAACAGGATCCCGGCTCCAGTATCCCGACCGTTGGTGTCCTGAATGGAGGTATCAGGAGTTAAGGCAGGGTTAGGTTTAGGCACTAGGGGAATGTTAGGGTTAGGCACTAAGGGGGGAGGGTGAGGTTATGTTTAGGCACCAGGGAGGGAGGGTTAGGGTTACTATACTTACATATGGCTGTCAGGATTCTGTTTGGATGCCGCTGTCGGCAATCTTACCAGCGGCATCCCGACCGCCGGGAATACATACCCAACCCATAGAGCACAGGGCTCATACAGGTGAAATCCACTTTTAAAAATAATTTTTCCTCTCCTAACCAGTAACATACTGGGATACATTAATGATTACTTACAAAATGCAGTAAGTGTGAACTGCCAATGCTTCTTTATATGCACAGTCCACCTTCTTGTTTGTCTAACACGTTAAGGCGTATATATCCACTCAAAAAACTTGGAAACATGCACGTAAAAACAGTTGGTACGAACATTTGCAGGTTTGCAGATAGGCTTTCAATACGATAACACATCACATCAAAGTCTAACATAAGACCACATCGGAAACATTCCCCTTCACATTTTCTCTCCAGAAATAAATACTCAATATATCAGTAACCTTGCTGAGCAAAACAAATTGTGGTTCCCAGGGATTATTACTGGTGTGGTATATGCCAGAGACTACCTCATAGACTATTACTGGTGTATATGCCAGTGACTGCATCAGGGAAGCGGCTATGCAATACCATACAACTCATATGCAAATGCAGTCGGAGGTGTCAGGTGTAAATAGACACCTCCTGACTGCATCACAGATCAGAGTTCTGCATCCTAAAAAGCACCATTGAATATTCTGCAAAACCATTGGCAATCTGAGTAACCCTGAGATTACTCAGATTGCCCCCTGCAGCTCCGGTACCAAGTCCATTAAGCCGCAGACCCAGGTTTTGGCACTCTCAAAAAAAAAGTTTCTGGGAATGGAAGCAGTCCCCACCCACTCCCCACCCCCAAACGGCCACAGCCTGTTAATCAGGTTGAGGGAACTGCGAGAGTTCTTGCAGAGGGAACCCTACATGTGCAGTAAAAATCCTGTGCATGTGCAGGTCTCTCATAATCGTAGTATGTAAACCATTGGGTTTGCATACTACTCTCAATCAGGCCCTATCTCATGTGCTATTATTGTTGTGGTATATACTAGTGACTATCTCATAGCTATCTCATAGACTATTAGTGTTTTGGTATATGCCAGTGACTATCTCATAGATTTATTACTGCTGTGGTATATTCGTGACTACCTTATAGCTATCTCATAGACTATTACTGTTGTGGTATATGCCAGTGACTATCTCAAAGATTTATTACTGCTGTGGTATATTCCACTGACTATCTCATAACTATCTCATAGTCTATTAGTGTTGTGGTATATACCAGTGACTATCTCATAGCTATCTCATAGACTATTAGTGTTGTGGTATATGCCAGCGACTATTGTATAGATTACTGCTGTGGTATATTCCAGTGAATATCTCATAGCTATCTCATAGATTATTAGTGTTGTGTTATATATCAATGACTATCTCATAGCTATTTCATATACTATTACTGTTGTGGTATACCAGTGACTAGCTCAAAGATTTATTACTGCTGTGGTATATTCCAGTGACTATCTCATAACTATCTCATAATCTATTAGTGTTGTGGTATATACAAGTGACTATTTTATAGATTACTGCTGAGGTATATTCCAGTGACTATCTCATAGCTATTTCATAGACTATTACTGTTGTGGTATATACCAGTGACTATCTCATAGATTTATTACTGCTGTGGTATATTCCAGTGACTATCTCATAGCTATCTCATAGACTTTTACTGTTGTGGTATATACCAGTGACTATCTCATAGATTTATTACTGCTGTGGTATATTCCAGTGACTATCTCATAGCTATTTCATAGACTACTAGTCTTGTGGTATATACCAGTGGCTATCTCATAGATTTATTACTGCTGTGGTATATTCCAGTGACTATCTCATAACTATCTCATAATCTATTAGTGTTGTGGTATATACCAGTGACTATCTCATAGACTATTATAGGGGTATTCAATATGGAGCGAAAACTCAGTTTTTGCGATGTTTTTGCAGCGATGACGTCATCGCAGGTTTTAGTTTTACACCGTATTCAATTTCAAAGACTTTTCGCAGGTTCAAAAAGTATTTGGAATAAAACGGGGATAACTTTTCATCACTGAATAGGTGTCGAAAAAAAGTGCAGAATTGGGGTTTAGGGGTGCAGGCTTTAAAAAAATGGCCTTCACCCCTGGGAATGACATTTTAAAAATAACTGTGTCAAAAAAAGTAAAAAAAAAAAAATACGGACACCCCAAAAAATTAATTTCAAACTTGGGGTGAAAAAAAAAATGGGAAAAAATTGTTTAAAACTAGGGAAATAGGTTCAGGGCTATTCTGCAAGTATGCGGCAGGTGTATTCTAGAATAGATTAATAGCGGCAGGTGCACAGTTGCAGAATTTAAAAAAAATTACTTTAGGGACATAAAAATATGCTAATACCCATTTGTACCCCAAATTTGATGGGACCACTTAAAAAAACGAAAAAAATAACCTAAGTGCTCTTCTGCATCACTTCTTCAATGTCGGGAAAAAAGCACCTGCCACAGCTATTTAAATCCCAGACTTTCATTTGCAGGCTAAAACGGGGGTACCCATAGTGATCCCCCATGTTTTTACAGCTTTAGGGGGGTCCCACAATTTTTTCCAGATAAATTTCGTTTTTTAACGCAAATCCCACTTCGCAGGTTCCCATTTTCGTAGGTTTTATATTGAATACGGGGATAAAGCGGGCACGCGCCCGATACTTTATCCCAGGAAAATCTCCGATATGCAACGTAAACTTCGACAGCGAAGTTTATGTTTCATATTGAATACCCCTCTTAGTGTTGTGGTATATTCCAGTGACTATTTTATAGATTACTGCTGTGGTATATTCCAGTGACTATCTCATAGCTATTTCATAGACTATTACTGTTGTGGTATATACCAGTGACTATCTCATAGATTTATTACTGCTGTGGTATATTCCAGTGACTATCTCATAGCTATTTCATAGACTATTAGTCTTGTGGTATATACCAGTGACTATCTCATAGATTTATTACTGCTGTGGTATATTCCAGTGACTATCTCATAGCTATTTCATAGACTACGGGCCATATCCAATTAGCTGCGGTAAATTACCGCGGCTAATTAGCTCGCCCCGAGGCTATCCAATTAGCCCCGAAGTCAGCTTGATAACGGCTCTTATCAGGTTTTTTTTTTCGGGACCTGATGTGTCCCGAAAAATAATCCACGATGTGTTGTATTTTCGCCCCAAAAAGGGCGAGAACACATAGGTCCGCGACTCCTATGTGTTAGCGGGCGAACTATCCTATTATTTTGCCCAAAATAATAGGATAGGGAGGAAGAAAATATCAGAGAAAATCGGGGATAATCGGCACAAAATACCCATTTTTCGCCGATCACGGGGATCAATTAGCGCCCAAACAGTGATCGGGGCTAATTGGATATGGCCCTATTACTGTTGTGGTATAAACCAGTGACTATCTCATAGATTTATTACTGCTGTGGTATATTCCAGTGACTATCTCATAGCTATCTCATAGACTATTAAGCTGGGCATCCATTATACAATTTTCTGTCAGATATCTGTCCAATCTGGCTGGTTGGAATGAAAACCTGGTAATGTATGGGAGCAAATGACAGTCGATCATATGGTTTTAAACACTGAAAAAAGGACTAAAAAAATTGTTCAAATTTGTTAAATTCATGTGTTTTAATCAATTTGTCTGAACAACCATTTTTGGTTATTTTCCAGTGTTTGCGAGCAAATGGACGATTGTCATTTGCGCCCATATATTACCAGGTTTTCATTCCAACCAGCCAGATTGGATAGATATCTGACAGAAAATTGTATAGTGGATGCCCAGCTTTAGTGTTGTGGTATATACCTGTAACTACAAATGAGAACTGAGACTTGGCAAAAATCTCAGTTCAAACCTGGCGCTCCACAAATTTATACAGAAAAATTAGGGAATAAATAAAAAATAGTCATAATAAATTGATAATCAAAAAAGAAACCAATGTTCTCCTGTTGGGGTACAGCACTGCAAACTTTTAATGTCAGCTGCTGGTCTGACACACACAAAGAAACTACAATTAAAACAAATTAGGTTGCGCTGCTGTTAATGAAAATCACTAAACCTGATTGATCCACTCTCAAACTTCTCTGAATCACAAAACATTTATTAGACACATGATAATGAAATAAACATAATCACATACATAGTTAATATCTCCAAATGAATAAAAATAGAATTGATAGCAATAAATGTGACAGCTCTGAGTCACTGGAATAGAATGTATCTGTAACTGGATACAATTGTGTTTAATTGCTCACCACTCAGTGTATCAACTGCATTCAAAATCCAAGAATTTCCATCCAAGTATTAGTATTGAAATTAATACATACAAGTTCCTTTTGTAGAGGTGCTGTACTTGTTAATTTGTGTCACTAAAAATCCACCAAATCACCTATCCACACAGTAAGTTATTAGATGATAGCAACCTCCCTTTAATTAGGTAGGTATTTCATAGACTATTACTGTTGTGGTATATACCAGTGACTATCTCATAGATTTATTACTGCTGTGGTATATTCCAGTGACTATCTCATAGCTATTTCATAGACTATTACTGTTGTGGTATATACCAGTGACTATCTCATAGATTTATTACTGCTGTGGTATATTCCAGTGACTATCTCATAGCTATTTCATAGACTATTAGTCTTGTGGTATATACCAGTGACTATCTCATAGATTTATTACTGCTGTGGTATATTGCAGTGACTATCTCATAGCTATTTCATAGACTATTAGTCTTGTGGTATATACCAGTGACTATCTCATAGATTTATTACTGCTGTGGTATATTGCAGTGACTATCTCATAGCTATTTCATAGACTATTAGTCTTGTGGTATATACCAGTGACTATCTCATAGATTTATTACTGCTGTGGTATATTCCAGTGACTATCTCATAGCTATTTCATAGACTATGGGCCATATCCAATTAGCTGCGGTAAATTACCGCGGCTAATTAGCTCGCCCCAAGGCTAACCAATTAGCCCCGAAGTCAGCTTGATAACGGCTCTTATCAGGGCTTTTTTTCGGGACCTGATGTGTCCCGAAAAATAATCCACGATGTGTTGTATTTTCGCCCAAAAAAGGGCGAGAACACATAGGTCCGTGAGCTTATCGCGGCTCCTATGTGTTAGCGGGCGAACTATCCTATTATTTTGCCCAAAATAATAGGATAGGGAGGAAGAAAATATCAGAGAAAATCGGGGATAATCGGCACAAAATACCCATTTTTCGCCGATCACGGGGATCAATTAGCGCCCAAACAGTGATCGGGGCTAATTGGATATGGCCCTATTACTGTTGTGGTATAAACCAGTGACTATCTCATAGATTTATTACTGCTGTGGTATATTCCAGTGACTATCTCATAGCTATCTCATAGACTATTAAGCTGGGCATCCATTATACAATTTTCTGTCAGATATCTGTCCAATCTGGCTGGTTGGAATGAAAACCGGGTAATGTATGGGAGCAAATGACAGTCGATCATATGGTTTTAAACACTGAAAAAAGGACCAAAAAAATTGTTCAAATTTGTTAAATTCATGTGTTTTAATCAATTTGTCTGAACAACCATTTTTGGTTATTTTCCAGTGTTTGTGAGCAAATGGACGATTGTCATTTGCGCCCATATATTACCAGGTTTTCATTCCAACCAGCCAGATTGGATAGATATCTGACAGAAAATTGTATAGTGGATGCCCAGCTTTAGTGTTGTGGTATATACCTGTAACTACAAATGAGAACTGAGACTTGGCAAAAATCTCAGTTCAAACCTGGCGCTCCACAAATTTATACAGAAAAATTAGGGAATAAATAAAAAATAGTCATAATAAATTGATAATCAAAAAAGAAACCAATGTTCTCCTGTTGGGGTACAGCGCTGCAAACTTTAAATGTCAGCTGCTGGTCTGACACACACAAAGAAACTACAATTAAAACAAATTAGGTTGCGCTGCTGTTAATGAAAATCACTAAACCTGATTGATCCACTCTCAAACTTCTCTGAATCACAAAACATTTATTAGACACATGATAATGAAATAAACATAATCACACACATAGTTAATATCTCCAAATGAATAAAAATAGAATTGATAGCAATAAATGTGACAGCTCTGAGTCACTGGAATAGAATGTATCTGTAACTGGATACAATTGTGTTTAATTGCTCACCACTCAGTGTATCAACTGCATTCAAAATCCAAGAATTTCCATCCAAGTATTAGTATTGAAATTAATACATACAAGTTCCTTTAGTAGAGGTGCTGTACTTGTTAATTTGTGTCACTAAAAATCCACCAAATCACCTATGCACACAGTAAGTTATTAGATGATAGCAACCTCCCATTAATTAGGTAGGTATTTCATAGACTATTACTGTTGTGGTATATACCAGTGACTATCTCATAGATTTATTACTGCTGTGGTATATTCCAGTGACTATCTCATAGCTATTTCATAGACTATTACTGTTGTGGTATATACCAGTGACTATCTCATAGATTTATTACTGCTGTGGTATATTCCAGTGACTATCTCATAGCTATTTCATAGACTATTAGTCTTGTGGTATATACCAGTGACTATCTCATAGATTTATTACTGCTGTGGTATATTCCAGTGACTATCTCATAGCTATTTCATAGACTATGGGCCATATCCAATTAGCTGCGGTAAATTACCGCGGCTAATTAGCTCGCCCCGAGGCTATCCAATTAGCCCCGAAGTCAGCTTGATAACGGCTCTTATCAGGGTTTTTTTTTCGGGACCTGATGTGTCCCGAAAAATAATCCACGATGTGTTGTATTTTCGCCCAAAAAAGGGCGAGAACACATAGGTCCGCGAGCTTATCACGGCTCCTATGTGTTAGCGGGCGAACTATCCTATTATTTTGCCCAAAATAATAGGATAGGGAGGAAGAAAATATCAGAGAAAATCGGGGATAATCGGCACAAAATACCCATTTTTCGCCGATTACGGGGATCAATTAGCGCCCAAACAGTGATCGGGGCTAATTGGATATGGCCCTATTAATGTTGTGGTATAAACCAGTGACTATCTCATAGATTTATTACTGCTGTGGTATATTCCAGTGACTATCTAATAGCTATTTCATAGACTATTAGTCTTGTGGTATATACCAGTGACTATCTCATAGATTTATTACTGCTGTGGTATATTCCAGTGACTATCTCATAGCTATTTCATAGACTATGGGCCATATCCAATTAGCTGCGGTAAATTACCACGGCTAATTAGTTCGCCCCGAGGCTATCCAATTAGCCCCGAAGTCAGCTTGATAACGGCTCTTATCAGGGTTTTTTTTTTCGGGACCTGATGTGTCCCGAAAAATAATCCACAATGTGTTGTATTTTCGCCCAAAAAAGGGCGAGAACACATAGGTCCGCGAGCTTATCGCGGCTCCTATGTGTTAGCGGGCGAACTATCCTATTATTTTGCCCAAAATAATAGGATAGGGAGGAAGAAAATATCAGAGAAAATCGGGGATAATCGGCACAAAATACCCATTTTTCGCCGATCACGGGGATCAATTAGCGCCCAAACAGTGATCGGGGCTAATTGGATATGGCCCTATTACTGTTGTGGTATAAACCAGTGACTATCTCATAGATTTATTACTGCTGTGGTATATTCCAGTGACTATCTCATAGCTATCTCATAGACTATTAAGCTGGGCATCCATTATACAATTTTCTGTCAGATATCTGTCCAATCTGGCTGGTTGGAATGAAAACCTGGTAATGTATGGGAGCAAATGACAGTCGATCATATGGTTTTAAACACTGAAAAAAGGACAAAAAAAATTGTTCAAATTTGATAAATTCATGTGTTTTAATCAATTTGTCTGAACAACCATTTTTGGTTATTTTCCAGTGTTTGTGAGCAAATGGACGATTGTCATTTGCGCCCATATATTACCAGGTTTTCATTCCAACCAGCCAGATTGGATAGATATCTGACAGAAAATTGTATAGTGGATGCCCAGCTTTAGTGTTGTGGTATATACCAGTAACTACAAATTTAGAACTGAGACTCGGCAAAAATCTCAGTTCAAACCTGGCGCTCCACAAATTTATACAGAAAAATTAGGGAATAAATAAAAAATAGTCATAATAAATTGATAATCAAAAAAGAAACCAATGTTCTCCTGTTGGGGTACAGCGCTGCAAACTTTTAATGTCAGCTGCTGGTCTGACACACACAAAGAAACTACAATTAAAACAAATTAGTTTGCGCTGCTGTTAATGAAAATCACTAAACCTGATTGATCCACTCTCAAACTTCTCTGAATCACAAAACATTTATTAGACACATGATAATGAAATAAACATAATCACATACATAGCTAATATCTCCAAATGAATAAAAATAGAATTGATAGCAATAAATGTGACAGCTCTGAGTCACTGGAATAGAATGTATCTGTAACTGGATACAATTGTGTTTAATTGCTCACCACTCAGTGTATCAACTGCATTCAAAATCCAAGAATTTCCATCCAAGTATTAGTATTGAAATTAATACATACAAGTTCCTTTTGTAGAGGTGCTGTACTTGTTAATTTGTGTCACTAAAAATCCACCAAATCACCTATCCACACAGTAAGTTATTAGATGATAGCAACCTCCCTTTAATTAGGTAGGTATTTCATAGACTATTTCTGTTGTGGTATATACCAGTGACTATCTCATAGATTTATTACTGCTGTGGTATATTCCAGTGACTATCTCATAGCTATTTCATAGACTATTACTATTGTGGTATATACCAGTGACTATCTCATAGATTTATTACTGCTGTGGTATATTCCAGTGACTATCTCATAGCTATTTCATAGACTATTAGTCTTGTGGTATATACCAGTGACTATCTCATAGATTTATTACTGCTGTGGTATATTCCAGTGACTATCTCATAGCTATTTCATAGACTATGGGCCATATCCAATTAGCTGCGGTAAATTACAGCGGCTAATTAGCTCGCCCCGAGGCCATCCAATTAGCCCCGAAGTCAGCTTGATAACGGCTCTTATCAGGGTTTTTTTTTCGGGACCTGATGTGTCCCGAAAAATAATCCACGATGTGTTGTATTTTCGCCCAAAAAAGGGCGAGAACACTTAGGTCCGCGAGCTTATCACGGCTCCTATGTGTTAGCGGGCGAACTATCCTATTATTTTGCCCAAAATAATAGGATAGGGAGGAAGAAAATATCAGAGAAAATCGGGGATAATCGGCACAAAATACCCATTTTTCGCCGATCACGGGGATCAATTAGCGCCCAAACAGTGATCGGGGCTAATTGGATATGGCCCTATTACTGTTGTGGTATAAACCAGTGACTATCTCATAGATTTATTACTGCTGTGGTATATTCCAGTGACTATCTCATAGCTATCTCATAGACTATTAAGCTGGGCATCCATTATACAATTTTCTGTCAGATATCTGTCCAATCTGGCTGGTTGGAATGAAAACCTGGTAATGTATGGGAGCAAATGACAGTCGATCATATGGTTTTAAACACTGAAAAAAGGACAAAAAAAATTGTTCAAATTTGATAAATTCATGTGTTTTAATCAATTTGTCTGAACAACCATTTTTGGTTATTTTCCAGTGTTTGTGAGCAAATGGACGATTGTCATTTGCGCCCATATATTACCAGGTTTTCATTCCAACCAGCCAGATTGGATAGATATCTGACAGAAAATTGTATAGTGGATGCCCAGCTTTAGTGTTGTGGTATATACCAGTAACTACAAATTTAGAACTGAGACTCGGCAAAAATCTCAGTTCAAACCTGGCGCTCCACAAATTTATACAGAAAAATTAGGGAATAAATAAAAAATAGTCATAATAAATTGATAATCAAAAAATAAACCAATGTTCTCCTGTTGGGGTACAGCACTGCAAACTTTTAATGTCAGCTGCTGGTCTGACACACACAAAGAAACTACAATTAAAACAAATTAGGTTGCGCTGCTGTTAATGAAAATCACTAAACCTGATTGATCCACTCTCAAACTTCTCTGAATCACAAAACATTTATTAGACACATGATAATGAAATAAACATTAATCACATACATAGCTAATATCTCCAAATGAATAAAAATAGAATTGATAGCAATAAATGTGACAGCTCTGAGTCACTGGAATAGAATGTATCTGTAACTGGATACAATTGTGTTTAATTGCTCACCACTCAGTGTATCAACTGCATTCAAAATCCAAGAATTTCCATCCAAGTATTAGTATTGAAATTAATACATACAAGTTCCTTTTGTAGAGGTGCTGTACTTGTTAATTTGTGTCACTAAAAATCCACCAAATCACCTATCCACACAGTAAGTTATTAGATGATAGCAACCTCCCTTTAATTAGGTAGGTATTTCATAGACTATTACTGTTGTGGTATATACCAGTGACTATCTCATAGATTTATTACTGCTGTGGTATATTCCAGTGACTATCTCATAGCTATTTCATAGACTATTACTGTTGTGGTATATACCAGTGACTATCTCATAGATTTATTACTGCTGTGGTATATTCCAGTGACTATCTCATAGCTATTTCATAGACTATTAGTCTTGTGGTATATACCAGTGACTATCTCATAGATTTATTACTGCTGTGGTATATTCCAGTGACTATCTCATAGCTATTTCATAGACTATGGGCCATATCCAATTAGCTGCGGTAAATTACCGCGGCTAATTAGCTCGCCCCGAGGCTATCCAATTAGCCCCGAAGTCAGCTTGATAACGGCTCTTATCAGGGTTTTTTTTTCGGGACCTGATGTGTCCCGAAAAATAATCCACAATGTGTTGTATTTTCGCCCAAAAAAGGGCGAGAACACATAGGTCCGCGAGCTTATCGCGGCTCCTATGTGTTAGCGGGCGAACTATCCTATTATTTTGCCCAAAATAATAGGATAGGGAGGAAGAAAATATCAGAGAAAATCGGGGATAATCGGCACAAAATACCCATTTTTCGCCGATCACGGGGATCAATTAGCGCCCAAACAGTGATCGGGGCTAATTGGATATGGCCCTATTAATGTTGTGGTATAAACCAGTGACTATCTCATAGATTTATTACTGCTGTGGTATATTCCAGTGACTATCTAATAGCTATTTCATAGACTATTAGTCTTGTGGTATATACCAGTGACTATCTCATAGATTTATTACTGCTGTGGTATATTCCAGTGACTATCTCATAGCTATTTCATTGACTATGGGCCATATCCAATTAGCTGCGGTAAATTACCACGGCTAATTAGCTCGCCCCGAGGCTATCCAATTAGCCCCGAAGTCAGCTTGATAACGGCTCTTATCAGGGTTTTTTTTTTCGGGACCTGATGTGTCCCGAAAAATAATCCACAATGTGTTGTATTTTCGCCCAAAAAAGGGCGAGAACACATAGGTCCGCGAGCTTGTCGCGGCTCCTATGTGTTAGCGGGCGAACTATCCTATTATTTTGCCCAAAATAATAGGATAGGGAGGAAGAAAATATCAGAGAAAATCGGGGATAATCGGCACAAAATACCCATTTTTCGCCGATCACGGGGATCAATTAGCGCCCAAACAGTGATCGGGGCTAATTGGATATGGCCCTATTACTGTTGTGGTATAAACCAGTGACTATCTCATAGATTTATTACTGCTGTGGTATATTCCAGTGACTATCTCATAGCTATCTCATAGACTATTAAGCTGGGCATCCATTATACAATTTTCTGTCAGATATCTGTCCAATCTGGCTGGTTGGAATGAAAACCTGGTAATGTATGGGAGCAAATGACAGTCGATCATATGGTTTTAAACACTGAAAAAAGGACAAAAAAAATTGTTCAAATTTGTTAAATTCATGTGTTTTAATCAATTTGTCTGAACAACCATTTTTGGTTATTTTCCAGTGTTTGTGAGCAAATGGACGATTGTCATTTGCGCCCATATATTACCAGGTTTTCATTCCAACCAGCCAGATTGGATAGATATCTGACAGAAAATTGTATAGTGGATGCCCAGCTTTAGTGTTGTGGTATATACCAGTAACTACAAATTTAGAACTGAGACTCGGCAAAAATCTCAGTTCAAACCTGGCGCTCCACAAATTTATACAGAAAAATTAGGGAATAAATAAAAAAAAAATAATAAATTGATAATCAAAAAAGAAACCAATGTTCTCCTGTTGGGGTACAGCGCTGCAAACTTTAAATGTCAGCTGCTGGTCTGACACACACAAAGAAACTACAATTAAAACAAATTAGGTTGCGCTGCTGTTAATGAAAATCACTAAACCTGATTGATCCACTCTCAAACTTCTCTGAATCACAAAACATTTATTAGACACATGATAATGAAATAAACATAATCACACACATAGTTAATATCTCCAAATGAATAAAAATAGAATTGATAGCAATAAATGTGACAGCTCTGAGTCACTGGAATAGAATGTATCTGTAACTGGATACAATTGTGTTTAATTGCTCACCACTCAGTGTATCAACTGCATTCAAAATCCAAGAATTTCCATCCAAGTATTAGTATTGAAATTAATACATACAAGTTCCTTTTGTAGAGGTGCTGTACTTGTTAATTTGTGTCACTAAAAATCCACCAAATCACCTATCCACACAGTAAGTTATTAGATGATAGCAACCTCCCTTTAATTAGGTAGGTATTTCATAGACTATTACTGTTGTGGTATATACCAGTGACTATCTCATAGATTTATTACTGCTGTGGTATATTCCAGTGACTATCTCATAGCTATTTCATAGACTATTACTGTTGTGGTATATACCAGTGACTATCTCATAGATTTATTTCTGCTGTGGTATATTCCAGTGACTATCTCATAGCTATTTCATAGACTATTAGTCTTGTGGTATATACCAGTGACTATCTCATAGATTTATTACTGCTGTGGTATATTCCAGTGACTATCTCATAGCTATTTCATTGACTATGGGCCATATCCAATTAGCTGCGGTAAATTACCACGGCTAATTAGCTCGCCCCGAGGCTATCCAATTAGCCCTGAAGTCAGCTTGATAACGGCTCTTATCAGGGTTTTTTTTTCGGGACCTGATGTGTCCCGAAAAATAATCCACGATGAGTTGTATTTTCGCCCAAAAAAGGGCGAGAACACATAGGTCCGCGAGCTTATCGCGGCTCCTATGTGTTAGCGGGCGAACTATCCTATTATTTTGCCCAAAATAATAGGATAGGGAGGAAGAAAATATCAGAGAAAATCGGGGATAATCGGCACAAAATACCCATTTTTCGCCGATCACGGGGATCAATTAGCGCCCAAACAGTGATCGGGGCTAATTGGATATGGCCCTATTACTGTTGTGGTATAAACCAGTGACTATCTCATAGATTTATTACTGTTGTGGTATATTCCAGTGACTATCTCATAGCTATCTCATAGACTATTAAGCTGGGCATCCATTATACAATTTTCTGTCAGATATCTGTCCAATCTGGCTGGTTGGAATGAAAACCTGGTAATGTATGGGAGCAAATGACAGTCGATCATATGGTTTTAAACACTGAAAAAAGGACAAAAAAAATTGTTCAAATTTGTTAAATTCATGTGTTTTAATCAATTTGTCTGAACAACCATTTTTGGTTATTTTCCAGTGTTTTTGAGCAAATGGACGATTGTCATTTGCGCCCATATATTACCAGGTTTTCATTCCAACCAGCCAGATTGGATAGATATCTGACAGAAAATTGTATAGTGGATGCCCAGCTTTAGTGTTGTGGTATATACCAGTAACTACAAATTTAGAACTGAGACTCGGCAAAAATCTCAGTTCAAACCTGGCGCTCCACAAATTTATACAGAAAAATTAGGGAATAAATAAAAAATAGTCATAATAAATTGATAATCAAAAAAGAAACCAATGTTCTCCTGTTGGGGTACAGCGCTGCAAACTTTTAATGTCAGCTGCTGGTCTGACACACACAAAGAAACTACAATTAAAACAAATTAGGTTGCGCTGCTGTTAATGAAAATCACTAAACCTGATTGATCCACTCTCAAACTTCTCTGAATCACAAAACATTTATTAGACACATGATAATGAAATAAACATAATCACATACATAGTTAATATCTCCAAATGAATAAAAATAGAATTGATAGCAATAAATGTGACAGCTCTGAGTCACTGGAATAGAATGTATCTGTAACTGGATACAATTGTGTTTAATTGCTCACCACTCAGTGTATCAACTGCATTCAAAATCCAAGAATTTCCATCCAAGTATTAGTATTGAAATTAATACATACAAGTTCCTTTTGTAGAGGTGCTGTACTTGTTAATTTGTGTCACTAAAAATCCACCAAATCACCTATCCACACAGTAAGTTATTAGATGATAGCAACCTCCCTTTAATTAGGTAGGTATTTCATAGACTATTACTGTTGTGGTATATACCAGTGACTATCTCATAGATTTATTACTGCTGTGGTATATTCCAGTGACTATCTCATAGCTATTTCATAGACTATTACTGTTGTGGTATATACCAGTGACTATCTCATAGATTTATTACTGCTGTGGTATATTCCAGTGACTATCTCATAGCTATTTCATAGACTATTAGTCTTGTGGTATATACCAGTGACTATCTCATAGATTTATTACTGCTGTGGTATATTCCAGTGACTATCTCATAGCTATTTCATAGACTATGGGCCATATCCAATTAGCTGCGGTAAATTACCGCGGCTAATTAGCTCGCCCCGAGGCTATCCAATTACCCCCGAAGTCAGCTTGATAACGGCTCTTATCAGGGTTTTTTTTTCGGGACCTGATGTGTCCCGAAAAATAATCCACAATGTGTTGTATTTTCGCCCAAAAAAGGGCGAGAACACATAGGTCCGCGAGCTTATCGCGGCTCCTATGTGTTAGCGGGCGAACTATCCTATTATTTTGCCCAAAATAATAGGATAGGGAGGAAGAAAATATCAGAGAAAATCGGGGATAATCGGCACAAAATACCCATTTTTCGCCGATCACGGGGATCAATTAGCGCCCAAACAGTGATCGGGGCTAATTGGATATGGCCCTATTACTGTAGTGGTATAAACCAGTGACTATCTCATAGATTTATTACTGTTGTGGTATATTCCAGTGACTATCTCATAGCTATCTCATAGACTATTAAGCTGGGCATCCATTATACAATTTTCTGTCAGATATCTGTCCAATCTGGCTGGTTGGAATGAAAACCGGGTAATGTATGGGAGCAAATGACAGTCGATCATATGGTTTTAAACACTGAAAAAAGGACCAAAAAAATTGTTCAAATTTGTTAAATTCATGTGTTTTAATCAATTTGTCTGAACAACCATTTTTGGTTATTTTCCAGTGTTTGTGAGCAAATGGACGATTGTCATTTGCGCCCATATATTACCAGGTTTTCATTCCAACCAGCCAGATTGGATAGATATCTGACAGAAAATTGTATAGTGGATGCCCAGCTTTAGTGTTGTGGTATATACCAGTAACTACAAATGAGAACTGAGACTTGGCAAAAATCTCAGTTCAAACCTGGCGCTCCACAAATTTATACAGAAAAATTAGGGAATAAATAAAAAATAGTCATAATAAATTGATAATCAAAAAAGAAACCAATGTTCTCCTGTTGGGGTACAGCGCTGCAAACTTTTAATGTCAGCTGCTGGTCTGACACACACAAAGAAACTACAATTAAAACAAATTAGGTTGCGCTGCTGTTAATGAAAATCACTAAACCTGATTGATCCACTCTCAAACTTCTCTGAATCACAAAACATTTATTAGACACATGATAATGAAATAAACATAATCACATACATAGTTAATATCTCCAAATGAATAAAAATAGAATTGATAGCAATAAATGTGACAGCTCTGAGTCACTGGAATAGAATGTATCTGTAACTGGATACAATTGTGTTTAATTGCTCTCCACTCAGTGTATCAACTGCATTCAAAATCCAAGAATTTCCATCCAAGTATTAGTATTGAAATTAATACATACAAGTTCCTTTTGTAGAGGTGCTGTACTTGTTAATTTGTGTCACTAAAAATCCACCAAATCACCTATCCACACAGTAAGTTATTAGATGATAGCAACCTCCCTTTAATTAGGTAGGTATTTCATAGACTATTACTGTTGTGGTATATACCAGTGACTATCTCATAGATTTATTACTGCTGTGGTATGTTCCAGTGACTATCTCATAGCTATTGCATAGACTATTAGTGTTGTGGTGGTATATACCAGTGACTATATCATAGGGGGAAAGGGTTTTTGTGTGCATTGGGATTTTTGCTTGCCCGTTGGAACTATAAACTTGTTTCTGCTGATGGGTGCGAATGCATGATTCAGATGGGTTTTAGTCACTTTACGAGGCTAAACTTGTTCTATTTGGGCACAACATGTGCGAAAACTTGGAACAATTGAATATCGCTCCATCAGTTTAGACAGGCAATCAGGCGCAAAAAATCTATTGAATTTCCCCTATAGTTTATTACTTTTGTGATATATATCAGTAACTATCTCATAGACTATTAATGTTGTGGTATAGACCAGTGACTGTATCTTATACACTAAGGTATCCTTTCAATTATGGGAGATGCCCGCAAGTTAGGGATGGTCATCGATGGTTTACCACCATTGATGGTCTATGGCCGATAGTAAGTGGTTTTGCCACTGATAACGCGGCATCAGTGGTGCCGTCTCAATGACTTAGGTCTACGCGTAAGCAGCATTTAGTCATCGATGGGTAAGCATTTGATGGTTTTCTAACGATGGTTTAAAACCAATGACCATCAGTGTGCATGCGAGATGCTGCACTGCGCATGTGAAGATCTCGTTCTGCAAAATCACACGCAGTGCCCCCAAGCCACAGCATGCTAACTGTTAGGGGGTGTGAACGGGGCACTAATGGCAAGTGTTGTCCCAGCATGATGGGGACGTGATGGTCCAGATTTTTAGGAGTGCTGAGGTCAGTGTTTGCATATTCCGACACAGCTACACTGATCCCAGAAGCGTGAATACATCAGCCATCCTGAGGATTACTCTGATCATATGATGCTGTGTCTTTGGACACAGCAGCGGATCAGAGAAGCCGGCAGCAGGTGTCTATTTGCACAAGACGCCTCCTGCAGCATCAGCATATTATTGCACTGCCACTGTGTACAATAGCATCCATCTCTGAATCAGGTCCATAAACTACACCTAGGGTACCCAAGTTTTCTCATTTTTATAAGCAGGCGTATAGGTATATAACAGTGGCATATACTGTACCAGCGACTTCCCTATTACACTGTGACTGTGGTATATACTAGTGACTACCTCATTACACTGTGACTGTGGTATATTCTAGTGACTACCTCATTACACTATGGGGCAGATTCAATTAGAAGCGATGCTTACCATGGGCTTGTAGCAGTGCCTGGGGTCTTTCAATTTCAGCTCAGCAGCCCGCAGGCTGCACTTACCGCAGATTTCTGTTTGCACTCTCCTGAGGTGCAAATAGAAATCCACAGTAAGTATGGCATTCTGCCCTTACTGTGGCTGCCACAAGCATATTAACTCATAGCACCGGGTACTAAACCCGGAAGCTACTGGTTAAAGCACATTAGCTGCTGGTTTACTGCAGGAGGAAAAGGGCTTTTAATTGAATAGCCCAGGCATTAAAGCTCGAGGCTATATGCTTCTAATTGACTCTGCCCCATGTGGTATATATTACTGACTACCTCAATAGACTATGTGATACATATTACTGACTACTTCATTGCACTATGGGGCCTACGATACGTATTAATAATCGCGACACTGCCACGATTATTAATACTCTGTATCGCGGCGGATATTTTTTATTTTGAATGAAAAAATCCTTGCTATGTACCAAACTGAATCCACAGGATCAGCGGTAGCAATAACCTCTGTCCTGGCATGTTTATTTTCAGGCATTGTGGAGGAGTCTTTCCCATTTGTGAAGGTCTCCTCCAGGGGTGTATGACACTGCACATGTGCACAATTTACGGAGCTCGTGTTCGACGACCCTCCTCTTGCAAACTATAAATTTGCACCCTCCCAGCTTTTATAAAGAGACAGCGCATGCCTTCTGCACAATCTTATTCACATTACAACATAGTGCGCCTGATTCACATTACACCACATAGTAGTGGGATCGGTATGAAATTAATATCCTGATGCCTGAAGACTGGCAGTGAAGATCCCAACAGGTGAGTATTTAAACTATTCAGTAACCCTACCCCCCCTAACCATCCCTTAGGGGTGCCTAACCCTAACCTCCCCCCAAGTGCCTAACCCTAACCCCCCATAAGTGCCTAACCCTAACCCCCCTCTCCCCTGCAGCCTAAATATAAATTTCCCAGGGGGTGCCTAACCCTAACCTCCCCCCGGGTGGTGCCTAACCCTAACCCCCCTTAAATAGCCTAACCCTAAGTCCCCCCTGGGAGCCCTTAACCTAACATCCCCCCCCCACATGGCTGTCCGCGTCTGCCACCCGGCTTACCTTTGTTCGGTAGGTAAAATGACAGGCGTCGGGGTTTCGACGCCTGTCATTAGACCCCTGCTGAGATTAGACAGTCGGGAAGCCGGCGGTCGGCATTTCAACCGTCGGCTTAATGACTGCATCCCATAGTAGTGTCCCTTATTCATGTTATGACACACAGTAGTGCTCATTATACACACTGCCCACAGTAGTGCCCCTTATACAAAATGCCCACAGTAGTGCCCCTTATACACAATTCCCACAGTACTGACCCTTAAAGATATAAAGCCCACAGTAGTACCACTTACACATAATGCCCAATATTAGTAATAGTGTCCCTTAACACATAATGCCCAATAATAGTAGTAGTGCCCCTTACACATAGGCCCACAGTAGTAGTACCCATTATACAGTAGTTGTGCCCCTTACACATAACACACAATGCCAACATTAGTAGTGCCCCTTATACAAAGCCCACAGCAGTAGTGCCCCTTACACCTGACACATAAACATTGTACTTACCTGAAACCCCGATCCTGTACTCACCGCCGTCCGACAGCTCCTTGCGCTTGGCACTGTGGGAAAGACAACATGACATCTCTCCCTTCGCACACTGCGGGAGCCAGAAGGCAGAGAGGAGTGTGATCCAGCCTCCGGCTGAAGGGAAGGAGCCACCAGTCGCCCCCTGGTACCAAAATCTGAGCGAGGGTCCGACAAATGGAGAAGGCGGCCGTAGTGCCACCCTGCTGCGCAGGGCAGGCTGAGAGCACAACACCGGCCCTGTCCATAAACGTAAATATGGTGTAAACCAGTGGTCTCCAACCCGTAGCTCACAAGCTACTGGTAGCTCGCAGTCTTAATTTTGGTAGCTCATCTAGCTGCAGTACTGCCATGAAAACTAGGAGGGTAGCTTGCCTAGCTGCAGTACTACAGAGTCAGCTAGGAGCCCATTAGGTGAAAGTTACCTCTGATGCATGCTCCCCTGTGACATCCACGCTGTGGGTGGAGCCATGGGGAAGCGAGTCAAGTGATACCCATAGCCGCTACGATCACCTAATATGCTTGTCGCAAAGATTAAGCCATGCACGTGTAAATACACACGGCCGGTACAGTGAAACTGGAAATGGCTCATTAAATCAGTTATGATTCTGCCCACTGCATCTACGCCACGGTGGAGCGGCACAATATGTGACAAACAGCACAAGTGATTCCTGCCCAGCCCTCTGGGAAAATCACAGCAGCCCTGCCTATATCATTTGCTCCTCTACTGCTCTTACCTCCTTGGAGCCAGTAATTAACAGTGAAATGTGCCTGTTCTTAAACTTTATTTACAAATTGCAACAATATCACTGTATTAATTAAATGCATTGTTGTTTTCTATGAAACATTTTTTTTAAAATTTTCATTAAATGACCTTTAATTGTTCGGTTATTAGCCAGATTTTTTAATCTATAACCTCTTCAGGTTTAATTTGTAGCTCACACCCCAAATTAAGGTTGGTGGCCACTTGTGTAAACTAACGTGGCCAAACTATACATCTTACCTCTGTGTGCAACAAGTCGCGTTAAACATAACGTGGACACATTTGTAGCAGTCAGATCGTAGTCCCCATTGATAAAAATGGGAACTGTGATCTACAGTGTTACAATATTTAGCCTTCGAAAGGAGGTTTTTGTGAAATGTCCTGCATTATGCTATTAGTACACAATTCGCAACAATTCATTAAATAATGCAGAAACTGCAGTTCCAACAAATGACGTCATTTTCGCCTATTTCAAATATCCCCGTATTCAATTACATTGATTTTTCGCACAGGTGAAAAGTCAATCTAAAAAAAGGGGGATAATTTTTCGTGAAAAAAAGTGCAGAATTTGGGTTTAGGGGTGCAGGCTTAAAAAAAAATAGCCTGCACCCCTGGGAGTGTCATTTAAAAAAAAACAGCGTCAAAAAAAGTTTTAAAATAATCGGGACACCCCAAAAAATGGAAGTTTAATTTTGGGGATAAAAAAATAATTGGGGAACAAAGTGCCAAACTATCTAAATTAATTCAGGCTGGGTCCCCATGTATGCGGCAGGTGTTTTCTTCATTGCGTGGACAAGTGGCAGGTATATTTTTTCAGATTTTTAAAAATAACTTAAAAAAATGCTAACCCCCATTTTCATGTACCTCAAATTTCATAGGAATAGTTATTTCCCCACCCCCACAAAAAAAAATGTAAGTGCTATTCTTTACCACTTCTTCATAGCCGCAAATTTGCACATGGTGCGGCTATTACAAACCCTGACTTCCTTCAGCAGGTAAAAATGGGGGTACACATAGTGATCCCCCATGTCTGGACATCTTTAGGGGGTCCCAAGCATATATCCCGAAAATTAACGTTTTTTTTCGTAAATGGGGCGAAGAGTCATTTAAAAAAAAACAGGGATAATTTTTCAATTACCTATAGCAGGTGAAAAAAAGTACAGATTTAGGGTTTAGGGGTGCAGGCTTAAAAAAAATAGCCTGCACCCTTGGGAATGCCCCCTTAAAACAAAATGTGCACAAAAAATGTAAAGAATAAATCGGGACACACCAAAAAAATGTTTCTCAATTTTGGGGTGAAAAAAAAAAAATAGGGAACCAAAATGCCAAACTAACGAAAATAATTCTGGTGGGGTCCCCAAGTATGTGGCAGGTGTTTTTTCATTGCGCAGAGTAGCGGCAGGTGTATTTTTGCAGAATTTTTTAAATTACCTTTAGGGACTTAAAAATATGCTTACCCCCATTTTCATGTACCTCAAATTTGATAGGTTTTTTTTTTTTTTTAAAGTCCCAAGTGCTCTTCTGCATCACTTCTTCAATGTCGGGAAAAAACCAACTGCCGCTGCTATTTAATAATCCGACTTTCTTCTGCAGGCAAAAACGGGGGTACCCATAGTGATCCCCGAGGTCTGGACATCTTTAGGGGGGTCCTACAATTATTTCCTGAAAATTCCAGTATTTGATCGCCGATCCAAGTTTCGCCTGTTCCCGATTTCGCCGACATTTGAATTGATTACGGGGAATAGCGGGCACGCGCGCGATACTTTTTTGCCTGGAAAACAGGTGAAGGAGGCGAAAAGTCCAGCAGGCGAAGTCTGGACTTTTCGCCTCAAATTGAATACTGGCCTTAATTTTATGAAACTAAAGCTTGATAAATAGACCCTTATGTATATTACTGACTACCTAATTACACTATCTATACATATACAGTCAGGTGCATAAATATTGGGACATTGACAGAATTTTCATATTTTGGCCTCTTTTCACCACCACAATGGCTTTGAAATGAAACAAACAAGATGTGCTTTAACTGCAGACTTTCAGATTTAATTTGAGGGTAATTACATCCAAATCAGGTGAACGGTGGAGGAATTACAACGGTTTCTATACGTGCCTCCCACTTTTTAAGGGGCCAAAAGTAATGGGACTATCAACTCAAAAGCTATTTCATGGACAGGTGTGGGCTATTCCCTCGTTATTTCATTATCAATTAAGCACGTAAAAGGTCTGGAGTTGATTCTAGGTGTGACATTTGCATTTGGAATCAGTTGCTGTCGACTCTCAATATGAGATCCAAAGAGCTGTCACTATCAGTGAAGCAAGCCATCATTAGGCTGAAAAATCAAAACAAACCCGTCAGAGAGATAGCAAAAGCATTAGTTGTGGCCAAATCAACTGCTTGGAACATTCTTAAAAAGAAAGAATGCACCGGAGAGCTCAGCAACACCAAAAGACCCAGAAGACCACGGAAAACAACTGTGGTGGATGACAGAAGAATTATTTCCCTGGTGAAGAAAAACCCCTTCACAACAGTTGGCCAAATCAAGAACACTCTCCAGGAGGTAGGTGTATATGTGTCAACGTCAACAATCAAGAGAAGACTTCACAAGAGTGAATATAGAGGGTTTACCCCAAGATGTAAACCATTGGTGAGCCACAAAAACAGGAAGACCAGATTAGAGTTTGCCAAACAACATCTAAAAAAGCCATTACAGTTCTGGAACAACATCCTATGGACAGATGAGACAAAGATCAACTTGTAAATGAGTGATGGGAAGAGCAGAGTATGGAGAAGGAAAGGAACTGGTCATGATCCAAAACATACCACCTCATCAGTGAAGCATGGTGGTGGTAGTGTCATGGCGTGGGTATGTATGGCTGCCAATGGCACAGGTTCCCTTGTATTTATTGATGATGTGACTGCAGACAAAAGCAGCAGAATGAATTCTGAAGTGTTTCGGGCAATATTATATGCTCATATTCAGTCAAATGCTTCAGAACTCATTGGACGGCGCTTCACAGTGCAGATGGACAATGACCCAAAGCATACTGCAAAAGCAACCAAAGAGTTTTTAAGGCTAAAAAGTGGAATGTTATGCAATGGCCAAGTCAATCCCCTGACCTGAATCCGATTGAGCATGCATTTCACTTGATGAAGACAAAACTGAAGGGAAAATGCCCCAAGAACAAGCAGGAACTGAAGACATTTGCAGTAGAGGCCTGGCAAAACATCACTAGGGATGAAACCCAGCGTCTGGTGATGTCTATGCATTCCAGACTTCAGGCTGTAATTGCCTGCAAAGGATTTGCAACAAAGTATTAAAAAGTGAAAGTTAGATTTAGGATTGTTTAGTTTGTCCCATTACTTTTGGCCCCTTAAAAAGTGGGAGACACATATAGAAACCATTGTAATTCCTCCACCGTTCACCTGATTTGGATGTAAATACCCTCAAATTAAATCTGAAAGTCTGTAGTTAAAGCACATCTTGTTTGTTTCATTTCAAAGCCATTGTGGTGGTGAATAGAGGCCAAAATATGAAAATTCTGTCAATGTCCCTATATTTATGCACCTGACTGTAATACCTAGCTGGTAATCGGATCCTATACATAGATCCAACCATACCAGACGTTAGAGTATAATCCCTGTATCTCAATATACAAGTATACAAATATACTAATTCATAATACTCTTCGGGTCCACTGTTGTAAATAGTAAATCTACTATGTACACACCCATGATTGGAAGGAGGGGCATATGGGACCCTATTTAAGTTCTGGTTAGTTCAATCTTTGTACTACACACCTTGATAAAGACCTGTTTGAGGGGTTGAAACGCGTTGGTGTTTTTCTGACTAAAGTGACTGCTCACTGACAGTACCTGCATTGGGAAAGGTAGTGCTCTATAGGGGGAGCGAAATACCCCTATATGTTCTGCATTGTGCCTTTCTTAAAAGGTCTCTAACGGTACGCGGCCATTTGTTTTAAATTGCACAATTATAAATAAATGTAATGGTTTTTATGCTATGTTGGCATCCCTTCTTTTATTTTTCATATATTGGGACTGTGAACCTATATGAGAGGAAGGAGAACCACAGTGAGAAGTCATCTCTTTGGGAAGTGAATTAACCAGATATCTTGGAGAAAAACTACATTTGGATTACTACTATTTATATGGATTGAGTACATATTTTTTTTACTGTGATTACCATTATCCATATAGCTAGAACATTCTTCAGACTGAAATATATATTACCTTGTGACATTTAATTTTATTTAAACGGATCCATTACCACTACACCATTGGCAGTGGTATCCATTATCTACTGAATATTGGTATAGTCCCGGTCACTTGGAGCGTTTAGATTTTTTTTCTTTTTTATTTACACGCTCACAGAACATAGCCATGCTTCATATCATGTAAATCAGCAGAAGCTGCTTGTGCTGTGTAATTCAGACGCGTTTGAAGGTAAAAAGTTGCACAAAAGACACTCGGCGCTACCGAGTCATACCATGGCATGACTAGAAGGGCTGTTTAATACGCAAGGAAGCTAGATGTATGAGGACCCATCTGTATACAGGGAAATAGCTAGGGCGGAATGAGTGGAGCATTAGGTAAATGTGCTAAATCTGTTTGGACAATTGATGGGGGTGGAAGGAGGAAAATACAGTGCAATGCAAATAGGAGGGGGATATTACATACTGCAAAACTAAATGAGGGGGAGACTACTACATAATACAAAATGGAGGAGATGAGAAAATACTACAGAATACAAAATGTGGATACAGGTTGAGTCTCCCATAACCAAAATGCTTGGGACCAGATGTATTGTGGATATCGGATTTTTCAGAATTTTGGAATAATTGCAAACCGTAATGAGTTATCTTGAGAATGGGACCCAAGTCTAAACACAGAATGGATTTATGTTTCATATACACCTTATACACATAGCCTCCAGGTAATTTTATACCAAATTTGTAATAATTTGGTACATCAAACAAAGTTTGTGTACATACACAAAATTCATTTGTTTCATATACACCGTATACACACAGCTTGAAGATAAGTTTATACAATATTTTTAATAAAGTGTCACTACCTCAGTTGTGCTAAAAAAATTCTGTATTTCTGAATATTCCATATATCGGAATATTTGGATATGGGAGACTCGACCTGTTCTACTAAAGATAATATTGTTGTGTGAGACAATACTACAGCATACAAAAGGGGGAAAGATGGTATAAAAGGGGCATTTGGAAAAGTGACAGCCTACTAGATGCATGTGGTAGCATCTAGTGGCATAAAATAGCACATGGATGGGTCTCGTATTTTAAAAGGAAGAGGGGGGGCTGTGACCAGTGTCAGTCTTGCTGAGGTGTAATTGTCACCTATTATTCATGTTACTAACCTACATGCAGCTAAAGGTGGAGACATGTCATAGCCTGCCCCAAAGTCTGTGTATGTTCCCCTACATCAGCTCCCTGACCCCTCCATACCCACCCAATACGAATCTACATCACCTCCCTGACACTTTCATAAACTCCACTTCTTCTCTGCATCACTTCCCTGACTACTTCATGCTCTCTACTACCTCTCTGCACTACCATCGTGACCCCTCCATACCCAGCACTATCTCTCTTCACTACCCTGACCCCCCCCCGCCCACCATTACGTCTCTGCATTAACGCCCCTGACAGCTCCATGTCCACTTCTACCTCACTGCATTACCCCTTCCCTGACATACAGTATTTATGCTCACTACTACCTCTTTGCATTACCCCAATGACCCCTCTATGCCAACTACTAAAACTCTCTGCCATACTGCCCTGACCTCTCCATACCCAACACTACCTCCTGTTTAGTCATAAACCCATCATAATTCAGCTTTTCTGTCCAGAAAGGCAAAGTTATCTTCAAGCAACAATTTTCTATAACTAATTATAACTTGATTCAAAGTGACAAGTTTAAATGATAAAAAAATTAAATTGTGACCATCTTCAGTTGCCATAATGTATTTGGGGCTAAATACCTTGATGTACACACAACAGCTAGTGTGGTGATGTAGTGTAGTTAAGTAGTGTGGGGAGGTAGAGTAGGTATATAGTGTGGGAAGGCTGTGCAGTGATGTAGTGCAGGAATGTATCATAGTGATGTAGTGTGGGGAGATAGCATTGAGATGTAATGTGGACAGGGCCGGCCCCACCATTAGGCAGCTGCCTCGGACGCCAGCCACTGGAGGGCGCCGCTCGCCGTCCTGTTGTGTTACTGAGTAGTGACAGTTCCCCTGCTGCGGCACTTGTAAAGCCACGCTATGGCCACGACACTTGTAAAGCCAGCAGTGACAGAACCAGTCACGTCACTACTGTGTACAGTACAGTCCGAGCGGCGGCCGCAGCACTTGTAAAGCCAGCCGCGGCCACCACTCTGTCAGTGACTGCACCACTCTGCAGCAGCGCTGTACACTGTCTCCTCATTTCCCACCCCCCCTAGCTCTCTTTTCCTTTTGCTCCTCTCTTCCTCTCAGAGATGAGGAGCGGGGAATAGATGCCCACACGCTGGGTGTGGTATTGTATATGAGTGGACTCATGTGTAATCAGTATGCATGTTCTGTTATATACAGTATATATATATAGTAAATCCAGTGCTGAACCGGCACTCAATACTTTTCCAACACTTGCTGCCAGAATACCTTTTGAATAATTTCCAAGAATATATACCAAAAGAATCCAGTGGCACTCCCGGTCTTGTATGAATAATTAATGTGGTTTATTGCATGCCACTGTATGCCGACGTTTCAGAGTGACGCAGGACCCTTTTATCAAGGCTAGCAATGCAATGTAACCACATTAATTATTCATACAAGACTGGGAGTGCTGCTGATTCTTTTGGTGTATATATATATATATATATATAACCAATTCAGACAAACGGGCACTCACAGACTGGTAGATCATGAAAATAAGCTAATGCTTTATTGCATTAGTGCAGCGACGTTTCGGGGTCCATCCCCCGTCATCAGGACATAAATAGTGAAAGACAAATACAAATGATTTATACTCACATACAGGGTGCAATTTCCTGCAACATGCTGACCTGGTCTCCGGTGTCCGGCGTCTAACTTCCGGTTTCCATGTCAACCTCGGACCGGAAGTGACGTTTACCGGGTCCACAGACCAGCACAGATGCTGGGAGTGACAATATAATATATTATAAAATAGTGTCAGATGTCCGCAAAAAACGGACAACACAATAAAATTATAAATATATACAAAACGGACTTTGCATCAAATATATTACTGATTACTATAGAATTCAAAAGAATACATAAGTATTAAAATATTCAATAATTTTTGCAAATCTATACTGTTCATTAAGTTTACTATTGATAATTTATGGTACAACTCCGCCATCTGGTGGAGAAAACCATGAATATATATGTGTTTAATCTTATTTCTTCACATAAATTACCTGTACATTTTAATACAGATCTATTGAAGTATTAATTTTATCAAGAATTAACATATAAAAACACACGTCTCAACGTTATATTACTAGAAATATCCACCAAACTCCAACCATATGGTTAATTTAACATGACATGCCAATACACAATGCAATTTGTAGTACTTCATAAAAAACAACTCAGATTTAAAGCTTCATTCAAGCCAAATGGACTAACAGTATTCAACTTAAAAATCCACTGGCTTTCAATCTGAAGTAATTTTTTAGCTCTATTGCCACCCCTGATGGTCCATGGAACATGGTCAATCATACGGTACCTCAAGGTGGCCATCGAATGATTAGCCTCCAAAAAATGACGGGCTACTGCTTGCTCACTATGACCTTGAGACAAAGCCGCCCTAATAGCTGCCCTGTGCTGGGCCATCCTTTCTTTAAACTGTCTTTCTGTCTTGCCCACGTAGCATAAGCCACATGGGCAAGACAGAAGATAAACTACAAATTTAGTTGTACATGTTAGAGAGTACCTTATAGAGTATGCTTTACCTGTATATGGGTGATAAAATTTATCACCTGGAATTAAAAAACTACAGGTCACACACCCCAAACACTTATGGCACCCAGGTTTTCTCGTCAAAAAATTAGTGCTCTCTGGATTAAGATTTGCAATGTCTGTACGCACCAATAAATCTTTGAGGTTTGATCCCCGTGTAAAACTAGGAAGTAAACGACTATCTTTTAAAATTTTCAATTGTGGATCCGATGTGACCATGGGCCACAATTGTTTTGCTTGTTTCGTGATTTCCCTACTTTTATCAGTAAACCGATTGACCCATGGGATACACTCCTTTTTAGACTGCTTATAATTTTTTTCTTGCAATAAAATAGATCTCTCTACTTGTGTGGCTTTTTTCATGGCATCAACTATCAATTTTTTGGGGGGCCTGTGAGGGCAAAAAGCACCCTGCGCTCACAGGCTGCGGGTGCAGTCTTCACCCGCGGGATGCAGTGTCCCGCGGGTGGAGAAATGTGCGGTGACCCGGTCACCGCCGGAGTATAGACGCCGGACGCGTGTGCCCAGTATCTGTTCTCCCTGTCTACAGCGCTTGGGGGCTGCCCGGCATGTCCGTAAGTGCTGGGCATGCCCCCAAGTATGATGAAAAAGGGGACGCGTCTTATAGACACGCCCCCTTTTATGGCCACGCCCTTTTCGCCCGCGCGCACAAAGTTGCCCTCTCTAGCTCCGGCACCCTGCCTGCCGCCGGAGCTAGAGTGAACACTATATATATATTGTATATATCCGGAAAGTATTCACAACTCTTCACTTTTTCCACATTTTGTTATGTTACAACCTTCCAAAATGGAATAAATAAATTTCTGTCCTCAAAATTCTACACACAATTCCCCATAATGACAACGTGTAAAAAGTTTTTTTACAATTTTTGCAAATTTAATAAAATAAAAAAC
Organism: Taudactylus pleione; assembly: GCA_031769625.1. Taxonomy (NCBI): domain Eukaryota; kingdom Metazoa; phylum Chordata; class Amphibia; order Anura; family Myobatrachidae; genus Taudactylus; species Taudactylus pleione. The sequence continues at coordinate 1,402,321 of JAUIMM010000031.1, forward strand.
TAAGAAATCACATGTACATAAGTATTCACAACCTTTGCTCAATACTTTGTTGATGCACCTTTGGCAGCAATTACAGCCTCAAGTCTTTTTGAGTATGATGCCACAAGCTTGGCACACCTATCTTTGGGCAGTTTTGTCCATTCCTCTTTGCAGCACCTCTCAAGATCCATCAGGTTGGGTGGGAAGCGTCTGTGCACAGCCATTTTCAGATCTCTCCAGAGATGTTCAATTGGATTCAAGTCTGGGCTCTTGGTGGGCCACTCCAGGACATTCACAGAGTTGTCCTGAAGCCACTCCTTTGATATCTTGGCTGTGTTCTTAGGGTCGATGTACTGCTGAAAGATGAACCGTCACCCCAGTCTGAGGTCAAGAGCGCTCTGGAGCAGGTTTTCATCCAGGATGTCTCTGTATATTGCTGGCTTCATCTTTCCCTCTGTCCTGACTAGTCTCCCGATTCCTGCCGCTGAAAAACATTTCCACAGCATGATGCTGCCACCACCATGCTTCACTGTAGGGATGGTATTGTCCTGGTGATGAGTGGTGCCTGGTTTCCTCCAAACATAACGCCTGGCATTCACGCCAAAGAGTACAATATTTGTCTCTCATGGTCTGAGAGTCCTTCAGGTGCATTTTGGCAAACTCTAGGTAGGCTGCCATGTGCTTTTTACTAAGGAGTGGCTTCCGTCTGGCCACTCTACCATACAGGCCTGATTGGTGGATTGCTGCAGAGATGGTTGTCCTTCTGGAAGGTTCTCCTCTCTCCACAGAGGAATGCTGTAGCTCTGACAGAGTAACCATCGGGTTCTTGGTCACCTCCCTGACTAGGGCCCTTCTCCCCCAATTGCTCAGTTTAGATGGCCGGCCAACTCTAGGAAGAGTCCCGGTGGTTCCGAACTTCTTCCATTTACGGATGATGGAGGCCACTATGCTCATTGAGACCTTCAAAGCAGCAGATATTTTCTGTACCCTTCCCCAGATTTGTGCCTCGAGACAATCCTGTCTCGGAGGTCTACAGACAATTCCTTGGACTTCATGCTTGATTTGTGCTCTGACATGCACAGTCAAGTGTGGGACCTTAAATAGACAGTGTATGCCTTTCAACATCATGTCCAATCAACTGAATTTACCACAGGTGGACTCCAATTAAGCTGTAGGATCATCTCAAGGATGATCAGTGGAAACAGGATGCACCTGAGCTCAATTTTGAGCTTCATGGCAAAGGCTGTGAATACTTATGTACATGTGATCTCTTAGTGTTTTTTTATATTAAATCTGTAAAAATCTCAAAAAAACTTTAATGTGGACAACAAATACAGCAACGGTTCAGTGCTCAATCGGTACCGTCATCAGGCTAACAAACAACAAAACAGGGTCCTACCTTATACCTGTTCATACCACCACGTGAACGCCATTTCCGGGTCTGGGACCGCACACCCTACCCGGCCAGCGCAGCGATGACGTCATCACTTTGCGTGATCCGTCATCAGTAAGTGCCCATCACCATGGCTACAGAGTACAACAAGAAAAAAAGAGGATGTAAATAAACTAAAAAATAATGTAAAAATGTAATCTCACGTTATCCTTTTTTAACTCAGGATCACTTTGTATCATTTACTTACTAGTTACAAACGTGGTCAGAATCTACGAGACTATTTGGTCAGAACGGATATCTCTGACTATAATAAGGGCGTTAATAGCAATTTTCTATTGGCTAAGAAAGGATGTGTTAAGTGTTCGTGCACTACATGTGGTTACATGTTAACTGGCGAACATTTTTACCATCCACATTCTGGTAAAAAATATAGTATTAAATACTGCCTTACTTGTAATACTAAATTCACAGTATACCAGATTATTTGCCCTTGTGGATTATCCTACATTGGTAAAACCGAGCGATCATTCAAAGAACGAATGGCGGCACATCGTTCCACCATTGGTAGTGACCAACCCATTGCATTTTTGTAATGCATCCCATACATTATCTACTCTCAGATATCGGATGATCGATCATGTGCCTTTTTCTCCGAGGGGTGGTAATAGGAGCTTGAAGCTGTTGCGTTTGGAAAGTAAATGGATATTTCAATTGGGTACCCTTGTTCCCAAGGGTCTTAATGAACATTTAGGTTTGAACAACTTCCTGTAATTTATTAACCTCCTTATGCTAGCCTCATGCAGTTATTACCTATTCTGTGTATATTGTTAATTTTGTTGTCTCTTTCATTTTTAATTTATATTTATTTTATATATTTCTTTTTTACAACATATAAAGGTCAGATGTATTTCCTTAATATTACGGTACCTCTGGTTTGGTTTAACCCTTTTAGGTTTTGATAATATGATGAGACAGTGTAGCGTATGATATATTGCTTCCTCCCGTTATTATTCACTTAATATACTTTAAATAAGTTATATATATTTATGCCATAATCGCTTAATTAGATTATATACTTGATGTTGTTATTATTTAATATTGTATATTATATGTATGTGTTATGTCCGTTATTATTTGTTAGTTTATTTACATCCTCTTTTTTTCTTGTTGTACTCTGTAGCCATGGTGATGGGCACTTACTGATGACGGATCACACAAAGTGATGACGTCATCGCTGCGCCGCCGAGTAGGGTGTGCGGTCCCAGACCCGGAAATGGCGTTCACGTGGTGGTATGAACAGGTATAAGGTAGGACCCTGTTTTGTTGTTTGTTAGCCTGATGACGGTGCCGGTTGAGCACTGAACCGTTGCTGTATTTGTTGTCCACATTAAAGGATTTTGATTTACGACCGAGTGCCGCTCCATTGGACTATCTTTACATTCTCTTGTGCAGGCACCTGGGCAAGCTACATCTGGTATCTGGAGAGCCGGGCTTTTTTGGATTGTATGTATATATATATATATTTATAGGTGCAGAATGGTCCAGCACTCGCCAATGGCAAATTCAAAGTGCCTGGGTGCCAGTCCAACAAACGTTCATGTGAACATAAGAAAAATAGAGGGCACTTCACAGGTCTCAGCAGCAACAGTGTAAACAAACCAGACAGAGCCGGTAGTATATGCCAATGTTTCAGCGCACAGCGCTTTTATCAAGACATACAGAATATATACAAAACAGAATATATATAGCTATCTACTCACCCCTATGTGTCAATCACCTCTACGATCTCCCCCACTGCTGCGCCTGCCGATGACGTCACTCACATGGGACACACCAGCCCAAAGTGGGGGGCGTGGTCAACACCCGTGCCATTGCCAGGACAACGGACAACAACAACGTCAGATGGAGATGCACTATGGCCTGGAGACAGGGAAATAAGCATAGATGAGTGTGTGCACACGCACCAAACTCATCAGGAGAAAATAAACACAGTAATACAATATAACAATAAATACACACAAACAACCTACCGATAGTAGTGGACATGTCCACAATGAACCGCAGATATCAATGTGACATAAGAATGGGCACTGTATAATAAACGGCAGGTGACAAATATATATATTATATAGTTCCTGAAATTAGGGGTGCACTCACCAGACTTTAAGTTGCAGTAAAAAAGGGTTTTATTCCATAATATCAACATTTCAGCCACTTCTGGAGCTTTGTACCTTGACTTAACACCGAAACTTTGGTGTTATCATTCTCTGATATTATGGAATAAAAACCTTTTTTACTGCAACTTAAAGTCTGGTGAGTGCACCCCTAATTTGAGAAACTATGCATGCTGGATGTGGACCTATCTACACCATATTGTGGTAAGCACCCCGGCATATTGGCTGTAAGTCAGAGCTGTGCGGACACATAATGAATTTTTATATATATATATATATATATATATATATATATAATTATATTTATATATATATATATATATATATATTACCAAGCAATTTATCATAGACTGCTTGTATATATATATATATATATATATATATATATAAAAATAAGCAAGCAATGTATGATACACATACTGTATATATGTATATATATATATATATATATATATATATATATATATATATATATATTATTACATAACATAAATTATCCTCATTGAATACAACTACTATATGGGGGGGGGGTTGTATAGCTTTGCCAGAGGAGCCTGCAAACCTCGCACTTGCCCCCAATGTGGAGAGGCAGCGTAGTGATGTAGTGTGGAGATGTAGCGCAGTGATGTAGTGTGCCACCACCCCCCCAATGCCCACCCGGGAGAACTTCTCACAATAGGCCCTTGATAAATTTCAGCTCCAGGCAGTGCCAGATTAAGGTCTATATGGGACATAGCTAGCGCCTACCTTTAGCCAGTTTTCTTTATAGTGCAGCCACTGTATAACATTTTTTTTTGTTTGTGAACTGTATTGTCTGCCTTTTTTTGAGTGCCAGAATAGTGTAGGTTAATAAACAAGAAAAATATCTAAAATTGTTCACTGATTATCGCCATATTTCTAGAACTGTTTATCACACATCACTAGCCACTGAAGCAAATGATAATGAACTGCTTTCTTAGCTGTAGCCTTTTTCAAAAAATAAATAGCTGCAATGGCAATACTGGTCCAGGGTGTTAAGGGTTAACTTACCGCTTTGCAGATGTGTATGGGTGGAGTACCCTCCCTTGGAGCGGCACTATTAAATTAAATAGCCCACCATCATATATATATACAGTATATATATATATATATATATATATATATATATATATATAGTTAGTATGGTCATCTTGTAATAAGGACGTAACCTGTCACCTTCCAAGAAAAAAGACGTGCATACAGGCATCACAGGTATGCTCCTACAAATATTAAATTGGCTATGCATCTACTTTGCAAGTAACAATCTGTAGCACTAATGTGGAGGTTTGTGCATCTGCAAGCGGTTATGCTACCCTCCGCGACTGTCATTAGCATCAGCACTTGCACCAGACCATGCTGAGTGCAAGATATCCATCAGTAACAGGTGTACCATACCTGTACATATGACACAGAATCGCATGGAGCCTTAAGGTGCGTATCCACTAGTAGACTGTGAAACGACTGCACGATTACAACATTGTAATCGTGCAGTCGTTTCAGTCTGTGCTGTGCCTACCCTGAATGATCAGTCGTTCAGTGTAGGCACCCTCCCTCATTCCGAACATGGCCAATCTGTCGGTATTGGCAGATTGACCAGCATGTCGGGCCAAGATAGAAGTAAAAAACGACCAGTGGCAGCGCGCATTGCTGGTCGTTTTTTACATTAAGGTGCCCGATTTGTGCCCGCTTAACAAACGATTGAACGATAACGATGTTGTTATCGTTCAATCACTCTGTTTAATCGGGTAATCGATACCCTCCTTTAGATATATAACCACAACACGCCCATGTAACTCCCACAAGTGAGGTTGGTTACATGCGATTACAGTGTCACCGCCCCAAGATGCCTTATTTCACGGAAAAGACAGATCTGGAAAAGTTTAGTCTGGCTAAGAATAGAACAAAGATACGAAAAAAAACCCCTTCAATTTACATCTGCGCATGCGCTGCGTGCAAACACTCGCCATCTATGCCCTTGAACAGAGATCTGTCTGTCTCAGAATCAGGCCCATTATGTGTATGGATGGATGGATGGATTGCTGATGCGAATGGTACTCCAAGGTATAGTTCAAAAGGGTTTGATATATTATGGTATATTATATATGATGTTGACATTGACCATGTTGACATGCAGCTAGTTGACACGGATGTTATGTTGACTTTGTTATAATGCAGGTTTTCTTCTCCTGTTCCTAACCCTAACGGCAGCTCTAACCCTGCTGGAAATGTCACCTTATGACAAAATCAAAATTTACAACGTCTATATTCTGATAATGTCGATATTTTGCAGGCGGCACTGTTATTGAGGATATTAATGCTGTTGACATTGTAAATGTTGACCACCAACATTGTTTTATTTCTGGCACTCTACCTACATTGGACTACTGGAACTTCCATATTTTTTAAATATATATTTTAAATAAATAAATATATCAGAGCTAGACAGGCAGCAGATAAAGAGAGGTTATATATTCACACACACATATACACACACGTATATACTGTACGTGTGTGTGTGTATATATATATATATATATATATACATACATATATATATATATATATATATTAATATGTATATATATATATATATATATATATATATAGATATAGAGAAAGATAGGTACACAGATACAGATATATCTTGAGAGAGAGACAGACAGACAGCCCCAGGTTAAGCTCACAACAGTCAGAATAGAACCAGACATTACACTGACCTGTTGATTTATGTGACAGCTGCCCTATGCCTTTGTGTTCCTCAGCCTGGTATTTCCACCAACAGCTCAGTCTCTGCAGCTCCCAGTTCCCATCGGTTGCCAAAGGAGAGAGGTGGGTGGGGCATTGGATGGCCGCGGGTGGGCTGGGCTTCGCACTGCCTTTGGTGGGTGGGTCTTCTTACTACCACCCTTGGGCGGGGCTTCAGCTAATGTGGGTGAATAGAAGTGCGTGGCTAACGACTATCGGGGGAGAGTGGGTGGGGCTTTGCAATGCTGGTGGAGGTAACAAGAAAAAAAATTCCTGTCAGCACTTTCTAGACTACACTACACAGGTTCATGTGGGCCTATTTTCATTGGAGGCCTGGATCTGTAGCTCCACCCGCCGTTTGTAAATCTGTAAAAATCTCAAAAAAACTTTCATGTGGACAACAAATACAGCAACGGTTCAGTGCTCAATCGGTACCGTCATCAGGCTAACAAACAACAAAACAGGGTCCTACCTTATACCTGTTCATACCACCACGTGAACGCCATTTCCGGGTCTGGGACCGCACACCCTACCCGGCCAGCGCAGCGATGACGTCATCACTTTGCGTGATCCGTCATCAGTAAGTGCCCATCACCATGGCTACAGAGTACAACAAGAAAAAAAGAGGATGTAAATAAACTAAAAAATAATGTAAAAATGTAATCTCACGTTATCCTTTTTTAACTCAGGATCACTTTGTATCATTTACTTACTAGTTACAAACGTGGTCAGAATCTACGAGACTATTTGGTCAGAACGGATATCTCTGACTATAATAAGGGCGTTAATAGCAATTTTCTATTGGCTAAGAAAGGATGTGTTAAGTGTTCGTGCACTACATGTGGTTACATGTTAACTGGCGAACATTTTTACCATCCACATTCTGGTAAAAAATATAGTATTAAATACTGCCTTACTTGTAATACTAAATTCACAGTATACCAGATTATTTGCCCTTGTGGATTATCCTACATTGGTAAAACCGAGCGATCATTCAAAGAACGAATGGCGGCACATCGTTCCACCATTGGTGCCGCATTAATTACCGGTAATAGTGACCAACCCATTGCATTTTTGTAATGCATCCCATACATTATCTACTCTCAGATATCGGATGATCGATCATGTGCCTTTTTCTCCGAGGGGTGGTAATAGGAGCTTGAAGCTGTTGCGTTTGGAAAGTAAATGGATATTTCAATTGGGTACCCTTGTTCCCAAGGGTCTTAATGAACATTTAGGTTTGAACAACTTCCTGTAATTTATTAACCTCCTTATGCTAGCCTCATGCAGTTATTACCTATTCTGTGTATATTGTTAATTTTGTTGTCTCTTTCTTTGTTGGTTTATTTTATTTTTAATTTATATTTATTTTATATATTTCTTTTTTACAACATATAAAGGTCAGATGTATTTCCTTAATATTACGGTACCTCTGGTTTGGTTTAACCCTTTTAGGTTTTGATAATATGATGAGACAGTGTAGCGTATGATATATTGCTTCCTCCCGTTATTATTCACTTAATATACTTTAAATAAGTTATATATATTTATGCCATAATCGCTTAATTAGATTATATACTTGATGTTGTTATTATTTAATATTGTATATTATATGTATGTGTTATGTCCGTTATTATTTGTTAGTTTATTTACATCCTCTTTTTTTCTTGTTGTACTCTGTAGCCATGGTGATGGGCACTTACTGATGACGGATCACACAAAGTGATGACGTCATCGCTGCGCCGCCGAGTAGGGTGTGCGGTCCCAGACCCGGAAATGGCGTTCACGTGGTGGTATGAACAGGTATAAGGTAGGACCCTGTTTTGTTGTTTGTTAGCCTGATGACGGTGCCGGTTGAGCACTGAACCGTTGCTGTATTTGTTGTCCACATTAAAGGATTTTGATTTACGACCCTGAGTGCCGCTCCATTGGACTATCTTTACATTCTCTTGTGCAGGCACCTGGGCAAGCTACATCTGGTATCTGGAGAGCAGGGCTTTTTTGGATTGTATGTATATATATATATATATATATATATATATATTTATAGGTGCAGAATGGTCCAGCACTCGCCAATGGCAAATTCAAAGTGCCTGGGTGCCAGTCCAACAAACGTTCATGTGAACATAAGAAAAATAGAGGGCACTTCACAGGTCTCAGCAGCAACAGTGTAAACAAACCAGACAGAGCCGGTAGTATATGCCAATGTTTCAGCGCACAGCGCTTTTATCAAGACATACAGAATATATACAAAACAGAATATATATAGCTATCTACTCACCCCTATGTGTCAATCACCTCTACGATCTCCCCCACTGCTGCGCCTGCCGATGACGTCACTCACATGGGACACACCAGCCCAAAGTGGGGGGCGTGGTCAACACCCGTGCCATTGCCAGGACAACGGACAACAACAACGTCAGATGGAGATGCACTATGGCCTGGAGACAGGGAAATAAGCATAGATGAGTGTGTGCACACGCACCAAACTCATCAGGAGAAAATAAACACAGTAATACAATATAACAATAAATACACACAAACAACCTACCGATAGTAGTGGACATGTCCACAATGAACCGCAGATATCAATGTGACATAAGAATGGGCACTGTATAATAAACGGCAGGTGACAAATATATATATTATATAGTTCCTGAAATTAGGGGTGCACTCACCAGACTTTAAGTTGCAGTAAAAAAGGGTTTTATTCCATAATATCAACATTTCAGCCACTTCTGGAGCTTTGTACCTTGACTTAACACCGAAACTTTGGTGTTATCATTCTCTGATATTATGGAATAAAAACCTTTTTTACTGCAACTTAAAGTCTGGTGAGTGCACCCCTAATTTGAGAAACTATGCATGCTGGATGTGGACCTATCTACACCATATTGTGGTAAGCACCCCGGCATATTGGCTGTAAGTCAGAGCTGTGCGGACACATAATGAATTTTTATATATATATCTATATATATATCTATATATATATATATATATATATATAATTATATTTATATATATATATATATATATATATATATATATTACCAAGCAATTTATCATAGACTGCTTGTATATATATATATATATATATATATATATAAAAATAAGCAAGCAATGTATGATACACATACTGTATATATGTATATATATATATATATATATATTATTACATAACATAAATTATCCTCATTGAATACAACTACTATATGGGGGGGGGGTTGTATAGCTTTGCCAGAGGAGCCTGCAAACCTCGCACTTGCCCCCAATGTGGAGAGGCAGCGTAGTGATGTAGTGTGGAGATGTAGCGCAGTGATGTAGTGTGCCACCACCCCCCCAATGCCCACCCGGGAGAACTTCTCACAATAGGCCCTTGATAAATTTCAGCTCCAGGCAGTGCCAGATTAAGGTCTATATGGGACATAGCTAGCGCCTACCTTTAGCCAGTTTTCTTTATAGTGCAGCCACTGTATAACATTTTTTTTTGTTTGTGAACTGTATTGTCTGCCTTTTTTTGAGTGCCAGAATAGTGTAGGTTAATAAACAAGAAAAATATCTAAAATTGTTCACTGATTATCGCCATATTTCTAGAACTGTTTATCACACATCACTAGCCACTGAAGCAGATGATAATGAACTGCTTTCTTAGCTGTAGCCTTTTTCAAAAAATAAATAGCTGCAATGGCAATACTGGTCCAGGGTGTTAAGGGTTAACTTACCGCTTTGCAGATGTGTATGGGTGGAGTACCCTCCCTTGGAGCGGCACTATTAAATTAAATAGCCCACCATCATATATATACAGTATATATATATATATATATATATATATATATATATATAGTTAGTATGGTCATCTTGTAATAAGGACGTAACCTGTCACCTTCCAAGAAAAAAGACGTGCATACAGGCATCACAGGTATGCTCCTACAAATATTAAATTGGCTATGCATCTACTTTGCAAGTAACAATCTGTAGCACTAATGTGGAGGTTTGTGCATCTGCAAGCGGTTATGCTACCCTCCGCGACTGTCATTAGCATCAGCACTTGCACCAGACCATGCTGAGTGCAAGATATCCGTCAGTAACAGGTGTACCATACCTGTACATATGACACAGAATCGCATGGAGCCTTAAGGTGCGTATCCACTAGTAGACTGTGAAACGACTGCACGATTACAACATTGTAATCGTGCAGTCGTTTCAGTCTGTGCTGTGCCTACCCTGAATGATCAGTCGTTCAGTGTAGGCACCCTCCCTCATTCCGAACATGGCCAATCTGTCGGTATTGGCAGATTGACCAGCATGTCGGGCCAAGATAGAAGTAAAAAACGACCAGTGGCAGCGCGCATTGCTGGTCGTTTTTTACATTAAGGTGCCCGATTTGTGCCCGCTTAACAAACGATTGAACGATAACGATGTTGTTATCGTTCAATCACTCTGTTTAATCGGGTAATCGATACCCTCCTTTAGATATATAACCACAAAACGCCCATGTAACTCCCACAAGTGAGGTTGGTTACATGCGATTACAGTGTCACCGCCCCAAGATGCCTTATTTCACGGAAAAGACAGATCTGGAAAAGTTTAGTCTGACTAAGAATAGAACAAAGATACGAAAAAAAAACCCTTCAATTTACATCTGCGCATGCGCTGCGTGCAAACACTCGCCATCTATGCCCTTGAACAGAGATCTGTCTGTCTCAGAATCAGGCCCATTATGTGTATGGATGGATGGATGGATTGCTGATGCGAATGGTACTCCAAGGTATAGTTCAAAAGGGTTTGATATATTATGGTATATTATATATGATGTTGACATTGACCATGTTGACATGCAGCTAGTTGACACGGATGTTATGTTGACTTTGTTATAATGCAGGTTTTCTTCTCCTGTTCCTAACCCTAACGGCAGCTCTAACCCTGCTGGAAATGTCACCTTATGACAAAATCAAAATTTACAACGTCTATATTCTGATAATGTCGATATTTTGCAGGCGGCACTGTTATTGAGGATATCAATGCTGTTGACATTGTAAATGTTGACCACCAACATTGTTTTATTTCTGGCACTCTACCTACATTGGACTACTGGAACTTCCATATTTTTTAAATATATATTTTAAATAAATAAATATATCAGAGCTAGACAGGCAGCAGATAAAGAGAGGTTATATATTCACACACACATATACACACACACGTATATACTGTACGTGTGTGTGTGTATATATATATATATATATATATATATATACATACATATATATATATTAATATGTATATATATATATATATATATATATATATATAGATATAGAGAAAGATAGGTACACAGATACAGATATATCTTGAGAGAGAGACAGACAGACAGCCCCAGGTTAAGCTCACAACAGTCAGAATAGAACCAGACATTACACTGACCTGTTGATTTATGTGACAGCTGCCCTATGCCTTTGTGTTCCTCAGCCTGGTATTTCCACCAACAGCTCAGTCTCTGCAGCTCCCAGTTCCCATCGGTTGCCAAAGGAGAGAGGTGGGTGGGGCATTGGATGGCCGCGGGTGGGCTGGGCTTCGCACTGCCTTTGGTGGGTGGGTCTTCTTACTACCACCCTTGGGCGGGGCTTCAGCTAATGTGGGTGAATAGAAGTGCGTGGCTAACGACTATCGGGGGAGAGTGGGTGGGGCTTTGCAATGCTGGTGGAGGTAACAAGAAAAAAAATTCCTGTCAGCACTTTCTAGACTACACTACACAGGTTCATGTGGGCCTATTTTCATTGGAGGCCTGGATCTGTAGCTCCACCCGCCGTTTGTAAATCTGTAAAAATCTCAAAAAAACTTTCATGTGGACAACAAATACAGCAACGGTTCAGTGCTCAATCGGTACCGTCATCAGGCTAACAAACAACAAAACAGGGTCCTACCTTATACCTGTTCATACCACCACGTGAACGCCATTTCCGGGTCTGGGACCGCACACCCTACCCGGCCAGCGCAGCGATGACGTCATCACTTTGCGTGATCCGTCATCAGTAAGTGCCCATCACCATGGCTACAGAGTACAACAAGAAAAAAAGAGGATGTAAATAAACTAAAAAATAATGTAAAAATGTAATCTCACGTTATCCTTTTTTAACTCAGGATCACTTTGTATCATTTACTTACTAGTTACAAACGTGGTCAGAATCTACGAGACTATTTGGTCAGAACGGATATCTCTGACTATAATAAGGGCGTTAATAGCAATTTTCTATTGGCTAAGAAAGGATATGTTAAGTGTTCGTGCACTACATGTGGTTACATGTTAACTGGCGAACATTTTTACCATCCACATTCTGGTAAAAAATATAGTATTAAATACTGCCTTACTTGTAATACTAAATTCACAGTATACCAGATTATTTGCCCTTGTGGATTATCCTACATTGGTAAAACCGAGCGATCATTCAAAGAACGAATGGCGGCACATCGTTCCACCATTGGTGCCGCATTAATTACCGGTAATAGTGACCAACCCATTGCATTTTTGTAATGCATCCCATACATTATCTACTCTCAGATATCGGATGATCGATCATGTGCCTTTTTCTCCGAGGGGTGGTAATAGGAGCTTGAAGCTGTTGCGTTTGGAAAGTAAATGGATATTTCAATTGGGTACCCTTGTTCCCAAGGGTCTTAATGAACATTTAGGTTTGAACAACTTCCTGTAATTTATTAACCTCCTTATGCTAGCCTCATGCAGTTATTACCTATTCTGTGTATATTGTTAATTTTGTTGTCTCTTTCTTTGTTGGTTTATTTTATTTTTAATTTATATTTATTTTATATATTTCTTTTTTCCAACATATAAAGGTCAGATGTATTTCCTTAATATTACGGTACCTCTGGTTTGGTTTAACCCTTTTAGGTTTTGATAATATGATGAGACAGTGTAGCGTATGATATATTGCTTCCTCCCGTTATTATTCACTTAATATACTTTAAATAAGATATATATATTTATGCCATAATCGCTTAATTAGATTATATACTTGATGTTGTTATTATTTAATATTGTATATTATATGTATGTGTTATGTCCGTTATTATTTGTTAGTTTATTTACATCCTCTTTTTTTCTTGTTGTACTCTGTAGCCATGGTGATGGACACTTACTGATGACGGATCACACAAAGTGATGACGTCATCGCTGCGCCGCCGAGTAGGGTGTGCGGTCCCAGACCCGGAAATGGCGTTCACGTGGTGGTATGAACAGGTATAAGGTAGGACCCTGTTTTGTTGTTTGTTAGCCTGATGACGGTGCCGGTTGAGCACTGAACCGTTGCTGTATTTGTTGTCCACATTAAAGGATTTTGATTTACGACCCTGAGTGCCGCTCCATTGGACTATCTTTACATTCTCTTGTGCAGGCACCTGGGCAAGCTACATCTGGTATCTGGAGAGCAGGGCTTTTTTGGATTGTATGTATATATATATATATATATTTATAGGTGCAGAATGGTCCAGCACTCGCCAATGGCAAATTCAAAGTGCCTGGGTGCCAGTCCAACAAACGTTCATGTGAACATAAGAAAAATAGAGGGCACTTCACAGGTCTCAGCAGCAACAGTGTAAACAAACCAGACAGAGCCGGTAGTATATGCCAATGTTTCAGCGCACAGCGCTTTTATCAAGACATACAGAATATATACAAAACAGAATATATATAGCTATCTACTCACCCCTATGTGTCAATCACCTCTACGATCTCCCCCACTGCTGCGCCTGCCGATGACGTCACTCACATGGGACACACCAGCCCAAAGTGGGGGGCGTGGTCAACACCCGTGCCATTGCCAGGACAACGGACAACAACAACGTCAGACGGAGATGCACTATGGCCTGGAGACAGGGAAATAAGCATAGATGAGTGTGTGCACACGCACCAAACTCATCAGGAGAAAATAAACACAGTAATACAATATAACAATAAATACACACAAACAACCTACCGATAGTAGTGGACATGTCCACAATGAACCGCAGATATCAATGTGACTTAAGAATGGGCACTGTATAATAAACGGCAGGTGACAAATATATATATTATATAGTTCCTGAAATTAGGGGTGCACTCACCAGACTTTAAGTTGCAGTAAAAAAGGTTTTTATTCCATAATATCAACATTTCAGCCACTTCTGGAGCTTTGTACCTTGACTTAACACCGAAACTTTGGTGTTATCATTCTCTGATATTATGGAATAAAAACCTTTTTTACTGCAACTTAAAGTCTGGTGAGTGCACCCCTAATTTGAGAAACTATGCATGCTGGATGTGGACCTATCTACACCATATTGTGGTAAGCACCCCGGCATATTGGCTGTATGTAAGAGCTGTGCGGACACATAATGAATTTATATATATATATATATATATATATATATATATAATTATATATATATATATATATATATATATATATATATTACCAAGCAATTTATCATAGACTGCTTGTATATATATATATATATATATATATATATAAAAATAAGCAAGCAATGTATGATACACATACTGTATATATGTATATATATATATATATATATTATTACATAACATAAATTATCCTCATTGAATACAACTACTATATGGGGGGGGGGTTGTATAGCTTTGCCAGTGGAGCCTGCAAACCTCGCACTTGCCCCCAATGTGGAGAGGCAGCGTAGTGATGTAGTGTGGAGATGTAGCGCAGTGATGTAGTGTGCCACCACCCCCCCAATGCCCACCCGGGAGAACTTCTCACAATAGGCCCTTGATAAATTTCAGCTCCAGGCAGTGCCAGATTAAGGTCTATATGGGTCTGGAGCTGAAATTTATGAAGGGCCTATTGTGTACCACTGCGGGGGGGGGGGGGGGGGGGGTGACTAGAGCTGCGGTGGTGGAGACTAGTCATGTGGGGGCGTGACCAGTGCTGTGTGTATGTGGTAGGCATGGGGAATGTGGCTAGTTCCATGGAAGACATAGCTAGCGCCTACCTTTAGCCAGTTTTCTTTATAGTGCAGCCACTGTATAACATTTTTTTTTGTTTGTGAACTGTATTGTCTGCCTTTTTTTGAGTGCCAGAATAGTGTAGGTTAATAAACAAGAAAAATATCTAAAATTGTTCACTGATTATCGCCATATTTCTAGAACTGTTTATCACACATCACTAGCCACTGAAGCAAATGATAATGAACTGCTTTCTTAGCTGTAGCCTTTTTCAAAAAATAAATAGCTGCAATGGCAATACTGGTCCAGGGTGTTAAGGGTTAACTTACCGCTTTGCAGATGTGTATGGGTGGAGTACCCTCCCTTGGAGCGGCACTATTAAATTAAATAGCCCACCATCATATATATACAGTATATATATATATATATATATATATATATATATATATATATAGTTAGTATGGTCATCTTGTAATAAGGACGTAACCTGTCACCTTCCAAGAAAAAAGACGTGCATACAGGCATCACAGGTATGCTCCTACAAATATTAAATTGGCTATGCATCTACTTTGCAAGTAACAATCTGTAGCACTAATGTGGAGGTTTGTGCATCTGCAAGCGGTTATGCTACCCTCCGCGACTGTCATTAGCATCAGCACTTGCACCAGACCATGCTGAGTGCAAGATATCCGTCAGTAACAGGTGTACCATACCTGTACATATGACACAGAATCGCATGGAGCCTTAAGGTGCGTATCCACTAGTAGACTGTGAAACGACTGCACGATTACAACATTGTAATCGTGCAGTCGTTTCAGTCTGTGCTGTGCCTACCCTGAATGATCAGTCGTTCAGTGTAGGCACCCTCCCTCATTCCGAACATGGCCAATCTGTCGGTATTGGCAGATTGACCAGCATGTCGGGCCAAGATAGAAGTAAAAAACGACCAGTGGCAGCGCGCATTGCTGGTCGTTTTTTACATTAAGGTGCCCGATTTGTGCCCGCTTAACAAACGATTGAACGATAACGATGTTGTTATCGTTCAATCACTCTGTTTAATCGGGTAATCGATACCCTCCTTTAGATATATAACCACAACACGCCCATGTAACTCCCACAAGTGAGGTTGGTTACATGCGATTACAGTGTCACCGCCCCAAGATGCCTTATTTCACGGAAAAGACAGATCTGGAAAAGTTTAGTCTGACTAAGAATAGAAGATACGAAAAAAAAACCCTTCAATTTACATCTGCGCATGCGCTGCGTGCAAACACTCGCCATCTATGCCCTTGAACAGAGATCTGTCTGTCTCAGAATCAGGCCCATTATGTGTATGGATGGATGGATGGATTGCTGATGCGAACGGTACTCCAAGGTATAGTTCAAAAGGGTTTGATATATTATGGTATATTATATATGATGTTGACATTGACCATGTTGACATGCAGCTAGTTGACACGGATGTTATGTTGACTTTGTTATAATGCAGGTTTTCTTCTCCTGTTCCTAACCCTAACGGCAGCTCTAACCCTGCTGGAAATGTCACCTTATGACAAAATCAAAATTTACAACGTCTATATTCTGATAATGTCGATATTTTGCAGGCGGCACTGTTATTGAGGATATCAATGCTGTTGACATTGTAAATGTTGACCACCAACATTGTTTTATTTCTGGCACTCTACCTACATTGGACTACTGGAACTTCCATATTTTTTAAATATATATTTTAAATAAATAAATATATCAGAGCTAGACAGGCAGCAGATAAAGAGAGGTTATATATTCACACACACATATACACACGCACGTATATACTGTACGTGTGTGTGTATATATATATATATACATACATATATATATATATTAATATGTATATATATATATATATATATATATATATATAGATATATAGATATAGAGAAAGATAGGTACACAGATACAGATATATCTTGAGAGAGAGACAGACAGACAGCCCCAGGTTAAGCTCACAACAGTCAGAATAGAACCAGACATTACACTGACCTGTTGATTTATGTGACAGCTGCCCTATGCCTTTGTGTTCCTCAGCCTGGTATTTCCACCAACAGCTCAGTCTCTGCAGCTCCCAGTTCCCATCGGTTGCCAAAGGAGAGAGGTGGGTGGGGCATTGGATGGCCGCGGGTGGGCTGGGCTTCGCACTGCCTTTGGTGGGTGGGTCTTCTTACTACCACCGGTGGGCGGGGCTTCAGCTAATGTGGGTGAATAGAAGTGCGTGGCTAACGACTATCGGGGGAGAGTGGGTGGGGCTTTGCAATGCTGGTGGAGGTAACAAGAAAAAAAATTCCTGTCAGCACTTTCTAGACTACACTACACAGGTTCATGTGGGCCTATTTTCATTGGAGGCCTGGATCTGTAGCTCCACCCGCCGTTTGTAAATCCGGCCCTGGCTCCAGGGCCATATGGACCTTAATCTGGCACTGCTTATACTATGTGGTACTGTATATATAACTGACTGGAATCGGTATGAAAACCGCCGGCAGCGCCTGGCCAACAAAAGCAGAGTTCCCGGCAGCGGAAGCCCGACAGCGCTGGAAATCCCGATCGTCGCTAAGGTAAGTATAAACTAACCTAACCTAACCTAACCCCCCCAAGTGCCTAACCCTAATCCCCCCTCTAAGTGCCTAACCCTAACCCCCCCCTTCCCCGCTGCCTAAACCTAAGTCCCCCGGGGGGGTGCCTAACCCTAAGTCCCCGCCGGGCTGCCTAACCCTAACTCTCCCTCCCCCTAGCCTAACCCTAACCCTCCCGGGGGAGTGCCTAACCCTAAGTCCTCCCCGGGTGCCCTAAACCTAACCCTCCCCCCCCCGTGGCTGTCCGCTTGCGGCGCCCGGAATCCCTTCGATCGGGATGCCGGGCGCCGGTCTCCCGGCGTCGGGGAAATGACAGGCGTCTAGATATAGACGCCGGTCATTTATCCCACGCCGGGATAAAGCAGGCGGGAAGCCGGCTGTCGGGATTCCGGCAGCCGGCTTCCCGATTGTATGCCAACTGACTACCTTCTTACACTATGTTATACTGTATATATAAATGACTACCTCCTTACACTATGTAGTACTGTATATATAACGGACTACCTCCTTACACTATGTGGTACTGTATATATAACTGACTACCTCCTTACACTATGTGGTACTGTATATATAACTGACAGCCTCCTTAAACTATGTGGTACTGTATATATAACTGACTACCTCCTTACACTATTTGGTACTGTATATATAACAGACTACCTCCTTACACTAATTGGTACTGTATATATAAAGGACTACCTCCTTACACTATGTGGTACTGTATATATAACAGACTACCTCCTTACACTATGTGGTACTGTATATATAACGGACTACCTCCTTACACTATGTGGTACTGTATATATAACTGACTGCCTCCTTACACTGGGGGGCAATGTACTAAGCTCTAGAAAGTGATAAATTGGAAAGTGATATACTACCAACCACTCAGCTCCTGTCATGTTACAGGCTGTGTTTGAAAAATGACAGTTAGGAGCTGATTGGTTGGTACTTCATCACTTTTCAATGTATCACTTTCTAGAGTGTAGTCATATACTGTATACCATATGGGCAGATGTACTGACTACCTCCTTACACTATGTGGTATATATGACTGACTACCTCATCACACTATGGGGCATATTCAATTGGGAGTGAGGTTTAGTGAGGTAAAAAACCTTGCTCCCAATTTGGGATTACTCCTGATATCAGCAGTATCCAAAAAAAAAAGTGATTGCGGGGTTTTCGGCACTAAAAAAACCCTGCGGCATGTGAAAAATAAATACTTACATGTCCGGTGTTCTCCTTGGCTCCTGATGGCCTCCCCTCCTTCTTATCTCTGGGAAGGGGGCTGCTGAAAGCCTCCGAGGGTGCTGGGTGGCGCAAGGGCTGCTGGGAGATGTAGTTCTCCTAGCTCTCGGTACGGGGGGGGGGTGTACACTCACATGGGGGGGTCACTCACACACACACACACACTCATGCACACACGCTCACTCATACACACAAACACACACATTGACATACTCACCGCTGCTGCAGGAGACCGAGTCCAGATGCTGGAGGAAGAAGACAGCGCTGCAGACGGTGGGTAAAGACTAATTAAGTTAATTAAAAACTTCCAATTGCTTAATTAGTCCTTATGGGGGTTCCGCCGGGTCCCAGAACAAGTCCCGCCGGGTCCCAGAACAAGTCCCGCTGGTTTTTCTAAAAATGTACAATTTTAGGAGAAATCAGACTTGCTCTGGAGGTGCGCGAACAAATACCTCCTCAATATCTAAATAATCCAGCACCTAATTGAAGAGCAATATTTTGCTATCCTCGCACCAAATTGAATATGTCCCTATGTGGTATATAACACTGACTACCTCATTACACTGTGACTCTGGTATACTGTATATACAATAGAATATAATACTGACCATAGGTGTGGGACTGGAAGGAGTTGCTGTCTGTCCGTCAATGGTGGACACTGGATTGTGAAAAAGCCTTTGGAGTAGGCATGGTTACAACAATGGGCGGGGCAGACGATGAGCTCGCGTTCCTAGCGGTCGGCGGAGCCAGTCTGTAGTAGCGCCCCCTAGCAGCCAGTGTTTGTTTCGCGCTACACTGTCTCAGCTGATAGATGATCGGTGTCGGTGATCCTGGTGGTGGTGGCGCAGCTGCTGCTGCTCAGTCACTAGTGGAGAACATAGGAGTGGGCGGTGCCGATGCTGCTGAGCGGAGGACTGTACGGGGTTAGGCGCTTATTGTTATCACTCACCCAGGGGTCCTGGAACGGAAGCCCGGACGGTGTGTTGGCTCGCAGGTAGCTGCTCCTCACCTGCCTCACCCTCTCCCCCCTGTAGCCTGGCCCATCACTGCGCGCTTTGCGGGTCTGGCGTGGATAGCGGTGTGGTTGGAACTGGGCTAACAAGTGGGAGGGACCTTGCCTGGAGTAAAGGAGTGGGGGAGCCCTACCCAGGTTAAAGGAGTGGGGATGCCCTGCCCGGGGTAACGGCGTGGGAGGGTGTGTCCTTCCCGCGGTAACGGAGAGCGATGCGGAGTAACAATGGCTTAGTGCACAACGGTGCCTGTGGCTGGAGCTGTATGTAGTGTCATAATCAGAACTTGGTGTACTATGACGTCACAGCAGGAATAGTTGTCACGTGACACACCTATGTACTATGAATACTAAAGTGTGTCATATAGTTGATAGTACTGTACATATAACGCATGCAGTTGATTAATAGACTGCTCATTTTATTGTGTATATAGTATCAAGTGAGACTTATACCTAACAACATATATAGGATGAACGAGTGCAGCTATAATTATGGAGCCCTAATGTCTATTTAAATTACATTCCTCAACTCGGGAATTATTGAGGTTCTATAAGGACACCAATGTGCATGGACTGGATAATATTTTTTGAACCAAATAACAGATTATACCTCAGAGAAATTGAGGGCAAAGTGTACTGACTACACTACCTATAGGAGCATGCAAACTCTATATATGAACCCTCTATTCCTGCCCTCCCTTATGCTTAAGTATATTACATTGGATGTATGATAGTGTATGTTTTGTGTTATGTGAAATATATAACTATATGATTCTGGGGTCTATTCAGCAAGAGTGACGATGTTGCCCAGAATATTATCGGGCAATATCATCACGAGTTTTTATCAATCATGATAAAATATTGCTGCTATTCAGCAATATTTTGTGCAGGGACAGCGGTTGCGGTAACACGCGGTCCCTGCATTGTCACAGAAGGCATTGTTTTCGGGTTTCCGAAAACAATCCCTTCTCTGTGTTCTTCAGCAAATGCTCAGTCATGCGCTCGGGAATAGTCTCCGTCCCTGCTTGCGGTGACCGCCGACGGGGGTAAGTAAAGCTCCAGCCTGCCGAAATTGATTAACGTGTATACAGGCTTTATACTAGCCCTGTATACATGTATATTTATGTGCTTTTATATATAAATGTTAAATATAATCGCACATAAATATGCATGTATACAGGCTAGTATAAAGCCTGTATACACATGTCAATCAATTTCGGCAGGTTTTAATGGCTCTAGAGTGACTTACCTGCCGCTGATCACCGGGAAGCATGGACGGAGACTGGGCGGGCTTACAAGATGCTGCACGGACTTATGGGAAAATTTCCCTCTGTTCCTGCAGTTTTCGGAATATTTAAGTATTTTCCTCATATAACGCCATTCTGAAATAGCGTTATATACAGGAAGTACTGTATTTTTTGAGTGATTTAATGCTTTTTGCTTTGCTGAATAGCAAAAAGCGTTTAAAGCACTGTAGAGATCAATGGCATGATCCCAACAGTGCGGTACTCAACAAGATGGGAATTAATGGAGAAGATAATTGCGTTATCTTCTCCATTATCCCATTGCTTAATAGGAGATTGACATAAAAAATACGGAAATCATATTTTCCGTATTTTTTATGTAAAAAAATCAATGCCAAATAGACCCCTTAAAAACAATAATAATGTTAATATAACATAACAATAATATTAACAATATATTAATATGAAACAACAATATTATTGCAACCAAACACAATTATTATGCTTGCTTGGATCAATACATTTATTAAAATAACTGAAACTAATAAAAGCACATCTGATTAGGTTTTTTTTTAAATCCACACTTTATCTTTAAGCACAAACTCTCCATTTATTTTAAAGAAGATTTTGCTGAACCATCTGAAAACACTTTTGTATCGCTTGCTTTCTTGTTCTCTATAATGTCACCCTGGACTAGGGGGTTAATTAATATAATACTGATGTGGTTGGATACCAAGTTAGGCAGAGTATACATATAGCTCTCATTCCATCAACACATGATATATCGGTAGCGTATCGGCATGTGTGTACACCTGATATGTCTGTGAATGATGTAGTTCACAGATATATGAGAACGGCACTACAGCACAGCCGATGCTGATATACAGTATCTTGCAGATATATTGGTACATCTGGTTGTGTGCACGGGCGACCTGCTGACCACCCGTACACTGGCTGCAGGAGTCCGCCGACTCTGACATCTCAACTGGGCGGGCAAATTTAAATGCCTGCTCCATTGTGATGTCAGCCCAGACACTTCAGAGCTGCCGATTGGTAAGTGTTTATAGCTTACCAAACGGCTGCTCTGACGGCAGATCGGTCTGCCGATTGATCCGTCGTCACTGTATGTACCCAGCTTAAGACATGACTTAACTTTATCTTAGTAACGCTTCGTGTTTATTTGCTGAAGGTGCAAATTTGATATAATGAACAACCAGGCTTCAGCAGAGCCGTAACTACACTTTTTGGTGCCCTGTGCCAGAAAGAGCATTGGCGCCCCCCTCATTTTTCAAAGGGACATAATGCACCCAAAAAAGGGCAATGGCTTCATGGGGAAGTGCCAGGGAAGAGATAGGGGAGGCCAGAAGATGCTGGGGACGAAATAAGAGGAAGCTACAAGCAAGAATGATAATAAACAGAAATTTGACAGGCCCAAACAGCGCCCCTTGACCTGTGGTGCCCTGTGCGATGGCACCGACCGCACTACCCTAGCTATGGCCCTGGGCTTCAGTATAGGTTATTGATATTATATAGTGGGGTTTTCATCTGCTATAGTGAATGATGATATGCCTGGCAGTAATAGAAGTGTGCTGGGGTAACAGGCCGCAAGAGATGTGTTCTGATTTTATTGGAGACCAGCACTGGCAGAGAGGTGTATGGCACCTGTTGATGTACCAGATTATAAGGCAACTGTGCTTTTTGTTTTGGGGTACCAGGTTGGTATTGTCTACGTTGAGGTTACTTGTTGCATAAGACGGATGCACAGAGCCGTCCCTGGGAATAGGTTATAGAGAGAAAAGCCCAAGGCGCCATTGCTCCAAGGAGGTGCAGAGCATGTATAATGGCCAGTACCCATGTTAAAGTTACACCAGCTAACATCAAGGCTAGGACACCAAATTGGTTAGGGCCAACTCTTCGTGTGTTGAATTTGGTGCAGAAGTTGCAACCGTGTGTCGGCCAATTGTGCTTTCATTTTTGTTATGTAACCATTCACCTTTGCTTCATGCCTGCACAAATATATTCTGATATAAACAACATACAAGATAATATTGTAACCACAAAAATGTATCACAAGGAATATATAGCTGCTAGAAGATTAACAAAATACTAGATTTATGTATAAGAGATGTATTTATTGTATCCGTCCACAAGGTTTACGTTGACAAATATCAACTTTGTGTTACTTTATTTATTTATTTATTTTTTTAATCAAGAAAATTCTATTTCACTAATCTACCTTTATCTCAAGTACCCATATAATGCATTTGAAGTGACTGTCACAATAAACAATTGCACCAACAGATGCTATCTTGGGATGTTGTGATATTTATATCCCAACCATCACATCCTGCTTATGCCAGCAGCTCAGCAAGTCATACACTGTAATTTCTACTTGTACAGTGCATGCTCAATATGTGTTCTGTTCCAGCACTTGGCTCTAGTATCACATCCCAAGAACCTTCTAGTGTACACAACTCAAACATTCCCTCAGTTAGCGGAGAGAACTCTGAAGGTCATGCCATTTGTGACCAGCTACTCAACACTCGTGCCTATTAAAGTGAGGAGCCAGGAACTATTTGTATGTGGTGACATTGTGGCTATTTTTTTTTTTTTTTAAAGAAAGGACCTTGTTTCAGCATCAGCAAAACAACAACAAAAGAGCCACTAGCTCTGTGTCTGTGCGTACTGCGTATTACAGTTGAAGTTTATCTTTCTGCATTTTTTGATGTGACTAAAATGATGACATTATTATCATCAATTCAATATTGTTGATAGGGAGAATGGGGATTTGGTTAGTTTTTGGTAAATTGAGCTTGGGATGGATGTTTTTTCATTCCTCTAATATTGGATATATTAGAATAATAGGTGTATCCACCACCCATTTGGATTATGTCATATTGACTCATTTACATACTGCGAAGTTACATAATAATTGAGATGGGATCCGGAAAAAAAATGTATGAAAACTGGAGGGGTAAGATCACTTTTAAAAAAGTTAATAAACACTGATCTAGTATCCTGGGGGGACATCACAGAATTTATAAAATAATATAGGGTCTTAAGTAATGGTTACTAGGATTATAATGAATACATTGGAACTTTCCCTGGTTTAATATTGTACTGATGGGGTAATATTTATTCTTTTGCACTGTATGTGGTGAATGACTGGTACTGGTGTGACTGGTATTCCTCCTTTTCTAAATGTTAGATACAAGTAATGTGCTTACATTTTTTAAACAATTTTATAAAATTTTTCACACACAAGGAACAAAGGGGTACAGAAAAGAAAAGGTGACAATGGGAGCATAATATAGGGTACGCCAAGTTCCAAGGACGGGGTACACAACATGTACACTTATACCGGGATCGACATGAATACATAATAATTATATAAATGATGCAGGAAACCACAATATGTGCTATATGAAATCTACAGATGTGTAGTTATATGAACTCTACCTGGAAAGGAAGCACACAGCAAAGAGGGTAGTAGTTAGGTTCCACTTCTCAGTTACTAGGGGACAGGGCTGTAGCTAGGGTAGTGCGGCCGGCGCCATCGCACAAGGCACCACAGGACAGGGGGCGCAGTTTGGGCCTGTCAAATTTCAGTCTATTATCATTCTCACTTGTAGCTTCTTCTTATTTCATCCCCAGCATCTTCTGGCCTCTCCTATCTCTTCCCTGGCCCTTCCCCATGAAGCCATGGCCCTTTTTTGGGTGCATTATGTCCCTTTGAAAAATGAGTGGGGCGCCAATGCTCTTTTGGCGCCGATACGCTCGCAACCGGGTCGATGGTTAGCCCTGCGCAAGCGCAGCGGCTGCACTGCGCATGCCCCAGAGTGAGAGAGAAACTTGCTCCGCGGCTGTCGATGTTGATCGACAGCTCGCCCCGTTTGGTAGGCGGGCTGGGGGGGTGGCAGCACAAATGGAGGCGTTCCTTTAGGAACGCTTGCCGTTTGTGGGTGGCCGCACTGACATCATCAATGATGTCAGTGCGGGAGCTTCCTGCTCAAACAGAGTAGGAAGCTCCCTGGGGCTTACGAGTGCCGAGACCCAACCTTAGGGTCTCGTCGTAAGCCCCGATGGTCGCGATGGTCATCACCATCGCGACCATCACCCTGGTTGCTAGCTTGTGACCAGGAGGCCGCACTTTAAAAAAAGAATCGCCCGCCCCCAATTTAGAGAGAGCGACCGCCTCTGAATGAGGGCATTTATCTTATCTATTTTAAAGAAGATTTTGCTGAACCATCTGAAAACATTTTATGTTGCAATTAATAAATGTGATATGTATGCTGTATTTTCCTGAATTGTGCGCACATTTTGACAACGCTTGCTTTATTGTTCTCTATAATCTCACTTTGGATTAGGGGGTTAATTAATATAATACTGATGTGGTTTGATACCAAGTTAGGCTGGGTACACACTAGTCAATATGGCTCTCGTTCCATCAACGCGCGATATATCTAGCGTTCCTGCTAGGCTGTTTCAGCGGGGCACCACACCCTGCCCTATTTCTGAAGGGCAGAAAGCACCCTGCCATCCAGCATGGCGCCCCGCTGAAACAGCCTGCTGGTTCTGTCCTCCACCCCCGGGCCGCAGTGTCCCGCAGGTGGGGAAAACGGCAGAGCAGCGGTCACCGCCAGTGAATTGATGCGGGGCATATGTGACCGGTATCCATTCACAGTGATTGCGGTGCATGGGGGCTGCCCGGCATGTCCGTAAGTGCTGGGCACGCCCCCAAGAGTGACAGAAAAGGAATGCGTCATAAAGACCCCCCCTTTTCAGGGTTCGGGAGCGCGCAGAAGTGCCCTTGCTCTAGGTCTGGCGCCCTGCCTGCCACCGGACCTAGAGTGAACACTAATATCGGTAGCGTATCGGCAGGTGTGAACACCCGATATGTCTGTGAACGATGTAGTTCACAGATATACTGTATGAAGTAGGCCCTACATCACATACGATGCTGATATATGTTGCAGATATATTGGCACCTATGGCTGTGTGCACAGGTGACCTGCTGACCACCCGTTTGATATAATGAACAACCAGGCTTCAGTATAGGTTATTGATATTATATAGTTCATATTATATAGTTCATCTGCTGCACAGACGGTGTAATGGTTAGCATTACTGCCTCACAGCACTTAGGTCATGGGTTTGATTCCAACCACGACCCTAACTGTGTGGAGTTTGTATATTCTCCCGGGTGCTCAGGTTTCCTCCCACACTCCAAAAATATACTGGTAGGTTAATTGGCTCCCAACAAAATTAACCCTCATTTGTGTGTGAGCATGGGATAGGGAATATAGATTGTAAGCTCCATTGGGGCAAGGACTGATGTGAATGGCCAAATATTCTCTGTAAAGCACTGCAGAATATGTGTGCGCTATATAAATGGTGATAATAATAATAATCTGCTATAACGATTGCTGATGTGCCTGGCAGTAATAGAAGTGTGCTGGGGTAACAGGCCGTAAGAGATGTGTTCTGCAAGAGATGTGTTCTGATTTTATTTGGTACTAGCACTGGCAGAGAGGTGTATGGCAGCTGTGCCTTTTATTTTGGGGTACCAGGTTGGCATTGTCTAAGTTCAAGTTCCTTGTTGCATAAGACGGGGGCACAGATCTGTCTCTGCGCATAGGTCATATAGGCAAATGCCTAAGGCGCCATTGCTCCAAGGAGCTGCATAGCATGTATAATGGCCAGTACCCATGTTGTTAAAGTGACACCAGCTAAAATCTTGCCTAGGACACAAAATTGGTCAGGGCCAACTCTGTGTGTGCTGAATTTGGTGCAGAAGTTGCAACCGTGTGTCGGCCATTTCTGCTTTCATTTATGTTATGTAACCATTCACCTTTGCTTCATACCTATACAAATATATTCTGATATAAACAAAATACAAGAAAATATTATAACCTCAAAAATGTATCACAATGAATATCTATCTGCTAGAAGATTAACAAAATACAAGATTTACCTATAAAGGATGTATTTATTGTATCTGTCCACAAGGTTTACGTTGACAAACATCAACTTTGTGTTACTTTTTTTTTTTAATCAAGAAAATTCTATTTTGCTAATCTAGAAACAACAAAAAGTAATCCCCCAGCACACTGAATGAAATCAGCAATAAGATTTGAAAAACTACATGGTGGTAGATAATTCAGAGATCTCAGTTGCATATATTTGCAAAGATATGGCTAAGCCACACAATTCTGTGAATTAGCAGCTCCACCATTTTGTGAGTGACAGCAATCTCATTCTGTGAGAGTGCTGAATCTGCAGTTAACCACAGGGTGTGATGGCATATCATATCTGTATTGCGCAAGGAACACGTCCATTAAGGCGTCAGTCTTAATGATCGTAATTTCATTGCTTTTTGAAGTTTGAGTTGCAGAAAATCAATAGGTTTTGTGAATTTTCAGATCATGTCTAAGCAGGTTAATGGGACATGTGAAACCGTTTCATAGCTTTTTTTAAATGTATTAACTGTCAGGGTTTGTATGAGCAAACCAGGCCACCTGCAGGGGAGAAGGTCAACAAAATGGTACATTAACGCAGGTGGAAGAGGGCAAAGCACACAGGAGGTTGTTTGGGAGGTGCAGAGTGCAAGACAGCTGTAGACGTGAGGAGTAGCAGCAGCGGTGGTGCAGATCAATTGCAGCGGTGCAGTGCAAAGGGGCATCAGTGGGTGACAGAGGGCTCATTTGTAGTGCATATGCACCTGAGAAAATCAAATCAATGTCACAGATGCACGAATGCAGCAGTGAGATCCACCTAAGCATCTAATAAAAATTGAATGTGTAAAAAAAAAAGAAGCGTAGCCCCGCTCCCCGGAAAGCAACCAGCAGCGGGCTTTGGAGCTCCAGTACTGGTTGTGCCTCATACAGGGGACAAACGACATAGGGGTCCCCCATATGAGGCACAACCAGCACCAGGCTTTAAAGAACCTGTCCTGGTTGCCAAAATACATGGGACAAATGATTTAGGGGTCCCTCGTATTTAGCACAATCAGCACAGGACTCTGAGCCGGTCCTGGTTTGGAAATATAGGGGGAAAAATGCATAGGGACCCTTGTATTTTCAGAACCAGCAGCAGACTCCTTCTAGTGGGGGGGTGATGCCACAGCCAGGGGAGCCCTTTCACCAGACCCCTAGCTGCAGCATCACCCCTGACCTCTAGTCAGCCCAGGCCGGGGATCACTGGGTAGTTGTGGAACCCCAAATAAAGGGGTCCCCCTCCTCAGGACACCCCAGGCTGATAGCCCGGGGCTAACCCCAGCACCCCTGGGTGGTGGGTGCTGGGTTGATTTGTGTTGTGTATAGGAATATATAAATGTTGTCTTATGCAGTAGTACTACAGGTCACAGCAGACATCCACCGCATACTGGCACTTGGAGA
The DNA here is from genome assembly GCA_031769625.1 of Taudactylus pleione. Classification (NCBI taxonomy): domain Eukaryota; kingdom Metazoa; phylum Chordata; class Amphibia; order Anura; family Myobatrachidae; genus Taudactylus; species Taudactylus pleione. Next base: position 1,431,111 of record JAUIMM010000031.1, read on the forward strand.
ACCACAGGTACCAACAGGCAGGGCACTAAGGACCTGCTGGTACCTATAGTACCCCTGCAAACAAACAAATATTTTATTTAGCGGGACCTTCACCTGGGGGGCGGTAGCATTAAGCTTTTTTCCTGGCCGTCGCCCATCCAGAACTTCCACAGCGTCTTCTATCTTCTTTTTTCGGCAGCTCTTCTCTGCTGCCTCCCCACCGCCGACTGAGTGCATGGACCTCGCACTGGCTGTATTTAAGCCAGCCAAGGGGGCAGACCGATGACATCATGAGCCGTGATTGGCTCGCGGTGGCCATCTTTGAATATCCAAAAATGCGCTGAGGCGCCATTTTGGAAAAGGGCATGCTCAGTTCTCGCCATTGAATTCAATGGTGAGAACTGCTCATTGGCTGAGAGGCAGAAGGCTCACCTCTCTCAGACAACGAGTGCTCCGCACCGGGATTTCTGGACTGAAATCCCGGGCGGAGCTGTCATTTGGGTAGTAGTGTCCTTAGAGGACACAACTAATGTCCGTGGGATCGGGTAATTCATTTTTTTTTTTGCCAAGACCCAGGATTTGCCTACTCCGGAACAAAGAGGACAGGTCCACGCATAGGAGGAGGTGTGTATAGAATTTTTATTACAGGCACATCATTGGATTACCTACTGGACAAGTGGACAGATTGGCTTCAGGGATACTAGTTCAGTATGTGAGATAGTGTGTGCATGTGTGAGTACATGTGTGTGTGCATGTATGTTTTAATAAAATTATACTTTTATATGGTGTGTGTTGTGTGTTTGCTTAATATTGCTTTTGTTGTGGAACTACAGCTACCAGCATGTGGGGGAGGCTTTCTGGGAACTGTAGTTCCACAGCAAAAGCCAATATTTATATTTTCATATGCACCATACTTTACATAATCAACCCGGCACCCACCACCCAGGGGTGCTTGCGACAGCCCCGGGCTATCAGCCTGGGCCTGGCGTGCCCTGAGGAGGAGGGCCTCTTTATTGGGGGGGTCCCAAACTCCCCAGGGATCCCCGGCCTGGGATAACTAGCAGTCAGGGGTGATGCTGTGGCTGGGGGGCCAGGTGAAAGGGCTTCCCTGGCTGTGGCATCACCCCCCACTAGACGGAGTCCGGTGCTGGTTCTGGGAAATTACAGGGGGAGCCCTATGTATTTTTTCTTCTTGTATTTCCAGAAACAGGACCGGCTCAGAGCCCTGTGCTGGTTGCACTAAATACCCCCCATTATTTGTCCCCCGTAATTACAGGGGGGAGCCCTATGCATTTTTTCTCCTTGTATTTCCAGAAACAGGACCAGCTCAGAGCCCTGTGCTTGTTGCGCTAAATACCCCTACATCATTTGTCCCCCGTATTTTGAAACCAGGACAGGTTCTGAAAAGCCTGGTGCTGGTTGTGCTTAATACGGGGGGCCCCTATGTAATTTGTCCCCTTTATTTAGCACAACCAGTACTGGGGCTCCAAAGCCCGGTGCTGGTTGTTTTTTGGAGGGTTGTGGCCACGCCATTTTTTTTTAAACACAGGCAGCCAGTCTTGGTTGTGCTTAAATGCAGTGGACAAATAACATAGGGGTCCCCCGTATTTAAACACAACCAGCACCGAGCTAGTCAGAACCAGCCCTTGTTGCCAAAATACGGTGGACAAATGACGTAGGGGTCCCCCGTAAGTTGTACAACCAGCACTGGGTTCCCCGTAAGTTGTGCAACCAGCTGGGGAGCCCCCTTCACGGGGATCCCCAGCTGCAGCATCAGCCCTGACTGTTAGTCAGTCCAGGCTGGGGATCCCTGAGGAGCTGGAGACCCCCCAATAGAGGGGTTCCCCTCCTAAGGGTACCCCAGGCTTAGGCTGATAGCCTGTGGCTATCCCCAGCACAGTGGTGGGTGCTGGGTTGATTGTATGATGTGGTGCATTTTAAAGAATATTTTCTTTTGCAGGTGAACTATAGGTCCCAGCACGCCTCCCTGCATGCTGGTACTTGGAAAACCACAAGTACCAGCAAGCTGAGCATTAGGGCCCACTACCACCTGTAGTCCACCTGTAAAAAAAAATATAGATAAAAACAACACACTTTAATATTGCAATATTTTATTTTACAGGTCTCCACCAGGGGAACGGCTGCCTTTAAGCTCTTTTACGTGGCTGCGACCACTCCAGGGCTTAGGACTCTTCGTCTGGTGGGCGCCAACCCATCAGGGCTTCAGCGACTTTGCCTGGCGGGCGCCAACTCCCCAGGGCTTCAGCATCTTCACCTGGTGGATGCCAACCCACCAGGGGTTCAGCGTTCTTGCCTGGTGTGCACCAACCCACCAGGGCTTTGACATCTTCACCTAGTGGGTGGCAGCCAGTGTCAGATCTTTTTTGTGGCTGTTGCCCACTTGGACTTCCAGTGTTTTCGCCTGGCGGGCGCCAACCCACCAGGGCTTCTGTGTCTTCGCCTAGTGGGCAGCAGCCTGTGATAGCTCTTTTTCATGGCTTCCTCCCACTAGGACTTCTGGTGTCTTCGCCTGGTGGGTGCCAACTTGCCAGGGCTTTGGCGTCTTCACCTGGTGGACACCAACCTGCCAGGGCTTCGATGTCTTCACCTAGTGGGCGGCAGCCCGTATCAGCTCTTTTTAATGGCTGCCTCCGACAAGGGCTTCTGGCGTTTTTGCCTGGCGGGCGCCAACCCGCCTTGGCTTTGGTATCTTCGCCTAGTGGGCTGCAGCCTGTGTTAGCTCTTTTTTGTGGCTACCTCCCACTAGGACTTATGGCGTCTTCGCCTGGTGGGCACAAACCCGCTAGGGCTTAAGCATCTTCGCCTGGTGGGTGCTAACCTGCCACGGCTTCGACATCTTCACCTAGTAGGCAGCAGCCTGTGTCAGCTCTTTTTATTGACTGCCTCCCACTAGGACTTCCGGCGTCTTTGCCTGGCAGGCGCCAACCCGCCAGGGCTTTGGTGTCTTCGCCTAGTGGGCGGCACCCTGCGATAGCTCTTTTTTGTGGCTGCCTCCCACTAGGACTTCTGGTGTCTTCACCTGGAGGGCGCCAACCCGCCAGCACTTCAGTGTCTTCACCTGGCGGGCGCCAACCGGCCAGGGCTTCGATGTCTTCACCTAGATGGCTGCCGCAAGCCAATCACAGCTCGCGACGTCATCGGCACCTGGCAGCTGCGGGACCGGCGCCTATACAGGTGTTGGCGGTGGTCCTGGATCCGAGAGGATCCAGTCCCCACCAGCCATTCTGCCGAGTACGGCAGCTGCGCCCATTTCAAAAATGGCACCTCAGCGCCATTTTGGAAATTCAAAGATGGCCGCAACAAGCCGTGATTGGCTCTTGGCGGCCATCTTTTAATTTTAAAAATGGCGCTAAGGCACCATTTTTGAAATAGGTGCCTCTGCCGTATTCGGCAGAATGGCTGGCAAGGACTGGATCCTTTCAAATCCAGGCACGCTGCAAATGCCCTCTCTGCCACCGGACTTGCCGCCGCTGGACCTGCCAGATCCGCCGTCATGCTGGACCCTCCGACGACGACACCCACATTGCCGACGACATCCGCGACCCGCCACCGCTGATTTCCCCGCCGCCGCTACCATTGTTTTTTACCAGCACCCACTATCGTCCGCAAATGACGGCCATCTTGCTGCACCCAAGTGAAGCCACTATGACTACACCTGCTGGAGGCTCCTACTGCGGCTGCGCAACAAGTTGAAAAGTTCTATCTTTATAATGGTGCATTCTTGAGGAAATAGTTTAAAAACTGTAACTTTCTAATTTACCTGAACCCCAAAAACACATACCCTTGCACAGTTGCTACCTAATAAAACAAACCCTAAATCTAAATTCCACTCCTACCCTGAGTTTTGCCTTCCCAAAAATCCCCCAAAGATTATAACAGAAAAGGGTTCCTAATTGAGAATGTCAGAAAAAAGTGACAGTTGGTGCTTTAGATTACTCATGAACCTCATTTTTTATGTTTTTGCCCTGAAATTTGGCATGCAGCACCATGCGACAGTTCTACCCGGCATGGCCAAATTTCAGATCCATACCTCCTATAGCTTTTGAGGTGTAGCCCCTTAAACACCCATGTCCCCCCTTCGGAATTCTCAAAGGATAAATACGTTTTTTTTAGTTGCAGCCTTAATATAAGGGCATGACTATGCTGGATTACCCGGCATTGCCCAGGATTTTAAGAATGTTTGTTTACACATCATCCTCCAACAAACCTATCCTTCGGCAGGCCTCACGAAAAGTGTGGCAAACTTCCCCATCCACTGTCCTAAGGTCTTCGAAGGAAGTAGGACCTGTAACGGTGTAAAGCAAACTTCGGAGACAGAAGCATTCAAAATTTGTCAGATGTACAATGTACACACGGCCAAGAGCTTCTGTTGCTCTGATACCAGGATGACTGTGTATTTCCTGGTTGCTGAATCGCACTATGAAATGCACAGCAACTACTTCCAGTGCCTTGTGCAGCTGTTTCTGGAATTCAGGGTGTCCACGGGGTATAAGATTCATCCAATCGGTTTTCCCCTTCAGGGGCTGACAAAGGAATGAACTGGAAGTAGCCTCTGTGCGTTCCATAGTGCGGTCCAGCAACCAAGGAGGTAGACAAAAAAGTTTGGTCGCCACGGTTGACACCATCTAGTTGTGTAAGCTGATGCATGAGCAAGTATAAATAAAAATTTGTGCTGCAGAGCTTCGTTTTTGCATCCCAGTATAGTTCCCATCTTTATGGGCCTGATTGTAAATCAGATACATCTCTCCTCATGGATGCAGATATCAATTTTCACCATATTCAGACTCATAATAAGCTTGGCTTAATATCAATAGTGATTATAAATTCTCGAGATGTGCGCTGACTCTCGTGTTTTGGTTTTGGATTTGAATCTGGTTTTGTTTTTTTTCCTTGGTTTTCTGTTTTTGGTTTTGGATCTGGATTTTTTCCTAAAATATCATAAAAACAGCTAAAATTACATAAAATTACCTGTTTTTGTTCCTACGGTATTATTAACCTCAATAGCATTTATTTCCAGTCATTTCCCCAATCAATTTTGACCACCTCACAATATTATTTTTTTTCATCTAGTTAAGGCCAAAATGTTGCATCCAGCTAGCTGGCTGACTAAGCTAAGTGACACAGTGGGCGGCACTAACATAGGGCAGTTCAGCTTCCAATTTCCAACACAGATCCAGGGCAGAATGCACTATCGATCACAACTACAAAGCAACTACAAGCTGTCGATTAACGGCTCTATAACGCAGAGTTCTAAAAAATAACACCACCTGTATGCACCATACCTTGTTGGTGAAGTGCACTCTGCGGTAAACAGATTTTATTGCAATGTCAGCTTAGGCTCATCCTTCCTCTAGTGATGATGTCATGAGGCGTGATTGGCTCGCGGCGGCCATATTTGAATTAAAAAAATGGTGCTGAGGCTCTATTTTTGTAAAGGGCACGCTCGGTTCTCACCATTGAATTCAATGTGAAAACCGCTCATTGGCTGAGAGGCAGAAGGCTCACCTCTCTCAGCCAATGAGCGCTCCACACTAGGATTTCTGGATTGAAATCCGGCAGCGGAGCTGTCATTCGGGGAGTAGTGTTCTTAGAGAACACTACTAATGTTCGTGGGCTCTGGTAATTAATTTTTTATTTCCAAGACCCTGGATTGTGTGCAGAGGACCTGATCCATGCATAGGAGGAGGTGTGTTTGAATTTTTTTATTACAGGTAATCCATTGGATTGTCTACTGGAGAAGAGGGCAGAATGGCTTCAGGGATATTAGGTAAGTATGTGAGATAGTGTATATGCATGTGTGAGTACATGTGTGTGCATCTATGTTTTAATAAAATTATACATTTCTATGGTGTGTTGTGTATTTTTTTTAATATTGCATTCGCTGTGGAACTAAAAGTACCATCAAGCCCATAATGCCCCGCATGCTGATACTTGTGGTTCTCCAAGTACCAGCATGCTGGGGAGGCTTGCTGGGAACAGTAGTTCCACAGCAAAAGCCAATATTTATATTTTCATATGCACCACACTTTACATAATCAACCTGGCACCTGGTTGTCGCCTGCCAGGCAAAGACACCAAAAGTCCTAGTGGGAGGCAGCCACGATAAAGAACTAACACAGGCTGCAGCCCACTAAGCGAAGACACCAAAGCCCTGGCAGGTTGGCGTCCACCAGGCGAAGATGCCGGAAGTCTTAGTGGGAGGCAGCCATGAAAAAGAGCTGACACAGGCTGCTACCCACTTGGTGAAGACATCAAAGTCCTGTCAGGTTGGCACCCGCCAGGTGAAGACACCAAAGCCCTGGTGGGTTGGCACCCACCAGGCAAGGCGACAAGAATTCCTAGTGGTAGGCAGCCACAAAAAGAGCTGTGACAGGCTGCCACCCACTAGGCGAAGACATCAAAGCCCTGGTGGGTTGGCGTCCGCCAGGCAAAGACACTGGAAGTCCAAGTGGACAGCAGCCACGAAAAAGATCTGACACAGGCTGATTGGCTTCAGGGATACTAGTTCAGTATGTGAGATAGTGTGTGCATGTGTGAGTACATGTGTGTGTGCATGTATGTTTTAATAAAATTATACTTTTCTACGGTGTGTGTTGTGTGTTTGTTTAATATTGCTTTTGTTGTGGAACTACAGCTACCAGCACACGGGGGAGGCTTGCTGGGAACTGTAGTTTCACAGCAAAAGCCAATATTTATATTTTATTATGCACCATATTGTACATAATCAACCCGGCACCCACCACCCAGGGGTGCTGGGGACAGACCCGGGCTATCAGCCTGGGCCTGGCGTGCCCTGAGGAGGACGACCCCTTTATTGGGGGGGTCCCCAACTCCCCAGGGATCCCCAGCCTGGGATAACTAGCAGTCAGGGGTGATGCTGCGGCTGGGGGACCGGGTGAAAGGGCTCCCCTGGCTGTGGCATCACCCCCCGCTAGACGGAGTCCGGTCCTGGTTCTGTGAAATACAGGGGGAGCCCTATGCATTTTTTCCCCTTGTATTTCTAGAACCAGGACCTGCTCAGAGCCCTGTGCTGGTTGCCATAAATACGGGGAACCCCTACGTTATTTGTCACCTGTATTTAGCCCAACCAGTACTGGGGTTCCAAAGCCCAGTGCTGGTTGTTTTTTGGGGTGTAGGGCCCACGCCATTATTTTTTAAAACAAACAGAAGCAGGCATCATGGATCTACCAGATCCGAGCCTGCATTCTGTGTGCAGCTGCCTCCCACGGTTCCTATAACCTGCACCACCGCCCGCACCGCCGCCGCTAAAGCCCGCTACTGTCACAACGCATAGGCGAAGGTGAGTAAGAAATTTTTTATTACAGGTACACCATTGGATTACCTTCTGGAGAAGTGGACAGATTGGCTTCAGGGATACTAGGTGAGATAGTGTGTCATACATGCCGACTTTCTGGCACAGGGCTTCTAAGTGAGATAGTGTGTCATACATGCCGACTTTCTGGCAGCCCCCTCCGGGAGGGGGCTGCCAGGTCGGTCCAGCAGGGAGGGTGCGGGCGGCTGTAATGGGCAGAGCAGGGGCGTGTCCGTGTGTTCGCATCATTGCAGCCCTGCCCCCTGCGTTATAATGCCAATCTTACCAGCATTACATAGCAGGGGACGGGGTTACAATGATGCGATTTAGCACGAATCATGTCATCATCACCAGAAACACTCACTATTACATGCGGTGGGGGGGTTGCGGGGGCGGTGGATGATGCGGGAGACTTGCCTCCTCTTGTGGGGTGTCAGGAGCAGCACCCGATTTTTGGGAGGCTCCCGACAGTCCCGGGAGAGTAGGCAAGTATGTAGTGTGTACATGTGTTATTAATAAAATTATACTTTACTATGGTGTGTTGTGTTTTTTTTTATATTGCTTTTGTTGTGGAACTACAGCTACCAGCATGCCCGTAATGCCCCACATGATGATACTTGTGGTTCTCCAAGTACCAGAATGCGGGGAGCCTTGCTGGGAACTGTAGTTCCACAGAAAAAGCCAATATTCATATTTTTAAATGCACCACACTTAATCAACTTACATAATCAACCCAGCACCCACCGCCCAGGGGTGCTGGGGTTAAACCCGGGCTATATTGCAAATATTGTTGTCTTCCCCTGGGCCTCAAGCTGTTAATGCCTATCTCAGGCAGACAGCTATTTGTGTAGCCTCCTCCAAGTTCTGCAAAATTCAGTTGTCCCTTTTTCAAGGACTCTCAGAGGGGGCCAGCTGCCCTCGGATGTTTTTTCTAGCTTAGTCCAGAGTGTAGCAGCTTCTTTTTCAGCTTCTCAATCTATGCATAGGAGTGATAAACCTCATGGGGCATCAAAATGCATTATTGAGTTGTCCCAGTCTACACAACTGTCAGACCGGGATGTGTCCTCAGATGACTCGAAATTTCCAGAGGATTTGGTCTCGGATTATCCTTTCTGGGAGGTGGTATATTAGTCTTCATAAAAAAGTATCTGCATTGGTATGGGCGGTGCTATCCATCTTGGACATGGGGGATTATGCAATGGCTCCTAAAAGCAAAAAGCCAATTTCAAATAAACTAAAGTAAATGGTATTCGTATTACATATTGCTGATAAGTTGACTTATCAGATATCGAAGGCCATGGCAGTCACCTAGTAAAAGGTTTCAGCTGTAAAAACATTTTGCGTCTAGATACCCGTTTCCCGCAGGGCAAAGCAACCAACGGAAATCCACAACTGCGTTGGATTCTTGTGTTAATCACTTAATCAAAAGTGCTATGTTTACCTTACCCTCGATCTCCTTCCTAAATGAATATACGGACAGTAAAGTGGAGACTTTTTAATGTCTTTCTGTTTTCTCTATGTGCCCGTGGCCTTTACATCTATGGCTTTCTCCTGGTTAGCTATGATCTTTGAGAGCTGGGAGATTGTGCTTGAGGATAACCTTATAGAGGATGATCCTAGAGGTCCAGAATGCCCTTGTGGGACGGTTTGAGAGACGCCGCTACTTGACACACCTTCTTATTCAATGGTTTTTGTTTATTTATATTATTTTTATCATAGTAGAATAATACTGATAACATCAAAATTTCGAAAGAACAGAAATGGAATTATGTTGTTAAAAATAAGTTAAACAAATTAAAACATTTTTTTTTTTAAATTTGGATTCCATTAAAGTAGCCCCCTTTTGCTTGGATGACAGCTTTGCACACACTTGGCATTTTCTCAATCAGCTTGACACTGAGGTAAACATCAAGGAACAGCTCTAGTGGAGGACTATTTTTGGCTATATGTTTTAAATCCCAAATTTTTTATTTCCTTTTAACAGTTTTTTACCAGAAGGTCCCTCTGAGAGCAGCAGCTGTGGGAAGATTCTCTTCCTGCGGATGCCCTCATGTATATCTGACTAAGAAACAAACATGGAAATGTTTGTAACAGCGAGCGCTCAATCATATGAAGTATAGTGTTCTGCCTATATGTATGTAAATATAAATAACAGTTAACCCTATGTTATGTTAGATGGAAAAAATGTTGTTGCCAGGGACCAGTATAGAGTGAATGTCACAATAATTGAACTAAACATGCAGCATACAATCAGAAATGGTATAAATTAAAATTTATATGAGTTTTAATCCCACATGAAGGTAGTGGGTATGTTCAAATGGAACAATTACACAATATAATTAATATCACAGTAAAACACACTAGGGAAAGGGGGGTGGACAATTGATGGTAAAAAAGTGGGAGTAATTTTATAGGATGGTATAAAAATTGAGGTATAAAAGGTAGAATAGAATGGGGCAATTAAAAATTATGATATAAATGTCAAGGGATCCAAGAGTTATGTTGGAGCAATCTGATTCTTCTTTAATTAAAACACTCCATATCCTTAAATATGCAGAATGATGCAGTGTCTGTGTACACATGAAGTGAAATTGTAGTAGGTTCAAGGTATTAATCTGGTCTGGTAAGTCCATACAGTGTGGTGGTATCACATTAATCACGGCTCTGCAGTAGCTGTGGCCCGCACATGCCCAGCTTCACTGCTAACCGGACAACAATAGGGGTCCCCTTGGGCACAGTCGAGAGTGTCTCACCAGCCCGGAGCAAATTACCAGGTGCTAGCAGTCCAATCAGGCATGGCAGCCGGGTTGTGGAACCCGCTGCCTGTGCTGTGGCTGTCAGCAACCTCTGGTCCCCCGTGCTGACGTGGTCTTACTGACCGCGGTCACCACCTCATCACTGGGGCTGAGGAATCCCTCTGTGGTGGCAGATCGGGTGGATTGGCTGCGTGTCAGATGAGTTCACAGGGGGGATGGCTTACCGGTAGGTGTGGCTGCTCAGACTGCTGCAAGCTGGGGTCCCTCCAAGTAGTGTCTGGAAGCTGGTGGGGGCAGGAGTGCGGCATGGTGCTCTTCTCCTCTTCCGGATCCCACACAGTCTGGGATAGCAGGGCTTGTCAGGTGTTTATGCCTCATATCTCCAATGCATTTCGGCCGGCACTGGCAGCCTTTTTCAAGGATAATGAGATGATTACATGCTGTCTGTATTTAAGGTGGTTAGGGACACTCCTCCAGTCTCCAATTGGAGGAAAGTCAGTTGCTGCACCTCCCAATGTTAAATTGATTAAGGTGCAAGGGAGATTGGCACAAGTCAGGAATAGTGTATGGTGGAATACAGTGAGGGGAAAATACAATAGGGAAAGGAAGTATAGAAACAAATGAAGGGGGAAAATAATAAGAATAATAATGTATCAAATGAACAATAGAAGTATACATATAACTGTAAATGAATATTAATAAATATATATAAATAGAAAGTGAAAATAAACAAATAGAAATAAAAAATAATTAAAAGCAAAAAGTAAATAAATGTATAAATTATAAGTGGTAAATACTACAATTAAATTAAAAACTATTTTAGGATAAAAAATAGGTAAAAATGTATGGATAAAAACAAATAAGTAACATGTTAATGGTCTTAAGTTCCCAATAGGACACATGTTCTAAACAAGTCTCAAAGTATTGAGCTAATGAAGGTAGTGACTACCTACAGTATATCACAAAAATTCCCACTGTGAATAGCATGGAACTTAAGCAGATGTTCAGTTCAATAAATATGCAAAACAAAAGTTAGATCTGGATAGCATCCAGTATCCTGTATAAATTCATACATAGTTGATAATGAATATGGGTATTGATAGGATGGTATGTGCTTAATGTGAGTACCTAATGTAGTACAGTAAAATGAAAACCAGTTACATAATAATAGAATAGACTGAATATAATGAAAATTAGTAAATGGTGAAGGCAGCCCAGTTGGTATGAAGTAGTGGGCAATAAATTTGATTGGTGCTATAACCTTAACTGAACTTGTTTCACTTATAGGATGGTTTGGATTTCTAAATCCACATTAAGTCCTGTAGGGACTAGGGTCTTGAGGTCCATGAACCACTTGATCTCCTCTCTGCTCAGTTTTTTATTGTAATCTCCTCCTCTCCAATTGGGTTTGACTAATTTTATGCCCACAAACCTCAATTTGGAGGGATCCTTGTTGTGCTTGATTTTGAAGTGTAGTGACATACTTTGCTCTTTCTGGATTTTTCTTCTATGCTCTCCTATCCTTTAAGCATCTGGTAGTCTTCCCAATGTACTTTTTGCCGCATGGGCAAGTGAGGAGGTAAATCACACCTCTGGTGTCGCAAGTTATCATGTCCTGGATTTTATAGGTATTACCAATGCTGCTTGATTTAAAAGTCAAGGTCGGTAACGTGGTCCGATGATTAGGCATTCAGGCATCTGCCACAATGAAAGAAGCCTTTGTTTTTCCCCATTGAAATTGAGGCCTGGATAGAATTCACAGGTGGTTGGTGATTGTGCACAAATTTTTGTTTGAAATCTGGTGCTTTCTTAAAAACTACTCTCGGTTGCTTGGGTAGGATCTGTGCCAATGTTTGATCTTTTGTAAGGAGCTTCCAGTGTTTGCGTAAGACATGCTTGATAAATTTTGAAGAGGAATTATATTCAGTAATGAAGCACATGTTAAATTTGTCCTCAAGGTCAGTCCTTTTTGTTTTGTACTTTAGAAGATGTTCTCTATCTTCATCTAGAACTTTCTGGAATGCTTCCTTCACAAGAGACTCATTGTAGTTCTTCTGAAGGAATTGTTCTTTAAGTTCATTACCTTGGATGACATAATCCCTTGTGTCACTGCAGTTCCTTCGCAGCCTAGTGAATTGGCCCTTTGATATGTTGGTAAGCCATGGTGGAAAATGTTCACTGTTGCGTAGGATGAAACTGTTGATGTCGACCTTCCTCCTATACGTCTTGGTCTCCAGTCTCTGATCTTTGATAAATATCTCTAGGTCCTGAAAAAACACCTTTTCCTTGCTGTAGTCAGTCGTAAAAGTAAGGTTATAAGAGTTAGTATTGATATGCTTCAAAAACCTTGTGATTCCTCTGACCCTTCCCAGATGAAGATGATATCATCTATCTATGTATCGTTTCATTAGTACCAAGTTCGCTCCCACCGCTTTGTTGTTCCTGATAAACTCCTCCCAATGCTCATGAAGAGGGTAGCGTAGCTGGGAGTGAACTTGGTACCCATCGCAGTCCCTTATTGTAATATAAAGCGACCCCAAACCAAAAATAATTGTGATGTAGAATGTACTGGATACCCTACAAGATGAAGGTGACCTGTTCTGATTTCAAGGTGCTGTCTTTTCTTAGAATGTGTTCCACGTTCTTTAGGCCATGTGCATGGTTGAGTGTGGTAACATCACATGTGACCAACCATCTGTCTTTATTCCAGCCAATTTTTCTTAGTTTGTTCAAGCTGTGTGTGGTATCCTTCAGATGTGATGGTTGTTCTTGAACAAATGGCTGCAAGAAAGAATCTATAAAGTGAGACAGATTGGAGCTGATGGAATTGATTCCGGATACGATCGGCCTACCTGGTGGTTTTGTGGTGCTTATGCATTTTGGGCAATATGTAGAACACTGGAGTGACGGGATGGGTATTATAGATAAAATCTTTCTCATTCTTATTAATGACTCCTTTTTCATGGCCATTCTTCAGGAGCGTAAGTAGTTTGGCATTGTATTCAGTGATGGGATCTGAGGGTAGTTCTCGGTAGGTATGATGATCTCTTAATAATCTTTCCACTTCTTCATTGTCATTTTCCTTGATTTGAATGACAATTCCTCCAATTCCTAGAGGGCTTCTCTCTCTTGTTTAGTGATGTTCATGTATTTTCTTTTATTACTTCTGGAAAGTCCCTGTTTGAGGTCATCCAGTGCTAATTTCTCAAATGTTCCAATTAATTCTCCTCTCATATGCCTTGGATAGAAAGTTGATTGCGGATATGGGTATAGCTAATAACATCATGTATTATACATGATTTATTGATGACTTCCTGATCTTTTGGAGAGGTAGTCAGGAGTCTTTTGAAAAAGTTATCAATGATCATAATAGCAGGAATCATCCTCTAAAATTAACATATAATATTAGCGATAATATGGTTAATTTCTTAGATGTCCAATTTTCGTTTCAAAACGGCTTTATTGCAACATCACTTTACTCAAAGCCTACTGATCGTAACAACCTTCTACATAATCATAGTTTCCATCCAGATCCCCTAAAGAGAGGGCTCCCCTACTCACAACTTCTCCGTATAAAAAGAATTACATCAGATCCCCAAGAAGCGGAGACTCAAATGAACTCCATGATCAATAAGTTCTTTGAGAGAGGATACAGTTGGGAATCTCTTATGGAAGCTAAACGCAAAGTTTTGGATTTAGACAGAGATGAATTATTAACTATTGGTAGCAATCGGTCCTTGACACCATTGTTCCCATTGGTTATGCAATATAACCTAGTGAGCAAGGCTATTAATCATACAGCTAAGAAATTATGGCTGTTGGTACAAACTGTTGGTGATTTGGGCTTACAAGACGTTAAATTAATAGCCAGTTATAAGCGAGGTCAGAATCTTAGAGACCGTTTGGTTAAGACAGTCATTACGAGTGCTAAAGAGACACCTAAAGGCAATTTTTTAAAAGGTAAGTGTGGGTGCTACAGATGTGCTTGCACAACCTGTGGCTTTTTGATATCTGGTGATACTTTTCATCATCCCCATTCGGGTAAGGTATACCATATTGGCCATAGACTAACATATTCTTCTAAATTCATGGTATATCAGATCCTTTGCCCCTGTGGGATGTCATATATAAGTAAGACCGAATGCTCTTTTAAAGAGTGTATGGCAGCCCATAGATATGCAATTAGAAGTGCTTTGAATACCGGTAATAGTGACCAACCTGTCGCAAGACATTTCTGTAGTGCCCACCATTCTCTATCATCACTCCGCTATACAATGTTTGACAATATTCCTCTATCTATCCATGGTGGGAATTGAGGTTTTAAACTATTACAGGCTGAAAGCAAATGGATCTATCGTTTAGGGACCCTTTCTCCAAAGGAACTTAATGAACATACAGGATTACATTACTTTACATAATTATGTGATTTCTGCTATCTTTTAGCATACAGACTTTGGGTGTACTTTTGGGTTAGGTCATTACATTGATAGTATAATGTCAATTTTAGTTTCCCATAAGAGTGGATATATCTTATATTATGCTGTTACTCTCTTGATAAGTTAATGCTGTTGAGAACTTACCATTTCTAGTGGATTTGAGTGACCTAAAGCTTTGTTATGGCTATATATTATGGTGATTATAATAACTACATACTATCATTATATTGCTATATAATAGGATACCCATGCATTTGTGTGGTAGGTTGGTAATACATTGTTATATAGTCGATTGGTTACAATGTCCTTACTCATTAATCATAAGTACTGTAGAGACTAGTTGAGTAACTATAGTTTAGTATTCTTAACATTTGTCCACTGTATACAGTCAGGTGCATAAATATTGGGACATTGACAGAATTTTCATATTTTGGCCTCTATTCGCCACCACAATGGCTTTGAAATGAAACAAACAAGATGTGCTTTAACTGCAGACTTTCAGATTTAATTTGAGGGTAATTACATCCAAATCAGGTGAATGGTGTAGGAATTACAACGGTTTCTATATGTGCCTCCCACTTTTTAAGGGCCCAAAAGTAATGGGGACAAACTAAACAATCCTAAATCTAACTTTCACTTTTTAATACTTTGTTGCAAATCCTTTGCAGGCAATTACAGCCTGAAGTCTGGAATGCATAGACATCACCAGACGTTGGGTTTCATCCCTGGTGATGCTCTGCCAGGCCTCTACTGCAAATGTCTTCAGTTCCTGCTTGTTCTTGGGGCATTTTCCCTTCAGTTTTGTCTTCATCAAGTGAAATGCATGCTCAATTGGATTCAGGTCAGGGGATTGACTTGGCCATTGCATAACATTCCACTTTTTAGCCTTAAAAAACTCTTTGCTTGCTTTTGCAGTATGCTTTGGGTCATTGTCCATCTGCACTATGAAGCGCCGTCCAATGAGTTCTGAAGCATTTGATGAATATGAGCATATAATATTGCCCGAAACACTTCATAATTCATTCTGCTGCTTTTGTCAGCAGTCACATCATCAATAAATACAAGGGAACAAGTTCCATTGGCAGCCATACATGCCTACGCCATGACACTACCACCACCATGCCTCACTGATGAGGTGGTATGTTTTGGATCATGAGCAGTTCCTTTTCTTCTCCATACTCTTCTCTTCCCATCACTCTGGTACAAGTTGATCTTTGTCTCATCTGTCCATAGGATGTTGTTCCAGAACTGTAATGGCTTTTTTAGATGTTGTTTGGCAAACTCTAATCTGGTCTTCCTGTTTTTGAGGCTCACCAATGGTGTACATCTTGTGGTGAACCCTCTATATTCCCTCTTGTGAAGTCTTCTCTTGATTATTGACTTTGACACATATACACCTACCTCCTGGAGGGTGTTCTTGATTTGGCCAACTGTTGTGAAGGGGTTTTTCTTCACCAGGGAAATAATTCTTCTGTCATTCACCACAGTTGTTTTCCGTGGTCTTCCTGGTCTTTTGGTGTTGCTGAGCTATCCGGTGCATTCTTTCTTTTTAAGAATGTTCCAAACAGTTGATTTGGCCACACCTAATGTTTTTGCTATCTCTCTGATGGATTTGTTTTGATTTTTCAGCCTAATGATGGCTTGCTTCACTGATAGTGACAGCTCTTTGGATCTCATATTGAGAGTCGACATCAACTGATTCCAAATGCAAATGTCACACCTAGAATCAACTCCAGACCTTTTACCTGCTTAATTGATAATGAAATAATGAGGGAATAGCCCACACCTGTCCATGAAATAGCTTTTGAGTTGATAGTCCCATTACTTTTGGCCCCTTAAAAAATGGGAGGCACATATAGAAACCGTTGTATTTCCTACACCGTTCACCTGATTTGGATGTAATTACCCTCAAATTAAATCTGAAAGTCTGCAGTTACAGCACATCTTGTTTGTTTCATTTCAAAGCCATTGTGGTGGTGAATAGAGGCCAAAATATGAAAATTCTGTCATTGTCCCAGTATTTATGCACCTGACTGTATGTGTGCATTTTAATTGCTCTTTATATTCTATAGGATCTAATGATGATGTGTGTTTTACTGATAAAATGTTATGTTTTTGTATTGTTACCTTCTTCAAGGACAGATACAAACGTATACAGTATCTGTCCTTGCAGAAAGTTATTAAAACTGAAACCTGTGACTGTGTGCTGTGTTATACATATACTAGTCCTCTGAATGCCGCCTGTTTTTCCATTGCTCTATATATATTTATATGTATGGAGCAGCACCAGTTCAGAATAAACCCCAAGTGTATAGGACTATATATATATATATATATATATATATATATATATACACACACACACACACACACACACACTATAATTGGGCAGCACACTCATTTTCAATAGATCACATCAGACCATGGTGCCCTACGTGAAGGGTCCTGAATACACAGAATCTACCATACACCAAACCATTGGTGGCACTCAGGTAATAAAGACACTCTGACACACAGTAATATACCAATGTTTCGATGTTAATAATATATTGTTATCAGGGATACAAAACATGAAAACAGCTCACCTTAAATCCATCACCATCACCACGTGCAAACCCAGAATTCCGGTCATAGCACTCCATGCCCACCAATGATGTCAGAGTCCTTCACCAGTTGCCAGGAAACAATGTGTGCAATTAAATACAGTTCTACTAGTATCCGGGATATAGCATGTCATGACAATACAACACTTAAAATATAGCAGAGTTTTCCCACATAATTAGAAAAAGAATAAACAGGAATAAATGAATCCTACATACATATATGCCAATTCAATCACCAGGGTATTACAGTATCAAACATATGGCAACAAGGAAAATTACCATAGCATGTTACAGTACAACAATATACTTAATATAAATCCCCATACTAATTTATAAATTGCAGTGCAGACCTAGGGACTCATTTAACCCCTTCAGGAACAATGTCTCCAACCGGTAAATCCACCTTGACTTACATCTTAACAATTTAAGTGAGCGATCACCGCCTCTCAGTGAAAATGGGATATGGTCAATAATAATGTACCGAATGGTTGCCAAGCTGTGTGCCGCTTGCAAAATATGATGTGCTTCGATGTAGTGCCATCCATTTCCTGAGGGTTCTGTCCATGTTCCCAATGTAACACAACCCACAGGGACAAATAATCATGTACACTATAAATTTTTATGTACATGTCACTTTAAGTCATATCAGATATTGCTTGTCACTATGTGGGTGGCAAAAGCTAGTGGCCACACTCAAATAGTGGCAAGTTAGGCAGTTAAGGCACCTATAGCAACCATTCTTCTGTTGTAAAAATTGCATAGACACAGGTACCCCCATACCCATCACATCAGTTTTCATTACCCAGTCACGTATGATGTGACCACGTTTGCAACAAGGCATTACTGACATCTCTTTTAATCTCAGATCTTTATCAGATTGCCAGATCGGCCATAACTTCTTAGAAATCACATTGATTTCACTACTAACCACATTGAATTGTTGTACCCAGGGCATACATATGGTCTTATTCTGCCTAGCTGTACATGCCAATAGCTTCTCTTGGCATCCTCAATGCTCGTTCGTTAGCTTTCAATAACAATGTAGTATCATATCCCCTCTGTGCAAACTAACATGATATCAATATGCTGAGTAGCTGCAGCAATATCACTACAAATCCGCCTTGTGCATATAAACTGGGAATATGGTAGTCCATATTTTAAAGACCTTGGATGAAAACTAGTACAATGTAACAGTGTGTTCCTGTCCATGGGTTTATTATATAAAGTGGTAACAATCTTCCCTTCAGAAAACCTCACATGTACATCGAGAAAGTTTACAGTTTCTGAATCAATATTAAATGTGAATTTAATCAGGTTATCACTAGAATTATATATTTCCATAAATCCTACAAACTGGGCCTCAGACCCGGTCCAAATTACAAACAAATCATCGATATCTGCCATAAAATAAAATCATGCCACATAGAAATTCAAGAAGATGTCTTTCTTGGCCTGAAACATATAGGCATTGGCATATGATGGGGCCACATTTGACCCCATCACACACTCTGCCAACTGGAGATAAAATCTCCCATTGTAAATAAAAAAATTTCTAGTCAATACTATCTCCAACAAGTCCCTCACCAGATCACTTGGGGGACCATTATACAGTGGACTACCCTCCACTAAACTAGACACTGCCATCAAACCTGAATCATTCGGGAGTACAGTGTAAAGGCTAGAAATGTCAATACTAAAGAGATTATAGGAAATAATCCTGGACTGCACACCTTGAATATATATAATGGGAGGTGCTACCTTTTGATATTTTTATTGTAGGCACAGAAATAGACAGATCACAGGTGCACAACTCCAAACTACTGATTATATATATAAATATATTTTGCAATAAAATATTGCAATAAATAGATGTTTTAAGCATAATCATGGCCAAGGTTATGGGCCTACCCACTATATCCAGGTAACCTCTGTAGGGAGCACAGGACACCCCCAAACCAGCTTAGCTGAGCCACCCCAGGACATCACTGTAATGAGAAAAGTGAAGTGTGAAGTAAGAAAGGTAAGAGCAGCTGTGGCTGCATATATAGGATAGAAGTGAAAATGCAAATATAATAAAAACAAACAGTAAAGTGTTAAAAATGTGCAAAAAGGAAGAATGTGTTATAATGCGATACCCTGAAGCAGACCAACCAAAGCAATCCAGGGGACCCACACCCCAAAAAATCAACCCAAAGTTGCACTACAGTATATAACTTGTAGGACTTACCTAAAATTGTGCCTATTACTAGTGTGCATATACAATACCAGAATTCATGCTTTAAACCAATGGGAGAGGGGTGCTAGTCTAGGCTGAAGGTGTCTCATTCCTTCAGGTATGCAATGAAGCACACTAAATGGAGTGTATGGGAAAGAATCCTGGACTGCACACCCTGAATATATATAATGGGAGGTGCTACCTGTTGAGACTTTTATTGTAGACACAGAAACAGACAGATCACAGGTGCACAACTCCAAATTACAAATTATATATATAAATACATTTTGCAATAACATTTTGCAATAAATAGAGGTTTTTAGCATAATCGGTGATAACATTTCTACATTTGAAAAATAACTTTTTACAACTTTAGCCAACGATGAGAACACCAATTGGGTTGATAAATTAAGGACTCAAATCACATTTTATAAACATGACCTGATACAATTTAAAAAGCTTAAAATGACAAGAGTGGCAGCTGAATTCAACAGAGTATACAACTGGATTAGTGGTGGACAAAAAGAACATCCTCGTGACCAGCGTGGATAGGTGAGACAAAAAGGTGTGTAGAGAGGGAAGGTTAAGCAGTACAGAGAAAGACAGGATCTGAGAAAAGAAATAGTAAGAAAGGAGGTAGAAAAATAGTTAATAAATAAAGAGTGTGATGAAAGGAGAAAAATAGTAAGGGATAAAACACAGAGCTCTACAACGAGGGACTACTCAGCTTATAGATCAGATTCAAAGAGGCAGAATGTTGTTACAGACCGACCCACACTCCTACTAACCACTCCTCTTAACAAAAACATACACCAATCCCTGCCACTATACAACTGTCCATCACTTCACAAAAACACTCCCCCAAGTTTTTTAACCCCATCCATCCCTCTGTTCTATCCGAACCCCGGTTATCTATATCGGAATTAGATGATTGAGGCTAGGAAGTGCCAATAACTGAATCCGCAGAAAGCAATGCTAACAGATTTAAATATAGATGAAGATGAATGGTAGTATTTATAAAATGAAGAATTTAGTTATCGATTCTACAGAAGTAAAGTTATCAGAAAATCTCTGGACCAAATATTATGCAATAGGCCCCATAGTTTAGTTTTATCAACAGTAAGGAGGTCCAAGTAAATATATTTAGTTTTATATGAGACGGATACAACAAATGACAACAAGGACTGCAGAACATTGTCATCCCTTGTTATACAAATGGGGGGGAAATGGAGATTATATAATGTCTCACTTGAAAGTTCATACAAAAATATGAATTACAGTAGGCGATCCATAATTACTTTATAATGTTTGGAAGGAGAGAAAAACACCTCCAGTGTCAAACACATCTTTAATCATTATAATCCCTTTCCTCCTACATTCCCTATACTTAACATTGTCAAGCCCTAGGGTAAAACAAGAATTTCCGCACAGAGGGGCTAATTCAGCATTGCACGCAAGTAGAATGCTGAACGCAGGTTCCTGAATATCAGAAATCTGCATGTGCGCAGGACCCCTTCTGTGAATGTGCAGTTTCCTGCACATTCACAGAAGGGGTCCTATGCACATGCAGAGGCTTACTCAGCTGGCCGGCGTCTCGGTGGCGTCCACTGTCGCGACCAATGGTTATCCCAGTCTGTAACCTCGGTGACAGAGCTGGGATAGGAATGTACTTAAATGAAGTGTGATTACTAGAGAGAATCTTATGCATCCTGACCCAAGAGAGATACAGTACATCATTCTAAATAATAGTTGGATTTTACTATAGCATGTAAACATTGTTGTGAGGCATGTATTAAAACACTGAAAGAAAATGGGGAAACCAAGGCTTCCTCTAAATGTAGGTCTGTATGTGTTGAGTGCAACAATATCCAATCAGATATGTAGTGAAAAAACACTGCATTCATGAATAATCTATTAGGAATAGCAAAGCCACCCTCACTTCAATTTATACATAGAAGTTCAGGCTTTTTCCCCTGACGATCAGAATTTAATAAACGTCTTACCACAGTGAGCTATTGAAGACAGGGGGTATCCATGTGTGCAGGATGAACTTTAAAACCCTAGGCTACAGGACAGTGGTACATTAAACCTGCATGGATAGTAGAGGGTTAATCTGGTTTCAGTGTGTAGCCAATGGTAGAGTTATAGGGTGGGATTATAGGAGGAGCTTCAGTTTACTTAGGGCATCTACAGACAGGGAGCTGTCTCTTTTCAGTAGGGTTGGGACATCGAAAGAAAACATTGGAACTACCGATGTTTTTAACATTGAATACAAAAAATTATTTAGATATAAACATTGGTTCTCTGGAACCGTTGTTAAGCAATGTTTCTGTTTTTTTGTAAGCAAACTCTGTACATAGACATTAATGGATTAAAACTTTTAAAATAATTATTATACAATGTCTATCTTCATGGAGGCAAACAGTATATATATGTATACACAAAAATGGTGCAAAAATTACAAAGATTAATGCATTTTTAGAAGTAAAACATGTTTTGTGGTAAATCAAACTTGTTAATGAAGAAATAAAACGTGATGCATTATCTAATTAAACTTTAATGAAACAGCTCACTGCTGCTTACCAAGAGTTGCGGCAACCAGACACCCCAGCAGCCAATCAGTGTTCACTGAGAGCAGCCTCAGTGGCAGTGAGCTGTGGGCAGGATGTTTTCCATGGTTTATTAAATCTAATGATTTACTTACCTTATCTCCTTGAAGAAGGCTCCAAGTACCTCCTTCTGGCTTCTTCTTCTTCTCTGGCAGACGCTGGAGCTGCTCCTCTCATGCTGCGGATCCTCTGACTTCTCCCTTTCAGCAGCCAACTCCAAAATAAACTTTATTGAATGATCACCAGAACCGGCAGACCTCAGTGCGGAGTTTAGGTTAAAGCGGTCAGAGCAGGCCAGCCTCCTTTTTTTTTTGATGATGATGATGCCCGGGTAGTGCAGCCGGGTCGTCCCACCTCTTTCACTCAAGGGGGAGGTACAGGGTTACATGCTGTGCAGTGGCAGTAGGAGCGGAAGGGCCCCCCCCCGTTCTGGAAGTGACCAGGCTTAGGACTCCAGTGCTGGCAGTCCCCCTGCCGATGGCAGCCCTGGTAGTAGCCCAGTTGTGATTGATTATAAATCAAGGAGAGAGTAGGCTGGCAGCCCAAAGCAGTGACAACACTACACAGTGTAAAAAAAAAAAAAACATTGGAAAAACAGGGAAAAACATCGGGGTTAAAAAAATCTAGCGATGGTGATGAAGCATTGGATCTTAAACATTTTAGGGTTAAACATCAAACATTGGAACCATCTGACCGATGTTTTTGACGAAACATCAAATGATTCCCATCCCTACTTTTCAGCTTTTTCCACCTGAGGGGAGACTGCTGCTGCTGCAGGCAAATGCTTTACACTTTTATTCTCTCTTGCCTTTATTCTCTTTATTATCTCAGCTGTCCCTTTCCTACTTATCCTCCTATCTTTTCTTCTGTCCCTATTCTACTTTCTTCCTATTCTACCTTTACGGCCCTGGTCCCCACTCACTTTGGGAGTGTACTGACTCCCTGCTGCCTCTGGCAGGGAGAGAGGCTTTCCCCTCTGGTTTGGCGGTGGCCACATGACCCTGTAGTTCTGGAGGTCTGGTGTACGGGCAACCTGGCAGCTGTACTTCTGTGCCATGGTGGGTTGACTGCAGCCATCACAGCATGGGAGAGCAGTCATGACTCCTCCAAGATGGCAGAGACTGGAAAGGAAATTGCTCTACTTCTGCCTCCCACAACCGCTGCTCCTTTATAGTTGGCTGGGGCTGCATGCTGTGTACTCCCAGCCCTTGGGGTGCTCTAGCCACCGGCAATGTAGGATTTTTGCCTGCAGTATGGGGTGTTACAGCTGCTGTGGCACTCAAGATGGTGGCATTGTGGGTCTATGGTGGGAGACCCTGAGATCCCTGCTGCCACGGGTTGCCTCCCATTTGCAAGGGGGTGTTAATTGGCTAAGTGGCCAAAGGGGCTGGACATTCCTTAGCCCCCAGCTGCCTTGCTCCTTCTAGCTTGGGTGTATAATTTACATATAAATAATACAGATGGTAATACTTGTATAGAAATTAAACCATGCTGAGCTATGGGCCTCCTCTACTGATAAGGAAGTGGCACTGTATAATCAGTTCAGATCCTGTAGCGGCTTGGGCATTTATTAGCCAGCTTTTTGTGCAGATGTGGCGCAGATGACTGTGCTGGAGTCTCTTGTTGCTCAGTGTCAGTTCCACCTAATTTTGGGATGCCCATAGCATCATCGACCGGGCCATTTGCTGTCTTTCACCAGAGATGGGAGTGCCTGGCAGGGAACCTTACTCACTCTACTGGACTGCTGGGCGCCTTCGCTGCCAGGCTATGACAGTAATTTCCTGCTATTTTGTAATGTCATGTTTTACTTATACTCTGATCCTTTGGGGTCCACCCGCCTCTTTCCTCTCTCTGCTGTGTAGTGTTTCTGATCTGTTTTTGCCTCCTTCATGGGGCATTTTGTTTCTTAGATTTCATGAACACACGTTGCATTTCGCATGTCTTGTTCAGTGCTCTACACACAACACAGCTTTCCCCACAACACTCAGCATTACACTGTACAGCTGCAGCACGGATGGTATGTTGGTTTGCATTGCTGCCTCATATCAGTGGGATCATGGGTTTGATTCCCACCACTGCCCTGCCAGTGTAGAGTCTGCATATTCATGTACTACTGACCGAGTTTCAAAATGTTTTTTTTTGTCATTATTAGTTTTCTATTCCTGGGCTAACTTTTATTAAATGAGATATTGACCTACAACTGCTGTAACCAGCTCCCATTGGTTTAATTTACAGCTGTTCTGTTGTATTGTATCATTTTGGCCTTTGTCATTTCCTGTTCAGGGATTTGATTAGGGGAGATGGAGGAATTAATTTGCATTGCGATGTTATAACCTATGGTCGGAGATAATTTTAGAACTTCACTGGCTGAATTTCTAACCTTTGACTGTCCCCTCCTGCTGGTCACATGGATGGCAATTATACCCTGGGGCCCATAGTCATATGAATGTCACCTGTTTGCATGATAGGTCAGCTGATGTTGCTGGAGTTGGGGACATTGTGTATTTAGTGCCTTTGCTATATCATTGTTTCCATGTAATCTGTGTAACTGGCTACCTACATTAACAGGCTACATGTCTTTACACCTGTCCATTGTTTACTGCCACCCTTTGGTATTCTATATCTAACACTACATTGTGGGATTCCATCTGCCTGCGCCTTTTTCCTATGCCTGATGGTATCTAAATCTGATGTCTAATTTGTGCTTGCCCACGACCATTGTCTATGGGGGGGTTTTCTACAACATAGGTGTCTGGTTTAGTGGGGGATTTTGTTACCCGAGGGCAGTCCCATCTCTTGCAAGGGCATCTTTTGCAAGGTTTCCCTCCTCACTTTGGGACTGACAAATTTTTACTCTTCTTCCTTGGCAACTGGTATCTATGTCGACAGTTGGACTTATGGCCCTTATTGCATATGGGGATTCCTTTGCGTGCGGGCAAAACCGCAGGCAACATTTTGGCAGGGTTTTTAGTTTATATGTATTATTTCCCTCTACTACTTCTCTTCTATCGCTGCACCCTTTCCTAGTACAGCACCCCCTCCTGGGGGTCTCTCTTCTGTTCCTCTTTTTCAGATATGGATTGCAGTGTCATGTTTGGTGTTTAGGCTGTAGAGTTGTCTTCTTCGCCTCCTGTGGGGCTCATGTCAGAGGTCTTCAGGTGAGTGCTTTGCAGATTTGGAGGGCTGGATTAGCTTTTGTTTTACAAATGGCATGTGGTAGTGCCTTGCATTAGTCAGTAAGTATGGTGCTTGCATAGTCGGTTGCAGTGACATAGACTCATTTTTAGTGGGAATGTAGCTTTTCACCAAGGTAAATTAACACGCAATTTTGGAAAATTCCTGTTCATAATGAGTGCTTACCATATACCATATTTCTTTATGTTTAGTTGTGGCCATGTCTTGAATTGGGCTATTATTGTTGCCAGCTACAGTAAGTGCCACTGTAATAACATTATACAGTATGTTATTATATTGCATTCTATTGCTTCCTAGTGTCAGTGTAAAGAGCAGCAGTGTGCTGTCTCCCATGGCAGCCACTCCACTCTTGATTTTGCATTGTGGTGTAGTCTACTAGTGAATATTACTTTGATTTCTCATCTGTAGCTATGGGTTGTTGCAAGTTTGTTCTGGTGCTATTTCTTTGCTTCATTTTCTTTATTCACTGCTGAGTTTGTGCTTGCTGTTTGCTACAGGAGCAGGTTGCGCAGCTTTGGCATGCTCTTTTGTTGACCTGGCAGATGGACAGGTTGTTTTTTACCAAGTTCTATAATCGCTGGGATTGTTTACAAGCTCAGTCGTCATGTTCCTGGCTGGGCCGGTGGGGTGAGGGCCTATATTGATTACATATTATTGTATTGGGGCTACTGGGAGTTAGGAAAGCTTTCTGTTTCCCACCTTCACTGCGGTCTCATGCCCCAATTTTTTATGTGGTTTGTGTCATTTGCTTCACTTGAGGATTGAATGACTTGGTCGTGGTTGTTGAGTTTCTCTGCATTGCTGTGCAATCTCCTATCTCCTGGATGGCCAGGTGATGCTATCCTGGGCCTCTTGGTGGTTTGATATTCTTTTGAGGGTACACAAATAAATTTTTTTGGGTCTTCCAGCGATTTCGTCGGCGGTTTTGTTGCAGGGTTCGAGAGTATTTTCACACCTTTGCTACATTCTGAGGGCCTGATGTGGTAGACTGGGTAGGCTGATTTTACCCTCCTGGGTTCAGCGGCTGACTGGCTGGTGTTATATAGAGTAGGGTTTATACCCTACTGTTTGTTGTTGAAAAGGGAAATTGGCCCTGCCAGTGTTTTGTAGGGACCCTATTTACTTGGGGTTGAGAAGGGTAATTGGCCCTGCTATTGTGGGTTCCTCCATACTTGGTTACTGTTCACATGGCTCAGTGGGTTAGTGTGCATATGCACTCCCTTTATACATGGAAAGCGCATTGCCACTGCTGGTGTGGTGGTAGTTTTTCTACTTACATGTTGCCAGATAAGGTCCATCTTATGGAAGTCAGGGTTCATCTATTTTTGTAGTGTGTCTTAGGGTTTTAGATTCAAGTTTATTGTGGCAGGCTCAGCTCTTGGTTGGTGCCTTGCATGGTGAGAAATAACTGCAGCCAGGACGCCAGTGAACTGATTAATAGGACACTCCCCTTTGATATACCTTTTGGCTGATTGTCCCTATTGGGGTCAGCAGCTTTGGTTGGTTAACCGGCATTGGAAGGTATGGGGGAGTCTCTAGTGATCTACGGACTTGCTGGGAGGGAAATTGGCCCTGCAAATTTTTCTAGTCATCTGGTAGTCACTGACCTCTGATGGCTGCTTTTTCTTTCAGTTGTCACCACAGTTCAGTTATTGATAATAAATAAAAATGCCAGCCAGTTTAAATGACATATCTGTCTCCATGTCATTTTTATTAATATAAATTTATGTTTAGAAGTATTTATACATGAATAAGTTTATGTATTAGTGTCAATTGCCAAAAGGGCATTTATGAAGATGGAGGGCACCCATATGCGCAAGATGGAAATGAAACCCCTAGGACCTATGCTATAGGACAGTTGTACAACTGCATGGATAGTAGAGGGTTAATTTGGTTTAATTGTATAGCCAATGGTAGAATTATAGGGCAGGGTTATAGGAGGCTCCAACTGGGTCCGGCATTTGGGGACTATCACCGGCCTACTACCTTCCCTGCCAGTGTGTTTTTGAGGACACCATTTACTTGCATTTGAGAGGGGTAATTGGCTCTGCTAGTGTGGGTTCCCTCCTTAATTGGTTACTGTTCACATAGCTCAGTGGGTTAGTGTGCATATACGCTCCCTTTATGCATGGAAAGGCATTGGCACTGCTGGTGTGGTGATAGTGTTTCTACACACATGTTGCCAGATTGGGCCCATCTTACAAAAGTTTGGGTTCATATATTTTTAGGAGTGTGTCTTAGGGTTTTGTGTAGCCAAGGGTTATAGGAGGAGCAACAGTTTACTTACGGCATATACAGGCAGGAAGCTGCCTCTTTTCAGCTTTTTCTCCTCTCTATTTTTGGCTATTTTTGATGTCACTTTTTTTCATTTCTTTTGCTTTGGCACTAGGTGGGAAATAACTGCAACTGAGAGGTTAGTAAACAGATTAATAGGTCACTATCCTTTGATATACATATTTGCTGATTGTGCCTACTGGGGTCAGCAGCCTTGGTTAGCTTTTGAAGGTATGGGGGAGTCCTATGTGATTTATGGACTTGCTGAGTGGGCAATTAGCCCTGCAAGTTTTTCTAGTCATCTGATATGGTTATTACTAATCTCTGATTGCTGCTGTTTTTTCTGTCACCACCATAGTTAAGTTTTTGATTAATTGATTGATAATTTATAAAAAAGCCAACCATTTTAAATGCTACATACTGTATGTCTCTATGTCCTTATTATTAGTATAAGTGTTTATATATGTATGTCTTTGTACTAATGTCAATTGCTGATAGGGTATTTAGTCTGTGTAATATAGTAATAATAGTGCTATCATCTGTATGATATAGTACAGTTTAGGGAATATGATGTTTTTAAAACAGCCGCTTGGCCCAACAGAGACAAGGGCAAATTAGTCCAGTCATCTAATTGTTTACTAATCTTATGCAATAAGGGGGACATTTGGATTTGCATAAATCTACCAACCTAGAAGGAATAAATGTACATAAATACTGTATTTTAAAAGGTGAGTATAGCAAATTAAACAAAGTGTAAACTGTTGAATAAATGACTGTGCAACAGGAGCTCCACCTAGTGGTAAAATTTAAGATTTCTCAGAAATAATCTTACAGTACATACTGAGAACGCTTCAAACACAGAAAAAGTATGAAGGAGACTAAGAATAGAGGTACTCAGATCAGAGACAATGAGGAGCATAATGTATCATTGGTAAAATGTGCTAGCTTTACTTCCACTCTGTGTTAGAGTGTAGCAATTGCTAATGGTTAAATAGCCACACTAAATCAAAGGGGTTATAAAAGGACATCTATGTTGAGTCCCTCTATGAATAGCTACAGTATTCATAAGGAAAGGTACCCATTGCATAGTATTTGTGATTGGAAAGAGGAGTGTAATGCCCTTATGATAGCTATGAAATTATCCAAAAACCTAAAACAGGAGAGAGATGTCACAATCCATACTATAGACCTCTGCATCTTCCCATACGTCTGTGCCATTGCTGCCTGCTGAGCCATTGGCCTGCTGTCCCAGTGATTTCTGATGCGGGGCCTCCACTGGAGGATCGTCTGCAGCATCCCAGCTGTTGCCTGAGTCCCTCTGCCACAGATCCATGCGCTCACGGCGCGCCAGTATACCAGTTTTCTGGAACATGGGCGCAGCCATCTTGGGCCAGGGCAGGTGATACTCGTGCATCCAGTCAGCAGCAGTCTCAAGTTGCTTCTGCCAATCCGCTTCAGCCTGATGGTATAAAAAGACCTTCCTGTCACACATGCTGGTTGCCAGTCCAACAATGTCCATTACTGCAGCATGACCTATGTCCCTAAGCTTTTGGTGTGAACCCTATGCTTCCCAGCACAACAAAGCTTATCCAAGTTCTTCAGTTCAATCCACAGTACTCCATTCTGGAGTCAAAGTCAAGTTCTTCAGTTCAATCCACAGTACTCCAGTCCGGAGTGAAATCCAAGTTCTTCAGTTCAATCCACAATACTCCAGTCCAGAGATCAAGTTAATTCAAGTTCCAAGTCCACAGTTCCTTTTCCAAGTTCAACGAATAATTAAAGACTTTCCCCTACAGTCTTATTCAGCATCTTCTAGTTACATTATCTCTGCCCAGAGGACTCTAGTATTTCACTTTACATTACAATCTTCTTTTATTTCAACTGTATGAGCAGAAATTATATTAAACTGTCCAGTTTCTAACCATCTACTGATCCAGGTGTATCTGTCCACACCCCAGTTTGTGTACACAACTCCAAGTTCCTCAGTCCGTGACAGTTTGTACTGGCCACATGGACCAGTCTGGTACTCAGGGCCCTGGATCTGGTTCTACCCTGGAAGTATTGAAATGTCTGGGAAGACAGGAGTCCACCTAGATGCAGTTGATGCAATACGTTCAAGGTGTCTGTACTCATTTGGACAATATTCAAGCTCTACTCTCTGGAACTTCTAGGACGGACCTCCAGCCTAGTAATCCTGCTTCAGTAGTCTTTTCTCCAGTACCCAGTCTTCAGCTTTCTACTCCCAGCGGATTCGATGGTAATCCAAAGTTTTGCCAAGGTTTTTTGAACCAGTGCGAGATCCACTTTGAATTGCAGGCAGCAAACTTTCCCACTGCTAGAACTCGAGTGGCATATATAATATCTTTATTAACCAGCCAAGCCTTTGACTGGGTTTCTCCGCTCTGGGAGAAGGCTGACCCAGTTCACTCCAATTACATTGAGTTCGTATCAAGTTTACAAAAAATCTTTGATGAACCTGGTAGAACGACCTCTTCCTCCAACGATGTTTTACGTCTTCGTCAAGGCAGCAAGACTGTCAGTCAATATGTGATATTATTCCATACTCTAGCCTCAGAGCTAGAGTATGGAATAATATCTCAGAGAATCAAAGATGATGTAGCTTCCCGAGAATTGCCCACTTTGTTGAATTATCTAATTTCCTTATATAATAAAGTTGTCCTGCGACACAGAGAGTGAGTTATAGAGAGAAGTTGGTTCGACCAAGCCAAGGGTCATTCTGTTCCACGTATTACTTCTTCTTCTCCTCCTTCTGATGAGCCCATGCAAGTGAATCGCTCCTGGCTGACTACTGAAGAATGTCAGAGAAGACGTCTAGGAAATCTTTGTCTGTACTGCACCTCTCCACAGCATTATCTCAATTCGTGTCCTTCTCATTCGGGAAATGCCCTCTCCTAACTTATGATAGAGGGGATAGGTTAGGAGTATCCATGGAATCATATGAGAAAACTGATACCCTTATTGCTTTGTTGGAGGTGAACTAAGTCTATTTAAGTGTTCTTGCTCTACTTAACTCAGGAGCTGCCGGGAATTTCTTCACTGTGGAATTCATTCACACACATTGCATATTCACCGAAAGGCTGCTACATCCAGTGTCCTTAACAACTATAGATAGTAGTCGAATTGCCAGTGGGAGAATTATGCATCACACCCAATCTATGAAGCTCAAAGTTGGGGCACTCCATGTAGAAAGTTTGTCTTACCTTGTGATTGCTAAAGCCTCTCACGAATTAATATTGGGCCTCCCGTGGCTTCAAAGACATACTCCCTGTATTGATTGGGCTTCCTTGCAGATTACCGCCTGGAGTCCATTATGCTTCCAGAATTGTCTTCATCAAGTGGTTCATTTATGACACTCTCTTGTGAAATCCTTAGAAGGTCTCCCCGAATATTACCAAGACTTTTGTGATGTGTTTAGTAAGCAGGGAGCCGACATTCTTCCTCCTCATTGTGAATGGGACTGTCCCATCAACCTAATTCCAGGAAAAACTCAACCTCATGGACGAACCCCTGTTGTTTCTTCTCCCAAAGATTCCTACCTGTAGAGAGGAACTACTCCATTGAAGACCAAGAGCTTCTCGTGATTAAACTGGCCCTAGAATAATGGCGTAATCTTTTGGAAGGGGCTCAGTACCCCATTTCAGTCTTCACCGGTCATAAAAATTTGCTCTATTTGCAAACAGCTTGCTGTTTGAATCCCAGACTGGCCAGATGGGCGCTGTTTTTCTCTCGCTTTGATTTTAAACTCTCCTAATGTCCTGGTCCTCAGAATACTAAGGCTGATGACTTATCTTGTACTTTCAACTCAGAACAAGATCAAGTCCAGGAACTCCCTCCTCCATTTCTAGATCCTACGTCATTTGCTTAAACTAAACTCTCTCCTGACCCTCCTTGGGGAAAGACCTTCATTGCACCAGATTTACATAAGAAGTTACTTCATTGGGCTCATGCTTCTTGATTTTCTGGACACACTGGTGTGGAGAAGACTGTCAAGTTTATTCACTGGTCCTATTGGTGGCCTACTCTGAAAGCGGACATTCAAGACTTCATTACTTCCTGTATCAAATGTGCCCAACACAAGGTTTCTAGATGAACATCTCTTTTTTTGTGTGAGTTTTTTAATAATTTTTTGCAAGTTTACATTCTGCGAGTTATATGTTTTCCATGGGAAAACATCTACTGTAGATGCAAGTTTCGGCATTTGTGAAAATGCGAAAAACACGCAAGTTTGCATGTTCTAGTAGCCTATTACATGTCCGAGTTGTAAAAAAATGTGCATTTAGCACTAAACATTTAGCCCAATTTTTGGGAGTTGGAGGGTTTCAAACGTTTAATACATGTTTGAACTTCTGACTAAGGGCCTGATTCAGCAAGTATCGCAACTGCTAAAGCGTACACAGTTGACCGATTGTTTCTCACTGCTTATGCATATGCATCACAGTGCGCGTGCACAAAGGCATCACTGCAATCAGGACTGTGATCACAGTGACTACGCAGACCCATCACAGAGTGATTGACAGGAATGCCATTTGGGGGTGGAGACGGGGGGGTTGTTGGAGAAACACAGGCGTGCCAGTGCATTTGAACGCCGTTGCAGGGGCGTGCATAAATTATCCACTGCGATGGCATTCGCAGCATGAGCTTTCACTGCGTATTGGAAAATTAGCAATTTAGTTGTAGGGTCAGTCCTGCCTTAATTGTGCTAGTGGCTCTGATGTTACTGATGTTTTGGCTGGATTGCAAGGTATTACAGATGTGCGAGAGGGGAAGTGGGCTGTCAGTGAGAGCGCTTTGTGATTGCAATTATTAGCATACTTTCGCATGCAGAACTGCATGCGCGATTGCTACCGCGATCGCAATAGCAGTCCTTGCTGAATCAGTGCCTAAGTTATTGGAGCCTGTATAGAATCTGCAAGTTTGGAATCAACAGTGCATCTTGTTTCAAAATGTAATTTTAATGGCTTGATCTGATTTTGGTTTAGAGTATATGGATTTAATAGGCTGAAAATCAGCACAAATTGACACATAAATATATAAAGAGTTGATCAGACTCTATACAAATAGTCGATAGTTATATCAATTGCGAGTCCTCCTATGTGGTGTATGCACTCAGTTGCAGTTGTCCCATACAATATGTTGGTCGCACAAGTAGGACATTAAAAGAACGCTTTCACGAGCATAGATTGAATGTCCAGAAAGGTTTGGTGATGCACAGTGTCTCCAGACACTATGCTGAGGTTCACCAAAATAACCCTGCCTGCTTAAGGGTTATGGGGATAGAGTATATAGGTGCCACCAGCAGGGGCGGTGATAGATATAAGAGATTATGTGAAGCCGAATCTAAGTGGATTTTTAAACTTCAAACTCTTTCTCCAGACGGCTTGAACGAAGCACTTGAATTTTGCAACTGAACCCACGTCTTTGAGTTTTATTATTTTTTAGTATTGGGGCCAAAGGGAGGACCTTGACATGTACTGTCTGGTCGGTTGATCGGTCTCGGTCCGCCACTTTTTCCTCTTTTTCTCTTTTATTTGTACTTCCTTCCCTATTTTTTGAGTTTTTCATGTATCACTGGTATATAGATCTAAATGGTCCCAATTAGATCATATAATGTTTCCTATATATACATCCTCCCTTTTTATCATTGTTCCTATAGTAAATGTAATGATATTCTATAATATATTGCAACTGAACCCACAAGTTTAGGTTTAATTGGGTCCATTATTGGGGACAAGGGTTGTACTGTCGCCACTCGACATGTACTGTCTGGTCAGTTGATTGGTCCCGGTCTGCCCCTTTTCCTCTTATTTAATTGAGCTTTCCATTCTCTTTGTTTTTTTTTATGTATTACAGATCTAAATTGTTTCAATTAGATCTAATATGAATGTTTCTTATATACACATCCTCTTTCTTCATCGCTGTTCCTCATGGTAAATGTAATGATTTTTTATAGAATTGTCTCTAACGATAATGAGATTAATAATATTGCTGCAATTATTGTTGATTGATGACTATAAATACTTGATGTGTAAATATTATTGCTATACCATGACAAAATAGGTCATATTTGTGCTGGGACATCAGAATTTAGTATTAGTTTTCTGTTGGTAATGATTGTTGTTTATTTTATTATGACCAATTTTTGTCCTAATTTTAGTTTTATTTTTATAATATATACATATTTTTATTATTTTTCTAATAAAATTATTTAATCTGTGCTAAAATAATTTCTGTACTCTGTACATCTAATATATTTTTGTATTGAATCTAAATTACTGTGAGTTTATTATACTGCTTCTAAACATACCATCGGGGGTTAAATTAAAACTAGATTAATGGACTGACCAATCAACTCTGTTCTGGCACTATTTAAACCCTACAATGGATATAGGGAAACATCCTGGCTTGAAAAAGGCTACAGTTGTAGCCGAAACGTGTTGCTGTTTCCCTCTGCACAAGTGAACCGGTTTTGGAGTCAGCACCTATCCCATTGGTCTCTTCATTAGAAGGCTGACAAATATACTGGCTTACTGCTGTCGACTTTCTATTATTTGGAGACGGGAGCTGTCCTTACCTGAATACCTGTGTGCCGGTCTCCTGGTCTCGAACGGCTGACCCTGCCTGACTAATTGCTGCTCTGGTCCCAGTAATTGACCTCTAATCATCTCTACGCTGTTTCTTTGGGACAGATAGCAGCCGGCTGCTGCGGCCATTCTGAACGCCGCTACCATCTTGAAGTGCCCAGCAGGTGTTCTACTGCGGTTCATCCACACCGCCCACCGTTCCTTTCCACAGTGCTCTGGTGATTGAGGATATCTGGAGAGGACTGCATACCTTCATGAGTTATCCTACTAGATCCATTTACCACCCCGCTACCACCTCCCGGTGCTCTATTGCGGTTTATTTACACCGCCTACCGTTTTTTATCCACAATGCTCCGGAGATTGAGGACATCTGGAGAGGAAACCCCCCCCTCCTTTTTTCCCATGAGTCACTTTACTTGAGCTACCATCTCGCTATTATCAAGCCGCTGCGGTCTATACACGGTACCCAGCAGGCATTTAGCGGGTTTATCATTATAAAGTTGCTCCCCTCTCATGTGCAGAATCCTGACCTGTAAAAGGTAACTTTTATACTAATATTGTATCGAATAATACAAGGAATCTCCACACCAATTGATATTTGATGGGTTACCAGCATTTGAGACATTATTACTATATCCCGTTGCTTATTTGAATATAACTGGTGCTATTACGAGACTGTTTCCCTTTAACATAAGGGTTGACTTGCCACACAGGTGATTCCTTCCTGCCGGTTCATTTTCCACATTGACGTGATTGCCTGGTCATTTGTGATTATAGTTTTTAAATTATCTTGTGCGTATAATTATTTGTATCTTTTCATACACGGATACATTAATAATAATTTTTATTAGTGTTTATAGAACACTGTATATTGTTACCTGTTGTTACCCATTGTTTGTACAAACTGTGTATATGTATGTTTTGTATAGAGTCTGATCAACTCTTTATATATTTATGTGTCAATTTGTGCTGATTTTCAGCCTATTACATTTATATTATTTATTTCTCAAGGTTTGATATTTTTGGTGTCCCAGCACAGATTAAAAAGCGCAGATTCTTCTTTCATTTATCATATATATAAGGTTGACAATCACCTTTTTTTCTGCTGCATTTTCTTCTGATTTCCCTGTCTATAATTAGCGCTAGGTATTTTTTCTGTGTTAGAGTATATGGACCCAAATAAACACTTCAAAACTTCAGATATCTGGGCACTGGAAACAGTTCTGGAACCATAAGACCATTTCAGGTGAGAAATAAAAGGAGATGATCTGGAGGTAGACAGAAGACTTGAAAGCAACCTACCAACACAATTGCTATATTTATGAAATCTATATTCTTTATGATAGGAGTATCTATCTCCAAAAGATTGTAGAGTTTCATCAAAATGTTGGTTATGTAGTAAATATGCCAGTTTTGTTTCGGTGCGATACAAAAGGTTTACAATAAAAAGGTTGACACTAATTTGGTCAACACTTAAAGGCCAACATGAAAACAGTTAGACAGTACAAAAGGTCAACAGGTTCAAAAGGTCAACAGGTTCAAAAGATGAACATGAAATGGTCGACATGGAAATGGTTGACATTTTTTGTAACTTTAACCTTCACCATAACCCTACCCTTGGTGCCTAACCCTAACTGTCCCTCCTAGTGCCTCACCCTAAATGTTAGGTTACTGTAAATAAGTACCTAACCCTAACTGTCCCTCCTAGTGCCTAACCCTAATCCTCCTGTAATTGCCGTACCCTAATCCTCCTGTAAGTGCCTAACTCTAACCATCTCTCCTAGTGCCTAACCTGAACCCTCCTTTTAGTGTCTAACCCTAAATTTTAAACAAGAAGTGTCGACCATTCCATGTGGACAATTTTCATGTCAACCTTTTGAACCTGTTGACCTTCTGTACCTGTCGACCTTTTGTACTGTCTAACTTTTTTCATGACATCCTTTTTCCATATCAACTTTTTGATGTCGACCAAATTAGTGTCAACCTTTTTATTGTTGACCTTTTGTATGGAAACCTCCAGAAACATGCTGGCAGATTATTTGGGTTCTGACTAAAAAACCAAATCTTTATTTTAAGGTAAAATTGTTGGGACTTGCTTCAGAACTCCTTGGACCCCTCCCCCTCCCTAATGACTAATTGGAGGTTCACTGGGCTAATAATAACATGTCATTATTGTGGTTTAAAAAATGGCCTCAAATTATACCAAAATCAACTTTTTCGTCAGTTTAGGTACAGTACTCCAACTTTAATCAAATATTTTTTTAAATGAAAAATAATTGCTTTCTATAATTTTTTTTAAATGTAAAGTGGCCTCAAATTACCACAAAATCACCTTTTTTCTATATATTTGTTTTCCTTTTTATTTGTTTGTCATTAAATGAAAAAGGAATAGCTTTTTATAATTTTTATTTTAAAAATGCCCAAATAAGTGATTTGATACCATTTAAAAACTGCCAGCACTTTCCTTATACCCACTTACAGCTTTCCATATGATTCTGCTAATGAGGTTGTCACTTTTTTGGGGTCCAGGATAGTCTCCCCACTTTTTCATACACTTCTCCCAGGTCATATTTTGTAGAGAAATTGTTCACCCTCACAGCGATTACCACAAGTACGCATTTCTAATTGGATCTCACATTTCTCGGGAGTGTGCATTCATGCGATGTTTGCAACTTTCTTGAAAAAGAAATTGCTTTTGCAAACTCGCACCAATTTGGATTGACCCTTATGTGTCTAAGTGTGTGCGCGTGTGTTATATATAATGCATATGTGTATGCTCTCTCTCTCTCTTTCATATATATATATATATATATATGATGTCTTGGGGTTAATTAGCTCGGCAGAGGGTGAATGGGTACAGTGTTTAGGTGCTCAATGAGGGTCCACTCACAGCTTTCAGGTGAAATAAACCAGGTGATGCTTTACTGCCAGCATATGAAATCAGGA
Source organism: Taudactylus pleione (assembly GCA_031769625.1). NCBI lineage: Eukaryota > Metazoa > Chordata > Amphibia > Anura > Myobatrachidae > Taudactylus > Taudactylus pleione. The sequence continues at coordinate 1,468,059 of JAUIMM010000031.1, forward strand.
AACAGAAAACAACAAACAAACCTAGCCCCTGTTTGGGACGACTAACTCACTTCTTCAACCCTCACTATAAGGGAGCAGCTAGTCTGCCTACACAGTCTCTGAGATTGTGGTCCTTCCTGACACACGCAGGACTGGACCTGGCCTCCTGGCCTGGTATAGCTTCCTCAGATTTACAAACACAGTCTTTGTGCCTTCCTTGTATCCTCCAGATATACAGATGCCTTGGCTTCCTCAGTCTGCAGCTCCACTGCTTCACTGTCACAGTCTGAGAGTTTTATGGTCCCCTCTTGCCTCCTACAAGATTCGGACACCGGCCTCCTGGCCTCCCAATGGCTTGCTCAGCTTCACTGGGTACTCTGACTGGTCTGGCTCATCAGCCCACATCTGAGCTCTCTCCACAAGGCAGCCCTTACACAACTTCCCAGACTCCTTTTCTTCTCTGTGTGGGCAGATCTTTCCTGCCTCACACAGAATCTGCTGCTCACCAGTGCCACCTCTGGTGATACTGCCACAATATATATATATATATATATATATATATATATACACACACGAGGGCTGATTTAAAAGTAATAAAACTGCCTCTGTTTTTCTGTCTCATAGGTAGACATGGCAGCACTATGTTGGTTATTGTGAAGCTCATACATCGATGTGTCTGAACCCGTGGTTGGACTGCTGAAGTCTTCTTTGTTTGGTCACAGCAAGTGGAAGATCTTTGTACATTTCGTCATGGTGGATGAGGAAGACAATTACCAGGGAAAATGCATAACTAGTAATCCATGCTTTGCTCTCCTCAATGCTCCCATGCCTTGCCACAGTTTTGCTGTTATGGCATGCTAAAACTGAAAAAGCCACTAAGAGAATCTGCACTAATGAAAATATTTTCCCTTTAGAATTTATTATATTCTGTTAATAAGAACATTGTCCTTTTTTACCATCTTGCTAAATCTGAGGTATGGCATACTGGGATAGTTCCACACCCTAACGCTCACCTCCTGAAGGCTTACCCTAACCCTCTCCCTCTGGTCCATGCAGAATGTTGACATTTCATTAGTCTACATTTCAGATGTCAACATTGTAAATCCTATAATTTTTACTACATCCTGATTTAATTTCTATTTGCATTATGAAAGTCGACATTGTGACTCTATCCAAATCTAAGTCCTATACAACACTCTTCACAAACACTAACTATAATCTAAGCACCTTTATTTCATGTACCTTTAGCTTTTGTCAATATGACTCTTCAGGTCTAGTGGAAATAAATGCAGCTTTTCTACAACATCTGCACAGCGACAGTCCAATCTGATGACTCAGTGTGTTTTAAAGGATAATGTCTGTATGAACGGCATCTGATTATTGTAGATGTTACAATAAAAACCCAAAATAGATATTAAAAGTCTGCAATTTGACAAACAACCAACTTCCGGTGCCTCTGGGCAGAGGTGGAGAGGAGAGAGGCGAAGAACAGATAACGAATGGTGGCAACCACCACCAAGGGTTGGAAGAAGACTAACTGACCAATTCGATGCTCAAGGTTGCCCTATATGTTGTCGATGTCAAAGACCTGGACATTTTGAACGAAATTGCATTTAGATGGAGAATTTAAACTCCCAGGCCCTGAGGAGGGAGACCGAACCTCGTGGGAAACAACAGAAAAAGATCCTAACCTGGAAGAATGGTGGCCAAGATACGTAGGATGATGCCCCACTATACCCATCTCTATTAATGGTATAACTATTATGGCTATGATTGATACAGGATCACAAATAAGCACCATTCAACTATCTACCTTTGAACAGAATTGGGGTAAGAACCATCTGATTATGCCTCCACCTTCCTGGCTGCAATTAAAGGCTAGTAACGGTCTTGGGATTACTTGCTGAGGATACTGGGAGGCCGATGTACAAGTGGGATCAACTTTCCTTCCTCGCCAAGGATGTCTCATTACCCAGACAACTGATCTAAATGGTGTTCCTATTATCCTTGGAATGAACATATTGCAGAAGTGTCCTAAGGAGCTGGTTCTAATCTTGAAACAAGAGTTGCCCCAGGCCGTTATGCGAGAGCAAAACATATTACAGAAAACAATCAAAATTCTTCAAGGACATCAGAAGTTTACGACTTCTACTGGAGAATTGTGAAGAGTGTGGATTACTTAAGGCAAACCGACTAAAATAATGACTGAACTCTGAAACCCTGGTGTGGGGAAAGGCCCGGTGTGGTCCATGTGGACAGGCATATGAAGCAGTGGTGGAACCTTGCGTGATGACTGATAAGGCGATAGTGGAGATTGGAAGAGTCTCTATCAGAATTCTGAATTCTCATAGTCATGTGGTCAAGCTTTACCAGCATCAACCTATTGCCGATTTATGTTGGACCACCTTCCAAGATGTATACCATTTGAAAATAGAGGCTCATCAAAGTTCTAGCTTGCATACCAGGATGAAGGAATCAAAGGAGGTAACTAAATGGTGGGAATAAATTCATATTGGAGACTACAGAACCCTCACCACAGAAAAGGAAGGAGCTCTGGAGGCTGTAAAAGAAAATTCAGAGGCTTTTAGCCATGACCCTACTGATTTCAGAACTGTCCTCCATATCCAGCATCGCATTATCACTGGGGAAGCATTAACAATAATGAAGCGGCATAGTCCGATAGCCCCAGCTTTATATCAACCAGTACAGAAAATGCTTGAAGAGATGAAGGCCTATGGTGCTAGTAATGAAGAAGAATGGACAGCTTCGTTTCTGTGTGGATTACAAAAAGTTGAATAAGGTAACACATAAGGACGCGTACCCCTTACCTAGAATAGAGGAGTCATTACCTGCACAAAATCTGCCCAATACTTATCCACCCTTGATCTCACCAACGGCTACTGGCAGATTCCCATGGTGTCTAAGGATAAAGAGAAAGAGGTGTTCACTATGCCCATGGGACTACAAGAGTTTAATTGGCATGCCATTTGGATTGTGTAATGCACCAGCCACATTCCAGCGCATGATGGAGCATTGTTTGGGCCATCATAACTATGACATGGTGCTCCTTTACCTCGACGATGTCATCATTTTAAAAAAAACTTACCCGGAACATCTGCAGCATCTGCGAGAAGTGTTTCAGTGGCTCATAGAGTACGAATTAAAACTCAATCCCAGAAAATGTCACCTGAAGATGCCAAGAGTCTAGAGTGGCCAGTTCCTCAAATGGTCAAGGAAATTCGCAGATTTCTGAGCTTTGTAGGCTATTATAGAAGATTTGTCAAAGACTCTGCGAAAATTGCTGGTCCACTGCACAAATTGTTACGGGATCTAACAAAAAATGGGTGAACTGGACACATCCCTGTACTCTTGTCCCATCGGCAACAAGCTGCATTCGATCAATTGCAAGATGTTCTAACCCAGGTCCCCTTATTGGCTTACCCCGACTACCAGCAACCTTTCAAGTTGTATACAGATGCCAGCAAAAAGGGATTAGGGGCAGTCTTGGCTCAAAAACAAAATGGAGAAGAAAAAGTTATTGCCTATGCTAGCCGGGGTTTAAAGAAGACAGAGCGCAATGACTAAAACTATAGCGCCTTCAAGCTAAAGTTCCTCTTCCTTGTTTGGGCTGTTACAGAGAAATTTCAGGATTACCTCGCTGCAACTCCATTCATCATTTATACGGACTGCAATCCTCTTGCACATCTCCCTACTGCACATCTAGGTGCCTTGGAACAGTGCTGGTCCTCTCGATTAGCTAATTATCAATACACCATTGAGTAATGTCCTGGTAAGAGCAATGATAATGCTGATGCTCTATCTTGACTTCCTTGCGACGAGGAACCAGAGAAAGAAGATCCATGGGAAAGGGTGGAGATCTCTGCATTCAAGCCACCCAATAGAAAAATCAAACAACAAGCCCTCTCGAATTCTATGAAGGTGAATGAGTTGGAAAATATGAATGACTGGTTGCAATGGCATAATGAGTCTCCGATATTCCAGCAATTAAAAGCCATGTTGAAAGGTTAACAGAGGTTGAACAAACAAGAAAGACAATTGGAACCAGCAGAGCTTGTAAAACTGTGGTGATAGCGAGATCGGTTGGCAATTCATGATCAGCTGTTAATTTAACAGAATATTCACCCCAAGACCTATCTGTCAAGTTCTCAGATTCTTATCCCATGCACCAAGATTGAAGATGTCTTACGGGTGTATCTTGACCAGTCTGGCCATTTTGGTACCCAAAAGACAGAAGCTACAGTGCGGCAGCGATTCTACTGGATTGACATGCAAAAAGATATAGAAGAATGGTGTAGAGACTGTGCAGCCTGCAACTTGTGGAGATCATTGCCGGACACTCAACAAGCCCCGCTTCATCCTATAGTGACTAATCAACCATTGGAGTTTGTCACAATTGATCACGTGAAGCTCCAAAAAAGTCATGCTGGTTATGAATATGCCATTACCATAGTGGATCACTATACCAAATTTGCCGTGGTATTACCCGTTAAAGATTTGACAGCAAAGACTACTGCAGAGATTTTCTGGAGGGCTTTTGTGTGTCCATATGGATACCCTACCAAGTTCTTAACAGACCAAGGTCCTGCTTTAACATCAAAATTATTTCAGGAACTATGTCTCCTCTATGGGTGTAAGAAATTGAAAACCACAGCTTATTATCCACAAGGGAATGGATTGTGTGAGCGGACCAATCAAACACTTATCCATCTGTTACATGCCCTACCATCACAACAACATTCCGAATGGCTAACCCTACTAGCAGAACTGATATACATTTACAACAATACTACCCATAGTTTTACCGGCTATACACCCTATTACCTATTATTTGGGCGACAGGGACAACTACCCGAAGATATCCGATTAGGAATATTGTCGAGCACACCATAGGAACCCTTTCAAGAGACTAACTGGGTGTCAGAACATCAGAGGCACCTAAAAACCTCCCAGCAAATGGTGTACCAGCAGATGAAAAAGTTCAGAGTCGACAAGAAGAAAATTATAATCTCTCCACCCAAGCCACTCCATTAAAGGTGGGAGATTGTGTAATAAAAAGGAATCAACAACGTCACAGCAAGTTGGCTTATTATTGAGAATCCCCTATGTAGTGACAGAAATTCCCCAACCGGGGGTATCAGTATACCATATCAAACGAGAAGATGGAGCACGATCAAGGTTGGTCCATAGAGATCACTCAAACAATGTCCTGGTCAAGTCACTAATCCAATGTGGTACCCCACCAGGTGGTATAGGATGGTGTTGTAATGCTCAGGTATCTTACCAGAAGGAATAGAGGGTCAGATGCACTCTGTGTTGTCTCCTCTGAAGATGTCTTCACCGTAGAGTAGTAGAAGTTTTACTCTTTCCACAATAAATTATGCCAATTCATATCAAGAAAGCTTCTATTTATTATCAGTACTAATTCTTGAAACCATTTGGGATAACATCACAAATATAACATTGATACACTTCAACAGTAATGATACTGAATTAGAACCTCTATACACTCCTGCCTATACATTCTAATGTCCTGCCTATACCTTCTAATATCCTGCCTATAAACCTCTAACTTTGACGCTACTTTGCGTACGCAGTCATACAGTAAATAAAGACTCCAGACCTAGAACCTGTGGTTCGAAAGCACAAAGTATTATTCAAGTAAAAGTACAATCAGTTACACGCTATGATCTTAGTACAGTTTAGCGCAAAGAAATTATACAGACCCAAATACAGTTATACATACGCAATGCTCTGGACCAGATGTAGGCATCAGCAAGAAACCCCTGTCAATCAGCATTCAGCAAGAAGACCCAGACTGGGGTCACAACACACACATTTATACCCTCACAGGAACAGACAACACAATAGAGAAGTTTGTTGCTAATACCATTGGTCCTAAAGGAGAGTGCATATGTTACAAGGCATCTAACAGGTTGGTTAAAATAGACACAGTCCAGCCTCTAACAACTGGTGGTCTCTGGTTTCCCGCCTCATGCAAATCCTAACAGTTGGTCATATAATGTACATTTTGTTGCTTGAAGTCTCTGCGGTCCATAAGTTGAGAATGCATGTTGCGATCTCCACACCAATGATACCGGAATAATGTTGAAAGAGTACGGATCAGTACAATACCAAACATGACTTACTTATCATGTATAAAACCTTAGTTACCAAATAATCTTTATTTCACAGCATTTATAATAAATGAACAAACTTGGTCCTTGTACTTTAAAGCTTATGGAACCTTGTATGTGAATATGTAATGTGTGAGCATGCAGGGTTTGATATAAAGACGATAGTTAACTTGGGACAGATGCGTGCGCATGAAGCTAATAAACAGCGTTTTCATACAAGATCTTATGCATTCGTTAATGTGCGACTAGTTAACAGCGCAATTGTGCGTATTTATGTGTGAATGGGAAATGGTGAAAGATGCAGTCGCATGATGCTAATAGTAATATCGCCATATGTACTTAAGTGTGAGTTTATCTACAATGGCGCTTGGGCGGCCATTCGCAAAATGGCGTCTTGCGATCTCATTTCCAAGATGGCATCTTGCTGCCAGTCGCAAGATGGCGTCGCTGCGATTCAATTTTAAACTGATCTTGTCTCAGCCAATTAGCCAGCTTCCAGCTTCGACAACAGTTAGATACATGTTCAGTTAAGTAATTCACACAGAACAATATAATCATTTATTGTACTGAAACTCAGCATAGTATCTGGATTCCTCAAATTGCCCCTTGGTTGACTTTACTTGCTTCAAAGAACATTAAACTTGTTTGGCAGTGCAAAGGTACTGTAAGTATTTCACAACATAATATTACTTTTTTCAGATACTTCACTTTCATTTATTTAAATTAGAGTAAGCAAGATACTTCAGGTACAATTTTAGAGAAAACAGTTATACATAATATCACATCCAACTTAACTATATATTTCAACCTTGCTTTCGCTAATACTCTCAATTCGGTAACACAGTCCATTCCTAGTCAGGTTTCTGCGCTGAGTCTGTAGAGGTGATGCATGTAAGATATTGTTAGTACCCTATACTTTCCTACTTTTGCTGGCTAAGCATATACAGTTTTACTCTTTAAATGTTATTCTATACCTTGGCGCGGACTCCTATTTCCTTTTTAAGCCTGTACTGACTAAAGATGAACTGTTGCTGAGTACAGAGCTACACTTTGTTTGCCAATTGATATCTCTCTTTGCTGTGAATGAAGGTGAACAGTCCTTGTAGCAATTATATCCTTAAAGTGTAGATATTCCAAGGGTAGTTATTACGTTTCTATTCTTTTGCAACAGATGCAGTGAAAAAAGTTGTAGCTGGCTGGTGTCATGCACTAATGAATTACAATTGCTCCCTTATGAAGGTGTGTAGCTAGGCTGTATACAAGGTGACTCTGCTGGGGTGGTATGCAGTATGCAATACTGGAAAGCTACTTGTCACTGTTTATAGCCTGACAGCTGGGACATAAGATGTAGATGCAGGGCTATGCTCTGTGTAATTACAGACCTCTCCAGAAGTTCAGTCCCATATCCTGCAGTGGGAGCCTGCCAATGGGGAGATCACCACCTTCCTTCACACATGCTCAGACACCGGGCTCCAAGCTCACCTCACTGCCTGCCTTGTAGGAGGGAGAGTCTGCCTCATAGCCAGCCTCCTGATGGAAGGGATGCGCCTTCTGTTCTCCGCCTCCAGCCGCAAGTGCTGTCAGTCATTGCTGGACAACAGGCAAAATGTAAGGAGCTTTAGCAGCCAATTTTAACTGACAATGCCACCAATTCCCAGCAGTTACTCTGGCCTCCACAGAGACTCTGGTGAGTGTTGCTGTGCAGACAATTCCTTTCTCACCATCACCTCAGGGCTTGCTCTAACTGACTTACCAGTCTGACTCAGCCACCTGCAGCTGTTTCCAGCAGGTTCTGAGTCATGTGACCAGCTGCTGACTCATCATATATTACCTGCCCCAGTACATATGTTAATTTTATATAGGACCCTACATGAGTCAATACACCCAGGTTTGGGGTACCACATACCTCCCCGCTAAAACATGTGTGTCCTCACACATTATGTAACACTTGAGAGTACATATTCAAATATTTGCATAACAATTTTCTGATGAGCTATTTATATTTCATATTTACAAGAATAATACTTATTCTCAGGCTAATGTCTATACTGTATATGTGTGGCACCTTTTTTCACTTTCCTGACTTTCTGCATGCCTGTGGATAATTTCTTCAGTGTCTCTTTCTCAGTCATCGTCACTTGAATTTGCCTGACTGAGGTAGGCTGTACTGGTCCTCCACCCTAGGCTTACTCTCACATACTGGCTCAGAAGGAAGTTGAGGCCTGACTTTATCCTGCAGGCTCTGCTGCACTGTCTCACCCACAAATTGTTCATGTGTTGATTCTGATAGTTCACTCTGCACTTGGTCATCAAGATATTGTTGTCTGGGGGCCTGATTCAGAGCCGCTTGCAAGCGGCCGCTCGTTCGCACTGAGCGATGCTCGCACAACTGCGCATGCGTACGGTTTGTAATTAGGGGTGAGCGGGTTCGGATTTCTAAAATCCGAACCCCCCCGAGCCCCCCCCGATCCGAGTCCGATCCGAGTCTGGCTCGACTTTTCCCGCCTGACTCGGATCTGAAATTGAGGCAAAACGTCATCATCCCGCCTTCCGAGTCTCGCGGGTTTTGGATCCTATATAAGGTACCCGCGTCGGCGCCATTTTCTCACTCGGCTGTGGACAGTGAAGAGGGAGGGTGGGAGTTAGGGCTGTGTAGTGTAGTGTAGTGCTGCTGTTGTCCACTACTTCAAAGTCCATAGGGGCTGGCTGTGTTGTGCTGTGCTGCTGTTGTTAATAGGGGCTGTGTCCACTACTTCAAAGTCCATAGGGGCTGGCTGGACTGTGTTGTGCAGTCAGTTCTCCATAGGGGCTGTGTCCACTCCAAAGTCCTGTGCAGTGTCCCAGTCCTAAAGGAGAGCTGTAGTGTTGTCCAGGGGGTGCTCTGTCCATCAGGGGCGCTCCCCCCAAGTGCTAAAAAAATAATATATTTTCTGTGTTTGTGAATTGTGTGCGCAGTAGCCGCACGTGCATCAACAAAGTAGTGCCAAGCGTGCGCCTGTGTCATAAGTAAAGGGCCGGCTGGCTTGACCGTTAAAGGGTGCTGTAACCCCCGAAAGTACACTCCAGTCCAAACCAAAAAAAAATTATTTTCTGTGTTTGTGAATTGTGTGCGCAGTAGCCGCACGTGCATCAACAAAGTAGTGCCAAGCGTGCGCCTGTGTCATAAGTAAAGGGCCGGCTGGCTTGACCGTTAAGGGTGCTGTAACCCCGAAAGTACACTCCAGTCCAAACCAAAAAAAAAATTATTTTCTGTGTTTGTGAATTGTGTGCGCAGTAGCCGCACGTGCATCAACAAAGTAGTGCCAACCGTGCGCCTGTGTCATAAGTAAAGGGCCGGCTAGCTTGACCGTTAAGGGTGCTGTAACCCCCGAAAGTACACTCCAGTCCAAACCAAAAAAAAAATTATTTTCTGTGTTTGTGAATTGTGTGCGCAGTAGCCGCACGTGCATCAACAAAGTAGTGCCAAGCGTGCGCCTGTGTCATAAGTAAAGGGCCGGCTGGCTTGACCGTTAAGGGTGCTGTAACCCCCGAAAGTACACTCCAGTCCAAACCAAAAAAAAAATTATTTTCTGTGTTTGTGAATTGTGTGCGCAGTAGCCGCACGTGCATCAACAAAGTAGTGCCAAGCGTGCGCCTGTGTCATAAGTAAAGGGCCGGCTGGCTTGACCGTTAAGGGTGCTGTAACCCCCAAAAGTACACTCCAGTCCAAACCAAAAAAAAAAATATTTTCTGTGTTTGTGAATTGTGTGCGCAGTAGCCGCACGTGCATCAACAAAGTAGTGCCAAGCGTGCACCTGTGTCATAAGTAAAGGGCCGGCTGGCTTGACCGTTAAGGGTGCTGTAACCCCCGAAAGTACACTCCAGTCCAAACCAAAAAAAAAAATATTTTCTGTGTTTGTGAATTGTGTGCGCAGTAGCCGCACGTGCATCAACAAAGTAGAGCCAAGCGTGCGCCTGTGTCATAAGTAAAGGGCCGGATGGCTTGACCGTTAAAGGGTGCTGTAACCCCCGAAAGTACACTCCAGTCCAAACCAAAAAAAAATTATTTTCTGTATTTGTGAACTGTGTGCGCAGTAGCCGCACGTGCATCAACAAAGTAGTGCCAAGCGTGCGCCTGTGTCATAAGTAAAGGGCCGGCTGGCTTGACCGTTAAGGGTGCTGTAACCCCCGAAAGTACACTCCAGTCCAAACCAAAAAAAAATTATTTTCTGTGTTTGTGAATTGTGTGCGCAGTAGCCGCACGTGCATCAACAAAGTAGTGCCAAGCGTGCGCCTGTGTCATAAGTAAAGGGCCGGCTGGCTTGACCGTTAAAGGGTGCTGTAACCCCCAAAGTACACTCCAGTCCAAACCAAAAAAAACATTATTTTCTGTGTTTGTGAATTGTGTGCGCAGTAGCCGCATGTGCATCAACAAAGTAGTGCCAAGCGTGCGCCTGTGTCATAAGTAAAGGGCCGGCTGGCTTGACCGTTAAAGGGTGCTGTAACCCCCAAAGTACACTCCAGTCCAAACCAAAAAAAATATTATTTTCTGTGTTTGTGAATTGTGTGCGCAGTAGCCGCACGTGCATCAACAAAGTAGTGCCAAGCGTGCGCCTGTGTCATAAGTAAAGGGCCGGCTGGCTTGACCGTTAAAGGGTGCTGTAACCCCCAAAGTACACTCCAGTCCAAACCAAAAAAAAAATTATTTTCTGTGTTTGTGAATTGTGTGCGCAGTAGACGCACGTGCATCAACAAAGTAGTGCCAAGCGTGCGCCTGTGTCATAAGTAAAGGGCCGGCTGGCTTGACCGTTAAAGGGTGCTGTAACCCCCGAAAGTACACTCCAGTCCAAACCAAAAAAAAATTATTTTCTGTGTTTGTGAATTGTGTGCGCAGTAGCCGCACGTGCATCAACAAAGTAGTGCCAAGCGTGCACCTGTGTCATAAGTAAAGGGCCGGCTGGCTTGACCGTTAAAGGTTGCTGTAACCCCCGAAAGTACACTCCAGTCCAAACCAAAAAAAAATTATTTTCTGTGTTTGTGAATTGTGTGCGCAGTAGCCGCACGTGCATCAACAAAGTAGTGCCAAGCGTGCGCCTGTGTCATAAGTAAAGGGCCGGCTGGCTTGACCATTAAAGGGTGCTGTAACCCCCGAAAGTACACTCCAGTCCAAACCAAAAAAAAATTATTTTCTGTGTTTGTGAATTGTGTGCGCAGTAGCCGCACGTGTATCAACAAAGTAGTGCCAAGCGTGCGCCTGTGTCATAAGTAAAGGGCCGGCTGGCTTGACCGTTAAAGGGTGCTGTAACCCCCAAAGTACACTCCAGTCCAAACCAAAAAAAATATTATTTTCTGTGTTTGTGAATTGTGTGCGCAGTAGCCGCACGTGCATCAACAAAGTAGTGCCAAGCGTGCGCCTGTGTCATAAGTAAAGGGCTGGCTGGCTTGACCATTAAAGGGTGCTGTAACCCCCAAAGTACACTCCAGTCCAAACCAAAAAAAAAATTATTTTCTGTGTTTGTGAATTGTGTGCGCAGTAGCCGCACGTGCATCAACAAAGTAGTGCCAAGCGTGCGCCTGTGTCATAAGTAAAGGGCCGGCTGGCTTGACCGTTAAAGGGTGCTGTAACCCCCGAAAGTACACTCCAGTCCAAACCAAAAAAAAATTATTTTCTGTGTTTGTGAATTGTGTGCGCAGTAGCCGCACGTGCATCAACAAAGTAGTGCCAAGCGTGCGCCTGTGTCATAAGTAAAGGGCCGGATGGCTTGACCGTTAAAGGGTGCTGTAACCCCCGAAAGTACACTCCAGTCCAAACCAAAAAAAAATTATTTTCTGTGTTTGTGAATTGTGTGCGCAGTAGCCGCACGTGCATCAACAAAGTAGTGCCAAGCGTGCGCCTGTGTCATAAGTAAAGGTCCGGCTGGCTTGACCGTTAAAGGGTGCTGTAACCCCCAAAGTACACTCCAGTCCAAACCAAAAAAAAATTATTTTCTGTGTTTGTGAATTGTGTGCGCAGTAGCCGCACGTGCATCAACAAAGTAGTGCCAAGCGTGCGCCTGTGTCATAAGTAAAGGGCCGGCTGGCTTGACCGTTAAAGGGTGCTGTAACCCCCAAAGTACACTCCAGTCCAAACCAAAAAAAAATTATTTTCTGTGTTTGTGAATTGTGTGCGCAGTAGCCGCACGTGCATCAACAAAGTAGTGCCAAGAGTGCGCCTGTGTCATAAGTAAAGGGCCGGCTGGCTTGACCGTTAAAGGGTGCTGTAACCCACAAAGTACACTCCAGTCCAAACCAAAAAAAAAATTATTTTCTGTGTTTAGCCGCACGTATATATCAAATCGATATAACATAAATGGAGGACCAAACTTTCTCCGATAAAAATAAAATAGAGAAAGATCAAGAACCACTTCCTCCTAGTGCTGAAGCTGCTGCCACTAGTCATGACATAGACGATAACATGCCATCAACGTCGTCTGCCAAGGCCGATGCCCAATGTCATAGTAGAGGGCACATACAATCCCAAATGGCAAAGTTCAGGAAAATGACCTTGAAAAAGACATTTAAATCAGCTGAAGAGAAACGTAAACTTGCCAATATGCCATTTACGACACGGAGTGGCAAGGAACGGCTAAGGTCGATCCCTAGTATGTTCATGACTAGTGGTTCAGCTTCACATGACGATGGAAGCCCTCCTCCCACTAAAAAAATCAAAAGAGTTAAGCTGGCAAAAGCACAGCGAAGAACTGTGCTTTCTAAGAAGATATCACAAATCCCCAAGGAGAGTCCAAGTGTGGTGGTGGTTGCGATGCCTGACCTTCCCAGCACTGGACGTGAAGAGGTGGCTCTTTCCACCATTTGCACGCCCCCTGCAAGTGCTGAAAGGAGCACCCACAGTCCACTTGCTGATATGCAAATTGAAGATGTCACTGTTGAAGTACAACAGGATGAGGATACTGGTGTAGCTGGCGCTGAGGAGGAAGTTGGCGAGGAGGATTCTGATGGTGATGTGGTTTGTTTAAATCAGGCTCCGGGGGAGACAGTTGTTGTCCGTGGGATGAAAAAGCCCATCACGGTCATGCCTGGGCAGAAGACCAAACATTCCACCTCTTTGGTCTGGCAATATTTCTATCCAAATCCGGACAACAACTGTCTTGCCATATGTACCATATGTAAAGGTGAAATAAGTAGGGGTAGGGACGTCAACCACCTAGGAACATCCTCCCTTATACGGCACCTGCAGCGCGTTCATAAAAAGTTACTGTCAAGTTCAGAAACTTTGGCTAAGACCGTAAGCAGTCCAGGGACACCTAAATCCCGTTGTCCTGTTGTATCCAAGCGCCTGCAAACCACACCGTCAACTCCCTCCTCGTCAATTTCCTCCTTAGTCAGGATCGGAAGTAGTCCTGCAGGCCATGTCACTGGCATGACTGACTCTCCTATCCGGGATTCCTCTGGAGGATCCTGCATTGCTACGCCTACTGCTGCCGCTGCTGCTGTTGCTGCTGCTGGGAGTCGTTCATCATCCCAGAGAGGAAATAGGAACACCACTACTTTTACTAAACAATTGACCCTCCAACAGTCCTTAGCGAGGAGGATGAAGTACGACAGCAGTCATCCTGAAGCAAAACGTATAACTGAGGCCTTGACTGCTATGTTGGTGTTAGACGTGCGTCCGGTATCCGCCATTAGTGCAGTGGGATTTAGACAATTGATGGAGGTAGTGTGTCCCCGGTTCCAAATCCCGTCTAGATTCCACTTCACTAGGCAGGCGATACCGAGACTGTACAGAAACGTCAGAAAAAGTGTCCTCAGTGTCCTGAAAAATGCCGTTGTACACAATGTCCACTTAACCACGGACATGTGGACAAGTGGAACAGGGCAGACTAAGGACTATATGACTGTGACAGCCCACTGGGTAGATGTATCACCTTACGCAGCAACAGCAGCAGCGTCACCAGTAGCAGCATCTCAGAAACACCAGCTCGTTACAAGGCAGGCTACGCTGTGTATCACCGGTTTCAGTAAGAGGCACACCGCCGACAACCTCTTAGAGAAACTGAGGGAAATCATCGCCCAGTGGCTTACCCCACTTAGACTCTCCTGGGGATTTGTGATATCTGACAACGCCACCAATATTGTGCGGGCATTACATCTGGGCAAATTCCAGCACGTCCCATGTTTTGCTCACACAATAAATTTGGTGGTGCAGAATTTTCTGAAAAGCGACAGGGGCGTGCAGGAGACGCTTTGGGTGGCCCGAAAAATTTCTGGCCACTTTCGCCATTCAGCGACTGCGTGCCGAAGACTGGAGCGCCAGCAAACACTCTTGAACCTGCCCCGCCATCACCTGAAGCAAGAGGTTGTGACGCGGTGGAACTCAACCCTCTATATGCTTCAGAGGATGGAGGAGCATCAAAAGGCCATACAAGCCTATACATCCACCTATGACATAGGCAAAGGAGGGGGTATGCACCTGACTCAAGCGCAGTGGAGAATGATTTCCGTGTTGTGCAAGGTTCTCCAGCCCTTCGAACTTGCCACACGTGAAGTCAGTTCAGACACAGCCAGCTTGAGTCAGGTCATTCCCCTCATCAGGCTTTTGCAGAAGCAGCTGGAGAAAGTGAAGGAGGAGCTAAGACGGAGCGATTCCGCTCGGCATGTGGGACTTGTGGATGAAGCCCTTCATTCGCTTTGCCAGGATTCCAGGGTGGTCAATCTGTTGAAATCAGACCACTACATTTTGGCCACCGTGCTTGATCCTAGGTTTAAAGCCTATGTGGTGTCTCTCTTTCCGGCCGACACAAGCCTGCAGAGGTGCAAAGACCTGCTGGTGAACACACTGTCAGCTGAAGCGGAACGTGACACGTCAACGGCTCCTTCTTCATTTTCTCCCGCAACTGGGGCTGCCAGGAAAAAACTTAGGTATCCTAAGCAACCCGCTGGCGGTGATGCAGGGCAGGCAGGACCAAGTTTGGACATCTGGTCCGGACTGAAGGACCTGGCAACAATTTCTGACATGTCTACTGTCACTGCATATGATACTGTCACCATTGACAGAATGGTGGAGGATTACATCGGTGACAGCATCCAAGTAGGCATGTCAGACAGTCCATACCTGTACTGGCAGGAAAAAGAGGCAATTTGGAGGCCCCTGTACAAGCTGGCTCTATTTTACCTGAGTTGCCCCCCCTCCAGTGTGTACTCCGAAAGAGTGTTTAGTGCAGCCGGGAACCTTGTCAGCGAAAGGCGTAGGAGGTTGCTTCCACAGAATGTGGAGAAGATGATGTTCATCAAAATGAATTATCAGCTCTTCCAGGCAGACCAGCCTCCAGAAGGTACAGAGGGACCTGTGGTGGTGGATTCAAGTGGGGACGAGTTAATACTTTGTGAGGATGAGGATGTACACACTGAAGAGGGAATCGGTGGATGAGGAGGATGAGGATGACATCTTGCCTCCATAGAGCCAGTTTGTGCAGGGACACATTAATTGCCAGCTTGTTTTGTGGGGGCCCAAACGAACCAATCATTTCAGCCACAGTTGTGTGGCAGACCCTGGCGCTGAAATGATTGATTTGTTAAAGTGTGCATGTCCTGTTTATACAACATAAGGGTGGGTGGGAGGGCCCAAGGACAATTCCATCTTGCACTTCTTTTTTTTCTTTGCATTATGTACAGTTTGGGGCCTAGTTTTTCTAACTGCCATCCTGTCTGCCACTGCAGTGTCACTCCTAGATGGGTCACGTGTTTGTGCCGCCCACTCGTGTCGCTTAGCATAGTCATCCAGCTACCTCGGTGCAACCTTTTGGACATGAAAACACTATTGTGAGGTGTGAGGTGTTCAGAATAGACTGGAAATGAGTGGAAATTAAGGTTATTGAGGTTAATAATAGCATAGGAGCAGAGAAACCAACAAATTCTGTGATTTTAGCTGTTTTTATGCTTTTTAAAAAAAAAATACAGATCCAAAACACAAAACCCAGAACCCAAAACACGGAAGGGTGGTTTTGGCAAAACCAATCCAGATCCAAAACACGAAGAAAGATCCAGATCCAAAACCAAAACACAAAACACGAAAAGTGGCCGGTGCACACCCCTATTTGTAATACGCATGCGTGAACCAGCTATATAGCGAATGCCTGCTACTTTGCGTGACAGGAGGAGGCGTATGTGGGTGGTAACAGGGGAAGGTGCATGAAAACGGGGAGTGGAATTCAGAACGCAGGCGTGCTTAAAGGTAAAAATGGGCATTTTAAGGGTGTGCATAATTAATACAGCACCGTCATTGACCATGTCACTTGGTTGTTTTATAGTCAGAACTGCTCGCAAAATAGCGGTTGAAAAAACCAACCACAAGAATAGCGAGCAGTTCATACGCTGTTCGATGTACTCGATTAATCTAATAAATAGCGGATATGACGTATGGTGCGAGCGGCAAGGGGGCGTATTTTTCAAAATTTCAACAGCAAGTTTTGCTCGCTCGTTCAGACTTAGAGGCGTGAACAGACCGCAAAGTGCGAACGGTTCATTTGAATAGCCACCCCTTTTTTTAAAACGAATGACTGCAAATAGCGAGCGGCTCTGAATGAGGTCCTGTGTCCATATGATCTCTGTAAATAGGGTAGTAGGTAGCGACGTGTATGATAAGACTGTTGTTGATTTGTACATTCTGTCAAAATTTTCGCTTCTCTGGGCTCCTTTCTATATTCGTGGAATTGGAAGTCTTGCTGGTAATTACGTTGAGAACCTCTGCAACATGAATGGCACCAATAACGCTTGCGATCAGCTGCATATCTGCTGCCCTGAACTGGGACATCACCAGGACCAGTTACATTAGCTGCCTGTAGACCTTTCTCCCCGTTCACCACATCAAACTGGACTGTCTCTCCATCTCTCAAACTACGGAGGTACTTTCTTGGGTTGTTCTTCTGAATGGCTGTATAGTGGACAAAGATATCAAATTTGGTGTCATCCCGTTTTATGAACCCATAGCCGCGTTGCACGTGGAACCATACAACTTTGCCCAAAACTCTTCTTTTGACGACTGATGTAACATCACCTTCAGGTGGCGTGCTCACAATTTTTATTTGGTTCTGTAATATTGGGCCTGGACTCACATCTCATGAATTGCCCTTCTTCCATCAGTGGGCCTATTCTATCTGTCCCTTCCAAAGGGTTGGTCCTTGTCGTCAGGACTTCTGGGTTTAAAGGATGCAAGAGCATTCAATGTGGCCACACTAGTTACAACTTCAACACATGGGTCATCCTTGGGAATCAAAGAGATCAGTCACTCTCCTTCCATTCTTCTGAGGAGGTTCCCACCAGTCATTCCTCCTTCATTCTGTTTGCCAGGTAACTTCCCTTGGTTCAGTGGCATGTTTGGTGAATTCTTAAATTCTCTACACATTTCTGCCATCCCCAGGGTCAATTCTTCCATTTCTTTTTTTAATGTTTGCAAAGGGTCAGGGGCTGGTGCTTGAGCACTTTGGGTAGCCATTTCTTTTATGCTAGAGGGACTTCCTGTATTGGAATCTTGATATACCTCCTGAAAACTTGGCACCTCAGGGAAGGTCACTTCTTTACTCTGATGAAAACCTACCACCTTGATAGCCACCACCTTAAAATACAGAAAAGGACTCCTAGAAAGCTGCAGTCTTAATAGATGTACAGTAACTGAGTCTTGATGTTTTCTCCCTTAGATCCTTTGATTAATTGAGTTATTAATGTTTCATCAACGTCTCTTACGTCAGAAGTGTCCACAGCCTGTATCCTCTGCAAGGCCACTTGGAGACATAAAGTATAGTTTCGTAATGATTCTCCTGGTTGTTGTTTCCTTCCATAAAACTTCATTTTCAGCTCAGACACAGTACTGATGTCAAAAGTGTCAGCTAACCTCTGTAGAATTTTGTCAATGTTTTGCCGTTCTTCCCTTGGCCAGGAGGTTACCTCTCGTAAAGCCGATCCTTTCAATTGTCCAATGAGGATCTCCACCTGCTGTTGGTCCATCAGTGGGTACAAATGGAACATACTTTTCATCTTATTCTCAAACTCCCTCAAGGAATTGCTGTCAGAATCTTGTTCATCCCCAGTATATGTCGGGAGCCATGGGGCTCCGAAGTAGTACATTAGCATTATGGGATTTAATTGAGACTTGATGGGACTCTGATGGGCTTAGTCTCCTGAAGAATGCCGATTTTGTGACATCTCGTCTCTTATTAGACCTTCTTCAGTTCAGATCCTGAATCCTGTTCATGATGCCAAATATTGTGAAAACCCAATTTTGGGTTCAGTACCAGTAAGCAGGTTATGTTAGGTTTGATGCAGTGTGCAATAACTGTTTGCTTACCACCTTTGGTTCTGATCTCGGGAGGGAATCCTCTAGCTTATTCAAAGCAGATGTCCACAATAAATTGAGCAGGAGGTGGATTTATTCACACATTACAATTTCACAAAGAGTGAACTTGTGCAAAACAAGGTTACATTAACAATGCACAGTACAGTAAATGTATACAAGTGTAGGACAACAGTAAACATACTCTGGTCCCGCTGTAACTTTATTTAACCGGAACACTTTGCTCTTGTGCTATGAATAAAAGAGTTAGTTTTATACTTACACTCTACCCAAAATAACCACACTCTTAATGCAATAGTACTAAGAACTGATTATGCATAACAATATTTGAACTCAGTCCCCAAAGGTCTGGCCTTAACCCCTTTCATTGGTGCACTTTAGAATATGCAGTAGGTTTGTCTATATTAACACTTCCTGATGATAGTAATGCTTATGACTGCTGCACTGCCACTATAAGTTGTCCCATACACTGGTTCTGATACTGGCTCTTGGATGTTGCAAGCCTGGGCCTGTGCTTTCTTCCTGCTCTGTAAACTGTAACTGTCCCTGCAGATTAGTGATTTTTGTTCTAATCCAAATATACTGATCCTGTGTAATAGTGATTGCAGTTCCCAGTTTGAGGTAAGTTAGAACGGAAGCTTCAGTATAGCATTAACTTTTTGTAGGCTGTCCAAAGCATCGGCATATATATACATCCTTTTAAACAACAGTTCTGGCTACCCTGAGAAGTTCCACTGTCTTTGCTGATTACTGCGGACTTCTGCTTCAGCTAGTGAAATTGCTGAGGTATAAGTTTACAACTCTCAACTCTATTACACTGAATGTCTGTGCTGAACTTAAAATGCTTTGCTCTAAAGTCCACCAATACTGTCAGGCTGGAATAAATTAAGCTGCTCCACTGTCACAGGGAATATGTTACAGGAGTCCACTATCTCCCTTGTAGCTAAGAACAGTTTAATCTAGTGCAATTGCTGCTCTCACTACTTCACACTACGCTTCTGGTATATTGAGTTGTTGAGGTTTTAATAATGCAGCTTACAGACCTGCTCCTTTTCTCTCACTTGAAGCACCCAGGACAGCATTCTCCTCTCTATTCCAGCCCCCAGCTGCCAGTCATTCTGGAGGGGAAGGCTTAGAGGCAGCCCCCTGCTGACGCTGCTTCCCTTCTCCAGCCACAGCAGCTTCCTGACAGGATCCGGTCTGCTGAGCCTCCACCCCAATGGCCACGGCTCCTCACAGGTGCACTCCAGTAAGTCTGCCCATCTCCTCACATACAGTCTCTCCTCAGCAACTCCCACTGGCTGTCTCTTCAGAGCTCAGTGTAGGCACGCAGTACCAGCGCCATACTTAGCCACCTCAGAACTGCCCAATGGTTAGCTAGGCAGTTCCTCTTAACACCTCTGTCCGGGGCCTTACCCACGTGCCAGCTCCATTCCCACTGGCTACGCATGCTGTCCAAGATCCCAGGGGGGACATAGCGACAGTTTGGATAATGTAATATAAGGCAGGTAAATGCCAGTTTCCAGTACATATGAACAATATATAACACAGCATATGCATACCTAAGCATATGGTAGATACAGACATTGTTGTATAAACCAGGCATTGTACTCCAAAAGGGGGTACCCATCAGTGATACTCCCAAAACTAGGGGTATCACATCAATACTTATTCAGACTAGCAAAAAACAGTTTTGACTGACATCAATCACAGTTGTATAGTACATGTAATTTTTGGTAAGTAAATTAGGAAATAGCATGTTAGTTTTGAGGAATAAAGCGATATGGCACATAGTGCGAATTATAGTTTCATATCATTACAGATTGGTAATTAAAAGCCATAGAATAACTGGTTTTCTAAATGTGAGGGCAGAAGAGCGGACTGTTCTTATTAGGTCATGTATCCTTTGTGTCCTGTTAAAGGTTAATGAAAGGCAGGAAAGATGGAGAGCCAACAATTTGACATGCAAATGGAACCTAGCTCTGTATGTTCCTGAAAGGACCTAATTTCACATTTCGGAGCCACAGCTTAATTTTAAGAATTGTTAAATGTCATATGACTCACATGATAATTATTCTTGGAAGTGTACAAGGCAGGAAGCCTTTGGTTAGAGACTTGCCAAGGTAATGAAATTAACAGAGACAGGCCAAGTTCCCACTAGCCTGTTAATAAATTTAGGAAGCACTACACAGATTTGTCTAGCTCAGAGCCCATGTGTGTATCATTTGTATTGCTGTATGTATGTACCTTTGTAACCATTCCTTTCTCTGTAACATTCTTTTTTAATCATTGTACTACCTCTTGTGTAAATAAAGTATTCTTTATTAGTTTATTTCATATATGCTCCAAACCCTAGTCTTTGAAGACATTATTAGTGCTGCTACACATATTGTTAAGTACATAAAGCAGAGGGTTGGTCTCAGCGAACTGTGTGGTCATCTGGGACACCAAGTCTATGCAATTGTGGAGAGGTTAAGCAACAGATTACCTGCTTGGGAATCTTGTTGCTGAGTCTGTGCAATTCTTGGGGCAATAGAGGACCAGTGGTCTCTTTAAATCATTTCCATCGGTGATGGCAGTTTCGTAAGTAAGGTATTTGTATTACGGTGATATAGAAAAGAAAATATGCAGCGCTGATAATAGATGCAGTTTAATATAAATATAAAAACAATACAATCATGAAAATAAAAACATATCAAAATATAATTTGTGTGTGGTAATATTGTGGATCCACTGCGATAGTAGATGGAGGTCCAAATAACAACCTCATAAAGCATGCATATTATCCTATAGGCACTATTGCTGCAGCAATATACTGGATGGGCACTGATGTAATGTCTCGCAAGGTAACTTGGGATATAGTTGTAAATCCAACAATGGAAAAGATTTTACCAGCTTATGTCCAGATGAAACGAGGGTCCCAAAATTAGCGATGGTATCACACCGGCGAACATCCAACGCACGGAAAGACCTCTAAAAGATTGATGCTGGAACCAGGGATGACTTCCCAAGTTGAGAAAACTCCAATACAGTTCCTGAATAGTGTCCAAATGATGAGTGCCCTTCAACATGACCTCTTCCACCTGATTGTATCGGGTGGAAGAGGTCATGTTGAAGGGCACTCATCATTTGGACACTATTCAGGAACTGTATTGGAGTTTTCTCAACTTGGGACGTCATCCCTGGTTCCAGCATCAATCTTTTAGAGGTCTTTCCGTGCATTGGATGTTCGCCGGTGTGATACCATCGCTAATTTTGGGACCCTCGTTTCATCTGGACATAAGCTGGTAAAATCTTTTCCATTGTTGGATTTACAACTATATCCCAAGTTACCTTGCGAGACATTACATCAGTGCCCATCCAGTATATTGCTGCAGCAATAGTGCCTATAGGATAATATGCATGCTTTATGAGGTTGTTATTTGGACCTTCATCTACTATCGCAGTGGATCCACAATATTACCACACACAAATTATATTTTGATATGTTTTTATTTTCATGATTGTATTGTTTTTATATTTATATTAAACTGCATCTATTAACAGCGCTGCATATTTTCTTTTCTATATTGTCATATAGGAGGCTGACTACCTCCCCTTTTTGCAGCTGCTGGGAAGACTTCTCACCACAGCGCCCTATTTACTATCTTTATATTTCTATTCTTGCATTTGTATTACGGTGCTCTGCTATAGCAGAGGTCCAACCCCCCAACTTCAGGGATACTGGGTACAGGTCCCTGACAAATGGTTGGCAGCTTGTGGGATAGGAGATATTTTTATTTTCTGGAGCATATAAGTGTATGGTTTAAGAAATTATACCTAACACTTAGAATCAGTACCAACTGATTATATGAAAGAGACTCAATGCTTATAATTGGTTACTAAGTCATATGTGCAAGCAATACCCCTTCCCATCTCTTGTATTTCTTTTCTATCTTTCTTATTTGACAAAGTAACTGCAGAGAGATGGCAGCTACTTACAAGTAACAAGATAAGAAGGTGCTGATAGACCTTTGCAAGCGGCGAGGTCTCACCTGTCCAGACCGTCCTAAGAATAAATTGGTCCGAGTGCTAATGGAATGTGATACAGAGCATCATGATGACAGCGAGCCAGTATGCAAGAAGAGTTCATCTACTGGGGCTGCTGCGGTAGCCGGAGGTGTGCTTCGTTCTGGACATTTACTATCTGCGGATAGTAATAGCGCAAAGTTGGATTCTGATGTGAACTCTGTTATCGAGCATGTGGGGCCTATGGAGACAGCCCCAAAGTTGCACATTACCCCTGTATTCCTGGAATCTGCCAGAGCTGCACACCTGCCAGAGAGAGAGAGAGAGTTCCAGAGCATGAGAGGAAAGAGAGTTGGAGCATGTCAGAGCTGCGTGCCTGACAGAGAGAGAGAGCTCTATAGTACATGAGGAGAGTTCATCTGGGACTGCTGCAGCAACCAGAACTGAACTTAATACTGGACATATACTTTCTGTGGAAGATAATAGTGCCAATGTGGATTCTGAGCTGGATCAGTATTTGGACTGTATTATCAAGCATGTGGGACCTATGGATGCTGCTACAAAATTGGGACTGATCCACCAGTTCCAGAAGGATGCCCATGCTGAGCGCATGGCAGAGAGGAAATCTGCAGAATGCCAGGCTGAGAGAGAATTTCAGCTATGGATGGCACAGCTCCATAGGAGGAGTAATTTCTCCCAGCCCAGCGAAACCAGGGAGGTAACAGTTAAACCTCACCGGGAGCATTTCCATACTATGGCTAAGGATGGAGATCTGGAAATATTTTTGGAGTGATTTGAGTAAAGCTGCTGACAATATCATTTGCCGCCAGAGGAATGGGCCGAGTATCTGATTACCTGTTTGAGGGGGAAAGCCATTGAAGTATTTGCATCACTTCCCCAGGAAAACAATGATGATTATGAGGCTATAAAGCAGGCCTTAATCATGGAACTTAACACAACCCCAAGCTTTTTATCATCAAAGATTAAGGAATTTACACCGTGGATCTGATGAGACCTATTCTGATGTTGTGGATAGTTTGCGGTCCACCTTGCATCTGGGACTGGAAGGACTGGCTGTTAATGTTTTTGATTATCTTGTGGACTTAACCATCAAAGAACAATTTCTGGCTATTTGCTCTGTTTTAGGGAAATTGCTGGGTTTACCACAGGTTGTATGAGTTGATGATATATTGTGCCATCACATGAGATTGTGTACAGATAATGCATTTAAATGTACTACTGATGATTTCTGTTTAGAGGTACCTGTAGAGAATGAGGCAGAAATGTATATTGAAACTGTTAGAACTTATGGGGTGAATGCTGTATACAATGTCCCAGAAGGTGGGAGTTCCCTGTATAGAGCTGTGGGCCTGTGTAGTCAGAGGGTTCAGCCTGCAGCTCTTAGTCTGCAGACTGACCTTTCTACTGACAGGAAAGCCCATGAGGGGGGCCAGCTGTGAGCCCATACCTTCACCAGAGTTCACAGGTCAATGACAATGAGGACTCAGAATGCTGTGAGAGAGCTGAGATAGGAAATGAGGATTCTTCTCTCCTGTGCACTAGTGATAAGGCCCACAGTGTTAATGTTGAAACCTGCAGTTGTGTAGAAGTTTGTGTTAATGCTAACATAAGTGGTAGTGCCTTTGATAACTACCAAAATGTAAATGTACATGACTGTGAAGAAGTGTATTATGATCTTGCTATGCAATCCTTGGTAAAGAAAGAGAATAGATATGAGAGTGAGAAGGTCACCTGCAACACTTGTGTGTCCCGTATGATGGAAACCACTCACTCTGTACTTGGTACTGGTGTAGACAGTGAGCTAGCTAAACTGGGTGAAGATTCTGCAGCATTTAACCCTATAATGCCAGAATCTAGCCCTGTACCTTGGCATAGCTCAGACCTAGAGGTAGGGACTGCAGATGCTGTGTCTGCAGCTGTTGGACCTGGTTTAGGTAAACCTGAGAGGGAGTCTATAGAGGGCCCATATGTCATTCACCAACACCTGAATGATGTGACTTATGTGGTCACTATAGACCATGTTAGGAAAAAACAGAAAGTTTTTCATGTAAACATAATGAAAGCTCATCATGACAGGGAGTCTTGGGCCCTGTCAGTATGCGGCCTGCAAGAAGAGGGTGAAATTGACCCTCTAGTGGACATAGTCAGTACAGCCAGGGAGGCAGGATCAATAGAAGATGCTGAATTTGGAGTCCGGCTTTCAAAGCTGCAGCGGGCCGAGCTGATCATTTGCCATATGATATGCCAATCAGCTATTTTGTTATGTGATTGGTGTTTAACAGAAATTAATACAGTGAGCCACCATTGAGAACACTAGGTTGGAACTGTGAAGATGCCATTCTAGGTGAAACGCGCGTCAGGCACTTCCGGGTCATGTGATGCGCACACGTGACTCCGGCACTCCGATCATACAGCGGCATGCACTTTCTCTACTGACTACCACCAGAGTCACATGTCTGGACAGCTGATCAGGTAAGTGGAGCATACCCCCTGCACTGCCTAGCGCATCAGGGGGTATTAGCCACTGGTCCCATTGGCCACTGGTCCTGACAGTGCACCATTTTACATATACACACATTGGTGGACTACTGCTATTTCAGCAGATTTGATCATTTATATGAGGGATAAAAAGATAATATATATTCTGATCTCCATGCTATTTAATTTTTGATGGTTATGAACAGCAACACAATTCAAGGTGTATTCCAATCAGTAATGTCAAATGCACATCAGATGACTCACTGGTAGTTACTATCTGGATGTCTATAGCTCAGAGTGCATGCAGGCATTAGGAAATCATTCACCTTATTTAGAATAATATATGAATTTATTTACTTTTGAAATTATATGTCTAGACTGTAAACCATCGGCGATACATGAATTGTGGCTATTTGCAATAGATTGTTTCAATTAACAGTATTATCTCACCTGGCTTTTAATATTTTCTCATTGGAGGGATGCTTTTTCCTTGACATGTGTTATGCTAATGGCAATATAGTGATTTGTGGCTGTTAGCACATGAATAAACTACTATATTTAGACTTAATAATTCACACTCTTTACATTTATGATGGGAGAGATGCATGCCCTGTGATTTATGTGTTAAATATGTGCGGTCAGTGCTACACATTTACACAGGACCGGTTCTAGGCTTCCAGCGCCGGTCCTGTGCTGCACAGCTGAGCCCCTTCCCTCCCCCTGAGCGCTTGCCCAATCGCGCCAGGAGGTGGGCTCAGACTATGCATAACACAAGCATTGCTGCCAGCACTGGCGGCGATGTGTGTTTTAAACAGCAGCCAATGGGAATCAGATAGACTCTCATTGACTGCTGCAGCACCCTCTGCAAGAGCCAGGCTTCCATCCGGCTCCTGCAGTGGGTAATGGGATAGACGTCATGACATCATGATGTCTCTCCCATAATGCTGAGCGCGCCAGCCCTGGAGGTCTGGCAGGGGGCGGCGGCAGCAGTGGGATCGGTGTCACGGTCTGGAGCAGCAGCGTGGATTCAGCTAAGTATACTTGTATTCAAATATTTTTTAAACCTGTCTGCACTACTGGGGGCACAATGTGGGGGTGGCTACTACTGGGGGGACCTCTACTGGGGGTGGGGGCTACTACTGGGGGGACCTCTACTGGGGGTGTGGGCTACTACTGGGGGTACCATTCCTGGGAGGATCTCTACAGGGGGGCTACTACTGGGGGCATTATAAAAGGGGCCAACTACTAGTGGCATTTCACTGGGGGGACCACTACTGGGAACAATAATAGGAAGGACCACTACAGGGGGCACTGGATAGGGGGGATCACTACTGGGGGCCTGCATCTGGGTACCACTAATGGTGGCACTGCATGGGGGGGACGGGACTACTGCTGGGGGTACTATATAAGGGGCTTACTGCTAGGGGCACTGCACTGGGGGGACCACTACAGGGGGCACTAGCTAGGGGGGATCACTACTGGGTGCCTGCATAAGGGGGACCACTACTGGGAAAACTGCATGGGGGACTACTGCTGGGGGCACTATACAAAGGTCACTGCATAGGGGGGGACTACTGGGGGCACTATATAAAGGGCACTGCATAAGTGGATACCACAACTCGGCGCACTGCATTGTGGGGACAGCTACTGGGGGCACTGCTTAAGGGGAAACAAAACAAGGGGCACTGCATTTGGGGGCCCACTACTGGGGGCACTGAATAAGTGGAACTAATTGGGGGCTGCATAAGTGGGACCACTACTTGGGATACTGCATAAGGGGCACTACTATGGCCTGCATAAGAGGGACCACAACTGCATACTGGGGGTACTGTATAAGGGGCACTACAGGGGTTAAGGTGCATATGGACAGGAATGTTCAGCGTGAAAATAAAGGGGTGTGTCATGTTAGCATGCCCCATTTTTAAGTGTCCACGCTCATTTTTATTTGCCGCGTGTGACTTAGGCGCGCACGCATATGGGGGGCTCCCTTTTCAAATTTACCCTGGGCTCCAAATACCCTAGTTACGCCACTGGGAATGATGGAGCATTCCATCCCAATGTCATCTCTTAAAAGGGGGAGGTGTGAGGAATATAGCGATATGGCACATAGTGCAAATTATAGTTTCATGTCATTACCGATTGGTAATTAAAAGCCATAGAATAACTGGTTTTCTAAATGTGTGGGCAGAAGAGCGGACTGTCCGTATTAGGTCATGTATCCTTTGAGTCCTGTTAAAGGTTAATGACAGGCAGTAAAGATGGAAAGCTAACCATTTGACATGCAAATGGAACCTAGCTCTGTATGTTCCTGAAAGGGCCAAATTTCACATTTCAGAGCCACAGCTTAATTTTAAGAATTGTTAAATGTCATAGGACTCACATGATAATTATTCTTTGAAGTGTACAAGGCAGGAAGCCTTTGGTTAGAGACTTGCCCAGGTAATGAAATTTACAGAGACAGGCCAAGTTTCCACTAGCCTGTTAATGAAATTAGGAAGTACTACACAGATTTGTCTAGCTCGGAGCCCATGTGTGTGTCCACTCAATTATGGCAACATTGTCACCAGGGCATGTGTATTGCTCAGCCTTTGTGTTTGCATCTATACACAGTCAGCACCCTAGGGGGTAAAACAAATAGTAACCATGCTGACATTCAGGTGTGATGAGAGATGGCCAGATCAAAGATCAGTCATATTTGGATGGTTTATGTGACAAAATTGATGTATCAGTGATAGCTGAAAGCTTGGTAAATTATTTATCTATTACGGGGACTCCATATCCAGGTTGTGTGCGATTCCCAGATCACTGAGACATACAGTTTTGAAGATATGAGATATCTCAAGAATGCACTATGACAACCACATTATTTTTACACTTTTATAACATATAAAATATGGACCAGTATGATGAACACCCCATATTGTAGGTAGTCCATCCACAGGATAAGTTATTAGGCTTATTCTGTTATAAGTTTAAAGGGATTTAAACTTAACTGGGAGGTTCCAGCCCTCCAATTATCTAACCCACCAATCAGAGCGGACTGGGATGATGTTAACTGAGGTGTGATGCTCTTCTGATAAAAGGGTTTGAAGTCTTGTGTTCTGTGTTCAAACTGGGGGATCAATTTGTCACATTGAAGTTTAAACTGCATTCCTTACCATTCCTCCTGGGCGCTGCAAGTTTTCTAATCCTGCATGTTTTCTGTAAGTCTACCTCTACCATTTTTATTTCATATTGCTGTATGTATCTTTGTAACCATTCCTTTCTCTGTAACATTCTTTTTAAGCATTGTACTACCTTTTGTGTAAATAAAGTATTCTTTATTAGTTTATTTGATATATGCTCCGAACCCTAGTGTTTTAAAAGATTATAAGTGACTCTACACATATTGTTAAGTATGTAAAGCAGAGGGTTGGCCTCAGCAAACTGTGTGGTCATCTGGGACGCCGAGTCTGCGCAATTGTGGAGAGGTTAAGCAACAGATTAACTGTGTGGGAATCTTGTTGCTGAACCTGTGCAATTTTTGGGGCAATAGAGGACCGGTGGCCTCTTTAAATCGTTTCCATCAGTGGTGGCAGTTTCATAAGTAAGGTATTTGTATTACAACACTCTATATAGCAGAGGTGCACCCCCCCATGTCAGGGATACTGGGTATGGGTCCCTGACATTAGTCAAAACAGTAGTAGTACAACCTTTGTTGATTGCATTAAGGCATGCTATTGTGGCTTTGTGAATCAAAACATTAGCACTACTTTGTTCACTTATTGCATAAAGGCTCAGTAGCATAAGTTCATGCGAGGCGCCAAGAGGCAAAATAGTTGGCGGTGCCCCCCTCCCCCCATAGGCTCCAGCTTGCTCTGGTCTCTCCCCCCAGCAATGTGTCTCTAGCTCCAGCCAGCCAGCCCAGTGTTTCTCCAGCTTTACTGCGGTGTCTCTCCTGCCATCTCCCCTCTGTCTCTCTAGTCAGCCTCCTTTTCTCTGTCTCTTCTGACAGCCTTCCTTTCTCTGTCTCTTTAGCCAGCTCCCACTGTCTCACCTACCAGCGCCCCTCTCTCTGTCTCTTTAGCCAGCTCCCACTGTCTTACCTACCAGCGCCCCTCTCTCTGTCTCTGCAGCCAGCCCCCTCTTTCTCTTCAACCAGCCCACCTATGTATCTCCAGTCAGTCCCCATAGCCATTCCCTCTCTCTATGTGTCTCCAGCCAGCACCCACATCCTTCTGACTCCAAGTACCTTCTCCTGAGTATTCTGGCTGCGTCCTCCTGCTCCTCTGACTGTTGCAATGCATTTCTGAAGGTACTGCCGGCTGTTGGTTCAATATTTTTTTTTGTTTATTGTGGCTCGCAATAAACATAAAAAACACTTTACTGCACTGCCACCAGCCGCCACTGATGGTGCCTGAAGAGGAGACATTAGAACTATGGACCCCACCAATACATCCATCTATAACCGCTGGCTGCAGTTATAGATGGATTTATCTGTGTGTCCCTGCTACCTGGTGCCCCCTGACAGCTGGTACCTGTAGGCCAGTGACTTCACTACCTCTGGGAGTTCCACCACTATCAAGGCTGGATTTGACTGATTTGGGATTTTTACTGTAACATACTGTACAGTATAAAACCTCCAGACTGTTCCCTGTGGCACTCTATTGTCAGGATAATGTATGTAAAGTATACATTGCTGTAGACCTTCATAACTCATATTCTGACTCCTATCCTTCATATGGTATTGAATTTTCAGGTAACACTAAAAGCAACATGTGCCTATTAAATAAAAACAGGAAATATATGTTTTTCATTTTAGATTTATTTTAATATTGTAAATTAATTATTCTTTTATTAATACAGGTACAGATCCTTTAACAAATGATTAATATAATTGACTGGAGTGACATACGAGTGAAAGTGAAAAGTTCAATTTTAACTAACAAACTCTTATTATATATTGAATCAACAGATTAGAGTTTCATTTAAATTGATTTGTTATTTAATCTCCAATAGATGTGTTGTATATAATAGCAAATAATATGCTATAAAGCAATGTAATATTTAGCTTTTTTTGTTATAATAATAGGTTGCTGCAGGGGACCATTGCTAACCGTAAATAACAAATAGCAAGTTCCCTGTTATGAGTATAATGGTGCATACACACGATCAGATTTTTTCTTCAGATATGGACGATAACGATTTAAAAATCGTTCAGTCGTTCATATCTGAAGGAAAATCGTTCATATCTGACATGCCTGAACGATGGACGATCAACGATGCGCGTTCCCGTTTGTCAGATAACGATATCTGACATCTGATGGGTTTGCAGTCAGACTTGGACGATTCCATTCATTTTAATGCAGTCAAAAATCGTTCAATCGTTCAAATCGTTCAAATCGTTCAAAACTTTGGTCAAATCGTCCAAATCGTTCAAATCGTTTAATCGTTCAGTCGTTCATCTGACAAATCTGACAAGTCTGACAAATCTGACCGTGTGTACGCTCCATAACCGTCATCATCATATGAGACATCAGGAAGGTTGTTCCTAAAAGAGAAGAGAGAAGGACAAACATAATTGGACTGTTATCTTATATTACTATTTATGATCATAATATTTGCATTCCAACATGAATACATCTTCAACTTCCCTTCTAAAGCTTAAAATATTATGCAATACACAAAGCACAGCGAAATATCTTTATTAAAATAAAGTGAAGATTGTGTATAAAATTTATAACAATAGTGATTAAAATAAAATAATGTAAATTCTTTTAATAGCCTAAGGTGTTCAGTGGTAGTAGTGTTTGATACATTTAAGATCAGATACATTAGTACACACTAGAGATGAGCAGTTTTGGTTCACTGAGAACCAAAACCACCCGAACTTAGCAGATCCGAGTTGGCTCAGGTTTTCCTGCTTGACTCGGATCTCAAAACAAGGCAAAACATCATCATCCTGCTGTCGGATTCTCGCAGGTTTTGGATTGTATAAAGGTCCCGTGATTGCTGCCATTTTTCACTCCAGCTGTGGAGAATGAAGAGGGAGGGAGCTGGGAGCTGTGCTGCGCTGCTGTTGTGCATAATAATTGTGGGGCTGGCTGGCTGTTGTCCATAGGGGTTGGCTGGCTGTTGTCCAATCCATACCATATAGGGGCTGGCTAGCAACTTTTAGTCTGGGGGGCACATGCAATCAAGTGGCCTGGGCTTTTCTACCAGTACATGGCAACTTACCACCTCTTCTTACCATTCTATCCCATGGTAAAATTCTGGATTACAAATCTTAAACTAGAGGCAAATTTACTTTATTGCACAGCCCAAAACAATCAGGATAAAAACAAATTACTATGACTGCATCTTTATAATAACCCAGAGACATAAAAATTAGAGATGAGCGGGTTCGGATCTCTTAGATCCGAACCCACCCGAATTTGGGGGATCCAGGGCGATCTGAGTGCAGCTCATATCTCCCTGCCTGCCCCGGATCCCTGACCTGAGGCAAAACCTTGTGACCCCTCTGTTGAGTCGTGAGGTTTTGATTTCAGCGGGCTTAATGCTTATTGGTTGAGAGAGCCGTCTATCATGGCTCTCAGCCAATCAGCGTTAAGGCCATTGAAAACAGCACAAAAGAAGAAATGTAGATGCCGCCCATCATCCCCCGCCGCCTGATGCCGCCGGCACCCCCCGCTGCCGACACTGCCAGCACTCCCACTGGCAGCATCCCCCGCTGCCGACACTGCCAGCACCCGCACTGGCAGCATCCCTCGCTGCCGACACCATCACTGCCGACACTCCTGCACTGCTGCCCAATGTACTGAGGACACCATCGGCGACCCCGACACAGCCAACATTCCAACACTGAGGACACCACCAGCACCCCTGCTCTGCCAACACAGTTAGAAAACCTGCACTGAGGACACCGCTGGCACCCTCGCTCTGCCAACACCGCCGGCACCCTGCATTGAGAACATCCTACACTGCTGACACAGTCAGAAAACCTGCAATGAGGACACCGCTGGCACCCCTGCTCTGCCGACACCGCCGGACCCTGCATTGAGAACATCCCTGCACTGCTGACATAGGCCCTCATTCAGAGCCGTACGCTCTGAGCAGAGCACACGCTGTGAATGAGGGCCGCCCTCCATAATTATGGAGTGTCCTCCTGGACGCTCGTATAGCTGTGGGTCACCACCCACAGCCTATACGAGCGTGAAGTTTGATGGCCGCGATGGTCTTGACCATCGCGACCATCGCCACTGCGAGCCGGAGCCTGCGGTTGAGTTTTTCAACCGCAAGGCCCGGAGTGATTTTGGCTCTATCAGAGCCAAAATCACTCCCACTGACATCACTAGTGTTGTCAGTGGGCCGGCTTCTGATGGTAGGCGTTCCTTTGGGAACGCCCCCGTCAGGGAGGCATGCCCCTGGCACGCCCACCAAAGGGGGCGTGCTGTCAATCAACATCGACAGCACGCCCCCTTTGATCAGACACAACGAGCAAAGGAAAGTCCTTCGCTCGTTGCGTCTGGCGCATGCGCATGACGGAGCTCCCGCCGTCATGCGCATGCGCAGTGCACAACATCGACCCACTTGCGAGCGGACAGCCGCTCGCGAGTGGGTCTGAATCAGGCCCATAGTCAGCAAACCTGCAATGAGGACACTTCTGGCACCCCCGCACTGCCGACACAGCCAGCAAACCTGGACTAAGACACAGCTGGCACCCCTGCACTGCCGACACAGCCAGCAAACATGCACTATGACACCGCTGGCACCCCCACACTGCTGACACAGCCAGCAAACCTGCACTGAGGACACCGCTGGCACACCCGCACTGCCAACACAGCCAGCAAACCTGCACTAAGACACTGCTGGCACCCTCGCCCTGTCGACACAGCCAGCAAACATGCAGTAAAGACACTGCTGGCACTCCCGCACTGCCGACATCACCGGTACCCTTCACTGAGAACACTGCCAGCACCGCAGCACTGCCATTCCATGTACTGAGGACACCGTCAGCAACCCCGCTCTGCCGACACTGCTGTTACAGTAAGTGCACTATTGGTGTATCCAAACCACACTGTATAACACACTATCCGTTTCGGAAATTAGAAACTGAACTGCCACATGTTAGTGCCGCCCACTGTCACTTAGCTTAGTCAGCCAGCTAGCTGGATGCAACCTTCTGGTCTTAACTAGATTAAGCAAATAATTTTGTGAGGTGGTCAAAATTGATTGACTGGAAATAAATGTTATTGAGGTTAATTATACTGTAGGAACAAAAATAGGCCCATTTTATGTGATTTGCTGTTTTTATGATTTTTTAAGAAAACATCCAGATCCAAAACCAAAACACGAAAACAAAATACTTAGGTGAGGTTTTGGCAAAACCAATATAGATCCAAAACCAAAACACGGGGGTCGGCGCACATCTCTAATAAAAATTATGCTGCAAGGCCCCTGCACTGCACCAGAGTAATGTGCTGTATCTAGGCAGCCACAGTTTGCCCTCCCACTTACCTATCTACACCATACAGTTGCCTATAGTACAACTATAGGCAACTGTAGGGTGTAGATAGGTAAGTGGAAGGTGATAGAGAGCTACAAAAGCACAGTCTGGTATTGCATTTAGTAACACAGGCTATGGTAAAGTATACTTTCCTTCACAGCACAATGTTTTCCTTTATGGTAAAGGGGGAAGTGAGTTGTACTTCTTTGTTCAACTTATCAGGTGGCTGCTGAACAACAGCTGCATTTAGTTTTGTGATGTCTTCCTATTCAACATCACTGTCTGATAGCAGATCCCAGGCTTCTCCTCGTCAGGCCCCTGGCTCATGCTTCTCCTCCCATCTCCAGCTACCCATCTCCTGCATGCAGACTCATGCTTCTCCTCCCACCACCAGCTACCCATCTACTGCACACAGACTCATGCTTCTCCTCCCACCACCAGCTACCCATCTCCTGCATGCAGACTCATGCTTCTCCTCCCACCACCAGCTACCCATTGCCTGCATGCAGACTCATGCTTCTCCTCCCACCTCTAGCTACCCATCTCCTGCACACAGACTCATGCTTCTCTTCCCACGTCCAGACACCAATTTCCTCACACCTCCATACACCCATCTCCTGCACCCATGCTCATGTCTCTCCTCCCACCTCCAGGCACCCATCTCCTCCTGCACCCGGACTCATTCCTCTCATCCCACCTCCTGCTCTCACCCTAATATTATCATCCCAAATCGTTCCCTCTTCACCACTGATAGCATCATATATGCTAGTCGCTAGGACTCCTACGTGAACATCCCCACAGCAGCTACACCTTTATTCCTGTTGCACTGTATAACACGGCACATTCTTTTGTCACACCAGCTGCAGTGCCATCTCCCAGCCTCTCTCTCACTACTGCCTCCTCAAGTTCAGCATTGTCATGGGCTCCAACCACACACCCCAAATATTACACATGATCTAGGGTCACATTCCTGATCAATCCAAGACCTGAATAGTAGAGGACTCCTCCACACCCACCCGGACCCCTCTCCCAACCGTCACCGCTCCTATTACAGTACCGCTGGTGCAACACTCTGCACCGAGAACTCTCTTCCCCGCTGCATTGCTCCCCAGAAGCAGCAGCTATGCCAGCATGCACAACATGTGCCAACGGTCTGAGCCACTTATAGCCGGTACACGGCATGTTACTTGTCCCACTGTGTTCCACATTCTAAACCACTGCCAACCACCAGTTGAGCTGCTTATCTGCCCACTAACACACACTACCCCAGCATCCATTCAAATCGCCTTTATATTTCAGCACAGACCGCAGCCCCCAGTGCTTACAGCCACACTCACAGGAAGGGGGGAGTGCAGAAGAGGGGGGCATGGACCAAGGCCTTGAATCGTAGATGCAGGTGGAGGGCCAGGCCCTGGGTCAGTTTGGGCCCCATAGCATCCACAGCCCCCTGCACCTACAGTAGTTATGCACCAGCACACATGCACGTACAGTATATACAGTAACACACATACAGTACATAGTCACATACATACAGTTACACACATACACATTTATTCACAGTCACACACTTAATACACACATTCATACAGTCACACACTAATACACACATAGTCACAAATACACACAGTCATACATAGTCATATACCACAGTTACACACCTAATACACACACATTCATAGTCACACACTAATACACACAGTCCATATATAATCACATACAAACACATACATACAGTTACACACATACATACACACACACACACACATTCATAAATATAGACACACATACACAGTCACAGACATACATACACACACTTATACAGACACAAATACACACAGTCACACACACATACATTCCTCTCTATCACCTTACAGCTCAGTCTCCTATATCCAAAATGCTTGGGACCAGAAGCATTTTGGATATCGGAATATTCAGTACTTTGGAATATTTGCATACCATAATGAAATATAATTGGGAATGGGACCCAAATCTATGTATAGAATGCATTTATGTTTTATATACACCTTATACAAACAGCCTTCAGGTCATTTTATACAATATTTTCAATAATTTTGTGGCTCAAACAAAGTTTGTGTAAATTTAATCATCAAAAAGCAAAGGTTTCACTATCTTGCATGCATCTGTAGTGTAAATACAGCATTTATTAATTGATTGACATGAACTGGTGAGAATACTGGAGGGCATTTGGTAAAGAAGAGTGATATATTGGAATTGTATTATCAAGACATATCAGATATATCTGGCATCTAAAGTGACACTTTTTGGTTTTGTTTGGGGTAGCTGGGAATTGTTGTGTATTTGCATGTAGAATAGGAAACCTAGGAATATAAATGGCTTGACAGTGCTATAAAAATGGAGGATGATATTTACAGGAAAGTTTTGTTAGACAATTTAAGACATTTTTGGGATGATGATGAAGTTACACCAGTTATGGATATGTATGTCAAAATTATATGATCACAGTTATGACTTCAGCATAGTAAATGGAGTACTCACAATCACTGGTTGGATTTTCTGCAGATGTAAAGAAATATATTAATAAAAAATTATTTAATTCTGCTTTGTATAATCATATCTCACAACATGTGAAAAATTCAGGACACATTTGGCCACAGATAGCCCACTTAAACCACATGCAGATCCCACTAACCACACACAATTCTTGCTAGGCCACATATTTTTATTACCATTCTATCAGTTTTTGGCCTTTCAACTTCAATGAGTGTAGGCTGCAAAGCTTTGAATGTGAGACCAATGGAGTAGGATTCAATACAGTTTAAGTGAGGTGCCGTTTGTTCCATCAAAGTGCATTTTAAAGTAAAGGAATTAAGAATGAATTAAGCAAAGGATGGAGTTTGATCTCCCATGAAACCAATACTGCAGTATTATAGACCAATACAATATTTAGCTATATTAGCAGCTTACAAGTAAGTACATTATATAGCATTGGATCCAGTGTCGGACTGGAGCATGATGCTTTGGGGTGTGATCAGATACCACAGGGGATGAGGCCAGCCCAAACAGGCTTAGATAGACATTAGAGACCATGTAAGGACCATCTAACAGAGTAACATTGTATAATTCAAGTGCACAGTCTGGAACTGACATTAAAGCAAGTGGTGGGGCCTTTATGCAGTGGGGCCCATTGGGGATTTCCCCTGTACCCCTGTGGATCAGTCCAACCCTGATTGGATCTAACAGTGATGGAGGGAAAATCAACTCTCAGAGATGTGTGGCTTCGCACATTCCTGAGAATTTTAGAATCTCAACAGTGTTCATTTTCCTGTGCACTTATATGGTGTGCAAGAAAAAACTGACTATGCTGGTATCCAAGAGGTGCATGCGTATACAGGTATATTTGTTGGTCTATTTTTTATTTGTTTAAATTTTGCTTATGGGTAAAATTATCCTGCAATGGAATAAAACAAATAAAAAAGAAAATTAATTAACAAGATGAAAACCTGTTGTAATAAGGATTGCAGTGCACAAATATAATAGCATATTCTAGAGACATAGATGCATAATCAAAGTGTCCAAAAATTTTAAAATGTTTCAAGTAAGACTTTTTAGAACATAATTTATTGTTGAAGATTAATATAACTTTTTATATACAAATATGTAAACATACCTTGTCTAATAATAGGCCCCAAAGACAAAGTTGTATCTTTAGCTCCATCATAGGTACGGATGTCACGGATGGTACTAAGAGACCTCATTCCAGAGCAGGACTAGAAGAATTAGAAATAGTTGAGTCAGAGCAATGGTGAAGGTGAAGCTAGCATCTGCAAATTCTTCATTGGCATTGTATCATCTACGTGGAACTGTGTTAACTTATGTGTGATATTACTGTGCAAATATATAGTTACACATCTCTCTCTCTCTCTCGATATATATATATATATATATATATATATATATATTCCAAGGGTGAACCGGCACTCAAAAAATAATAGAGATATGTGCCAGGGTGCCTTCTGTAAGTGTCCAATATTCATGCAAAGAATCAGCGGCACTCCTGGACTGGTATCATAAGCAAAAAAAGGGTTTAATACATGCCAAACTGCCGACGTTTCAGAGCCAGACACGGCCCTTTTCTCAAGGCTGGCATAACAATATTAAATATATGAACAGCAGACATAAACACTGCTGAGTCTTACCTTTAAGTAGCGGTGTGTTTCCTGTGTGCCGGGGCCAGCCAGGACAGGCAGGGGGAGGGGTTGGCGCGCACGCGGCGGCTCCTGTCCTCCATGGATGACATCACTCCAAAGCTTGTTGGTTGTCATAGAGACAAACCTCAAGCCTGGTATACTGTCTGTCTGGCCCGCGTCAGCTACAAGGAGAGACAAAGAAACATATTGTGTTACATACATGCAATAAACTTACATATAAATATCAGTCGCTTAAGCTATTAACTATGAAAAATACATACAAACTAACTACATATAACATATACCATAGACTAGAACAGCTATAATGATAAACTACAGGTAAGTCTTCCTAACCACACTTTAAGTGGTTACTCAATACAAAGTAGTAT
The DNA here is from genome assembly GCA_031769625.1 of Taudactylus pleione. Taxonomy (NCBI): domain Eukaryota; kingdom Metazoa; phylum Chordata; class Amphibia; order Anura; family Myobatrachidae; genus Taudactylus; species Taudactylus pleione. Next base: position 1,506,068 of record JAUIMM010000031.1, read on the forward strand.
CTAAAGCGTAACGATTGTCTTTACAAAAATACATTAAGAGACAGTTTCTCATTAAGTCCCGCAGGATGGATCGTATTTAATTTGTGTATCCAGGACGCTTCGAGACGCAGAAGTTTTTCGCCTCTATTTCCTCCCCTTAACGTGGTTGGAACATGATCAATTAAAATATGTTTCAAAGCAGACAAAGGGTGGTCAGCTAGCAAAAAGTGTCTAGCCACAGGTTGCTCAGCCACTTTTTTTAGTAGGGCTGATTTAATGGCCGATCGATGTAAAGCCATCCGTTCTCTCACTGTCCTGATGGTCTTACCAACATAATGGTACCCGCACGGGCACATTATCAAATAGACTACGTATGTTGAAGTACAGGTGAGGACATGTTTTAAATGATATATATGGTCACGATGGGGATGTTTAAATGTTGATCCTGTCATCATATATTGACACGTGGTACATTTTGTACATTTGTAGCAACCTGGTGCTTTTGCCCGTATAATTTGACCTTCCTGACTGGGATGCACGAATCCAGTTATATCCGTATGGACCACCATGTCCCTAATATTTCTGCCTCTTTTGAAGCACGCCATCGGTCGTTTGCCTGTGAAGCAAGGTAAGTCTTAAATGATGAGAATTGCACGTATTTCAAGTGACCTTGATCATACTCGACAAGAGTTGGAAAAAATAATAGACAAGTTCGTGACAAGGGGATATTCTTTAACTCAATTAAGGAAGCAAAGAGATGAGGTCCTGCTACTTCAAAGAGACACGTTATTACAATCTACAAATAAAGATAAAGGTAACATTATCCCTTGGAAACTTGAATACCAAACCAGTAGTCCAGTGATCCAGCGAGCAACACGGGAATTATGGCCCATAGTTTCAACTGATAAAGACTTACCTTGCTTCACAGGCAAACGACCGATGGCGTGCTTCAAAAGAGGCAGAAATATTTGGGACATGGTGGTCCATACGGATATAACTGGATTCGTGCATCCCAGTCAGGAAGGTCAAATTATACGGGCAAAAGCACCAGGTTGCTACAAATGTACAAAATGTACCACGTGTCAATATATGATGACAGGATCAACATTTAAACATCCCCATCGTGACCATATATATCATTTAAAACATGTCCTCACCTGTACTTCAACATACGTAGTCTATTTGATAATGTGCCCGTGCGGGTACCATTATGTCGGTAAGACCATCAGGACAGTGAGAGAACGGATGGCTTTACATCGATCGGCCATTAAATCAGCCCTACTAAAAAAAGTGGCTGAGCAACCTGTGGCTAGACACTTTTTGCTAGCTGACCACCCTTTGTCTGCTTTGAAACATATTTTAATTGATCATGTTCCAACCACGTTAAGGGGAGGAAATAGAGGCGAAAAACTTCTGCGTCTCGAAGCGTCCTGGATACACAAATTAAATACGATCCATCCTGCGGGACTTAATGAGAAACTGTCTCTTAATGTATTTTTGTAAAGACAATCGTTACGCTTTAGATACTACTTTGTATTGAGTAACCACTTAAAGTGTGGTTAGGAAGACTTACCTGTAGTTTATCATTATAGCTGTTCTAGTCTATGGTATATGTTATATGTAGTTAGTTTGTATGTATTTTTCATAGTTAATAGCTTAAGCGACTGATATTTATATGTAAGTTTATTGCATGTATGTAACACAATATGTTTCTTTGACTCTTCTTGTAGCTGACGCGGGCCAGACAGACAGTATACCAGGCTTGAGGTTTGTCTCTATGACAACCAACAAGCTTTGAAGTGATGTCATCCATGGAGGACAGGAGCCGCCGCATGCGCGCCAACCCCTCCCCCTGCCTGTCCTGGCCGGCGCCGGCACACAGGAAACACACCGCTACTTAAAGGTAAGACTCAGCAGTGTTTATGTCTGCTGTTCATATATTTAATATTGTTATGCCAGCCTTGAGAAAAGGGCCGTGTCTGGCTCTGAAACGTCGGCAGTTTGGCATGTATTAAACCCTTTTTTTGCTTATGATACCAGTCCAGGAGTGCCGCTGATTCTTTGCATGTATATATATATATATATATATATATATATAAAAAAAAACAATAAATCATGCACTCACAGTTACAAGAATCCATCAGCTTTGGTGCTCCTATAGGAACAATATGAAGTATTCTCAAATCCACAGGTCAATATCCAAATGACAAAAGAGCGGGGCACTCACCGGTCTTGTAGTGATATTTAAAAGAGTTGCATTTTATTCAAGCGTAGAGTTACATAGTGCAGCAATGATACAGTAAGCTGATGTTGCTAATCTTGGATGGATAATGTTGTGCCATGATTAAGGTCCATGTGAGGACCAAAACATCACCTTATCATTGCTGCACTATGTCAGCTTATGCTTGAATAAAATGCAACTCTTTAATATCACTACAAGACTGGTGAGCACCCTGCTCATTTGTAATATATATATAAATATACCAATCAGCCATAACATTAACACCACTGACAGAAAAAAGTGAATAACATTATTTCATTACAATGGCATCTGTCAAAAGGTGGTATATATTGGTTATCAAGTGAACAGTCAGTTCTTGAAGGTGATGTGGCAGGGAAAATGGGCATCTGGGCGACTTTGACAAGGGCCAAATTGTGATGGCTAGATGACTGGGTCTAAGCATCTCCAAAATGACAGGTCTTGTGGGGTGTTCCCAGTATGCACTGGTCCAAGGAAGTACAACTGGTGAAATGGTGACAAGGTCATGGGCTTCCAAGGATCACTTATGCATGTGGGGATCGAAGGCTAGGGCACCAGTGATAGGGTAGATATTTAATTATATTTGTGATATTTCATTGTTCATTTTATATGTTTAAATGTATTTACAGTATATTTAAGATGCGTTTAAGTGTGTATTTAAAAGTAAAATTGCTCTTACCTCTTCCCTTTAGATCTAGGGGGCTCTGGAGCCCTTTGTGGGCTGCCGGTTTCCCCAGGCCCCCTCCCAAGGAATGGACTATATATATATATATATTTATATATAATTAATTGCATTGTGACATTGTGAATTGTGACTATAGGCCTGATTCAGAGGCTGATGTCACCGCACGTAGGTCCTGATTGTGTTCTTACTTCTTACAGAGTAACAGTTGTAATTTTAGTGGGCGTTCCTCGATGGTGACAGGGAGGTGGCTTAGGAAACTCACAAGGATGAGCATGTTATGGGAGTGTCACAGGAGTGTAAGGGAAAGTGGTTGTAAACGCAGACATGACCGCTCACATAGGAGGTCATAGTTGGATGGAAACACTGCACCTGCCATAGGGCTGGTGCAAGTTTCAATGGGGTGTCTGATGGTGGAATCTAAGGACTCAGCATTCAGTATTACTTTGTGTACATATGGTGACAGTGGGCACCTCAGTACTTTGGACGTAAGGATGTATACAAGGATTTTGTAGCAGCAAGTCGCAGACAGACAACGACCAATGGACGGTGCTTCTGTCTCCACCTCTGAATCAGGCCCTATATGTGACCCATATTATATACAGACTTGATAATGACATGTTAGTGTGGTTGCCATGTAAAGGTTGATGTTATATAAATTATACTAATAAGTTGCCACTGCAACTATTACCAGGCACTTACAATTAATATGATTTAATCTATAATATAAACCAGACCTCCTTTTACATAAAACAAATTATTATACAACGCAGCACCCAAAGAAATGTCTCTGATCACATTAAATATCAAAAGCTAAATTTTTAATGGAAGTTAAACCATCTAGAGGGTACACATAATTAAATCACTGGTGATAGAGATTGAATAGGTATTAATATATCACTCTATGTATACAAATACCAATTATAATTAAAAAAAAATTCAAAAAAGGTTTAATGAAGAATCATATTTAATAATAAAGATAATTCAAAAGAATTTTCAGTCTCTAAAGATGGATAGGATCCTGGCTCCTGTTATAGGAGATTCCCCTGTTATTACCTTTCGAAAGGCCAAAAATTGTAAAAAAAATTGTGTCACCTAGTTTTTTTGCTAATCAAAAACCTAATGAGGATAAGAGTTCTAATATGTGGCTTACTGTTAGACCTAAAGGGTGCTACAAATGTGGGAGACACTCCAGCATTACCTGTCGATTTATTAAAAATAGGAGTCTTCAATTTAAGTCAAACAGTTTGATCAAGAATTATACGATTGACACCTTTATAAATTGTGATTCCACTTATGTGATCTATTTCATTTCCTGTCAATGTGGGAAACAATACGTGGGATGTACGATTAGGAGTTTAAACACACGGTTTCTCGAACATGGGAGGAATGTAATGAGGAAGAATTGCCTCCATAGTGTATCATGTCATGTAACCCAGCTTCACGATGGTGACGTTAATGTTTTATCAGTTCAAGGTATTGAAGCGATTCAATGTACCTCCAGAGGGGGGATAGGTTTAACTCCCTGTGCAGAAGGGAGGCTTTCTGGATTTTTTCACTAGGTACACTAATCCCAGGAGGGTTAAACGAAAACATAGAGCTTAATAATATCTAATGATTGAATGAAGCTATTAAATAATACATATGTGTTATGTCTTGTGATATACTTTATTTATGTGACTGTTATAATCTGATTTATGCAGTAGATTGTGAGTTTAAAACTTTATTATTGCAGCCTCAGTATATACTACTTATTGCCCACTAATATAGAGACCGTTATTGTGAATTGGGAGATTAGTGTTATACATCGGACCCCTTATAGTATATTTGGTAAAAATTCAAACGAGACAGGTGTGTGTTTTTTATTTTTTGTGATATACGTTTATTTGTGTCTTATCCGGGATTTGAACATTGGTCAGCTAGGAGAATAGGACTGTGGTTAGCTGAATGTGCCATAGAGCTGGTCTGATTACAACAGCATGACTTATATATTTATTACAAGACTAGATACATGAATGTTTGTATAAACTATCATGCTGCTCCTCTTAAAGAAATTATATTTAGCATACATAATTTACTGATTACTTATATAGAGAATGTAAATGTAAATTGGGAGATCAGTTTTGTATATTAGACTTTTTATAATGTATTTGGAAAAAAACTCAAGTGAGAGAGGTGCTACTGTATTATTAGTGGTCATTAATATTAAGTAGAAATGTCTGTTTGTGATATGAGTTTATCTGTGTCCTACTTGTGAATCGAACACTGATCAGTTTGGAGAATAGTATTGTGGTCTAACTGACTGTGCCACAGAGTCGGTCATCTGATCCAACCACAAAATATATGTTTCTTATAGATTAGATAGACAAAAGTCTGTATAAAGTACCATGTTATTCCTTTTAAAAGCAATTATATTATGTTGCCATTGGTACATATTCTTTCTATGTAATTCTGTCATTTATGAGTTGTTTTATATTAAATTAGACCTCCTTATTGTTATTATTGTATTGGCTTTAAAAGTTTGTGTGCATGATATTAAGGAACAAAACTCTAAGAGGAGTCCCTTTTAAACAGGTGAATTGTATTTATCAATTATTTCTGAATGTTCTATTGGTTCCAATGCATTGAAAAAGACATCCTTGCTGTCTCAATGACTCATTACCATCTGAAGAAACCGACAGGCTACTGTGTTGGAGATACATGTCAAGGATTTAAGGATATTGGGACTATACATACCTTGAAAGTCAATTCCTTCCATATAAATTATGAGATTTGCGGACCATAGCAATACCATCTGAAGGCAGTATTCTGTTGCTTATGTGGGTTTACCATGAGAGGAACTTACCAGCATTTTGGAACCTCCCCACACCGGAGCCGTCCAGCCGCAATACGGGAGTTTTGTGAGTAATTAACATCCGGGCTTTTTCAATACCAAGCCATCTTCTGCTGATATATAGCTCACCTATACTCTCCCAAACCAGGCATATATTGGAACTTGCTCTTTACCACATTTGACTATACCATGTAATGGAATACATTTTCACAAGTACCTTCTGTTTGCTCCAGGAAAAGGCTCAAAGGACTGTTCTTTTGACAAATTGTATAAGTGGATATTCACTATTCAGAGACTATTAGCTGGTCATTTAAACTCATCAATACATTGAGTTAATACGAGAAGAAAATTATTGCTAATAACATCTCCACTCAGGTTTTAATATTTATTATATGCTTATTTTATGAGGTAGATGTGTATGGTTTAGTACAAGATGTTTTTATTATTATAATTGGTATTTGTATGCATAGAGTGATATATTAAAACCTATTCAATCTTCATCACCTGTGATTTAATTATGCACACCCTCTAGATGGTTTAACTTCCATTACCAATTTATGTTATATAAATAGTAAGGACTGGAGTGGACAGTGTCTATATAGTGCACAGGAAAGTGTGGAAAGAATGCAAGTAAATAATGAGGTGTCCCAAGAAAAAATAAACATAGAAAGCGTACAGTATAATAATATCATTAAAACACTGTTTGTTTGTTTTTTTTATATAGATTACAGTCATATACTATGCAGGGTTATTAGTAGAGATGTGCGGTTTGGTTTTCCTAAAAACTGAACACACCCGAATTTTGGGGTTCCAAGTAGATCCGAGTCCTGGCTCAGGTCCGCTGTAAGTATGGAATTCGGATTTAAAAAACGAATCTCGGGTTTTGTATTACATGTTAACAGGTCCAAATTACAACTTTAAAGAACTCCAAAACTGAAAATTAATCTGAACCAAAACACTTGAGCGTGGTATTGCCAAAACCAAAACCATTACATTATTGTTTTTACACTATAGCAGTAATTTGTTGCATTTGGCTTGTACTCACAGGTGTGCATGTCTCATTGGCCTTATTACAAATATGACTGTCACAGTGGAAATAGACTACATTTAAATCCTTGATATATCCAAAGAGCTGAACTGAGAAGCGTCCATACTGAGAGTTTCCATTTTCAATCACATTAATAGTGGAGTCCTGATTGCTGGGACAGCTGTAAAACAACAATATCCAACAACAATGAGATAATTTGCTTGATTCAGAATTTGAATAGGTTAGACATGTTACTGACTGTGGTCACTGCATGGATTGTACCTTAAGCTTAACACACATTAACTAGTTGGCTGGTTGGAGTGATAATTGGGTTATGCCTGGCAGCAAACAATAATAATTTGTTTGCTCTCAAATGCCAAAAATGGCCAAAAACAGTCATTAAGACAAGTTGGTCAAATCAAATGTTTGATTTAACCAACCCAACTAAACGAAAATAGTCCATTTACTTCTGCTCCCACAGGGTTGTATATCCAAGTAATTACTTCGGTCGGGCATGTGCTCGAGTCCCTTTCTGGTTTAGCAACACCTTTAGGTGTGGCCTGCTCATAGCTTTTTTCTCTGCAAATGTCCACTGTAGAGCACAGATTTTAGCATAAGCATTTCAAGACTTTCCACAAAAAGGCAGGACTTTGGCAGTCTTTTCCGGAAGCCAAAGCTTTTATAATTGTTCAACATTTATGAAACATTTAATCATTTGGTTCTTCTTAATTATTTTTTTTATTGCATTCTTTCAAGATGTAATGCAGTTTTGAGATTAAATAGTGGAATTCTTGTCCACTAAGGCAAGATTCTTTTCATGAAACTTCATAAATGAATCAAAATGGTTATGGACTAATGTTGAATATTTTTGGAAATTACACGTTTTTCTGCTGTCAAATTATTTGCATACATAGTGCTCACTTTTCTTTGTAAGTTTTTTATATGTATACAGATATCTGGATATAGCACTGACTTGGTAGATTTTTAAGTCATCTATTTACCAACTGGGTAATCACAGCTTAACAGAGGCCAGCACTGAGGCAGGATTCCTCAAAGTGTTTACAGAAAGAATGAAGGCCCGTTTTAAATATAATTTAATTTTCTCTCTTTTTTGAACAAAAGTGATGTCATAATTGTTCAGTTGCAAAGAAGCTAACTGGTCTGATGAAAAAGTCGGTCAGCTTTAGTGAGTATACTTCATGATTATTTAGTTGGTCAGATAATCATTCAGTTGGTTAGTTGGATCATGAAAAGATTATATAATGCTTTATCTTTAGCAACTAGTATAGGTTGGTACAAGTTTTCGCTGCGGCTGTTGATGACTAGCATCAACCCAAGCGTACATATCAGGCAAATATAGTAGTGTGGATCTTTGCTCCAAGAGTAGAGTACACCCATCAGATACAACTCCTGACTGTGTCTCTGTGGTTGTGTCCACCTCTAACCTTGTAACAATTATGGAAACACACCTTCGCTGTACATATGCAAACAGCTGTGTGTATGCAAACAAATGTATGCATATGCATTTTTTGCATGCCCAAACTTTATGAAAATGTGTATTTTATGCAAAAAAAAAGGTTGCTTCCAATTCAGAATAAGACTTATTTTATCAAAAGAAAAATCATCTAGATTCTGTTAAATAAATCAGAGTATTATGCTGATTACAAACCTGTCTTTCAAGATATCATATTTTGCTGAGGAAGATGGGTCACTTGATGTAGTTGCATAACAATTTTTCATGAGCACAGACCATGTACTGCTATCTCCTGATTTTAGAATTATTCCAATATACAATTTGTTTTTTGATGTTAGTAGAGCCTCTGAGCCCTCATAGGGTATCTTGTAGCTTGAGTCTTGGTAGAGGGCAATAGTTGCCAATAGCTTCCCTGTGCCTCCCACAAAAGCTGAGCTGTAGCAAGAAATAATATTTATGTTATGCTTTGGCATGATCAAAATCATCTTAAATAATGATTGATGCATTTTTGAGCATAGACCGTAGGATGTGGAATTAGAACAAAACATCCTGGACAGAATGTGAGTTAAGGCCAGTTGGATGGATCTCAGGGCCTAATTCAGACCCGCTCGCGAGCGCAGGACGCTCGCAAGCGGGTTGATGGTGCCCTAATGCGCATGCGCACGTCTGGACACAATGGGACAGATTCTGAATCATACTGTTATGGATTGGATGGTTAATCAGACAAGAATTGTCAGAGGACTGCTGCCAGTTAACTAGTTGTGGCCAAGTGTAGAATATGAAGGGCAGCCTTGAGGGCTGATTTGATAGAGGCTAGTCGTGGCAAATGGGCAGATGATGTGATGCAGCCTTTGGGCTGTTGGAGCAGCCTTGGGGGCTGATTGTGGCCTTTATAGTCGTGGCCAAGGGACTAATGGAGTGAAGCAGCCTTTGGGCTGTTGCAGCAGCCTTGAATTCTGATAGTGACCTGGGGCCCCAGGACCATTGCAGCGTTTGGGCTGATGAGACTCAGGAGAGGAATGCAACAGAGAACGTAGCGCTGCTACCAGTGCCGCCAGGATGACACTGGTGACGATGTGCTAGATTGTGCACCTGGAATGCAGAGCTGCTACCAGTGCCGTTGGGATGACACTGGCGACAGTGTGCTAGATGGCGCACCTGGAATGCAGAGCTGCTACCAGTGTCACCGGGATGACACTGGCAATGGTGTGCTAGATGGCACACCTGGAACGCAGAACTGCTACCAGTGTCGCCAGGATGACACTGGTGATGGTGTGCTAGATTGCGTACCTGGAATGTAGAACTGTGACTAGCGCCATTGGGTTGATACAAGCTGCTGGATGGTGACAGGCGCTTCGGAGGTAGGAAGCACTCTGTGCTGCCCAGATGGTACAAGCAACACATGTGGACGGACTACAGGTGGAGCCACCTGGATGGAACAAACGGCACACACGGAGCACAGCATGACTGACTCTGAACTCAACTGGCAGGCAGGATACAGGAACCGGATGTATGAAGAAACTTCTATCACTGGCATGGAGTGCAGGGCTGGCTGGATTTTAACAGAGATAGAGTCCAATCAGAGCAAGTCTCCCTTAATAACAGACTACTGTGCACCTGGGCTGTGTCCAGACAGGAGAATAAAGTAATGCACCTGATACTGCACACAGACAGGCAGTAATTAGTGCAGTTCCTCAGTAGCAACTAAGGCTTGAACTCCACACAATATGATCTGCTTAACTGCAGATCCTAACAGTACCCCCCCCCCCGTGATGAGGGGTTAAGGAACCCCTAGACCCAGGATTGTCTGGAAAGACCACAAAAAATTTTCTCCTCCAGGATAGGAGCGTGCAAAGAGTCTTCCGGAATCCAGGAGCACTCCTCAGGACAATACCCCTTCCAGTGTACCAGAAATTAAAGACAGCCTCTGGAAATTCTTGAGTCCAAGATTTTTTTTACTACAAACTCTCGTTGACCTTGAACAAGAACGGGTGGTGGCCTGATTGAGTGTCTGACAGAGAATCTGGTGGAGAAGAACACTGGCTTGAGGAGAGCACAGTGGAAGGTAGCTTCAAACGGAATGCCACAGGATTAATTTGTGCAATAATTTTGAACGGCCCTATGAACTTAGGTCCCAATTTTTGTGACCTTTGGTGCAGATTGATATTCCTGGTGGACAGCCAGACCAAATCCCCCACCTTCAGCCTACAAGGCCTACGATGTCTATCTGCCCAGACCTTGGAATGACCAGACACCTGCCGAAGGGACAGATGCACTTTCCTCCAGACGGATCAAAATCTGGAAACAGATGAAGGACTGGAATATGATGAAGACACAAAAGAATTGCTTCTGGGATGATTTCCAAAATTGCAAAAGAACGGGGACACAATTGTTTGTTTTAAGCAAATTCTGAAAATGGCAAAAGGGACACCCAATTGTTCTGGCATTTAGCAATAAAACATCAGAGATACTGCTCCAAAGACTGATTGGCCCACTCTGTCTGCCCATTGGACTGTGGATGATATACTGATGGGAGACTGACCTTTGATGCCCAGATCAGCACAGAAGCACCTGCAGAACCGAGCAACAAACTGGGTACCATGGTCAGAAATGATATCCAAAGGCAGTCCATGTGTTCTGAAGATGTGTTGCACAAAAAGACTTGACAATTCTTTGGCTGAGGGCAATGTGCTGAGAGGGACGAAATGCACCATTTAGAAAATCTGTCGACAATGATCCAGATAACTGTACAGTGAGCAAAAGATAGAAGTTCCATCACAAAGTCCATTGCGATGTGTGTCCATGGTTTAAGGGGCATGGCCAATGGACACAACAGACCTGTAGGCGCAGTACGGAGAGTCTTATTCCTGGCACAGATATCGCAAGCCACCACAAACTCACGGATATCTTGAGACATGGACTGCCACCAAACGGAACGAGACATAAGATCTAGAGTCCTGGCAACACCTGGATGACCTCCAGCCTTGGATGAATTGAAATCCTTAAGGACTGCCTTGTGGTACCTTACCGGAATGAACATTATCCCTCTAGGCATTTCCGGGGGAGATTCAGCCTGATGCTGTCTGAGAGAGTCTGCCAAGGTCCTTGAAGGGATGATGGTCTCCTCATTATCCATAAGACACAGGTCAGTAGGGAAGCTTTGGGACAGAGCATCTGCTTTCACATTCTTAGACCCAGGCCAAAAAGAGATGTTGAAATTAAAATGCATGAAAAACAAGGCCCATCGTGCTTGCCTGGCATTCAATCTTTTGGCGGACTCAATGTATGCTAGATTCTTATAATCCATCAAGACGGACACTACATGATTAGCCCCCTCTAACCAGTGTTGCCAATCTTCAAATGCCGACTTAATTGCCAGGAGCTCATGATTGCCCACATCGTAATTTCTCTCAGCTGCTTGAAATTTCCTAGAGAAGAAGGCACAAGGATGTAGTTTGTTGTATTTCAAATCTTTCTGGGAAAGAATGGCCCCAACTCCAACTTCCGAGGCATCTACCTTCACCACAAATTGGAGGTCAGGACCAGGATGACGGAGGACAGGTGCGCCCACAAAGGCCGACTTGAGCTGTTTGACAATAGGAGATACGAGAGTGGAGAACAATTTGATGAAGCAACGGTAATAATTAGAGAATCCTAGGAACTGCTAAATGGCCTTGAGGGATGTGGGTTGTTAGAGCACCTTCACCTAACTTGGGTCCATGGAGAACCCCGACGAGGAAATTACATAACCCAAGAAGGAGATCTGCTCCACCTCAAATTCACATTTCTCCAACTTAACGTACAGGCTATTCTCCAGAAGTCTTTGCAACACCTGCCTGACGTGTTCTCGGTGTTCTTCCAGGGACTTAGAATAAATGAGGATTTCATCTAAGTACACCAGAGCAAAAACCCCCAGGAAATCCCTCAGGACCTCATTAATAAAATCTTGGAATACAGCAGGGGCAATGGACAGACCAAATGGCATCACCAAGTACTCAAAATGCCCAGAGTGGGTGTTGAAAGCTGTCTTCCACTCATCTCCTTTGTGGATGCGGATGAGGTTGTAGGTTCCACGTAAATCAATTTTGGAGAAGATTGAAGCCTCCAGTAATTGGTCGAAAAGAACTGAGATCAGAGGCAGAGGGTATGCGTTCTTCACTGTTATCTTGTTCAGGTCACAAAAGTCAATGCAGGGCCGGAGGGACCCATCCTTTTTTTGAACAAAAAAGAACCCTGCACCCACTGGGGATTTGGCCGGTTGAATGAACCCCTTCTCAAGGGCATCTGGAATGTATTCCTGCATAGCCCTATCCTCAGGGATTGATCATGCATATAGTCTACCCTTAGGAAGTCTGGGATCCGGTAGCAGGTCGATGGCACAGTCAAAGGGACAATGAGGTGACAAGACATCAGCTTTTTTCTTGGAAAAAACTTCTGCGAGATCGCAGTATGGAGCTGGAATCATAGGAGAGTCCATGGAGATGACAATGGCAAGATGAACTGGATGAGACAAACAATGGACAAAACAAGTAGAACCCCACTGGAGAATCTCCCCCATCTGCCACTGAATAACAGGATTGTGCTTCTTCAGCCATGGTAAGCATAACACAATGGGAGCCATAGGACACTGAAGGAGAAAAAATGAGAGCTCTTCTTGATGCAAGGCACCTACTGTCAACTGAATAGGTGGCCTCTGGGAAATAACAGGAACTGAAGATATACTTCCCATCCAAACCAATGACAGCAACCGAATTGTCCAGAGATCGGGAAGTAGACCCAAAGTCTCAAAGAATGCTTGGTCGATGAAGTTCTCTGCAGCTTCACTGTCTATAAAGGCAGAGACAGGAATCTGGCTGTGAGAAATTTTAAGCAAAGCAGGGAAAAGGACTGAATTTTTTCGGAGAAATGGATGCAAGGCCTAGATGTATCCCTCCACAAACATCTAGACCTTGTCTTTTCCAGTCCTTACAGGATAGTGTTGGGCCAAATGTCCCTTGCCTCCGCAATACATTCATAGACCCAGCGAGTACCTTCTCCGTTTATTTTCTGTCAGAAGACGGTATGCTCCCAGTTGCATTGGCTCCTCCTGTTTAGCAGCCGGAATCCAAAGAGAGGAATGAGGAGCTTGCAATGGCAGGTTCATTTCCAGCCTTCGCTCCCGGAGACGTCAGTCTATATGAATAGACAAACTCATGTGGTCATCCAGGGTGCTCGTGGTGGGATGCTGGAATGAGACTTCCTTGATCTGGTCAGACAGCCCCCAATGAAACTGGCTATGCAGTGCAGGATCATTCCATCCAGAGTCCACGGCCCAGTTACGGAACTCTGTACAGTAATCCTCCACTGCCTGGCTTTCCTGTTTCAGAGAGCGGAGGCAGGCCTCTGCCATAGCTGTATTGTCGGGATCTTCATAAAGCAGTCCCAAGGCAGCGAAGAAGGCATCCACTGTCTGGAGTGCAGAAGAAGTGGGAGGCAGCCCGAATACCCAGGTCTGTGGGTCCCCCTGTAGAAGGGAAATAATAATCCTGACTCGCTGGACTTCGGAACCGGAGGAGTGAAGCCTGAGTCTAAAGTACAGCTTTCAAGCATCCTTGCAATTGCCAGTCTTTACAGCTTCCAGAAAAGCAATAGGGCAAGTGAAGTTTGGGTTCACAAACTGTGGCAAGAAGGGGAGCGGACCTTGGCTCCTCAACTTTGAGGGAGAGTTGCTGGACTTTTTGAGTTAACACCTGAATCTGGGCGGTCAGGATTTGCACTGGATTTTGACTGGGCTCCATGATTAACCTACTTTTTTTGGGCCGGTGATAATGTTATGGATTGGATGGTTAAGTAGATGAGTTGTCAGAGGTCTGCTGCCAGTTGACTAGTTGTGGCCAAGTGTAGAATATGAGGGGTGGCCTTTGAGCTGTAGAGGCAGCCTTGAGGGCTGATTTGATAGAGGCTAGTCGTGGCCAAAGGGCAGATGATGTGATGCAGCCTTTGGGCTGTTGGAGCAGCCTTGGGGGCTGATTGTTGCCTTTATAGTTGTGGCCAAGGGACTAATGGAGTGAAGCAGCCTTTGGGCTGTTGCAGCAGCCTTAAGGGCTGATAGTGACCTTGGGCCCCAGGACCGTTGCAGCCTTTGGGCTGATGAGACTCAGGAGAGGAATGCAACAGAGTACGTAGCACTGCTACCAGTGTCGCTGAGATGACACTGGCGACAGTGTGCTAGTTTGCACACCTGGAATGCAGAGCTGCTACCAGTGCTGCTGGGATGACACTGGCGATGGTGTGCTAGATGGCACACCTGGAATGCAGAGCTGCTTCCAGTGTCACCGGGATGACACTGGCGACGGTGTGCTAGATGGCGCACCTGGAACGCAGAGCTGCTACAAGTGTTTTGCCGGGATGACACTGGCGATGGTGTGCTAGATGGCACACCTGGAACACAGAACTGTGACTAGCGCCGCCGGGTTGACACAAGCCGCTGGATGGTGACAGGCGCTTTGGAGGTAGGAAGTACTCCATGCTGCCCAGATGGTACAAGCAACACCTGGATGGACCAAACGGCACACACAGAGCACAGCAAGTCTGACTCTGAACAGGCAGGATACAGGAACCAGAAGTAAGAAGAAACTTCTATCACCGGCATGGAGTGCAGGGCTTGCTGGATTTTAACAGAGATAGAGTTCAATCAGAGCAAGTCTCCCTTAATGTCCAGACAGGAGAATCAATTAATGCACCTGACACTGCACACAGACAGGCAGTAATTAGTGCAGTGCCTCAGTAGCAACTAAGGCTGGATCTCCAAGCAATATGATCTGCTTAACTGCAGATCCTAACACATACACATCTGGCTTTGGCAGCCTAGGGACTAAGATACACTAATTAAGCTACTGTATCTGTCCATCTGTGTGCGTATTTGTTGGTTTTCATTTGTCCTGGTGCAGTGCAAACTGTTTTTGTTCGTTGATGCTTCAGTTATCATTAGTATGTGGAACACCAGCCCCATGCTTGGTGCCAAAAATCCATCTGAAACAGATGTCCCATCTGCTTCCAAAACCTGCATTAAGGACAGAGGTAAGGGTACATGTCCACGTCACTGTAATGACACTTCCATCAGATTCGTCACCCAGTTGCCTTCCAGAAACTTCTACTTAACATTAGGCTTCATCCGCTCAAGATATGATATGGATGGAGCTACTGTACTTGCATTGCACAAATAAGGGGTCTATTTATCATTCAATTTGTCTTTCGAGTATACCCACAAATATTTAGTATCCCCAAGATCTATTATGAAGGGATCGCAGTAATTATCTCTGATGTCTGCTGCACTCCCTCCATTACTGATAGCAGCCCCAACCTCCATAGGTTTCTATGGGGTATGTGATGCTGTCAGATTTACCAAGCAGCTTGGCCCCCGCAGCTATAGTAACACATCTGAAGATGGTGTTATACTGCTTTAGCCTATGGTCTACACTACAAAATATACCAGAATAGGGCCCCCCTGGCAATGTAGACCGCACATACACAGGAGTCCTGGCACAGGAGTGAAGAGACCAGAGCCAATGTCCCTGGGTGTGCAACATCATACATTCCTATGGTACAGTATAAACGGATACTGCAATGCAATCATGGGTGCTAATATGTGCCCAGATCACCTTGCAAATGCGATATACTTAAGACACATGCGCAGTTGGGACAACATCGCTAAATGCATACGTTTCCTCAGATACATATCAGTATCAGCCCCAATGTAGGCAATTTGCACCTTGGTACAGTTATATAGTGATATCATTCCCTGCATAGGCTTGACCCCTGATTGGTTTTAGCATTCTACTTATCTTCAGCTGTGTTTCATGTCCTACATTCTTTGTGTAGTAATAAAGATGTTACTGTAACTTCCACTTGCAAGTTGAATATTTCAGTTTCAGTTTTAACTTATCTTGCAGCTATCCTGCTTCTTACACAGAGAATATGAAGCTTCCTAAACAATTTCTGCATACAAGCAGTTAAACATTAACACATGGGGAGAGGGGGCTGATTATGAGTTGGGAGCAAAGGCAAAATGCAACTTCACAGCTGGACAAACCATCTTGCACCAAAAGGGGAGCAAATGCATTTATATGCTATGCATGCAGGGTAATTACTGGTTGCTTTTGCATGTAGCCCACATATACTGGGCAGCTTTATTTTACACTGTATGTAATTTAAATTTGAGTTTGGTCACGATCCTCTCACATATAAATCTCTAACTCTCTCCTGCAGTGCAGCATGGTTTGGCCAAGGTGTAAAGTTACTTGCTCTTTTTTGCTTTGCTCCCAACTCAAAATCAGCCCCAGGGTACATTGAAATGAGACTTGTCAGCATTGATAGCATTGCTTTTTAGGAATATTATGTTAGAAAAATTTATGAAGTATATTTTTGGAAACAATATGTATGGGAACAGAATAAGCCATGATGTATGCTATTATCTAGAATGGCAGGTGATCTGAGATAGATGCAAATGTTATGATATACAGTATGACAGCATGGATAAATGATGCATGTGGAAAGGCCAGTGCAGATCACATATTTAATAAGCTTCCGCCATAACTGAGTTTTTCCACAAACAGGATCGGTCTTAGGACAGACAATTTTGAATAGTCCAGATAATCATAGGTTTTAATCTTTGGAAATCAACTATATTGCATCTATCACAATAACATAAAGTACCATTCATAAAATGTAATTTATTTCTTCTGATATTTGAAGTCATTTTGTACTCTGCAGCACTGTATACTGGTGAGGTAATTCAAGCATGCATTAGCTACAATAAAGAACACTGTATGAGACTAATAGCATTAAACCCACTCTCACAAGAACTTTGCATTTAATGGATATGTGATAATAATATCACTTGTTAATTATAGTTCATGCACACTATTACATAGTTACCTTGAAAAGGGTCGAAAAGCTGTTTCAAGAGAGATCTCCATGTCCAGAGGGTATACACAAGAATAATCTATACCGACAACATCCTCTCCACCAACTGAGTCCAAGGATAGGTAAATTGTGTTTTTGAAGGTAATGTGTTTTGTTGTTCTGTATAATGAAAGGACTATTACTAATGAGAATATTACCAAAGTATTATTGCATACAATTAGACTGGACTCTAGCGACAGTAGGCGGACACTTAGGGCCTGATTTAGCTAGGAACACAGTTGCCTATATGCATTCAATTGATCAATTATTGCGTTCTGTGCATGTGTGCATTGCAGTGTGCATGTGTGAACTAGCAATTGCATACAGGACTGCAATTGCAGAGGCTACGCAGACCCATGGCAGAGTGATTGAAAGGGAGTGTAATTTGTGGGCAGTGATGGGGGGTGGTCGTGCAAGTGTGGGTATGGGTCTGATGTTACCGATTGTTTTGCTATCTTGGTGACGTGATAAGGGGTGATAAAAAATTCTAATTATTGGATCTAATTCTCTATAATTACTAAATATGCCCCAAAATTCCAAATTTATTATCGAATTGCATAATGTAGGAACTGACTTAGGGTAACATGAGTGCAATAAGCTGACAATCATTTTACATTTTCTGTTACATTTTTGCCTGAATTGTCACAATTTGTTGGGCAGTAAGACTGCAACAAAAGTAGTTACTGAATGAGGTCATCACTGGTAACAGTGTGTTTCAATGCCAATGCATGGGCATGCATAAATTTACCACTGCTAACCCATACGCAGCTTGAGGTGCCATTGCGTGCTTGGAAGTTAGCAATTACTGAGTAAGGTCTGGGCTTGTGCAAGTGTGGGTATGGGTCCGATGTTACCGATTGTTTCACTGTCTTGGAAAGTATACGGATGTGAGTAAGGGGAAGTGAGTGTCATTATTTTAGGCTGCGATCGCAATGCGAATGCAGTTATTTGCATCTCACCACTGATATGAGCAACTGCACGGCATGCATATAAGCAGAATAGCGATCCTTGCTGAATCAGGCCCTTAGTACCTCAGGACAGACATGACTTCCCCATATTCTACTCTCCTCACCTTCAAAACAGATAACTGTGAACACTAGGAACTTGGTTTATAGATATGGTAGAACTGAGAGGAAGCAAAGAGAATGTATTATTATTTTTATTTTAATTCTTGAATTATATTGTTTACTATCTACTGGTAATAAACTGTAAGTACCTCATTAAAGTTTACAGCTAATTGTCCAAATTTCTCAAAGCTCCCGTGTGGATAAACTATTAAAGTGGAATTTATTAGGTATAAGTCTTCTGGTGATTGAATAAAAATGTAGGACATGACATATTTTTGTTGGTTTTTCATTACATTCATTACAACATTTAATGGACAATGTGAACTTCCACTTTCGTCAAGTACATTTGCCTCATTTTCATGGGCTACTGGAGATAGATTTAAGGGAAACTGTAGCAGATGGAATCGGTATGTTATGCTGCCAGACGTCAGCCCGGCGGATGAAAAACCGACGCCGGAAGTCCGGCAGATGGAGATCTCGACAGGATAAGTATGAAGGCTATTCCTAATCCTCTCCCCCCTAAACCTAGCCCTCCCGGGGTGGTGCCTGGCCCTAACCTCCCCCCAGAAGTGCCTGACCCTTTCCTCCCCTTCCCCTAGCCTAACTCTAACCTTCCCGGGGGAGGGGGTGCCTAACCCTAAGTCCCAGCGGGAGACCCTAAACCTAAACCTCTCCCCCGCAGTGGATATCCGCTCCCGACATCCGGCTTACCTATGATCGGTATGCCTTGCATCGGGATTTTGGCATGGGGCTAATGATAGGCGTCGGTATTTAGACGCCTATCATTAGTCCCATGCTGGGATTTCACTTTCAGGAATCCGGCGGTCGGCATTTCAACCGCTAGCTTCCTGGCTACATACCATAGCAGATATCAGATATATCTGCTGCTATCCCCTGTTTTTGATTGCAAAAGCAGCCCCATACTGTAGGTTTTTTTGAGAGTTGTTAAAAAGCCAAATTTACCAAGCTCTGTAATGTAAAGCATTCTGAAACTTGGCCCTGATAGTGAACACCATCTTCAGATGGCATTAGCCTTTGTAGCCTACAGGTTACACTTTGTGAAAACTCCCATTTAGGGATCTGTAGGATCCCTCCCTGGTACAGTCTGCATTCACATGCATAATCAGCAGACCACGTAATAAAAAAATGTATGATTGTATTACTTTGCTTCTTACACATCACAAGGATCGGCTCCAATTGTTGCCCATGTCTTTTTGGATGTGATTTTAGTTATATCCCAGCTATACTTAACTTCTTTGCGATGTGATAAGGGGTGATAAAAAATTATAATTATTGAATCTAATTCTCTATAATTACTAAATATGCCCCAAAATTCCAAATTTATTATCGAATTGCATAATGTAGGAACTGACTTAGGGTAACATGAGTGCAAATAGCTGACAATCATTTTACATTTTCTTTTACATTTTTGCCTGAATTGTCACAATTTGTTGGGCAGTAAGACTGCAACAAAAGTAGTTACTGAATGAGGTCATCACTGGTAACAGTTGCAATATATCACTGCTTGATCCCATGTGTCCTGCTAGCACCATTGGTCACTCAGTTGTGCAACAGTCACCCGCCTCCTGACCTTAACAGACACCTACTGTTAATACACTAGCTTTTGGAGGTTTCAGTATACCTAGACCTCTGAACCTAGCAGTAGTATCTGCTGGTCCAACTACACAGGCAAACAAGTGGCCGCCTATCTTTAGTGGTTTATGACTTCATAATACACCTGTCAGCAAAATACGATATACAGTACCCATTTTCCAGCACTGCTCATCTATGGACGATGCCTGGCAGCTTGGTGCTTCACATAGGATGATCTACCAGGCTATCCATGCCGACTAATGCACTTGAGTGTACATTGTCTCCAGACAGCTTTTTAACTATAAACCAATATTCAGCTACCACTGCTGCAGCACTCTCACTTTAAGATTGATGTAGATCACTCCAAATAGATCACTGGATCGAATGGAATACTGCTCCCACAACAATGGAGATTTATCTACATCTCCGTGGATCACCTTCCTTACTTAGTTGAAACCAATCGTATATGTTCTATCTGGTGGGGCTAAAGATATTGATACAACTGTGACATACTGTATATACTGAAGTATATTGAAATACACTGTACTACTTATATTAAACATATTAGCTAGTGTTTATACAATGTTTTGAATACATATTACATACTATGACATACAGTAACGTACTCAAGTATCCAATATTGGAATAAACAAGCCTCTTATATTTAATGCTATTTGATATTTGTAGTTGCCTTTATGATTTGTTTGTTTTATAATGAGTGAACTAATAATATATTGTTTAAAATATGATTCAACTTTAGACCAAGAAACTAGTTCTGATAATTGGAGACAGCGCATCCTCTATTTATAAATATATATATATATATAAAAATATATATATACACATACATGTGCTGTGTATATATATATATATATATATATACATACACAGTGTATATATATATATATATATATATATATATATATCTGTATTTATAATACATTTGCAGGAGTTTTAATCTTTACTAGTCACTCGTGGTGTTACTGTGTCTACACCATACTTGCTCCCTCCTTTTTCAAAATTGTATGTGGATGAGTGTAGTCACATGACTCGCATAACAACAATTGCTCCACTCCGCAATCCAAACAAGCTTATGGTAGCATACTGTACAGTCATTTGTATCATTAGGTTCTGCCCATTCTTGAGTATTAAATATATACATCCGTACACAGTTGAGTTGGGGATTGATGATGCAAATCATGTCAAGGGCCAACCATGCCCACATTACAAGAAAGGAAAGTGGAATATGGGGGGTGATCTGCTCTCCTGGGAGTCTGGGAGGGTTCTGTAACATTGAAGAGTCTTCTATACATTCCCAGTAGAGTAGGCAAGTATGGTCTGCAAAAAATGTGAAAATGCCATGTTGCGGACCCAGAAGTGAAGAAGACAGAAAGTGGGTGACTCACAGAGACAATGGAATTTTAGACGGGGAACACAGTCTACAAATGAAATATCATTGTTTATGTCCACTCGTGTTAGAAAAAGTACTTAAGTACCTACAGGCCTACTCTCCCAGAAGTTCCTGGTGAATCGTGTTGTTATGGCCTCACCACCTACAGCTCAATTATGCATTGGACAGTATTGGATGAGCCCAGAATTTAGCAAATTTAGTCATTACACCCCAGCATTTGCCCTATGGGAACTTCCTCTGTAATATAATGGAAGAGAAGTCCAAAAAAGTAGCAAAGTGCTTAAGTAAGACCTTTCTTATTTTTTAAATCAGATAACTGATTATGTTTATTACAGATATGATACAGTTAGGTTTGGAAGTAATAATTGGCACAGTGATGGTGGCAGCAAGTGGGGCTATGATGACACAAAACAAGGGTACTAGAGGGACACACAATGAAGACCTTATGCTGAATGTGCTTTGGTAATCATATAAGTTATTTGAAATCCATTGGAAACACTTACCACCAACTCATTTCCACACACTCCATTTTTTAAGATGGATACCACAGATATTGTATTTGTCATGTTGTAATCAGAAAATCCTACACAGCTCTTGTCTCTCAGGTGCACATTTTTGGTGTTCAGATTGAACTGTTTTAGTTGACACTCCTTGAAGGAAGCTTTTATTTCCTGACTACCACATATTAGCTGAGGGCTCAATTCTTGTGCAGCTAGAAAAAGGAAGCACAATATTGTGAGGCCATTTTAAAATTGTATTTCTGACATCTTTTCTCCCAATAGGAATACTTAGCATTCTTTGTTTCTTACACTCTGCAAGGCATAATGAAATCAAAATAAAATCCTTTCTATTTTAATGTAACTCTTTGTATAATAAAATAGAACTGAGTTTGCTGAGTGTAATGCAATGTGCACAGGAATAAAACAAAACAAAAAATAAATTAAAAGAATAAAACTTAAGTAGAACTACTTTACATTGGGCAATTTATTTACTCATTCAGTGACAGTGAGAGATTTTGAATTATGCTTCCTCATACCTAAAGCAACTTCCAAAGAACAGGTGAGAAACAGAAAAAATAAGATGTGCTGACTGTCAAATTAATATAAGCACTGAATCTCTCCCTCTAGCAATAACATCCTCTTTCACATGTTTCCTTACTCTCTATCTACTACCCACTCCAGCATTGGCCAGATTTAAATCTTTAAGTTATTGAGTTAGGCATCCCAGACCAAGTGCCACCCCTCTGTGAAGTTTTCATCCGAATCCACCCTGTAGAAGACCTGGAAAAGGCTCCACGGGTCAAAGTTCTGTCCAGTGTACACCAACGGGAGGTCAAACTGGGACCTCCACCCCCTAGTATGTCTTCTGGGATCCAACGTTTCCACTCTGTGAAGTTTTCATAAAAATAAATTTAGTGGAAGGCTCAGAACAGGCTCCTTGGTTCAAAGTTCAGCCCAGTGTACACCAATGGGAGGTCTGACCAGGACCTCAACCTCCTAGTATGTCTTCTTGGATCCAATGTTACCACTCTGTGAAGTTTTCATCCAAATCCATCAATTGGAAGGCTCAGAACAGGCTGTCCAAGTCAAGCCAATTGAATTCCGACACCAGTCAGAAACCCGGCATCCAGACTGCTGACATCCCAACAGTAAGTTTTGGGGTTAGGGGGGAGGGAACCCCATAAATCTGAAGGACTCTGGTTGTAGAGGTGGCAGGCAGAAAGCTTATGAAATGTCTATCTTAGCCAGAAGTGCAACAGGACCAGAAGAACAATTAAAGTCCAAAGCTGTAGCAAAAGATTGATAAGTAACATGGCACAGTTCCATAGGAATTAACGGAATGACACACAGGGTAAAACAGATGCTGAATCAACCAATTTTTACCAGTGCAATTGAAAGGGGGTTACTAAATCAACTCTTTTGAGTCACAACTCATGCATACCCGAGATAGGACTTCAATACAAAAATCTGTGTTTGTGAATTGTGTGCGCAGTAGCTGCACGTGCATCAAGAATGTAGCAGCGCCAAGCATGTGCCTGTGTCATAAGTAAAGGGCCGGCTGGCTCGTCTGTTGAAGTGTGGTGTAACCCCCAAAGTGCGCTCCAAAAAATTTTTTTTTTTTTAATGTGTTTGTGAATTGTGTGCGCAGTAGCCGCATGTGCATCAACAAAGTAGCAGCGCCAAGCATGCGCCTGTGTCACAAGTAAAGGGCCCTCTGGCTCGTCTTTTGAAGGGTGGTGTAACCCCCAAAGTGCTGGAAAAAATAGAAAAATAAAAAAATTCTGTGTTTGTGACTTGTGTGCAGTGTACCATAAAGGCTGTAGTCCTAAAGGGGTGCTGTAGTGTTGTCCAGGGGGTGCTCTGTCCATCAGGGGTGCTCCCCCCAAGTGCAAAAAAATATATATTCTTTTCTGTTTGTGTGCACTGTAGCCACACGTGCATCAACAAAGTAGCAGCGCCAAGTGTGTGCCTGTGTCATAAATCAAGGGCCGGCTGGTCTGTTGAAGGGCGGTGTAACCGCCAAAGTGCCCCAAACAGTTAAAACATTCAAAAAGTGTTTATTTTTCTGTGTTTGTGTGCGCTTTAGCCGCACGTGCATCAACAAAGGATGAGGATGACACCTTGCCTCTGTAGAGCCAGTTTGTGCAGGGACAGATTTATTGCCAGCTTGTTTTGTGGGGGCCCAAACGAACCAACATTTCAGCCACAGTCGTGTGGCAGACCCTGGCGCTGAAATGATTGGTTTGTTAAAGTGTGCATGTCCTGTTTATTCAACATAAGGGTGGATGGGAGGGCCCAAGGACAATTCTGTATTGCACCTCTTTTTTTCTTTGCAGTATATACTCTTTGGGGCATAGTTTTTCAAACTGCCATCCTGTCTGCCACTGCAGTGTCACTCCTAGATGGGCCACGTGTTTGTGCCGCCCACTTGTGTCGCTTAGCATAGTCATCCAGCTACCTCAGGGCAACCTTTTGGCCTAAATACAATATTGTGAGGTGTGAGGTGTTCAGAATAGACTAGAAATGGGTGGAAATTAATGTTATTGAGGTTAATAATAGCATAGGAACAGAAAAACCCACAAATTCTGTGATTTTAGCTGTTTTTATGCTTTTTTCCAAAAAAATACAGATCCAAAACTCAAAACCCTGAACCCAAAACATGGAAGGGTAGTTTTGGCAAAACCAATCCAGATCAAAAACACGAAGAAAGATCCAGATCCAAAACCAAAAAACAAAACACGAAAAGTGGCCGGTGCACACCCCTAGTTTGTAGTGTACTGTATATCCTTTATATATGCATTTATTTTATCATATTAAAATATCTTTGTCTGATTAAGAGAAGCCATCTTCTTATTCACATACCGACAAGCTGCATTATTATTATTATTATTATTATTATTATTATTAATAATAATAGCCCACGTTTGCTCTACCTTAGTCACAAATGTGCCTCTTGGAGGGACTGGACTTGTGCAAAAGCGAATAAATCACACCCAGTAATGCAAATTAGTTTAAAGTGCTACAACTGAGATGTAAATACAAGATTACATTGGCAGGCAGCAGACAGATTTCAGTAATGTACTGTAGCTTCTAAGTTTAGAGCAGCATTTTTTTTAAAGGCAAAACCAGATTGGTTTCGGCTTAAATAAATCGCCACTTTAAATCTAGTCGTTACATCACTGCTATTAACAAGAAGCAAACCTCAACAAATACATCGGGCACAGTAACACCTTATAGAAGCTCTGATCATTTCTACATTAGCCAGAACAATACTACCAGCCTTTGACAAAGCATTGTAATACCTAAAACTGTGTTCTGTGAGCCTGATATGCAGTTCACGTGTGCGAATGTACCACTGCGATCACACTGCGATCACACAGACCACGTAGAGCTATCACAGAGTGCAGTGAGTGTTTGGTAGTGGTGATGGGTGGGTGGTCAGCGAAACACAGGCGTGCTTGGCTGTTTGAATGCTGTTGGATGGGCATGCATAAATTAGCCATTGCGATTGCATACGCAGCTTATAAGTAAGAGTACTTACTGTGTGCAACAGGGTTAGCAATTTCTAAGTAAGGTCAGGTCTGCTGTAATGCTGCGTGAGGGGCAGATGTTACTCGAAGGCATAAGGATGTACTACAAGGTATGACGGATGCGAGAAAGCGGTAGTGGGCATCTCTATGCTGCCTGTGTGACTGCATTGCAATTGCATTCAATAGCAGATTTTCTCAGTAGACCTGCATGTGATTGTAGAGCTGCCAACGCAATTGTGATTCTTAATGAATCAGGCCCCATGTCCTTTACAGATAAATGCATTTGAACATACCAGATAAATCATCAGTACTCTTGCAGAAGCAGCTGTATCGTCCACCAACCAGTTTACACTCTTCATCATCAGCACATGAGCAAGTATCTGGCACTATGGCTGGATCTGAAAGGAAATATAATTTCATTAAATATATTAATTAAAAATAAAACTCAGACACAACTAAATCACAGACTAAAATTTACATTTATATTTGACTGTTTTAATGATCTGGCACAGAACAAATAGAGAATAAAAGAATAAGGAAAATTTAACAAGTAAATTATACTGTTCCATCCATGTGTCCTATTTATACAGTACATGATCATTGATTTTGCCAGCACTAATACAACAGGGAAAACATGAAAAGTAAAAGTGTAATATTGTTTTGATCCAGACATAGGGACTGAAGCATAATAGAGTGTGTGCCTGTTTGCAAAGTCTGTCACGGCTCTCAGCCAGTCAGCGTTATGCCCACTGAAACACTACAAAGGAGGAAAAAAGATGGCGCCTGTCATCGCCGGCACCCCCGGCTGCTGGCACCCCCACTGGCAGCATCCCCCGCTCCCTACACCACCACTGTCAACACTCCTGCACTGCTGCCCAACGTACTGAAAAGACTGTCAGCTACCCCCACACTGCTGACACTCCCACACTACCAGCACCCCTGCACTGCCAACACACTCAGCAAACCTGCACTGAGGACACCTCTGGCACCCCCGCTCTGCCAACACCGCTGGCACCTTGCATTGAGAACACCCCTGTACTGCCGACACAGTCAGCAAACCTGCACTGAAGACATCGCTGGCACCCCTGCTCTGCCAACACTGCCGATACCCTGCATTGAGAACTCCCCTGCACTGCTGACACAGTCAGCAAACCCGCTATGAGGACACTGCTGGCACCCCCGCACTGCCAACACAGCCAGCAAACCTGCACTAAAGACACCGCTGGCACCCCCACACTGCCGACACAGCCAACTAACCTGCACTAAGACACCGCTGGCACCCCCACACTGCCGACACAGCCATAAAACCTGCACTAAAGACACCGCAATCACCCTCGCACTGCCGACACAGCCAGCAAACCTGCACTAAAGACACTGCTGGCACCCCCGCACTGCCACCACAGCCAGCAAACCTGCACTAAGACACCGCTGGCACCCCCGCACTGCCGACATCACTGGTACCCTTCACTGAGGACACTGCCAGCACTGCAATTCCATGTACTCAGGACACTGTCAGCAACCCCGTTCTGCCGACACTGCTGTCACAGTAAGTGCACTATTGGTGTATCCAACCCACACTGTATAACACACTGTATCTGTGTTGGAAATTAGAAACTGAACTGCCACATGTTAGTGCCACCCACTGTGTCACTTAGCTTAGTCAGCCAGCTTGCTGGATGCATCCTTTTGGCGTTAACTAGATTAAGCAAATAATATTGTGAGGTGGTCAAAATTCATTGGAAATTACTGGAAATAAATGTTATTGAGGTTAATTATACTGTAGGAACAAAAACAGAATAATTTTATGTGATTTTAGCTGTTTTTATGATTTTTTAAGAAAAAATCCAGATCCAAAACCAAAACACGAAAACAGTACACCAAGGAAAAAAATCCAAAACCAGATTCAGATCCAAAGCCAGGGGAGATCCAAAACCAAAACCAAAACACGAGGGTCGGCGCACATCTCTAATAGAAACCAGCATACAGTACCTCCCAATTGTCTCCATTGTTACAGGCCAGTCGAGTTTTGCTGGCTGCAAAAGGGGCAAACTTTTGGTCACAAATGTAACTTTCTCTCTGATTATAAGTAGTTACTATTAATTATATATTTTTTATTAATGAAATAAAATCAAAATACATCATAATTCTGTGCTGGAGGTTTATGCATACTTTTTACTTTGTATACAGTACATCACCTCTGGGAAAGAGCAGAGAGAGGTCCACGGGGGGCATGGTAGGCTGCAATTTGCATCACCATGTTCCCAATTCCACAATATCACAAATTGAGCCATCACACTATTGGGGACAGAGGGGGTCATTCAGACCCGCTCGCGAGGGAAGTTCGCTCGCAAGCGGGTCGATGTTCCCCCACTGCGCATGCGCACGACGGATGGAGCTCCGTCGTGCGCATGCACGAGACCCGGCGAGCGACGGACTCTCCATCGCTCTCGGTCTCACACCAAAGGGGGTGTGCTGTCGATGTTGATTGACAGCACACCCCCTTTGGTTGGCGTGCTGGGGGTGTGCCTGCCAGATGGAGGCGTTCCCATGGGAACGCCTACCGTCTGAAGCCGGCCCCACTGACATCACTAGTGATGTCAGTGGGAGTGATTTTGGCTCTGATAGAGCCAAAATCACTCCAGGGCTTGCGGCAGCGAGACCCTACTGCAGGGTCTCCATCGCAAGCCCGATGGTCGTGATGGTCAAGACCATCGCGACCATCATCATGGGCGCTCGCATATGCTGTGGGTGGTCACCCACAGCTATGCGAGCGGCCAGGAGGCCGCTCCATTTTCAGGGAGGAGGGCCCTGATTCAGAGCGAGCGCTCTGGTCAGAGCGTTCAGCTCTGAATCAGGCCCTGAGCTCTAATGATGTGACTAAAGGAATGCCACGAAATTCAGGAGTCTCCTGAACATTCTGGGAGAGTAGGCAAGTATGGGTTTGTGGCTGTCTGTAACATTGGGGTTGGAGCCAAGTATAGGGCACATGACGATGCATGAACATTCTTGGGTTTATTGTGCGTGGAATAACCTCTGGGAGTAGAATTTGAATATAATTATTAGTAAATACAGTTTGCGAACAACTGAGAATTATGGACCTGATTCTGAATGAGATCCAAGTGGAAATGGAGACAGATATTGTGGATTTCAGCATACTGCACATGCGACAAAGTAAGAAATCGGCGACTGCATTTGCACCAGATAATACATATGCACACGTATATAGGGCCTGACGCATAGATGAGGCAATGCTGATGTTTCCTCAGTTTGAGTAATGATCGGTAACCTGCACATACGTCTGGGTTGCACTGCGCATGCGTCTAGATTTTAGTTGTTTTTTGCTCGCAGTGAGGATTCATTTGCAAAATGATTGACAGGCAGGGACCATTTGTGAGCGGTAACAGGAAGGTGGTGACTCAAGCACAGTCATGTCGTGGCTGTTTGTGGGGCGTGTCTTTGCCTGCGACTGCAATTCCGTACACAGTGAAATGGCTCTAGCGTCTCCCATGGTCATTCTGCATGACCATAGGGTTACTCAGAAGTCTGATAATTGACTGATCTGTGAACAAGCTGTGTATTTGTATTTGTACACAGTCTCTTGGAAGCCACTGGTGGATGTCTCAATAAAAACTCGGCAGCTGCAACATTTGCATACTTCGCATAGCAGCTGCATGCAAATTCACAGCTGCAGCGGCATTAGCTTACAGTACATTGTTGAATCAGGCCCATAGTACATTAGTGCGTATGGATTGATCCATACTTCACTGGACCACACTTTCTGTGAAATGGGCGCTTCTGAATGATAACTGGACAGCATGGAATTGTTTCTCTCGTAGGAGTGTCATGGGAGTGTTGTGGGTCTGTGAGCCGGCTTCTGTGCTCATTTATAGAGTGTGGACAGAAATAGAATGCCTGTTTCAAATGGATCTTTTGCCTGGTGTTGGTGCAAATCCAGTTTCAAATGGTGGTGGTTGTGGCTAAGGATGTAAAAACAGTGGGCGGGATATGCTTCCACACGGATCTTTGTCATATACAGTATGGGTAGATTCTCGCATTAGCATACATTAGTAAGTAGTCTGCCACAGCCATACAGAAAAGCGGTGGCAGATACGTTTAACTCAGAATCAGGACCTATATTGTTATCTGTGTTAGTCTAGCATAGATGTACTATAATTGACACCCTACTAAAGTGTTATTTCTCTCACATTTGCATCACTAGTCAGCAAATATTATAACAAAAGCTCACTCCATGTAACCTTTATTAATATATATGACTTTACAGTGCTTACCTGTACAATATCCAGCACAGTCGGTTGGAGTTCCACTGAGTTTGTATACATAATAATACCCAGGACAAGCTTTAATCTGTATAGTTGATGTCCAGTAGCAGCAATCACCATCATATGAAGTACAAACTGTTTGATTTACAATTCCATCTGATTGGTTAGGATGTTTACTATTTAACCACATGGGGTTCATGGTATAGCAACTACCTTGAACAGGACAAAACTCAGGAATGCGGATTCCTCCACTGCCTTCAAAACGGTACCATCCATTAAGGTAATAGTCATAATGTCCACAATAGTAACTATAGTAATAATAGTAGTAATAATAGTAGTAATAATAACAGTAGTAGTTAGAATTATATGATGTGCTCCTGGAAGGCTCATTTAGTGTGGTATAGTTGTAGCATGGATCAAGGCAGGTATGGGAACCTTTGGATTTAATGCATTCTCTAGCAAACCCACATACCTCTCTTGTGCATTCATCTACCTCACAATAAGTATATCCATCTCCAAAATATCCAGCTGGGTAGGAGCATGAATAAGATCCATAGTTATTGAAACAAATGGCTAACGGATGGCAGCTATTTAGTTCTGGGCTTGAACACTCATCTACATCGACACATGTTTTATTTTCTGATTTGAAGCCAGAGTAGCATTCACAGTCATATGAGCCGTAAGTATTGATGCAATAACCAGGGTAGCAAGGGTCCGTCCAGTAATAATAATAGTAACATTCATTAATGTCATCACATGAATATCCATCACCATGGAATCCCTCATTGCAGACACATGTATAGGACAACAGGACGTTTGTACAGGAAGCATCGGTGCTGCACTTTGAGCAAATGGCTGCAAAAAATAGCAATGATACAGTTGTTAGAAATAGATATCAGATTGGAATGGATTTCTTATTAAAAGTGATGTCTAAGACAATATGAATAAATTAATTCAGAAATCATTTATATTCATCACAATTATAAATCAATATAATTTAGCACTCATGTCGGGATTTAGCAAGGGATGTAGTCGGCATCCCGGCATGCGGGATGCCGACGATATTAATACTGGCACCAAAATCCCAACAGGTCGGGACCCCGGCACCTGTAACCCAAACGTTAGCAAACAACAGTATCCTATACAGTGTTTAAGTCATCAAGCATTATATGCATGGCAGCTTGCATTCCATTTCATGCAATGTTTGTTTGTTGAAAAAATTTAAATGTAACATTTGCTTAGTGTCACCTACAATGCGAACCTTCTGTACAAAACATTTGTATTTCATGTTGGATTACAGTGGAACAAAAACAGGTTTTTCTTCCCATTGCATTATGGCGAACCAGGAACAAAGATAAAATATTTTGTTTGATATTAAAGGGGTAAATGATGGCTTGTAATCAATGTTTTATTCTTTTAAACTTTAGTTAACAATTGGATCTGTATTTTTAATTTACTTATTTTGATATTTTAGCAATAATAGTCATCAGTCTTCTGTTATACTGGGGCCCATGCTCATTATAGAAAAATGTGCCCATTGTATGTTTCTATTATATTTCTATTATATTAGGACCACTCAGGTGGTAATGATACCAGTCTGGTGCCACAATCCTCTTTAGTCTCCAATCCCCCACATCTGGGGGGGATATGGGTATCGAATACACAATTTGATGAATCCTGGCCCCAATCATTTCCTATAGTTTAAGAGCTTTATAAAGACTTAGTACATATACTTCTATGGTGAAATAATGATATTTTTTTATTTATTTTAGATAGCAAACAAGAAAAGCTCAAATATAAAAATGTCCAAAACAAACTGCAATATCTGCAATATCTTACAACCTCTACAGTCTTTCAGCAATTATTTACTTAAATAGCTAATTTATGAATTAATAGGGGAATACTTAAGAGACAGACAACTATATTAAGTACAATAATCAAACCAGTTAAAATTTGTTGAAGCCTCCAAGAATTTCAGTAGCTCTATAAATCTTCACACAATGATTTTTATCCTTACACAGGTACAGGACAAGATCTATTATTGAAAATGCTTGTTTTGTCAAGATACAGGAAGATTATTTATTCCCTAATTTGGAGATGTCTAATATTTATTAAATTACCCTCGTGTTTAACAAAACCACACCTTAGCATTTTCATTATG
The DNA here is from genome assembly GCA_031769625.1 of Taudactylus pleione. Taxonomy (NCBI): domain Eukaryota; kingdom Metazoa; phylum Chordata; class Amphibia; order Anura; family Myobatrachidae; genus Taudactylus; species Taudactylus pleione. Next base: position 1,537,808 of record JAUIMM010000031.1, read on the forward strand.
TAGCAGTGCTATCACAGTAACTGTTAGGTGGAGATATTATATGATTATGTTTGATATAATAATAATTGACATTTTTATTTTCTACTAGCTGGGATACCCGGTGTTTCCCGGGTTGAAGACTGGACCCTGAAGTACACCTGCAGCCTTTATTTGTTTACATTGTCCTCATCTATAAACCCATTCCATTGATCCTGAAAAGGGCCCCAAGGTTTGCTAAGAGGCATGCAAACAGTGGTGTAACTACCGTGGGTGCACACCTGCTGGCTGCTGATGGCACACAGGGAGAGGCAAGAGGCTGCTGGAGGAACACAGGGAGGTGAGTTGCTGTGGGGGACATAATGTGTAAGGGGAACTACTATTGTGTGGAATAATGTGTTATATGGGGCACTACTACATGTGGCATAATCCGTAAAGGGCATTACTGTGTGGTTTAATGTGTAAGGGGAATTACTGTGTTGTGTAAGGGGCATTACTGTGTGGCATAATGTATAAGGGGCACTACTACTGCATGGCATAATATGTATAAGGGGTACTACTGTGTGGCATAACCTGAATGGGGTCTGTGTGTCATAACATGAATGGGCTCTCTGTGGGAACAAATTTTACCTCTGGGGGGCCCTTTAAAGATCTTGCTATGTGGCCCACAAAGTTCTAGTTATGCCCTTACATGCAAACACAGATTGGATTTAATATGAACTTGCATGAGTCTTCAAGTTTGCTCAGGCTGTGGTTAAAATTATAATTTTGTAGCTATCTCACATGATTTTGACAGTCTGCCAATTTCCACTGGAGCCAGCCCTGGAACCTGTGTAATTTAAAAGTGTCCCCATTTTCCGACACTGTGTGACATTGTGTGGCCCTGACGAAATTCAAACCTAGGTAAAACCTAATCCTGGTCAGACTACACCACCATGCCAAATTTGGTGGAGCTAGGTCCAAAACTTTGGCCATGCATAAAGGACAAAAAGGCAGACAGACATACACACTTTCTCACTTATTATATAGATTTGTATGAATTTCAAAATTACAGGTTCCTGGGAGAAACCACATCTCAAACTCATTTTGGCTTTTCTAATTTGCTGTCTATCGTGTAGCTTCCATATATGGTCATTTTTTGGAGTCCACAGTCCACAGTCCAATCCAATGCTAAATTGCACTGGTGGCTGGGGATTAAAGTTTAGTTTGTGAGTTATCATATACAGTACTGTATCTCAACTTTATTCGGGGATATACTTACATGACATCTCCTCAGCATAAAAAAAAGAAGAAACATACAATTAGCATTTGTAAATCAGAATATTTGAGAAGTTAATTATGTATGTACTATTAAAATGAAACCCATCCCAGTAGATGAAGCCATCTATTCAAAACTTAATTTAAAATACTAAAGATGGCTTCAAATTGCAGATAGATAGGCAACAATATAACAAATCACCTGTAAAAACACAGGGCTTTTTACTGTACTTCTTTGTCATATTTAGAGAAGGAGTTTACCCTGGAGAAGTGTAAGATTTCTCCAGTGAGGCCTCTGCTTAGTGTTAGAATTGCTTCCCCATACACTAGTATGGGTAGAGTGATTCATAGAAATACATAAAGCTCAGCTTTCTGTCCTGCTTCTCTATAAAAATGTCCCACCTCAGCATGGTGTAATGAGGTGAAACTAGCCACTCGCTAGAAGAAAAGCAGGAAAGATGAATACTTCCATGTCTCCTCCCTGTACTCAGCACTCACTCTGCCTTCTTTGTATCATACAGCGGCCACTTCATGAGCAGACGCTGGATTGCTGAACACTGCTGGTGAATGTGCAGTGTGACTAAAAGGTAACATCATTTTGATAATTCATGCTTCCCAGCATCATGGAGGAGCTGCTTTTCGGATGCGATATATAGTGAAAATGACCACTCTGTTCTACTTGAATAGACCCAATCGCTGGTGAGAGCTGCTGTGAAAAAGACCTACCACAACAATACAGCAACCTGCACAGGAACCTGTGGGGCTGAGGGGCGTGGATCAAAAGTGACAATAAGATAATGGCTTGGAAGATTATGTGACAGAAAGAGGGCATACATTTACATACATATGTCCCCCCCCATGTGTGCACGCACACACACACTCTCCTGTGTGGAAATACACTTCCTCAACATTCTCCCCTGTCAGAAACATACAGTACTCCGTAGTATTGTGACTTACAAATATAATGTATGACAAGAGTGGAGGAGCATATTTGACATGGAAAGGGAGGGTTGGGGGCATAGTGTGTGACAAGGTTGTGCATGCGGAATTACATTATGTACAATTGACATATAGTTGTGGCTCATGTAGGGATGTGGCCCAGGGCCCCAGGTCACATTAATCTACCACTGATGGCATGCATGTGATTAATAAGTACACCGCATTTTCAATTGTTTTCTGTTCAGCTTCAGAGAACAATACGGTGAGTCTGTGATTTCTTTTCTTAGCTCTCCTCACCATGTATGATTTCAGGTTATGAGAGTTACCCTAGGGATAATTTGGACAAATTCACTTATCTGGAGAATTACAGTAGACCAAGCTCACACATTGTCCTGCACACCTCTAAGGGCGTTAGGGAAAATATGTGATATTGATGGCCCAGAAGTAATTATTTCTGATCACTTATTCAGCACCTTCATGGCATCTGTGTACATTATACACCTAGAAGCTGTCATATAACAATAAACCATACTTATTTTGTGTTAAATACACATTTTTCATAGTTACAATCTGGATTTTTTTTTTTTAAATATAGTGGAGGTCAGGGCCGTAGCTAGGGTAGTGCGGCCGATGCCATGGCACATGGCACCACAGGGCAGGGGGCGCTGTTTGGACCTGTCAGATTTCTGTTTATTATCATTCTTGCTTGTAGATTCCTCTTATTTCATCCCCAGCATCTCCTGGCCTCCCCTATCTCTTCCCTGGCCCTTCCCCATGAAGCCATGGGCCTTTTTTGGGTGCATTATGTCCTTTTGAAAAATGAGGGGGCGCCAATGCTCTTTCTGGCACAGGACACCAAAAAGTCTAGTTACAGCTCTGGTGGAGGTTACTTACTTGATATACTGTTGCTGCCTGTAAAGCAAGAAATAACAGACAATAAGTCATAAAGAAGCATTTGAAGTGCAATAATTGTAAACCCCTTCCTATTGGAAAAGCAATGACCACCTGTATATCATCAGTCTACTGATAATTTTACATTTCTGTTTTTATAATTTTATAATTTTCTTTGTCTCTAAAACATTCTTTCTAAGAAATGTTTCCATTACTAATCTGGAAATTAATTCGCCATTATTACATCTGGCTGACCAGTAGTGAAAATATAGTAAGGATGAGCTGACATTTATATAGTTAATGAATTATGTTTCACATATGGAGGCCTAATAACTATAGTATTTTTACTATTTAAAACAAGGGATCTCTGAAACAGACACAAACAGTTCTCAATGGTGACAAATCATAGTTCCATATGTGATTCTTTTCATCTAGGACACAAGATAGTTGATGTGATCTATTGCAACAAATTTCATTCAACAATGTTAGCAGAGTTTAATGGTTATCAAATGGTTATTCCTAAGTTGCAAAGTATTTGTGCTTTATGCTTTTACCAATTGCTCCAACTTTTACCCTTCCACTTGTAGCAGTTGTGTTAGGGGTATCCTGTAGGGATTTTAATGGAAGCATATTATGAAGGTCTTAAAATAGACATAAATGATTTTATTGTAACATATTCCCAACATACGTGTACTAAGACAAAGAGTAATGAGGAAGAAAAAAAAGGCCTATTTTATACTGTATGTGACTGAATATAATTCATGAGCGACTAATATCAGGCACATTAAAAATAAATCTAGGGGGAGATTTACCAAAGCTTGAAGAGTGATAAAATGGAGAGAGATAAAGTACCCACCAATCAGCTCCTAACTATCATTTTACAGGCTGTTTGAAAAATGAGAGTTAGGAGCTGATTGGTTAGTAGTTTATTTCTCTATACTTATTCTCTCTCCAAGCTTTACCTCCTCCATAGTGCTCTGTTAGAACAAGATGAGATATTGAAACCTTTGCTGGCAGTAATAAAACAACATAATATTTACACAAACCCAAAGCATGCAACAAGCATTTTTGAAAAGAATAGATTAAAAGAAGTTACCAATGGAATGAAATTACAATGGCTATCTCCAAAACCAAGTGGGTTCTTCTGATGTGATAGAGAAACCTTGTAATTAAAATACACTTTCTAAAAAAAGAGAAACATTTTAAAAATAATAAGTATCATTCTCTATCAAAGTATGTCAGTATGTGCTAAAGAGGCTCGTCTAATAAAGTATCAATAATGGCCACTGAAAAACACCAAACTACTATAAGAGGGGGTGATACATTCAAAATGTTCTGTCATTGTATCTTTAAGTTGTGAACTTAACTCCACAAGTCTTGAATTCAGTAAAGCCTAATATAATGTTATATGAGACATAATAAACTTTTCATGTATTCTCATGTATTCTGTGAGTGGTTGCGCTCTGATATATGCACGTTCAACCACCCAAGGCATACGTATAAGAGAGCATGACCACACACCCAAGAGTGGTATATCTATCTTACAAAATGGTCCCTGTTGTGACAAAATAGTGAAGATGATGTAGAGTGAAACAGGTACAGAATAGGAGAAAAAAATAGTTTAGAACAGGCTGCTTAATTAGAATTATTTAAACATTTAACTGGATAAGAGTGTATGTGAATAAAACAATTGGACATTCAGAATAGGTGGTTTAAATAATTAACATTAATAACTACTGTCAATTTAAGAGTGGTTCATTTTGGAAAGAAAACGTGTTGATGTCACAACCCGGGTCTGTACCCCATGCCGCCGGGTCACTTACCGATTCTGCCAGCATTCTCGGTCATGTCCTAGATATGCAGGCTTCAGTATTTCCTGGCCTGCTAGGCCACAGACAACATCAAAACCTGCTCTAGAGTATTGCAATAACAAGTCCCGATCACCTGACTGTAGCGGCCAATCGACTGACAACCTGAACCTTCCCATACCACCTGACTCTGTTCAGCCTATCCTGGGTAACCCAGGGACATATCTCCCAGCTACTGGCTTTAATAAATCACCAGTACAATGTCTAACCTCAGTCTCTACTGAGTAAGCTATGCTCCTATTGCATTACTTGATTTCCGTTGGTGCAGTTTTGTTCCTGTTTGCTGCACAGATTCCTGCAAGTGTTCTACACCTGTGTCAGATATTCCACTGGTTGCATAAGTAATCTCAGCCTGTTCCAGTTACCTGAACCAGTACCACGCCTGTGTATATACCATCCATGCTGCACAGTGAGTTTCTGCTGGTTCCTACTCCATTGGTGCCGTTCCTGGTATCACTTTCCACTACCCATTTCGGTGTTCAGCCTGCATCCGGTCCTGCTACCATCTGAATGCTCCTGGATCTTGGACTACAGCGACAACCCAGTTTGAGCCTGGCTAATATGTTGCCAAGATCTACCACTCCAGCATTCCGGTTTACAGATGCAAATAAGAACAGTGTTATTATATATTATCTACAGTAACAACCCAGTACCAGCCTGGTCAATCTACTGCTACACTCTTCTCTGCTATACATACCACTCTGTCTCCAACATTGAAGTCCCTGATGGTATAGTGGGTTACGATCTGGCACCTCCCTGCCGAGACCCAGGTTCAATTCTCCACCTCATGCCAGGAGGTCTCCTCTGACCTGCCAGCTTTCTCTACACACCTCCAGACACCCATGCAGACTTTTTTCAGACACCGGGTCCACAAACAAATACAAGTCTGACAGTTGAAAGGTGAATTGTAGTGGAAGGAAGGGCTTAATGCTGCTTCAGGGTCAACTCACTGTTTGCTGTGCTGTATATTGAAGTGGCTGCTCAGGTAAGTTCTGTTCAAGACTTTGAGGACTGATGTCAGGTCCTTTGAGTTATGAAGTACTTTTGACATTTCTTGAAATACAGTATGTCTGTCAGAAATGTGTATCTCTGTCAGTGAAGCAGTGATGTGTATGTTTGTTTATGAAGCAGTGATGTGCTGCTTTTCTATGAGCAGTGTCTATGAGAGATTTTTTTACACTTATGCAGTGATACAGTTGTGACTTTGTGATGAGATTCAGATAACAGTGGGAAGTAGAGGCATGAAGTGCAGTCATGTGATCTAGTGTGTCCATTCATATTGGTGAGATTTGTATTAATATACCACACCATTTTATATATAAATATATACATTTTTCATGCTTGCCAACAATATGGTCAGCATAGTGGGGGGCGGATGCAGCTGTCAGGAACCGTGCTGTTCTGTCTTGGCAAGGGTCCCAGTCTGGGGGTTCACAGTGTGCTGGTGATGGGTCCTCATCATGACAGTGGTCTCAGGGGCTGGAGCTCTTGCAGCGTTGCCGATGGGTCCGGACACTGGGTGCTGCCATAGTGGGCCCACCCAGCTGACTTCATTGCTGTCAGGCTCCCAGTGTGGTGGTGGTCTCAGAGCTCTGGTGGTGTTCACGCTGGCATCGGACACTGAGGGCACCACCATATTGGTCCTGGTCAGCTGATCGATAGTCTTTAGTTATAGTCAGGTTAGTGTGCACCTGACCAAATCAGTCAAATCCCCGCTAGACCAAGAGTATAAGTATCCTGCTCTAACAGCAATCAGTGCCTGAGCATTATTGATTATTCATGTCCTAGGCTCTTCTCCCAGCTATTGGTCTTAGGCTCCCTGATGATTCCACTCCAGCTCCAGTGTATTCTCCGGTCCCAGTCTGGTTCCAATGTATTCTCCAAGTCCAGTCGCACACTGGTGCCTGTGATTTCTCCAAGTTCGATCCAACTCTGACTCCATTGTATAATCCAAGTACGGTCTCATTCCAGCTTCAGTGTATACTCCAAGTCCAGTGACTCTCCGGCTTCAGTGTATTCTCCAGATCTAGTCACACTCTGGCCCAGACAGTGCTCCTAGTCTGGTTCTACTCCAGCCCCAGTGTATACTCCAAGTCCCGTCTCAATCCGGTCCCAGTGCCTCTTCTGTCCAACCCCAGTCTGACTCCAGTGTCTACTAAGTATTAGTCCTAGTGTTTGCTTATGTACCTTACTTCTGATACTGCCCTGCTGCATATGTATCATTATTCATACATCTATGAGGAGGAGTTATATATGACCATCTCTACTTCAAACCTCCCATACCACCAGTGAACAGATACCTAGGTCTCTCCCATGCAATCCAGAGTACCTGGTCCTGACAGGCACAGCATAAAGGGCTGTGGTGGCGATACATCATGTTGTATTAGAGGCAGAGTGGTGATGTGACCTTGTGATTGCATCATCACGACCACCCCCCCTACTACACATTGCCAAGAGTACAAGCATTGTGAAGCAGAGGGAGGTGCCACAATGATGCAATTCAGCTGTGGAGTTATTTGTGTTTGTGTTATGGTGCGGGGGGGTCTGGTGATGGAGCGGGGGGAGAGGTCCAGGTGAGATTTGTCCACCTATTTTTGGGAGCCTCCCAGCCATTCTGGGAGAGTAGGCAAGTATGAGTACATAGTACAAACATATATATATATACACTAGGGATCAGCGGGTTTGGATTTCTGAAATCCGAACCCCCCTGAGCCCCCCCGATCCAAGTCAAATCCGAGTCAGGCTCGACTTTTCCCGCCTGTCTCAGATCTGAAATTGAGGCAAAACATCATCAGCCCGCCTTCCGGATCTCGCAGGTTTTGGATTCTATAAAAGTCCCCGCGTCGGCGCCATTTCTCACTCTGGCTGTGGACAGTGAAGAGGGAGGGTGGGAGCTAGGGCTGGCTGGGCTGTATTGTTCTGTTGTTGTCCATAGGGGCTGTGTCCACTCAGTCCATAGGGGCTGACTGGGCTGTGTTGTGCTGCTGTTGTCCATAGGGGCTGGCTGGGCTGTGTTGTGCTGCTGTCATAGGGGCTGTCTGGGCTTTGTTGTGCAGTCATTTGTCCATAGGGGCAGTGTCCACTCCAAAGTCTATAGGGGCTGGCTGGACTGTGTTGTGCAGTGTCCCATAAAGGCTGTAGACCTAGGGGGGTGCTGTAGTGTTGTCCAGAGTGTGATCTGTGCATCAGGGGTGCTCCCCAAAAGTGCACTCCAAAATTTTTTTTTTTTTTCTGTGTTTGTGAATTGTATGCACTGTGGCTGCACGTGCATCAACAAAGGTGCAGCGTCAAGCGTGCACCTGTGTCATAAGTAAAGGGCCGGCTGGCTTGTCTGTTAAAGGGTGGTGTAACCCCCAAAGTGCACTCCAACAAAAATAAAATAATCTTCTTTTTTTCTGTGTTTGTGTGTGAAATGTATGCACAGTAGCCACACCTGCATCCTCAAAGCAGCAGCGACAAGCATGCGTCTGTCTGTTAAAGGTGGTGTAACCCCCAAAGTGCGCTCCACAAAAAAGGAAAAATTCTTTTTTTTTCTCTTTGTGAATTGTGTGGGCTGTAGCCGCATGTGCATCCTCAAAGCAGCAGTGAGAAGCATGCGTCTGTCTGTTAAAGGGTAGTGTAACCCTCAAAGTGCGCTCCACAAAAAAGGAAAAATTCTTTTTTTTTCTCTTTGCGAATTGTGTGGGCTGTAGCCGCATGTGCATCCTCAAAGCAGCAGCGAGAAGCATGCATCTGTCTGTTAAAGGGTGGTGTAACCCTCAAAGTGCGCTCCACAAAAAATAAAAAATTATTTTTATTTATGTCTTTGTGAATTGTGTGCACTGTAGCTGCACTTGCATCAACAAAGGAGCAGCGCCAAGCGTGCGCCTGTGTCCCATAAGTAAAGAGCCAGCTGGCTCATTTCTTAAAGGGTAGTGTAACCAACAAAGCGCACTAGTCTCCAACAATAATAAAAAATTATTTTCTGTGTTTGTGTTCGCCTTAGCCGCACGTATATATCAATATAACATAAATGGAGGACCAAACTTTCTCCGATAAAAATAAAATATGGAAAGATCAAGAACCACTTCCTCCTAGTGCTGAAGCTGCTGCCACTAGTCATGACATAGACGATAACATGCCATCAACGTCGTCTGCCAAGGCCGATGCCCAATGCCATAGTAGAGGGCATATATAATCCTTAATGACAAAGTTCAGGAAAATGACCTTAAAAAAACATTTAAATCATCTGAGGAGAAACATAAACTTGCCAATATGCCATTTACAACACGGAGTGGCAAGGAACGGCTAAGGTCTTTCCCTATGTTCATGACTAGTGGTTCAGCTTCACATGACGATGGAAGCCCTCATCCCGCTAAAAAAATCAAACGAGTTAAGCTGGCAAAAGCACAGCGAAGAACTGTGCATTCTAAGAAGATATCACAAATCCCCAAGGAGAGTCCAAGTGTAGTGGCGGTTGCAATGCCTGACCTTCCCAGCACTGGACGGGAAGAGATGGCTCTTTCCACCATTTGCACGCCCTCTGCAAGTGCTGAAGGGAGCACCCACAGTCCACTTGCTGATATGCAAATTGAAGATGTCACTGTTGAAGTACAACAGGATGAGGATACTGGTGTAGCTGGCACTGAGGAGGAAGTTGGCGAGGTGGATTCTGATGGTGATGTGGTTTGTTTAAATCAGGCTCTGGGGGAGACAGTTGTTGTCCGTGGCATGAAAAAGCCCATCACGGTCATGCCTGGGCAGAAGACCAAACATTCCACCTCTTTGGTCTGGCAATATTTCTATCCAAATCCAGACAACAACTGTCTTGCCATATATACCATATGTAAAGGTGAAATAAGTAGGGGTAGGGATGTTAACCACCTAGGAACGTCCTCCCTTATACGTCACCTGCAGCGCGTTCATAAACAGATACTGTCAAGTTCAGAAACTTTGGCTAAGACCGTAAGCAGTCCAGGGACACCTAAATCCCTTCGTCCTGTTGTATCCAAGCACCTGCAAACCACACCATCAACTCCCTCTTCGTCAATTTCCTCCTTAGTGAGGATCGGAAGTAGTCCTGCAGGCCATGTCACTGGCATGACTGACTCTCCTATCCGGGATTCCTCCGGAGGATCCTGCATTGCTACGCCTACTGCTGCCACTGCTGCTGTTGCTGCTGGGAGTCATTCATCTTCCCAGAGAGGAAGTAGGAACACCACTACTTTTACTAAACAATTGACCCTCCAACAGTCCTTAGCGAGGAGGATGAAGTACGACAGCAGTCATCCTGAAGCAAAACATATAACTGAGGCCTTGACTGCTATGTTGGTGTTAGACATGCATCTGGTATCAGCCATTAGTGCAGTGGGATTTAGACAATTGATGGAGGTAGTGTGTCCCCGGTTCCAAATTCCATCTAGATTCCACTTCGCTAGGCAGGCAATACCAAGACTGTACAGAAACGTCACAAAAAGTGTCCTCAGTGTCCTGAAAAATGCGTTTGTACCCAATGTCCACTTAACCACGGACATGTGGATGAGTGGAACAGGGCAGACTAAGGACTATATGACTGTGACAGCCCACTGGGTAGATGTATCACCTTATCCAGCAACAACAGCAGCGTCACGAGTAGCAGCATCTCAGAAACGCCAGCTCGTTCCAAGGCAGGCTACACTGTGTATCACCGGTTTCAGTAAGAGGCACACCACTGATAACCTCTTAGAGAAACTGAGGGAAATCATTGCCTAGTGGCTTACCCACTTAGACTCTCCTGGGGATTTGTGAAATCTGACAACGCCACCAATATTGTGCGGGTATTACATCTGGGCAAATTCCAGCACGTCCCATGTTTTGCTCACACAATAAATTTGGTGGTGCAGAATTTTCTGAAAAGCGACAGGGGCGTGCAGGAGACGCTTTGGGTGGCACGAAAAATTTCTGGCCACTTTTGCCATTCAGCGACTGCGTGCCGAAGACTCTAGCTCCTGCAAACACTCTTGAATCTGCCCCGCCATCACCTGAAGCAAGAGGTTGTGACGCGGTGGAACTCAACCCTCTATATGCTTCAGAGGATGGAGGAGCAGCAAAAGGCCATTCAAGCCTATACATCCACCTATGACATAGGCAAAGGAGGGGGTATGCACCTGACTCAAGCACAGTGGAGAATGATTTCCGTGTTGTGCAAGGTTCTCCAGCCCTTCGAACTTGCCACACGTGAAGTCAGTTCAGACACTGCCAGCTTGAGTCAGGTCATTCCCCTCATCAGGCTTTTGCAGAAGCCGCTGGAGAAAGTGAAGGATAAGCTAAGACGGAGCGATTCCGCTCAGCATGTGGGACTTGTGGATGAAGCCCTTCATTCGCTTTGCCAGGATTCATTTTGGCCACCGTGCTCGATCCTAGGTTTAAAGCCTATGTGGTGTCTCTCTTTCCGGCCAACACAAGCCTGCAGAGGTGCAAAGACCTGTTGGTGAAAACACTGTCAGCTGAAGTGGAACGTGACACATCAACAACTCCTTCTTCATTTTCTCCCACAACTGGGGCTGCCAGGAAAAACTTAGGTATCCTAAGCTACCCGCTGGCGGTGATGCAGGGCAGGCAGGACCAAGTTTGGACATCTGGTCCGGACTGAAGGACCTGGCAACAATTTCTGACATGTCTACTGTCACTGCATATGATACTATCAACATTGACAGAATGGTGGTGGATTACATCGGTGACAGCATCCAAGTAGGCATGTCAGACAGTCCGTACCTGTACTGGCAGGAAAAAGAGGCAATTTGGAGGCCCCTGTACAAACTGGCTATATTTTACCTGAGTTGCCCCCCCTCCAGTGTGTACTCCGAAAGAGTGTTTAGTGCAACCGGGAACCTTGTTAGCGAAAGGCGTAGGAGGTTGCTTCCACAATATGTGGAGAAGATGATGTTCATAAAAATGAATTATCAACTCTTCCAGGGAGACCAGCCTCCTGAACGTACAGAGGGACCTGTGGTGGTGGATTCCAGCGGGGACAAATTAATACTCCGTGAGGATGAGGATGTACACAACACTGAAGAGGGTGAGGAATTGGTGGATGAGGAGGATGAGGATGACATCTTGCCTCCGTAGAGCCAGTTTGTGCAGGGACAGATTATTTGCCAGCTTGTTTTGTGGGGGCCCAAACGAACCAATCATTTCAGCCACAGTCGTGTGGCAAACCCTGGCACTGAAATGATTGGTTTGTTAAAGTGTGCATGTCCTGTTTATACAACATAAGGGTGGGTGGGAAGGCCCAAGGACAATTCCATCTTGCACCTCTTTTTTTCTTTGCATTATGTACTGTTTGGGGCCTAGTTTTTCAAACTGCCATCCTGTCTGCCACTGCAGTGTCACTCCTATGTGGGCCACGTGTTTGTGCTGCCCACTCGTGTCGCTTAGCATAGTCATCCAGCTACCTTGGTGCAACCTTTTGGAGATAAAAACACTCTTGTGAGGTTTGAGGTGTTCAGAATAGACTGGAAATTAGTGGAAATTAATGTTATTGAGGTTAATAATAGCATAGGAGCAGAAAAACCCACAAATTCTGTGATTTTAGCTGTTTTTATGCTTTTTTAAAAAAAATTACAGATCCAAAACACAAAACCCAGAACCCAAAACACGGAAGGGTGGTTTTGGCAAAACCAATCCAGATCCAAAACAAGAAGATCCAGATCCAAAACCAAAACACGAAAAGTGGCTGGTGCACACCCCTAATACACACAGTATATATCTATTTCTAATTAGTTTCCATGCTTAACTACACTACTAGAACATTGGGACAAATTTATGTTTTTAATATATATATATATTAATGTTTGTATTAATTGGCTATGAAGTACATATAAGTAGATTTCTGCTGACAATGATCTTTTTGCTACGCACCATGAGTAACGGAAGTTGATTAGATACATGCTAGTGTCTTTTATGATGTTTTAAGATGTAATATAATATTTTCAAGTAGAGATGAGCATGGACCCCTTTGTTTTGGTTTTGGTTCTAACTCCCCATCATCTTTTGGTTTTGGCAAAATCACCCTCAAGTGTTTTGGTTGTAGATCTGGATGTTTTAAAAATTGACAAAAACACCATTCTATTGATGCTTAATGTATCATATTGAGTCACGGTAGAGGTGTCAAAAATTTGGGGCAATTCTTTTAAGCCTGACCAGATGTCATAATGGTGTTTCATTCTGCTCACAGAGCTGACTCATCCTCATCACCAGTGGGTCTCTTGGGAAAGGTCAGGGTTTTTTGGCAGCAGCATTTACTAGAGAAACTAAAGCAGGAGACATGTCGTCTTTGTGAGAAATATTTTGGGTGTAAATAATGGGGGAACACCACCATACCCACCATTCCTTGCACTGAAAGAATAACACACTATGCAACTATTTTTTGCACTAATGGCTTTGTTTTTTACATAGAAAAACACTGACAATTATTTGCAAACACATGGAGGAATAGGTCTTTGTGAAAATAGTTTTGAGGTGCAGATTAAATGGGAGACACCACTGCACACAGAACAGTAATATATACTGCATCACTTATCTGAACTGAACACACATTTCTTGAAATACTGTACACAATGTAATTTTTTTAAATTCAGTTAGAAAAGACTGCAGTGTTTATTTATTTATTTTTGCTTTAAACAGGAAACATTTTTTTTGCAATTGTTTTATATATAACTGAGTAAAAAACTCAAAAAAGTATTTTTGGGGCACAGTAACGTCAACACAGTAGAATATTTTTTGGACAGTTAAACAATATAGTAACTGCAGAAAAAAGTGCAGGTTCACTTTGAGAAACCAAAAACAATCAACAGCAACACAGACAGTAGTCTGCAGTGTGTGCAGGGGAGGATTGGGATGGAAAACCAGGCTGGGAAATGTATAGATGCAGCCCTAATGGGGGCGGGGTCTGTTGAGAGGGTGGGTCTGTGGAGGGGGCAGGATCCCTCCTCATAGGACCTGATTCTAAGTAGGACACAGTTGCGGTCTAACTTGTGTCTTTTGCTGCAGTTGCGTCTGTGACTTTATGCTAATGACGCTACAATTGCATTTTCTGGTGTACAGCCGTGCTTCCGAATATGCAAGAACTGAGATGCCCACTGTCAGTGTCTACATATGCTGCAATCACGCTTTGTGTGTCTTAGATGTCACCATCGGTCGTACTATTGGAACTTTCACCATCCCTATGCTAGGTGCAGATCATCCATCTGAGTATGGTCTTCAATGTGAGCAATTCAGAATCTTTATAGCCAACCCTCTGTAACCACCCAGGAATGCCCAACACATTTCTAGTACACTTCTTGGTATATGCATCTGAATTCATACTGCAACTCTGTAAGAACACCATCAGGATGCATGCGAAGTGTAACTCAGATGCATGCGCAGATGAAAAACAATGCACAAGAAAAAAATAAAACACATTGGCTCCCACTGGAAAAAACACACACATTGGCGCTCACAGAAAAAAAAACACATTAGCCCCCACAGGACATTTATAAAACACATTGGCTCCACACGAAAAAAAAAAACCCAAACACATTGGCCTCAAATTAAAACAATAAAACACATTGGCCCCCACACGAAAAAATACAAACGAATTGGCCCCCAGAGGAAAAAATACAAACACATGGACCCCCACAAGAAAAAAAAACACATTGGCCAGATTGGAAAAAAGCTAAAATACATTGGCCCTCACAAGAATAAAAAACACATTGACCCCCAACAGGTAAAAGACAAATAAACGCATTGGCCCCCAGAGGAAGAAAAACCACATTGGCCCTTGCAGGGAAAAAATAGAAACACATTGGCCTACAAATGAAAAAAAAATGGTGAGCAGTGTACATCCCTGGGGCGGGGGTGGGGAATGTCCATGGGCTGGATGGTACTGTATGTCTTGGGGGCCAGGGGGTATGGTATGATCCAGAGACTGGGGGTAGGATGGTTATATTATATATAAAATCTTATGTTGACCGGCACTTCTAATACCTCTGCACCTTGCCCTGATACCTTTTGCTGGTGGTATGTAGTCCAAGTAATAATGAACGGTACTCAGTGACTCACAAAATTCACAACAGACTCACTGTGATACAAACGAAAATGCCACTATTATTTACTAATACTTACCCCTCCGACAAGGTCCAGTGAAGTCCTTGGCGAGGTCCTCCGCTGGGCTGCCAGCAACGGGTCTCCAGTGTTATGCGCATGCGCGACGGTCCGTCTTCGCATGTGCATGACACGGGGACCCGGCAGTGCCTGGAAGGCTTCCCTGAAGCCGGATAGGCATGACCGGGTCTCCATTGCCGGCAATGGGGACTGCATCACTCCCGCCATCTAAAAGATCCTAGATTACCCCTGTTTATTAAATGCAGAAAGGATGACATAGCCCCTTTAGCGAGCGCTAAAGGGTAATGTTTAATTAGTAAATGGAGCCCTGAGTGTATCGTACATCAATGTTCAGGGCTGTGTGCCCTTTTATCAAGACATCCTGTGAGTCCCTCAGTGCTGTCTCCATTATTACTTGGACATACTGTAATATATATATATATATATATATATATATAGATAGATAGATAGATAGATATGTGTTATATAAAGAAAATAGATTTAATTAAATATACATTTATATATATATACACAGTATATATATATATATATATATATATAGTGTATATATATAAAAGTGTATGTATACATATATATATATATATATATCTATATACACACACTTAATGTTATACATATCATATATAGTATATATATACCGTATCATATATTTGATATATATATATATATATATATATATATATATATGCCCTACATATATCATTTATATGATATATATATATATATATATATATTTATATATATATATATATATATATATTATGTATAACATAATATACTACCGTTCAAATGTTTGGGGTCACCCAATTTGGTGTTTTACATGAAAACTGACTTTTATTTATCAAATGAGTTGCAAAATGTA
The DNA here is from genome assembly GCA_031769625.1 of Taudactylus pleione. Taxonomy (NCBI): domain Eukaryota; kingdom Metazoa; phylum Chordata; class Amphibia; order Anura; family Myobatrachidae; genus Taudactylus; species Taudactylus pleione. Next base: position 1,553,723 of record JAUIMM010000031.1, read on the forward strand.
TAGAACATATAGTCAAGACATTTTCAAGGTTAGAAATAATGATTTATTATTTGAAATAATAATTTTGTCCTTCAAACTTTGCTTTCATCAAAGAATGCTCATTTGCAGCAATTACAGCATTGCAGACCTTTGGCATTCTAGCTATTCATTTGTTGAGGTAATCTGAAGAAATTTCACCTCACACTTCCTGAAGCACCTCCCACAAGTTGGGTTGGCTTGAAGGGCACTTCTTGCGTACCATACGGTCAAGCTGTTCCCACAACAGCTCAATGGGGTTGAGATCTGGTGACTGCACTGGCCACTCCATTACAGACAGAATACCAGCTGCCTGCTTCTTCCCTAAATAGTTCTTGCATAGTTTGGAGGTGTGGTTTGGGTCATTGTCCTGTTGGAAGAGAAAATTGGCTCCAATCAAGCGTTGTCCACAGGGTATGGCATAGCGTTGCAAAATGGAGTGATAGCATTCTTTATTCAAAATCCCTTTTAACTTGTACAAATCTCCCACTTGACCAGCAGCAATGCAGCCCCAGACAATCACATTACCTCCACCATGCTTGACAGATGGCGTCAGACACTCTTCCAGCATCTTTTCACTTGTTCTACGTCTCACAAATGTTCCTCTGTTTGATACAAACACCTCAAACTTTGATTCGTCTGTCCATAACACTTTTTTCCAATCTTCCTCTGTCCGATGTCTGTGTTCTTTTGCCCATATTAATCTTTTCCTTTTATTTGCCAGTCTCAGATATGGCTTTTTCTTTGTCACTCTGCCTAGGAGGCCAGTATCCCGGAGTCGCCTCTTCACTGTAGACATTGACACTGGCATTTTGCGGGTACAATTTAATGAAGCTGCCAGTTGAGGACTTGTGAGGCATCTATTTCACAAACTAGAGACTCTAATGTACTTGTCTTCTCACACAGTTGTGCACTGGGGCCTCCCACTTCTCTCTCTACTCTGGTTAGAGCCTGTTTGTGCTGTTCTCTGAAGGGACAGAACAAGAACAAGAATAGACTGTTGAGTTTCATATGAAAGGTCTCTTTTTCTGGCCATTTGGAGAGTATAATCGAACCCACAAATGTGATCCTCCAGATACTCAACTAGCTGAAAGCTCAAAGGAAGGCCAGTTTTATAGCCTCTCTAACGAGCAAACCCATTTTCAGCTGTGCTAACATAATTGCATAAGGGTTTTCAATGGTTTTGTGATCATCCATTAGTCTTCTAACGCGCTTTATAAACACAATGAACCATTAGAACACTGGAGTGATGATTGCTGGAAATGGGCCTCTATACACCTATGTAGATATTCCTTTAATAACCAGACACTTGCAGCTAGTATAGTCATTTACCACATTAACAATGTATAGAGTGTATTTCTAATTAATTTAATTTTATCTTCATTGAAAAAAACAGTGATTTTCTTTCAAAAATAAGGAAATTTCTAAGTGACCCCAAACTTTTGAATGGTAGTGTGTATATATATATATATATATATATAATTATAAGTCGTGCCCTCATAGTAAGGCTGCAGCTAAAAAACTGCAATTCTCCCATAGAGAATTCCAGAGGGGGGGCATGGTGTTTAAGGGGCTACACCTCATAAGCTGTTGGAGGTACAAAGATGGAATTTGGCACAGGCAGGTAGAACTGTCGCTCAGTGCTGCATGCCAAATTTCAGGTCAAAAACAAAAAAAATTAGGTTTTGGGAGTAATCTGAAATTCCAACTGTTACATTAGCCTGACATTCTCAATTAGGACCACTTTTCTGCTGTAGTCTATGGGTTTTTTTTGGGTAGGGGGAGAATTAAGACTTGGGGTTTGTTTTATTAGGTAGCTATTGTGCCAGGGAAGGGTCTTCTGGGGTTCAGGTAAATTAGAGTGTTACAGTTTTGAAACTATTACCTCAAGAATGCACCATTGAATAGATACTAAATTTCAACTTGTTATGCAGCCTCAGTAGGAGCCTCCAGCAGGTGTATTCAATGTGGCTTCACTTGGGTGCACAAAGATGGCCATCGTTTGCGGGCTTTAGCGGTGGTGGGCACAGGGGAAAGAAGCTGGCATTAGTGGTGCGGGTGGCAGAGTGGATGGCGGTGGGGCAGGCATTAGGACCTGGTGGAGGTAGCAGCACACAGAATGCAGGCTTGGATCTGGAAGATCCATAACACCTGCTTCTGTGTTTAATTTAAAAAAAGAATAGCGTGGCCCCGCCCCCCAGAAAACAACCAGCCCCGGCCTTTAAGCCCCAGTACTGGTTGTGATAAATACAGGAGACAAATGACGTTGGGGTCCCCCGTGTTGAGCACAACCAGCACCAGGCTTTTCAGAACCAGTCCTGGTTTCCAAAATATGGGGGACAATTTACGTAGGGGTCCCCTGTATTCAGCGCAACCAGCACTGGGCTCTGAGTTGGCCCTGGTTCTGGAAATACAGGGAGAAAAAATGTGTAGGGTCCCCATATATTTTCCAGCACAAGACTCTTCTAGTGGGGGGGGTGATGCCACAGCCAGGGGAGCCCTTTCACCAGGCCCTTCAGCCAAAGCATCACCCCTGACCGCTAGTCAGCCCAGGCCAGGGATCCCTGGGGAGCTGGGGACCCCCCCAATAAACCCCAGGCCCAGGCTGATCGCCCAGGGTTATCCCTGGCACCCCTGGAGCGGTGGGTGCCGGGTTGATTGTGTAAAGTGTGGTGCAAGTGAAGAGTTAAAATATTGGGTTTTGCTGTAGAAATACAGTTTCCAGCAAGCCTCCTCTGCATGCTGGTACTTGGAGAACCACAAGTATCAGCATGCGGGTCATTACGGGCCTGCTGGTATCTGTAGTTCCACAGCAAAAGCAATATTAAAAAAAACAACACACACCGTTGAAAAGTAAAATTTTATTAAAACATACATGCACACACACATGCACACACTATCTCACATACTCACCTATATATCCCTGTAGCCAATCTGTCCTCTTCTCCAAGTAGATAATCATATGGAGTACCTGTAATAAAAATTCCATACTCACCTCCTATTATGCGTGGATCTGCCCTCTTCAGGCAATCCAGGGTCTGGCAAAAAAAAAAAACAAGATCTTCAGACCCACGGACATTAGTAGTGTTCTCTAAGAACACTACTACCTGAATGACAGCTCCGCCAGGGACAGCTCCTCCTGGGATTTCAGTTCAGAAATCCCGATGCGGAGTGCTCATTGGCTGAGAGAGGTGAGCCTTCCACCTCTCAGCCAATGAGCTGTTCTCACCATTGACTTCAATGGTGAGAACCGAGCATGCCCTTTACAAAAATGGTCCCTCAGCGCCATTTTGAAATTCAAAGATGGCCGCAACATCATCAACCCGCCCCCGCGGCTGGCTTATATACAGCCAGTGCAAGGCCCCGTCCACTCAGTCATCAGCCGGGGAGCTGGAGAGAAGACCAGCTGAAGAAAGAAGATGCTGCAGAAGCCATGGATGGGCGGCAGCCGCCGCCCTCCAGGTGAAGATGCCGTAGAAGTCCTGAGGGAAGCAGCAGCCATGTAAAAGAGCTTAAAGGCTGCTGCTCCCCAGGTGAAGGTGCAATAAAAAAAATAAAAAAAGCGGTGTCTGTTTGTTTAATTTAATATTTTTTTGCAGGGGTACTATAGGTACCAGCAGGCCCTTAATGCCCCGCCTGCTGGTACTTGTGGTTCTCCAAGTGCCAGTATGCAGGGATGTATGCTGGGACCTGTAGTACTACTAAAAAAGACAATATTTAGATTTTCATATGCACCACACAACACAATCAACCCAGCACCTTCGCCGAGGGGTGCTTGGGATAGCCCCAGGCTATCTGCCTGGGGTGCCCTGAAGAGTGGGACCCCTTTATTTGGGGGGTCCCCAGCTCCCCAGGGATCCCCGGTCATGGATGACTAGCGGTCAGGGGTGATGCTTCGGCTGGGGGGCCCGGTGAAAGGGCACAGGGTACCCCTACATCATTTGTCCCCTGTATTTAGCACAACTAGTACTGGGGCTCCAAAGCCAGATGCTGGTTGTTTTCTGGGGGGCGGGGCCACACCATTTTTTTTTTACACATTCAATTTTTAACATTGATGCGTAGATGGATCTCACTGCTGTGTTTGTGCATCTGTGACTTATTGATTTTATTTTCTCAGGTGCACTACCAGTGAGCCCTCTGTCGCCCGCTGATGCCCCCTTTGCACTGCACCACTGCCACTGCTCTGCACCACGCTGCTGCCGCAACCCCACACACCTATAGCCGTCTCGCACTCTGCACCTCCAAAACTACCTCCTGTGTGCTGTCCCCTCTTCCACCTGCATTAGTGTACCATTTTGTTGCCCTTCTCCCCTGCTGGTGGCCCGGTTTTCTCATCCAAACCCTGAAAGTTAATACATTTTTTAAAAAAGCTATGAAATTCGATAGACAAAATCCTTACGGTTTCACATGTCCCATTAAGGCTGCTTAGACATGATCTGAAAATTCACAAAACCTATTGAATTTCTGCCACTCAAACTCCAAAAAGCACTGAAATTATGATCATTAAGACTGACGCCTTAGTGGACGTGTTCCTTGCGTAATACAGATATGGCATGCCATGACACCAAGTGGTTAACTGCAGGTTCAGCACTCTCACTGAGTGAGATTGCTGTCACTACAAAATGGAGGAGCTGCTAATTCACAGAATTGTGTGCTCATTTAAATACACACATGCAGTCTATGCATCTGAGGTCTGAGCAGAACATACAGCTGCACAGATGGGATAACAGTATGGTGGATGGGGGAACAGGGGCAGAACTATGGAAGACAATAGAGGCGCCTGCCGTCGGGTGCCAGCACTGAAGGGGCACCTCCGCCATTGCCCACAATATATTCACCCCGCTTAAGGCTATTTTATATTAGTGTTTTTGTGCATATGAGATAGATAGATAGATAGATAGATAGATAGATAGATAGATAGATAGATAGAAAGATATGCACAATATATATTTTCCATTTTTGTTAAGGGGGCACAAAATTAAAACTTGCCTCTGGGCGTCTGGGATGAACTTACGCCATGGTGGGAGAAGAAGACAGAGTGGTGTGGATGGGGCAGACATAATGGTGTGTAGAGGGGTAGATTAGGCAGTACAGATGGGGGTGAGCCAAAGTGATGCAGATTTGTGGAAAATGGTGCGCATGGGGGGGAGACAGAGTGGCACGGTTTGGGGGAACAGAGCAACATGAATTGGGGGTACAGAGTGGCATGAATGTGGGAAAACAGGGCAGCGCAAGATGTGTAAAGCAAGATTGATGTGGATGAGGAATACAGACTAGCACAATAGGAGAACACACAACAGAAGGGATTGGGGAAGACAGATTGGTGCAAATGGGTGGAAAGACAGAGTGGTATGGGTGGGAGGGGAAAGACAGAGTGGCATGGTTGGGGGGACAGAGTGGTGCAGATGGAGGAATAAAGAGTGGCAGAGATAAGGGGAAGACAGAGTGACATGGCTGGGGGCAAGGAAGTGGTGCAGATGGAAGGAAACACAGTGGCATGGATGTAGGAAAACATGGATGGGGAAAGACAAAATTGGTGTGGATCATGGCATACAGACTAGCACAGTTGGGAGAACACACAGCTGTAGGGATTGAGGAAGTTATAGCAGCATGCAGGTGAAGATAGTGTACATGTATAGACAGAGTATGATAGTTTTAGCAATAGGGAAGCTGAATGTGTATAATAAATGAGCAGAGCCGTAACTAAATTTTTTGGTGCCCTGTGCCAGAGAGAGCATTGGTGCCCCCCCATTTTTTAAATAGGGACAAAAGATAGTGCATCTGAAAAAGGGCCATGGCTTCATGGGGAAGAGCCAGGGAAGAGATAGGGAAGGCCAGGAGATGCTGGGGATAAAAGAGGAAGCTATAAGTGAGAATTATAATAAACAGAAAAATTGACAGGCCCAAACAGTGCACCCTGCCCTGCGGTGCCCTGTGCCACGGCACAGGTCACACTACCCTAGTTACGGCCCTGTAAATGATATAGATGTGTGAGTGAGAAGGATGTTGGAACCCAGTGAGATTATTATGGCGACTGAATGGGAAGATTGTGGGCACTGGCTGAGATGTGTGTGCCACATAACTGCTCAGACCTCAGTTGCATAGATTGCATGTGTATATTCCATTGAGCACACAATTCTGTGAATTAGCAGCTCCACCATTTTGTGAGTGACAGCAATCTCACTCTGTGAGAGTTCTGAATCTGCAGTTAACCACATGGTGTCATGGCATGCCATATGTATATTATGCAAGGAACACATCCATTAAGGCATCAGCCTTAATGATTGCAATGTCATTGCTTTTTGGAGTTTGAGTGGCAGAAAATCAATAGGTTTTGTGAATTTTCAGATCATGTCTAAGCAACCTTAATGGGACATGTGAAACCATAAGGTTTATTGTCTATGGAATTTCATTGCTTTTTTATAATTTAATAACCATCTGGGTTTTGACGAGCAAACTGGGCCACCTGCAGGGCAGAAGGACAACAAATGGTACACTAACATGGGTGGAGGAGCAGACAGCACACAGAAGGTGTTTTAAGGGTGCAGAGGGAGAGATGGCTGTGGGGGTAGGCTGCAGGTGTGTGGGGCAGTGGCAGCAGTGCGGGTGTGGAGCAGTGGCAGCAACAGGGCCATGCACAGAAGCATCAGCGGGCAACAGAGGGACTCACTGGTGCTGGGCATGCACCTGACAAAATCAAATCAATAAGACACAGATACATGGACATATCAGTGAGATCCATCCATGCATTATTTTAAAAAATGAATATGTAATATAAAAAAAAAATGATGTTCCCCCACAACACAACCAGCATCAAGCTTTGGAGCACCAGGATAATCAGAGCCAGTCCTGGTTACCAAAATACAGGGGACAAATGACATGGGGGTCCCTAAAAAAAAGCCTGAATTTTCCCATAGAGAAATCCTGAGGGGGGGCATGGTGTTTAAGGGGATACACCACAAAAGCTATTGGAGGTACGGAGCTGAAATTTGACACAGGCAGGTAGAAATGTCTCTCTGTGCTGCATGCCAAATTTCAGGGCAAAAGCATAAAAAATTAGGACTTGGGAGTAATCTAAATTTCCAATTGTCAGTTTTTTCAGCCACTCTTAATTAGGACCACTTTTCTCTTTTTCTCTATGGGGGATTTTTGGGAAGGCATACTCAGGGTAGGGGGCAAATTTAGACTTGAGGTTTGAATTATTAGGTAGCTATTGCTCAATGGTAGGTGCTTTTGTGGTTTAGGTAATTGAGGAAGTTACAGTTTTTAAACTATTACCTAAAAAATTCGCCATTATAGAGTTAGGAAATTTAAACTTTATGTGCAGCTTCAGTAGGAGCATCCATCAGGAGTGCTTACTGTGGCTTCACTTGGGTGCACCAAGATGGCAGGTCAGTGTGGGCGGTAGCAGCGGTGGGCTTCGGGGAAGGAAGCAGCATTAAGTTCTGGCCGGAATCCGGGGGACAGCAGGCATTAGCTGTGGTTGGGACTTGGGGGTGTTACTGGCAGCGGTGGTGCAGGTGGCAGGACCCAGGGGAGGTAGTAGCAGACAGATGCAGGCTCGGATCTGAAAGATCCATGATACTTGCATCTGTTTTATAAATAAACACAGAAGCATGGATGGGATCAGTGAGACCCATCTATGCTTCTGTGTTTCAAAAAAAAAACCTGTGTAAAAAAAAAAATGATGTGACCCCACCCCTCCAATGGCTTTCGGGACCCAGTACTGGTTCTGCTAAATACAGCAGACAAATGATGTAGGGGTCCCCCGTATTAAGCACAATCAGCATTAGGCTTTTCAGAGCCAGTTCTGGTTGCCAAAACACAGGGGACATGATGTTGGGGTCCCGCCTATTCAGCGCAACCAGCACTGGGCTCTGAGCTGGTCCCGGTTCTGGAAATACAGGGGGAAAAAATGTGTAGGGTCCACCTGTATTTACCAGAAACAGCACCAGACCCTTTCTAGCAGGAGGGTGATGCCACAGCCAGGGGAGCCCTTTCACTGGGATGCAATCAGAAAACCAACTGTCTTAATCCCGACAGCCAGCTTCCCGATTGCTTTATCCGAGGGTGGGATAAATGACCGCGTCTATATCTAGACGCCTGTCATTTACTCAACGCCGGGAGACCGCGCCACCAGCGGACAGCCACGGGGGGGAGGGTTAGGTTTAGGGCACCTGGGGGGGACTTAGGGTTAGGCACCCCCCAGGAGGGTAAGGGTTAGGCTAGGGGGAGGGAGGGTTAGGGTTAGGCACCCCCGGGGGTCTTAGGGTTAGGCACCCCCCCGGGGACTTTGGTTTAGGCAGCGGGGAAGGGGGAGTTAGGGTTAGGTACTTGGGGGGAGGTTAGGGTTAGGCACCCCTAAGGAGGGTTAGAGTTAGGGGGTTAAGTTAGGTTAGTAGATACTTACCTATCCACGATCGTGATTTCCAGCAATGTCGGGCTTCCGCTGCCGTTATCTCTGCTTTTGTCGGCCAGGTGCTGACAGGATTCGAACTGTTGACCACAGGGCCGGCGGTATTTCATACTGATTCCCTTTCACTGGGCCCCCAGCTGCAGCATCACCTCGGACTGCTAGTCAGCCAAAGCCAATGATCCCTTGGGAGTCGAGGACCCCCCCAATAAAGGGGTCCCCCCACTCCAGGGCACCCCAGGCCCAGGCTAAAAGCCCAGGGCTATGCCAGGCCGATGTGTGTGCTGGGTTGATTATGTAAAGTGTGTTGCAAAGAAATAATTAAAATATTATCTTTTGCTGTAGAAATACAGTTCCGAGCTAACCTCCTCCGCATACGGGTAATTGGAGTACCACAAGTATCAGCATGCGTAGCATTACGGGCCTGCTGTTACCTGTAGTTCCACAGCAAAAGCAATATTAAAAAAATACACAACACACACAACGCAGAAAAGTAAAATTTTATTAAAACATGCATGCACACACACATGCACACACTATCTCACATACTCACCTATGTATCCCTGTAGCCAATCTGTTCTTTTCTCTAGTAGATAATCCAAAGGAGTACCTGTAATAAAAAAATCCATACTCACCTCCTCCTATGCATGGAACTGTCCTCTTCGTTCCAAAGTAGGCAATCCAGGGTCCCCAGCTCCCAAGGGATCTCCGGCCTAGGCTGACTAGTGGTCAGGGGTGATGCTTCAGCTGGGGGGGCCCAGTGAAAGGGCTCCCCTGGCTGTGGCATCACCCCCCTGCTGGAAAATGTCCGGTGCTGGTTCTGGTAAATATATGGGGACCCTACACAGTTTTTCCCCCTGTATTTCCAGAACCTGGACCGGCTCTGAGCCCATTGCTGGTTGCGCTGAATACGGGGATCCCTATGTCATTTGTCCCCACATTTTTTGGTAACCAGGACTGGTTCTGAAAATCCTGGTGCTGGTTGTGCTTAATACGGGGGACCCCTACATCACCTGCATTTAGCACAACCAGTACTGGGTCTCCAAAGCCCAGTGCTGGTTGTTTTTTGGGGGGTGGGATCACGACATATATATTTTTTTTAAACAGGGTTTTATTTAAACACAGAAGCAGGTATCACAGATCTTCAATATCTGAGCCTGCATCTGTGTGCTGCTATCTCCCCCAGGTCCTAACACCTGCACCACCACCACCTGCACCACTGCCACATGCACTGCCATCGCTAAGGCCCGCCACTGTTCCCCGGTCCCAGCTGCAGCTAACACCCGCTAACCTCCCACGCCCTTCCCAAGGGTCACGCGCCAGATAACGCCCGCTTCCTTCCACCGAGCTTAACGCCGATAAATCCCACAAATGACGGCCATCTTTGTACACCCAAGTGAAGCCACAGTGAGTACACCTGCTGGAGGCTCCTACTGAGGCTGCGCAACAAGTTGAAATTTCCTATCTATTCAATGGCGCATTCTTGAGGTAATAGTTTAAAAACTGTAACTTTCTGATTTACTTGAACCCCAAAAGGCCCAACCCTTGAACAATACTGTAGTTACCAAATGAAACAAACCCCGAGTTTAAATTCGCCCCCTACCCTGAGTTATGCCTTCCCAAAAAAAACCATTGACTACAGCAGAAAAGTGGTCCTAATTGAGAATGTCAGAAAAAACTGACAGTTGGAAATTTAGATTACTCCCAAATCCTCATTTTTATGTTTATGCCCTGAAATTTGGCTTGCAGCACCGAGTGAAAGTTCTACCTGTCCGAACCAAATTTCATCTTGGTATCTTCTATAGCTTTTGAGGTGGAGACCCTTAAACACCATGCCCCCGCCTCCAGAATTCTCTATGGGAGAATTGCAGTTTTGTAGATGCAGCCTTAATATAAGGGCACGACTGTGCCCTTATTATATATATATATATATAAATATATATATATATATATATATATATATATTTATATTGTGACACAGTCACATTAGGAGGTCCCTCTCCTGGGTAGGGGACTCCTTCCTTACACACACACACAGCAGCAGGGAAGCAGCACACCAATCTGGATGCGAGTACAAGCTGGTCGGCGCCAGTCTTTATTGTACAATGTCAGAAATAACACAAAGAAAACATAAACATAAATCCAAGCCCTGTCGGGGCACTAACTTCACAGGTAGTTCCCTCACTACCAGAACCTGGCAGGGCCTAATGCCCTCACCAGCAACAAAGCACAGCACAGTAGTTACAGGTTTTCCAAGTGTCTCTGAGCAAACTCCCTGTCTGCTCTCCCAGGTGAGACCATCAGCCCTATATACACTAGGCTTATATTGGTCACTCTCAGGTGGAAACCCTAACAAGCCTGTTACCAGGCTAAGAACCAAAACCTGGAGTGGCTGTGGGTGGAGCCCTCCCTCTCCTCTCACCCACAACCCCCAGGTCCCAAACCGGCTTTTCAAAAAGCCGAGACTCAAGCCTGCTACACTGCAGACTTTCTCCTGGGGATTTTAAACACATAGGACAGGAATCTGGGATAAATGTCCCTGTCACAGACCACTTTACCAGTGATCCTATCACAATATATATATATATATATATATATATATAAACATATATACTATAAATAACACTTTATTTAATGTTATATAGAAATATATTTTTTTCTGCAGGTGCCTACCTGTGAAACAGCAGACTGAGCACTGTAATATTTGACTCCCACCTACCGCCTCTACTCTGGCAGCTCGCCGCTGAGTGCTGACAGTCCAGCACTGTGTGCATCCCATGCAGCATCTGCTGCAGGGTGTGACATTGAGCGGGCTGCAGAGGGGATGGAGATGGAGCCGTCAGTGGTGACTAACGGCTCCGGGCTCCACAAATGATTATGGAGGAGTTTCCCCCATTGGCCATTTTTTTAAACTTCTGACACACTGCTGTGTACAGTGTAGCTGCCTGATCGAAGCTTAAGCTCCGATCGTGGCAGCAGGATGGTGCAGTGGAAGCCCGGGGAGATGGGTCAGTTAGTGAAGGGTGGGAAGGAACTAGCCTGCTGACCCAATCTGCCCCTGAGTGTGTGAGCGTGCCATGTGTGTGACAAACACAAATATACTGACAAGTGGCAGTGATGTCTGCAGTCACACTTCCCAGATACCTACTACTGTTTCTAGATCTACCTCATAGGCCCCCATTTATTAATGATTGCATTTGCAATGCGATCAGGACATGTCAGTACCGCCCATGATCGCATTGCAAAATGCGATCATAATGGCAGGATTTATCATCCGGGACATACAGGGACACGGGGTCCAAAAGATTTGTTTTAAAAATTGTCAAAACACCATTCTATTGATGCTTAATGTATCTGCTTGAGTCACGGTAGAGGTGTCAAAAATTTGGGGCAATTACTGTAGTGTATATTACTGTACTGTGTGCAGTGTTGTCTCCCTGTTAATCTGCACCTCAAAACTATTTTCACAAAGACCTATTCCCCCAAGTGTGTGCAAACATGTCTCGGGAGAGCTGCCGACCAGTGCCTAGGGTGCTGCGCATGCGTAGTCCCGGTGACTGGTGGCCATTTCCAGGGGAGGGTTCCAGAGGAACCCCTCGCCATCTGATTATGCGGTGGTTTAGCGCATAGGCTACAGCGGCTAATGCAATCTTCAGATGGTGTTAGCTGAGGGGGCCAATATCGGGAATGCATCACATTCCGAATATTATAAAATCTGACAGCATTGCATCCCCCATAGAAATGTGGGTAGGATGTGGCTGCTGGCAGAAATGGAGTGATCACTGCAGGTATTGGAGATACCTGCTGCAGCCCCTCCTTAATACATCAGGGGGGTACTTAATATTTGAGGTAAACCCCCGAAAATTGGTATTTTCAAGGATTTTACCTCAAATATTCATTGTTACAGTAAATGGGTCCATTAAACTCCTAAACCTAACTCTTCCTAGCCTAATGCACCCTAATGGTTTCTTGTTGGCTTGCTAAATTGTTTTTTTAATGTTTTTAAAACAGTGCTCCCGCCCACAGTCCTACACCCTTTCCCTCTGCTATCCTGTGTGAAATGGCTCCTGATCACAAAAGAGGGGCTTTTCTATGAAATCCAATATATGCGTAAGCTGATGCCGGGGGGGGGGTTTAGATGACATGTTGCCTCATTTTGGGACGACCCGAGCTGGGAATCGGAACCTCCTAAGTTTGGATGTATTCTGTTTCCAGGAAACCAAACCCACACATCTCTATTTTCAAGTGATCATTTTTTATGTATCTTGATTAGTTGATGACCATATATAAACCACTACAATAAAAATACCAACTCACTGCTGATGAAACAATAGTTGGAGAAATGCATCATCATTTCCCATGCTGTGCTCCATACGTTTGAATGCTTATGCAAGTATCCAGATAGATTACACAGCCTTGCGCAGCCATAATGTATTGAATACCACAATGGTCTATACAGCCAAGCTTGGGCTTTAAGACCTTGGGGCTCTTAAGTGTTCAAATGGGTTTATTTACAATGTGTCGGGTTGTAAATCCTGACACTTCTGTTCGTGCTTATGCCCGATTTTTAATTGGGAAGTGCTTTTACTAGCCATATTTAGCTACAGTAAATATTGGGCAAATATTGATATAATATAATACATATTTAAATATTGGGCAAAAACACAAAGAGAAGTGTCAGGTTTTAGAGCCCAACACTTAGGGATTTATTTACAAAGTGTTTATGTTATTATGTATGCCCTCTATCTAATCTGAATAAAAGTGTTTTTTACACCCTTTTCACATTATTTTAGTATCACATTAATGTCCCCCTTGTACTACAAACCACATTTAAAATGAGGTTCTAGTGTGATATTTTCGATGAATTTCTCATTGCAAATTTAGGAAATATCACTCAGATGTACTAACATCCGCATGCAGGGACAGACAGGGCCGGCGCTTCCATTAGGCAGTTTTAGGCAGCTGCCTATGGGTGGCGGGACCTGAGGGGCGGCTCTCTGATGCTGGGAGAAAAATAAAGATGACCCTGGTGATGGCTGTGGTCCATAGATGCAGCCGCTCCTATACCCACTTGTGATGCAACCTCCCCCGTTTACCAACTGTGTGATGCTGCCTGGCGCAGCCCGCCCCGATCACTAGACAAGGGCTGTGTCCACTGTCCAGGGCCAGCCCGACAGATACTTGGTACGCCAGCCAGCAGAGGACGCAGCCTGCGGCTCCCTGCTGCATGCCTTGACTCTTCCAAAGCGTCTAGGTGAGGGAGATTTTAGTTATCTCTAGTCTCCTGCCTTGAATTCTGGCTGAAAATGTGCCCCAGAGGCCAGGGTAGGCAGCTTGACCATATGGCAGGAGTCTTTGTGTAGCAATTAGCTGCTTGTAACGAAGGTCTTCCTGCGCCTCCTGAGTCCATCCGGCAGCTCACTGCTGGAATTGGGGGTACTATTGCAGCCCTCCAATAAAACTACTCTGTTATCACAGAGCTTTGGACCCCACAGATAAGGACCGTAGCATCATAGCCACCGATTCACATGTGGTGAGTGCCCCATGTGTTAAGTATTATTTACTGTACATATTATACATTAAACACATTAATTTAACATGCTGGATGTATTTTACACTACTGCACCCCAGGATCTACTGCTGCTGTAAAAGGTAGCGGGAGCTTTCTATCCTGATCCTCAGTGTCAGCCACAAACCAGACCACAAAGAAGGAAGAGTGTGAGAGATGGGGCTGTGCTGCCCCCAAAGCATTTTCACTCGGTTTTTTTTTTTTAAATTAAATAATTTTAACTTACGGGCTGCAAGCAGACTGCACAGTTGGAGCTTGATAACGCACACTGATTTTCTGGCAATGATGATCTGACAGGCCAGGCAGATATGACACTGGAGGAGAAGCAGACTGTGGGGCAGTATGAGGCCCTGGTGCAGTCACACAAGGGCTGGCAGATGGCTCTGGATCTTAGAAGGTCTCTGCTTCCTGTATGCAGTTACCAGTGGCAGATCCAGGAAGGGGTGATTGCTCACTAGAACAGTCTGTCTATGCTCACATCTCCTACTCACATTTTACAAGTGTCACTTGCATACTTCTGTTGTTGCCCAGTAGCCCCCTGTGGACCCACAGCAGGGATAGCTGCATCCGAGTCCGGTATCCTAGACAGATAAAATGATAACCCATATCCTACCCAGGGATTCATCTGTATGATAAGTACTTTACATAACATTTATGAAACAGTTTATTGTCCGTGTATCACATTAACACAGGCATACAACTAGTTGAATGTCTTTTTGTCCTGCACTGACTGTATATAGGGGTAAATGAATGCAGCTGTGCAATCCTCTGCCTGTGATCAGGGGATGGCTAATAGTGTTAATACTGTAGTCACTACATGGTGTAGGGGTCACTACTACTGTGCTGTAGTTTGGGGAGTACTCAACATGTGGAATGGCCAATGCATGCAGTACACATATCTTCCCCTTCATACTGGTCAGACTGGCCTTCCTGGACAATATTAATAAGTGTATAGCTATATAGATATTGATATATATATATATATATATATATATATATATATATAGCACTCTAGGATTTACAGCACTGGTCATGTTACCTGTTTTCCAGACTCTTTAAGTCTGAGCTTATGTTCTTCAGAACATATATCTAAAAAGTGAACAAAGGGTGCGCCACATAGTGCTTCATCAATAACATTTATTAAACATATCATAAATGATAAAACGTACCAACGGTGGCGGTCAGACCACCGCGAGTGTTAAAAGCTCCAAACATAAAATCTCCGGGTGGTACAGCAACCTGCTCCGGTATACATCAACCATGGATTGAATCACGCTAGGACACGACCCTATGCGTTTTGTCACACAGACTTCATCAGAGGGCTGGCCCAGCATCGCCAGTAATCCCCTTAAAAGCACATTGTAACTAATCATTCAATGAACTCATTGGAGGGTCATACCGGCTTACCATATCATCCCTTTAAACCGAGATACTCATGAATTACACAGGTTCTGTGGATCATTAAAACCAGGTGAAATTCAGATTTGAACCCAGCCAGCCACAGAACCGGTGTAATTCATTTGTGTTCCGGTTTAAAGGGTATAGTAAATATATATATGTATGTGTGTTTGTGTTTGGTGTCCACTAAGGAATGCCAAAATTTATGCTCGCTTACCAAAAAAATTAGTCTGGCAGCATCGTACAGCTGGTAAGCAGAGGAACAGGGGAAGGTGCTACATCTGGTCTCTAATCATTAGCTATGATGTTTTGTTCATAGCCATGTAAAATATGTTTAAGAATACAATGCTCCTGTTTTAGCAAGTGTGTTTCTGTCCAAATATTCCAATCATGTGGAAGATTTGGCCCAGTGACACTTTGTAGTATGTGGTGAAATCTGGGCTTTTTAATATTTGTTGCTCCTGGCTCTGCTATCATATAATACTTGTACCTGATCGCTCAGTATTAATT
Organism: Taudactylus pleione; assembly: GCA_031769625.1. Classification (NCBI taxonomy): domain Eukaryota; kingdom Metazoa; phylum Chordata; class Amphibia; order Anura; family Myobatrachidae; genus Taudactylus; species Taudactylus pleione. Next base: position 1,569,628 of record JAUIMM010000031.1, read on the forward strand.
AGTGGGATACTGCCGTTGTTTCCCATGTCTCAGTTACTAATATTGACTAGGTAATAAAAAAACATATTTTGCTTTTTATTGGTAGGGAGGGGGGGGTGCACTGAAGTTTTGCCTAGGGTGCCGGGAAGCCTTGCATCGGCCCTGGGGACAGAGCTTGCGATAAAGCTCTGTCCCTGAAAATCCCGTTAGCACACTTCTCATGGTATTTTTCACAAAGATACAGTGAAGTGGTGTCAACGCATTCACACAGCCATCTACCATACACCCCAAGCAATCCCCCATGTCCGCCCCCCCACTAAGATCTGACACTTACCTCAGTGATTGGTGCTCCGGTGAGGTCCTCTTGGCCTCTGGTCAGCTGGTTTCTGGACCCCAGTCATCTGGTGTGTGCTGTAAACTGAGATGCCGATATACAGTACAGCTGACTGGGGTCACAGTGGAGGAGCCTCGGCATCCAGCTGACCGTAGGAGAGAGCTCACCGGCTGCAGGTTGCACAGGGGAGGATATCTGTGGGATCCCAGGGGGCCATTGGGGTTTGCAGGGGCTGATCATGGATGGGGGGGAGGGTTGGTAAGCCGTCAGTCATGCGCGGATGCCCAGTAATAGGTGTGCGGAGAGGATTCACAGGTACAGAGCTTTATTGTAAATTCTGTCCCTGCAAGTGATTTTTCATACATTCCTGTCATATTTCCTAATTTTGCATGCGAATTTAGGCAAAAATATCACACTGCAATCGTGTTTGAAATGCGGATTGTAGTAAATGGGGGCCTAAAAGATACCACTGGGAGAAAAAAGATTTATTAAAATATGCTAATTGTAAATAGGATAAAACATAACTTTTAATACGTAAGTTTAAAAAGGAGCAATATAGTACATACTGTATAGTGGCTCTTTTATTAAGAGCCTTTGTGTGACAAAATATCCACAAAACATATATAATTAAGTATCTAAAAGAGAAGAGCAAAGTTTTTAAAAGGGATGTTTAAATGGCTAATCTGTTAGATATTGCCATTATCGATCAGATTAGATATTGATATCAATCTCATATGTGCCACAGTCCTTCTGTGGTAAATGACCACCTATACTACAGATTAAGTGCAAGTTATGTATCCCTTATCAATTATTGAATTCCCACTGACAGAGAGTGTGCTGCCAATTAGATGTCCATGTATTTATGTACCTGTGTTGTCAAAATATTATTGATATATTGGGGCAATTAAATTCAGCACAATGCTGAATAGCTCCTGAAAGAAGTTCCCAGAGCTGTTCAATTGACCACGCTCACTAGTCCTACTAGAGGATTTCTGCTCACATCGTCCTAAGGTGCGAGCAGAAATTCGACTTAAGAGCCATCCGCAATGCTGATTTCCTGCTTAGCGTGGTGCTAACAGCCTCGCAACCAACACTTTAGTTGGAGAATGCCAGTTAGTGCAACTAAAAACCCAGCTTAAGGCACGGTAACTGGCATTCTCCGACTTAAGTGGTTGTAGTTGCGGTTAACAGCGAGGTTAATTGAATATCTCCGGGAACTAATTCCCAGGATATTCATTATTGCTCTGAATTGAATCACCCCCATTGTGTCTCATCATGGCACAACATACAGTATATCATAAAATAATGTACCATGATAGTCTAGCTATGGTACGTATACGCAGAATCTAACACATACAATTAAGTAGTCTGATTTAGGTTATTAACCAGATTCCAGTGATGTGCTATGAATCCCACTATAATTAGAAGACAAATGTCAGGAATTGTGGTTCCTATAGTAATAGCACCTTTATCAACATATGAATTGAAATAATAGTCCTTACAAATGTTCACGCATCACATACAGTTTAAATCATAGTTTGCAGTAGTAATCTGACCATTAATCAAGGTATCTGCAGCATTAACACAATGTATACATAAAGCTGTAGACAAATATATATTGTGGAATTACCAATACTACAGTACTGCACATATAATTAAATCTGGTATACCACCTTTGAAAGCAATGGAGTATAACCATAAGTAACTCTCTCATAGGATTAATCTATATTGTCCTCTTTACTAACTAGAAAAATTTTTGCCACAAAGGACTGGGTATAAATGAGCACACAGCTTCCTGCTTCATAATAAGCGACCCATTATGTAAAGTGATCATAAGAATATAGTAAAAAATAAAAAGACAGGTCCAGCGCTGCATAGGTTACCCTACTTCTGCTTGTAGTGAAATAATGCAATAGAGGGCGACTGCAATCACAAGAGGTTTGTGGCCCACTACTCTGTTCTGCTAGGCAATGCCGGGTATCAGCACAACTTGCCTATGGAGCAGCTCCTTCTATGTAGTGGAGAGGAATTTAGATAATGTCCATCAGGAGACAGGCTAATTCACTGGTTGCAATGCCAGCATGGGTCATGTGAATGCTACAATGGGACCCAGGAATTGGGTTGCAGATGCCCATTTCGCCTTCAGGCTTGCTCACAGTACAGCCTAGTAGTGAGCACACCAAGCTGTTTCTTTAAAGTAAGTATAGCCAATTATTGTGATCTTAAAGGCAATCCTGTATGATAGCTTTGGGTATCTGGCTATAACCCTGTGGATATATCTACACCTATATTTTGTTGAGCATTATTAAGTAATAATGGGAACAAAATTATCACTGTTAATATTAATTTGTTACATATATCATATTATTTATTTAGCTATTGTAATCACATGTAGGCACAGAAACAGACAAAATCTCAGGTGCACAACTCCAAATCATCAATAATATATATAAATGCAATAAAATTTTGCAATCAATAGAGGTTTTTAGCATAATCATGGCCAAGCTTATGGGCCTACCCACCATATCCAGGATGCAATTAGTCTCATCAGGTAGCACCTCCCATTGTATATATGGGCCCTCATTCAGAGCCGCTCGTAAGCGGCCGCTCGTTCGTTCCGAGCGATGTTCACACATCTGCGCATGCATACGGATTGTAAAACGCATGCGCGAACCAGTCAGTGCCCCGCCGAAAATCGTTTGTTCACTATATAGCGAATGCCTGCTATTTTGAGTGACAGAAGGAGGCATATGTGGGTGGTAACAGGGGAAGGTGCTTGAAAACGGGGAGTGGAATTCAGAATGATGGCGTGCTTAAAGGTCAAAACGGGCGTTTTAAGGGAGTGCATAATTAATCCACCAGCGTCATTGACCACGTCACTTGGTTTTTTTTAATTCAGAACTGCTCGCAAAATAGCGGTTGAAAAAACCAACCACAAGGGTAGCGAGCAGTTCATGCGCTGTACGATGTACTCGATTAATCTAATAAATAGCGGACATGACGTATGGTGCGAGCGGCCAGGGGGCGTATTTTTCAAAATGACAACCGCAAGTTTTGCTTGCTCGTTCAGACTTAGAGGCATGAACAGACCGCAAAGTGCGAACGGTTCATTTGAATAGCCACCCCTTTTTATAAAACGAACAACCGCAAATAGTGAGCGGCTCTGAATCATGCCCATAGTCAGGTTGTGCAGTCCAGAAATCTTTTCCATGTAATCACATGTACTCAGTGGACTCTAATTCTCACAGGAGAGGGTCAGGAGTACAATTACTAAAAAAAATTCTGGTATGAAGAATTAAAATAATTTATTTATATATATATATATATATATATATATATATTGCAGTGGTTTGGCACCCAAAAGCTCCTCAAAAGAAACAGGACCCGGGTGCTCGTGCTGGTATTCACACACTGTGGCAAAGGTACATTTAGCGGCTATGCACCGCAACCAAGCATCATACGTCACTCCGGGATTTTGCAAAAAGATGTTTACTCAAAGCAGTCTACGTTTCAAGGCTCAACAGGCCCCGTCGTCAGGAACAAACCTGGCCCTGCACCGCACTCCCTGCACCCATACGCTTACTTACCTCTCCGTAGTCCGGCGCTGAAAAAAACGACAGGAAAATTGCCGCCGCGGCCATTTTCCTGTCGTTTGCGCATGCGCAGTACAGGGAAAATGGCCGCTGCGGCCATTTTCCCGGTGACCTGTGCGTAATCTATAGACTCTGGGCACACTTGTGCCCAGAGTCTATAACTCAGGCGCTGGCGGCGCATAGCTCAGTGCGCTGCCAGCTGCCGGGCAGAGAGGAGGGGCCCATGTCGGAGACTGCACACGGGCCCCCTCCTCTCTAGAAACACCCCTGGATGTGGTGCTTGTTTGCAGTGCATAGCCGCTAAAGGCACATTCGCTACAAGAAAATATATATATATATATATATATATATATATGATGAAGTCCAGATTGTGAAGAAACGCGTTGGGAGTTAACCTTGTCTACCTAAAATGAACTTGATGAGAATAAGATAAGAGAATATTTTTTAAAAAACATTGATTATTTATTGCATGGAAAAATGTTTTCATTAATTCTCTAAGTACTCACAGTATCAACTAGTAGTATTTCCTACTTTACCTTGGTTTTATCCATTAATTAGTAGTAGTTTGTAATTTTTTATGTGTATGTTGTATGAAATAATTGTAAAAAATAATTTATTTTTAAACAAATGTAATTTTTTTAATCAATTTTTTAGATTAATCCTTTGGTACATAGCACTCTGTCACTTTTATATTTATTGAATATATAGTTTCTTTTTTTCACTTGACACTTTATATACAGCCAATTAAATAGTGTATATTTTTATACACAATTATTTTATTTTTTTTGCACTAAAGCACTTTAGTATAGCCTTTCAGTAATACTCACAATTGTATACAAGGCACTTTTATTTTGTAATAATTTTTGGCTTGTTTATACATAATATATATATTTTTTGTATTAATGAACATTTTACAGTTATACTGAACACTAATAGGCACTAACACCCAAGTACATCGTTATATATATATATATATATATATATGTATATATATAATATATAGACCAGAGTTCCCAAGTCTTGCACACTCAAACAGGTTTTTTCATGGGTGCCTGGTCCAAATAGCTAGATAGATAGAAATGTCCATATCAAATAGACGACCAGCACCCATATATATATATTTAGAATCCAAGTATTCCACACTCCACACAAGACATCAACGTAGTGGGGTGCACAATTTAAAGACAAAGGGCCTGATTCAGAGCCGGTCGCTATTTGCGCTCGCTCGTCCAGAAAATAGGGGTGGCTATTCAAATGAACTGTTCGCTGTTTGTGGTCTGTTCACGCCTCTAGGTCTGAACGAGCGAACAAAACTTGCAGTCATTTTTTGGGAAACAACGCCCCCTGGCCGCTCGCATCCTACGTCATGTCAGCTATTTATTAGATTAATCGAGTACATCGAACAGGGTATGAGCTGCTCGCTATTCTTGTGGTTGGTTTTTGCTACCGCAATTTTGCGAGCAGTTCTGGCTAAAAAAAACCCCAGTGACGTGGTCAATGACGCTGCTGTTTTAAATGTGCACACCCATAAAACACCCATTTTGACCTTTAAGCACGCCTGCATTCGGATCTCCACTCCCCGTTTTCAAGCACCTTCCCCTGTTACCACCCACATACGCCTCATCCTGTCACTCAAATTAGCAGGCATTCGCTATTTTGCGAGCACATGAATTTCGGCCGCACTGACTGGTTCGCGCATGCGTATAACGATCTGTACGCATGCGCAGTTGGGCAAACATCGCGCGAACGAGCTGCCACTTACGAGTGGCTCTGAATCAGGCCCAAAGTCCATTAATACAAAAAATCTGAAATCGGCAGTCACGAGGTTTAGTAGAAAAAATACAAAATTTAATTACCAGTCATGGTTTAGAAGATAAAACACATGGTCATAGTGGGTCGACATTTCAGTCCAAACAGAACCATCATCAGGACACAGCAGCAGTAGAACATCAGTATGTAGCCAAATGGAAAGTGAATACCATCACCAAAAAAGCTGACATATATACCCCTCTCAATTAGTAACAGGACACACCAATAGGATTGCAAACCTTCAAAGTAATAAACAATTAACAATAACATCCCAGAAGCATCACATATCAATCATATAGCATTAGTTATTGAACATTAAATGCACAATAATCAAATTTAAATACATGCAACAGAACAATAGACTCCTATAACTATCTGGTAAAGCAAGCTCCGGAGAACCAGAAGTAGCTTGCGTGTCACTGCTATGCACCGCATACCATTGCAGAACTTCATAACAGCTGCAAGGTCCTTGTTACAAACAGGCAGCACCTGTACCTCAATACATGGAACACATGACACATGCTTGTCAGCATGAACCGGACATACTAAGTGCAATCTACCGGAGCACATGACGTGAGCCGGAAGTGCCGATGCGTGTCATCATCTAAACACAATACCGGAAGTGTATGCATTCCAACTAGTGGAACGTATTACACCACTCGCCTGATGCAATTACAAGTAACCATAAAGGGGAACAATGCCGTACCAATACTGGAAGTGTATGCGCTCCAACTAGTGGAACGCATAACACCACTCAACTAATGCAAATGTAGGTAACCATAGTACCCATCAAGGTGAATAAACATGAATATGAGTGCGCTTCTAAATATTAGTATCAAAGCACCTCAAGAACATAGTAACAAAAGGAGCACTGTCAGCTTATAGAAATGAACACCCAAGTGAACAATATAATTAAATAATACAAACAGACCACAATAAAACAATAAACAACTTTTTTTTTAAAACAAAAATAAACCTTAATACAAAAGACACACATATGCAGGTCAGTCAAAAAATTCTAAATATAGCTCTTAATTGCTAAAAAATCCTAGCTATATCTCATTTCAAAGAGAACTTATTTCAAAGGAATAATAGCTCATTTCAAAAAAATATTTTACGGATTGGACTCATTGAGCCCTCTTGGGATTAATGTATCCAGTTTGAAAATCCATTGTGCTCACATTTCCACAAGGCGATTTCACGATCCCCCCCTCGTCGGGGAACAGGCAATGAGCATACATTTAATACTGGCCACTGTGTGTCCATATTCCAAAAATTTTTGGGCTACTGGTTTGTCAGTCATGCGTGTATCTAACACTGATCTTATGGACGACCAATGGTTGGCCATACTTTCACAAAAGCACCTTGTAGTCATCCTCACAAAATATAATCCACAAGGGCAGATTAAAATATAGATGACAAAGTCCATAAGGCAATGTAATTTATACTTAATATGAATTTTTCTGCCGCTCTGGGGGTGAACAAAGGATGAACCAGTAAGTAATGACCGACATGTTGTGCAATTAGCACTTCTAAAGCACCCTGTTTTTGCTACAGGGAGCCATAAATTCTGTTTGTCAGAAGGCCTCAAGGTAGGGCGCATCAGGAGGTCTCTTAGATTTGGACCAGGCCTATATGCACATAGAGGCGGTGTCTGACCAAGACTTTTCAACAGAGAATCAGATTAAATAATTGGCCAATGTTTATTCAAAGTCTGACGTGATCGATTAGAAGTTGCATCAAATATAACATTCTTGATGGATCAGTCTTACATCTTTGTGTTAAACCTGTTTGTGAGTGCCGAATCCTCGCTTTAGTGAGGCATCTTTGTATAGTAGTAGTGTGGTATCCTCGAGCAATAAATCTATTAGCCATATCAATAATTTGTACTCCAGCTTTAGCCGATGAGGGATTGATTCTCAAAATACGCAAAAATTGTGAAATAGGTAGATTTTCTTTAAGGTGACTCGGATGTTGGCTCCGAGAGTGTAGGAAAGTGTTGAGATCGGTATCCTTACGGAAAAGTGTCATCCCAAGTAAAACACCATCCAAATAGACCATAACATCCAAAAAATAATCTCCTTATCATTGATCTGACTCATAAATTTAATAGGAGAGCCCAAATTATTCAAAAAATTAACCATATCAGCAAACTGAGGGCCTGATTCAGAGCCGTTCGTTAACAGCAGTACGCTCGTTGCGTTCCGATGTTGAGTAACAGCGCATGCGTCGGTGTAACACTGCACATGTGCGTACGGCAGATTGCGAGCTTTTTTTGTCTCGTTCATCAAATAGCGTACAGGAAGTGACATGTCAAATGTGATTGACAGAACAGGGCATTTTTGGGCGTTGACGGGGGTGGAGATGGAAAAACGCAGGCGTGGCGAGGCATTTTTGGGGTGTACATACATTATCAGCTGCGAACGTCAAATGTGTTCGTACCAACTCATATGTCACTGGATGATCCTCTTTCCCTTCAAAATGCTTGCACAGCTTAGGGTCTGGATTACTCGACCACATTGGCGATGGCCTTCTCCTCCATCCTGGCACTCCACGATGTTGCATCGATTAATCACGGCTTGTCAGAAAATCAATTAGTGTTGTATTGAAAACCGGCTTGGTATGTGTTTGGAAATCAGTTTTTTGGGATAGCACAAAACCGTACGCAGGTGGAAATCATAGCTGCTAATGTCAGGATTACACAATCAATTTGCGTACATTTGTGGGGGTTTATTTTTGGGTTGATATTTGTTTTTTGGCCTATTGTAACAATAATGACATCATGTTTGTGTGTTTTTGGCCATTTTGCTTTTGCCTGTTGAATTTGCATCCTTATGTAAATTTTAAAACGTTCCTTAAAGAGCCCTTTTTTTCTCATGTAAAATGTTGGTGGTGCGCGTTTTTGCATTGTGGGCCAGGATTAAATGTAAACCATTTTTACAATAATGTCAGAATACAAAGTCGTACATTTTTGGCAAATTTATTGCTATAAAAAATCAATTTCATGCACATTTTTTACCCAAACATTTTTTGCAGTGTTAATTCCAAATATTTTAATAATTGTGCAAACATAAAAGTTATGGAAACGTAAAGCTAAAAATTTAAAACAATTCACAAGAAAGGAGAGGGAAGTTTTGGCCAGAAAGGAATATGGGGCAAGCACAGAAGGAGTGTGGGAAAAGTAGCCAGTGCTGTCAACGTTTTTTCCCCCTTTTGGCAGGGGGAGGGTGGGTGCCAGACCGGGTCCGGGATGTCATCGGGCTGGCCTGTCCAGAGGCAGATGTTGTGGCCTCTGGACTAGGCACAGGGCTAGGCACATTTGGAGGATTGGCTGATGTTGTGCCAGAGGTGGAGGATCCTGATGTTCCGGCAGGAAGGGAGGTCGGCTCCACCATGTGCTGGCGAACGAGCTGCTCCAGGGCATTGGCGATGCGGATGATGGCCCTGGTATTTTCCACCAGGGCCTGACCAATGGTCACGTTGGCAGCAGCATTTTGCTCCAGGGCCTCAGCCACCCATACCAGACTGGTGTCCATCCTCTGCAGAATCTCCGTATGGAAATCCAATTTAAAATTGAGTTCTGTGAGGAGGGACACTGCCTGCGAGGGGGATTGCCCTGGACTGGCTTCTGCAGGGTCCTCAGCCGGATGTAGTGGTTCCTCCCCTGCAGAGCCTGAAGAAATTCTGCGGCCAAGGCTCCCCTCTGGAGCAGACTCATCCGCCTGTGTCTCTGTTGGTAAAATGAGAAAAGAGTCACATTAGAATCTACATATTGGCACATTAACATTTCCGTGTTGGTGACATCACAATATTTACCTTGGACAACATGAGGAGCCGCAAAGTCTGGCATGTCCGTATCCATGTTGGACACGCCAAACACCTCCACAGCCTGCACACACCCCTGTGCCAGCTCTTCTAAATCATTCAACTCCAATGACACAGGGGTGGGACCCCCACCTGTTCCCCTTGCATGCCTAGCCCTGTCAGCCATTTTTTGTTTCAGGCGATATTTGAAGTCTTGCCATCTGTTGGTGAAAAAGTAGCCATTATTCATGCATTCTTTCCCCCAGTTTTTTTGGGTTGGTCAAGTTTTTACTTACCGCCGTTTGACATCCCGGGCTAGACGGACATAATCACCCACCCTATTGACCGCAACGGCTACCTCCTCCCACATTCTCCACTTCTGGCTTGCACTCATATTCCTGTCTGCCTGTGGCAGGATGTCCACACACTTCAGAACCTAAACCTCCATCTCCTTTCTTGTGAATTGTGGCTGCCTTTTCTTTTTGCCAGCTTTGGCCGGAATACTGGGCCCAGCAGCCTCTTCCATGTCATCCTCCTCACCTATTTGTTTAAATGTTGAGAATTGTAAACTTCACAACTTGCACTATATTATGTTTCAAATTAATCATTGTTACCAAATGCCTGAAATACTTACCGCCAGACTGTTGCCCATTGTTTCCCTGGTCTGTAGCCATGTCTTAGCTCAAAACAAGAAATACACCAGAACTTTTTGTTTGGCTCGTGACGTATTTATACATGCGTCCTTATTTTTCGGCCGCATCATTGATTGTGCGTTCCTATGATCCCTCCTTAATTTGTGCGTGAAACTAAAAACTATTTATGGCTTGGGGCGTCTCGAGTCGAGGTGGCGTTTGTTGATTGTTGGAGGTTACGTTGGTCGGAGTTGATTGTTGGCGGGTTTTGGAGTTGGCGTTGGTGGGAGTTGTTTTTGTTTGCTAAATTTGTTTCATTTTTTTCCATTCGCATTTTTTCTGGTGGTTTTGTTTTTAGCGTTTCTTTATTTGGTAAGTTATTGGCAGTCTAACTTTTGTTCAATTTGTGTCTCCTTCTTTTCCTGAATTTTTGAACGTTAATTTTTCGAAATTTCATCTTTGTTAGGTTTTTTTTTGGCTCTGCCCCAACGACCTTTTGATCCGGAAACTTATATATTATCTATTGGTAAGTTTATTTTTTCACTTGGTTATTAAATGTTCATGTTTGTATTTACGCTACTTTGTTTGACCTTACACTTGTAACCTTTGTTTTTATTAGTCAGAAATGTTTCAAATATTTCGTGTTTTTCTATCTGCGTATTTTTGTACTTGTATTTGCGAACTAATTAGCGCATTTTTAACTGTTTCTATTGTGACTGGTATTTGCGAACTAATTAGCGCATTTTTAACTGTTTCTATTGTGACTGGTATTTGCGAACTAATTAGCACATTTTTAACTGTTTCTATTGTGACTGGTATTTGCAAACTAATTAGTGCAATTTTAACTGCTTATTTAGACCCGTTAAATTGGTTGTGTTTTCCCTTTAGCATTTGTGGATTACATTTGGCCCCAATTTGAGGTAGTCTGCGCAATGTCATTTTGCTCTTTGGGCAAATGTGGGTTTCTCCCCTTTTATGTTTTGTCTTGCACCCAATTTTGAAACAGAAATGCCCAGCATAAATTGTTGTTTTTTTATATTGTGATTATTTACAGTTTGCCCGTATCATGACAATACCCCGGCATGTAAGCATCAATGGATTGTATCATCAAGCTAAGTAAAAATCTATTTATTTTGGGGGTTAAAAAGCCTTACATTCAAATCTTGCCATTTCAGGTTGATCTGGGTCGGATTGTTCTGGCCATGCTCCCGGAAGCCGACCAACCTCAATCTTGTCCCAGGCGTAGGCATCGTAGGCGTGCAAGGCCCCAGATATTTCGAACACGTGTCACCCTTTTTGGAATGCCCGATGATGAGGTTTTAAGACGCTACCGTCTTCCTCCCAAAATCATCATAGACACTCTCTCATTAATAGAGAGTGATCTTGAGCGGCAAATTGACAGTCCTACAGCAATACCACCACTTAAGCAATTTATGGCGGTGTTACATTTCTGTGCCTCAGGATTGTTTCAAACAACGGTGGGAATAGTGGCGGGCATCTCATAATCCTCCTTTTCCCGGATCCTGAGGGCAGTGATGGAGGCACTTTTCAAGCACCTCCATCATTTTATTCAAATGCCTTTGGATATGGGTGCCCTTAGTGTGGCCAAGGCCAATTTTTACCAAATAGCTGGCTTCCCACACATCATAGGGGTTGTGGATGGTACTCACATACCACTTCAGCCTCCAGCATGGCTGGAGGCCATATTTCGCAACCGTAAACACTATCACTCCCTGAATGTAATGGTGGTATGTGATGCCTCCCTCCAGATCCTGTCCCTGAATGCAAAATTACCAGGAAGTGCACATGACTCATTCGTCATCCGGCAATCAGGGATATGGCACAAATTAACCAACCTACAAGCTGGTGATGCATGGCTTCTGGGTAAGTGGAGACCTTTAGTACATAACAATGTTAAGCTTGATACACAGTGATCCTGATGTTGTCACTTCTTTTTAACAGGAGACAGTGGCTACCCTTGCACGCCCTGGCTGCTCACTCCTTATTTGGCTCCCACACCAGGGCCACAAAGTAATTTTAATGCTGCACTTACAGCCACCAGGCAAGTGGTGGAGCGCTGTTTCGGCCATTTAAAAGGCCGATTCAGATGCCTCCACCGCTCTGGTGGCGAGCTCATGTATTTGCCGGATATGGTTTCTAAAATTGTGGTCCTGTGTGGGATATTTCACAACATCACCATAAGGAGTGGTGTCCCAATGCAGCCAGAGGATGCCTTACCTGAGGATGGCCCCCCCGAGGTTGGTCGGAGGTCAGTAGGTGGGGGGGCCATACGCGATGATGTGGTGGCCAGATATTTTAGGTAATTATTGGCAACACAACAGTGTTTAGACACAATGTGGTACGGATTGTTTGAGAACATCTAATTTTTTTTTTTTTTCTCCATCTTCTGTTTGTTTTCATAATCTTTGGGACTCCAACGATGACTACTTCCTGCTACCATAAAAAAACCTTTATGTGGAAACTTTGGGAATATATTATGGAACCCATATTGCAATGCCACATTTGTGGAATCATGTTGGCATGGTCCTTCGTCAACCAGTTCTTGATTTTTTGTTTGAATTTTAAAAGTTTTTTGTATGTGTTGTATTTATGATTATCACTGTGTGTTTTGTTTGTGAGTGAACACTTTGTTATTTTAGTTATGTTGTGAATAAATGTCTTGAGAGTGTAATTTTGTACCTTTTTTTGCCCATTACAAGCAAGTGTAACCAGGTTCACACACGTTACATTTGCCTAAGGGGTAAGCCTGTAATGACGCAAGTTGAGCTAAAATGTAAGATGTTTTCTGGGTCCAAACCAACACCCAAAGGAATCCTGTACAATCAGTTGGCTTCGTAATATCGGCATAAGCAGCTTGCCCCCAAATAGGAACATGTAAAATGTAGTAATATATAATTTGTACAACACCAAAAAAGGCCAATCAGATTGTTACTGTTAGGTGTTTCTTGTGCCTATTTTCCTAAAAAATACAACACACAATCTTAGTGACAATAATTGCAAATCCTTGCTGGAAGAGTCTACTTATGTCAGTGTAAACAATCTCTGATTTGGAAACAAGGAATGAGACAGAACGTTAATTTTAAAATATTAATTTATTTAACTTTTGTCAAAAAAAAAACTAAAACTGGTTCCTAAGGAGGACCGACATATGGTCAAGGACCACCAGCAGCCCGATGACGTGTTCCCGCATACGACCCACACATCCGGCTAATTCAGCCATACGCCTCTGTTCCTCTGTGGGTTAGAAAAGTGTGGGGATTAATACATCAATAATGAAACCACATTAAAAAACAAGCCAAACCAAGCTACCCAAAAATGTCAATATTGTGGCCCAAAGCAGAATTACACCGAAAAAACCAAGCCCCCCAAAATGGTCTACCCCAAAATTACAAGTCCAAAAATCAGATTCAGACAGGTGTGATATGTGTATGGTGAAATCAGCAGTAACAGGTAAAGACAACCAAAAAACTCCCAAAAAATCAGCATAAAAACACAAAAAAAGGGAACGACACATGATTACATACAAACAGTTTTTGCCAAAAAAAAACCAAAAAAACCCCCATACCGTTCAAAATAATGGCCGCTCCTGAAGCCACTCCCTCGTCCTCCTCGGAGGTGCCTCCATTCCCCAAAGAGCTTGGCGGGGTGATTTGGGATTCAGGGGAGGGGATAGTTAGAAGAGGGGTGGTTGGAGGAGAGGGGAAATTGGGATGGAGGGGACGGAGCCCCGAAATATCCTCCACAGGGTCTGGGCAGGCTGGGGAGGAGGGGGAAATAGGGGAATTTGGGGGTGTGGAGGGTTGGCTTGGGGTTGGGGAGAGTGGGCGAGAGCGCCATCTTGGATGGCGGTGATGCCATAGTCTTCACTGTGGCCCTTAAAGATGTGAAACAAATTGTGGTTAGTTTCAACCAAAACCGAGTAAAACACTAATTTATGACAACACAAATCAGAAAACATGGCCATGCAGATATGAGTACAATGAATAAATAGGACATACATGAAAACATGGCCATGCAGATATGAGTACAATGAATAAATAGGACATACATGAAAACATGGCCATGCAGATATGTGTACAATAAATAAATAGGACATACATGAAAACATGGCCATGCAGATATGAGTACAATGAATAAATAGGACATACATGAAAACATGGCCATGCGGATATGAGTACAATGAATAAATAGGACATACATGAAAACATGGCCATGCAGATATGAGTACAATGAATAAATAGGACCTACATGAAATCATGCACACGCAGATATGAGTACAATGAATAAATAGGACCTACATGAAAACATGCACACGCAGTTAGGGCCACAAAGATAAACATGAAAACCACAGTCCCAAAAACTTACTTTCAGCGATCTGCATGCGAAAGCATGCCAGCAAGCGGGGCGTCCGCCATTGCAGGTCCGACCACCAGCGCTCCAGCTGGCCGATCTGGCGGCGTGAGCCGAAGGAACGCAGGCGGCCACGTACCTCCGCATATGTGGAACGCTTCTCGCGATTTGTGATGGGTGGAGGCTGGCTGGTGATCCACCTATCCATCACCTCGGTTAACACCAGCAGCTCACGCCTGGTGAATGCCGAGGCTCTCATGATGGCAATGGTGTATTTGTTAAAAATCATTTTTAATAAAGAGCCGAAAATAAATTTGATTGGCTAATGTATTTGGGTAATTAACAAGACCAATTCTATTGGTTAGTGTATGAGTCATGTGTTCGACAGGGCCAGAAATCTCTTGAGAGTTATGATAGGCTTGATGCAGTGACATGCGTAAGCAAATTTAAATAAAGATATGAACCCAGGAAAATATGCGTGGTTAAAAACAAATAAAACAATTGTTTAATTGGCTCTAACATGTATTTTGACAAATAAAAGCGAATGTTTAAGCCGTACGTATTCTGCGGGTAAACACAAACACGGACAAGATTAAAGTTTATTGCATTGTCAAAAAAAAAAAAAAAAAAAAATTAAGCTAATTGATATATTGATTGGCATGATACGATTGAGGGAGGTAGGCAGAATAAAGGAGCAGGTAATTGGAATCTGACAGTTCCACTTCCGGTTTGCACTTGTGCGTGCGTTCCCTTCAAGCCACTTCGGGGATGTACGCTCGCTATTTGGCACGCTCGTTAGTTAGAGGAGGGGTCGGTAGAGTTTGGGGAGGATGTTTAGCTGCGTTCGAAAATACGAGCGAGTGTTTGAATTTCCATATTTTTTTTTACGTACGCTGAAAGTACGAATGGCCACTTGCGTCCGGGTCTGAATGAGGGCCTGAGTTTTAGAGCCAGACCAGATAATGAATAGATCATCAATGAACCATTTGTAGAATACAATCTGGGAACCAAACCTTAGCAAAATATGAGTCTGTTCAAATTGTGCCATATATAAATTGGCATATGCCAGGGCCAAATTTGACCCCATGGCAGTGCCATTGTTTTGCATATAATAATTCCCACCATACAAAAAATAATTATTAGTAAGAACTAGCTCAGTTAGTTCAAGTAAAAATTCAATTGGTGGTCCCTGGTGGTTATTATTAGTAAGTGCTACTCTAATGGCCTACAATCCACCCTCATATGGGATCACCATGTAGAGTGAAGAGACATCAAGTGTAGCCATACAAGGTCTGGTGGTAGAATCAATGTTTTAAGGCAATCAAGGAAATCATTGGTATCTTTTAGATAACTTGGTAGTATGGTCACCACAGGTTGTAGAAAAGAATCTACAAATTGAACCAATGGCTGTAGTGTAGAGTTACGAGCAGATATTATCGGTCTCCCGAGAGGGTCAACCAATTGTTTTTGGAATTTCATAGTGTGTATAAGATAGGGCACTCCGGATGTTCAACTTTCAAACAATTGGCAACCCTCTCCTCAAGCCATCCTTGTTGGCATGCTACATCAATACACATATCTACCTTTCGCTTGATATGTGCCCATAGGATTGGGAACAATCTTAGTATATGTACTAGTATCAGAAAGTTGGCATAAAATCTCTTTATCGTACGAGGCCCAGTGTTGCATGACTACGGCCCCACCTTTATCCCCCTGTCTGATCACAATTTTATCATTTTGAACAAGTGTTTTAAGTGCCGATCTTTTTGGTTTGGTTAGATTATCATATCTGGATTTGGTATTGGAAACAGACATATCCATGTCAGTAAGATGCAGAAACGTTTTAATACTAGCATTGCTACTCTGAGGGTCAAAATTACTAGGGGATTTAAGGAGCTGATTTGGAGCTGTACTATTAGTATCTCCAAAAAACTCTCTAAGTCTCATTTTATACCCCAACTTATATTGATCAACCACTCATGTAAATTTATTATGTGAGAAGGTGGGTACAAATAAAAAACCCAAGGACAGAACTAGACAAATTAAACACTGGTGTTTCTTTGGACCCACCAGACTCTATTCCCATAATGAGGCAAAATGTCATCATCCCGAACTCTTGTGAGACCCTGACTTAGTACATTTAGCACCTTCCGCCCCACCATCTTCACTCCAGTCGGGGAGAGGGTAGTGAGAGGATGTGTCTAGTGTCTGTGGGATGTGGCTGCTGTATCAGTCTGGGGGTACCTTCTCTGCTGTATCAGTCCAGTCCAGTGGTGCTGTGTTGCTGTATCAGTCTGGGTGGGGGTAATCAGTTCAGTGATAATAATGTTTACAGGGGCTGCCCTGTCTGGTGTAGGGGTATGTTGCCCTGTGCTGTGTATTCACTCCAGTCTAATTAATCAAAATAATTTTTACAGGGGCTGCCCTGTGTGGTTTAATGGTATGTTGCCCTGTGCTGTGTATTCACTCCAGTCTAATTAATCCAAATAATTTTTACAGGGGCTGCCCTGTGTGGTGTAGGGGTATGCTGCCTTTCATACAAATAATTTTTACAGGGGTGATTCACTCCATAAAATAATGCACTGCATAAAAATAATGGAGGACAAAAATTTGGAGGACAAAATAGGAAAAGATCAAGAACCACTACCTCCTAGTGCTGAAGCTGCTGCCACTAGTCATGACATAGATGATGAAATGCCATAAACGTTGTCTGCCAAGGCCGATGCCCAATGTCATAGTATAGGGCTTGTAAAATCAAAAAGCCAAAGTTCAGGAAAATTACCCCCAAAAATAAATTTAACTCATCTGAGAAACTTAAACTTGCCAATATGCCATTTATGACACAGAGTGGCAAGGAACAGCTAAGGCCCTGGCCTATGTTCATTACTAGTGGTTCAGCTTCACATGACAATGGAAGGCCTCATCCCACTAGAAAAATGAAGAGTGGTAAGCTGGCAAAAGCAGAGCAAAGAACTGTGCATTCTAAGACGCTATCATAAATCCCCAAGGAGAGTCCAAGTTTGTCGACGGTTGCGAAGCCTGACTTTCCCAACACAGGATGGGAAGAGGTGGCTCCTTCCACCATTTGCACGCCCTCTGCAAGTGCTGGAATGAGCATCCACTGTCCAGTTGCCGATATTCAAATTGAAGATGTCACTGTTGAAGTACAACAGGATGAGGATATTGGTGTAGCTGGCGCTGAGGAGGAAGTTGATGAGGAAGATTCTGATGGTGATGTGGTTTGTTTAAATCAGGCACCGGGGGAGACAGTTGTTGTCTGTGGGATGAAAAAGTCCATCATCATGCCTGGGCAGAAGACCGAAAAATCCACCTTTTCAGTCTGGAAATATCTCTCTCCAAATCCGGACAACAACTGTCTTGCCATATGTAGCTTATGTAAAGGTGTAATAAGTAGGGATTCCTCCAGAGGATTGCTACGCCTACTGCTGCCACTGCTGATGTTGCTGCTGGGAGTCGTTCATCATCCCAGAGAGGAAGTTGGAACACCACTACTTCTTTTACTAAGAAATTGACCGTTCAACAGTCCTTTGCGAGGAGGATGAATTACGACAGCAGTCATCCTGTTGCAAAGCAGATAACTGAGGCCTTGACAGCTATGTTGGTGTTAGACGTGCATCCGGTATCCGCCATTAGTGCAGTGGGATTTAGACAATTGATGGAGGTAGTGTGTCCCCGGTACCAAATCCAGTCTAGATTCCACTTCACTAGGCAGGTGATACTGAGAATGTACAGAGACATCAGAAAAAGTGTCCACAGTGTCCTAAAAAATGCGGTTGTACCCAATGTCTACTTAACGATGGATATATGGACAAGTGTAACAGGGCAGACTAAGGACTATATGACTGTGACAGCCCACTGGGTAGATGTATGGCCTTATGCAGCAACAACAGCACCGTGACCAGTAGCATCATCTCAGAAATGCAAGCTTGTTCCAAGGCAGGCTACGCTGTGTATCACCGGTTTCAGTAAGAGGCACACCACCGACAACCTCTTAGAGAAACTGAGGGAGATCATCGCCCAATGGCTTACCCCAGTTAGACTTTCCTGTGCGGGTATTACATCTGGGCAAATTCCAGCATGTCCCATGTTTTGCTCACACAATAAATTTGGTGGCATAATTTTTTTAAAAATGACAGGGCCGTGCAAGAGATGCTTTTGGTATCCCGAAAAATTTTGGCCCACTTTTGCAATTCAGCGACTGCGTGCCGAAGACTGGAGCACCAGCAAACAGTCTTAAACCTTCCCGGCCATCACTTGAAGCAAGAGGTTGTATCGCAGTGGAACTCAACCCTCTATATGCTTCAGAGGATGGAAGAGCAGCAAAAGGCCATTCAAGCCTATACATCCACCAATGAGATAGGCAAAGGAGGGGGTATGCACCTGACTCAAGTGCAATGGAGAATGATTTCTGTGCTGTGCAAGGTTCTCCAGCCTTCAAACTTACCACATGTGAAGTCAGTTCAGACACTGCCAGCTTGAGTCAGGTCATTCCCCTCATCAGGCTTTTGCTGAAGCCACTGGAGAAAGTGAAGGATAAGCTAAGATGGAGCGATTCCGCTCAGTATGTGGGACTTGTGGATGAAGCCCTTCATTCGCTTTGCCAGGATTCAAGGGTGGTCAATCTGTTGAAATCAGACCACTACATTTTGGCCACTATGATCGATCCTAGGTTTAAAGCATATGTGGTGTCTCTCTTTCTGGTGGACACAAGCCTGCAGAGGTGCAAAGACCTGCTGGTGAAAACACTGTCAGCTGAAGAGGAACGTGACATGGCAACAGCTCCTTTTTCATTTTCTCCTGCAACTGGGGCTGCCAGAAAACAACTTGGATATCCTAACCAAACTGCTGGCAGTGATGCAGGGCAGGCAGGACCAACTTGGGACATCTGGTCCAGACTGAAGTACCTGCCAACAATTTCTGACATGTCTACTGTAACTGCAAATGATGCTGTCACCATTCCAAGTAGGCATGTCAGACAGTCTGTACCTGTACTTGCAGGAAAAAGAGGCAATTTGGAGGTTCCTGTACAAACTGGCTCTATTTTACCTAAGTTGCCCCCCCTCCAGTTTGTACTCTGAAAGAGTTTTTAGTGCAGTCAGGAGCCTTGTCAGCAAAAGGCGTAGGAGGTTGCTTCCACAAAATGTGGAGAAGATGATGTCCAACAAAATTAATTATCAATTCTTCCGGGAAGACTAGCCTCCAGAATGTACATAGGGACCTGTGGAGGTGTATTCCAGCGGGGACAAATTAATACTCTTTGAGGATGAGGATGTACACAACACTGAAGAGGGTGAGGAATCGGTGGATGAGGATGACATCTTGCCTCTGTAGAGCCAGTTTGTTCAGGGACAGATTAATTGCCAGCTTGTTTTGTGGGGGCTCAAATGAACCAATTATTTCAGCCACAGTCATGTGGCAGACCCTGGCACGGAAATGATTGGTTTGTTAAAGTGCGCATGTCCTGTTTATACAACATAAGGGTGGGTGGGAGGGCCCAAGGACAATTCCATCTTTCACCTCTTTTTTTATGTACTCTTTGGGGCCTAGTTTTTCAAACTGCTATCCTGTCTGCCACTGCAGTGCCACTCCTGGATGGGCCACGTGTTTGTGTCGCCCACTTTTGCCGCTTAGCATAGTCATCCAGCTACCTTGGTGCAACCTTTTGGCCAAAAAACAATATTGTGAGGTGTGAGGTGTTCAGAATAGACTGGAAATGAGTGAAAATAAATGTTATTGAGGTTAATAGTAGTGTAGGAACAGACAAAACCCAAATTCTGTGATTTTAGCTGTTTTTATGCTTTTTTTCCCAAAAAAATACAGATCCAAAACCAAAACCTGGAAGTGTGTTTTTGGAAAACCCAATCCAGATCCAAAACACCAAGAAAGATCCAAATCCAAAACCAAAACATGAAAAGTGGCCGGTGCACACCCCTAATATATACACATACACACTATATGGACAAAAGTATTTAGATTCCAGACCATTTCAACAACAGGAACTGTAATGACATTGTACTCAAATACCTATACTTTAATATGGAGTTGATACTCCTCTTGCAGCTATAACAGCTATTCTTGGATGGCTTTCCACAAGATTTTGGACGGTTTCTGTGGGAATTTGTGCCCATTCATCCTGTAGAGCATTTATGAGGTCAGGCACTGATGTTGGATGAGAAGGCCTGGCTCGCAATCTCCATTCATGTTCATCCCAAAGTTACTCGATGGGGTTGAGGTCAGGGCTCTGTGTGGGCCAGTCAAGTTCTTCAACACCGAAACACCGAACTCATCAAACCATGTCTTTATAGTCCTTTCTTTGTACTCACTGGGGCACAATCATGATGTAATAGAAAAGGGCCTTCTCCAACCTGTTGCCACAAAGTTGGAAGCATAGCATTGGCAAAAATGTTTTGTTATGCTTAAACATTAAGATTGCATTGGACTTGGTGATGTGAGGCTTGCTTGCAGCTGCTTGGCCATGGAAACCCATTCCATTAAGCTCCCACCAAACATTTGGGCTTACTTCAATGCCAGTGAAAGTTTGAAACTCTTCAGCTATGGAATCAGCAGAGCGTTGGCGATCGCACCATGTGCCTTAGCAGTCGTTAACCCTGCTCTGTGATTTAACATTATCTTCCACTTCATGGCTGAGTTGCTGTTGTTCCTAAATGCTTCCACTTTCTAATAATACCATATGAGGTAGAAAAACTACCAGTCTCCCGGCGCTAATGCAATTTAAGGGCCATAGTGTATGGAGCAACAATGTAGCCGGGCACATCTGTAGGTTGCGTACTTTGGACCCAATATGTTAAACGCATTTTGCAAATTTTTTCCACCTGCTCTATGCTGGAGAAAAGTTTTCTCCAGTTTTTAAGCAAAAATGAAAGTTTTTTCATTAGCAAAATCGGCCGCAAAATTGTCCGATTTCACCAACAACGGTGAATTGGCCTTCTTCACCTCTAATTGAATTCCCCCCTAAAGCGGGTCATACACTGTGCGAAAAAGCAGCCGATCCGACTGATTGGTGTGATTTTGCTGCTATTTCGCACCATGTATGGGCCTGAAGTTGAACCAAGCGTGCTTCCGTGGGGTCGTACATTGCACCCCCTGATCTTACTGCAGGATCAGTCAATCAGGGGCTGCAATGTGCGACCCCATGCAGCGCTATGCAGGTGAGGGAGGGGGGAGCCTGCATATTGGGTGGTCAGACACCCGATCGCACCGTGTCTTGGGACCACCCGATATGTTGGACGTCGGATACCCCATCGCCTCGCATGGTGCCATCGCACTGTGTATGGCCCACATAAGTCTACAATTGACTTAGAAAAACCAGCAGCAATTACAGGTATAAGAAGTTTTGTGCTAACGTCAAATGAATGCAAAACATGTGGAAAAATGAATATACTGCTGTAGGTTTCAGCCTGGATATATATATTAAAATCTGAAGAGAATAAAATTGCAACAAATATCATTGTGTCTCAGAAATGGAAAACAGTGTAAGTTCTATGCTAAATCACACCTTGTGTCTAAATTGTAAAACTTACAGCAAATATCAATAAATATAGCAAATATCAATAAATAGTTACACTTTAACTCAGTTAATGGTGGACATGTGACACCCAGCAATAGACATTCCATGTGTCCAGCTGGAAGATACACCCAGTGCACATACCCAGCCCTGCTCACTACAGGCCCAAGTAGAGGCAGCGGCCACCCACTCACCACGAGTGAGAAGAGGAGACGGTTATCACTTTGCCACTGGTTTGAGTGCCCGGATGGCAGGAGATAACATTTATGAGGAGTGCCAGGGAGCCTATTATTATCTATGGTAGATAGAGCACACCTGATACAAGTCAGTATTTATCTGTGCTGGGATGCCAGCACAGACAATTTCATATATTACCAAAAGGTACTGACACCTTATAAACTGTGGTATATAAACTTTTTTCTTGCACATTCCAGCTGAATAACTAAGTGTGCACAAGTGGAACAAGCACATCTGACATATATGCAAACATAAAGCAGGTACCTATGAGCAACCAATCTTTTAAATAACAGAATTGTCATTTTTATATCTATGTCTGGTATGTTACATGTATCAATGTCTCTATCATATTATGTACTCCATTAACTGAGATAAAGTGTAACTATTTATATTTACTACAGGCTCATATTTTACAATTTAGACACAAGGTGTGATTTAGCGTAGAACTTATGGTGCGTACATACAGTATGATAAAAATGCACGATATGAACGATAATGATATTGATCATATCGTTATCTTTCCTATTGTACATTTTTTGGTCCCTTCCAACCCACCAATGAGCTGCGATGTGCGTGCACATATAGACGATAAAGAAATCATCCATCGCCCATGCATGCACGCCTACCTGGACAATATCGACCAGGTTTCTAAAGGGACCCACGATCACGGGTCGTTGGCCATCGTTGGTGGGTTTGTGGTCTGCTGGATGATCGATATCGATCATCCAGTGCACCGGGAAGGTGCAGGTCAATCAGTCAGCAATATCTTTATCACTGACTGATCGTACCATGTGTACACACCATTACACTGTTTTTCATTTCTGGAACACTTAATGATATTTGTTGCAATTTTATTCTCTTAAAATTATAATATATATATATATATATATATATATATATATCTATGCTGAACCCTAGTGCAGTATATTCTTTATTTTTCCACTTTCTTAAAATATCACTTACAGTTGATCGTGGAATATCCAGCAGGGATGAAATTTCACAAACAGTCCTATTGCAAAAGTGGCATCCTATCACAGTACCATGCTTGAAGCCACTGAGCTCTTATTTTGTATCTAAAATGTTTAGAAACGGAGACTGCATGACTAGGTGCTTGATCTTATACACCTATATTATTCCATATATATATATGGAAATCTAGTGACCAGTGTTAAGAATATATATTTCTAAATAAAAGAATAAATTCTAATTTATACAGTAGAGTAAGTGTGTGAAAAATAATTGTATGAGTGAAATAAACGTGTGCAAATAATCTTATAAAAATTACTCAATGGGGGAATTCAAATGTTCTGCCGGCTGCTTTTTTTTTAAGACGCCCGACAGAGCAATTCAATTGTTGCTCTGTCAGGGCGCGATAGCGTTGGCATTTCTGAATGCACTCAGGAGGGTGCGAGCAGAAACGTGTCTGAAACACCCCGGTTAGGGCGCGCTAACTGCAAATAGCGCGCCCTAACCAGAAATTAAGATGGGTTTAGCCATTTTAGATGGCTAAACCTCATCTTTCAGTCGGCGAAGAGGGCGATAATTAATGAGCGCCAAGAACATTTGAATAGCAAACTGGGCGCTCATTAATCAGCACACCCAAAAAAACATTTGAATCGCCCCCAGTGAAAGTTTGTTTATGTATAAGGTAAAGTGATTTGTGTTTAGTAAAGTGTCTGTTGTATATGGCAATTACTAAAAAATGATAGTGAAAAGATATGACATAATATCAATAAATTATATAATTAAATAAGCAAACCTAAAAAAATATTTAGGGAGAAAAAAAAGAGGTATGGTAGAAAAAAAGTGAAAAATATAAATACTGTGAAAATGTATATTATAGTATAAGTTATATTTGAAAAACTTATGTGAAGACACACATCTATAAAAAAAGAAGAAAAATTAAAAGGAAAGAAAGTGATAGAAAAAAATGGAGGACAACCAAAGTGGTGATAAACCTATAAGACAATATGTTAGAAGATGTAAATAAAATTACGTAGGTAAGAAGGCCCCATAATTGATGAATTATTTCATCCCTTTGGATACCAGTGCTATTAAATTAAAAGTTCATTCACTTTCTCAAGAGAAAGTTTGTAAGATTACCCCTCCTTATACCAAGATTCACTTTCTCAAGACTACACGCCGTAAAATCCTTTTGTTTGTTGGAATGTTTCAAAAACAAATTACGAGCCACAGTGTAAGCTGCTTCATTATTTGTTAATCTGTAGACACATTGTGGATTGTGCAAATATGTTCTAATATTCTGTGTTTTATTGACCTTGTGGTCATACCCACATATCTTTTTTTCCACAACTGCACATAATGTAGTATATAATGCCTTCTGTTTTACCAAATCTATTTTTGATTTATTTTGTTTTTGGCAGGTTTTGCACATGTAACAAGGATATGATCCTACAATTTATGTTGTTTTCAGGAGGTTTTATTCAGGAGGTTTTTGGTATAATGACTATGCACCAAGTGGTCTTTTAAATTTCAGGATCTCCACCACCTCATATACAGTATACAGATTTATCCAGTTTCAGTTTCTTAGATAAGTAATTGGCAATTAATAGTATTGGCCAATATATCTGAATGGCGTTTCTTAGTTCTTTCCATAGTAGACAAAAATTCCCAACAAACCTGAGTTTTCCCAACTTTGGGATTTTCTTATTGTCATGAAAGATGAGAGATTTTCTGTAGGCATGGTGCAATGTTTTTTTATTTTACTTTTTTGATGGATGTATTACTGTAGCCTCTTTCTCTTAGTCTATTATATAGTTCAAGGCTTTGCCCATTGAATCTATTGTCATATGAGCAATTTCTACAGCACAGAAATTCTCCTTTGGTGATATTTTTGATGGTGGCAGGCAGTGGCGTAACTAAGGGGGGTCGGGCGGGGCATGTGCCAAGGGTGCTATTTCGGACCTGGCAGGGGGGGGGGCACCGGCGGTAGCCAAGGTGTCAGTGTGATGTGTGAAATTCAATGATGATTGATGTGACAGTGTGTTCCATGCCACCAATAACCGGAGCTGCGCTGCACTGCACTTATCTAGGCTGAGGCAGCGGCTACATTATTACTCCTTCTGTTAGTTCCCTATACTCCCGGTCCAGGAGCCGGAGGGACTGGAGGTGCATGCAGCCATCAGCTGGAGCAGAAGCTCTGCTCCTTTACACACAAGGAGGCTGGGCGGCGTTTGTAGCCAAGGAGACAATGGATTGCGTCGCCCAGCCAATAACAGCTGAGGAAAGTGCACCGTCATTGGGTGGGCATCTGGTAGCCGTCACACAGGCTTCCAGGCTGCAAGTGGAACAGCCTACTGGGCGGTTCTGGTGCCTGGGCAAGTGTGATTGACAGGTGTGCTGCGCGCCCAAATTGGCGTCTGACGTCACCCAACCCGCGGTTCACAGCAAGCAAGTGTGGCAGAGTTCACCCTGCCTCTAAGTCTGCCTGCTGGAAATAGCCTGCTAGTGCTGCAAAAGCCTGGTAGTCTTGTTCACTGTGACACTGAGACTCAGTGTCCAGGCATGTCTGAGTGACTGAGTGCCCTGCCTACTGCCTGGAATACTGGCCTTGTTGGGGTCTTGGGGAGCAGCTGAGCTGTGTCTAAACTTGTAAGTAAGGTAAGTGGCTACTTCTATGGGCCTAGCAGCTGTATGCCCTGGACTGGCTGTGTTGTTACTAGGTTAGGAATTTTTTATTTCTAAAAAATCTGATTATGCGTCAGTGTCTGATGATGGTATGGGCTGGGTCTGGCACATTTTTTAATCTAACCTCAAGTGCCAAGGGTGGACTTAAACTGTGGAGGGGTAGTTTAGGCTGCAGGGGGGGATTGAAGGGTAAAGTTTTGCTGGGTACACACTTAATGACGTGTACCTTGGCGCCGGTGCATACATACTCTTGTTGGCAGCGACAGAACGACAGTGGGGGGCCCCAGTTGAGACATCACCTGTGGAACCCAACGGGGAGTCTGGTTATCTGTCAGGATTCCGCCAATATAAGACGTGCAAATCTTTTTTTTTTTTTTCTTTAAAAAAGCCTCAGGCCTCCTGTAATTAAATGAAAAGAGAAACCAAAGCTCCAGCCTGCTTTAGTGTGTTTAAATAAAAAAAAGGCCCAGGCCTACTTTAGGCAGTTAATAAAAATTAAACCCTAAGCCTTGTTTATCAATAAAAAGCCCCCTTTCCATTAGCTACATTGAGACATAATGGGGCCTATTCATCATCGATAAATTGCTCAGTAGCCATGCAGAAAAGCTAGTTTCCGCATATTTTAGTTACCAGTCCATTCATGATAGGTCCCCCTGTTTTTCAGCAAATGCAGAAAACAACGTGTTCTGAGTTTGCTCATGAGTACAAGTGTCATATTCAGACGGGGGTGCTTGCTTTTCGTAGCCCTGCTTCTTTCTATGGGAAGGAGTTCCAGGGAGGCGAAGAGGGATCCAAGCGGGTCCATCCGCCGCCTTCTCACGGACTCCCTAGCGGTTCTGCATATGTGTGTCCTCAGGTCATGCATGCATAGCCGGGCCGACGGGTATGAGGTAAGCAACACAGCTACATCTGTAGCTATGATACTAACCAAGGGGGCAGCTGATTTTTGGAGCAGATGTCCCCGCATTGGAGCAATGTTGACTTGACTTGCTCTGGTGTAAATCTATCCCCTGCTGTGAGTTGGATACTTCATCACCATACGGCCTCTGATGATGAATAGGACCCTTAATCACCTTAAATTGTCATCAGTGTTTTCCAATTTAAATTAACGTGTTTTCATGTGGCGTTTTATCTTTAGGTTCTGTCCTGCTGCTCATCTGCCTGCGTTCCTGAGAGATTTGTCGTTTGGTGCCACAAGATATCAGACACCAGAACATGTTTACTGACCAAAGAGATCTTCAGATACTGTGCAAGGTAAGTGATCATATGCCATGG
This sequence comes from Taudactylus pleione, assembly GCA_031769625.1. Classification (NCBI taxonomy): domain Eukaryota; kingdom Metazoa; phylum Chordata; class Amphibia; order Anura; family Myobatrachidae; genus Taudactylus; species Taudactylus pleione. The sequence continues at coordinate 1,596,856 of JAUIMM010000031.1, forward strand.
CACCGGAGGGGAGGGAGGGAGGGTAGTCACTGTCATGGTTAATCTGTGCAGATCAGATGGTGGGCATTCGGAAGCCCTGCAGCTGTTTTGAACTACACTTCTCAGCATTCCCTGCCTCAGTTTTAGCCAGTCCTGAGATCCAATTTTTGGCAGGACATGCTGGGATGTGTATCACCATAACAGCTGGATGGCCACCTAATGGCCACCCCAGGTCTAGGTAGAGAATAGCGACTCCAGCTCCTTTTCTGGCCCTTCCTTTAGCTGCATTGAGACATTTAATCACCTTAAATTGTCATCTGTGTTTTCCAATTTAAATTAACGTGTTTTCATGTGGCGTTTTATCTTTAGGTGCTGGCCTGCTGCTCATCTGCCTGCATTCCTGAGAGTACACAAATAGAATGGTATTTGTATGTTTGCGCCAAGCTGGCTGCTTAGGTGAGATCTCCTAAGGGGGAGGTATCTAACTCCTCCAATAATAAAGCTTACACAAAAATATATCAGGTGTCCCACCTTAGCGCCTGCTCCAAAGAATGATCAATTAATACTTAACTTATATGTATCACGAATGTCTTTGGACTTCTTATCTCCAAATCAAAATGAGGTATAACCAATGTGTGTCGTAATATGTGAAGAAAGACAAAAGAAGAAAAAAATCTAGTGCAGATTGTCTCACCATAAATTCATAAACTACAAATAGAATATTTTCCAAATGATCCCGATGCTATATGCAGAATAAATGCTTGTGTGAAAAAATCCTTAATATATAACACACATTTATTCAAAGCACAAATTAATATAGGCACATGCAATACAATATACAAAAGGAGCTTCTAGATGAATAATGAGCCTCCTTTGAAACATCAATTCACCAGAGTTACAGGTGAAGTTGGCCTCCTACCAGAATCCAGGTAAGTAGATGCATATAATAACTGGGAAGATGTAAAAAACCCAGGTTCAGCCTCAGCTATTTGTCCTCATCTGTCCCACACCGGTTCTGGATGGATCCTATGGTCCCTCTTTGCTGCCAACACGTTTCTACCATTAAGGTCTTTGTCAAGGCAATGAGGGTCTAGTAATGTGGGCCACCTTAAATACCCTTATCAATCAAGAACTGGATTACTGGGAGGAGCCACCTTCTTTACAATATATAATTCGAAACATCAATTCATGTATCACAATATATATAATCATTAAAATCCCCTATACTTATATATTTAAAATTCATAAATTATCCATATTGCACCAACCAAGAATTTTTCTTTTTATTACTTAAAAAACGGCATCCATATCACTTCCGGTAAGTGGGTCAACGTGTGTCCCATCGCGTCTCCTTCCGGTGTTTCACGTGAGACACACAGCACTTTGGGATAAGTAATTCCTTCCCCAGGTGTCCAATACCAATACAGGTGATGTCCGAACGTTATGTCCTTACGACGGACACAAAGTTCCGTTGCTCTGAGCGTAATGGCCGGAAGTACGCGTCACGCGGCCTTAAGGATTCTGGGATTTGTAGTCAAAAAGTCCCGCCGATCCCGGAAGTCCACGTAACACTGTGTGAGGATGCTTGGGGCTTGTAGTAGAAATGCCTCACTAGTTCTTAGAGTGACATATCAATAACCATGCCTTCCATGTAAATCAATACATTGTCAGTGCTTTAATAACAGCTGAAGTTTATGGTTTAGAAAGTCCATTTATCCCATATTAGCCTATCGGTAAAATATATCTGTGAAATGACACGTACAAAATATATTATATAAAGCAGCCTTATATTATTAAAGTGACCACATGTACATAATAAATAGATAATAAAAACTCCATATAAATAATGAACTTATAAATAAAACAATTTAATTTAAGAACCATTTAATTTCAAAATCCTTATTGATCCCTCCCGGATGTAGAGTCTTAAGGGAATAGATATAATACATCTCTGCTTTAGCCAACTCATAAGGTAGATTATTATTTCTCCAATTCACTTTTACTTGTTTTAAAACCCCAAATTCTTTGATATCCCTGATATTCTTGTTATGGATATCTTTAAAATGGGATGATAATGCATGGGTCTCTAGACCCTTTTTAATGTTACGGATATGTTCCGCAAGTCTTATCTTTAGGGGTCTGGATGTTCTACCAATGTAATATTTATTGCAATTACATCCTATATAATATACAACATTTTTTGAGTTGCATGTAGAGAAATCTTCTATTTTTTTCTCTATGCCATTAATCTTTACATTCAAACACTTCCTAACCCCCTTAACTATTTGACACATTATACATGTACCACATCTCTGAAAGCCCTTAGTGGTGATTCTACCACTAATCCTAGGGGGTGAAAGTGCACTTTTGGTAACCTTATCCTTAATATTTTTTGCTCTTCTATAAATGAATCTTGGTTTATCCGGAAGTAAAGGTTTAAGAACTTGATCTGCTTTCAGGATAGGCCAATGAGTTTTCACAATTCGTTCGATTTGCTTATATTGTGAATTGTAATCTGTGATAAACGCCAACTTAAAACCCTCATTAGAATTTTGGATTTGTGTCCTTTTCTCAGTTAGTAATGTATCTCTTTCGAGATTTATACATTTTGCCATAGCTGCCTGTACCTTCTCTTTTTTGTACCCACTATGTTCAAATTTTATTATCATATTGTTCGCTTGTTCTTCAAAAATATTATTCTCTGAACAATTCCTTTTTAATCTTCGTAATTGGCTATTAGGAATTGAATCCAGCCAATTTTCATGGTGGCAGCTCTGAGCATCTAAAAAAGTTCCTGAGTCCGTGGGTTTTGTATAGTTGCGTGTCAAGATTTTGCCCTCCTGTATATAAATTGTCAAATCTAAAAAATTAATTGTACAATCACTAATGTTAAAAGTTAATTTTATGTTAAAAGTATTCTCATTTAGATAATTACAAAATTCCTCTAATTTTTCTCTACCTCCACTCCAGATAAAAATAATATCATCTATATACCTCGCCCATGACACCAGATTCGCCCCATATTTACAATTATTCCACACGTATTGTGATTCCCACATGCCCATAAAAATATTGGCGTAACTTGGGGCGAATCTGGTGCCCATGGCTGTCCCAACTTTTTGTAGGTAAAAACTATCCTTAAAGTGAAAGTAGTTATTTTCCAAAATAAAAGCTATCCCTTTTAATAAAAATTCTTTTAAAACTATAGCATATTCACTTTCTTCTAAATATAAGGATACTGCTTCTAAGCCCAATTGATGTTGAATAATGGTGTAAAGTGAACACACATCAGCGGTAATAAGTAAAAAATGTTCCTCCCATTTAATCGTTTTCAATAACTTCAAAATGTCCAGGGTATCTTTAAGATGAGACCTATTTTTTAAAACAAGACTTTGTAAAAAATAATCTATATACTCTGATAGGTTAGCTGTGACCGAATTAACTCCTGACACGATGGGGCGGCCAGGTGGATTATTTAGGTCCTTGTGGATTTTTGGTAGGATGTACAATACCGGTATTACTGGTTCCTCATTAATTATAAACTTTGATTCTATATCTGTTATGGCCAATTTTTCCACATATTCCTTAATTAAATTGGTCAAGTTCGTTAGAATCTTATTTGTAGGGTTTCCTTTTAATTTTTTATAAGTAGTATCCGATAATTGTCTCAACACTTCATTTTCATACTTTATTCGGTCCATCAATACCACCCCTCCCCCCTTGTCTGCCGGTTTTACAATTATATTTTTATTTTCCTTCAATTGTTTCAATGCTTCGTTTTCTTTTCTAGTCAGATTATATTTTATTTTGCTTCTAGGTAGTTCTTCTAAATCCTTTTGAACTAATTGGTTAAAAGTTTCAACAAAATTGCCCCTCATATATGTGGGGCAAAATACCGAACGTGGTCTAAACGTAGTGGAACTTGTAGGTTCCTCAGCTATAGTGGTATCCTCATCGGTTTTAAGAGCGAAAAACCTTTTTAATGAAAGTTTACGTATATATTTTTGTAAGTCAACATATACATTAAATTTATTCATATGGCACGTGGGGGCAAATTTTAATCCTTTCTCCAAAAGTGAAACTTCATAAGGATTTAGTACATGTTGGCTGAGATTAAAAATCTTTACTTTACTAATTTTTTCTTCTACCTGTGTGTTACTATTCGAAACATTATCATCACGTTTTCTTTTTTTCTTTGGATTATGTTTTCTATTGAGGTTAATACCTGCCCTTTTACCTCTATGTGTTTTATTAGTTATCTTTTTCTGAAGCCTTGCCTCTCTCTCTCTAAAAAATGATCACTTCTCATTTTTTGTAAAGGTTGAAATCTGTTTGATATCTGAGGGAAGAACCTTTGATCTAATCTATCATTTTCCCATCTTTTTCCAGTCCTATAATTATCTCCTCTGTGTGTTGGTGGACTGTCGTATTTCAATTTTCTATCATCATAATCCCAATGTTCTATTACTGGTTCATTATTATATTGGTTAAAAGTATACTGTCTCTGATTACTACTATAAGTTTTTTTAAATTGGGAGCTTCTTTTACTAAGATTTTTTCTCCTTCTTACATCTCTCCATCTGTCCAAATCTCCTGTCTCCTCTGATTGGCTTACTGACAGATTACCTCTTATCTTTCTTGTTCCTCCCTCCATTTCCTCTGGGGAATTAATTTCTAAAACTTCCTGTTTATCTCTATTAAATTTTTTTATCTTTCTATTAATCAATTCTCTTTCATTTTTTCTTAATCTAAACTCTATATCTTTTTCCATCTCTTTAAAATTTGTTGATTTGGAAAAAGGTGCAATCAGAGTTTTTAATACACAAATTTCTTCCTCTAGAGTTAATAATTCCAAACGACGTTCCTTAATTATTAAATTCATTAATTGGAATGAACACCCTTCTATAATTCTGGTCCATTCTTTTTTAAAGGACTCTGATGCTGTATGGAATGAGGAAACTTTATTAATTTGAAGTCCTCTAGGAATTAATTGATGGGCCACATATCTCTCCAGGGTGCTCACTTCCCACCAGATGCGACTTTCTTTCATTAATTTATATTCTAATTTTTTCATTATTCCCTCTACGTCATCATCTTCCAGGATGATCTTTTCCTGGTTTTCATTAAATGCATTCTCAAATACCACTTTTCTATTTTCTCTTATAGAGAACATGTTTTGGCTGCAAACAAATTAACACCTAGATACTGCACAACAAAATACACAAATAGAATGGTATTTGTATGTTTGCGCCAAGCTGGCTGCTTAGGTGAGATCACCTAAGGGGGAGGTATCTAACTCCTCCAATAATAAAGCTTACACAAAAATATATCAGGTGTCCCACCTTAGCGCCTGCTCCAAAGAATGATCAATTAATACTTAACTTATATGTATCACGAATGTCTTTGGACTTCTTATCTCCAAATCAAAATGAGGTATAACCAATGTGTGTCGTAATATGTGAAGAAAGACAAAAGAAGAAAAAAATCTAGTGCAGATAGTCTCACCATTAATTCATAAACTACAAATAGAATATTTTCCAAATGATCCCGATGCTATATGCAGAATAAATGCTTGTGTGAAAAAATCCTTAATATATAACACACATTTATTCAAAGCACAAATTAATATAGGCACATGCAATACAATATACAAAAGGAGCTTCTAGATGAATAATGAGCCTCCTTTGAAACATCAATTCACCAGAGTTACAGGTGAAGTTGGCCTCCTACCAGAATCCAGGTAAGTAGATGCATATAATAACTGGGAAGATGTAAAAAACCCGGGTTCAGCCTCAGCTATTTGTCCTCATCTGTCCCACACCGGTTCTGGATGGATCCTATGGTCCCTCTTTGCTGCCAACACGTTTCTACCATTAAGGTCTTTGTCAAGGCAATGAGGGTCTAGTAATGTGGGCCACCTTAAATACCCTTATCAATCAAGAACTGGATTACTGGGAGGAGCCACCTTCTTTACAATATATAATTCGAAACATCAATTCATGTATCACAATATATATAATCATTAAAATCCCCTATACTTATATATTTAAAATTCATAAATTATCCATATTGCACCAACCCAGAATTTTTCTTTTTATTACTTAAAAAACGGCATCCATATCACTTCCGGTAAGCGGGTCCACGTGTGTCCCATCGCGTCTCCTTCCGGTGTTTCACGTGAGACACACAGCACTTTGGGATAAGTAATTCCTTCCCCAGGTGTCCAATACCAATACAGGTGATGTCCGAACGTTATGTCCTTACGACGGACACAAAGTTCCGTTGCTCTGAGCGTAATGGCCGGAAGTACGCGTCACGCGGCCTTAAGGATTCTGGGATTTGTAGTCAAAAAGTCCCGCCGATCCCGGAAGTCCACGTAACACTGTGTGAGGATGCTTGGGGCTTGTAGTAGAAATGCCTCACTAGTTCTTAGAGTGACATATCAATAACCATGCCTTCCATGTAAATCAGTACATTGTCAGTGCTTTAATAACAGCTGAAGTTTATGGTTTAGAAAGTCCATTTATCCCATATTAGCCTATCGGTAAAATATATCTGTGAAATGACACGTACAAAATATATTATATAAAGCAGCCTTATATTATTAAAGTGACCACATGTACATAATAAATAGATAATAAAAACTCCATATAAATAATGAACTTATAAATAAAACAATTTAATTTAAGAACCATTTAATTTCAAAATCCTTATTGATCCCTCCCGGATGTAGAGTCTTAAGGGAATAGATATAATACATCTCTGCTTTAGCCAACTCATAAGGTAGATTATTATTTCTCCAATTCACTTTTACTTGTTTTAAAACCCCAAATTCTTTGATATCCCTGATATTCTTGTTATGGATATCTTTAAAATGGGATGATAATGCATGGGTCTCTAGACCCTTTTTAATGTTACGGATATGTTCCGCAAGTCTTATCTTTAGGGGTCTGGATGTTCTACCAATGTAATATTTATTGCAATTACATCCTATATAATATACAACATTTTTTGAGTTGCATGTAGAGAAATCTTCTATTTTTTTCTCTATGCCATTAATCTTTACATTCAAACACTTCCTAACCCCCTTAACTATTTGACACATTATACATGTACCACATCTCTGAAAGCCCTTAGTGGTGATTCTACCACTAGTCCTAGGGGGTGAAAGTGCACTTTTGGTAACCTTATCCTTAATATTTTTTGCTCTTCTATAAATGAATCTTGGTTTATCCGGAAGTAAAGGTTTAAGAACTTGATCTGCTTTCAGGATAGGCCAATGAGTTTTCACAATTCGTTCGATTTGCTTATATTGTGAATTGTAATCTGTGATAAACGCCAACTTAAAACCCTCATTAGAATTTTGGATTTGTGTCCTTTTCTCAGTTAGTAATGTATCTCTTTCGAGATTTATACATTTTGCCATAGCTGCCTGTACCTTCTCTTTTTTGTACCCACTATGTTCAAATTTTATTATCATATTGTTCGCTTGTTCTTCAAAAATATTATTCTCTGAACAATTCCTTTTTAATCTTCGTAATTGGCTATTAGGAATTGAATCCAGCCAATTTTCATGGTGGCAGCTCTGAGCATCTAAAAAAGTTCCTGAGTCCGTGGGTTTTGTATAGTTGCGTGTCAAGATTTGCCCTCCTGTATATAAATTGTCAAATCTAAAAAATTAATTGTACAATCACTAATGTTAAAAGTTAATTTTATGTTAAAAGTATTCTCATTTAGATAATTACAAAATTCCTCTAATTTTTCTCGACCTCCACTCCAGATAAAAATAATATCATCTATATACCTCGCCCATGACACCAGATTCGCCCCATATTTACAATTATTCCACACGTATTGTGATTCCCACATGCCCATAAAAATATTGGCGTAACTTGGGGCGCATCTGGTGCCCATGGCTGTCCCAACTTTTTGTAGGTAAAAACTATCCTTAAAGTGAAAGTAGTTATTTTCCAAAATAAAAGCTATCCCTTTTAATAAAAATTATTTTAAAACTATAGCATATTCACTTTCTTCTAAATATAAGGATACTGCTTCTAAGCCCAATTGATGTTGAATAATGGTGTAAAGTGAACACACATCAGCGGTAATAAGTAAAAAATGATTCTCCCATTTAATCATTTTCAATAACTTCAAAATGTCCAGGGTATATTTAAGATGAGATCTATTTTGTAAAACAAGACTTTGTAAAAAATAATCTATATACTCTGATAGGTTAGCTGTGACCGAATTAACTCCTGACACGATGGGGCGGCCAGGTGGATTATTTAGGTCCTTGTGGATTTTTGGTAGGATGTACAATACCGGTATTACTGGTTCCTCATTAATTATAAACTTTGATTCTATATCTGTTATGGCCAATTTTTCCACATATTCCTTAATTAAATTGGTCAAGTTCGTTAGAATCTTATTTGTAGGGTTTCCTTTTAATTTTTTATAAGTAGTATTATCCGATAATTGTCTCAACACTTCATTTTCATACTTTATTCGGTCCATCAATACCACCCCTCCCCCCTTGTCTGCCTGTTTTACAATTATATTTTTATTTTCCTTCAATTGTTTCAATGCTTCGTTTTCTTTTCTAGTCAGATTATATTTTATTTTGCTTCTAGGTAGTTCTTCTAAATCCTTTTGAACTAATTGGTTAAAAGTTTCAACAAAATTGCCCCTCATATATGTGGGGCAAAATACCGAACGTGGTCTAAACGTAGTGGAACTCGTAGGTTCCTCAGCTATAGTGGGATCCTCATCGGTTTTAAGAGCGAAAAACCTTTTTAATGAAAGTTTACGTATATATTTTTGTAAGTCAACATATACATTAAATTTATTCATATGGCACGTGGGGGCAAATTTTAATCCTTTCTCCAAAAGTGAAACTTCATAAGGATTTAGTACATGTTGGCTGAGATTAAAAATCTTTACTTTACTAATTTTTTCTTCTACCTGTGTGTTACTATTCGAAACATTATCATCACGTTTTCTTTTTTTCTTTGGATTATGTTTTCTATTGAGGTTAATACCTGCCCTTTTACCTCTATGTGTTTTATTAGTTATCTTTTTCTGAAGCCTTGCCTCTCTCTCTCTAAAAAATGATCACTTCTCATTTTTTGTAAAGGTTGAAATCTGTTTGATATCTGAGGGAAGAACATTTGATCTAATCTATCATTTTCCCATCTTTTTCCAGTCCTATAATTATCTCCTCTGTGTGTTGGTGGACTGTCGTATTTCAATTTTCTATCATCATAATCCCAATGTTCTATTACTGGTTCATTATTATATTGGTTAAAAGTATACTGTCTCTGATTACTACTATAAGTTTTTTTAAATTGGGAGCTTCTTTTACTAAGATTTTTTCTCCTTCTTACATCTCTCCATCTGTCCAAATCTCCTGTCTCCTCTGATTGGCTTACTGACAGATTACCTCTTATCTTTCTTGTTCCTCCCTCCATTTCCTCTGGGGAATTAATTTCTAAAACTTCCTGTTTATCTCTATTACATTTTTTTATCTTTCTATTAATCAATTCTCTTTCATTTTTTCTTAATCTAAACTCTATATCTTTTTCCATCTCTTTAAAATTTGTTGATTTGGAAAAAGTTGCAATCAGAGTTTTTAATACACAAATTTCTTCCTCTAGAGTTAATAATTCCAAACGACGTTCCTTAATTATTAAATTCATTAATTGGAATGAACACCCTTCTATAATTCCGGTCCATTCTTTTTTAAAGGGCTTTGAAGCAGTATCCTTATATTTAGAAGAAAGTGAATATGCTATAGTTTTAAAAGAATTTTTATTAAAAGGGATAGCTTTTATTTTGGAAAATAACTACTTTCACTTTAAGGATAGTTTTTACCTACAAAAAGTTGGGACAGCCATGGGCACCAGATGCGCCCAAGTTACGCCAATATTTTTATGGGCATGTGGGAATCACAATACGTGTGGAATAATTGTAAATATGGGGCGAATCTGGTGTCATGGGCGAGGTATATAGATGATATTATTTTTATCTGGAGTGGAGGTCGAGAAAAATTAGAGGAATTTTGTAATTATCTAAATGAGAATACTTTTAACATAAAATTAACTTTTAACATTAGTGATTGTACAATTAATTTTTTAGATTTGACAATTTATATACAGGAGGGCAAAATCTTGACACGCAACTATACAAAACCCACGGACTCAGGAACTTTTTTAGATGCTCAGAGCTGCCACCATGAAAATTGGCTGGATTCAATTCCTAATAGCCAATTACGAAGATTAAAAAGGAATTGTTCAGAGAATAATATTTTTGAAGAACAAGCGAACAATATGATAATAAAATTTGAACATAGTGGGTACAAAAAAGAGAAGGTACAGGCAGCTATGGCAAAATGTATAAATCTCGAAAGAGATACATTACTAACTGAGAAAAGGACACAAATCCAAAATTCTAATTAGGGTTTTAAGTTGGCGTTTATCACAGATTACAATTCACAATATAAGCAAATCGAACGAATTGTGAAAACTCATTGGCCTATCCTGAAAGCAGATCAAGTTCTTAAACCTTTACTTCCGGATAAACCAAGATTCATTTATAGAAGAGCAAAAAATATTAAGGATAAGGTTACCAAAAGTGCACTTTCACCCCCTAGGACTAGTGGTAGAATCACCACTAAGGGCTTTCAGAGATGTGGTACATGTATAATGTGTCAAATAGTTAAGGGGGTTAGGAAGTGTTTGAATGTAAAGATTAATGGCATAGAGAAAAAAATAGAAGATTTCTCTACATGCAACTCAAAAAATGTTGTATATTATATAGGATGTAATTGCAATAAATATTACATTGGTAGAACATCCAGACCCCTAAAGATAAGACTTGCGGAACATATCCGTAACATTAAAAAGGGTCTAGAGACCCATGCATTATCATCCCATTTTAAAGATATCCATAACAAGAATATCAGGGATATCAAAGAATTTGGGGTTTTAAAACAAGTAAAAGTGAATTGGAGAAATAATAATCTACCTTATGAGTTGGCTAAACCAGAGATGTATTATATCTATTCCCTTAAGACTCTACATCCGGGAGGGATCAATAAGGATTTTGAAATTAAATGGTTCTTAAATTAAATTGTTTTATTTATAAGTTCATTATTTATATGGAGTTTTTATTATCTATTTATTATGTACATGTGGTCACTTTAATAATATAAGGCTGCTTTATATAATATATTTTGTACGTGTCATTTCACAGATATATTTTACCGATAGGCTAATATGGGATAAATGGACTTTCTAAACCATAAACTTCAGCTGTTATTAAAGCACTGACAATGTACTGATTTACATGGAAGGCATGGTTATTGATATGTCACTCTAAGAACTAGTGAGGCATTTCTACTACAAGCCCCAAGCATCCTCACACAGTGTTACGTGGACTTCCGGGATCGGTGGGACTTTTTGACTACAAATCCCAGAATCCTTAAGGCCGCGTGACGCGTACTTCCGGCCATTACGCTCAGAGCAACGGAACTTTGTGTCCGTCGTAAGGACATAACGTTCGGACATCACCTGTATTGGTATTGGACACCTGGGGAAGGAATTACTTATCCCAAAGTGCTGTGTGTCTCACGTGAAACACCGGAAGGAGACGCGATGGGACACACGTGGACCCGCTTACCGGAAGTGATATGGATGCCGTTTTTTAAGTAATAAAAAGAAAAATTCTGGGTTGGTGCAATATGGATAATTTATGAATTTTAAATATATAAGTATAGGGGATTTTAATGATTATATATATTGTGATACATGAATTGATGTTTCGAATTATATATTGTAAAGAAGGTGGCTCCTCCCAGTAATCCAGTTCTTGATTGATAAGGGTATTTAAGGTGGCCCACATTACTAGACCCTCATTGCCTTGACAAAGACCTTAATGGTAGAAATGCGTTGGCAGCAAAGAGGGACCATAGGATCCATCCAGAACCGGTGTGGGACAGATGAGGACAAATAGCTGAGGCTGAACCCGGGTTTTTTACATCTTCCCAGTTATTATATGCATCTACTTACCTGGATTCTGGTAGGAGGCCAACTTCACCTGTAACTCTGGTGAATTGATGTTTCAAAGGAGGCTCATTATTCATCTAGAAGCTCCTTTTGTATATTGTATTGCATGTGCCTATATTAATTTGTGCTTTGAATAAATGTGTGTTATATATTAAGGATTTTTTCACACAAGCATTTATTCTGCATATAGCATCGGGATCATTTGGAAAATATTCTATTTGTAGTTTATGAATTTATGGTGAGACAATCTGCACTAGATTTTTTTCTTCTTTTGTCTTTCTTCACATATTACGACACACATTGGTTATACCTCATTTTGATTTGGAGATAAGAAGTCCAAAGACATTCGTGATACATATAAGTTAAGTATTAATTGATCATTCTTTGGAGCAGGCGCTAAGGTGGGACACCTGATATATTTTTGAGCATTCCTGAGAGATTTGACATTCGGTGCCGCAAGACATCAGACACCAGAACATGTTTACTGACCGCAGAGATCTTCAGATACTGTGCAAGGTAAGTGATCTTATGCCATGGCCCCGGAGGGTTACTTAGTCCATGTGAATATGTCTGGATTGTACACTCTACCTCTATGTGGCAGATTTATCACAATCTGCATCTGATCACATGGATGTATTATTGCATACTGGGACAGAGCATAAATTCTTCAAGTATGTGCTGTGTATGCACCGTTGGGTTCTCCCCACCAGTCATACTTACCAGACCCATGGACCGGTGATCTTGATGGCCTGCCAGTAATCGTATGCTGTGATCCTCGGTGCTGTCAATTTACCAGCATTGACTGCACTGGGGGTCACAGCATGTAGCACAGTGATTCAATAACTGGCAGCTGTTATTATAGCCTCAGTACACACTGTTACCATACCGTTATATTTGTTCCCTTGTTACAATTCTATTTATTTTCCTTATCCGCATTGCATGCGTAAATGTTGCACCTAGCATTCTTTGGCTGTGCGTCACTCAAATGAGATGTGATATGCACATACCAAATCCACAATGAAGTTATCACACAACTGCTGGATGACCTAATTTTTCAATTTTAAAATGTATTTTATAAAGATATGTATGGTGGTTTATAGGTGTATACATTTTTTGGGGCTCTCATACATTTTCGAATCACAGAACATGCTTATTGATTTCAACAATAGGAGGTAAATACCATTTTTCATGTATACTTCCATTTCAAATCTTTCACAAATATAGAATTTGATGGCAGTTAAGAAACACTTTGCCTATCTAGTCTACTCATTTAAATAGTCATGCACACACATTGAAGTTTTATTTTTTTTTTATTGTGAGTCATTTAACCAACATATATATTTTGTAACTGGTCTAGATGTAGTTTGTTTTGAAGCAATTAAACCTACTAGTATATTTTGTTAACGGTTCAGATAAAGTTGCCTCGCCTTCAATTCTGTTTCACTATTTTTTGTTCCTTTTTTTTTTTTGGTTGTGGTCATGTTATTTTTTTAATGATTAGAGAGGCTATCTGTGTGTAACCCTTTCATTGTGTTCAAATAGTCTAACTTTTAACTGCCTCACTGTTCTTCGTATGATTTGTAGTCCGCTGGGACACTCAAGCAGGTAAACTTAAAATATTTCTCTTTTGGTTTCTGTCTGAGGGAACATTATGTACCTTTCAAAATAGTTTAAATTTCCCATGCATGATCAAAGAAATCCTTAAAACATGACCTTTTTGTGGATTGGGATGAGACCCCTCCATCATATAATTTATAAATGCAACAACCTAAGTTATTTCATATGTGTATGTTATATATTTGATACTATTATATATTTCAATAAAAATTGTAGTTTAAATGTAGATTTAAAATGAATGAGTGATCGGTATTGTATTAAGTATTTTCTTAATAGGGTCCTCGTTGGATCATTTCTGACAAGGAGTATAGTGACCACTGACCATTGTCAATGTTGGACACAGTGATTAGAGTACATCTTCCTTAGCAGCCCGACCTGCTACACCCTCAGCTAAGCATCAAAACTAAACCACAAATCTGATTAGAATTAGAAGTTCTGCATGACATCGTCCACAGTCAGTGACTAATCCACCACACCTTAAAGGATCACTCATCTTGTATGTGCACGGGGCACAATCTCTTACAGACCCACTCTGTGATACGAGTTGTTATAGAATCTGTAAATTACTACATTTTATTAATGTTTTGTATATTTGTATGCTCTTTAGCGTTCCTGCACACAGCTGGTATACTGACATCACACAGTGTTATTATATATTATTCCTTAGTGAGCTCACTAGTGAAGATATAGATTATCCTTAATTAATTTTTGCCTTCCTATCATATTTTATTTGAGCTTTAAAGCAAATGTTAATATGCACATTGTTGGCTAAACCGCTGCTCCCATAGTTTGCACTCCTATTTGCCTGGTGTTCACTACTGAACTTGTAGCAACATTCACGTGTACTTGTAATATTTTCATATTTGTGTTGGTCTAGATATTTTCAGTTCATTTTTACTGTCTTTTCTGAAGATTTTGAGGTTAAAAGCAACTGTTTATTACGCACATTGTTAGCTAAACCGCTGCTCCCGTAGTTTGCACTCCTATTTGCCTGGGTGTTCACTACTGAACTTGAAGCAACATTCATGTGTACTTGTAATATTTTCATATTTGTGTTGGTCTAGAGATCTTTCAACCAAAATATCTTTGTCAGGTATTTAAAAAAAAAAATAATTTACAATGAAACGATTTTTATCAAAAAAGAAGCTGAGTGGCGCAGAAGGCAGGAAGAAAAGAAAATTGCAAAATGAATCGGCAAAAAAGTCTAGTATTTTTATGAAGTCCTTTTTAGAAAAGCAAGATGCTGGAGCTTCATCTACATTAAATCCATCTGATATGAATGTGGATAGACCCATAACATTATCGGATTCCGAATTATGTGTCTTAAAAGAAAAAAATGTTTCTTTATCTACTACCACACTGGAAGAATCTTCTGGAAATAAAGAGCCAGAAATAAACACCAGTTTATAAGATACAGATTAGGTGTCTTGGAAGAGCAAGACAATTCTTTATCTTCTGCCACACTTGGAGAATCTTCTGGCAACATAGAGCCAGAGATGACCACCATTTTATCTGATGGTGAACGAGGTGTTTTGCAAGAGCAAGACAATTCTTTATCTTCTGCCACACTTGGAGAATCTTCTGGCAACATAGAGCCTGAGATGACCACCATTTTATCTGACACAGAATTAGGCATCTTCCGAGAACCAGAATTTTCTTTATCTTCTGCCCCACTAGAAGAATCCTCTATAAATAAAGAGGCAGAAATAACATTGGAAACCATACCACACGTGATTAAAAATCATGATGTAGGCTTCTAAGAGTTTGATCAAACTACTAATAAAGTGATTTTATCTGATGCTTTGAGAACAGAAATGATCCAATTAGGTTCCAGGTTTTTTCAAAATGTGGATGGACCTTTTATACCCACTAAAAAACGGTCTATGAATAAAAGGTGGTTTAAAAGAAAACTGGGAAATGGGAATGGTGAGGAAGTATGGCGATCATGGCTGGTTTATTCTATATTGAAGAAGGCTGCTTTCTGTTTTTGTTGTTTACTTTTTTCACAAAGTGATATTATATCTTCGCTGCAGAATGAAAATGGGTTTACAAGCTGGAAAGCACCAGAGAGGTTTGCCGTCCATGAGAACACTAAAAATCATAGATACTGTTTTGCCAAGTGGAAGGAAATGGAAAGAAATCTTTTGAAGAATAAAGGAATCATTGATGTTGAGCTTCAAAATCAAATAGCTACTGAAAAGCAAAGATGACGAGAAGTTCTACACAGAATTCTTCATTGTATCAAATTTATAGCTACGCAAAACCTTGCATTGCGTGGTCATAGGGAATCTTTTAGAAATGAAGGAGAGAAATATAGTTAATTTTCTTGGATTGTTGAAATTGTTAGCAAACTTTGACCCGGTCATGAGAGAACATTTAAGAAATGTTGAAAATCATCCAAGAACCACATCCTATTTATCACCATTGGTGCAAAATGAGTTTATTATTTTGATGGCTTCTACTGTTCGTCAAAAAGTGTTAGACCGCATCCATAATGCCAAATATTTTGGTCTTATGTTAGATTCTACTCCAGACCAGTCACATCGAGAACAAATGGCAGAAACCGCCCGTTATGTTGATATAGATTTTCAGACAAAAACAATTAGTATTAAAGAGTAATTTCTAGGATTTCTTAAATTAGATAAAAAAGGATGCTGAAAGCATTGTTGATGTTGTTTTGAAACAACTGGAAAAAGATAAAATGCCATTAGAAGATTGTAGTTCTCAATGCTATGATAATGCTGCAGTTATGGCTGGTTTTAAAAGTGGTGTTCAACAAAGGATTAGTGAAAAGAATACAAAAGCTATTTTTGTAAATTGTGATAATCACTCTCTCAATTTGGCAGGAGTTCATGTGGCTACCCATGATGCAATGATGATAACATTTTTTGGTACAGTAGAGTCACTTTATTCATTCTTTTCACATTCAACGCTTCGTTGGCAAAAGCTGAAAGATGCCATTCCAATAGTTCTCAAATCGGAGTGTGACACTAGATGGAGTTCCAGAACAGAAGCTGTGAAGCCAGTGCATGAGTACCTTGATATTATATTTGAAGTCTTGCAAAAGATGAGTAAGGATCAAAATGAAAATGTCGAAACTAGAGCAGATGCTACGCAAATGCTTAATCGACTATTGACTTTTGATTTTTTGGCTATGCTTGGTTTTTGGAAAAAAATTCTAATTAGAATTGATCGTGTTCAAAAAAGGCTTCAAGATCATACGATGAACTTTCATGATGCAGCTTTAGATTTAAAAGCACTTCGGGATTATTTCACTAGCAACAGAGAAATACTGGCCAATGAGTCACTTGAAGAAGGTTTGAAGCTTTGCGAGGAATGGGATGTTGAAGTAGAAAGACGCCCCAGAAAGAAAAAAAGAATGGACGGTGAAAAATCCATGGAGATAGGTTTAAACACGAAGGATGAAGTGTTGAGGATAATTAAATCAACTATTGATCGCATCTATAATGAAATGGAAACCAGATTTAATCATCTCCATGATTTGGATTCAAAATTTAGTTTTCTTCTTGATGTCAAATGCTTATTGGCTGAAACAAATGACAGCAGTAGCAGTACATGCCAAAATATCTTAAGGGATAGTTGTCTAAACCTTGGTCTGTTTTATAACTCCGATATTGATGGTTTACAGCTTTTTGAAGAGATTCAGGACTGTAAAATGCTGTTGAAAAGCCGCACAAATTTGGAGATTAAAAGAGCAGTGGAACTATTACATTTTATAGTTCAGTACGGAGATGAAAATGTTTTTCCAAACTTAAGATTTGCAGTTCAGATAATGCTTACTATTGCAGTTTCAATTTCCAGCTATGAGCGATCTTTTAGCAAGCTAAAATTGATTTTAACATATCTGAGAGCTTCAATGGGGCAGGAACGACTTTGTGCATTAGCCATTCTCAGCATTGAACGTGAGGAAACTGAATTAACCAATTTTGATGAAATCATAGATCAGTTTGCTTCAGCTAAAGTTAGAAAAATAAATTTTTAGTTGGTACTGTAGTCCAGTATTTATTTGGATCTATTTACACCATTATTATATCATTTCAAAAAAGTAATTAATTTATTTCTAATTAAAAATATTTTGGACTATTTTAATTAGAATTTGTAGTTTAAGAACAGTGGAGATACAGTGTGCAACCCTTTGTGTAGTGTTATGCATGGAAATAGTCGGTACTAGCAGGAGCAGAAGTATGGGAGACATTGGAGGCACCTTCCGCCGGACGCCAGCACTGAAGGGGCACCTCCTCCATCACCCACAATATATTCACCCCACTTAGGGCTGTAAATATGGTGGATAGGGGGTCACTAAATTATAACTTGCCTCAGGGCACCTGGGAAGAACTTGCACCTCTGGGTACTAGTGTTCATAGAAAAAGTAATGCTTACTATTTTTACATGGATGATAAGTCAATACAGAAATATAAGGTGTCGACTGACTGAGTGAGCTATAAGATGTTAAATATCAATGAAGTTCAATGCTGAAAGTTATATATCAGCACTGTGGAATATGGGGTGTAAGAGTCAATCTTGTTAACTAGGTTTGTGGATGTGGCAGAGGATGGCACCCTACATCCCCCATGTCTGACCATTACCTCGGACCTGATGTTGGTGGGTGGGTCACACAGCCCAGAGATGGGGACAGATATAGTGTCTAGGAATTACTGCCGTCAGTTGTCTGATTGGGGGTGTTGATAGTCTCTGGTTGTCCTATCAGAGCAACACAGTATCTGGGATGTCTTCACTTGTGTTGAGGTCTACTGTCCCCTGATGGTGGCTTGTGTGGGTAGTGTAAACCAACCATCTTGGGGAGGAAATGAATGCAGCCATTGGGAGTCTGTGGTGCGTGACTTACTGTGGGGCATCAATCCTTACAGGTGTGTTTGGCTCACACTCAGTACACACTTCCCAGGTGCCTGTTTTTGCCAAGGTCTCCTATGGTGTAGCTTCTCAGTTAGGTACCCTGGTTCCCCAGCAGACTCCTGGATCCTGGCTCACTCTATACTGATGGGCTGGGATCGCAATGTTGCTTCCTGCCGCAGATGCAGGGCGAGCCAGTGGATGGGGGTGTGTGTGTGTGTGTGTGTGTTGAGAGGTCTTGGCCTTTAAAAAAGGCCTGAGAGGCTAAAACATGTTGGGGGGAAATGCACATCTACCACCTCCTTTTACTGGCTCTCGCTGCATCAGCAGAAGGAAAAGGCATCACGGCCATGTCAGTCAAGTAATGGGGCTGGCAGCAATGAGAGAGCCATGATCCAGAAGCCACCAGAGGAACCAGGCCACCCATCTGAGAAACACCACAGGAGACAACGGCAAGAACTGGCCCCTCTGAAGTCTGCACTGAGTGAGCCCAGCACCCCTGTAAGGATTTATGCCCCAGAGTAATGCTGGCCATACAACAGATCAATTTTCCTCCTACCATCCAACTAGTTGGTTGCTTGGAAAAAAAATCTGCAAATGTATATGAGAACAAATGGCAATCATCAATTTGCTCCAAAATGCATGAAAAAAAAGACAGTATCGACACCCCACGGAAGCATCCCAACCTGACAAGTCTGCAATGATTCCTAGACCCTCTGTATCACTGTCCCCATCTCTGGGCTGTGACACACCCACAAACATCAGGTCCAAGCCAACGGTCAGACACAGGTTCAGGGTGCCGGACCCAGCCACGTCCACAAACCTAGTTGAGAAGAATGACTATTACACCTTATATTCTGCCACAATGCTGACATGACTTTCAGCATTGAACTTCATTGATATTTAACTTGTTATTGCTCTCTGTCATACCACTTTGATCGCATTACGCTCAGTCGACACCTTATATATTGATATATTGATTTTTATCATGTGTTAGATCAGTAAGTCTTTTATTTTATTTTCTATAAACACTACTACTGATTATTCACATATATCACACTACACAAAGGGTTACGCACTGTACCTCCACTGTTTTTTACTTTACCATTGAGGATTGGGCTAGTTCTGAACCACAGCAGCACTACCCTACCCACCTAAGTTATCCTACTCAGTGTGCAGGTTTTCCACACATTTGTACTTTATTTTATTTGAAAAGGGTTTGTTGAAACTATTAGGTATTGACCTATATAGATTGTATTGATATGTTACTATCTCATTGAGGAGTATAGGTTTTATCAGAGCTGTTCAATATATTTTATTTTTAGTTAAATGTGTATACATTTATTAGTTTATAATATACAGTAATACGTTGGCTCAAAAATAATACATTAGTGCTTTAACCATGTGTGATCTGAAGTTGTGTAGTAGTGAGTTTTCTAATTTGCATGTCAGTTTGCATATTGTGGTCAGAGGTTAAGTTCTACTTTGTAGTGTCCACGTTCACAGTATGCCACATTTTATTGCTCCCGGTTGAAAGTGTAATTTTGAGACATTGGGCCATTCCAAAGTAGCATACTGTCAACTGAGGACAATACTTATGTGGCCAAATGAGAACTTGGTCACTATTAATAGGTATACTGTCGACTGGTGGCATGACTTATGGGGCTTATATGAGAACTGGGTAAAATATTGGACATACTGGCTGTCACAAATGGTGCTTGAGAATTACCTGAGTCAGGTGTTGAAGTGGATTTAGCAGAGACAGGCTTAAAAGGAACCATGGCTGAGGAAAATAGCTCTATTTGTGAACGAATTGTATAGCAGTGAGAACTGCCTTTGGTTATAAATGACAGGAACTTGGAGGAACCAGACTGGGACCGGCAGGATAACTTGCTGAGTTGAACTGGTGAACTTGGAAGTTGACTCTGGACTGGAATAACAAGGATTGAACTGATGAACTTGGGACTTGAAATATCACTCCGGACTGGAGTATCGTGGGCTGTGCTGGGAAGCACTGGTAACACACACAGGGAACTCAGGATCATGTCACTAAACAGCAATGGACAGAATACACTGGCCTGGGAACTGGTTGGATTTCCGGAAGCTGCAGGTGTATTCGTGTAGCAGGATTACTGGATATACCAGGTATTGCAGTAGCAGTATTTCTTGATTGCCAGGTATTGTTGGAGCAGGTTTTCTGGATATACCAGGTATTGCAGTAGCAGGTTTTCTGGATATACCAGGTATTGCAGTAAGAAGAGCCAGGGATACACAGAAGCGGCACGAACCACACACCATGGAAGGTAACGAGATGTTCAGGCCCAGAATGCTATCAGGGGAGGATATATATACCCTGGGTCTGGCAGCAATTGGTGGATATGGACAGGTGGTCTGGCAGTAGCATTCTGAGTGGTGGAAGGCACAACATGCAGAGGGAGCAATCATCTCTACAGCACTGAGTCAGAACTACACCTGTGATGTGTTCACAGACAGGAAAGGACCCAGGTGAAATAATCACTGTGGAAGGAATACCTAGAGAAGTGCTGCTGCAGAATGAGCAGAGCAGATCCTCAAGGCAAATTACACACACAGATCCATGGGACAGCTGACAGGGGTAATTCTAAAGGCAAAAAGGTGACAAGTTAACCAGGATCGTGACACTGACTAGCTGCAGTATTTATGGACATCTAGAGAGCCCAGGAAAGTGCTATCTACTGCTAGCTAATGGCACTACTTATGGGGCCTACTAAAAGCAGGGCTAACTATGAGGCATACTGACAACTGGGGACATATATGGGGCTTGCTAAGAACAGTGGACATGGTTATAATGTATACTGTCATTTTGGAGCTACTTACAGGGCATAAGGAGAACTGAAGGCACTTATGGGGCATACTGAGCAATAAAATCTGGGAAACTCAATGAAGTTAACTACTTATAGGGCCTACTTACAACTGGGTTGAGGCAATACTTATGGGGCTGACTAAAAACTAGAGCAATTATGGGGCATAATGAGAACTGGGCACTATTGGGCTACTGTCAACTGGCAGGAGTACTTAGTGGGCATACTGAGAACTATGGGCACTTAATGGGACAGATAACTTGGGGTACTGGAAAGTGCCAAACGTCCAACCAGTGGCCTACTGAGAAGTGTAATATTATAGCATGTTGTCAACTTAATAATGAAAAAGCTACAGAAAAACAAAGTCCACAAGTTGTTGACATTTTTAGGTTAAAGGTGCCCACACACATACCGATCTGCCCACTATCAGCCGATGTGTAACATTTCCATTGAAACTCTCCCCGGCAGCTCAGCACACGATCGCCACACAATTTGCACACGATTTGGTGTCCAATCTTCAGATGATCTCCTGCAGTCAAACTTTTTACAGTGCATCGGATCCTAGAGTGTCAGATCTGCCCGACTGCACAGCAGATGCGAAGATGCGATGTGCGACCAGCGGGGACGCGCATTGTATCATGATTGTGAGTGGGGACTCATGATTTACTCATGATTTGGCCATATTTTACACGATCTGTCATTCCAATGCGTCGCAATCGGCCAGATCAGGTAAAATATCACTATGTGTGTGGCCACCTTAACTGTTTTGCATTTAGAGCTACTTTAAAAGGCATATGATGTGGTTACAGGGAATACCTTAGACAGTAAAAAGAGAGAAATGTATGAAATTAACTAGAAATATATTGCAAACTTTTATCCGGTTAGGAAAGAACATCTAACAAATGTTAATTTATCCAAGAACAATATCCTATTTATTACCATTGGTGCAAAATGAGATTCAGTAGTTTACTGATTTTTGGTTACAGAAGCTCTATTCCCAATATGCTACTGTAACAGCTTAACAGGCAAAATCTGGAAGATTTCCAGAGCTATATCGATATTAGTCTGTGGAACTTAGGTTCCTGACATGTATGATGTTCAAAATGTCCTATGTTGCTTTGATACCGGTTGGGAGGATAGAGATGGCTTGAAATCTCTGACTCTGTCACAAAGTGTGATGCATTCATATCAATAAAGTAATATATTACAAGTCGGCAGCACATTTCTTATTTTGTAGCATGTTTGAGAGGGCCGACCCAGTAAGCTACTCAAAATAAGATATTTTTAGCAGGGTTTATTTATGCCACTTCAGTTGTTCACCCCAAAGTATGAATTATTTTAAGAAAACAAGCTTCAGAAAACCTGCTCAGTGGTCATGTTAAACCTTCATCTGAAGTTTCATCATAAAGTCCTCTTCTCTTGCTTTGCCTCTTCATTGGAAATTCTTGAGGAAGATTCATTGACTGAGCAATGATGCCTGTTTCTTTTATTTATCAAGCCCTTCACACATTTGATATAGTTACTTCAGAAGTCCACCTATTGGTGTGGCAGATTGGTCAACTGATGCAACCTTTTTCAATGCTTGGTTGTTAGTCACAGCATAATAAAAAAAAATGTATGATATGGCGTATCAGACTTTTGGCTTTCATATTAGTCTGTGGACATGTAGTATCACTTTCTTGGTGCAGTGCCTCAAGAAACACTGGCAGTTGGGTACTTAATGACTTCACTGCACAAGCTTTTGATAATCAACTAGTGTCAGTATGACCTTTTGAGGGTGACTTAAGAATTTTGTTCATTGTGTCCAATCTGGCTGTGGAACTCAAACAAGTTTTTTTTAAAAATTGCAAAAACTAAAACCGTTGCCACAGATTTGCTGGCAGCATGTACTACTACTAAATTGAGCAATTGTACAGCACCTGGAACGTATCTAGCCATTCTGTTCAGTTGTGCTTGCTCCCCATTATATTTTCAAGACCTATTTGCACAGTTGTCATAACCCTGCTCAAGATTATTACCTGTATCGAATCCATCATTGCAAAGCTTCTGTTCTATTTCAGCAGCAACACTGCTGCCTTTTTTCTTATTTCAATAAAGTTTAAGAGGCTCTCTTCCACGCTGCATTTTATGTATGAATACTAACATGATGATTTCACACATGTCCCATTGTGATTATTAACAGTATTTCCTTGTTAGTCACAGCATAATAAAATAAAATGTATGATATGGTGTATCAGACTTTTGGCTTTCATATTAGTCTGTGGACATGTAGTATCACTTTCTTGGTGCAGTGCCTCAAGAAACACTGGCAGTTGGGTACTTAATGCCTTCACTGCACAAGCTTTTGATGATCAACCAGTGTCAGTTTGAGGTTGACTTAAGAATTTTGTTCATTGGGTGGAATTCAATTGATTCTTCCCCCCTTTGCGCCTGATGGAGCTATTCTATTGTTGCTCCTGTTGGGTGCGATCAGCTGCTAGCGCTCAATTTCAGCTCGCGGCCCCAGAGGGGTGCGGGCTGAAATCAGTTAAAAGTGTCCTGTTTGGGCGCCCAAACGGCACTTTTCGCGATCGCGCCCAGCACTTTGGTCGGGGTTAGCTGATTTACGCGGCTAAACCCGACCACTTTGGGTGCGATCAGCATGAAAAGCTGGCACAATTGAATAGCGGCCCGCGATCTCCTGTCACTTTAGACGTGAGATGTGGGCCACGAAAACAATTGAATTCTGCCCATTGTGTCCAATCAGACTGTGGAACTCAGACACGTTTTTTAAAAAATTGCAAAGACTAAAACCGTTGCCACAGATTTGCTGGCAGCACTACTACTAAATTGAGCAATTGTACAGCACCTGCAACGTATCTAGCCATTTTGTTCAGTTGTGCTTGCTCACCATTATATTTTCAAGACCTATTTGCTCTGTTGTCATAACCCTGCTCAAGATTATTACCTGTATCTAATCCATCATTGCAAAGCATCCATTTTTATATTTGCCCTGGGCTCCAAATACCCTAGTTACGCCACTGCTCATTGCAATCCACAGAACTGTAACTAGACATTTTAGTGCCCTGTGCCAGCAAGAGCATTGGTGTCCCCACCCCCCCTGTTTGTCTTTCTGCAGACAGGCCCAGCCTTCTGGACTCCACAATGGTCCATGGAAGGAGGAGCTGCTGTGGCTGGGCATGCCCAGCAGCCCTCCTCCATTGGCAATTTTTGTTACTGCCTGCTGTCTCTGCTCCCCAGTCACGCTTCTGCCAGCTGTATGAGCTGCCACCCCATCAGGGCTAAGCTGAGAGCTCCGATCACATTAGGACTGCAAGAGCAGAGGTGTGTCTGCCTAGACTTGGAATGCATGCCCCTAGGCATTTGCCGAACTTGTCTATGCCTAGGGCCGGCTCTGGTTACATTGTAACATCAGTGGAGATTATGAGCAAACAAGCTCACAATTTAGAGACGCGGGGTACACAGTAGCTGTTGCCTAGAATCTATATTTTTCTAGTTCTTTTTCCAGACAGATGGTGATTGCAGGTGCTAATTCCAAGCTCTTTAGAGTTGATGATTGAAGATACAGCATTATTTGCTGACTCCAGTGTTAGTTTCTGGTGCATCTGTTGATTATAATTAAATTAGATTGTAAGCTCCATTGGAGGAGGAACTGATCAAAATACAGGTCTGCAATTGTCTCCAATTGCTTAGTGCTTCAAAGTATGTTGCACGTCACCCCAACTTGTGGTAGGGTATATCTCTTTTTATCAGTTCCAGCTTGAAAACAATATTCATTTCTGTGGACAGCCACTCATTACCAGTTGCAGAAAGCATTATCATTACAATTGCATGGATGACAATTATTTTAGATGAATAGCAAAACTAATTCAACTCTAATTTATTTATCAATACAGTTACAGAAATCACCACATTATAAGAGTATGCAAAACATATTACCACACAAAGTGGCACATATACATGCTTTGCTGGTGTCTCATCTCTCTACTATACATGCTGGGTACTAGGACCCAAACTCAGAGTCATACACAACTTCAGAACTTATGACATCACCACTGGGCTGCGGCATTTGTGTAGCTGGCGCCATTTTTACAGTGTAGAATGACCCAGTGCTGAGTGTATGCAGAGTACTTTGCTTCTGAGGTGAGACACCTAAATATCACTGAAAACCCCTGTAACACCGCTATTCTGTTTACCACTGAAATGGCTGTGTTCAGAGCCATCTTAACATGTTGTTAGCCGTTGTAGTCTATTGGCTAGACATTGCAGATTTTACCAGGAGAGGAATCCCTCCCAGGTACAGTAATAGCCACTTGAGCATTTGTGGTCTGATCACTGCGCATGTGCTGTAGGCAGCCAGGCATCATGCAGTATAAAGTAAAGTGGTCGCTGATGGGATCATTAAACGTGAAACATCGCAGGAATGGGCTTCTTTCAGAGTCAATGTCCCTGGATGTGTTTCTCATAATATATCTCTGCATTATTAATAAATATCTCTCCAGTTATTAATAAATGTGCCCCTTAATGGCTTGGCTGGCTTTAGTGTGTCTCTAATAGCAACCCCAGCCAAGGAATATATTCCAAAGAGCATTTAGGGGCACATTTATTATTAACCGGGTCTTTCGTCCAAAAATGTACATTTCTTATTGCTGCTATTTGCAATGATAAGACACTATGTACTGCAGAGATATATTAAGAAACACATCCAGGGACATTTTGTTTATGCTTCCACATGGACAGGCCCGCACTAGGGGGGCCTTAGGGGGCATGAGACCTGGGCGCCATATATGAGGAGGTGCTGCGCCAACACCAGGACCAGATTAAAGGAGTGGAGGTGCACTGGGAGCAAGTACTCTTGGGCTTCCCTCTCTGTGAGTGAGCTGCAATCACTGTGTGTGTGCACGGCTGCTGCCTTCCATCTGCCACTGTTGCTGGGGATGCAATAATGCAAAGACCATGCAGCCGCCACCACCACCACCAGATGCTGCACCCATCCCACTGCGGCCAGGTAACAGCACAGCCAGCCACCCACCCCACCATGGCTCTGCCCTAAATACACAACTCACAACTCTCAGTGCTGTCACTGGGCCTGATTCACTACTGTACACAACTGCATATGCAATAACGATTATGCACGCAGTGTAACTGCACTAGCGCATGCAGGGGGGGTTTCTGAGAAACCCCCCCCTGATGAACCTAATTTTTTTTTCTCAGAGACAGAGACAGTCCTGTTTCCATCTCTGCACCAGCCACGGGCCATCCACGTACAGGCTGCGCTTCGTACTTCCCTTCAGTGGCTGCGCTCCCTCCCATGCCTGTCCAAGAACTGCGGATGATGCGATATGAGCTTCTGCAAATGTGCAGAAGCTCATTCAAGCCAGAGCCGAACTGACAGCTGTGTACCTTGGACGGCCCCAAAGCAAATGACCCACTGGCAGCTAGAGCAGTGAAGGGCCGGCCGGGCATCATACAATTTGGGGGCTGAGGCCGGCCTGTAGTTTGTACGGCATTGCATCACACATGCTGGCACCTCCTCAGGGGTCACCAGCCTACCAATCACCGGGCTCAGAGTGGGCTGCATGGATCAGCCCTCCTCTTCCTTCTGCTCAGCTGTGATTGCCTGTGGCTGCACCTCCTCTGCATCCAGTCCTCACCACACTGACTGTGTCCCCACCTCCCCTGCTCTTTTCACAGACAGACAAGGTAGGGAGAAACTGTTTATACTTGCACATGGGAGATGGTGTAATTGCAGGAGGTCATGGGGCTGAAACAGGCAAACACTCAAAGCACCCATTATATATCCTTACAGAACCATTAGAAATAAATAATAAGAAAAAAGCTATTGAAATATGTATATGTATACACACAGTGTTTATATATATATATATATATATATATATATATATATATAGAAACCCCCCTTTAAAAATCCTGCATTTGCCCCTGAACTGTGTTAGTATACTAATTCATTGTGATCGCTATTCCCTCGCAGCACAACATAAGGATGCCCATTTTACTTACCACACATTCATAATGTTTAGCAAGACTGCAAAACCATTGGTACAATTGAGTACAATCGCAGCCTCACACACTTGCGATCAGGCCTCAGCAGAGCCGGTCCTAACCAAATTAGTGCCCTAGGCAAGATTTTGGGTGGTGCCCCCCTCCCTGTCGGATCCTGAAAAGGGGTGTCATGGAAGGGGCCCTCACCCAGCATAGCAACCCCTAATCCCAGCAAAGCACGGTATCAGCACCCACCCTCATCCACCACCCCTATTCCAGGAGAGCACCACAGCACCTGGGCCCTTTCCCAGTTCCAAACCTTCTTTACTTGAGTGCAGCCTGCAGAGCTGTCCAACTCAAAGTAAAGCAAGCTGCAGCTTTTCCGACTCAGGCTGGTAGGCCACAGCTGTGTGTAATGATTACTGGAGTCAGAGCCCAGAGCCATAAGGTGTGACTCACTACTCCGAGCTCTGCAAAGGCCCATGGTGCAGCAGCCCTCCTGTTACCTTTACTTAAAGTCCTGAATGAGCCTCTGCCCATGCACAGAAGCTCATTCTGATTGTGTGATGCCTCAGAGCTGGCCCGGGTGTAACCATTAGCCGCCATCCAGGCTCTCCATCCCATGAAACTGCCGCCAGCTGTTCTGCTGTTGCCCGCTCACGGTTTGCTGCTGCCAGGACGGACAGGAGGTGTCAGCTGAGATCCGATCATGGATCCTGTGCAGTGGCAATAGTAGCTGCCAGATTCTCTGCCCAGCTGGCAGCAGGTGTCCTGGCCATGCCTGCTCGGAAACTCCACCTTCCCTAGGAAGGCTTGGATGCCCCTAGGCATTCCAAATGCCTCAGGCATTTGCTTAGTTTGTTTATGCCTAGGGCTGGCTCTGGGCCTCAGGCTGCGTAGGCCATTGTGGATAATTTATGCACGCTCCTGCAATGGCATTGAAATGAAC
Organism: Taudactylus pleione; assembly: GCA_031769625.1. Lineage (NCBI taxonomy): Eukaryota > Metazoa > Chordata > Amphibia > Anura > Myobatrachidae > Taudactylus > Taudactylus pleione. The sequence goes on from JAUIMM010000031.1 coordinate 1,625,178, forward strand.
TGGCACGCCTGTGTTTGCACAAACCACCCCCCCCATTACCACCCACAAATGGCACTTCCTGTCAATCACTCTACGATGGGTCTGCATAGTCACTGCGATCGCAGTCCCGATCACAATAGCTAGATTGCGCATGCATAGTGCGATGCATACACATGCGCAGAACACAACAATCAGCTGATTGTGAAGAAAATCAGGCCCCATGGACTGCTGTGACTGTCACGCATTATTGCATAAAAGTACATAAAGATTTTGACCTTGATACATAATGCTGCCTTGCCAGGTAATGCTGAATAAACCACAAAGGGCTGGTGCAGCTTATAGCAAAGTTTCCTGGAGACTGACCATGTTTACATATAAATATTCTTTGCTCTTTTCTATTCCTTGCTATACCTGCTAGGTCAGTATTGTATTTCCAAATAATCTACCCTCTCAATCTAAAGTGGATATGTATCAAGCCCTGAAGAGAGATAAAGTAGAGAGGTTGCCCAAAACAACAATTAACATCTAACTGTCATTTCATTTTATCATGCTAGATAAAAGACAGAAGCTGATTGGTTGTTTTGGACAACTTTATCTCTAAGGCCTGATTCACCTCCCTCCAAAGTGTCTTGTCCAGTCATGGTTTGTCTCTGATAGCTAACCTAACCATGTGGTTCTCTCTTGGGAGCTCTTATCACTGTGAAACATATCAATAACAATTGTGTGCACGGGTTATGGTCATCAATATACATCCTACCAAACATTGTTATTAAGAAACCTATACATTCGTATCTCTTAATAATGATGAGAGGGGGTCCCAGGTGGACTTAAGGTGGCCATACACAGTGAGATTCAAAGTTGGTAACATCAGTTGTACGAATTCCCTTGACATTTTTCCCTTGAATTTCTTCATAAGATGTGCTCAAATGGTGTACGATTGATCATTAAGATCATAAGTGAATCAGGTTGTACTCAAAAGATCTTAGGTCTCTCTGCAAAACCATTTGATCTGTGATCCAACTAGACGACGGCGGGGATGCGCATCGGGGTCGCAGAAAACACAAAATACACATATTTTCATAATATTGGTCTGTCCAACCTGTAGAAACTGCCCAAATCGTGTGAAAAATCGTCCTGTGTATGGACAGCATTAGATTGGTTCTGTTGAAAACAATTTTCTCCATATCACTACATAAATAAAGGAGATCAATTTAGTTTTTTTTTTTACTGTTCCTCAATTTTAATATAGAAGGAGCACAGTCTTTTTACTTGAACAGTGGGCCTGATTCAGACCCACTCGCAAGCTCTATGCGCTCGTGAGTGGGTCGATGTTTGGCCACTGTGCATGCACACCCCAGAGCTGGCTCCGATGTGCGCAAGCGCGAGACCTGGCTAGCTTTGTCGCTCCGGGTCTCGCACCAAAAGGGGGCGGCTGTCGATGTTGATCGACAGCTCGCCCCGTTTTGGAGGCGGGCAGAGGGGGTGGCTGGCCAAACGGAGGCGTTCCTGATGGAACGCCTGCCGTTTGGGTGCGGCCCCACTGACATCACGAGTGAGCTTCTAGCTCTATTAAGAGCCAGAAGCTCACTGGGCTTGCGGGAATGAGACCCTACCGCAAGGGTCTCGTCGCAAGCCCCGATGGTCACGATGGTCAAGACCGTCACGATCTTCACATGGCCGCTCGCAATAGCTGTGGGTGGTCACCCACAGCTATGCGAGCAGCCAGGAGGCCGCACAAACAGAAAAAACGCCCTGATTCAGAGCGAGCGCTCTTTCAGAGCGGCTCTGAATCAGGCCCAGTGTGTTTAATAATCTGTCACTTAAGGCGGGTATCCACTACCCAATTAAAATGAGCAATTGAATGATAACGATATCATTATCGTTCAGTCATTTATTAAATTCGTTGCAAGTGGGCTATGAAAATGTCGAAAACAACCAGCAATGCGCACTCCCACTGGTCATTTTTGACATCTATCATCGCCCGAACATGGTGGTCATTCTGCCGATAATGACAGATTGGCCATGTTTAGTGATGAGGGAGGGTGCCTACACTGAACGACTGATCGTTCAGTGTAGGCACAGCACAGACTGTGAAATGACTGCATGATTACAATGTCATAATCGTGCAGTCATTTTACAGTCTGCTAGTGGATGTGCCTCATTACACATAGATTTGTAACCAAGTTTATATAGTGTGTTTTGTGTGTTTTATATACTGTGTGTTTTGTTACATGTGGAAATATCATAGCTACCTCATCAAAAGACCTTTCATGTGAAGTACAATATTTAATACCATATTGTATGCAGAACTTAGAAAATACGTAATGGTATAGTATAGTTTTGAACATTATGCACATATACAGTATACACCTGTGGGATATGGAAACAAAAATCTAACTAATTCTGTTCTGCTAGAAACTCTAAAATATGTTATACTTTAAATGAAACATTAAAGTGAACCCCAAACTAGGATATGTAAATGGTGTTATAATATATATATATATATATATATATATATATATATATATATATATCTATAGATGGGTTTTCCTGAATTCACAATCATTCTGACTTCTTCTTTTAGTCCTGCACTGGAATGAGGGCACTCAGTGCTAACAATGGAGCTGCAGATAAAACTTTGTCTTTAGGGCCTATAGTTAAACAAGGTATGTTTACTTATTTTTTATTTTTTAACAAAAATCATAACATAATTAATAACACAAAAATATATCTGTTTCGATACAATATTTAATGCCAACATTTCAAAATAAATACCAGTGACAATTTATTGCTAAATTTAAACAAGTAATATGAGATACTATCTAGTGTATCTAACAATACAATCTCCATTACTAAAGATGTGCATAGACCCCCATGTTTTGGTTTTGGTTCTAAATCATCATCCTGATTTTGTTTATATGTGCAAAACCAAACTCAAATTTGTGGTTTTAGGTTTGGATCTGAATTTCTTAAAAAATTTATTAAAACAGCTAAAATCATGTAATGTGGACCTGTTTTTGTTCATACAATCTTATTAACATCATTAAGATTGTATGAACAAAAACAGGTCCACATTACATGATTTTAGCTGTTTTTATACATTTTATACTTTTATAATTTTATCATTTCCAATAATTTCCAGTCATTTTTGAGTATCTCACAGTACACAGTATTATTTTCACAAATATTGTTAATATTTTCACGATATTGGCCAAAGGCTGGCCGATTAAAGTAAATGACAGAGCATCAGCACAAACTCATTGTGGTTTAAAAGAATATAGCACATCTATGAAACATTGCGGCACAGCGGTGGCAGACAGGATGGCAGCTGAAAAAACGATACCACCCTATAGAATGTTTTCATTAATCATGAACTAATAGCCTAAAATTAAAAGCCCTGTAGAAAATACTGTAGAAAATACTGTATAATATATTACTAACACAATTTTCCAAAGCAATTTGTAATTTATGGAGCTTTTCTATCTATTGAGAAATAGGACAAGTACATGTCCTTACCTATGCTTTAGGGCCTTATTTATCACAATCCTGCAAAAAAGCTTCTGTCCCTGTGAATCCTCTTGGCACATTTTACAGGGTATTTTGTTCACAAAATACCCTGACAGTGTGACCTTGCATGCGCCACTGGCTGTCACCACCCGACGATTGCCCTCCCCCCAGTGAACCACACTGCCATCTACCCCGCTCCCCCACTCAGCTTACACTTACCTCCATTCAGGTGATCAGTGAGCTCCTCTGTGATTTGGTCATCTGATGACTGTGTCCTGTTCCATGCAGTAAACTGAGGATGCTTCCGACATTTCACAGAATCACAGTTTACCAATCAGATGGCCAGAAGGCCGAGTTACTATAGGTGAGATGGGGGGACGAACCATGTTTAACGCCATCTCCAGGTGGCATTGTTTTCACAGGGCTCCCGCCTGATATTTTTTATCTATTTCTTTTGGTAAAAATTGAAGCAGTTTGCATTTCCCGTTACAAGTATGGGAAATGCAATCTGCTTACTAAAAGAATGTGATAATTAGGGCTTGGAGTATAATTTTGCGTATTCTACTCCATTTGCCCTTTCGTACATTTAGGTGAACAAAAATAATGTGAAAAACAAATTTGCTAAAAAATTGCTAAATAGGACCTTAATCAAAATGTTAAAATATTTATTTACAACAATATTTTATGAATAATTAATTTCCTTTTAAATTATTAACTTTTATAATTTACTATTGATGACAGTTTGTAGAAAAATATGCGCTATAATTAAATGTAGCTAAGGAAAAACAAACTCTTGTAAAGGTCTGAAATCTTTTTAATTGTATTTTATTGAACCTACTGTAATACAGTTTTTTAGCTATCTGGGTTGGGTGCTGGATGCTGGTGGTCAGAATCCTAACCCTCCCCCTCTCCCTAACCCTCCCACCCCATGCTCCCCCTAGTGCCTAAACATAACCTCCCACTCTGCACCCTAAACCTAACCTCCCCCTTAGTGCCTAACCCTAACATTCCCCTAGTGCCTAACGCTAATACCTAACCCTACCCCTAACCCCAGTACTTACCATCGAGATACCGGGCCAGGATTCTGACATGTGCTAGGATTCCAGTGCCAGCATTATAAGCATCGGCATCCCGACTGTCAGTATTATGACCGTATCTCACCTATCTACCTTCCAACATTAATAATTTCATTCAGGGCATAATGATTGCAGTAAAGTGTTACTTAAAATCTTGAATGCATTAAACTTGACAGTATATATTTCATGCAACTGTATAAAATATATTTTATTACTAAACTGTTTCATATTTCAAGGCCAAAATTTATATACTGGATAGTAAATGGTCAGAAAAAGAATCTTGCAAGAAATAAATGTGGTGTGATGGAACTGGAGGTGGTTTGGGTAGAATAAGGGGAGCATAGTGTGCCTTGATTTTTTTTTAAATTATGAATTATGTGCAGTATAATACATAGTAAAAGTAGTTAGGCCATATCCTCTACTTTAATTACATTTTCATTATATCTGTAGATGAAGCTCCCACAATCACAAAGAAACCAATCTATAATGGTGAGTTTCTATTGTTTAATTTACTGTACTGTATGTCACAAATCTCGCTATACACTCCAGCCGCCAGGTCACTTACCTGGTTCACTGCTCCAAGATCCAAATCTGTGACAGTCTCTCTCAAGCTCCAGCTTTTTCTCACCTCCTGCGGCTTCCACATGCAGCATTACCTCCAGTGCTGGCTCAAAGGCACAGCCATGATGGTCTGTATTAGGTGACTGTCCATCCACCAACCGGTGACCAGTTTGCTGTCACCTGATGCCTGCAGTCAATACCTGCTCTCCCAGGGGTATATATGGATTCCCCCTGCACACAGCACTTGCCAGCACAATGTTGTCCACAGACTAGCTGTGTGTTTTCCAGTGAGCTCTTGCAGATTCATAACATTGTCCAGAGACTCAAAGTACTAGTACCATCTTGTTGCACTACTGGCTCCAGCAATCCGGTCCCATTCCAATGTTCCAGCAGTCCAGTTCCATTCCATTGTTCCAGAAGTCCATTCCCATTCCAGTGTTCCAGCAATCTGGATACATCCTGGTGATCCTGCACTTTGGTTCCATCCCTGTGAACCTGTACTCGAGTTCCATCCCGGTGATCCTACACTCTAGTTCCATCCTGGTGATCCTTCACTCTGGTTCCATTCCAATATCCTGTTTAATAGGTTCCAATTTGATAACCAGCACCATTGGTTCCAGTTCTATACCTGACTCCACCAGTAGCAGTCCAATTTCCGGTATTATAGGGTGCAATCCAATAAATAGCATCATTGGTTCCAGTCTGCTACCTGAATCCATCGGTTCCAGTCCAATATCTGACTCCATTGATTCCAATCTTGTCCCATTCCAGTGATCCAGCAATCCAGTCCCATTTTGGTGTTCCAGCAATCAGGTCATAATTCCAGTGTTCCAGCATTCAGGTCTCATCCAGTGTTTGAGCAGTCCAATCAAATTCCAGTGTTCTAGCAATAAGGGCCAATTCCTGATTTCCAGCAATTTGGTCCCATTCCAGTGTTCCAGCTCCTCTTTCTGGATCAACAGAATTCCGGTCCCATTCCTGTTCTCAGCAATATGCTTCCAGCCTGGTTCTGTGCATTCCGGTATCAGTTCAGTCCAGAGTTACTCTGTTCCACTTTATCCAGTTCTCATCTGGTTCTAACCTGGACAAAGTTATGTATGCCCTCCTTCATCTTGTTTGCCTGCACTTGTCTGCAACAAGTTCTCAAGTATCTCCACTCTGGTTCCAATCAAGTCTCCAGCTGTTCCACCAGTGCCTCCATTTGCCAGCAGGCAGATATTGGCTACCTGTTACACACAGTGCCCTCTCAACACACACCACCATCCTGTACCTCAATCCATAAGCAGAAACTACTTAAGTCCATCCAGCTAATGTCTATAGCCTCAGACTACATTCCAACCCGAGACTCAAATCTGGTTCCACAAAAATTTCAAGTACAGGCTTGACAGTTGACACAAGTGGGACAGCCACTGTTTCTGGCTGCCAGTCCAGTGCTAGGAATGGGCTCCCTGCAAGGCTTTGCAACTCATCTAGATGGTCTAGAGACAGCTGGCTCAGGGTCTGCAAGAAATTTCTGTCCAACTGGATAATTTCAAAGTTACTCCTAAAGATGCTAGAGCCCTCTCCCATCTTGAAAATAGAACTCATGCTTCCCAGCCTGCACAAATTTCTTTGAACCCCTATCTATGTTAGCTTCCTTATGGAAGATTGGAGAGGGTGACCTTATCTTTCAACTGCTCTTGGACTCCTCAGACAACCAGTATAGTAATTCCTGATAGACTGAGGATTCTTCCTCAAATTCTATTACAGCTACAAAGCATTCTGGGTCTCATTCAGAAATGGTTGCAAATGCTGAGTGCTCGCAAGCAGGTCGATGTTAAGGCCCTGCGCACGCGCAGTGGCCGCACTGCGCATGCGCAAGCCCCAGAGCGAGAGAGAAATTCTCTAGCTCCGGAGCTCACTACAAATTGGGCGGCTGTCGATGTTGATTGACAGCTCACCCCGTTTTGTAGACGGGGTGGGGGGATGGCTACACAAACGGAGGCATTCCTGATGGAACGTTTGCCATTTTGTGGGTGGCCGCACTGACATCAGCAGTGATGTCAGTGGGGAGCTTCCTGCTCGATCAGAGCAGGAAACTCCCTGGGGCTTGCAGTTGCCGAGACCCAACCTTAGGGTCTCGTCGCAAGCCCTGATGGTCGCGATGGTCATGACCATCACGACCATCAACCTGGTCGGTCACTAAAGCTGTGGGTGGTAACCCACAGCTCAGCTAGCGACCAGGAGGCCGCACTAAAAACTACAAGCGGCCACCCTCATTCAGAACGAGCAGTCGCTTCTTGCGACCGCCTCTGAATGAGGGCCTCTGACCAGTATTATCTCAGTAATACCTGAATTCCTTTGGAATACTTCAGACACAGTCAAGACTGCCGCTACATATCCAGTGTCTAAAGAGCTCTCTGATTCAGGCTCCTTTGGCACCAAAGTCTCTTCTTCCTTGTAGAGGAAAGATATAGATCTGAGCTATCCTCAAACCAAGCTGTCCAAAGCTGAATGCCAGCAGTGCAAGGAGTTCAACCTCTGTCTTTACTGTGGAAATTATGATAACTTCATTAAAGATTGTACCCATCTCAAGCCAAGAGATGGTCAAAAGTCTCATTGTCATAGTATTCGTGTCTCCAAGCAATCCTGTGTGCCTTTTGCAGTTTCCACTTTCACTACTCTTGGTAGGGGTGTCAAAAAGGTTGCCCAGAAAAAGACTCAAATTCATGATTGGGGTCCTGGGACAAGAAGGCCCTATTCTTATCTGGGTAACCAAACAAGAATATTCAAATCTCTCAAATCAAGAGAGGTGTCTGATTCTAATGCCACAGGAGGGGCATCTGACTCTGTAACCCCAGGAGGTATCACATGTTCTGACCCTAGCAGAAACATCCCATGTTCTCACTCCAGGCTCTCACCACCCCATGATCACCCCACTCCTTGAGAACCACCCTGCCATCCTTCCCACTTCCCCACTCAGCTTACACTCATTCAGGTGGTCGGTGTGCTCTTCTGTGATTAGGTCATCTGATGGATGTCCTGGTCCTGTGTCAAGGTTCCCTGCAGTAAACTGAGGATGCTGTCATGAATTCATAGCATCACAGTTTACCGATCAGATTACTGGAAGGCCGATTTAGTATAGGTGGGCAAACCCTGCTTAAAGCAAACTCCAGGTGGTGTTATTTTCACAGGGTTCCCTCCTGGTATACTTTAACAATTTCTTTTGGTAGATTTGAAGTAGAATGCATTTACAATTACAAGTATGGGAAATGCGTTCAGCTTACTTAAAGAATGTGATAATTAGAGCTTGGAGTAGAATCTTGCGTATTCTACTCCAATTGCCCTTTTGTACATTTAGGTGATATGAAAATAATGTGAAAAACAGCTGTTTTCAACCTATTTTAGTAAAAAAAAGATTTCTAAATAGGGCTTTAGTCAATATGTTAAAATATTTATTTACAACAATATTTTATAAATAATTAATTTAATTTTACATTACTAACTTTTACATTTTACTATTGATGACAGTTTGTAGAAAAATATGGGCTATAATTAAATGTAGGCAAGGAAAAACATACTCTTGTAAAGGTCTGCAATCTTTTGAATTGTATTTTATTGAAGCTACTGTAATACAGTTTATTACTTATCTGAGTTGGGTGCGGGATGCCGGCGGTCAGGATCCCGGCAGTCAGAATCCTGATGCCGGTATCCTGACAGAGTTAAGATAGCGACACCTGTCGTTCAGTATCCTAACCCTCCTTTGCTCCCTATCCCTCCCTCCCCACTGCCTAAACCTGCTCTCCCCCACACACATCCTAAACCTAACCTCCCCCCACACACATCCTAAACCTAACCCTTTCCTCTTAATCCCTAACCCTAACCCTCCCCCTAACCCCATTACTTACTGTCAGGCATCAGCTTTCTAAGTACCGGCATCCTGACTGTCAGAATTATGACCTTATTTCACCTACAGTATCTACCTTACAACATGACTAATTTCATTCAGGGCATAATGATTGCACTAAAGTGTCATTTAAAATCTTGATTTTATTAAACTTGACAGTATATATTACATGCAACTGTATAAAATATATTTTTATTACTACACTGTTTCATATTTCAAGGTCAAAAATGATATACTGTATAGTAAATGGTCAGAAAAAGAATCTTGCAAGAAATAGATGTGATGGAACTGGAGGTTGTTTGGGTAGAAATAGAGAAGCCTAGTGTGCCCTGATTTTTAAAAAATATATATGTACAGTATATTACACTGTACAGGTAGTTAGGCCATATTCTCTACTTTAATTACATTTTCTTTCTATCTGTAGATGAAGCTCCCACAATCACAAAGAAACCAATCTATAATGGTGAGTATTTATTGTTTAATTTTCTGTACTGTATGTCACAAATCTTGCTATACACTGCAACCACTGGGTCACTTACCTGGTTCCCCACTCCATGATCCGACTCTGTGACAGTCTCCCTCCAGCTGCAATGTCTTCTCACCTCCTTCAGCTTCCACATGCAGCATTCTCTCCAGTGCTGGTTGCTGGGCACAGCCATGACAGTTTGTATTAGGTGACTGTCCACCAGTTTGCTGTCCCCTGACACCTGCAGCCAATCCCTGTTCTCCCAGGGCAATATAAGGATTCTCCCAGCACACAGGACTTGCCAGTGCAATGTTGTCCAAAGCCTAGCTGTGTGTTTTCCAGTGAGCTCCTGTAGATTCTTATCAGTGTCCAGAGACTCAAAGTACTAGTACCATCTTGCTGCACTTCTGGCTTCAGCAACCTGGTCCCATTCAATTGTTCCAGCAGTCCATTGTTCCAGCAGTCCAGTCCCATTCTGGTGTTCCAGCAATCCAGTTCCATTCAAGTGATCCTGCACTCTGGTTCCATACTGGTGATTCTGCACTTCAGTCCAATCCCAGTGATCCTTTGCTCCAGTTCTAGTCTGATATCCTGTATCATTGGTTCCAATACGATAACCAGCACCATCGGTTCCAGTCCGATACCTGATTCCATCAGTTACATCCTGATATCCTGTGTCTTCGGCCCAAACCAAGTCTCTGGCTGTTCCACTAATGCCTCCAGTCACCAGCAGCCAGATCTTGGCTACCAGTTACACACAGTGCACTCTCAATATACTCCACCATTCCTTACCCCAATCCATAAGCAGAAACTACTTATGACCATCCAGCTAACGTCTATAGCCTCAGACTACATTCCAACCCGAGACTCAAATCTAGTTCCACAAAAATTTCAAGCACAAGCTTGACAGTTGACACAAGTGGGACAGCCCCTGGATCTGGCTGCCAGTCCTAGAAATGGACTCCCTGCAAGGCTTTGCCACTCATCTAGAGCGTCTAGAGACAGCTGGCTCAGGTCTGCAAGAAATTTTTGTCCAACTGGATAATTTCCAAGTTACTCCTATAGAAGCTGGAGCTCTCTCCCATCTTGAAGATAGAACTCATGCTTCCCAGCCTGCACAAAATTCTTTGAACCCCTATCTACAGTATATCAGTTTTCATATGGAAAATTTGAGATGGTGACCTCATCTTTCAACTGTTCTTGGACTCCTCAGTCTTCCAGTACAGTTATTCCTGATCGACTGAGGATTCTTCATCAATTGTACTACAACTACAAAACCTTCTGACCAGTATTACCTCAGTAATACCTGTGAGAATACTTCAAACACAGTCAAGACTGCCACTACATATCCAGTGTCCAAGGAGCTCCCTGATTCAGGCTCCTTTGGCACCAAAGTCTCTTCTACCTTGCAGAGGAAAGATATAGATCTGAGCTATCCTTAATCCAAGCTGCCCAAAGTTGAATGCCATCAGTGCAAGGAGTACCACCTCTGTCTTTACTGTGGAAATTCTGATCACTTCATTAAAGATTGTATGAAGGGCAAGCCAAGAGATGGTCACAAGTCTCATTGTCATAGTATTCATGTCTCCAGGCCATCATGTGTGCTTCCTGCAGTTTCCACTCCCACTACTCTTGGTAAGGTTGTCAAAAGATTGCCCAGAAAAAGACTGAAATTCATGATTGGGTCCTGTGAAAAGAAGGCCAAATTTTAAGTTGGGGAGTGTTCCAATCTCTCAAATCCAGGTACGTTTCTGATTCTAAAGCCTCAGGAGGGGCATCTGACTCTGCAACCCCAGGAGGGGTATCTCATGTTCTGACCCCAGGATAAATATTTCATGGTCTAATTCCAGAAGGAGTATCTGATGTTCTGACCCCAGGAGGGGTATTCAATGTTTATCCTATAGCTAGAAAATCTAATATATCAACCCCAGGAAGGATGTCTAATTTGCCAACCCCAGGAGGGATGTGTAAGTTACCAACCCCAGTATGGGTCTCCAGTGCTTCAGCCCCAGGAGTCGTCTCCAGAGCCTCAGCCACAGGAGTGGTCTCCAGAGTCTCTGCCCCAAAATGGGTCTCCAGAGCCTCATCCCCAGGAGGGGTCTCCTGAGCCTCAGTGCCAAGAGAGGTCTCTAGAGCCTCAGCCCAAGGAGGGGTTTCCAGAGCTTCAGCCCCAGGAGGGGTCTCAAGTGGCATAGTCCCAGTCAGGTACACTAGCTTTGCAGTACCAGGTGGTTCAAGTTCCTCTGGACCCAATCTGATTCCATTTGTCTATCTGAAGGCTTCTCCAGTTCCAGCCGGTTCAAGTAAATCCAATTACATTCTGGTTCTGTCCTTCTGGTTCCAGCCGGTTCAATTAATTTCAGTCCCATTCCAGTTCTTCTTCATCCACTTCAAGCCAATTCAAGTGTCTCCGGACACAATCCGGTTCCATCCACCTGTCTGAAGACTCCACTGGTTCCAGCTGGTTCAAGTTTCTCTGATTCCACTCCAGAGTTGTCTCCTTCTATTCCAGTCAAATCAAACATCTATGAACCAATCCAATTACATCTGCTTTTCCAAGTAAATGACTTCAGTCTGCTACCTCAAGAAGAAATTCTGATTTTGTTTCCTTGTCAAAATGTCCAGAGTCCATTGCCTCTGCAAGTGATGTACGTGCCTCAATCCTACTGGGGGTGGCTAGCAACCTGCCTCAGGATGGGGCTTCAAGAGGTCTGTCTATCCCAGTTAGGGACTTCAGCCCATCAGTTCCAGAGATGGCATCTACTCTCCAAGCAGATGTTCTGCAAGTTAACTCTCTACTTCTGCTCCTGTATGTGCACCACAAGATTCAACCTCTCCAAACTCATCTGATGCTTCATCATTGATCTACTTTGATGGAGATCTATCTCAATTTTGTGTGCTGATGGATCGATACCTCACTGTTCTGAAACCTGATTCATCATCTGCAATGTTCCAATCCAAAGAAGAAGGATTCAATTCAAATGGTAGACTTGGACTCTGATTATGATCCTGATCATAACTCTACTCCCTTCATTGGAGGTCCCATTTTTCCTGTCCAAGTGTTCTCCTTCTGGAGATTCTGCTTCCTTTGGTTGAATCAAGACATCCTCGAGGAGGAATTGTTGAAGATCTTGAGTTCGTATTTCCAGTTATCATTGAAGATTTTCCATTCCAAGTATCATCACAATGCCAGGAAGTGTCCTGAAGCCACTTCTAAAAGATAGGATACTATCACAAATCTCTCTATACACTGCAGCCACCAGGTCACTTACCTGGTTCCCAACTCCATGATCTGACTCTGTGACAGTCGCCCTCTAGCTGCAGCTTCTTCTCACCTCCTGTAGTCTCCCCACATGCAGTTTTCCCTCCTGTGCTGGCTGCCAGGGGCACCCATGACCGTCTGGATCAGATGACTGTCCATTCAACAAAAGGAGACCAGTTTGCTGCCACCTGATACCTGCAGCCAGTCCCTGCTCTCCTAGGGGAATAAATGAATTATCCCTGCACACAGCAATTGCCAGTGCAATGTTGTCGACAGCCTAGCTGTGTGCTTTCCAGTGTGCTCTTGCAAATTCTTATCATTGTCCAGAGACTCCAAACCTTAGTTCCATCTTGGAGCACTACTGGCTCCAGCATTCCAGTCCCATTCTGGTGTTTCAGCAATCCTGTCCTATTCTGGTGTACCAGAGATCCGGTCCCATTTTAGTGTTTCAACATTCCAGGTCCATTCCAGTCTAAGCTGTCCCTAAGTTCCTACCTAGTGGATATGTTGATTTCTTCTCCATGCTGGTCTCCTTAGTGCCCGTTCGGCCACTTCCGCTACCGGTGTCTCCGAAATTCTGGTTTCCGCTAACATCAACCATTTCACCATTCCTTACCCCAATCCATAAGCATATACTACTTAAGACCATCCAGTGTACTTCTATAGTCTCAGACTCCATTCCAGGCCAAGATTTTAATCTGGTTCCAAAAACAAATGCAAGCACAAGCAGGACACTGTAGTCACAATGAAAGTGAGTGTATAACCTTAACACTCACATCTGGAACTGGTTTTATTTCACTACTGGTGTCCACTAGAGGGTTTTCTACCCAAAATGCACTTTTTCTTGGCACCTGCGTACATAATCCAGAGCAGCTCTGAAATTTAATGCCATACTACATTTGACATTAAAATGTAGAACATACTGTTATACAGTATGTTCTACATTTTAATGCCTAATGTAGTTTTATTGATCAACAATCTTAACCCATAATTACTTGTATTCTCATTTGCAAAATAAGTTATAACTTATGTATTTTTTCTATGGTTAAAGCCTGCACTGCACCAGGAAATAAATTAGCCAAAAATTTAGGCAATTTTTCTCTAATGTTACGAAAAAAGTGTCCGCACAAAGAGAGTCTTGCAAAAAACTAATGAGTTTAATAAACCAAAATGAGAGAGCTACAAGTAACCTATATCTGCACTTCTGACAATATCCAGGCAGATAGAAAGACCCTGGACATGGCATTTAATGCTATCTCTGGGGTTAAAATATCTTTCCTTACCTAATACTAAACATGAGGCTATATTTAGCCATCTCAAACCCCCATTTGGCGCAAGCCGTAGGGAGAACATTCACTGTTGGACATAATGTTGCCCTAGCCCATGTCTTCAGCAGTAGGGAAAACCTAATTCATCCAGCTCCAGAATTGAAGCCTAATCTTTTATACCCAAACACCTCAAGCAGGAGCAGGTAGGGTTTCTAGGCTGGGGGCAATAACTTTCCCCATTACCCACCACCTTTTATAAAAGTTAGAAGTCCTCTTAAGGGAATGGGTACTTTTGGTATTGCCACAGCTTTAAAATCATGTAAGGGTTATTTTTTTTATATTCCAGCACTAAGGTAATAGGGGGATGTATTCATTATTACCCTGGCCCAACACTGTTAGAGAAAAGGTTAGGAAATAAATGCCAGGTACTGTAGGAGTGTTACTATTTTAATAAAGAGTTATACACTACATTAGGTGAGGTATTGGCATTTTATTATTCAACTTCTGTTTTTGACTTGTTATTCATTGGGTCCCCCTCTTAACTTCTGCAGCAGCAGACATCTGCATTCGCAGCCATGTCAATCTTAGCCTCTGGCCATGTAGACATCATTTTCTGTGTCCTGTCCTGTCCATCACAGCAGTGTCCCTGCAAAAATGGTCCCATGTGTCCTATTGGTAGGGGGTTGTACCCTGACTCCCACAGCATATGATGGTGATGGAACAGACCATGGCTATTTATTATATAGAAGATATTTGTACACCTAATGTGAAGGAGACCATGTAAACATCATTTGCAGGGAGAATACTGGGATTGCTACTACTTTGGTCCCAATATAACTGCAGTGTATCAGCAATAAACATAGCAACAGTATTATAGGGGAAGCTGAGAGTGTAGGACCCAGAGGCTACAGGACCCATCTAACAAGGTTTTCCCATCTCTGAGTCCTCCACTCCTCCTAAGCCCCTGCACCACCTATAGCACAACTTCCAAACAAGTGCAGATTCAGCATGTTCAAATGAGGCTCAATAAAAAGCAGTAATCTTGCTTTATGATGAGGTGCAATGACTGAAGAGCATGTACTGCATCCAGGTGACTATTTGTTTGATCTTGTATGATTTCTTTACTTTGATCAAAACAAGGCATTCATGCTGAACATGCAGAGGTGGTGAAAGAAAATGATTGTGTGTTGATTAGTTATAGATATATATTAGATATAGAGAGCAGGCCAAACAATTCAGAGTGGGATAAGCCTACAGTATCGCCAATATCTGACAATATCTACCACCTTCTTTGTTCCAATCACTAATATCTGCATTTGCTGAATTAAAGGCCTTCTAATTAAGTGAGAAACAGAAGAACATGCATTTATGTTGAAAAAAATTGTAAATACATAAATATTAATGTAAGATACCCCGTCTGCATGCAGAATTGGCAATGCATAATTACAGTATTTCTGTCTTTCTCCATCTCTTTTAGGAGCAACCTCCCTGATGGATAACATGGCAGCTGTAGTTGTATTCCTAATAGGGACTTGCTATTTTATATTTTCAGTTAGTAATGGACCCACAGGACAACATATAAAATAATGCAGTTATACTGATTTATAATTTACCTGCCTTTGTATACAACATACAACACTTAATTTGAGATAATTTAACAAATTATTTTTAGTTCAAACTCTGGTGATAAATGTAAAATATATTTTTCTTTCCAAAAGTCTTACTATTTAATCTCTATGGGTCCTGTCAATGTTGTTGAACAGCACTTAAAGATTTGCATGTAAGTTAATAAACTAATAATCAATTTCAAAACAATTATATAAATCCAGAAGTAAATCATCTTTTTTGTTGTGCTTTATTTGAAAGATGTATGCCAGGATTTATGGTGTCCTGACAATGGAATACCATATGAAAGAGTCTAGAATATCTACCTTAGAAATAATAGATACCATTTACTGCCTATAAGTGTACTGTGAGTGTACTATGGATGGAGTCCTATGGAATTGGGAACCATCCCTCAGGTTCAGAGGTCAAACACACCACACTCATGTAAAAGGAACATCTGCATAATAAAAGTAACTGGTGATATAAATGATGTCTTCCCTCTGTCACTGCCACTGAGATAATTAACAAATTCCCCTAATATCAGTGAGAGCTGTCCTGCACACCCACAGAATTATGTGGTCTAATGTCAACAATCTCAAGAGACTAGGGTTAACCATTGATCATTGATGATTATCCACAATGGTCAATGGTTTTGCCATTGATGGTTAAGATCCAATGGTTCTACACAATTGATCTTTATCCTATCAGCGCATGTGTGCCTGGTGCGCACCTGTCACCAAGATGATTCAAAAATCAGCCTAATATCAGGGCCAACTTTACACTCTCATGTTCTTTCACCTTTGTGAAACTTGATGTAGGGCCATCCAGCACACCCACAGCAATTCTGTGATCTAATGTCAAGTGACCCATTGGCTAGGGATGGCCTTACAATCGAGAGTTAAATACCCATAGTTGATGGTTTTGCCATTGATAGCAGAGATTCAATGACTCCACACAATCAATGACTGTCTATCCACCCCTGCATCATAAAGTCTCACCCCAGAACCTAATTGGCCCATGGCGTACCATGCCCACAGCAGGGACAATGATCAATGGGTGCAAATCATCATTAATTCTCCATCTGTGGTTTCACACCATCGATGTTAATCACCAATGATGCCATTAATGGAGACCATCAATGTTTAACTCATTGATGGCCATCACTACTGTACCTACATGTCCTGAGGTCAGATAAATGAGGAGAATATCCATGCAGCCCAAACTGAAACAACCCATGACTTCTGCCTAGCCACACCCCTAACCCACAAAATGTGGCAACTTTATTTCAGCATCTTTCAACATGTGAATAACACTTTCAAACCATTCACCTGCCACTGAGATTATTAAAATATTCTCTCAATATCAGGGCACAGTGTAGACTCTCCTGAAGGTTTAAGCAGAGAGAGGAATAAAATTATATATATATATATATATATATATATATGATATATTTTCCTGTTTAAAATAAAAAAAAAACTTGCAGTCTTTTCTAATTGAATTTAAAAATGATAATGTTTATTTCAAGAAGTGTGTGTACAATCGAGTGATGCAGCATATATTTCTGTTCTATGGGCCTGATTCATTACCGATCACAGCTGCGAATACGCAAGCGGTCGGCCGATTGTTGCATTCTGCACATGCATATGAATCACAATGCACGTGCGTGAAGAGCTCACTGTGATCACACTGTGATTGCAGTGTCTACACAGACCCATCGCAGAGTGATTGACAAGAAGTGAGCATTTGGGGGTGGTCGACGAAACGCAGGTGTGCCAGTGTGTTTAAACGCCATTACAGGGGTGTGCATAAATTATTCAATGTGATGGCAGCTTGAGCTCCCACTGCGTGCGACTAGGTTAACAATTTCTAAGTAGGGTCAGACGTTGTGCAACTGTGCATGAGGCTGCGATGGTGCTCAATGTTGCAGATGGTTTTGCTCTTTTGCTAAGTATTATGGATGCGAGTAAGGGGATGTGGACATCCTTATGTTAGGCTGCGACGGCTTTGTGATTGCAAACATTAACGTATTTTCGCAGTGAACTTGCATGTGTGATTGCAGCTGATATTGCAATAGCAATTCGTAATGATCAGGCCCAGTGTGCGGTGGTGTGCCACTCTTTATCTGCACCCCAAAGCAATTCTCACAAAGACCTATTGATCCAAGTGCGTGCAAACAATTGCCAGTGGTTGTTTTTTTGTCTAAAAAACAAAGCCAATAATGCAAAAATGTTTTGCATAGTGTGTTATCCTTCTAATGTAAGCAACAGTTTGTGTCCCACCCTTAATCTGCACCTTAAAACAATTCTCACAAAAACCTATTCCTCCAAAGGGCATATTCAAATGGGGGCAAGAATATCAATAATCCCGCACCTGTGAGGTTTTTCGTGCAGGTGCATGATTTTTGCTATTAAATAAGGTGCATATTTTTTTCTATTTTGTGCGCCGGGAGGTTTTTTTTCTCGCATCTCCAGAGCAAGTCTTATTTTTTCTAAAATTGTTAATTTTAGGAAAAGTCTGAGGGACTGGCTCTGGGACCCCAGTGGCACCCACTTGAGGACTAATTAAGCAATTGGAAGGTTCGAGTCAGCTTAATTAGTCCTTAATTACTCACCTTCTGCAGCCCTGTCTTCTGCATCCAGCATCGGATCTGCAGCAGTGTGTGTCAGTGTTTGTAAGTCTGTATGAATGAGTGTGTGTATGAGTGTTGTGTGTGTGACCTCCCGGTTTGTGTGCCCCCCCAGTGTCAGCATGCCCCATGTAAT
This sequence comes from Taudactylus pleione, assembly GCA_031769625.1. Taxonomy (NCBI): domain Eukaryota; kingdom Metazoa; phylum Chordata; class Amphibia; order Anura; family Myobatrachidae; genus Taudactylus; species Taudactylus pleione. Next base: position 1,643,550 of record JAUIMM010000031.1, read on the forward strand.
GGGCACTAGGAGAACTACATCTCCCAGCAACCCTAGTGCCTCCCAGCAGCCCCCTCTCCAGTGAGAAGATGGAGGGGAGACCAATGTTAGCCGCGGAGACCCCCGGGCAGGTAAGTGTAGAATTTTATTTTATTTTTTACCTGGCACAGAGTTCTCAGAGCAGAAAACCCTGTGAGCACTTTTTTTAAATTTGATACCGTGGGCATCGGGAGCGCATATACCTGCGGTAATTCAAAATTGGGCACGAGGGGCGCAAGGTTTTGACCTCACACTCAATTGAATATGTCCCTAAGTGTGTGCAAACAATTTCCAGTGTTTGGTTTTGTGTAAAAACTAGGCAGTAGTGCAAAAAAATTGCATTATGTGTTATCCTTCCAGTGGAAGCAGTGGTGTGTGTGGTGGTATCCCAACCTTATGGTGCGTGCACACATAGCTATATAAATGAGTGATTTGAGTGATAACGATATCGTTATCACTCAATTCATTGATTTTTTGGTCCTTACCATACCAACTCACCATCGACCATAGCAATATCATCCATTGGCCATGCATGCAGGTCAACTTGCTCAATATCGAGCAGGTTACTATAGGGACCCTCAGTCATCTGTGAATTTATGGTGTGCTGGTTGATCGATATCGATTATTCAGCACACCAGGGAGGATGCAGGATGATCAGCCGGTGATATCGTATCACTGGCAGATCGCTACGTGTGTATGCACCATAAATCTGCATCCCAAAACAATTCTCAAGTGTATACAGTATAAACATTATGAGTAAAAATGGAGTTTCACACATTATTTATGTCCATTCATCTATAGATACATGAAAAGTACATAAAATGAGTGATGTGAAAAAGGTAAAAGCATTATATATACAAATGATATTATTGCATAAACTTTTAATGTCAAAATTATTTTCTGCACACTTTATTTATAAAATACAGTAGTTAGAAAGACTCTTTCAAACAGTAAATCTGGTATGTTCACTGTACATTTTCCATAACCAAAAAATCAAAAGTCAAAGAGAAAAAAACTAAAAATATTAATACATATAATTTGTACAAGTGTTGATTTATAAATACATACATTCAGTGGCATTACTAGAGTATTTTGAGCCCAGGGCAAGTTGAAAAATGGAGCCCCCACCCCATCCTAAGGCACACGTGCCAAAAATGGGCATGGTCACATGCCACAAGGGGCATGGTCACTGAAAAATGGGACGTGTCAACATGACACACACCCCTTTCTCGTCACTCTGGGAACATTACTTTCCATATGCACCTTAATGCAGTGCCCCTTATGCATTGGTCCCCCTTATGCAGGCCCCCAGTAGTGCCCTTTATACACTACCCCCAGTAGTGGTCCCCCTTATGCAGACCCCCATTAGTGCCCCCAGCAGTGGTCCCCCTTATGCAGGATCCCAATAGTACATTAGTGCCCCTTACAGTGCCCCCATTAGTGGTCCCCATTATGCAGGTTCCCAGTAGTGCCCCTCATGCAGTGCTCCAGTAGTGGTCCCCCTTATGCAGGCCCCCATTAGTGCCCCTTATACAGTGCCTCCAGTAGTGGTCCCCCTTATGTAGGTCCCCATTAGTGCCCCTTATACAGTGCCCCCAGTAGTGGTCCCCCCTATGCAGTGCCCCTTATACAGTGCCCCCTGTGGTGATTCTCCCTATCAGTGCCCCCAGTAGTCATACAAAGCCAGTAGAGCAGTCAGGAGCCAGTTAACGGTGTATGTGGTCACACACATAAACCGCTAATGTATGTGTCTTGTTCGGGTGCCATTTTATTTTTTTTGGCTAGACACGGGAGAAGCGGAATGAGTGATGGCCAGCAGATAAGTATGTGTAAGTGAGTTAGGTGTATGTAACAAAGTTTTAATTTCTACAGTGTGTGTGTTGTGGCTTTTTAACTATTTTTTACAGCGGGGGTGCAGGTGCCAGCCACCTGCTGGCACTTGTAGTTCCACAAGTGCCAAAGGGAGGCATACTGGCACCTGTAGTTCCATGGTAAAAAAACAATAGTTTATTACTATTTAAAATACTATTACCCCTGTACCCACAGCCCAGGGGTGTGGGTAAGAGCCCCGGACTTCAGACTAAGCCTGGGGTGTCGGGAGAGGGGGGACCCCTTTATTGGGTGGTCCCCACCTCCCCTGAGATCCCTGGCTTGGGATGACCGACTTGGGCTGCGAATGCTTTGGCTGGGGTGACCTGGTGACAGGGTCTTATGGCTGTGGAATTACACCATAGCCGGATTTGAGCCTGGTGCTGGTTTTTAATATAGGGGGACCCATTCGCATTTTTTTCCCACCTATATTTAAAACCAGGACTGGCTCAGCAGCCAGGTGCTGGTTTCTAAATATGGGGGGGGGACCTTTTTCTTTTTTTCCCTGTAGTTTTAGAAACCAGAACAGGCTGAGCAGCCCAGGGCTGGTTATGTTTTTTGGGGGGACCCTGCATCATTTTGTTTTAGTCAACACTTTAGAGAAGGTTACCATGCAGAAATTTACACAAATCACACTGATCTGTGTATATTTCTGGCAAACTTGCAGCTCAGGAGGTGGTCTAATTGAAACTTCATATTAGCGGTGAGTTTGCTACAATTACACCCGAGATTGTAATCTTGTTCTTAGTAAATTTCCGAGTTGTGTCCCTTTCATGAAAAGTACTTCAGAGTTTGGCCGATGGTGAGTTTAATCGAGTTTGCAATCTCACCCAAGTTTTTCAGTGAAAAATGAAAACTCTCTTCCAAACTCACGCGAGTAAATTTGTGAGATGAACAACATATCTAAAATCACCCGAGATTGCAATCTCGACCAAACTTGAATCTTAATAAAATTTCCCCTCAAGACTGACTTAGGACCTGATTCAGACCCGGTCGCTAAGGCGCTAGCGATATTTGCTCAGTGCGCATGCGTATAATTCACAGTGCGCATGCACAAGCTAGCTTCAGCAATGGAGAATCGTGCGCTCATAGTACATAGACTTGCCGCTACTTTGAGTGACAGATAGTGCCGTTTGTGAGTGGCAACAGGGGAAGGTGCTTGTGAAAGGGGGAGGGTGCTGCGAACGCAGGCGTGTCTGACCATCAAAACGGAGTTTTAAGGGCGTGCATAATTTAAAGGCCGCATCATTGTACACGTCAGATCACATCTATTTCGATGGACGTACTCGCAGAACTTGCGGTAGCCCAGGATCTACCACAAGCACTGCGTGTGCAGCGATGTTTTCTTCTTCTGCCGATGTATGCAGTCAATTAATAGAGTAGCAGGTGTTACTCATTGCATTGTATAATAGCAATGTGGCTGCGTAAATTAGCATTTTTTGTTTTGTTTTTTGACTCTTTTTGTTTGTAATTTGGATATTAAGAAAGATACCAATCCCAAAAAACTTTTGCTTCACAAACAATAAGCCCTATATTTTTTAAGTTCACAAATAGTTTTTTTTTTTTGTTTTGTTGTATTTAAAGTGAAATTGGATTATTTGTTGTGGAACTGCACATCCTAGCATGCCATTCCAGAGTAAATATATGCTTTATTAGCAATACTGTGGCTGGCCAGGCCTGGATTTGTTGTACCATAGTAGATATAGTGGTTATTATTTTTGTGAAGAAGTTACAAAAAACATTTTTTCATGGAAAATTAAATATTTTATTAGTGTTTTTTTTTTTTTTATAATTTCAAAAACCCAAAATGTTTTAATTAACATTTTTTAAAAATGCATTATTGAAAATAAGATTGAAAAAAAAAAAAAATACAAACAATTTATATAATTAAAAATACATGATTATCTGCACAAATATGGTTTAGGATTACCATCAGAAAATGAAGTTGTGGACACACTTACAGATGTGGGTGAGGTAAGTGTGCCTGTGCCGCCACCTCCACAAACACATCACCTCAAAATGTGGCAGGCTCATCACATGGCACGATACAATATCAAGATATTCCTTGTGGGCCTTCCAGGGGCACTAACCAGTTTACATTTTTGGACATAAACATTTGGAAAGTTCTGGGTGAAATAAATCCAAGATCATCAATCATTTTTTTTTTCTTTGCAGCCGACTCCGGAAAGTTGAATTTACGGATCTGGGTGGACCACAACGGACCCTGCTGGAAGCTCGGTCCAGCCACAGCAGACACTGGTCCACCTCACCTACTATTGGGCCAGTCAGATGTTCTTTGATCTCCCTGACATCTTGGCTTATGGACTATAGAAAGGAGTTTTGCACCAACATGCTGGCCTGGACAGCCTCCATGGCTGCTGTTTGCCTTAACACTGCCACCCTAAGCCCATCCAGGACTTGGGTAAGGGTGGCAGTGGAGGATGGGGGAGGCACAATTGATGGAGGTTGTGCCGTCACCCCATCCATCTGCAGGTTTTCAGCCATGTCAGTTCCAAAAAAAATGGTAGAAATAACAATTATTTTTTACAATTATTTCAAAAAAAGACAGATACAGAGACAGGTGTATGCAAATAATTACCAAACTCAGCATGTGGGTCATCTTGTGGAGGCTCCTGATGGCCCCCAACACTAACCTCCAATCCAAGGCCCCCAAAATTTGATGTTGCCTTTGGGTCAAAGCCAAGCTGTCAGGGAGGGGACCCCCTGGACCATTAAAGTGTTTTCTCCGCAAATTCAGCTTTGTCTTGAGTTGACTGCAAACATCACTCCACCTTTTGAAAGATTTAGCTTCAATTATTTTATAACCAAAACATCTTGTTATGAGAGAAAAATATATATTGACCATTTGGCTAACATCCTCTTTTTTTGGGGGGGAAAACAATATATTTAAAACACATTTCATCAACAGTTTCCCAAAGATCAAAAATTATATAAATAACTTACTTTTTATGCAGAAAACATGCTTCCAAATGAGTGGAGTGCTTTCGATTGATGATGTTGGCAAATTTCACCCAGATTTTACTTCGCAAATAAACTGGAATCTGACGTCCAAAAGTGAATCTGGTTAGTGCCACCTGGATGATGGTATCTGTAACCTGACAAGGTTTACCTTGACCTTGTATCATTCCATCTGATGGGCCAGCCACATTTGGAGGTGATGTGTTTGTAGGTGCTGGAGGAGGATCATCTGGAGTGGGCTTAGGCACACTTTTCTCAGCCACATCTGAAAGTGTGTCCAAAACTTAAATTTCTGATGCTATTCCCAAACCAAATTCGTTCAGAAAATCATGTATGTCAATCATGTAGTCCTCTACACTGGCCTCCTCAGAATACATGACAGCAAATTAAAAAAAAACAGGTGTTGCTATTTACAGCAATATGCATATGCACCTGCTGCTGTGCGACATTCCCACTCTACTCAATGATGGATCTAGAACAAGATGGTATAGGCTCCTCGGATTCACTAGCATCCCCATTCTGGTAGAAGTTATAAAATTAATTGGCCTTTGACATGCAGCAGTAGTTTTGTTATTTACGTGATTATGTGCCCATGTGGCCTTTATTACATAGACAAGACTGACTGTCAATTTAAACTTAGAATGGCTCAACACAGATCAGCGATCAGGACAGCTATTGCCTCCGGCAATAGTGAACAACCTGTGGCTTGACATTTTTTAGATGTTTAACATAGTATGGCCACGCTCAGATGTAAAATTATAGACCATGTTCCCAAATCATTGAGAGGTGGGGATAAACGGAGAAAGATTCTACAATTAGAAACCCGGTGGATTTATAGACTGGACCCCCTCTCCCCAAGGGGACTAAATGAGTCCCTTGGCCTCATTAATTTTTTGTAAATATCTTTTAGTAGACATCTAATTGAGTTCTGTCATGATTTAGAATATAATATGATAAAATATGACACAAAGATTTGTCATTATCCATCTATAGTGATGACAAGCGTTAAGTGGCTCATGCTTTGATTTTTTAGATATGAAATATTCTGTGTACATCCCTTTATTTTGTAGAGGTTTTTAGGATATGTGGTATATGGAGGCTGGATTTTATTACACATCAGTTGATGTGCAGGTGTAATGCTGAGTTTCACCCACTAGAGGGCACCATTACTCTGTTGCAAAGTGTTATGAGTGTATTAGATTATCTCTTATAATGGGCTTCCGTTTCTGTAAAAGGTGACATTTTGAGTTACAACTAGGTTTCGTGATATTAGATATTGCTTATTTCATGTATGTTTTTACAGCTTTTTAATATATTATATATTTATATGTGGCTCTTGGTGTGAAGCAAGATTTTTAATACTTGTTTACATTGACATTGTCTGTATATTATTAATTGTTTGCATTTGCTAAATTAAGCTGCTGCACATTGCACTTTATATATTGATGCACGATGTTGCCTTAAGTTTTTGCACTATATAGTTATTCTTTCACATTTTGTATAGGGTTTCCATGGCACCGGGACTCTGCCAGGTGACCTCACTTCAAGTTTTTGTGGAGTTGCCGTGACCGGAAGTGTGGATGCTGGATGGAGCCCAGGTGTGCATGGTCTTACAGAGGGGTAAGTGTTTATTGAATATGTATTTATACACTGTTCTTTATGTTTTGCCACTTTTGTTGTCCTGAGGAAGGGGTGAACTACACCTCGAAACGTCGACCTAATAAATTCTCTCTGGTGAGGGCACTTTTTTCACTAGACTCCGAGTGCCGCCTATACATTGTTGTTATAGTAAGCTGGGGGTGCCGTCCTCTTGGGAGGGCACCTGAGCAAGTTAGGGCTGAATGCCCAATTACATGGAGTGCAGGAGTGCTGGTGTACTGTATTGGATATATATATATATATATATAGATATATATATATATATATATATATATATATATATTTATACCTAAATATTTCTCTAGAGAGAGTGATTATATAGTTAGATATACAAAGTTGCCTGAAGTTACATTTGCAAGTCCAGCCTCAGAAATTCAAAATAAAAAAAAATAAAAAAATGGTGCAGTTTTATAGTGATTGCAATCACATCATAAGCAATTAAAGGGTACATTGATAGCTCTGATGAGAACACACAACTCTGCAAAGTAATTGCGATAGCCTCATAGGGTGATGGCTGTGTCCATTAGACTACTGTGAGTGTAGTCGTCGCTCGTTCTGTTATGGTAGGTGTGTTTTCATTGTGATGGGTGTTTCCCCACTTGCGCTGTGCATTGCGAGTGATCGCTCATTTTGCATTTTCTCACTCGAAGCAGCTGCAAAGCAATCGCGCCTTTGTGACCGGGTCTGAATCAGGTCCTTAGTGACTACCAGTCATATCTCTACACCCAGCTGAAATCTAAAACAATGACACCAACTGCTTACGATGAAAATCATCACCATATGAAAGTCACATGGACCTCTTGGAAGCACAGAACATCTAATGGATCAGTGTAGTGATTGTTATTTGTCTGTTTCGCTCCCCTTTTATTTGATTGAATGAGTATATTAGGGAGGTAATCTGTGCTGCCTTAATATTATTTGCTTTTTCCAGATGTCAAACTTTAAATTAATATATTATAGTGTATCAGGTGCACAAGATAATAGCCTATATTTTCATATTCATTATTGTTAAAAGTAGAGATGTGCATGAACCCCCATGTTTTGATTTTGGTTCTAATTCATTGGTGTGTTTTGGTTTTGGCAAAACCACTCTCTAGTGTTTTGGTTTTAGATCTGGATTTCTTTTAAATTTTTTGTATAAAAACAGCTAAAATCATGTGTTTGGGGCCTTTTTCCTACAGTATTATTAAGCTCAATAACATTAGTATATAGTAAATGTTGACAGGCGCTAAATGTAAATAAATGAAAGTGTTGTTGCAAGCATAACTATACAAACTTTAGTGAAGAACTTTATTATTAAAAAACAATGCTTAAGCTACTTTGGCGACAGAGTGGTAGTAACAGGGCTGGCTGAAAAGTCCCCCATTGCCACACGTCAATCCTGTTGACAGCAGGCAAGAAAAGAATAATCACAAAGCTTCAAATAACTTCTAGACAGAGTAGAACAAAACAACAAAGAAACTCAACCCAAACAGAGATCACAGAAAAAAATGTAGAAGAAATGGATAGTGATGACTCATTTGAAGATAATTTTTTAGACATAATTTGGGAATGAGAGAAACCACCAAAACAAAAGAATACAACACAAAATAGGAAAAGAAACAACCCTATATTCAACAAAAGGGTACAAGAGGAGGAAGAAAAAAGCAACAGAAATTAAATATGAACCCTGATAAGGAGGAAAAAAAGTCACTATCTTCAACTTAAGTAATAAATCATTAACAGAGGACCAAACTAATGCACTAAAGAAAGGAATGAAATTTGCCCCTCAATCAAGACTTAATAAATTGGACACCTACATAGATGTACAAAAATGTATTCCAAAAATCTGTATAAAAATACTTTTTAAAAGATGCCCTGACAATAGAAGCTATATCAAATAACATGGAGTACAAGCATACCAATTATAAGCCACAATCAGCTTTTTATCCTTCACACATCAAGGGACCACATGTGGAAACATTTAAATGATTAGTAGAAGAAGACATTTCAAAGCTACCAGGAAAAACAAAGATACCATATAACTTAACAATGGGAGAAAAGAAAGCACTCAAAAAAATTAAGAAAGACAAGGAGAAAGTAATCAAACCAGCCGACAAGGGTGGTGGAGTGGTGATTATGTGCAAAGAAAACTATGAGAAAGAATCAATAAATCTACTATCAGATCCTGACACCTATACAAAAATTAAGGAAAGACCCAACAAAGGATTTTCAAAAACAGCTAAAAGAAAAACTAAAAGAAGGATTGGAATTGTATATATTATCAAAGAAAGAATATGACTATGGGATGATAACCTACCCAAAAATCCCAACATGTTATCACCTCCCAAAAGTTCATAAAGATTGTGCTAATCATCCTCCAGGGAGACAATAGATTCAGGTATTGGCTCCTTAACAGCAAATCTCTCAAAATATGTGGACTTTTACCTACAAGATCTGGTTTCCAGACAAAAATGCTATCTAAAATATTCCATGAATATGTTACAAATATTAGACACTATGGAATGGCAGGAGACCTTCCTACTTTGTACCAGTCACATCCAGTTCCTATACACTATAATTAACTATGTGGAAGGTTGTAAAGCATCAAGATACTACCTGTCAACACAGTCAGACTTACCCATTGAACATATATATTTTATTTTGGACATCATAGATTTTATTTTGAGATATAACTATTTTTGGTATGGTGGTGATGTCTTTCTACAAACAAAAAGGCACTGCAATGGGGACATCTTTCGCCCTCAGCTATGGCAACTTGTTTGTGGTGTGGTGGGAAGATCAACATATTTGGACACATAACCCCTTCTTAGAAAAGATAATTATATATAGAAGATACATTGACAATATCTTCTTCATCTGGAATGGTACACAAGAAAAACTTGAAGAAACTTGAAGAATTCAAGAAATACATGAACGAAAATACATACAACTTAGAATTCACAACCAACTCCAGTACCAAGAAAGTAGTCTTTTTGGATTTGGAGATCTTTGCTAAAGAAACTACATTACAAACGAAGACACATACAAAAGCAGTAAATGGATATAATATTCTAGCCACACATAGTAACCACCACCGTAAATGGAACAACATTCCTGGGGGCCAATTTAGATGAATATGAAGAAACTGTACAGAACATGACTCCTTCATTGAACAAAGCGAAGAATTCAAAAGAAAGTTTATGCAAAAAAATATAAGGAAATAACCCTACAGAAAGAAATTGAGAAGATCTCGGTTCTAGACAGGAAAGAACGGATTTATTACAAGAATAATGAATCAAAAGAAATAGACCTGGCCTTCATAACACAATACAGTGGTGATCATCAAAACATTGAAAATATACTTAAACAAAACTGGCATATACTGATGTTGGATAAGGAAGTGAAAAAGTATTACCCACTAATCCTAAAGTTATCTACAAAAGTGCAAGAAATCTTAAACAACATCTAACAAGAAGTTTTTTACCAATTGAAGAATAAATGTCAAGCAAAGGAATTAAAAGATTCCACTACTGCTTAAGCTGTATAGGTTGTAGAAATCAGACTACACAACTGAGATTTAATCAAGAATTCAAATCCAATAACACCAAAAAATCCTTCTACATTAAAAATGAAATCTCATGTAAAAAAGAAGTAGCAAGTTACCTCTTAGAATGCCCGTGTGGCATTCAATATGTCGGTCAAACTAAGAGAAAAATTAAGACCCGGATAGCCAAACATGTCTACAGTATTAAAAGATAGCTAACAACTCACAGCATTTCAGCACACTTTCTGACCCATCATGGCCAAAATCCAAAAGGTTTAAAATTTATGGGTATCCAAAGATTGGAAAAGAACTGGCAAGGAGAAGATGTCATAAATACACAGAAAAAAATGGAAACAAGATGGATCTACTCATTAAATACTTTAAAACTACTTGGTATTTTAAATAGTTTTTTAAAATACTGTATATTTATTACTCTTTATATGTAATTCTCCACATTAGTACTCCGTATATTTTAGATATGTTTTATCACATTTATATTTTACACCCCTATTTTTAAAATTTTTAATAATTTCTCACTTTTATCTTTACTTTTATTTTTTGAAATCATAAACAACTTTTTAACAATCCAGATGGATTCAAATAAGCATGTCCTTACCAACTCTTTTAGCGCCATTTCCTGTTTTGAACTTCCTGTTTAATAAAGATTTTGATGTATATTATAAACCCCCTTCTGGAGGGGACCAGAACATACTTGAAAAAGCACCTGTATGGGTGTGAAACACATTGGAAGAAGCAGTGGAGATTTACACCAGCCAAATATGATCGAGCGAATAAACCCAGAGCTGCATTGCCATACCCGTCTGGCACCTGATGTCATTTCCAGGTGCTGCAGTCACGGAGAAGAACACTGTGTACAAGCCCTACTGCTCTCTCCAAAGAAAACTGGACTAAAGCGGTAAATGAGGGACAGATAGCGCAGGTAGGGTTTTAACATCAGGATTGATGTGCGACAATGGGGGACTTTTCTGCCAGCCCCGATACTACCACTCCAGGTGGGATGTAATAGAGATCGAGTCTGCCGGAGGTGCGGGATACAGACTGATCTCGATCGTTTTTTAAAGTTGCAGTCTTTTAAAAGGCAAAGCCAAACAGGCTTTGCCTTGTAAATGACTGCAACTTTTAAAAAACTATCGAGATCAGTCTGCATCCCGCACCTCCGGCAGACTCGATCTTTATTACATCCCACCCTTCATCACCAAAGGAGCTTAAACAATGTTTTTAATAATAAAGTTTTTCACTAAAGTTTGTATATGTTATGAACAACACTTTATTTTATTTACATTTAGCATCTGTCAACATTTACTACATATTTACTAGTAAAACGGGCTGCTTACTATCCCACAAGTGCGGGTCATTATCTTTATAAAATCAATAACATTAATGTCCAGTCTTTTCCAGTCAATTTTGACCACCTCATAACTCACAATATTGTTTCCACCACTATTGGCAATGGTTGCACTAAGCTACAGTAGCTGGCTGACTAAGCTACGTGACAGCAGTGGCACAAACACATGGCAGTTAAACTTCAAATATGGTACTCTTGGGGCTGAAGGTATTAGTGTGCACGTTGTAAAAAAATTTGATTTTAGTGCTAAACTCAAATTTTTTACAACTATTATATGTAATAGGGTGTAAAAATATGCAAGCTAGCATGATTCTTGCTTTCCTGCTACTCACAATGGGAAAACTCGCATCTAGATGTTTTCCCTTGGAAAACATACAACTCAGCCAGAGTAATAGAGTACAAGATTTTAACTTGAACAGAATTAGTTACATAAAACTCGTAAAATAATAGACCTGCTTCAGGCAAGCCAGTTTAGTCTGAGCAGGTGCAGGTTTCACAGAAGCCTTCGCAGATCCATGAGGGCTTCTTTGTGTAACAGCTATTAAGGTGCTAAAATAAAAAAAAATGACATATCCCCCACTCCCCCCTGAAAGCAAAACCATCACTGGGCTGCGTGGACCAGTAATGGTTGTGAAAATACAGGGGGAAAAAACATAGGGGTCCCCCATATTTTCAACAAACTCATTTTTTATTTTACATTTTTTTTAGCTTTTATGCACAGAAACATGCATGGATCTTAATGACCTGTGCATATTTCTGTCAAATTTGCACCTTGTAATGAAAGTCGCATTACAGTTTGACTCGCATGGCAGTCAAACATGCACACACAAACTCGCACCCTATTACATTGCAAGTTGCGGGACAAATTCGCACCATCAAAGTGTGTAAGAAGGTGCTGCTTTCTTACAATAAGTCTAAATGTGTACGCAAAAAAAATTATAAAAAATTATTCTGAGACCAAAAAAAAAATTGAGATGGTTTTGCAAGCTACAGAACACCAATGCCCCAGTAAAGTACTGTAATATACGCTTGCTGTCAAACACACACACACAGTCCATAATGAAAAGTGGTGCAGAATGGAATTGTCCTTGGGCCCTAACACCCACCCTTATGTTGTATATTAAAAAGGAAATGCACAGTATAACAAACCAAGCAGATCAACGACAGGGGCTGCCACTTTTGTGGCTGAATAGCTTGGTTTCTTTGGACCACCACAAATCAAGCTACCAATGGGCTTAAGGCAGCTAACAGTGTTGTTAATCATCACTATACTGGGAAGATGTCAATATCATCCTTGCCTCCTCACCCTCATCAGTGTTGTTATCATCATCACACAATATTAGCTCCATTGGAATTCATCAAACCAGAAGTCTCTGCACTTAGTTGCATTTGGCGGCAAAGGTCTTCCAATTGCTCACAAGGTTCCTGGTTGTGCTAAACACTCCTTTTCAGTACAGACTGGAGGGTGGGCAGCTTAAGTACATCAAAGCTAGTTTGTAAAAGGGTCTCCAAATTTCCTATCTTTTCCTCACAGTAATCAAAAGGACTGTGTGACATGTTAATTCATACATTGTCACTAAAATAATCCTTCACCATTCTATTGATGTTTAGTTTATCATATTGAGTCACAATAGAGGTGTCACTGTTAGGAATTTTACATTATTCGGCAGTAAATTTTCCCATTCTTATTAGAGGAGATCTTTTCTTTAACATTGTACAATATTGTTTGAATCTCTGGTGCCCTTTCTTAAACATTATTTCAACCAGACCACCTTTAGTAGATCTTGAAGTACTATCATGAATGCTGGCAGCATAAACAGCACTAGTACTGGGTTGCTGCTCCTGCTCTTCTAATGACTGATCCATATCGACTCACAGCGCCCCCAGCATAAGCTGGGTGGCACCCTAATGATGTTATATTTTTTTAACAGACAAGTTTTATTGACATTTTTTTTAATTGTGCCTGAAAGTCCTGAACACAAAAACAATTGCTTGCTATGCCCTTATTATAAGCCGGGAGGCACCCTAATAATAACATTATATTTTTAAACACAAGTTTTATTGTAATTTTTTAAACTATGCCTGAAGACTTTGAACACTCAATAAACTGCCTCATAACACTCCTAGTATAAGAGTGACACCCTAATGACATTATATTTTGAACACAGAAGTTTTATTGCAATTATTTTTTACTGTGCCTGAACACACAACAAACTGCTTCAGAGAACTCCTATTATAAGCGTGGCAAAGTTGTTATATATTTTAACAATAAAGTTTTGTTGTAAAATGGTAAACTGTTTCTGAAGGCAGTGAACACACAACAAACTGCCTCACATCGCCCCTAGTATAAGCTGGGTGGCACCCTAATAATGACATTATATATTTTAATGCACAAGGTTTATATTACATTGTTTTAACAGCGCCTGAAGGCCCTGTATGTCACAACCAGAGTTGTTGTACCTGGCGGTTCGCGGTCTCTGCCTGTGCGGGTGTTTTGGTGCGGTCCTACCGGTGGGGGTGCTGGTGTGTGGAGGTTTGAGCGAGGTGCAGTCCTAATTTGTAGCTTTTTGTGGGTGACTTTATTGCGACCAGGTGGTACTGGTCTATTTGGACTAGCAGCTTGAATTGTTTTATTTACACACCCATTTTATTAGCGCAAGGAGCTAGTTGTTGTTTTTGCACCAACTAGATTTCAGTTTTCTTTTTTTGTTTTAGTAACAGGCACAGTGCTGAAGTCCACTCCTATGGTGTTTTTTTGGCCTCACAGTGCTGCAGCAGCATACAGTGGCCCTGATTCAGACCTGCTCGTAGGTCTGAAGGGTGTTTTTTATTTTTTATTTGAGTCCAGCCTTCTGGCCGCTCGCTAAGCTCTGGGTGACCATCGGGCTTGCAACAAGACCCTTGTGGTAGGGTCTCATCTGCCGCAAACCCCAGTGAGCTTCTGGCTCTAATAGAGCCATAAGCTCACTACTGACATCACTCGTGATGTCAGTAAGGCCACCCACAAATGGCAGACATTCCTTCGGGAATGCCTCCATTTGTCCAGCCACTCCCCCCACCCCATCTACAAAATGGGTCGAGCTGTCGATCAACATCGACAGCCGCCCCATTTGTAGCGAGCCCTAGAGCAAGTGAATTTCTCACTCGCTCACGCTGTGTGTGCGCAATTCCCCAACATCAACCCACTTGCGAGCGGGTCTGAATCAGGCCCAGTGTCTCTTACATTGCTTTTTAACACAGTGCTCCTAATATTTTTATTTTTTTAGAAAAAAGTGCCCCAGTAGGCTTTTTTTTAGCAACAAACACAGTGCTGCCGTTCACTCCTATGGCAATTTTTTGTGCCTCACAGAGTGCTGCAGCTAATCCACAGTACACAGTGCTCCTGCCTTAGCAGTGCTCCTAACAGTTTTTTTTGTATAGAAAGTGCCCCTACACCCACACCCTCTCCCTCCAGTCTCCAGTGTGAAATGGTGCCTGATCACTAGGAAGGGCTTTAATATGCAATCCAACATACCCAAGATTAGACACCGGGAAGATGACATTTTAGATCTGAACAAGGTAGGAAGACTTAAAATCCAGCTCGGTTCGACTCATAACCCCTAAGTTTAAGTGTGTTCAGTTTCCATGGAAACCTAACCACACATCTGTAGTTAAAAGTGCATGGTTCAAATGTCAGCTGTGGAAAGCATTTATTGTGTAAAAATTTTTATTATTATTTCAATAAAACACATACTTTTACATATGGGTAAATTAAATTTTCACTTAATAAACAATAAGGGGCATATTCAATTGGGGGAACTTCACACCTCTCGTGCCAAAATTTGGATTACCGCGGGTATGCCCGCTCCCAATACCCATGGTATCCAATTTAAAACAAAGTGGTCATGGGGTTTTCAGAGCTGAAAACCCCACACCACATAAAAAAGTAAAGATAATAAAATGACACTTACTTGCCCGGGGGTCTCTGTTGGTCTCTACAGCTCCTGGTGGCTTCCCCTCCATCTTCTCACTGGAAAGGGGGCTGCTGGAGGCTCCAGGGGCTGCTGGGAGGCACAAGGGCTGCTGGGAGATGTAGTAGGACACCCTCTATGTCTTAGAAAGCGACAGCAGTGAGTGCTCGCTGGTGTATAAAGATGTCCACTATTCTTTCTTAACACACATCATCTCCCGGAAATGTATGAATAATCAGGGACATCGTGAACCATCGGAGCTGCTCGCAGCCCTTGAGGTAGACCCTACCCCACTGCAAGCACTGCGATCAGTTCTGGCAAAAATTCAACCAAGTTACATGTTCAATGACACTTCTTTGCTAATTATGCACACCCTTTAAACTCTGTTTTGCCGCTCAGAGGTTGGAGAGAGGTGCGTATGGTTGTTCCAAGGGTACAAGCCATCTGGTGACAGGTGAGACTGGCAGCGCTGCTGCGCTGGGGTCTGCTTGGCGCCACCATCTTGGTTTTGGGCACGTGACCTGAATGGGCCAATCAGGTTGGAGCTTCTGCATGTGTCTCTCAGCAGCCTATTATGCACTTTCCCATGGTACTTAAGGGTATTCAGCATGCCCTCTTGTTGCCAGTGCAACTTGTGCACAGCGCAAGCTGTGTGAGAGTTCTCTGTGCTACTTAGCTCAGTGTGATTATTGCAGTCCCAGCAGTGCTCCATTTCCTGCTCTGTCTCCACCTCAGGCTGTTCCCAGACACCTGAATCTACCCTGCTATATCCTATTACTCATCCAATGGTATGTGATCCCTCCAGCTCTCTGGACTCAGAGCCCACTCCAGTACTTCAGACCTCTGTTCCTCAGTCACACCTCCATTGGACTTTGTTTTCTCTGTCTGACATCTGTTTCCAGCTTCATTAATTGGACATTGTTTTCTCTGCCTGACACCTGTTTCCAGCATCATTAATTGTACTTTGTTTTCCTGCCAGTCACTTGTTATTCAGCCACACATCACTTGGACTTGTTTATTTTCTGCCAGTTTATACATTTATCACTGTTTCATGACTCATAATATTGCTATTAAACCTGCTGCATTTCAATACTGCAAACCTGTTCCAGTTTTCTCTCCTGCATCCACCCTGGGTTCAAAAAAGAATCCAAACCTGACACTGTACAGTGTACACACAACAAACTGTCTCACAGTGGTCCTAATATAACAGTGACACCCTAATGCAGGGACAGACTAGGGCTCCTGATCAGTCCTGGCAGTCCCCATGCTGTGTTCGCTTGCAAAAGGGATGTGGCTTAGTTGCAAAAGGGGCATGGTTAAGTTTTGCGGAGATGTGCCAGGAGTCATAGGGGACTGGCCTCACTGCATGCCCCATTTTTCAGTATCCCGTCGGAGCAGAGCACCAGGAGGTGGAGCCGATCGACCACGTTTTAAGACCGCACCAGCCCATCAGGCCATCGGCCCTTCTGGCATTTACCAGAAGAGCCAGAGGGCCAGCCTGGCCCTGCCCTAATTACATTATAATCATTTTTCTTTTTGATGTATAAAAAAGTGCTACAGTAGGCTTTTTTTATTTTAGTCACCCAAAAAAACTACAAAATAGGACTGCGCAATAAAATATAATATCTCATATAATATTTTATAGTGCAGTCCTAATTTTTAGCTTTTTGTGGGTGACTTTATTGCGACCAGGTGGTACTGGTCTATTTGGACTAGCATCTTGAATTGTTTTATTTACACACCCATTTTATTAGCGCAAGGAGCTAGTTGTTGTTTTTGCACCAACTAGATTTCAGTTTTTTTTTTTTGTTTTAGTAACAGGTACAGTGCTGAAGTCCACTCCTATGGTGTTTTTTTTGCCTCACAGTGCTGCAGCAGCACACAGTGGCCCTGATTCAGACCTGCTCGTAGGTCTGAAGGGTGTTTTTTTTTTTTTTATTTGAGTCCGGCCTTCTGGCCGCTCGCTAAGCTGTGGGTGACCATCGGGCTTGCAACAAGACCCTTGTGGTAGGGTCCTGTCTGCCACAAACCCCAGTGAGCTTCTGGCTCTAATAGAGCCATAAGCTCACTACTGACATCACTCGTGATGTCAGTAAGACCACCCACAAATGGCAGGCATTCCTTCAGGAATGCCTCCATTTGTCCAGCCACCCCCCCCACCCCATCTACAAAATGGGTCGAGCTGTCGATCAACATCGACAGCTGCCCCATTTGTAGCGAGCCCTGGAGCAAGTGAATTTCTCACTCGCTCACGCTGTGTGTGCGCAATTCCCCAACATCGACCCACTTGCGAGCGGGTCTGAATCAGGCCCAGTGTCTCTTACATTGCTTTTTAACACAGTGCTCCTAATATTTTTATTTTTTTAGAAAAAAGTGCCCCAGTAGGCTTTTTTTTAGCAACAAACACAGTGCTGCCGTTCACTCCTATGGCATTTTTTTGTGCCTTACAGAGTGCTGCAGCTAACCCACAGTACACAGTGCTCCTGCCTTAGCAGTGCTCCTAATAGTTTTTTTTGTATAGAAAGTGCCCCTACACCCACACCCTCTCCCGCCAGTCTACAGTGTGAAATGGTGCCTGATCACTAGGAAGGGCTTTAATATGCAATCCAACATACCCAAGATTAGACACCAGGAAGATGACATTTTAGATCTGAACAAGGTAGGAAGACTTAAAATCCAGCTCGGTTCGACTCGTAACCCCTAAGTTTAAGTGAGTTCAGTTTCCATGGAAACCTAACCACACATCTGTAGTTAAATGTGCATGGTTCAAATGTCAGCTGTGGAAAGCATCTATTGTGTAAAAAATTTATTATTATTTCAATAAAACACATACTTTTACATATGGGTAAATTAAATTTTCACTTAATAAACAATAAGGGGCATATTCAATTGGGGGAACTTCACACCTCTTGCACCAAATTTTGGATTACCGTGGGTATGCATGCTCCTGATACCCATGGTATCCAATTTAAAAAAAAGTGGTCATGGGGTTTTCAGAGCTGAAAACCCCACACCACATAAAAAAGTAAAGATAATAAAATGACACTTACTTGCCCAAGGGTCTCCGTTGGTCTCTACAGCTCCTGGTTGCCTCCCCTCCATCTTCTCACTGGAAAGGGGGCTGCTGGAGGCTCCAGGGGCTGCTGGGAGGCACAAGGGCTGCTGGGAGATGTAGTTCTCCCAGCACCCATTATGGGGGTGCATACTTACACTTGGGACTTACACACCGAGGGTCACACACACTCATGCACACACACTCACTCACTCTTAAACACTCACAAATACTCACACACTTGACATAATCACCGCTGCTGCAGGAGACTGGGTCCCAATGCTGAAGGGAGAAGACAGCTCTTCAGAAGGTTAGTATTGCTGACTAATTAAGCTAATTGGAAACTTTCAATTGCTTAATTAGTCATTAGGAGGTGTGCTGCCGGTGTCCCAGAGCATTTCCCAACCATTTTTCCTAAAATAATGGATTTTAGGAAGAATTGGTCGTGCTCTGGAGGTGCACAAAAAAAACCTCCAAGCACTCAAAAAATCAAAAACCCTTCACCTAATTGAATAGCAAAAATCACGCACCAGCAGGCAAAACCCTGTGGGTGTAGGATTTTTGCTATTCTGCTATGTACTTCATATAAAATAATAATACATAAAATATTTCATTCATTGAACAAATAGAAAAAAGTATTTATTTTGGTCAAATATTCCAAAAATGACTGTAACATAGATGTAGGGTTTAACACTTTTGTGTTTCTAAATATATGGTAGTCCAATAAGAAGAGTGCTGCAGAGAATTTGACCCAAAGTGTGACCCATTTGGCCATCTGCCACCATCTTGTCAGACGCAGACATATCCAACACCCCAGTGATGGCTGCAACAACCCACTGCGGTACATGAGTACTCTGGACAGGTTGCTCTGGGACTCCATGCCAAGGAAATCAAGGTCAGATGACATGCCCCTCAACTACTAGCATCCGCAGCCTGTGAAGATGGGGAGACATCCCAAAAGTGGGCTCACTGTCTGGCTGCACACTTGGGGGACATAGCTAATACACAGAAGGTAACAGTAATCAATAAAAATGGAGAAAAAAAATAAAAAAAATAATTGAAATATAAAATCACAAGCATGGGAAACAATTAATTTTACTCTCAACTGTCTTTCAAGAGGTTTCAAAAAAATACTAAAGCTGGGTACACACTGGAACGATGTTGGGCCAATATATGCCATTTCATAATGACATATCACCTACATTGATCAGTGTGTGTGCATTTTTGCATTCACCCATGGTCGCTAGCTATGGGCAACAGGTTTGATGTTCTGCACATCAAACCTACTAATATCACTAGTGGCTAGTGCATTGTTAATGAGTGATGTAACGGTGATTGTTACGTCATTCATTAAAGTCATCCATTATGGACGCACAATCACTGCTGACGGGCATTTCTTTCGATGTCGAATGCGCTTCGCTCCAGTTCGAATCCCGTCAGCGCTTGGCCGACAAAAGCAGAGATCCCGGCAGCGGAAGCCTGACATCGCTGGAAATCCCGATCGTGGATAGGTAAGTATCTAGGAACCTAACCTAACCCCCTAACTCTAACCCTCCTTTGGGGTGCCTAACCCTAACCTCCCCCCGAAGTGCATAACCCTAATCCCCCCTCTAAGTGCCTAACCCTAACCCCCCCTTCCCCGCTGCCTAAACCTAAGTCCCCCGGGGGGGTGCCAATCCCTAAGTCCCCCCCGGGGGTGCCTAACCCTAACCCTCCTGGGGGGTGCCTAACCCTAAGTCCCCCCCGGGCGCCGGTCTCCCGGCATCAGGTAAATGCCAGGCGTCTAGATATAGACGCCGGTCATTTATCCCACGCCGGGATAAAGCAATCGGGAAGCTGGCTGTCGGGATTAAGACAGTCGGTTTTCCAATTGCATCCCTATCATGGAGACTATAATTTACGACATTGCCCAACAATGTGTTTTTTCTGTGCAACTTCATCTAAAATGTACCAAGCAGGATTTAAGCATCTAAAGATGTAAAAGTGGGTGTTCCTGTCTTTGCACTTTCAATTGCACACTTCTACACCAAAGAAAATGCTGATACTAGCATTAGCATAAAGTTGTAGATACAACTATGGCAAAATACGCTAGAGCAGTGTGGAACTCAACAGTAGCCTCATGGTGTCAGAGGAGAGCCAGTGCAAGGTTTCCAGGTACCCTAGGCAAAGCTTCAGGCCATAAGACTGTGCATTTCCATGTGTCTGTACAGCCCCCTCCCAGTCACAGCCCTGGAACCTCAATACATTTCATGCACCATGTATCTCAATCACAACTGCATACACTCTGTGCGGGTGCAGGACTATAGATAGACAGTAAAAAGGTTGACAATGACACCAGATGTTAGACAGTCAATAGGTCGACTGGGACAAAAGGTCGACACTAAAGGTCGTCATGTAAGAAGATCGGCATGTACAAATGGTCGACATAGTCAAAAGGTGGACATGAATATGGTCCACACAAAAATGGTTGACACATGATTTTTTTGTTTTTTAGGGTTAGGTTTAGGGTTAAGGTTAGGCACTTACCAAAGGGTTAGGGGTTAAGCACTTACCCCAATGTTTAGGGTTAGGCACTTAACCTGATGGTTAGGGTTAGGCACAAGGAGGGAGGGTTAGGGTTAGGCACGTACCGGAGGGTTAGGGTTAGGAACTAGAGGGGACGTTTAGGGAGAGGCACCTACCTCAATGGTTAGGGTTAGGCACCAGGAGGGAGGGTTAGGATTAGGCACCAAAGGGAGGGTTAGGGTGCAGATTAGGGCTAAAAACCCCCGCAACATGTCGACTATTTTTGTGTCGTCCATTTTCATGTTGACCTTTTGATCCTGTTTCAGACCTGCTCTCTACGCCGCGATCGCTTGCTGTCAAAATTGGCCCAGTGTGCAGATTCCGTGATTGCACTGTATGGCATAAGGACGCCCTCTATGTCTTAGAGAGCAACAGCAGTGAGCGCTCGCTGGTGTATAAAGATGTCCACTATTCTTTCTTAACACACATCATCTCCCGGAAATGTATGAATAATCAGGGACATTGTGAACCATCGGAGCTGCTCGCAGCCCTTGAGGTAGACCCTACCCCACTGCAAGCACTGTGATCAGTTCTGGCAAAAATTCAACCAAGTGACGTGTTCAATGACACTTCTTTGCTAATTATGCACACCCATTAAACTCTGTTTTGCCGCTCAGACACGCCTGTGTTCGCACTTCCACTCCCCCGTTCACAAGCACCTTCCGCCGTCACCACCCACAAACGGTGCTGTCACTCAAAGTAGCATCCAGTCTGTGTGCTACGAGCACATGATTCCCAGCCGCAGTGATTGGTTCGCGCATGCGTACTTTGACGCATGCGCAGATGTGCTATAATCACCCCTAGCGAGCGAGCACAGCTTTGCGACCAGGTTTGAATCAGGCCCATAGTGCGACACATGTGCCATACAAGTTTTCAGGGATGTTTATGAAGGCACAATAGCAAAACAAGGCTCAAAACTGTGAACATCTACATTACGTGTGAGATATTGGCAGAGGGAGAATACTTTGACACACTGCAGTGAACTCATATTTTATTCATTCACTTTTTGTTATTTATTTCTATGGGAAATAAAACCATCCTGGGAAATTGATCACATGCATTGAGCAGTCTAATACACAGAAAATTCTCCATTATGTTGTGATAACTATGGAACCTACAGTAATAGTATATGTCAAATATCATGACTTATACATCTTTGAAAAAAACTCTTTTACTGAATAGATTCTCTTTATGTGGGGATATACTATAATAAGCCCATCATGTTAGACTTTGGTACACCATCATCACCAATATTCATGCACACTTCTATGGGTGGCGAAGAAAAATTTGTGATGTTAGTGATTGTAAAGTGCTGAGAAACTTTTTGACATCGCCAACAATTGAATGCCAGTGAATTAGGATAGAAGGTGATTTGATTTTCACACCATCTTATTATAAGAACTTTAAGCCAACCAGCATATAGTTGTGTGATAGTTTGAAAAAGAACTAGTGCACCAATTAAGTAACAGTATTATTATTAAAAATAATAATAATAATTAGATAGATTCAAGTTCTCTCAAACACTATACAATTGTGACTGTATCTCTTATTATGTAATATCAGATTTAATAATACAATTAAATTATGTTTTAACTTATCTAAATTAAACTAATTGTTTTTTTAAATATTTGTTTAACAGATAATCTTTGCTAATGCTTATTTATTCTCCATTATTAATGTGCACATTGTTTTAGATTAGTTCTGATTAGAACCATGCACTTCTTGGGTTTATACATATTTATATATATTTCAATATTTCTTATTTGGTGTAAGTTTACAATGGATATCATCACCTAGTTTATGAGAGGCTCCAAAATATAGTACTTAATGCATATTTTTTTTATCATTGATTAAATAGTTCTTGTTGCTCACAATGTTAAAGAGCGCTACATGATGAACAAGATGATCAGAACAAATTAAATTTTACCTTGCTGATTTCAGTGATTTCACTTATACCTCTTTTCCACCAAAAACCCAAGTCCAACCAGGGTTTTCAGACATGGTTCCAACCTATGTTAGACCCAGGTCAGACACTATTTACACAGCACCAACGATCTGGGTTATTCTCAAGTCAGCCCCATTCACACTGAACCCTGGTCTGCCCTGTTAAATTTGTGAGGTCATAAAAAGTGGGAGGTGACTGCTCCACAACCACCAATCAGCTCATTTTAGGCATGACCCAGGACGTATAACCCGGGTTGCACTGTTTACACTGCACCATTACCCTGGTCCATCCTGGGTCCGACCCTGGTAGCTACCTGGGTTGGATTGCCAGGTCACTTGACCCGGGTTATTTTTCAGGGACCCTTTTACACTGAGCTGGTAGACCCAGCAATAACCCGTGTTTTAGTTCTTGTGTAAAGGGGCGAAACACAAAATAAATCAATTTGTGCTCAAACACAATGTAAACTGAATAGACCCCAAATTATCTCTTTAACAATGGTTGCTGCTCCTAACAGAATAATTCTGAACTATTCCCATTCATAAGCAAAATATAACAAGTCTCCTTAAGAGTGCAAGAATTGTCAAATGAGGGTAAATACTGTACATTATATTTATTAATAAAAAATAAGCATGCAATATATGAAAACAATTTTAAATTCCTTATAGATATATGTAAAATATAAAATCTGGCTCCAAAGTGTACAGATGAGACCTCACACATATATATACAGTATATATCTGATGATAACATTCCAAATGGAAATAAGAATGTTAGCGCTGTATGCCTTAAAGTTAACTCTTAATCCTGGAGGAATCCTGGTAATAGAGGTTTAAGGCTGATTTGATTCATCATATTGATCCTGTGTGTAGAATAGTGTTGTTTTGCCTTATTAGCTTAAAAACTCACATGTGATCCACGGCCAGTCAGTTAATTAGTAATGGTGTGTTAATATGAGTATGAAGTTAGTAACACTGTCAAATATGTATGTGTGGCTGAGCCTACTTTATTAAAGTCTGTATCCCACAAGCTAGTGAGCTGCTTTATCTTCTTATCGCAACTAAGCTTTACAGCTTGTAGTGGGAATGCTGTCATACTGTAGATTGAGTGCGCTGTCATTGATGAATTGAAGGGTCTCCTTTCACACACTGATGCTAAGAGGAAATGGGACTGTGGCCCTCAGAGCTATTTGCAATAAATTTCTGTGATAAAGTATATCCTGCATAAAGCTATTGTTACATACTGCAGCCCAATACTTAAACTCATTTAGAAATTGCAATTTCCACATGATGTATGTAAAAAAGGGGCTTGAGACATACAGTATGTCCATAAATGACAGTAAATGACAAGTGTATAGTATGCACTATAAAATACCTTTTAAATGGAAAAATGACATTGGTCCTGATTCAGCACGGATCGCTATTGCGATTGTGCCTGCGTAATCTCACGTAATGCTGCTGCAAAAATATGCTACTGTCTGCAACTGTTCAGCAGCATAGAGAGGCCTACTGCTGCCTTCTCACATCTGTAATACCACGCAGTCCTGCGTATACATCGGTACCATAGAGGAACAATGGGCCATCACACACAGTTACAGCAGCTCTGACCTGCCGCAGAAATTGCAAGTCTCATTGTGCGCAGTGAGTACTCATGCTGCGTATGCAATCGCAGTGGCTAATTTATGCACGCCCATGCAATGGCATTCAAATGGACAGGCACGCCTGAGTTTCTCCGACCACTCTCCTGTCACCTCCCCAAATGCTCACGGCCTGTCACTCACTCTGCGATGGTTTCCTTTGTGCTTCCGGAATTACACTGCAATCACATTACACGCGTAATGTGGTACATTTGATTGTTCAGTATGCAACCATTGGCCAATCTGCATAAGCGGTTTCAATTGAGATCAGTGCTGCATCAGACCCATTGTCTGTTGTCTTCTTCTAATATTAATCCAGGTCACAAAGAGCTCCCAGTGAGATTTCTCTTAATTGAGTAAATTGACTGACAGTGATAGAGAAACATGTACAAGATATCTGTTTATATCAGTATGTAACTGAACAAGGTGCAATAAATGATTACTAGTGAACATACAATATTGCTAATCATTCCTTTAAAATTTAGTTGTTACATTCACACAATGAAAATCATTTACAAAGCAAAAAATGTCCTGGGGACAATTCCCTTTCAATGTTTTGTGAACAAACTGATGAGATGAGTTGGGCAGAGTGACTGCATTATTTGCTAAGTGAGGAGTACAGTACTGTATGTTCACTATTGTGATCAGTGCGGTACCCTGCTCAAAGTGTATATATGGAGTGGATAAAGTGTGTGCAAGTTGGGGTTACATCTCTGATAGATAAATTTTCTGGATTCTTTGTTTGGAGGCAACTACCTACTTATACCATGCCCCAGAAGAAAGGCAAGGGTTCTTCCACTGGACAAAGTAAATGCACAAACAGGCTAGCATGCACAAGAATGGACTATTTAATTTAACCATCCCCAGCTGAGAACAGGGCAGCAATATTACTATAAAACTACAGAATGTTTCTTGAAATTGTTTAAACCTACATCAAAACTGGATATTCACATAAATCTAACATAATATGCATTCTACAAGCACTCCACAAATGTGATGTTAAGGAATGGAGGGTCATTTAAACCAATTACAAATGTATTGAGTGATATGAATTCTGATGAAAACTTTCTAAATTACCTGAACACCAGTAATTCAGGTCACATCTTACCCTTCATATGCACCTTGAAGTGTTTATACAACTAGGAGTCAGATAGCAATATTGCAGCGCTGATATGTATATGAAGGTATCACGAACTATGGGGTAAGTTTACTAAGATTGGAGTTCTATTAAGAAGTGATGTTACCCATAGCAACCAATCAGATTCCAGGTATTATCTACTAGAAGGTGCTAGATAAATGAGAAGTAGAATCTAAATAGTTTGCTATGGGCAACATCATTCCTTAAATAGAACTCCCATCTTAGTAAATTTACCCCTATGTCTGTACAACAATGGACTTATCAATGGTTTTATTTCTCACAAATATACTATACTTAGTCAGGATGCTACTTCCCTTCCAAAAGGTAAGTACAGACCTCACTCCAATGGGGCTCTCTGCATGAAACCATAATTCTCAGCAAGTCTTCTTGTTTCAATCTCTCTCTGCTGCTTAGTGCTTTGTGTGCCTCACACTGCTCAATGGCATCCTCCAGCTCTCCTCTCTCCACAGCTCCATCTGTCATCCCTCCAATTTTTTTTTAATCATCTTTTTTTAAATGTCTCTGGCGCTATGCCCTTTCCAAAATGGTCTAATTTGAGTGGGATCTCACCAGTCACAAAATGTCTGTCACCAGAATATGCCACAGTGTATATTATCTGTGTGTGGAACAGGTCTTTAAGTAATATCTTTAAGGTATCTAAATGATACCTTGACACTGCAGGGTATCACATTAGTTTTACAGATTAGTCTAAAAATAAAATCTGATAATAAAAATAAATGGGGTGGAAGAGCAGAGATATTTCCAGTTTTTAGAAGGTCTTAACCTTTGCACTAGTTCAGAGTTCATGGCGATCAGGTTTTGTCCTGTTCTTTGATTTGAACGCAGTTTGCATTTTCCTAGACTTAATATGAAAATGCGTTTCAGGTCGAGTTATTATGACTAATTTAAATAACATATCTTTAAAGACCCACAAGTGCTATAATTAATAATGACAGTATTAATGTCCCAACACTGTTTTGATTAGCTCAAATAATAAGAGAGTCTAAACTAAAGATGTGTGCAGACCCATGTCCCTCATTCAGACCCACTCGCAAGCGCCTATGTGCTCGCAAGCAGGTTGATGGTGAGGGCCTGCGCACGCGGAGCGCTCGCAGTGCGCATGCGCAAGCTCCAGAGCAAATGACAAATTCACTCGCTCCAGGGGTCACTACAAACGGGGCGTTGATCGACAGCTCACCCTGTTTTGTAGGCGGGGTGGGAGGGTGGCCGGACGAACGGAGGTGTTCCTGAAGGAATACCTGCCATTTGTAAGCGGCCCTACTGACATCACCAGTGATGTCAGTAGGGAGCTTCCTGCTCTGTTAGAGCAGGAAGCTACCTGGGGCTTGCGGTAGATGAGACCCTACTGCAAGGGTCTCGTCGCAAGACCCGATGGTCACGATTGTCTCGACCATCGCGACCATCACCTGATCACTTGCTAAAGCTGTGGGTGATAACCCACAGCTTAGCGAGCGGCCAGGAGGCCGGCTTTCAAAACAAAAGCGGCCGCCCTTATTCAGAGTGAGTGCTCGCTTTTTGCTAGCGGCTCTGAATGATTGCCCATATGTTTTGGTTTTGGTTTTAAATCATCATCATGTTTTGGTTCAACTTCAATTGTTTTAGTTTTGGATTTTAAATTGATAAAAACAGCTAAAATCAGGTAATTTGGACCTGTTTTTGTTCCCACAATATTAACATTTATTTCCAGTACATTTAGTCAATCTCACAACCTACAATATTGTTTGCACCAATACTGCCTAAAGGGAAGTAGTGAGGTAACTGGCTAAACTAAGCGACAGAGCAGTGGCACAAACACTTTGCAGCTTAAAAGAATATAGCACATCTGTGAAACATAATGGCACTACAGTGGCAGACAGGAAGGCAGTTTAATAAACATTTTGACTCTATAGAATGTTTTCATTAATCAAGAACTAATAGCCTAAAAGTAAAAGCCTTGTAGAAAATATAATATATTGCCAACACACTTCTCTAAAGCCGCTAGTTTGTATGCTGTCAGTACTGTAGCAGCAAATAGTTACACTTTAAAAATATGAGTGAGGTCCACCCCAAAACTAAATACCATTATTGGACCTCTGAGCCTGGTCAGGTATTTGTAAATCGGGGGAATAATGGTGCGAAGTTCCCCCTATTTTCCAATGACAAGCCCTGGGCTGAACTAGCCAGGGGCTAACACTATAGCAAGGACACACAGCATGGGGTCCCCTGCCATAATGTTAACAAGCCCCAATCTGGTCAGCCCAGGGCCAGAAGCCCTCAAAATGTTGGAACCCTCAAAAAATGGAGTCCCTATCGCTGCATCCTTTTTGGTGGTAATTGCAGGGGTTATGGTAAATAAAGAGTTAATATTTTTTTACAGGCAGCCTACAAGTCCTAGCAAGCTTGATCTGGCATAATGGTACTTGTAAAAACAGCAAATGCCTGGTGGTGCTTGTAGTCCACCTGTCAACAAAATATTAAAATAAATACAAAGCACACACTTCCCCATTCATTTCTATGGAATGGGGAGTGCCACCCAGTGGTAAAAATAACACATACAATTGTCCCCACACAGAGCCCATTCATGTTATGCCACACAGAGCCCATTTAGATTGTGACACTCAGTAGTACCCCTTATACACATTATGCCATGCAGTATTAGTGCCACTTATACATTATGCCACGCAGTTATGCCCTTTACACTATACTGTATTGCCTCTTACACATTATACCACACAGTAATGCCCTTTACAGATATGCCACATTGTAGTAGTACCCCAAATAACACATTATTCCACACAATAGTAGTGCCGCTTACGCATTATGCCCCCCAGCAACTCACCACCCCATATCCCTCCAGCAGCCTCTCACCTCTCCCTGTGTGTCATCAGCAGCCAGCAGGTGTGGATTTGGGGCCGGACCACCAGCTTAGTACAGCTGGCACTTTGGCAGGCAGTGACAGACATGGACAGACAGCGATGGTGCAATTTGAATCTTGCACCGGTTGAGAGCCAATCAGAGATTGCAGACTGGCAGCCATTCAGGAGCCTCCACTGCTGATTGACTGCCAGTCCATTAGCTCTGACTACCTCATGACCTGTGGCACTGTCACTCCATGACTGCCTGCCAGTGTGCCAGCTGTAATCAGCTGGCAGGCCTGCACCAAATCAACATTGCTGACATCTGGGCCCCCCTCAACAGCCCTGACTGGACCAACCCACCTTGTGTGCATGACTGGGTGCAGGGGGAGTGGCAAGCTACAGAGGCACCATAGCTTCCACACCCCTTACACCCACGGTAGTTACACTACTGTTTGCAAGCATGTTAGAAAACAATGGGGTTATTTTCTGGATCAATGGATTGGGGTTGTAATGGTTGTGCCTATACATAGAATGGTTTTTTTTGAGAAATGTACTCCTTGGGACTATGTAAGAACTATGGAGATAAAAAAATGTTTTTCTATATTTTTGTTTGTCTCTCTGGAATAAATTTGGATTGCATTTTCAATATTGTATAGCTTAGTCACATAGAAAGAAACTGAGGTATGTATTATCGCAATGTGACATTAGGTAGAGGAGCAATAAAGGATAAACCAGATGTTTGACACTCAGCACTTGCAGTGTGCAGGCTCCTCAAGCCAAAGATGACTACTGTAGATGTATAAAAATATATTTTTTGGGACAAATATACTTTTAGGGACTGTTTATGAACTATGGAGATTTAAACAATGTTTTATCAGAATTTCCACTGGCTTCTCAAGTCCAAAATGACTATATATATATATATATATATATATATATATATATATATATATATGTATATTCAAGATCTCTTTTGTAGGAAAATCCAACTATATGTGAATCCAGTAGATGGCACACCAAGCCAAATACTACATCTCATAGAGTTACTGCTCATGGTATTACTGTCTTTGATAAATTAGTTCCACTGAGCAATAACAGACATTCATGTGAGTGAAGCTGCGGGTAAACTCTATTTTTAAATATAATCTATACCATGTCTAAAGTCCTCCTTTATTTAATATTTAATATTTTGTTAAGGTATTGGATCTTCTTTTTATACATATTGGTTAATGAATTCACAAGACACCATCACAAATTTTTTATACTATTGAAGGTTTAATATAATATATATAATAAAAAAACAATGGAAACACACAGAATGATAATTGTTTTTATTACACATTTTTCCAGTTAAGACACATTCTGTCTTTACCTGTATATCTTTGTTTCAAACATATTTTCCTGACATTTGTCAACTATTGGACATCTTTTTAGTGTATAATGAATAAAAGTCAAGTTTTAGTATGCAATGAAAACCACTTATCTGTGTGCACCATTCGGAAACAACACTTTCCTTCTTCCTTTTCATGATTATTTCTGTTGTAATTTGGTTGCAACCCCAATAACAATATCATGTATCTGATATCCATAATACAGGGTCCAAAAGACTAAGATAACTTATAATGAATAAATGAAATTTAATAATGTGTGCAGATGATTGTACTTCTACATTGCTAGGGATAGGAAGTAGAAGTAATATGACAGGAAGTAACATATATGCAATACAAAACACATGAGATCCGACATTTCCGGGATTATGATGTTTTGCCTCACTTCGAGACCCAAATTTGCTGTGAGGAACTGAGCCAAACAATACCTCGGTTTCATTTGGAACCCCCAAATATGGGTGTTTTAAGAATTCACGGAATTTGTACCACTTATCTCTAGTTTGTGGAGGTGCTTCATTGAAGTGGACAAGCATCTTAAATTGCATCGGGAGAAGAGAAGACCAAAGTGATGCACCACTGTAAAACCACAGTGTTTTGTGGTGAGCATCCAATAAGCTTTATAAATGTGGTCCAGTGATGGCTGACCTGAGATTTCTGAGATTGTATGAATTCACTATAGGTACTTACCAATATTAGAAATAACTAAATACTTAATTATTTCTCAAATATCATCCATCATAATTGTGCAACATTTAGACAATACAAGATTGCTGATTATCACAATTATACATTAAATTTCTGCATATAATTCTAAGAATTTATTTCTACTCAGAAGAGGGAATGAGAGTAAATAGCATTTATATCATTGTTATTTATATTTATTTTATCAGCTAAATTAAGTTTAAAAAAATTGCAATTAAAAATGTAATCATATAAAAGTCCTTTTTTGGTAAATTAGGATTTGCTTCCATCATTATATTTTTCTGTTTCATTTTTATATAATTTGCATTGTTTAAAAATCTTACAGTATTGACTATGTTCCAGACATAAAGTTCATTTAACTCATATATTTTTATATGTATCCTTTTCCCCTAGAATTCCCATCACTGACCTATGTTGTGGACACAAGCGGCTCAACTACTCTGTCTTTGCTACAAGAAGCCACCAGGATTCTTACTAACAGTCTTTTGGCATCATCTGACAATGTAACACAACAGTATACCTTGGTGGAATTCAATGATCTAAGTATGGAATTTTTACACTGAATAAATTACCATACACACACAGGGATACACTTATCAACTTTTACAGTTGAATGAAGATGACACAATGGCAGGACTGGACTGCCCATCTGGCACTTCTGACAAATGTCAGAAGGCCCGATGGGCCAGTCTGGCTGCAAACCCCGGCCAAGCAGCTCCGCCTCCTAGCACTCTGCTTGGCCGGGGATACTGAAAGACGGGCCATGAGGCATGGTCACACCCCTTTTCAGTGAGACCACGACCCTTTTGTGGTACTGTTCTGCAGAAAACAAGAAAGAAAATTAAGGTGCACACTTTAAGCACTAGAATATTGATAATCAAAACAGTTATAATATGGAATTTATATAAGTTCTTAGTACATTTTTGGCCAAAAATGTATGTCTAATATCCCTATTACTGACACAATATATAAATTTATCCAGGACTTACCTATAATAGTGCCCATTACAATGTGTAGACTGCAATGCAAGTACCTATACAAACTTAAATCACTTAAGGACAGGAAGGACTTTTATTTTATTTGTACTTTTATTTACTTTTATTTGTACTTTTATTATGCTACAAGCATCACAAAACCAATTACAACAGTACACAACACAGTGTGAGCAGTGTACTAGTGTGGCACATGTAGTCTGTAATTTTACTTTGCAGTGTTACACACTGCAGACTTGCTCATTACAAGGAGGCTGTCAAACAATAATTAATGACAGAGACATAGTGTTGGGTGATAGAAGCACATCACTAAACTTGTTGTAGGTGTATCTTTTAATGTCTCTAGTGGCAAAGGCACTGGTATTCCTGGGCCATGAGGTATAAGGTGGATCACAGATGGGAGGTTTGTGTAGAAAATGATTTACTATTCTTTACATTGTAACCTTTTACATTGCATTAGCAAAAGTAATAGTCATCACTATAATTTCTGGGTTCCCTCCTAATCATAGAGACCCTAATATGGAAACTCTTTACATACCTTTGACTACACATATAGAACATACCTTATGTGGACTTATCCTGATCACCATGTTTCAACTTTTTCACAAAGTTAGTAATGTTCCTCTGATGCTTTTTGACTGCAATTTCCTCACATATGTACTATAACAAAAGAAGGAAAGAAAAAGGATGCAACTGGGCAGGAAACACAGAAAGGGGCAGTAATACATTTGATAAATCATCACTGACAAACTGGATAAAAATTATATTTCTGATATATTCTCTCCATGATGACTCATGGCTCAGTCACCGCACTGTCACTTACCCATCCACAAGTCTTTTTTAACTAAAAAAAAAAAAATTATAGTAGATTTATCAAATTACTGTATATTAAAAACTGTAAATACTGTAAACAAAGTGTAAAAAATAAAATATTAGGTTAATACGCAAAAATAGGCTTTTTTTGGGAAAAAAATTTTTTTTCACATTTTTGGATTTTTTAAATGAAATGTGTTACATTTATCACAAGTTTGTGTAGGCATCATTTTACTATATCAGCACAAAAAATGATTATACCAATAAACCTCCCAGTGTCCCTTGCTCTGTACATTAATGGCACCCCGTAGCATAACAGAGTAGCTTAACAGCATGGTGTGCAGCAGAATGATGCTGGGTGTAAATTTTGTCCAGTCAATTTACCAAACAGGAGAGAATACACTCGGCCAGAGTGTATGTGATGCTAAGTGTGCTGCACAGTTGTGTGGTGTTGGTGGCAGCTAGTCCACACGTGGTAAAGCTTAATCAGTTCTTAGAAACCAAGTAGAAACAACAAGTAGATTAAAGACACAGAATACACAGGTGTAACAGTAGTAATGATGCAGCCAGGACATTGAAGTGCACTGGTATTCTGAGTGGTAAATGCAACAGCTGATCATAGTTCATAACATCATTCAGAGGTGGTCGTTAGATGCAAGCGGTCGCTCTGAATCTGGGCAGCCGCTTGCATCCTGAATGGCTGCCTCCTTGTCGATCGTTAAGCTGTGGGTTAACACCAACAGTTCTAACGACCGACATGGGTGATGGTCGCGATGGTCCAGACCATCGCGACCATCGGGGCTTATGACCAGACCCTAGGGTAGGGTCTGGGCACTCATAAGCCCCAGGGAGCTTCCTGCTCTGTTCGAGCAGGAAGTTCCCCACTGACATCAGCAATTATGTCAGTGGGGCCGCCCCTAAATGGCAAGCATTCCGACTGGAACGCCTCCATTTGGCCGGGCATGCCCCGGCCCGCCCAGCAAATGGGTGAGCTGTCACTCAACATCGACAGCTTGCCCCGTCTGCTACGAGACCCCTAATGACGGAGCGCCCGTCGTTAGCCGGGTCTCGCGCATGCGCACGACGGAGCCGACTCCGTCATGCGCATGCACTGTGGGGCAACATCGAGTCAGTTGTGAGCACTCAGCGCTCACAACTGACTCTGAATTAGCTCCATAGTGTACTTGTGGTGAGCTAGTAGGCTTTGCATGGCTATTAGTTTGGGAGAGTCTCAGAGTTGCGTCTATTTGGCAAGAACATTGAGAAAGACACGCCAACAGGGTCATACCTCCTGCTGAGCTATTTTGTAGAAAGATGGCTAATAACTGCAACAGCATGAACTCAACTGGACAGCATAACAGAAATACAGTTCATGTTCTGCCAAGGTTTGGGAACTTTTACACATACTCTGTATTTGAGAAAGTTCTGAAGATGGAGTTTCAATTTAATAAAGAAACATATAATAAAAGTAACGTGTTTTATGTAGTAATTGTAATAATACAGCAACTGATTACAACTATTATGACTTCTGTTTTCTTCAGGTGTCGGACCCCTCCTTGCCACCTGCTCCACCACAGACTTTGTCAATTACATTAATTCGCTTTATGTCAGTGATGGTGGTGACTGTCCTGAATATGCAATGGCTGGACTACTGCAAGCATTGGAAAATATTCCATCTGGTTCAGTGGTTGCATTAATCACAGATGCCTCAGCAAAGGATAGCATTGACAGTTACACAGTAAATCGCATATTTTTTCTTCTAGATTCTAAACAAGCAAAGGTAAGATAATTACAAGCTGGGACTTATGTAATAGGGTGCGATCTGGTGCTACTGTGGGAACTCCTGTGGATCTTCCCATGTTTTTAAAGTTGAAGACTGGCAGGCGTTCCTGCAGTGGCACCAGATCACACCATACAGGAAGAAACATTATCTGTGAATAAAATGTGAAAAATTGGGGGAATAATATCTATAATGTTGATATTAACAATAACATACAAAATGATAATTCTTAAGTAAATATCTGAATTACAAACAATCTTACGAATGTTTTTTTCTATTTACTATTAAGCTAGCAAAAGAGATCACAAGAATAGACAAACAGTCTGCTCTAAAGAACAACACACTAAAATATAAATTTTGATGTCTATATTGAATGTACCATCTAAACATTTACAGTGCAGAGTGGCAAAATTATGTGGACCTTTGGATTTAATAACTGGTCTACTTTTGGTAGATAGAAACTCAACCAAATATTTCCGGTAGCTGAGAATCTGTACAGTGTTTAGGAGGAATTTTGGACCATTCTTCCCTGGGCTACTCTTGAAGGCTAATTTTGTTCTGTTGAAGCCATTAAGTTGTTGATTTACTTTTGTTGATTATGTGATTTTCCTAATGCATCACAAATTTCTGTTGAACTTCAAATTACACACTCCTGCAAAATGTGTAGATAAAGTTTAGAATTAATATTTCCATCAATGAAAGCTAATGGTGCAGACCTTGAGGCACCAGAGCAGCCACAAACCATGCTGCTCTCTCACCATACTATAATTTTTGGTATAATGTTTTTATTTTAGTGTGCTGTGCCTTTTTTTTTCTCCACACATACAAGTGCAGTGTGTTCCTTCAAACAATTCAACTTACGTTTCATCTGTCCACAGAATATTTTGTCAGAAGAGCTGTGGAACATGCAGATGCTCTTTAGCAAACACCTAAAGTGCCACAATTTTTTCACAGCACGGGATACCCCGACTTTAAGTTTGTATCACCGGAAATTTTTCCTAGACACCATACTGATTTACTAGTACCCACAGGGGTCTAGTTGATTACATTACTAGCCACATATGGATGGCAGTTTTCTGTCTAGATACAAAACATAGGGAGCATTCAGGACTCATTTGTCTCTACCTTTGCTTTCTAATTATCTATGTATTTTCTGTGAAATCTTATAACAACTATTTCAGTGTAGTCTTGTTCAGAATACCACACTATTTATCTGTTTGAAATATGCAGACTGCTATTGTAAATATTAGGTGTGTGACCTACTAGATGTGCCCAATTAACTGCATGTGTCTGATGATCTCTGCGGATTGTAGACACATGCTGTGACATCTACTATTTGATTACTACGTTTCTCACACCACCTGCATTAATAATTCTGTGGATATTCCATTTTGAAGGATTTTCCATGGACCATTATCAGATGTTGATGTGTTGGATAAGAATTATCACTCCAGTTATATTATATATAAACATTCTTTAGTAGTTCAGTCCTTCAATGGGACATTAAGGCATTTATGCTCTAAATATTGACTGTGATTTATCATTCCCACTATAATCTGTATTGTCTTTTCCGCAACCTTGAGGCATGTTTTGTGGGAGATCACAATGAATTATGTTCCTATTTAGGAGTGATTAAATGTGTTCCTAATCTAATGAGTCACAATTTTTTCAATTCACGATTTTAGATATGGAAATGTTTATGCAGACTTTTGATATGGTGCTTTATTGAACACAATAGATTATTTTCTCTTATTTTCTCTTATTAATGCATGGGAAACAATTACAGTCTTGCAGCTATGTAATAGTGAGGCTTTGCAATAATTTATGCCTATTCTGAGATGACTATAATGTTTTGTATGTTTCATTGACTGTAACAATTTAATGTATCATTTTGGAACTGAGAAGGTATAACATTTCTGACACTGGGATAGAAACAAAATATACTGTAGCATTACCATCTCTGCATTGTATGTAAAACCTTTGGCAGTAGTTTATGACTATTGCCTAATTGTGTTCTTCTGGAATACAAACTAATTGTTAATTAATATTATTATCTGTATCTGTAGCATCAACACCTTTTCTAGTTCTCTATTAACTGCTGACTATCTCAGGTTAAGTAATTCTCTCATTGGAGTAGGAATACTACTGTCCCAATCTTTTACATACACAGTTATTCCACAGGTACTATCCCTTACATTTACATCATTTGAAGTACATTCTATTAGGAGACCAGCACCCGGCATCCTGATCGAAGTGATGCTGGCCACCGAGCATGGACAGTCGCGGGGGGGAGGGTTAGGTATAGGGCTCCCAGGGGGGACTTAGGGTTAGGCACCCCCCTGGTAGGTTAGGGTTAGGCTAGGGGGAGGGAGGGTTAGGGTTAGGCACCCCCAGGGGGGACTTAGGGTTAGGCACCCCCGGGGGACTTAGGTTTAGGTGGCGGGGAAGGGGGGGTTAGGTTTAGGCAGTTAGAGGGAGGATTAGGGTTAGGCACTTGGGGGGGAGGTTAGGGTTAGGCACCCCTAAGGGAGGATTAGGGGGTTAGAAATATGTTAATGAATACTTACCTTCATCGATCGGGATTTCCTCCTCTGCCGGGATGCTGCTGTCGGGATTCCAACTGCCGGGCAGGGGTCTAGCAGTAAATCATGCCAATTCCGTTAAAACAGGAGCTTATTCCATTGCAGAGCATATACTTTCTGGACTTCAGGTTATTCTCCCTTTTTTTTCAGCAGTGTGTTTTTGCTGCATTTCATATAAATGAATAATGTAATTACCACCATGAATGATCAGGGATCTATTTTATTTATTTTCTAAAATAAAGAATAGCTTGCAAAATTATGAATATACATGTAGTAATGTCATTAAATGTACTACTGATTAAATAAATAGTTTTAATGAAACATATTAAATCTATTCTTTCAAAGGTCTTCATTTTTGGTGCCTACCCATGTGGCAGTACATCTGATTACGATTTTCAGGTTTACAATGATATTCTTCTTGTAGCTATGGACATGATTTTCAAAATGTATACTCAAGCACTAAAGTAAGTAACATTTGTTTATATATTAGTTAGCTGGCAGACAAATGTACCCCATCATTTCCTCTCCCCACCATCAGCATAAGTGCACAGATACAACATTAAAAATTATTATTAAAAGAAATGATACATTGAGAGTGTTTCTGTGTTGAATCCCACTCAACTGGTTTTCTACAGTTTTATTGAACAAAAATTATATGGCAAAAATATAGGATAAAAATCTTTAACGGCACTACTTGTATCCTATATTTTTGTATATTGTTCACTCAGGTCTGGGGTAGACCTATTAATTGTCTTTTAGGCTGCTTTCTTGTTTTTTGCGCTGATTCAATCCCTATATATATATATATATATATATATATATATATAACCTTTGCTAAAAGATTATATGGCAACCACAGGTTCCAGGTGGCTGGGTCAAGAGTAAGTATATTCATATAATGTTTTTACAATCCTAATTTAACATTAGGAAGGGAAGATAAAGGGGTTCTCCCATTCTCCTTTGCCTCACAGTAATTGATGTAAAATTTGTTGCCTTTCTAATGCTGGGCATACACTATACAATTATTTCTCAGATATCTGTCCAATTTGGCTGGTTGGAATGAAAACCTGGTAAATGTATGTGAGCAAATGACAGTTGAGCATATGGTCTTAAAACCTGGAAAATGGGCAAAAACGATTGTTCAAACTGGTTAAATTCGTGTGTTTTAACCAATTTGTCTGAACAACATTTTTGTCTGCTTTCCAGTGTGTGTGAGCAAATTGTCGATTTTCATTTGCTCCAATACATTACCAGATTTTCATTCAAACCAGCCAGATTGGACAGATATCTGACTGATAATTGTATAGTGTATGCCCAGCATAACTCATGGCAAGGAAAACCTCAGAACCATGGTGAGAAGAACATAACTCATATGGCATCCAATTGTCTATGAAAAATTAAAAATATTACCACAATAATCAAAAATAAAAATTCCAAAGTGCTGGCATTAAACTTATCAAAAACAATTTTTTTGGGGTGAATTTAAAACCCTTGATTTTTATATATAGATGTATTTGGAGAGGCTGCAATCACTCACTCATCCATATGGCAGAATGCACGGCACACAAAAGTCTATTTCTATGTGCAAAAAAAAGCCATCACATCCTATTGTATTTTATAGATGTAATGTTTATAAAAAGTTTTAAAAAACATTGTGAAAAAATTAATCCACTGATAAGTGGTAATTACAGGAATGACAGCATAGTTGTAAGCATATATGATCAAATACTTATTAATCACAGTTACTGTATAAGCTTGGTCATAGTGGGAGGCATAAAAGTGTGTCACAACACAAATAAACCCCAGCGCTTATCCGTACCTAGTGTTAGTAAGAAGAAATGTAACAGCAGCCAGAGAACAAGTGAGGTATGCCAGTCCTCACAATTAGAAAGGTATAGAGCAAAGCACACTTAGAACATTATACAAGCACTACACATTTAATAAAAATATAAATGTTTATTCATTAAAAATAATTTATACTTAAGAAATTAATTACTCCCAGGAGGATACAATAAAAAAATTATAAACAATTATGTGTACCTAGTGACACTCTCACAGGAAATCAATAAAAGCAGTATCACATTAAAATGTTGCACTACAATCTATAAACATTGTGTAAACTTCAGTCAACAAAAGACACATTGTTAATAAAAATCCATACAGTATAGTAAGTTCTCCAGCATTTAAATAACAGAAACAATAAGCAATAATTTGCTAATAAATAATCAACCGTATTCAACTTGCTTATGTAGATAATTCAGAATCCAATAGTAGTGTTAGAGAACTTGAAATAACAGCTATATCTAACCATGTTGGCCACAAAAAGACAGTATAAGTGCACCTGCTCTGTTATAGAGATGTTTAGTGGCTGCTCCTTTAAAGCCTTACTCACGCAAGAGAGTCCTTCGGTTCCAGCCACATCCAATGTTATATAGGCGGATAGAGCCATAGGAATGTATCAGCGTCAGATGGGGGCCCTTTCCACTGCATAAAAATTAGGCAGCAGCCAGCTGGTAGAGCCCTGGTGTGTATGACAGTCACACTGCAGAGTCATATCAGTGTCAGGGTAGGAGTATACTACACCGTAATGATGCAGGCAAAAGGGGAGAGTGTTGGATCACCAGGTCGAGTGACCCAGCAATCCAACCCAGGTAAATAGCTGGGTTTAACACGGGTGTATACCGTGAAACCCTGCTGTGAGAACAGCGCACTCTCGGTCACGATGACCTGGAGTGCGCTGCAAGCCAGCCGATTGGTCCAGCTTCAGTGGCGCTTGGAGATGATGTCATCTACAAGCGTCCACTTTCACGCTGGGAAAGCCAGGTCTATGCAGACCCTACTCCAGTGTGAGCAGCGCAGACTCGGGAATATCGTGAGTCGGCGCCAGCTAAATTCCGGGTCTGATCCGCATAGGAACTCTGTTCCAACTCTGGGTCAGACCCAGAATTTTGGTGGAAATGGGGTATTAGTCAGTACAGAGAGGTAGAGAGGAAAAGTGTAATCCAGCAGTCAATAGCAATGGTTGAATAGGGAGGCATAAAGTCAGCAACAAACTGCAATGATGGCCTTTTCAAGAAGCAGGTGTAAAAAGTCATCATAGGTACGGTAAAATGCGTTGAAGATAATCCCAAACTAGGAAGGAAGAAACATGATGACCGCTTTAAAAAAATCTGAGAGAAAATGGATCTACATCCTAAAAACTCTAAAAGCACATGGTCTGAATATAGAAAGTGAATTAAATGCATTTCTAACATATCAGTTGTATATTATACAAGCAACATAACAAGGCACTTAAAAGAATAAATAAAAAAACAAGGCATGAAGGAAACACCTTTTAATATTTTTATTCCATCATATACTAATGGGCAATCTGACATGAGCTACCTGCAGATATATTTTTTATATTTTTTATTTTGTATTTCTTTAAGCGCTGACCTTATTTTATTTCTTTTTTGTGTATTAGATAGAATGTTCATTTAGGAAATAAACCAATTTAGATATGAGTACATTTTTTGTGAGTCTTATTACATATATTTCTATATCAATGATCACTAATATGCTAACACTAATGTAAATACATTGTTTTTTAAACTAATTTTACATATTTCTTTTATTTTAGGTAGCAAATCACTTAACTTTTTCCTCCAGATTCCAATTAACAGCACAACACAAATGTTCTCCATTGATCAAGAAATTTACTATTATAGTACTTTTAATTTCTTTGTATCGATTAATTTTAATTCACTAATAGTATCTACATCTTGTTCAAGCTGTTCATTCACCATTTACACACCTACTGGTAAGATTTTATTGTCTAGTTAAGTTTCAATGCTATAGTTTTAATACTAAAGTTATGTGCTGTACAGTGACTAAGGGGGAGATGTACAGTAAGTAGAGATGGTAAGTGCCAAATGTGGTATAACTAG
This sequence comes from Taudactylus pleione, assembly GCA_031769625.1. NCBI lineage: Eukaryota > Metazoa > Chordata > Amphibia > Anura > Myobatrachidae > Taudactylus > Taudactylus pleione. Next base: position 1,684,291 of record JAUIMM010000031.1, read on the forward strand.
CGCTATTTGATTCTCACAATAAAGATGGAAAATCATCCAGACGTTATTAAAAATTATAACCGCACTTTTGTGGCTTATCGTTTTTTCACATTACCTGCTGGCATCCCCGGGATCTCAGGCTGCGCACAAAATCTTGCAATGTTTGCAAGATCTCACATGTGCACAGTGGGGCTGGCCAGGTGAGACATAGCACTTTAGCACTAGGTAGATGTACTGTTGGTCTTGCATGGATCACCAGAGGGGGTAGTTAATACATCTCTGCTTCCTGTTTTGCCTCCATAGCAGCATGATAAGTGGAGTTTTAGTAAATTTCCCCCTAAGTGACAATAGTTGGATAATGCTGCATGTTTCATCTACCACATAAGGTCAGCACCAAGATTTCTTACAAATTCCTATAAAGGACCAGTCTCTACTGCAAATAAATCAAGCAAATAATTCCACAGAGCATCTATACATAGGAATGTACTGCACTCATATTTAATATTAATTGTTGATACAAATGAATTCATAAAACCACAAGTTGATTCTACACTTGGCATTGAGTGAGTAGACCAGTTAGCCTTACCTATCCTACCAACAATCTCAGTATTTATGCAAGACCAAGCATCAGAATAGAAAAAAAAACAAATAGGGGCAAATGTAATAGTGTGAGAGTTTAGAAAATGTGAGAGTTTAGCAGTAATCTCTCACACTATTACATTGTGCATGTTGTATTTTCAAAATGGGAAAACATCTGGATGAGAGTTTAAATCTCAAGAGTTTTTTGAGTCTGAAAAACATGTGAATTTGCATGTTCTCGGACTCTATTACAGTAGGTGAGTTTAGGAAATGTTAGAGTAAAGTCTCACACTTTTTATGTTCCATGAACATTGGTGCTCTAGGCACATGCATGTGACACTTTGTACTTGTGTGACCAGCATGTGCCTAGAGCACCAGGGCTGGTATAGGTTTCACGTGTTCTGCTAGTGCTTAGCACTCTAATTACATGAAGGTTTAATGCCTTGAATGGATTAGTTCCCACCTGACCCCAATAACTACTGCCTGTTGTTCACCTGTGGGTTGCAAGAGTATCAGGTCTTTTCTTGATGACAGTCATTTGGCTCAGCAGATACTGTACAGGCTCCATCTCTGGTAATCATCTGTGTATCTGTGTGTTCCATCTGCTGCCTCAGACTCTGTTCCTGTATTCTTCACCTGGTGATTCTTGATCTTGGCCATTTAAGGACTCTTCCTGGCTGCCTCTGGTGATTACTGATCTGGTCCATTGCCTGGCCCTGCTCATTTGCCTCTCATATTTGCTCTCTTGGCTGTGACCTTGATCTCTCTTGTGCCAGTGTTTGTGTATGGCTGTATACTGCCTCAGCATTCCTTTGGTATAGATATACCTTCTATTCTGTTATTTGACTTTGTAGTGCTGATTACTCTGCCTAGAGTTTCCATAAACTACTGGACATTACAGCATTTCTGTGTGTTTAGTTTTATAGTCTTAGGGGTCTATTTACTAAGCCTTGGAGGGAGATAAGGTGAACGGAGATAAAGTTCCAACCAATCAGCTCCTAACTGCCATGTCACAGGTGTTTAAAAAATTGCAGTTAGGAGCTGATTTATCTCCATTCACTTTATCTCCACCCAAGGCTTAGTAAATAGACCCATAGTTTCACATTCCTTGTTACATTTGTTTTTTGGCTAATGCAATAGTATACTATGATTTTGCAAGTACTGTATACTATTGTTAGTCAGCATTGTTGTTCTTGTTATTTTTGTTATAACTCCTTAGATGCCTCACACCTGCAGTGCCTCTTACTGCATTATGGTTTTGTCAATTGCTTAGAATAGTTTTGCTTTAGTCTTAGAATAGTTTATATTTGGTTAGGCAAGTTAGCTCAGGTAGATATGGTAAGTCCAAGATAAATTTAGCTTTGGTTAAGCAGTTTAGCCAAGGTAGAAAGTCTTAGATCAGTTTAGCTCTCCGTTAGGCAGTTTAGCCTAGGTAAATACGTTTTAGATCAGTTTAGCTTTGGTTAGGCAGATTAGAGCAGGTAGATAAATTTAAGTTAGATCAGTTTAGCTTTGGATAGGAAGATTAGAGCAGGTAGATAAGTCTTAAATTAGATGAGTTTAGCTTTGGTTAGGCAGATTAGAGCAGATAGATAAGTCTTACTGTAGATCAGTTTAGCTTTAGTTAGGCAGATAAAAGCTGGTAGATACATATTAGATCAGTTTAGCTTTGGTTAGGCAGATTAGAGCAGATAGATAAGTCTTACTGTAGATCAGTTTAGCTTTAGTTAGGCAGATAAAAGCTGGTAGATACATCTTAGATCAGTTTAGCTTTGGTTAGGCAGATTAGAGCAGATATATAAGTCTTACTGTAGATCAGTTTTGCTTTAGTTAGGCAGATAAGAGCTGGTAGATGTCTTATAATAATTTAACTTCTGGTTGACAGTTTAGATAGGGTTATTTGTATGCACTGCTGTGTCATTCTGCATTGTGTATTGTAGCGCATTCAACGATTTGAAATATTTATGTTACTCCTTACCAATAACCTAATAAAGGAGCTGTGACGTGGTCAATAAAGCAGCCAAGTACATTCTGCCTCTTGTCTGGCTCTTGTGGATACATTCCCTGGCTTATTATCCACATCCTATAGTAGGAGGTTGTTCACTATTATAAATAAACATATTGTTTTAGTGTAAAACATCTCTGGTTGTGACACACAACTTCAATAAATACAGCCATGACTTGGACAACAACCATTTATGTACCTCTATGTATGTTTTATCACTGCACCCATGGGACCCATTGTACAGTTCTTACCATTATGTATATGTATTGTTACAGCACTTACATTGGGGGTCATTCAGACCCGGTCACAAGCACCAATGTGCTCGCAACTGGGTCAATGGGTAGCCCTGCGTGTGCACAGCGGAAACACTGTGCGTGCACAAGCCCCAGAGCAAGAGAGAAACTCTCTCGCTCCGGAGCTCGCTACAAATGGGGCGGCTGTCGATGTTGATCGACAGCTCGCCCTGTTTTGTAGGTGAAAAGGGGGGGTGGTTTCCAAAATGGAGGCGTTCCTTAAGGAATGCCTACCGTTTTGTGGGCAGCCGCACTGACATCATCAGTGATGTCAGTGGGGAGCTTCCTGCTCCATCAGAGCAGAAAGCTCCCTGGGGTTTGCAGTTGCCGAGACCCAACCTTAGGGTCTCAACGCAAGCCCCGATGGTCGCGATGGTGATCACCATTGCGACCATCAACTTGGTCAGTCGTTAAGCTGTGGGTGGTAACCCACAGCTTAACTAACGATCAGGAGGCCGCACTTTAAAAATGAAGCAGCCGCCCTCATTCAGAGAGAGCGATCGCTTCTTGTGACCGCCTCTGAATGAGGTCCATAGTTTTAAAATAAAACCTGATGTTTCCTGAGCTATATAACTACTGTATATTGCTCTATGTTAGGTAGACCTAGTCTAATTGATAATCAATTTAACTTACATAATTTATTTTGTACAATTGATCATATTATGATTATTATTAAATATTTTTTATTAAAGTGACCAATCCATTCACTTTTACATATTTTTATGCTAACAATTAATATTTTTCTGAGTTCAAACCTCCAAACATTGAAAACCTCAAATAAAGACATATAAATTCAAATATACAGTAGTTTTGAATCTTGACTTAATGTAGCAGCAATGCTAATTTATAACTACTATCAGCTGAAGGAATCATAGCACAAGCAGCCAAAAGCAGCCAATCAGATGCTACTAGACCATGCTTATGGTGTCATCATCATCATCATCATGTATCCTTATACCAGGCCTCTAATACCCACAACAAATACATTGAATATTAATGTATCTGTAGATACACCAGGTTGCATCTACAGGGGGCATATTATGCTAACATAAACTGTTCTCAATTTACACTTGCACTCTCATATACAAACTGTTCAAACCTTCTAAGTTTATAGGTGTCCAAGCAGATGGCAATACTATTTTGTCAGAATACTGGGGTTCATTATTGTATGTGGAAAATCGTAGCATTGGACTTTGGACAATCAGTGTATATGCAGGAGGTTCTTATTCTTTACGTGTTTTGGGATTCACAGGTACTTTACAAAAACAGATTAATTAAGTTAAGTATCAATTGTGAAAGTCACAGAATAACTATGATTTTTTTATTATTGGAATCCAGGAACCTGTTAATTTCTTTTTGAGATAAATAATAGATTTAGATAATATTTTTTTCAGTTTGACATAAAATTAGAAATAAACTGCAAAGTATGCATAGTTTTTTAAGTATTATTATTATTATTATTATTATTATTATTATTATTATTAATAATAATATTTCCCTTAATAAATGATGATTTTCCCAAATTGGTTCTGTACAGGGTTCTGTCTGAAATAGTCAAATGGAAGGGAAAGGGAAAAGGGAAAATTGACGCACTGACCTGTAGTAATATAGGTATAACTGACCACACATATTACCACTGTTCCCTATTCATATAAAGAATATAATATATCGAGTAGTGGAGGTGCTCACTAGAGTAAAAACTGGGTTTGAAAAAAGAAGAAGAAAAGAAACTCTATTTTGTGAGCACTCTTATGGAATATGAATTAATTAAAACATAACTTTTAATAATACACACTAATATATCTATGACAAAAAATGAAAGATAGACATACAACATTTAACATGAAAGCACCCAAAAAAATAGGTTAGTAGGGAGGTCTGTAGGTATATGCTAATTAAGAAAAGCATCCTGTCTCATAAACGACCTCTTTAATCGATATTTAATGCATTGGGTGGTAAATAAGAAACATAGTCATATACTTCAAATATATTATTCATCAAACAAGCGGTGAACATCTAAAGCAACATAATAAACATATAATACTTCAATGGTATTAATGAAATCACACCAGTATGTATAGCATATTACCTAAAAAAATTAAGTAACAGGACGGTCAGGGTCAAGATTAATCCACCTGTAATTCTACTTCCCCTCACTTAGCAGAGGCTATCAATGAGGGGTGAGAGATCATCTGGTGGCAATGTAACCCCTGGAAACAACAGCATAACCGCAACGTTACTCACTATTTCGCTTCTGCTGTCAAGGGTCTTACATAATGCATAGGACCCTTAATGAGATAGTTACTCTAAATGAGATTGTCATCAGTTAATAGAGTAGATAGTCAGAAGAGTGAGTAACCTATCATAGTGGAATACTATTAAAACATAACCTCAATTGTTTAAACAAAATGACATAAAAATTCCCGTCCTGTACTCACTAGTATCATATGGTCTTGAGTATTTTTAAGGATAATGAGTTGGTATATAGAGTCCTTTAATAATAAGGCCTCACACAAACAAAATATATTGGAAGTATGGGTAAAAAAATTATGATAAGCCTTGTTGTTAATTTTACACCCGGACTGATAATCTATACATAAGGATAGTTGATACCGAAAAAGATGCTGACATTCAGATATACAAAAGTTAACTGTTTTTAGTACACTTGGACTCATAACAATAGTACAGAAAGTTTTTTCATCATATGTGGATGTCAATTATGTAATATTCACACATGCAATGCTACAACGGAGTAGCATTTACTGCCTTCTGATTAAAGAATTGGTTATTTACAGCGTTTGACCCTTATTAGGACAATCAAGTAAAAAAATGTAAAATAAATAATAATGCCACATGAAATACAAAAAATTAAATGAAAATGCCTTAAATAGGGCAGTTTCCCATTGATTGGGTGCCCTGACACTGCTCCATTTATGATTCCACCACCTTCTACAGGTGGGATGTGTGTCACACTGTATACGCGAACATATGTACACTGGAATAATTATATTCTCTTCAATTTACTGCTATAAGTGATGCAATATTGGTTTAGTGCATTGGCTTATCTATTTAGTTGGTTATAATGTGTCAGGGCACCCTAGTATTATTTTAATTATATTTCACAAAACAAGGTTTTAATATATACCAATAAAGGTTATATTTTATTTTTTATTTGTATTTGTGCGCCTACAAAGGACATTCTGCTTTCTCATCTCTTTTGAGATATTGACTTGCTTTTCTTAATTAGCATATACCTACAGACCTCCCTACTAACCTAATTTTTTGGGTGCTTTCATGTTAAATGTTGTATGTCTATCTTTCGTTTTTTGTCATATATATATTAGTGTGTATTATTAAAAGTTATGTTTTAATTAATTCATATTCCATAAGAGTGCTCACAAAATAGAGTTATTTTTCTTCTTTTTATCTGTCTGAAATACTCTTTTGGAATGCCCATAGCTGTCAGAAGGGCAGCCCCCTGCTAACCTTACATATTGATTCCACCTTTAATTCTACACTTTGAAAAGTATTCTGCTCCTTTTCCCATTACTATAACTATGGGTTATATTTACTAAAGTGCTGGTTTTTAGAAGTGGACATGTTGCCCATAGCAACCAGATTCTGTTTTTTATCGAAGGTGCTAGATAAATGATAAGTAGAACTGATTGGTTGCTATGGGCAACACTTCCACTTCTAAAAACTCACACTAGTAAATATACCCCTATGAGAAGCTTACATGTAAATCCCACTTTTTTTCTAGTCTCTATAACTAAAATTATTGAACTACAGTATAGTGCAAAATAAATAAAATTTTCAATTCCTCCCAGATTAATTCAATTTATCATATATGAGAATAATAGGAACAGCACTTTGCAGATCACATCTGTACCTATAAACTAATGCCATGTCGAACCATTGGTGAATGTTTTGCAGAAAACTCCTTTATACAGTATAGTTTTCATTTTTAATAGATATACAATATAAGATATTATTCCTTATTACTTGACTAACTGGAACATGCAATAACAATAAAGCAATTTATATCTAGAGAAAGACAATGGGGACTATTTATCATAGGTGGCAGTGAGGCTATGTAAACTATTATTTCTTATAATCACATATTGTGGTAAAAAGACATAATGTTTAGTGCCTATTTATCATAAAACTTCTTGCTGGCAAAAAGGTTTGCAATAAAGTGATGGCCAGAGGGGAGGACTATGGAGTCTGTTGGAGAGGGATCTTTGCATCCCTCTCTGGAAATGTCCTCTTCATAGGACAACAATGCTAATACCATCTTTTGATGACCTTAGCTTATTTGGCTAATTTATGTTAAGCTTAGCTTTTCAGACCTTGATAAATTGACCAGACCGCAGTTTGTCTAACCAGAGTCTCTGCTCTCCCTGCTGGATATGTCACTGCACTGCTACAAATCAGCCAGTGGTAGTGGGTAGGAGAAAAGTATTACTGGGGGGGGCAATCATCCTGATATCCCCCTCCCCCTATGAATCTACCACTATGCCTAAGACAGGAGATATTTCAGAATTTTCAGCATTATCCATTTCTTGGATTGCATTACTTAAACCAAGTATAAACAGCCATTCCTTTATGGTTTTAGCTTTAAAAAATAGTCTCCAATGACATTTTTAAAAAGGTAATTTTTTGTACATTTTGGAGAGTGAGAAATGATAGATGATTTTAAAACCAGCAACGCAAAAATAACTAATTTTCCGTGAATACGTTCTTTACAGGGAGTCAGAGCAGAGCTGGTAATGACCAGTGTATTGCCCTAGGCAAGTTTCAGTTAGTTCCCATTAAATTATATTGTGCATGGAATGGCGTGATGACTGGTTCCCTCTTGAGGCAATGGCACAGTATTTATTTGTCTATATGACTTATGCTCAGTGCTGGCTCTGAGGCAGAGCTCTTCCAGTGGTGGATGGGAAGGATGAGGGTCACCATTATTGCTCTTGAAATAACTTTTTTTCTGTTCTCTCTTCTTTTTTTTTTAGATAACAAAAACATTACATCAAGTAAGTTGTTGACATTACATCTTTTAAAGTTGAACAAATAAAAAAAAAAAATATGTAATTTAAGATAAATTAATACAGATTAGTATTATTTTACATCTTCAGTGGGGCTCCATTCAATGGATGCATGTACACATTTCATACTCTATTAAAACTCTGGTAGTAATTTGGTTGCTAATCATTTGACTGCAGAAATAATTTTATTTCATTATAAAATTATATTTGACTCCTTAAAAATACTACTTACATTTGTTTTGGATTACTGGCAACTGACACTTTGCTTGAGATGTATCTGTATTCCTAAATTACCTCTGTTATTCAGTCTTGTTTTATGGTTGTATTGCTTCTCTGTACCTTAAGATTGTCATCTTAATTAATATTGTGGCATATAGCACCACTATTGTTTCGTCTGGAAAATAAATAAAACAGAATAAAAAAAAAATATATATATATATATATATATTTATATATATATATATATATACACTGTATATTTAACAAATAAATACTAAAAATACTAATTTTTTATCCTTATGAATTTAATACATGTACATTCACAAGCTCCCCAGCCCACTTTTCAACAGCTATCAGAACTATTGGGTACAATGACAGTGACCTCTGTAGTTCTAGAGTATTCACCTCCACTGATGCTGCACTATATCCTCTCTCTACTGTACTTTGATAGCAATGGTAAGAGGAGATGGAAAAGCATTGTGTTAGTCTCTAATACAGGTTCGAATTGTCCAGAGCTTTGGCTCTATCCAATCAGCACCTGTAATAGAAATATTTAAAACACAGAGCAGGTGCTTTGTTAAGCCTCCTGAGTTGTAGATGTGGAAGCAGACCAAGAGCCATCTGAATTACAATGGGACCCCACATGTCTGCTAAATGGCAGGAGAGGGTCTGGTGACTATAAATTCTTTATTTGTGACCAAATAAATAATTTAAATTGTGGTGTGATTGTTTCCCAAAACAATATAACTTGCCTTTACATAGCATTACATCCATATAACATACAGTAGATGACACTGAAGGGCAGTATGACGTGACATGTACTAATAAAGAACTACTGTATATAAAGGGCTGAGAACACCCTCTAGATGGATAAAAATGGCCATTGACACATTGTAAGGTATAGACAGTAAATTTCAGCTACAGTACTGTAGCTATGGGATATTTAATCAAGGAACCTATTATCTGGAAATGTACTAAAAATATAAAACAACACATAAATAATTTGCTGCTCTGATTATAACAAACACACAGAACTGATCTTCACGTGTTTCCTCTTAAAATCACTGTGAAGAGCACTACTATACAATGCAATGTGGAAGCTATAGTCAGTGGTTGTGTTGTGAAAAACAGTCAACAACCCACATATTCATAATTTTATATTAGGAAAATGGACCTGTCATATGCAGGGTCACTTCAGCTCAACCCCAATCCACCACATCATCCCATACCCCCCAACCCTGTTGCTGTACTTTCCAGTCCTCCTGTCCTTTCCTGGTGGTCTGTCCTATCTCCATAGCTGTAGTGGGAGCCAATGGGGAAGGGGACTCTCCACAGGATCTTACCATGCATGACTGAGATGGGTCAAATAACCCTTGATTATTAGAACTGCTTTCTGATTCATTCAATGATATAGACTAAAAAATATCCACATTAATCTGACTTTATATTTCTAATTATCATTATACTTCATTTGTCATTTGTAACAGATATTTGCTCAAAGTGTGACATCAATGCTTCTTGTAGAAAAAACCTGCTTTCCCATACATGTGTCTGCAATGAGGGCTTCAGTGGCGATGGACATGTATGTTATGACATTAATGAATGTAACTACTACTATTACTACTGGATGAGTCCTTGCAGCCCTGGTTATTGCATCAATACTTACGGCTCATACGACTGTGTCTGCCCATCTGGCTATATATCAGTAAATAAAACATGTGTCGATGTAGATGAGTGTTCAAGACCAGAATTAAATGGCTGCCATGCGTTAGCCATTTGTTCCAATTACTATGGATCTTATTCATGCTTTTGCCCAGCTGGATATTTTGGAGATGGATATTATTGTGAGATAGATGAATGCACAAGAGATGTATGTGGGTTTGCCAGAGAATGCACTAAATCCAAAGGGTCCCATACCTGCCGTGATCCATGTGACGGCTATACTACACTAAATGAGCCTTCCAGGAGCACATCTTATTATAACTACTACTTTTACTACTAATATTATTGGTACTATGGACGATCAGACTATTACCTTAATGGATGGTACCGTTTTGAAGGCAGTGGAGGAATCCGTATGCCAGAGTTCTGTCCCTCTCCAAATAGTTGCTACACCAGGAGCCCCATATGGTTAAATGGAACACATCCTGATCAATCTGATGGCATTGTAAATCAAACAGCTTGTATTATGAACACTGATCTTTGCTGCTATTGGACATCAAATGAACAGATTAAAGCCTGTCCAGGAAATTATTATATATATAAACTCAGTGTAATTCCAAGCTATTATGCCGGATATTGTACAGGTAAGTAAAGTCAGCTATGTTTACAATGGATATGTGCTATTAGTACTTATTTAAAGTGACAGAGATAAAAATAATTTAATTTACCGGTAGGTGTTGATTGTTGGACATCAATGCTAGAAACTGTAACTCTACTATCTCAGTGACTGCAGCCATAGATTACCATCCACAATAAATTAAGGGTAGTCTTTAAGTATAATACTGGCCCCCATTATTGACCCTACCAAAGCTCCAGCCCCCATGTCAGAGAAAGCTACAAAGTTATATCACAAATCAATTGCATCTATTCTTTCCTTCCTTAAAATTGATGTATTAATAAACAAAAAGTATACCAAAACATAATTTAAAAACATTGTAATAAAAATATTTTTTTTGTTGTTATTAGGACTACTCCTCATGTGCTAAAAGGAGTATTGAAAAACATGAGTTTTCATATGCAAAAAACTATTTACCTCTTTGGGGGTCTATTTATCAAGCGTCTGAATATTGTTAGTGTGATTTCTGTCTCATACTTGCACAGCATTGATGAAAGTGTATTTATTGGGCAGTTCACACCCAAGTACAGCTATTTATTGCTCATATGTGGGCTCTCCTGCTAACACGAGCACTGTAAACTCTATGATTGGAGAAAAGCCTTACACTGGAAAATTATGTTTCCCTCAAGGGCTCATTAGAACTTTGCAGGGGGATCAGGTTTGCTAACAGTACATTGAAAGACATCTCATGGTGGGTGTCTGGTAATACAGGTTGAGTCTCCCATATCCAAAATGCTTGGGACCAGGGGTATTTTGGATATCGGAATATTCCGTATTTTGGATATTTGCATATCATAATGAAATATCTTGGGAATGGGACCCAAATCTAAACAAAGAATGCATTTATGTGTTATATACATCTTCTACATACAGCCTGCAGGTAATTTTATACAATAATTTTAATAATTTTGTGGCTCAAACAAAGTTTGTGTACATACATGAATTTAATTTATGTTTCATATACACTTTATACACACTGCCTGAAGGTTATTTTATACTATATTTTTAATAATTTGGTGCCTTAAACAAAGTTTGTGTACATTGAACCATCAAAAAGCAAAGATTTCACTATCTCAGTCATGCTAAAAATATTCTGTATTTCAGAATATTTGGATATGGGAGACTCAACCTGTAATTTGCTGTGATACTTATTTCTGTATCACTGTGATACATACTGTAATAAATTGTACCACTGAAAGAGAGCTATACTAGCAATAGACAACGTATCTATTAAGACACCTACTTGGTTCTGTAAAACCCTGGTCCAAAGCAGTCGTAGACTAAAGTAAGCAGTCAGGAGGATTTAGCTAGAGCAGTGGTTCTCAAACTCGGTCCTCAGGACACCACACAGTTCACTTTTTCCAGGTCTCCTGGCAGGTGCACAGGTGTATTCATTACTCACTGACACGTTTTAAAAGATCAACAGGTGCAGCTAATAATTTCACTTGTAATTATATGAGGAGACCTGCAAAACATGCACTGTTTGGAGTCCTGAGGACCGAGTTTGAGAACCTGTGAGCTAGAGTGACCAGCAATAAGGTACTGTAGCAGCTACACATTACACAGAATCCTAAGCAGCTCCAGGTGAAGAAGAAGGCATCTGGTGGTTGCAGAGATTCTTCTCCAACAACTGTGGGTACCGCAATGAAGCAATTGACACTTAGGAGTAAATTTACTAAAGTGAGAGTTTTTAGAAGAGAGTTTTAGAAGAGATATTGCCCAAAGCAACCAATAAGATTCTAGCTATTATCTTCTAGAAGGTGCTAGTTAAATGTTAAGTAGAATCTGATTGGTTGCTATGGGCAACATCTCTACTAATACTCACTTCTAAAACTCTCACTTTAGTAAATTAACCCCTTAGAGAGGAATTACATTTGCAGCGATAAAGCGATAACTTTTTGTGCGTTAATGGAGAAATTTGTCTGTACCCCCAAAAAAGACAAAGTGACTTAGGATAACAGTATAGAAGTGTATTAGTGGCCACAATAAACATTTTGGGAGTTTTTAAATTGTGTCAAATAACTGTTATATGCATTTTCTAAATCAGTCAAATAATGATAGAAAGCAAGAGTGTTTTAGCAAAATAAATGTTTACTTAAATTGGTGGTGCATACAAATGCTTATACCTATATATTTGTGTCATTGAAAGACACTTTTAAAAAGCCTTAAAATTACACTTCTAACACACACCTGCAATCTTAAATACGCCTATTCCATTCTTTGAAGGACCCCCATATACATGTCCCACATCAATGAACCCATTTTCCTGCATCTTACACTTTATCACCCCAAAAAGGATTTAATTACTTGCCAAATTAAGCTAATTAACAAATATTTTTTACCTAATTAGTCATTAAGGAGGGTGTTCAAGTGGTTTTTACCTTAAAATACAGATTTTCCCTAACTTATCACCTGCTCAGGAGGTGGTGATAACTAATTAGCGATAAATGCTATGGAGAATTTGCACCAGCGAAAACGGCAGCTAATAGGATTGTGCGATAAGTATTTTGTCGCACGATAAGACTGTTTTGCGAAAAGCAGGATATCGCAGCTAATTGAATTCCCCTTTAGTGGGAAATTCAATTAAATGTGAAATTGGTAATGTGCCCTTGGAATGGCTTGCAATGGTAGCACGTCACATTCACATTGCAAACGCTTTACTTTCAGTTTTGGACCTGGCAGAGTTACTCAGCATATGTTGCCATTGGGCCATGCATCTGCAAGTGGCCATTACTTGACCAAGATCTAAAGGCTCCTTTCGTAAAAAAAAATATATTCTAGTCTATAGGCTGCAATGGCTAATGCCATCAAAATATGGCATTAGCTATCGTGAGGAAGATCTGAAAATCTAAGCTTTGCAGAGCTTGATAGATTTTGCCCTATTGCAGTCCCCCAAGATATCTATGGGGACTTCTGTGGCAATGAAAAATAGACCATAGCAGATTTCTCAGTTATCTACTGCTGTACCCTGTTAATACATAGAGGGGAAACTTAGAGGCTGACTTAGTCACAGACGCAGTTGGTTGCTATTGACCATGTGTTTAAAGCTACAGTGTCCATGTGCTGTGATGCTGCTGTGGCTATGATGACAGTTTCAGGGTGGGATGGGTGCGTGCTTAAGAAAATGGTGGCATGTTACCTCCATTTCTGGTGCATGCTGAAGCCAGCGACTGACTCATCAGACTTCTCTGGACTTGGCAAGTGGGCATTCTGAGCAACCTTAGAGTTGTGCAAATAATTGATGGTCTTACTGATTTGATCCAAAGCTACATCTTTGGACACAGGTAGCGGATCTGAGAAGCCAGCAGTGGGCACCATTTTACAAAAGATGCCTCCTGCTGCATTAACATAACTTTCTCAGATCCATTACACCCGAAGTCAAACAATAGCACTGATCACTTCTGGGTCAATCTCTGAATCAGGACCTTAAGGCCTGATTCAAAGATGGACGCAGTGCTTATGTTTATGAAGTTGAACAATTATCAGTGGTCTGAGTCGCACTACACATGCATCAAGTTAATTTACCGTTAGCTGTTTCAGCAACTATTTTCCCATAGTGTGATTGACAGATAGGGAGCATTTGGGGGAGGAAATGGGGGAGTGTTGGCAAAAACACAGGCATGTTGCTACCATTTTAGGAGCATGACGGATATAGCAACTGTGAATCCAAACACAGTAAAAATTAGCCGTGGGGTAAACTCTGTGGCTAATTGAAATCCTGCCTTAGATTATATTTGTATGGTATATGGTATCAATGATTTGATGAGACCATGCTGCGAATGTAGTGGCACAAATTTAAAAGGTCATTTGTTATTTTTACACTTTTGTTTCATTTACTTCTTACTTTAATGTTCTGTTTGATGTATGCCAGCTGACCAAACTAAATTGTCAAAAATAAATTACGTTTTCTATATTATTCAGATGTGTGTCTATATAATTATTTTTAAATTAATTTTAACAGTAATGTTTTTCAAATGAATTAAGCTTAATAAAACATGTTCCTCTTCAGATGCAGCCACAGTGGCAGATTCTTGCTCATGTGCTGATGACAAAGAATGTAAACTAGTTGGTGGGCGATACAGTTGCTACTGCAAACATAGTGCTGATGAATATGGTAAGTATAGAAAAAAACTATCTGTAAAGAACATAAAACATAGCAATATGTCTTTCAATGTTTTCCCAGAAGTGGTGTTGTAGTACAATTGGTAAAAGAAAAAGTGGAAACTCAAGGTGCTGTCACGAATCACTTAAGATGGGGATAGTAATGAGATATATGCATACTTGCTGACCTTTTGGCTGTCTCCTTCGAGACACGGCGGGGGTGAGCTTGGTGGAGGTGGGAAGGTGTGAGTATGATGGTGGGCAGGGCTTGGCTGATGTTGGTGGGTCTGAGGGCATGATGACCCAATACCATCAGCATAGCCCCGCCCCACTATGCAATGCTGAAATTACTGGAATGATTGAGTGGGGGCAGAGGAACAATGACGCGATTCAACTTGAAGTGCTGGCCTGTGCTGCCCATTTCACTGGGGAAGTGAGAGGCTGTGGCCAGGTGTCCCCAAACTCGGGAGACTTGTACACCCATCCAGGTGGCTGGGATTGCCACTTGATTTACAGGAGCCTCCAGGCCATTCCGTATGGTTATAGGGTAGTCACCCAAATCACATCAGAGAGCAATCAATATGTAGCAACAGGTAACAGTGCAATATTGTGCAAAGACAAAAAAAACTATGAAAAGACAATGAAAAAGAACCATGTGAGCTAAGCACTCATTGGTGCATATTTAATAAATGTCTAAGACATATTCTTTAAAAGCAATAATAAAACATTCATATACATAGTAAATATATAGGGAATTAATTTTGTAGTAATATGTGCCAGATATGTATAGATGACTTATTCTAGAGTCCACAAAAAGAGTTTGAAAATTGGTGTTAATAGTGTAAATTTGTGTAAATTTGCCTATATAATGTAATGGAACTTTTGTGGCACCTTATAAATAAAAACATTATAAAACTTAAGATATTATACTGTATAATGATGGCATTATAAGGTTTTCTATACAATGGAGAGCAGAGTTTTCTCAATGACTACAGAGGACTACTCTTCCCTACAGTATGTGTCACTCACTGGCCAGTCGCACATGCTTC
Organism: Taudactylus pleione; assembly: GCA_031769625.1. Classification (NCBI taxonomy): domain Eukaryota; kingdom Metazoa; phylum Chordata; class Amphibia; order Anura; family Myobatrachidae; genus Taudactylus; species Taudactylus pleione. Next base: position 1,699,896 of record JAUIMM010000031.1, read on the forward strand.
CTCAGGCTCTGGTGGGTGGAGTGGTGGCTCTTGGTTATGAGGTGTCACTTGCTGGCTGTGGGGTGAAGCCTCCAGGTCTGAAATGTGCTTTGTTAGCATTTATCTGTGCTGCTTGCAGGAGGGTCTGATTCTGCTTTAGAGGTCTGAGAGCCACCATGTTTCATGAGCTTACATTCAGCAGTTTTGGAGGTTTGCTGGTCACGTGACAGCTGCAACCTATAATATTCTCTTCTAGCTAAGGCAGCCTATTTAAATCTGCTTTTTCTACAGCACATTGTCAGACCCTTGTCTGCCACTTTGGGGTATATTTACTAAAGTGCAAGTTTTTTTAAAAGTGGAATTGTTGCCCATAGCAACCAATCAGATTCTGCTTATCATTTATCTATCACCTTTTAAAAGATAAAAGCTAGAATCTGATTGGTTGGTATGGGCAACAACTCCACTTCTAAAAACCCACACTTTAGTAAACATACCCCTTTGTGTCAAGAGGTTCTGATTACCATGCTCCTATTTTGTTGCTTTGGTTTTTCCTTCCTTGTTCCTGTGATTCCTCCAGAGTTCTCAGCTTTCCCTGGTCACTCTATTTTATATTCATAACAAACAGGCGCAAAAAAAGGAAAGAGCGCTGACCATCGACAATATCACAGTTTAATAATAACAAATCACTATACTAAAAATACCAATGTTAATTGCTAATTGCACAGACCTAATCACAATAGTACAAACATAAATACATAAAACTAAAAGAAAAGATTGGAAAATAAAAAAAAAATAATACCGATAAAAAATATATAAGTGTATAAGATCACATGTATAATCGCTGCACATATAATGACCCAATGGAATAATAACCACTAAAAGGTAGTGGTGTTACGCAGCACATATATAATGAATACACATCAATAGAAAAACAGCCTCAGGTGCCTGGAGACCTCTAAAAATACCCTTCTGATGAAGAGTTAAAAGAATGTGTTCCACAGACAACAATCATGAATTTCTTGGCATAATGTCATAAAAAATGTTGATAAGAGATAGGTATTCCTTAGTTCTCTCTTGTTCTCAATGAATTTAGTCACCAGGTAGAGTACTTATATAGCGGATTAGCAGCAAACAATTATCAATGTTGCAAACTAACAACAATCATAAGCCAGCTGCCTATGTGTAGTATAAACTTGGGTTGGAATGATATGCCGCATTTAATGAGTGATATTAATTCAGCTGATAGTCTGAAAGGAATTCCATACTCTTTAAATCAATGAGAGTAATTCAACATAACCGGCAGGCAAATACTTCCCAAGGTAGTGATTTATATTACCCTCCGTATAGGGCTCACTTCCACTTGTAGCGTGGAAGAGACTTTAGACTGTACTTTGTCAAATCAGTGCAGCTTACCGCTACCGCATAGGGAAACTCCAGAGGTATAGTGCTTGCTTCGGGTACTCAAACTGCAGTAAAGCGTAAGCCTTCGACTGCTGTGCTGTGGTGTACACCATATTGGGGAGCACACTGATCGTCTGCCACACTTGCAGGATCTCAGCGGCTGTAGTCTGGTCTGTGGAGCAGTTAAATCAGGTCACGTCCTTGGCTGCAATATTGAAGAGGGTGGAGCTTGACGCGTTTCTCAGCCACGGAAAAAGGGGCTATTTCCTCAGAAGTACTCCCCCTCAAAAGCTCCTGCCTTTTTATACACTACTTATATCAATCTAGGAGATTATTCCAACCTGTTTTTCACCTAATTCTTTCATTAACCCATTCATGAGAAAAGTTTCTCAATTGAAATGGTCTTATGGTTACAAAGATATTTTTCATCAACTCATATTTTCAAATATTCTTATTTCCAAAAAGTGGGTATGAGAATCATGGCAAGTTTATAATTTACATACAGAATTCTAAAAATAATAATGATATTAATAATAATCATGTAGATTGCATAAAACTTAAAAAACAATGCTGTATGCTAGATACTGTTACTCCATAATCATAAAATAAAATCCAAATAAAATGGTGCTGAATGACTATTGGAGACCTCTAGCTTGATAAAACATACGTATTTTGTAACAGACTGCTCACAAAGTACCTATAATCAATAAATCTACAAATTTTTGTTTTTTATAGATCATTAAAAATTCTCAGATCCGAGTGAAAACATATATAAAGAATTATTAATAAATATATCAAGCTTTTTATTCTCACACTCCCTTGAGCGACATAACTAGGAGAACGGTGAAGGAGAGTATAGATTTCAAAACTAAAGGAGAGAGAGAGCATAAACTTATTAGTATAAAATACTGTTAACTTTAATCGGTACCACACATAAATCCATACTATCAATATGCCCGTATATCGTATGCATATGGGGTTTAGAACTGCTTATCTGGGTGCAAATCACCCAGACATATAAATACTAAAACTGCCACCTACCTCCTAACGTACAAACCAAAAAACCTGCATGTGTATACACACATATCCAAAAAATGTGCATGCATAAACACCCAGGACACAAGCGACAGATAAAAGACACTCTGGAGTATATTCAAATCCTATACATAATAAACTATTAAAAACATTTTTTTATTATTAAAATTATTTATTAATAATCCTCTTCATTTCATTAGCAGAGGAATTATACTTCGTAATGAATGCCAAAGAAATGTTATTCATTCCCAATTCTTTCTTACTATGAACCCTGTCTGTTAAAAGTCTTCCTTTTGTCAATAGATCTTTTCTTTCTGTTTGGCTGGCTTCCTCAAGTGCTCTGTCTAAAAATCATCTGGTGAGAGGTGTTTTTTGGGTTTAGATTACTCCAGTTCCCTGGGGGTCTAGTATCTCATGCACCAGCACCAATCACGACCATTCGTTAGGGGTCTTAGTGGTTATCTGACCTAATTTAGTCTATCATGGACATCATCGACCGCCTAAGTCCCTTTCTATATATAATAATATTTTCTAAATAATTTTAATAATAAAAAAATGTTTTTAATGGTTTATTATGTATATGACTTGAATATACTCCAGAGTGTCTTTTATCTGTCGCTTGTGTCCTGGGTGTTTAAGCATGCACATTTTTTGATTGTGTGTGTATACACATGCAGGTTCTTTGGTTTGTAAATTAGGAGGTAGGTGGCAGTTTTAGTATTTATATGTCTGGGTGATTTGCACACAGATATGCAGTTCTACACCCCATATGCATGCGATATACGGGCATATTGATAGTATGGATTTATGTATGGTACCGATTAAAGTTAACAGTATTTGATACTAATAAGTTTATGCTCTCTCTCTCCTTTAGTTTTGAAATCTATACTCTCCTTCACCGTTCTCCTAGTTATGTCGCTCAAGGCAGTGTGAGAATAAAAAGCTTGATATATTTATTAATAATTCTTTATATATGTTTTCACTCGGATCTGAGAATTTTTAATGATCTATAAAAAACAAAAATGTATAGATTTATTGATTATAGGTACTTTGTGAGCAGTCTGTTACAAAATACGTATGTTTTATCAAGCTAGAGGTCTCCAATAGTCATTCAGCACCATTTTATTTGGATTTTATTTTATGATTAAGGAGTAACAGTATCTAGCATACAGCACTGTTTTTTAAGTTTTATGCAATCTACATGATTATTATTAATATCATTATTATTTTTAGAATTCTGTATGTAAATTATAAACTTGCCATGATTCTCATACCCACTTTTTGGAAATAAGAATATTTGAAAATATGAGTTGATGAAAAATATCTTTGTAACCATAAGACCATTTCAATTGAGAAACTTTTCTCATGAATGGGTTAATGAAAGAATTAGGTGAATAACAGGTTGGAATTATCTCCTTGATTGATATAAGGAGTGTATAAAAAAGGCAGGAGCTTTTGAGGGGGAGTACTTCTGAGGTAACAGCCCCTTTTTCCGTGGCTGAGAAATGCATCAAGCTCTACCCTCTTCAATATTGCAGCCAAGGACGTGACCTGATTTAACTGCTCCACAGACCGGACTACAGCCACTGAGATCCGGCAAGTGTGGCAGCCGATCAGCGTGCTCCGCAATACGGTGTACACCGTGGCACTGCAGACGAAGGCTTACGTTTTACTCCAGTTTGAGAACCCGAAGCAAGCACTATACCTCTGGAGTTTCCCTATGCGGTAGCGGTAAGCTGCACTGATTTGACAAAGTACAGTCTAAAGTCTCTTCCACACTACAAGTGGAAGTGAGCCCTATACGGAGGGTAAAATAAATCACTACCTTGGGAAGTATTTGCCTTCCGGTTATGTTGAATTACTCTGATTAATTTAAAGATTATGGAATTCCTTTCAGACTATCAGCTGAATTAATATCACTCATTAAATGCGGCATATCATTCCAACCCAAGTTTATACTACACATAGGCAGCTGGCTTATGGTTGTTGTTAGTTTGCAACATTGATAATTGTTTGCTGCTAATCCGCTATATAAGTATTCTACCTGGTGACTAAATTCATTGAGAACAAGAGAGAACTAAGGAATACCTATCTATTATCAACATTTTTTATGACATTATGCCAAGAAATTCATGATAGTTGTCTGTGGAACACATTCTTTTAACTCTTCACCAGAAGGGTATTTTTATAGGTCTCCAGGCACCCGAGGCTGTTTTTCTATTGATGTGTATTCATTATATATGTGCTGCGTAACACCACTACCTTTTAGTGGTTATTATTCCATTGGGTCATTATATGTGCAGTGATTATACAAGTGATCTTATACACGTATCTATTTTTTATCGGTATTATTTTGTTTTTATATTCCAATCTTTTCTTTTAGTTTCATGTATTTATGTTTGTACTATTGTGATTAGGTCTGTGCAATTAGCAACTAACATTGGTATATTTAGTATAGTGATTTGTTATTATTAAACTGTGATATTGTCGATGGTCAGGGCTCTTTCCTTTTGTTGCACCTGTTTGTTATAAATATAATTGATGAGGCCAAGCTCCTTATCTGATAGCAGCTGCTACCAATTACAGTAATCACATGTTATGATCTAAGTGGGAATCATTTTATATTAATTGTTTGCTTAGAACCGTATCATTTATCAGTCACACTAGCGCCTTTGTGAGGATTTTTTTCTCAGTGTGTGTTTTTTCTATTTTATATTCAGCTGTCTGCACCATTGGATACACATTCTTCAGTGGTTCCCTCTGTTGCTTCCTGTGAGCAATGAAATTCATCCTGATTCAGAGGTGGTCTCAATGTCGATGTCAAATGGGGGTAATGGGGAGTGGCTGTTGGGATAATTTTCTGGCAGCACCCTAATGAGCCTCTGCAAATTTGTTCGCAGTTGGAGAGTCCCTTGCGTCTCAGTTGAGATGGACATTCTGAGACAGCATAGGACTGCTCAGTAGTTTGGTGTCATCCAATGTGTCTTCCTCTTTTGTACATAAGCAGCGGATACTGTGTGAGACATCTGAGGTGGACATCTCTGTGCAAAAGACATCAAATGCTAGGCAGATTCTAGTTCCTGGAGACTTGTGCCTACACTGTCGACACCTCCTCTGTGACAGGAGCCGAGTGCTGCAGGAGAATATGACACTGCAGCACTCGGCTCCAGTCACGGCGGAATAGCCGGCATTTCGGTGTCATCGGCCTGCACCCCCATTGTGACGCCACTGAGCTTGATTACAATGGTCCTGATCAGGGGCTGTCTGGCAACTTTTAGCCAGGGGGGCAAATGCAAGCAGGTGGCCCAGGCAGAGGAGTAGCATGTAGCCAGGGTGCCTGGAGCATGTGCGTGCTATGGCGCCCCCCCTCAAGTGTTTCAGAGAGGAGGCAGGTCCATATGGAATTAATGTAAAATAAAAATAAAGATATGGGGCAGCCCCCTGTAGTGGTGCCCATATGCAGTGCCCCCTGTGCCCCAGGAGAGGAGCCCCTTATGCAGGCTTCCAGTAGTGCCCCCAGTAGTGATGCTCCGATGCATTGCCCCTTATACAGTGCCCCCAGTAGTGGTTCCCCATGTGCAGTCCCCCTTGTGCCTCCAGTAGTAAGATCATTATATAGTGCCCCCAGTAGTGGTCCCCCCTGTGCAGTGCCCCTTGTGCCCCCAGTAGTAAGCACCTTATGCAGTGCCCCCAGTAGTGGTCTCCCCCTTGTAGTGCTCCCAGTAGTTGTCTCCCCCTTGTAGTGTCCCCAGTAGTAATCCCCCCTTGTTGTGCCCCCAGTAGTGTTCCCCCTTGTAGTGCCCCCAGTAATAGCCCCCCCCTTGTAATGCCCCCCATAGTAATCCCCCTTGTAGTTCCCCCAGTAGTAATCCCCCCTTGTTGTGCCCTCAGTAGTGTTCCCCCTTGTATTGCCCCCAGAAGTGCTCTCCCCCTTGTAGTACCCCGAGTAGTAGTCCCCCCCCTTGTAGTGCCCCCAGTAGTGCTTTCCCATTTGTAGTGCCCCCAGTAGTAAGCTCATTATATAGTGCACCCAGTAGTGGCCCCCCCTGTGCAGTGACCCTTGTGCCCCCAGTAGTAAGCCCCTTATATAGTGCCTCTAGTAGTGGTACCCCCTATGCAGTACCCCCAGTAGTGGTCTCCCCCTTGTAGTGCCCCCAGTAGTAGCCCCCCTTGTAGTGCCCCCAGTAGTAGCCCCCCCTTGTAGTGCCCCCCATAGTAATCCCCCCTTGTAGTTCCCCCAGTAGTAATCCCCCCTTGTTGTGCCCCCAGTAGTGTTCCCCTTTGTTGTGCCCCCAGTAGTGCTCCTCCTTGTAGTGCACCCTGTAGTATTCTCCCCCTTGTAGTGCCTCCAGTAGTGCTCTCCCCCTTGTATTGCCCCCAGTAGTAGTCTCCCCCTTATAGTGCCCCCAGTAGTGCTCTCCCACTTGTAGTGCCCCCAGTGGTAGTCCCTCCCTTGTAGCGCACCCAGTAGTGGTCTTCCCCTTGTAGTGCCCCCAGTAGTGGTCTCCCCCTTGTAGTGCCCCCAGTAGTAACCCCCCCTTGTAGTGCCCCCAGTAGTAGCCCACCCTTTTAGTGCTCCCCATAGTAATCCCCCCTTGTAGTTCCCCCAGTAGTAGTCCCCCCTTGTTGTGCCCCCAGTAGTGCTCCCCCTTGTAGTGCCCCCAGTAGTGGTCTCCCCCTTGCAGTGCCCCCAGTAGCGCTCTCCACCTTGTAGTGCCCCCAGTAGTAGTCCCCCCCTTGTAGTGCCCCAGTAGTGCTTTCCCCTTTGTAGTGCCCCCAGTAGTAAGCTCATTATATAGTGCACACAGTAGTGGTCCCCCCTGTGCAGTGCCCCTTGCGCCCCCAGTAGTAAGCCCCTTATATAGTACTCCTAGTAATGGTACCCCCTATGCAGTGCCCCCAGTAGTAGTCCCCCCTTGTAGTGCCCCCAGTAGTGGACTCCCCCTTGTAGTGCCCCCAGTAGTAGTCCCGCCACTTGTAATGCCCCCAGTAGTAGCCCCCACTTGTAGTGCCTCCAGTAGTAGTCTCCCCCTTGTAGTGCCCCCGTCGTAATCCTCCCTTCTAGTTCCCCCAGAAGTAGCCCCCCTTGTGCCTCCAGTAGTGTTCCCCCTTGTAGTGCCCCCAGTAGTGCTCCCCCTTGTAGTGCCCCCAGTAGTGGTCTCCCCCTTGTAGTGCCCCCTGTAGTGCTCTCCCTCTTGTATTGCCCCCAGTAGTAGTCCCCCCTTGTAGTGCCCCCAGTAGTGCTCTCCTCCTTGTAGTGCCCCCAGTAGTAGTCCCCCCCTTGTAGTGCCCCCAGTAGTGGTCTCCCCCTTGTAGTGCCCCTAGTAGTGCTCCCCCTTGTAGTGCCCCCAGTAGTGGTCTCCCCCTTGTAGTGCCCCCTGTAGTGCTCTCCCTCTTGTATTGCCCCCAGTAGTAGTCCCCCCTTGTAGTGCCCCCAGTAGTGCTCTCCTCCTTGTAGTGCCCCCAGTAGTAGTCCCCCCCTTGTAGTGCCCCCAGTAGTGGTCTCCCCCTTGTAGTGCTCTCCCTTGTAGTGCCCCCAGTAGTGGTCTCTCCCTTGTATTGCCCCCCATAGTGCTCTCCCCCTTGTAGTGCCCCCAGTAGAAGTCCCGCCCCTTGTAGTGCCCCCAGTAGTGTTCTCCCCCTTGTAGTGCCCCCAGTAGTACTCCCCCCCTTGTAGTGCCCCCCAGTAGTGGTCTCCCCCTTGTAGTGCCCCCAGTAGTGCTCTCCCCCTTGTAGTGCCCCCATTAGTAGTCCCACCCCTTTTAGTGCCCCCAGTATTGCTCCCCCTTTTAGTGCCCCCAGTACTGACAGACTCTCATTGGCTGCCACTCAAAACAAACACACAGTGGCCGGGGCCGGCGGCTGTGTGTTAGTCACTGTGTAGTGCTGACCAAACTCCGTCCGGTCAGTGCTACATGCGCGGTGCAGCCTGTGTCACAGAGATATGGCGCTGCAGCCTAGGGGGCACATGGCAACCTGCCCACTGGCCCAGCCCGCCACTGGTCCTGATTCAGAGCTGCACACAATGCCAATGTTAGCACAGCTGAGCAATTATTTGCTACTGTGCATGAACAAAGGTTTAGCAAACTCCTATGGCAATGCATTCGAATGAGTGTACACTGTTTCCTATGGGAGCGCTGGCATTTGGAACAGTGAAGCAAAATCATTGGGAATTCCTAGGTGGTGACTGGGAGGTGGCCTGAAATGCATGCAAAACAAGACTGTCTCATGGGTGTGTTATGGGAGAGTCACGGGCTTGTCAATGAAAGCGGATATTTTTTCAAATGCAGAGCCACAGCCACTGAGGCCATGTTTACATGAATTTAAGAAGGAGACATTGTGTCTGCCATAGGATGGTGCAAGGTTCGATGTTGCATGTGATCGTTTGCTGATGTTGAAGTCTTCAGAACCACTGGTGGAGCTGCACCCTTCATGGTCATTGAAAGTGGGTGTCCCAGGTGTCTGGTGTATGCTATCACAAAAGAGAAAGACTAAAACTCACATTTGCAGATTATTGCTGCACAATCGTGGCAGAATTAGCTTCCAGCTCTGAATCAGGCTTAATATGTTTACTTATTGAACCAGTCTAGCTGATACCAGTGCCCAATTAGTATGGCTGGGGCTTCCTAGGGAAATTGTGTTGCTATTTAGACTTATCTGGGAAGGGAGGGGTTACTGGGAGATGAATATGTCTCCTTCATTTACAGCCAGCATTGCCTGAGTCGTCCAAGTTGGGCAAACAGTTCCAGTCATGAACACACATGGTGGGCTGTGCTTTGGTAGCACCTGGTGGTGGTAGTTGGGGTTGTGTGTGTGTGTGTGGGGGGGCTTTGGCCATTGCTGGAAAACTATGATTTCATCTACATGGGAATCAGGAGCCCCCTTTGCGGCTGTTCCCCTTAATGACACTCATCAGAGCTGCAGCACAAGAATGGATTCCACTTCATCTACGTATTAAGTACAGGGCCAGATTAAAGGGGGGGTGACAGGGGCGATCGTTCCTGGGCCCCCACACCTAAAGGGCCACCACACCCAGCCATCGGGGTTAAAGTAAACCGGAGCAGACGGAACCAGTTCCACCTCCTATGGACACCTTACCCCGGCACCGCAGGGAGACACCATTTGCCAGGTGCCTGCTGAGATTGTAACCAGTGGGCACCCGGCTCCCTCCCCACAGTGGCAGCCAAAGCCGGAGGCTAGAGCTCACTCGTGGGCTCCGGCTTCAGGCTCAGGCAGTGCACTATGGGAGAGACATCATGACATCTCTCCCATAGTGCAGAGGAGCAGCCAGGCAGACCAGACGGCAACGGCAGAGGGACTTAAGGTAAGTATGACTTTTTTTCTTTTTAGCGGAAGCAGCTTTTCCACTGAGGGCATTGCTCAGGGGGCATTACTACTGGGGGGCATTACTCAGGGGGGCATTACTACAGGGGGCATTACTTGGGGGGGCATTATTACAGGGGGCATTACTTGGGGGGGCATTACTCAGCATTACTACAGGGGGCATTACTCAGGAAGGGGCATTACTAGAGGGGACATTACTACTAGGGGCATTACTATTGGGGGCACAATTTCTGGGGGCATTATTATTGGGGGCTACTTGAAGGTAGGGGCACTGGGGCACTAGTACAGAGGGAGAATTACTATTAGGGGCAATAATACAGGGGCATTACTACTGGGGCCATTTATACAGAGGGTACTACTACAGGGGGCATTACTACTGGGGGCATAACTAAAGGGGTATTACTACTGGGGTTATTTATACAGGGGGAATTACTATTGGGGACACTACTACTGGGTGCATAACTACCGGGGGCATTGCATAGTGGGCACTGCATAAGGGCAACACTCCTGGGGAAACTACTACTGGGTGCACTGCATAAAGTACACCACTACTGTGTGCTCCGCGTATGGGGAACTACCACAGTGGGCACTGACACTACTGGGGACCCCATTGCGCATACCCTTAGTTCGTCACATTTAATATGTGCCCCCACATGTTTGTTGCCCAAGGGCCCCACAGACCTTAATCCGGCCCTGATTAAATAAGTAGATATAATTTAAGTAAGGGATGGAGAGAGGAGTAAATAGGGAGTAAAACTATTTCTTAAAGGGGTACCAATGTAAAATATTTTATTAATGTGATTATTATTGGTTGAGCTTCACATTACATTAATTGGACAGTCAGCACGTTCTCTTTATTTAGATTCAGTTATTTATTCTTCCTGTGCTTTGGAAGCTGTCAGGCATTAAATAAAGTGCCATCCAACATTACTCTCTGTCTGCAGTATTACAGAAGCATTGCTTTTTATTTATTTTTTTACCTGTGCACATATTGGGCCATATCGGAAGCAAGTTCTTTCTGATGATTATCAGCAGACTGCGCATGTACCTCAAACAGCAATTGCTAGCTGGTAATGCCCTGCATCATGCACCTTGACAGAGGACCTGAGAGTGAACAGTCCTCTACGTATGTGCCCAGATCACTCAGTTCATGAACAGGCATTTCTTGGAGCCAACTGGGCTACTCAAAATACATAAAAAAGATCCATCTTGGGGAGTGTAATAAGAATGTTATGGATGTGTAGCCAGACTTCTAGGCTTGTTTGAGGCATGTGTACAGAGAAAGGATGTCTGTTTATGGCAGATCTTTTGCATTCAGCATGGGCTAGAGGGTGTGGCATGTTAGGACAACATTTATCATGTCGATGTGCATCAGGTCAACATAATAATGTCAACATGGTTGAAATGTCAACTTGGTTCTCATGTCGACAGTGACCATGTTGACATTATTCATGTCTACACGAATAACATATTGACATTATAGAAGGCTGAGCTAACATCCCTGGTGTCCCAGCAGTCACATACCTAGTCTCGGTTACTGCAGTGGCTTCAGCGCATTTCTGGTGGATATGTCTGCAGTATTTCAGATAGAGACCTCTGAGGAGTGGCAGTTCTAGTAAGTATTATTCCCCTATTATTAATCCTATTCCCTAACTTTCCCCCTAGTGTCTATCCCTAACCCCCATTTTTCCCCACAGCGTAAGCCTAACCTCCACCTGCAGCCTAACCCTAACCCTCCTGGTGGTACCTAACACTAAACGTTGCCATTCTGAGAATGTTTACATTTCACATGGCAACTTTTCACATGCTAACATTGTGAACATGTCGACATGTTGAACCATGTTGACATTGTGGTGTCGACATAATCACTGTTACCAGATTCTAGGCTAGATGTAAGTGCCTATACTAATGATGATGGTTGCAGCTGTGGGCAGGAAAAATGTGGGTGGGGTGACCATATGCAAGGAGAAGATTGAATACTCCTATAGACAGATGGATACTTGTACTAACATAAAGCAGTATATTAGACTGCCACAGTTGTTCACATTTGTGGCACTTTCGATTCAACACAGGCAAATGCTAAGCATATTCTAAGCTTTTATTGCAAAAGAAACCTTACAGAAAAATAAAATGGATTTTTTTTTCAGTATACTGAGTGTTAGATAGAAATAATGCCAATTGTTGATTAAAACATGTCCAGAACACCATATTAACATAGTCTCACAATGTTGTGCTTTCTTTTTCTAGCCTTACAAGACTTGCGTCCTGAGCTGACATGTGGGAATCAGGAAATAAAAGCTACTCTCCAGAAGTGTCACCTGCAAAAGTTCAATTTGAACACCAAAAACGTGCACCTGAGAGACAGGAGCTGCACAGGATTTTCAGATTTTCACGTGAAAAATACCATAACAGTAGTATCTGTCTTAAAACATGGAGTGTGTGGAAATTAGTTGATGGTAAGTGTTTCCAGGGCTGGATTATAGGCGGGGTGGACATGGTGACACACATTGGGGGCCCCCACACTGCCACAAACATTCTGGGCCACTGTAGACTCTCTCTGGCCAACTCCCAGCCGGCAGCAGACATCACTGCAGTGACAGCACACTCCATCACTGATAGACAGCGACTGACAATTGCAGTGTATAGGCAGGAGGCAGTGCCTAATGCAGTGAAGTGCCTGCCCCCATTAGAAGCCTACCCTGCTGCCTGATGATGTACATAGAGGTAGGAAAGTGTGTTTGCACTTTCATCCGACTGTCCCTTCCTCCCTCCCTCCCTCCCTCTCTCTCTCCCTCTGTCTCTCTCCCTTTCTCTCTCTCCCTCCCTTTCTCTCCCCATTAGGGGCAGAACTATGGGAAACAATGGAGGCGCCTTCCGCCGGGCTCCAGCTCTGAAGGGGCACCTCCTCCATTGTCCACAACATATTCACCCCACATAGAGCTCTAACTTTGTACCCTCACAGCTGCCCAATACTTGGCACACCTTCTGGGCACCTGAGAAGCCACCATACACTAGTGGAGAGCTCCATGTCAGATCATCAGCTGCTGCCTTCGTCTATCTATAGCCTATCTGCATGCAAATTGCTACATTACAGTATCAGTGGCTCTGACAGGGGGCAGGGGGTTACCAAATTATAACTTGCCTCCGGGCATCTGGGATGAACTTACGCCACTGCTCCCCCTCCCTCTTTCTCTAACTCTATCATGACTTCACTCTCTATCTTCCTCCCTGTCTCTATCTATCTATCTATTTATCTCTTTCTCTCTCTCTCCCTCTCTCTCTATCTATCCTATTCTCTCTCTCCCTTCCTCTCTCTCTCTTCCTCTATCTCATGCTTTCTCCTCTCTCCCTCTCTATGGGCAACATGTACTAAAGGGGAAAATGCGAAAAAAAAACATTTTCGGAGGTTTTACCACATTCCCTATATATACAATGCATCGGAATGTGATGCATTCTGGTGCTTCATCCTGATGGGTAACGGCATTTTCAGGTGGCATTACCCCATAGAAACCTATTGGCTTCTAATCAACTGTGGTATGTACCCAAAGATAGGTGGGATGTACCGCATCATTGTTGTGATGCTTAGTACATCCCACCCTATGTCTCACTCCCTCCCCTCTCTGTCTCCCTCCCTGTCCCTATCTCTCTCTCTACCCCCCCATTCAAAATCCTGCATTTGCCCCTTGCAATGTACTAGATCATGTCCACTAAACTGATGGGAGTCGGTTCCCAAGTAGTGTTGTGGACATAATGTAGTTTACTGCAATCTTTGCTGGTCAGTGGAGAATCTAGAGACAAGGTAAGGGGCATAGTAGTCATTGTGTTGGGCCATAGCAAATTTATTGATGGGTCCCCCACAACTTAGTTGCCCCAGAGCCCCACAAGCCTAAATTAGGCCATGAATGTTTCCCATAAGTTAAATAATCTAAAAGTATTTGGCATGCATAAAAGCTACAACATTATGGACCAGATTACTTTTTTTTCACAAAAAGTCACTTGATTTGTGACAACCCAAACTAATTTGCTGCTTTATTGTTTCACACTATAACCCAAACAGTAACTGTAACAGTACTTTACAACTTTTTGGATCTTCCCTCTGGGAAATCCTGGAGAGGCGTTCCAAGGGCCAAGTGCAGGGAGTGTGGTGACACAAATCATGTCATCATGGCCCTGCCTCCATGATATAATGCAGCAAATCACAACATCATGCCAGGGGAAGTGGAGCCATGATGCAGCATATCACACAATTGATGTAAATGGCCAGGTTTTAGGAGGGTTCCCAGCTCTCCAATAGTCATTGAGCCTTGACACCTGGTTTGGCCTTTTGCCTGTTTAGCACATTTGTCCACTACTTGCTGATTTGTTACTGTTTAACTGATCTTAAAAGGTTGACTGTTTGATTGCATTTGCCTCGTGTTTCCCATTTGCTGATGCCGCAATGGTCAGTGACTACAATTGTATGTACAAGACATAGGGGCAGTGGAGCACCTACATAAACAATTTCTAAGGGAAAGAGAACACTATAGGCTAAGACAATGACTAATCTGACTATAATTGTGTGAGTACCAGCAGTCATGTATACAGCTGGCCTGCCTCCAACAGTCAGCAGGCCACTGATTTCTGGCCTTACCAGTTAGAATCCTTAACAGGACCCAGCTGGTCCCAGCCTCAGGTTAGAGATGATATAACACACCTCTGAGGTGTTACCAGTAACCTCCAGCATCATTGCCTCATGCAGGGAATCACCTATCATCCAGCTATGACAAGAACCTGCTGAGTCCACTCCCCCAGTGCCTGAGTATCAATTGTGTTCTACATAGGTGCTCCTGCTTCCGATCTATACTCTCCAGTAATGTTTGCTTCCAGTGTTGTTTAAACTCCAGTGTAACATTTCTTTGACAGCAGCACATCCATACCCGCCTTTCCATCTGCAGTGTTTCCTCATACCAGCTAAATCTGGGTACATTTTAAATTATATGTGAACCCAGTGATGTGATGGGTGACTGCATGGGTGATGGGCCAACATACAGATGTGTCCTCTTACATCCTTTCTGATCACACTACAAACATGTGCATGCATAATGCCAAGCAATTACCCACAGAGGCATCTGCTATGGTATGCTATGGCACACTGCAATCGTACCATGCAATCCTATGGAGTCACAGGGAGCTTCTCCGCTCATGGGTGCACACTTCGTGCCATGCGTGGCACAGTTTGCCATGTACGCAGTCAAGATGCAAGAGCACAGATCTGTATAGGGATGCCAGTACACATCAGGTGAACTGGTGCCTGACTATCTGATATGTCGGAACCAGCCGCATCCCCTGCATTGGGTCATCAGTCGCATTGTCAGATTGAGCTGCATGTAGGGCTGACCTGATGATGCGACTGATGACCAAATGGGAGTGCACATGGCCCAACATAGTGGGTACACATTAGGAGATTTTGACAATATATCAGACCAATCCATTGTATCAGCCTAAATATCATCTAATGTGTACCCACCTTAAGTACTGTTGCTTTCATGGTGGGAACCAACTACACTGGACAGATACCTGGGCCCTTATTGAATGAAATCCATATCCTCTTGCAGGGATTCTTGGTGAAGTCCAGTAGGGGAATTCACACCAGGGTATTTGGTTGTGCTAATTCCAATTATCATCTGTATGTGTGTGTACACTTATAAAAATTTATACTTTTAAGTAATTTTGATTCTAGTACACCCCAAGGAATGCTCTTTTTCTAGCTGTAAATGTGAATTGTTTCTTGTTTGCGCTAAGGGTAGCACCTCATACGATATAAATAACAGAAATATTGTTAAGTGGAATTGGATATGGAAATATAGGAAGATAGGATCAGGAGGACAGAAAATATTGATATAGGAAGACTAGTGTGGGTTGTGTCTTTTTGGGGTGTTGAATAATCAGTCTAAATGCATGCAATTATTTGTAATATACTTGGTAATAGTCTCATTAGTAATAGTCCTTTCATTATACAGAACAACAAAACACATATTATCTACAAAAACACAATTTACCTATCCAAGGACTCATTAGTTGGTGGAGAGGATATTGCCAGTATAGAGTATTCTTGTGTATACCCTCTGGACATACAGCTCTCTCTTGAAACAGCTCTTCGGCCCTTTTCAAGGTACTGTAAATATGTAATAGTATGCATAAACTATTATTAACAAGTAATATTATGACATATCTATTAAATGCAAAGTTATTCTGAGAATTGTCTTCATGCTATTTGTCTCAAATAGTGTTATTTTATTGTAGCTAATACATGCTTGTCTTACCTCCCCATTATACAGTACTGCAGAGTACAAATTAACTTTAAAATAAGAATAAATAAATTAAGCCTTATGCAGTGGAGTCACTAGGGGTTGCAGGGAGTTAGGACCACACCGGGTGTCACCATCTGAGGGGGTGACACCAAAATCCTGGCTCCTCAGTGAACAGGAGCCTGGCACTGCACTGTGACAGTTATTGTGCAGCACCTGGCTCTCAGTCACTGAGGAGGAGCCTGCAGTGGGGGGAGAGTATCTGGGGACAGCCAGGCATCTCCTGGAGTGCTGGGCATGACCCAAGTGTGATGAAACTGCCCCACCCCTTTTTTGGAGAGTGGAGCTTGAGAGTTCCCCTCTCAGCACATGCACATGGCATCTATTCAGTGCAGAGAGGGATAGGGGGCATGTTAGCAGCTCCCAAGGTGCTTCACATGCCCCTAGCATGATAAAAACAAGGCATGGCTCACTGACATGGCTTTTCCCATGAGGGCATACCCTTCTTTTGTATGCACATGCAAAAGCCTCCAATCTCTGTTTACCAAAAGTTGTGATGTTTGTGATATATTACATCTCGTGAATACCTCCCAACATTGGAGGTCTCATCAAAAGGATGGGGGGAGGGGGGGTGACAGGTTGGATTAGCTATGCCTCTGATAAGCATGCCTATCCTCTCTTGGTGTGCATTTTTATCTATTTTTGAGATGTCATTTTTATGCAGCATCTGCCTCCACAGTGTGTTATAGTGCAAATCAGGACTAGATGAAAGAGAGGTGGTTGTCTAGGCTACCAGTGTTTAGAGGATTCCTAGATTACTGAATGAGTATAATACTATCAATCATTCATTGTCTTTATTGTGACATTGAGGGGCAACAAACAACAGATTCTAACCAGTGAAGCTGACTATTCTGCGTCCCCATGTTGGAAATGTTCTTGGAGTGCAATGCAAAACTCTCCTGTCACAACCTGGAGAATTCTTAAAACTGTTGCTATAGCCTATTAACAGGGATGACAAACAAATGAACTGCATGCTACTGTATACTAACAGCCTGATTATAAACAAGGTCATTTCTAAGTTTTGCAATTAATAACTCTACGACTTATGGATATTTTGTACAGCTGTACAATCATTATAAGTTTTTGTGAATAGGACATTAAATTCTTGTTTAAAGTTATACTGTTTGCACAATAGGATGAATTTGTGATATTTAAGCTACATATCTTATTTTGAGATAATTATTTATTATATTGTAATTTCTTTACACCAGAGCTGTGCTATATGTATATTATTTTTTAACTATATTAAATTGAATTAATCTGACAACCAGCACTTCTTTATTTCTTTGTTCATTTCTAACGAATGCAGGTAGTCAGATCTATATAATTAAATAAGATTTGTGCCAAGATTTGTTAGTTTTAGTTGTACAATAGTACTGTATATGACATTCATAGCACTCCCACACTTATATACAGTACATATATAAAATCACCTTCTAAAATCAATGACTTTAGATGGTGATTTTCCTCTTTGTGAATTGACTTTAAAGCTGCATACGCACATAAAGATTTTCTGTCCAACCATCCAACTAGTTGATTGGTTGGAATGAAAATCTGGTAAGGTATGATAGCAAATGACAATCAGCAATTTGCTCCCAAACGCAGGAAAATGGACAAAAACTGTTGTTTGAACAAATTGTTTAGATCAAACATTTAACAAACTTGTCTGATGACCATTTTCATCTGTTTTCTGGCATTTAGGAGCTAATTGCTGATCATCAGTTACTCCCATACATTACCAGATTTTCATTCCAACCAATCAACTAGTTGGATGGTTGGAGAAAAAATCTTTCAAAAGCTTAACTTTTTTCTATAATTTCACCATTCAGTGATCTATTACCAAAGAACAATGACATTATTCACACAGCACTAAGAAATGTTTGATTATGACATAGCCTAACAAAGACTTTATTTATTACTACAGCTCAGTTGATTTTAGTGTGGAAGGCACAGGACAGTTATTGGCAACTATTGCTCTCTATGAAGACTCAAGTTACAAGATACCCTATGAGGGCTCAGAGGTTCTTCTGACATCCAAATCCATATTGTACATTGGAATAATTCTAAAATCAGCTGATAATGCTTACTATTCCGTACAGATGAAAAACTGCTATGCTACACCTTCAAAAGATTCATCTACCTCTGCAAAATACTATTTTATTAGAAATAGGTAAGTCACAGAAAAGTCTGAATTATTTAATGGGGTCTAAGAAGTACATTTAATGTTCTAATGAGTTTTATCCAAATTACAGTACTATCTCTTTACTTTTTAAATTTTAAATTATTGCACAAGGGTGGTTCAATGAATAAGGTAATAAGACCTCTCATTGTGTAAATTTATTCAACTTGTACATACATGTATAATCTATAGCATGGCATTAGTACAAATTATTTTGCCACATAGTCCTCATACTTGTCAAAGCATTTGTTCCAATGGTACACCAAGGCATCTATCCTGGCATAGAAGAAAACAGTGTCAAGCATCAGAAGCCAGGAAATGACAGTTTGCTGACCACTGTTGGTTGCGAATTGCCTTCCACCCATGTGGTTCTTCAATTATCCAAAGAGATGGATATCACTCAATGCTAGGTTATGGCTGTAGGGAGGATGGTCCAGTAACTCCCAATAGTAGCAATGTAACAACTCATGCATGTGGTTGGCATTATTATGCAGCAATTTTATGCCTGTTTGCAGCTACCCAGGCCATTTTCAACAAGTTGCCCTCCACAACCAGCTCAATGTGTCACAATAGTGGACAGCATTCACAGTATCTCACTTGGTGAGGAAATCAAGAGGAAGCACACCCTTGTGGTCCCAAAACTCAGTTGCCATGACCTTCTTTGCTGGTGGAGTTGTTTAGAATTTATTTGAAGGTGGGGAAGATGCATGTTTCCATGTCATGGAGGCTTGCTTCATCTCCAGTGTCAGACAATGCACTCACATTTCATCGTCTGTAAAAGTTTGCTGCAGGAACTGCACTCGCCCCTCATGGTACCATGTCATGACATTCCCATCCTATTGGTCTTGTGAACTAAAGTGAGCTGCTTTGGTACCCAGCATGAACACTTTTTCCTGTACACCAGTTGCTCATAAATGATGATGTGCACAGTATGCACTGAGATGTTCAGTTTGTCAGCCATATTACTAATTCAAAGCCTCTGTCATACTGAATGAGACCTTCAATGAGTTACAAATTGTCATTTGTGTCATCCGGAAGAACATCATTACATTACATGGCAGACATGATGTAATAATGTTCCAGTGCTGCCAGTCAGAGACTGGAGGAGCTGCTGACATCAGCACTGCAGAGGACTGGAGGTAGTCGCAGAGCTGAGGCAGACAGGTCTGGAAGATGACTTGCATGAAATAAGTTACAGATGTGTCCTCATACACTGTTGCTTAAGTCGTCTTAAATAGCCCCTCTTGGCTCACCATGTCCCAGGCATCTTATTTGCATAAATAAAACAAATTGAAGTGACAAAACTACTCTGCAAGATTACACTGGTCAATTGATGTGCAACGTTTGTATATCTGTGTGTAACTGAGTCTGAATCTGTGTAAGAAGTGCTCCAATGCGAGCGGTGGCAGCTTTTTCTCATGCCAAGTTCCATTGTGCTTCATCTGCAACTTTGTACGAGTCATGTGCTGTTAAAGTCACAGTCCAGTGTCTCTAGTATCCTGTGAGTGGCTTTTCATTGAGTCTGCGATGTGAACAAGATACCATTTAAAAAAAAAACTATGGTACATTACTCCTCTTGCAGTGTCTATGTCACACTGGTCATCCTGCACCGTATGGCATATAGATGCTATGTGTATGAGGACATCTGTAACGTGTGTGTGTGTGTAGGAGAGCACTGTACAAACATAGAGACTGGAGTGGGGAAGAGTGGACAATGAAAAACATACATTTGGGGTAGTGGCATAGTACTGGAACATACAGATGAGGGTGTGGGGGCAGAATCCAAAATATAGAAGCGGAGGTGGGAAAACAGAACATAATACACATCAAACAGTTTAGAGAGGGAGGAACACAATACAGGATATACAGGTGGGGGAGCACAATACAGATGGGAACACATTTCACATGAATGGACAAAATAGATCTTACAGACTGGGGGGCAAATGGGGAGTCTGATAGGCATTTTTAAGAGACATGTGGGAAATAGTTAGACTTAGAGGAGATATTTTTCCATGTTCGCTCCGCCTCATGTCAAAAGCTGGTTACGCCACTGCTTTTAGTGAATATTTTCAGTATCAAGTCTAATCATATTCAAATTCTGAATCAAGCTAATTACCTCATTGTTGTTGGACAATTATGTTTTACAGCTGTCCCGGCAAGCAGGACTCTACTATTAAAGTGATTGAAAATGGAAACTCTCAATATGGACGCTTTTCAGTTCAGCTCTTTGGATATGTTAAGGATTCAAACGTTGTCTATTTGCACTGTGACATTCATATTTGTGATAAGACCAATGAGGCATGCACACCTGTGAGTACAAGCCAAATCAAATAAATGTACTGTTACTTTGTAACAACAATGGAAATTATATCCAAACTATCTTACAATTTAGAGACGTGGGGTACACTGGACAAGACAATTATTGAAATAATAATTGTATTGTAGCTGTTGGTGAAGATACTTTGTTTTGCTCTTCAACAAAGAGGTCTTCTGGCCTCACAGACTTCCCTTACATATGGGGGGGATTTACAAAGTAGCGGCTTCTGCAAGCCGCTGCTTCCCAGTGGGTTGAAGCTCCTTATTTAAAATGGCACCGAGTGACAGTGTAAAGTGCCGCATGCTATACACCGATGTTGGGTGCCATTTTAAAAAAGGAGCTCCAAACCCGTCAGGAAGCAGCGGCTTGCAGAAGCCGCTGCTTCGTAAATCCTCCCCAATGTGTCCCTGTTTTGGATAGTCTTCTGTAAAGTGTCTGGAAATTTCACTGAACTTATCATGCAGGTGTCACCCTCAGTTGAAAAGCCTAATGGAACATGCTATATAACCCCTCAAGCAAGTTCTGTGATTCTTTTTCTCAGATGTTTTTGATGATTGGCCCAATTGCTATTTATGTAGGACCATCATGGTTCAGGACTCCGCAGTGTTCTATCCATTGTCCCATAACCAGGGTTCTACCCAGTAGTCATCCTATCTTCCCCTGTCCCCTCTAGGGTGTCTTCTGCAGTTAACCAGTTACAGAACTTTAGGCACAGTGGCAAATGCTGCTTCAGAAGATTCTCCCTTCATAATTCTACATTCTCCAACTCATCCACTTTGGTTTCATTCTACATCATTGTACCTACAGTACTCCAACCCATTAACTTCAATTTTGTTCCTCATGATCCATCCTCTCACACTTAAGGGGATATGTATTAAGCCTTGGAGAGAGATAAAGTGGAGAGGTTGCACAAATCAACTAATCAGCATCTAATTGTATTTCCTAGACTGTTAGATAAAAGACAGTTAGAAACTGATTAGTTATTTTGGCCAACTTCTACAATTTATCTCTCTCCAAGGCTTGATTCAAGTTGGCCAGTTATGGTTTATCTCTAATAACTAACCTAAACATGTGGTTCTCTCTTTGGCAATACTATAATTATGACACATATCAATAACAATTATGTGCATGGCTTATGATCATCACAATTCATGCTACCAACATTGCTATTAAGAACCCCATACATTTGTATTTCCTAATAATGATGAGGGGGTCCCCAGTAGAATTAACTGTTTTCAACAGAGTCTGATACCAACTTCTCTCCATAACCCTCTATAAATAAAGGATATCAATTTAGGATTTTGTTTTCTTCATTTTTAATAAAGAAGGAGCACAATTATTTTACATGAACAGTGTATTAAAGAATCTGTAACTTACACATAGATTTGTGAGCAAGTTTATATAGAGCAGTCTGGTATATTCATGTTCCAGCTTTGTGTTCTGTTGCCTGTGGGGAGATTTTAGCTATGGCTTCAAAAGACCTTTCATGTGAAGTACAATATTTCATGCCATACTGTGTGCAGAACAAAGAAAATAGTTAATAGTATAGTTTTTAAAATGTTGCACATATCTATAATATACTTGTGGGATATGGAAACAAATATACAACTTATTCTCTTCTGCTAGGCACTCTAAAATATTTTACACTTTAAATGAAACATTAAACTGAACCCCAAAATTAGGATATGTAAATGGTGTTATAATATTTATATATAAATGTGTTTTTCTGAATTCACAATCATTCTGACTTCTTCTTTTAGTCCTGCACTGGAATGAGGGCTCTCAGTGCTAACAATGCAGCTGCAGATAAAACTTTGTCTTTGGGGCCTATAGTTAAACAAGGTATGTTTACTTGTTGTTATACCAAATCATAACATAATGAAATAACAAAAAGAAATCTGTATCCAGGTACAATTTATTGCTGAATTTAAACAAGTAACATGTGGTACTATCTATCTGACATTACAATCTCCTTTACTTTATGTATTTTATTAGTATAAGTATTCTCTCAACCTATATTAAAAACCAACCAACTAAATAAATAAATAAGACAACCTCAATTACAAATACTGCCAATTACTAGATTCATAGAACACATGAACATGAGATTACCCTTTAATAAATGCATATTAATTTGTAATCCAAATGGTATAAGAAAAAAAATGTAAAAATTGTATTTGATGTATTGAATTAGAGGAATTGTATAGCGCAGCATGGTGACATTGACAAATAGTAATCTTGCCAGGGATTAAAATTTCTAGGGATCATTCATTAAAGATGGGACTTTCCCTGGAAATGACGGAGAATCGATAACTATGCAAACATATTTTAGAGCTTTTTTATCGATTGACAAAAAGAACATGCCCATGTCCTTAACTATGCTTTACACAAAATGAGAAAATATTTCTTTACAAAATTTTTTTATAAAGAATTCAAGCAATGTCATTTTAATAAATTACATTATTAACTTATAATTTATTAGCGATGACAGGTTATAAAATATGCATTATAATTAAATGTATAGCTAGGAAAAACATCTCTTGTAAAGTTCTAGAATCTTTTAAATTGTATTTTATTTAACCTGATAGCATTATTTACCTATCTACCTTCCAGCATTACCAAATTCATCCAGGGCATAATGATTGCAGTATAGTATCACTTAAAATCTTGATTGCATTAAACTTTACAGTATATACTGTATAGCACACAAAACTGTAAAAAAAAAAGCTTACAACACTTTTTCATATTTTAAGGCCAAAATTGATATGAATGGTAAGAAAAATAATCTTGAATGAAATAGATGTGGTATGGTGGAACTGGAGGTAGTTTTAGTGGGTTAAGGGGAGCCTAGTGTGTACTGATTTTTAATGCCATGAGTTATATACAGTAAAATACTGAGTTATGTACAGTATGATACAGTATAACACGCAGTACAAGTAGTTAGGCCATGTTTTCTACAGTAATTACATTTTTATTCTATCTGTAGATGAAGCTCCCACAATCACAGAGAAACCAATCTATAATGGTGAGTATTTATTGTTTAATTACTGTACTGTAGTCACAATGAAAGTGAGTATATAACTTTAGCACTCATATATGGAACTGGTTTTATTTCAGTACTGGTGTCCACTAGGCTCAAAGGGGTTTACTATCCAAAATCGACTGTTTCATGGCACCTTCATACATTATCCTGAGCTGCTCTGAAATGCCCTTCTCAGTGTCCTATTATCCTGTATGTTCTACATTTTAATCCCAAATGTAGTTTTACTGTTCAGCAATCTTCAGAGTCGTAACTAGACTTTTTGGTGCTCTGTGCCATAAAGCATTATCCCCCCCCCCTATATTTCAAATAGGGACATAACACACCCAAAAATGGGGGCATGGCCTCATGGTGAAAGGCCAGGGAAGAGATAGGGGAGAAAATAAGAGGAAGATACTGTACAAGTGAGAATGAAAATAAACAGGAAAATTGACAGGTCCAAACAGCGCCCCCTGCCCTCCTGTGCCCTGTGCCATGGCACTGGTCACACTACACTAGTTACGGCCCTGGTACACAATAACTTCACCCTATTTTAGTATAGATTTAAATTCTTATATCTAGTTCTGAAACAAAGTCATTTCACAAATGAACAAGATAAGCATTTGAAGACCTGTCCAGAGTAGAGAAGTTGCTATATACAGTATCTTGTAACAACCTGTAACTCTAAGGGGCATACCCCTTATCTACAAGTGAGAATGATAATAAATAGAAAATTCACAGGCCCAAACAGCACCCCGTCCCTGCAGTGCCCTGTGCCATGGCACAGGTCGCACCACCCTAGTTACGGCCCTAGCAATTTTATACCACATTTACCTGTATTCTGATTTGCAAAATGAGCTTTGTATTTATGCTGTGGTAAAATCCAGCATTGCACCAGGAGATAAAATAGCCCATAACTGAATAATAGTATTTGTTTTCTCCTATGTTACTTGCGCTTGTCTATTTACTAGATTTTCTCATGGAAGTCCTGTCCTATTCTAATCTATTATTCTCTAATACTGTATCTTCCCCTCTAATGTGTTTCTAATTTGGTTTAGCAAATGTATATTCTCATACTGTTTGTTTCCTACCTCCTTTGACAAATACATCTTCCCGACAGTGGTATATCTCTGAATGTCCATGGAATGTCAATGACATACTGTAAATACTTAATAAATCCATGTATCATATTAGATAAAAGGGAAGGGAAATTTAGTTGGTTGTAGGTAGGTGCTAGGTATGCCCTCCATAGTGCTAGCTACTCCCCAAAGCACAGGCCACACCTCATGCACCGACCATCCCCCTACATCACTAGTCACATCCCCACAGCACTGGTCACACACCCTTCATGATTTTCAGACCCAGGCTTATGTGGATCTTGGTCCGGCACTGTCTATCTGTAATCCCACATCAGCAGGAGAGCTACAAGTAACCTAAACCTGCACATCTGGCAATAGACAGGCAGACGGAATAAACCCTGGACATGGCATTTAATACAAACTATGCATTTAAAATCACTTTCTCCACGTAGTTCTAAACATGAGGCTCTAGCTACTCATCCCAAACCTTCACTTGGCATAAGGGGTAGATAGGACACCCAACATTGCATCACTGCTGGTGAGGAGGGTCAGGAATAAACCTCCAGGTACTGTAGTTGTGTTGCTATTTTAACAAATATCTAAACACTGCATTGGGGTAATTATTAAATAGATTACATTGTGCACCTAATGTGATGGAGGCCAGGTAAAACTTATTTGCAGGGAGAATGCTGAGATTGCTACTGAAATGGTCTCAATATAACTGCAAAGCAATCGACCTAGCAACAGTACTATAGGGGACAGTGAAAGCACTTGACCAAGAGGCGAGTGAGTTCTATCTAAAAATGGGTTCCCCACCTTCTGAATCCACTGCAGCTCGTATAGTACCACTTCTAAATGAGCATCGATTCAGCATGCTTAGAAGAGGCTCATTAAAAGCCCAGAATGCTGTACAAAATGTAAAGCAGTAATTTTGCTTCATTATGAGGTGCAATGATTGAAGTAAATGTACAGTATCCAGGTAACTATCTATATGATTTTGTCTAACCTCTGTACTTCTATCAAAACAAGTAATTCCTGCTGAACACTGACATCATTTTATGTCATTGAAGAGCTGGTACAAGAGTGTGTTGATTATTTAGATGTAGAGAGCAGACTAAACAATTTATAGGTGAGATTAAAAAAAAATTATCACCAATATCTGACAATATCTACCGCCTTCCCTGTTCCACTCACTAATACTGTATCTCCATTACTGAATTCAAAGTCTTCAGTTTTGGTCAGAAACAGAAGCGCACGCATTTATATTGAAATAAAAATTGTAAATACATAAATATTAATGTAAGATACCCCAATTCTGCATGTAGAATTGGTAGTGCATAATTACAGTATGTTTTTCTTTCTCGATCTCTTTTAGGAGCAACTTCCCTGATGGCTAACATGGCAGCTGTAGTTGTATTCCTAACAGGGAACATGCTATTTTATATTTTCAGTTAGTAATGGTCCTGCAGAGCAACATATAAATTAACGCAGTTATAGTGATTTATAATTTATGTGCCTTTGTATACTGTACAACCCTTCTCTTGAAATGACGAAGTATTTAGTTCAAATTCCTGTGATAAATATATATTATCTTTAATATAATTATTTAATCTTTATGGGTCCTGCTGAAGTTGTTTAACAGCATTTGAAAGTTTGCATGTAAGTTAAAAACAGATAATCAACTTAAAACAATTATATAAAACCAGATTGAAAACATCATTTTTGTTGTTTTTGTTTTTAAAGATATATGATATGAATTGTGGTGTCAACAAAAGGCACCAGCGGAAATGGGAAATGGAGTTTACACCAGACAGATTTTCCTTAATCAGGCTTGGACATTTTTTAAAGAAAACAGGGGTAACAGATGTAACAGCGGTGTCAGCAGTAACAGCAGTAATACACAGAGTAAGTGGAATATGTAAGAAGAGACAGCAGTGTAACAGTGGGAGTAACAGCAGTGCACAGACCCCAGAGGAACATATGCTACATGTCTGTGCAGTAATCATCACACACTCTAGATGGAGCAATGACATGTCCTGGTGGCCACCTTGGTAAAGTTGGCTAATTGGCTTCAGTGAAGCATAGGAGATAATGCTGGAAGACCTACATTAGATATAATTAGATACAATGTACAGCCTGTAACTGTACTTTGAGTGTACTAAGGATATAGTCCTGTGGAATTGGTAAGAATCTCTTAGGTTCACAGTCAAAACTCACCACACACATGTAGAAGGAACATCTATATAATAAAAGTGACTTGTGATAAAAATGAGGTCTTCCCTCTGTCACTACCACTGAGATAATTAACAAATTTCCCTAATATCAGGGCCTTGTGAACACTCTCATGCACTTTCACCTTAGTGAGAGCTGTCCTGCACACCCACAGAAATTATGTGGTCTAATGTCAAGAATCTCAAGAGACTAGGGATAACCATTGATCATTGATGGTTAGCCACAATGGTTAATGGTTTTGCCATTGATGGAAAAGATCCAATGGTTCCACATAATTGAAATTGATGGCTGCCTACCCACCCCTACATCATTAAGGCCCACCCAGCACCTGATTTGACCACACCCTACCATTCCCACAGCAGGGATGACCATCAATGGTTGCAAACCATTAGTACTGAGAAAATTAAAGCTTTGGTTTAATATTTGTGCTCAATTTTGTCCAACAAGGTCAATTTAAGTTATTTCATAATGTGATATACAGTATATAAAATTCCAACATCTCCTCATCATGAACATTGTAACATCAACTGGCTCACATGATCATCAGGGTCCTAATCTCTGTAAGTGAGGATTGTGGTGCCAGATAATGTGTGGATCTCTTTCAACATGCAAAAGAAGTCAAAACACTTTGCGCAATAGTGCACAGCACTTTACTACATATCAGCTGATGCTAAAATAATGAGCAAAGGGTGTGTAAACACCCATTTTCATGTTAGTTTATTAAAAAACAATATTGATAAATATGCCCCTTAAAACTGCTTTATAAATTTTGGTCAATCCTACTGTAGATCTAATTACATAAATAAGGCTCTTTGTCATGATTAGATAAAGAGGATGATAGCCATTCCATAGTTATATGTGTTTAACTCATATCTACAAGGTCACTGGCTTGGTTTAAGGTAAAACTTGTTACATGCAATTTATCATTCTCTATACTGGACATTCATTACCATAGGCAAACGCAGGGGGTGGGGGTTCCAGTTGCCTGGAAACTCCCTCCCCAGGCCACACCATGTCCACTATAGAAATAGTAATATAGAATTTTATTAGTGCTGCTTGTTCTTCTTAGTATCACAAATGAAATAATTAGCACCACCTGTGCATTTTTGGTGTCTGCCAGTAATAAATACATCTGTGAACAAACTAGGAGATCTGGAACACATGCATAGTTAGGTGCGCACTGCTATAAACCATCAATCGAGTTAATTAGTAATACCATAAAATAATACACTATCTAGCTCATGATGAGACCAATATGTACATACATGTCCGGGGCAGTGCTAGGTTCTTCTGCCCGGACTAGCTCCAATGCTCTAGAATGGTGCCCACATCTGAAGTAAAAATATTAATCTCAGGCAGTATGGTCCTACTGCTACATTTAATGGCTTACTGTGATCACTGGTCCTCTATATATGCTGGAATTATGACACACATTGCACTTTGTATGATACATATTAAAGCTGGATACGTGATAATTAGACCCTCTTCATGTACTGGCCACACTCGCTCCAAAATCAAGCACTTGGAATCCCGCTCTAGAAATCCTGCGTTTGCCACTGAATACAATATATTTAATATCAGAGTCCCCTCTAAAAGAGCCACACAATAAAAGAGATGGGATGACTATGATAGTGATGAGCAAAGATTTTATTTCTAAGCTAATCAGTGCATTGTAAAAAATACACCAAGTAAAATTACAGTGTATAGTCATGTGACATGTACATCCCGATGTTTTGGTTTTGCCAAAATCACCCTATAGGTTTTAGGGGTGCCAAAACCACCCTCAAGTGTTTTGGTTTTGGATCTGGATTTCTACCAAAATTGATAAAAACAGCTTAAATCATGTAATTTGGGCATATGTTTGTTCCTACAGTATTACTAACATCAATAACTTTAATTTCCAGTCACTTTTAACCACCTCACAGCTCACAATATTGTTTTCAGTCTTCACCCATATTGGCCAAAGGTTGCAGTGAGCTGACTGGCTAAACTAAGTGACAGAGCAGTTTTAAAAAAGAATATAACATCTAGGAAACATAGTGGCACTGGAATGGTAGACAGGATGGCAATTTAATATATACTAAACAATGCCATAGAATGTTTTAATTAATAAATAACTAGATCAGAGGCCAGAGGTCACCACAGGCAAATGGAGGTGGAGTAATATTTAGTGGAATCCAGGTAAAGCATTTATTTATTGATTGATTGACTAATTGATTGATTAGTGTTAATAATTTAACTATAAAAAAGTAAATCAGAGAAATGGATAGCACTGTTAAAAAACAAGCATCCAAAATCCCAATTAGGTTGTTTGACTGATAAATTGATTGATGACTACTTACTATAACTATGAATGAAAAGTAATTTTATATTTAGAACAATCCTTAAAAAAGTTAAGAATCAAAATGAGATTGATTGATTGATTAATTGATTGATTACTGTTAATAAATTAACTATAAAAAAGTAAATTGAAATGGAAAATAAAACACTACCAAAAAACAAGCATCCAACAAGCCCAGTGAGGTTGACTGATTGATTGATTGGTTGATTAATTGATTGATTATGGAATATAACTATAAATTAAAAATAATTTGATAAATGGAACAAATCATTAAAAAATAAGAATCCAAATGAGATTGACTGATTGTTTGATTAATTGATTGATTAGTGTTAATTATTTAACTATAAATAAATAAATCAGAGAAAATGAAAAGTTAACACTACCAAAAATCATCCAAAAGCCCAATGACGTTGATTGACTGACAGATTGTTTGATTAGTTAATATAGAACTTTACATTAAAAAGTTAAGAATCCAAAATATAGAGATTAATTGATTGATTAGTGTTAAGAAATTAACTATAAAAAAGTAAATTGTAATGGAAAAGAAAACACTACCAAAAAACAAGCATCCAAAAGCCCAGTGATTTTGATTGATTGATTGATTACAGAATATAACTATAAATTTAAAATAATTTGATAAATTGAACAAATCATTAAAAACAAGAATCCAAATGAGATTGACTGATTGTTTGATTGATTGATTGATTGATTAGGGTTAATTATTTAACTATAAAAAAAGGAAATCTGAGAAATGGAAAAGTTAAAACTACCAAAAAACAAGCAACCAAAAGCCCATTGAGTGTAAGCTCTGTGGCGCTGCAGGCCATACCACAGTATATGTTTCTGTACCCCCGTGTATCCATATAAGCACTGTGCATTTGTGCCATTGCTCTGATGCTTACTTTTTGTTTTTATTTCATACTATATTTATTTAAACTAAAATCACAAATAGGTATAACAAAATACTCTTATGCCATTTTTTAACCTTGATTTGTAGATACCAACCTGGTTGGCTTGGCTTTCCTTGATCATAACAGCCATGTTTGGTAAGATGCAACCCAAGCACCACATGGAGAGGCTATTTTGTGATGGTATCTGGAGATGTTCTCCTTCCTCCCCTCCCAGACTTCCCATACATAATCCCAGAAGCACAATGATAAGAGATGTTTAGTACCAGACTTTAAATTCCTCTGCCCCCTTCCTGTTCAGAGCCTCTATTTTGTGTGCTGCCACATTAATAGTTCATCCACCCATTGAAGAATCCAAATGGGCAGACATGACACCAGCATTATTCCTGCCTGTGGGAGGGCCCAAAGACAATTCCATCTTGCACCGCTTGGGGCATTGCTGACTGTTTTTTTGTGTAGATGGCAAACATTATTGTTATAGTTTATTAAACTGCCATCCTGTCTGCCACTGCAGTGCCATTATCTTTCCTAGATGTGCCATGTTGGTAATTGAACTGCCACAGCCACTGAAGTCTTTGATATGCGGTTGCTGATTGGCAAAAATTTCCAAATATTTTTATGGCAACAGACAGCATCTTCTGCTTGCCTTTTTCATTTTTTAGAAACAAAGATGTGTTGTGCACTAACTGATAATATATATATAAAAGATATAAAAATATAAAAGTATAAAATAGGGATATGGTAGAACCCACCCAAAGATCAAGACACCATTTTTAATATCATATAGTGTTTATATATGTATTCTGCATAAAAGTAACAATACTATAACAATAAAAATACAACAATACACCCACATTAATAATCTAGTAAAAGCAGCATGAATATTAGCAGCATCCCGCTGGAATCTAATGCACTATAATAACAAATCCTTAGATTCCAGTCCTGAACCATCAATAGTCAGCTTTGAAAAGTACAATTCTGTATATATAAGTGCAAATTTGTCCGCATGGGAACCTCACCACATCCAACCGGAAATGGACAAAGGAGTCCATCTCGTGCTGATAATAACACTGTTTGTGCAGTGGTGGCTGGGTGTCCCAATAATTTCATGGGCAGAAGTCAAGTCAGTATGTGATGGCCCCAATTGTACTGGTGATTCGTTCCCTTAAATCGCAGACCTCCAATCTGTCCATGTATATATTCCACAATGGAAGCAAATGATAGTAACCATCAAAGGCCACTTTTCAAATGGAAGATCCAGTGGTAGTACAATTCCTCTGACCGTTTTCGCTCCCCTGCTGGAAGCTTTATCAAAGAGCATATTTTAAAAGAAAAATTCAGAACCACTAAAGAGCTCAACTGGGGCTGCTGTGAATGATTAAAATATTTTTTTGGAAATGCCTCCCCTCCTCCCTCAAAAATTTGCTTTAGAATCCAAAACTTAAATTAAATTTACTACAAATCAACCCTTCCTTTCCCTGCCTTCAACTACATATATACTCCATCTCCCTTACGCCTCTTGATTAATGGAAACATTTGTTTCCTGATGTGCCATGTTGGAAGTTGAACTGCCATGTGTTTCTGCTGCCCAGCGATGCCACTTAGCTTAGTCAGCCAGCTAGCTTGGTGCAACCTTTTTGGCCTATACTGGATGAAAACAATATTGTGAGCTGTGAGGTGGTCATAATTAGCTGGAAACGAGTGGAAATGAATGTTATTGAGGTTAATAATATTGTAGGAATAAATCACATTATGTGATTTTAGCATTTTTTTTATCAATTTTTGAAAAAAATATAGATCCAAAACCAAAACACATGAGGGTGGTTTTGTAAAACCAAAACCACAACACTAAAGTTAATGCATATCCAGAAACAAAACATGGGGCTCAGCACACTACTCTAGTTCCAGCCTGTCCTGGAGACAATGATTGCTAGCAAGATTGCTTAGACCTTGTTAACTATTGAATGCTAGTCTGCAAAGTATATAACCCTTTGTGTGCTAGTATGAGAATTTTATCCTTTGACTACCAGATATCATAGAGCATCTCACCAGGTATTGTGAATCTATAAGTCCCAGCATGCTCTACCAGCTGATTGGTGGGAGGGTTTGCTGGGACTTGTAGTTTCACAAGAGCTGGAGAGCCACAGATTGACCAGGCCTGCCTTAGAATGTAATCAGAGTGTGCATTGGTGAGCAAGTTAGGTTCTCTCTGACTTGTGAAAAGAGATAATTGGAAGCAAAAGGTTGTGTGGGAAAAAAACAAAAAAAACTTTTATTGTGATAAGCACCATTGTGAAACATCAGTTTATACTATATTTAGATTTTTGGTGTAGTTAGCTAATCTGCAGCCTAAAGGTAGGTAAAAGAGTTGGGGTGATTACATCATTGGGTGACATAACCTTGAATTTTGTCATAGGTGGGTCACAATCTTAAATAATGCTCCCTGGATATTATTTTCCTGGTTGTAGAAGACTCAGCTAAGGAGCTTACTGAAATGAAGTAAAAAAAATGATTCGAAAAAACCCTTTAGAGTTCACCGACATCAGTACAAAAGAAGTATTTTGACTATCAACCTGTCTTCCAACATACTTTATCCTCCTTAGTATAAATGAAAGGGTGTTGCACACAGATGTCCCCCTTGGGGAAATGAACTCACCTGGGCTCAGGTGTAAGTATTCCTCAAAAGGAATATTTGTGTATCCCACAACTGGTCATCTCAATGGGTTCACCCCCTCCAGGTATACAGCCTGCGGTACCATACAGCAAATTCCCAATATTTATAAAAGTCCTCCACAAAAAATAGTGTGTCATAGAATGCAGGCATCAATATTCTTGATTAAAAATTTTTTTTTAATTCCACCAGACAAAATATCCATAAAAGACACAAAACATAAAAATAGTCTAATACAAAAAATAAGGTCCTTCCAATAGGTATGGTCACATAAACAACTCTTGTCCCACTCACCCAGAATGAGTGCAACACAAGCAGATCTTAAAAGTTAAAAGAAAAAAGATATGGCCATCCAGATGGAGGATCCCTTACCACCTGATGCCTGCATTCTATGACACACTATTTTTTGTGGAGGACTTTATTAATATTGGGAATTCGCTGTATGGTACCGCTGGCTGTATACCTGGAGGGGGTGAACCCATTGAGACGACCAGTTGTGGAATACACAAAGATTCCTTTTGAGGAATACTTACACCTGAGCCCAGGTGAGTTCATTTCCCCAAGGGGGACATCTGTGTGCAACACCCTGTCATTTATACTAAGGAGGAAAACTTAAAGATACCTTTTGATAAATGCATCTCACCTAGAATAGGTGAGTTAATCTCCAGTTTATTTCAACACCATCCACATTATATTGGATTAATATACAGACTTTGTTCTTGTTTCTATTCTCTTTTTTGAGAGGAAAACCCTACATTACATCTTGGATTTAAACATAAGGACAGCGCCCATTGGACCATTCAAAAGTTTTATTTGTATCTATTAAGGGGTAGTGCGCCATAGAGTGGACCAGGGCTGCAGTCCTGAGCACAGGCTGTTGTGGTAGTATCTTTTCTGTATCATACATTCATACATTAGACCAAAGTGACCTTAAGGGGACTAAATAATCAGATTATGTTCCTCATAATTTATCTAGGGAAGAGTTTTTTGTCTTCAACAATGTAAGCAATACACCATGCTGACAAGTGTGGGGCAATTGTATTGCAAACTATGAAACCATGATTAAATCTATTACCAGTTGGACAATATATCCATCTATAGGTGCTTATCTGAATAGCCCTCAAAATTATTTATGGCTGAATTGGACAATCTACTTACTATGGATGTTGAACAAGCAATTATTTCCAAGAATACTCAGAAAGCTCTAGTCCAAGACTATCCAATTATACCAGAGTGCCCTCCTGGAAGACCCATCATCTAGGCCCATAATTCTCTATAGCATCTAGTTTTGGAATATTTGGACTATTACCTCCAACAAGTCATCCAGGCTGAACCAACATTCTTAAAATACACCACAAACTTACTTTTGAAACTCAGTGCCTTGAACTCTTTAGCTGAAAATGGTATCCTTTGTTCCACTGATATCATAAGCCTTGCCACAAATATACCGCAAGAGAAAAGTTTAGGACCAATAGCCCTTCTGCTGAAAGGAAACCCACATTATAATGGGCCCAATATTGCAGTTTCCTCTCACCTCTAACATACAATTACTTTTATTTTGATAGGGCGCTTTACCTACAGTTTAAAGCTTGCACTATGGGTTCCAATGTGGCCCCTTCCTTTGCAAATGTATATACTGTATATTTCTAGTTGAACAACAACTGTTGCTTTATTTTGTACCTATTTCAAAACATCTTATTTTTACCAGGTATAGAGATGATATCTTTGTCATTTCGTTGACTAGAATCCAATATATACAGCAAGCCAACAGACCATAGTTGAATACAGTATAAGAAATATATATTAGAAATATATCAGAGGTCTGCACTGGTGAAATATAAGAGGTTATTTCAGCTGCCTGATGACAACCTGGTTATAACCACAAAGAACCAGAAAGAAATACAATAATGTGAAAAGTAGGTAGTGTACATTATTTATTTATTAACAGTTTCTTATATAGCGCAGCATATTCCATTGCACTTAACAATTGATAGGCACTATAACCTATGTTGGGACCCAGTAGGTATCTCTGAGCTTGCACTCTCACTATTACAGCATAACCTTGACTGGTAGTACACTAGTATCAGGATTGTGAGCGCATAGATTTTCAAGTCCTGATGTTGTAAGGGCAGAGCTAAATATAATATTTACAATGAATATTCTATCACTCTGCCTGTTAAACCATACACCTCTCTCCTGCCACCACCCATGGTAAATAAATGAACCACAGGCCCCCTAACACTCTATCATAGTTGCAAAGGTTCGGCAATATAGACTACCATGCAGATAGATGGCCTCCCCTCACTTCTAGCAATAAATAATAGATATAACATAAACATAGTGATCTAATAGCCTCCTCAAAGTATGGATTCTGGAGCATTAATGAAAATAGACTAATAAAGCAACCTTTATTTACAAAATAAAGTACAATGCTTAGTTGCAGAAATGATATAAGGAAAACTTGTTACAGATTACATAGACAAACATGAGACATTACACTCGGCTTATTCTGAGGTTGGGGGGAACAAAAGGAAAATTAAGTTCAAGGCTTCAACTCAGATGTGATCCCTAAAAGTCTGACAAAATGCAACATGCTCCCAAACCTTTTTCATCATCTGTTCCCCCTCCCATAGTGAGGTCATGAGCACATCTCTAACTGGCTAAGCACCATGATCCACATAACTTTTAACCAAAGTACAAAATGTACATAATTATCTGTGTGTATTAGCTAAATCAAATATTGTATATTTTAAGTAATCTATTATTTAGCTTTAATATAAGTGTAAACAAGACCATTCTGTGTAATTGGTTAGATAACTCATGTCTCCCAAACCATACATTCTAGTGACTCCCAGATTAAATTTAGACCCACATACAGACTTCCAGTATATTCCTATGATTTTGGAAAATCACAGCTGTTATAGAAATACCAAATTTAGATACAGTGCAGAGCCCATATGATTTCTTTTTAAACAATGTGGTCACATACCATGTTGCACCCCAAATCTAGGCATAGTGAGTGTCGTGGATTAGTGCTTTCTGTTTATTTGATTTTTTTAAATTAATCATTTTGTGATCACATTTTCTCATGCACCCTTTTAACCTGTTTAATCTAGCTTGTGTCAACTGTTTTCCTAGGTGCATTACAAAAGGTGTGCTTGTTAACTGCCTCACCTTTAAAAGCAAACTTTCTGTGAGCTGTAAACCAGATATCATACCTTGAGTTTAACACTAGATATTTGACTGTCACAAAGCAGTCACACTTTGTCCATAAATTATATTCCTCCAAATTTTCATAGAATAAAATTAACTGCATTGTATGTTATCCTTGAAAGCGATATTTAATGACACACATAAAATGAATTAAAAAATTATGAACATAAATGGCAATACATTAAAAGTCTTGATCAAAGTAAGCATTGAAATATTACCAAAGCAGGAAGTTCAAGGAAGTGATAGTATAAAATAAAGTTTGGGGGTTCTGGATCCTCCTTTCTTAAATCCTTGGATAGTTCTGCAAGAGCTGGTTAGGAATCATCCTGCTTAACAGTCATGAAGAATGTAGGCCAATACTGCCAAGGAGTTTTGAGTAATAAACTCTTTTCCAGGCAATATGACTTCATGCTAATGTGGTGCTCCTTATATACCCTTATTCATAAGCAGAGGCACTGAGAGGGGGGAGAGGGCACTAATTACCTGGGCTTGTTGAAGGCCCCCCAGATTTGCACTGGGCTGAGGGAATCATAGCACCCCACTCCCCAGCATGCAGCGCTGTGAAGCCCAATGCTGGTTGTGTAAAATATGGGGGATCCCAACATCAATTCTCCCCCATATTTTCATAACCAGGACCATATCAGGAGCCTGTTGCTGGTTATGTAAAATAGGGGGGACCCCTGCGTAATTTTTCTCTGATAGTTTCACAACCAGGACCAGCTCAAAAGTCCAGTGCTGATTGTGCAAAATACATGGGACCCCTATGTTTTTTTCCCTACATTTCACAACCAGGACTGGCTCAAAAAAACCTGGTGCTGGTTGAGCTTTGGGGGGGCACACATTTTTCCCAAATTTTTAACCCTTTGTTTACTATTACAAACACAGAAACAGTGCATAGATCACACTGATTTGTGCAGGTATCTGCAAACACGCTGTGATGTTATCAAAATTGTCTAAAAAGTACTGGAAAATAAATGTTATTGAGGTTAATAATACTGTAGGAACAAAAACTGTCCAAAATTATGTGGTCTTAGCTGTTTTTATCAATTTTTGAAAAAAAAACAGATCCAAAACCAAAACATGTGAGGGCAGTTTTGACAAAACCAAAACCCGATGATGAATTAGGGTAAAAAGTGGAATGTTATGCAATGGCCAAGTCAATCCCCTGACCTGAATCCAATTGAGCATGCATTTCACTTGATGAAGACAAAACTGAAGGGAAAATGCCCCAAGAACAAGCAGGAACTGAAGACATTTGCAGTAGAGGCCTGGCAGAGCATCACCAGGGATGAAATCCAGCGTCTGGTGATGTCTATGCATTCCTGACTTCAGGCTGTAATTGCCTGCAAAGGATTTGCAACAAAATATTAAAAAGTGAAAGTTAGATTTAGGATTGTTTAGTTAGTCCCATTACTTTTGGCCTCTTAAAAAGTGGGAGGCACATATAGAAACCATTGTAATTCCTACACCGTTCACCTGATTTGGATGTAATTACCCTCAAATTAAATCAGAAAGTCTGCAGTTAAAGCACATTTTGTTTGTTTCATTTCAAAGCCATTGTGGTGGTGAATAGAGGCCAAAATAGGAAAATTCTGTCAATGTCCCAATATTTATGCACCTGACTGTATGTCATGTGACTCCCGATTGCTTCCCATAAAGATTGGTCTATTGTATGGGATGCGGTTAATATACCAACACCCGGGATGCCAACAGCCGGAATCCCGATCAGCATGTAAAGACTGGCGGCGGAATCCCGACATAGCTGGAGATGCCAATGCCGGAATCCCAATAGCCAGCATCCAAAATGTAAGTATAGTGGGCCAGGTAGGTGTTAGCCATGTGGGGGAGGGTTAGGTTTAGGCGCTCTGGGGGGAGTTAGGGTTAGGCTACAGGAGGTGGGAGGTTAGTTAGGCTGCAGACAGGGGGGTTAGGGTTAGGCACCACTGGGGGGAGGTTAGGGTTGGGCACTAAGGGGGAGGGTTAGGTTTAGGCACTAAGGGGGAGCATTAGGTTTAGGCACTTACTGGGAAGGTTAGGGTAAGTGTGTGGTGTAGGGAGGATTAGTATCAGGGTGCAGGGAGGGTTAGGGGATAAATAGGACACTACTTACCAGTCCCCTGTCTGGATTGTAAGCATCAAGATGCCGCTGTCAGTATATTGACAGTCGGCAACCCAAGTGTCAGGATATCATACCCAACCCCTTTGTATACAAAATTGTTCTTAATGAGTAAAGATTAGCATTAGTTATTTGTTGCTGTATCCGATTTGCCCTTTTGTTTGGTCAGCCATTGGAGCCCTTTCTAGTTGCCATATGCCTATTTTTATATGTTGGACCTTATGCATTTAAGGCTGGAACATGGTGTATGACTACTTCCTACTACTGTTTCTGGTTATTTAGGTGTATGGGATTGTTAGTTGCTTTAAATACTGTGTATCCACATATGCACACTATAAATCCAAATATGCACATACTTTGTCACACTATAAATAAAGTTTATTATTATTATTAATAATAATAATAATAATAATAATAATAATAATAATAATACATGTTGAGTCATGGAAAAGTCATCAAAAATCACCTATAAAGACAGATTTTTTTTTGTTATAGTAACAAACCATACCCCACAGAGAACCTTATTGGGTGCACAATTTACAAATCAGTAGTGAGGAAGATTAGAGGAAGCTTTCCCACCATTTTCATAAATTACTTACAAAGGGGCTGATTCAGCAGTGAACGCAAATGCACTGCTGAACGCAGATTCCCGATTATCATGAATCTGCGCATACGCAGGACCCATTCTGCAAATGTGCAGAATGGGTCCTGATAAGATGAATGCAATCCCTTGAATGCCTCTGCCTGATTGATAGGCAGAGGCATTTAAGGGGTGGTGCAGGGGTGGGGTCAACCTGTGTTCCAGGAAATGGGGCATGTCTGCCCCTTTTTCTAGGAGTGGCCAGCCCAGGGACTGCATGGACATATGCAGTCTGCTGGGCTCGGAAGCCAGGTCACTCACCTGGCTGGCTGGCTGCCTCCACTATCATGACCATAGACCAGTGCTGGGATCGCAAATGCAGCAGAGGGTGTCATACACCTTCTGCTGCATTTGCATTATTGCAAGTATTGTAATTGCAGAGCTGCATGTGTGCAGCTTTGCAATTGCAATCCTTGCTGAATCAGGCCCAAAATCCGGTATCAATGATGCAGAGACTTCTAAAACTGAGTCACCACTGCCAGATAATTCTAAAAAGAAGAGGTTCCAAATTGTAATTGCTGATGTGGGCTCTAAGTTAGAAATATGCAGTGACAGCACAACTATCAGCAGGGCCTGGCTGGCAACTTTTGGCTTGTGGGGCAAATGCATGCAGGTGGCCATGGCAGAGAGTCAGGGTGCCCAGAGCACATGCGTGCTACAGCACCCCCCCCATAAGTGTTCCGGGGAGGAGGCGGGTCCTTATGGAATTAATGTAAATTAAAAATAAAGATTAGAGGCAGCCCCCTTAAGTGGTACCCATATGCAATGCCACCTGTGCCCCAGGAGAGGACCCCCTTATGCAGGCCAACAGTAGTGCCCCCAGTATTGATCCCTCCATACAGTGCCCCTTATACAGTGCCCCCAGTAGTGGTCCCCCATATGCAGTACTCCTTGTGCCCCTAGTAGTAAGCCCCTAATATAGTGACCAGTAGTGGTCCCCCCTGTGCAGTGCCCCTTGTGCTCCCAGTAGTAAGCCCCTTATATAGTGCCCCCAGTAGTGGTATCCCATATGCAGTGCCCCCAGTAGTGGTAACCCCTATGCACTGCCCCTTATATAGTACCCCCAGTAGCAGTCCACCCCCCATGCTGTGCCCCCAATAGTGGTAACCCTTATGCAGTGCCCCTTAAATAGTGGCCCCAGTTGTATTCCCCCCAAATTCAGTACCCCCAGTATTGCCCTTTATATAGATCCCCAGTAGTGGTCCCCCGATGCAGTGCCCCCAGTGGTAGTCCCCTCCCCCCTATGAAGTGCCCCTAGTAGTCCTCTCCCCTTGTAGTGCCCCTAGTAGTAGTCCCCTAATGCAGTGCCCCCAGTGGTAGTCCCCTCCCCTATGCAGTGCCCTTAGTAGTAGTCCCCTCCTGCCTATGCAGTGCCTCTAGTAGTAGTCTGCTCCCCCTATGCAGTGCCCCTAGTAGTAGTCCCCTCCCCCTATGCAGTGCCCCTAGTAGTAGTCCCCTCCCCTTTGTAGTGCCCCTAGTAGTAGTCCCCTCCCCTTGTAGTGCCCCTAGTAGTATTCCACCCCTTGTAGTTCCCCCAGTAGTAGTAGTCTCCCCCTTGTAGTGCCCCCTGTAGTAGTAGTGCCCCTTTGTAGTGCCCCCAGTAGTAGTAGCCCCCCCTTGTAGTGCCCCCAGTAGTGGTCTCCCCCTTGTAGTGCCCCCAGTCATGGTCTCCCCCTTGAAGTGCCCCTAGTAGTGGTATCCCTGTAGTGGTCTTCAGAGCTGACCCTAGCCAATGTGGTGCCCTAGGCAAAATTTTGGCAGGTGCCCCTAGCAGATAATCCCACCACCAATTTTAAAGTGAGTACACAGCTGAAAGATATATCTGCAGATTATGGTTCTTCATACACAGTGAACAACCATCTTCTCTTGTCCTCCTGGCATTGCAACCCCCTACCTGCTGGCTTCTACAGCAAGTGTATGGGTGGGCGCACACATACAAACACATTAATATATATATATATATATATATATAAACACATTAATATATCTATCACATATATAAATACATATATGTACACACATACAAACACATTAATATATAATATATATGCACACACATTAATATTATATATATACACATTAATATATACATAACATATATACACACACATTAAAATATATATTATATATATATATATATATATATATATATATATATACACATACTATATGAAAAAATATATATATACACACATATATATATATATATACACTCACATATTTATAGATATACACACACATATATATATATACACTGTATGTATATATAATATATACACACATATATGCATGTGAGCGCACCAGCGCTGCCCTTCTCCCAGCCTGAGCTAACTTACCGAGAGATTCAATCTTGTTGGTTGTCTCTGGTCAGCTAGGCTGGAGTGCGAGTCGACGGGGCCATCCTGAGTCCTGGGCTGTGCAGTTACTATACAGTGCTAGGTGAAGTGGTGCCTGCCTTTGATGCCTGCCTGGACTGATGGGCGATGGGCAGGGAAAATGGAGGCAGAGCTGTGAGTTGTCACTCCCAGCTATGCTTCGCAAGGGATGATGGGAGGAGTGGCTGCGGCCGGGCATTCACAGCAACCATGGCCTCCAGCAGCAGCTGCCATAAACACAGACAATATTTTTTTATTTTGTTTGGAGTGTACTTTGGG
Source organism: Taudactylus pleione (assembly GCA_031769625.1). Classification (NCBI taxonomy): domain Eukaryota; kingdom Metazoa; phylum Chordata; class Amphibia; order Anura; family Myobatrachidae; genus Taudactylus; species Taudactylus pleione. Next base: position 1,741,371 of record JAUIMM010000031.1, read on the forward strand.
GGTTACAGCACCCTTTAACCGACAAGCCAGCTGGCCTTTTACTTATGGGACACAAGCGCACGCTTGACGCTGCTCCTTCATTGATGCACGTGCAGCCACAGTGCACACAATTCACAAACACAGAAAAATATATACTTTAATTTTGTTTGGAGTGCTGTTTGGGGGTTACAGCACCCTTTAACGGACAAGCCAGCTGGCCTTTTACTTATAGGACATAGGCGCACGCTTGGCGCTGATCCTTCGTTGATGCACGTGGCGCTGCTCCTTCGTTGATGCACGTGCAGCCACAGTGCACACAATTCTCAAACACAGAAAAATATATATTTTTATTTTGTTTGGAGTGCCCTTTGGGGGTTACAGCACCCTTTAGCGGACATGCCAGCTGGCCTTTTACTTATGGGACACAGGCGCACGCTTGTCGCTGCTCCTTCATTGATGAACGTGCAGCCACAGTGCACACAATTCACAAACACAGAAAAATATATTTTTTATTTTTGTTTGAAGTGCCCTTTGGGGGTTACAGCACCCTTTAACAGACAAGCCAGCTGGCCTTTTACTTATGGGATACAGGCGCACGCTTGGCGCTGCTCCTTCGTTGATGCACGTGCAGCCACAGTGCACACAATTCTCAAACACAGAAAAATATATATTTTTATTTTGTTTGGAGTGCCCTTTGGGGGTTACAGCACCCTTTAGCGGACATGCCAGCTGGCCTTTTACTTATGGGACACAGGCGCACGCTTGTCGCTGCTCCTTCATTGATGAACGTGCAGCCACAGTGCACACAATTCACAAACACAGAAAAATATATTTTTTTATTTTGTTTGAAGTGCCCTTTGGGGGTTACAGCACCCTTTAGTGGTCAATCCAGCCGGCCCTTTATTTATGGGAAACAGGCGCACGCTTGGCACTACTTTGTTGATGCACGTGCGGCTACTGCGCACACAATTCACAAACACAAAAATATTTTTTTATTTTGTTTGGAGTGTACTTTGGGGGTTACAGCACCCTTTACCAGTCAATCCAGCTGGCCCTTTATTTATGGGTCACAGGCGCACGCTTGGCACTACTTTGTTGATGCACGTGCTGCAACTGCGCACACAATTCACAAACACAGAAAATATTTTTTTATTTTGTTTGGAGTGTACTTTGGGGGTTACAGCACCCTTTAATGGACAAGCAAGCTGGGCCTTTACTTATGACACAGGTGCACGCTTGGCACTACTTTGTTGATGCACATGCGGCTACTGCGCACACAATTCACAAACACAGAAAATATTTTTTTATTTTGTTTGTATTAAAAAAAGAACACTTACCTGAATCCCCACTCCTGCCACCGCCATCCGCTACTCCATCTGTCCTCCCAGGTCGGCCCGCTCTGCATTCTGGGAGAGACATCATGATGTCTCTCCCATTACCCACTGCAGGAGACGGAAGATGGAGCGGCTCCTGCAGTAGGCGCAGCAGCAGTCATTGAGAGTCTGCCAGACTCTCATTGGCTGCTAATTAAAACAAACACACAGCTGCCGGAGCCAGTGGCTGTGTGTGTGTGTTTGTCAGTCACTGTGTAACGCTGACCGAACTCTATCCAGTCAGCACTACACGCACGGTGCAGCTGTGTCACAGTGACACAGACTGCCCGCAGCACACCTCTGACTATCAGTGAAGACAATGAAATATTGAGATATAAATATAAAGATCAACGTCTATGGCCTCAGTTAACAGATAATCTGAGATGCAAATTAGTAAAACATGGACATTAGCAACAGAAAGATGCAAATTTCACTCTCGACACATAGTTACAGATGGCAATTTAGCCATAATTGGCTTTTTAAAACTGTACCTGTAATGGTTAATACTGTAGTTGATCGAACATCACTAATGTATTCAGAGATGCAAAGAGCTGTCTTTTGTTTTACCTATATTCTTTTTGGTAATAAGTCTCCATTCACTCCAAGTATTGCAATTTCTCAGAAAGGCTTTTTCTGTGCCAATATCAATTTAGCTCTTCACGTGACCTCATTGGCCAACCCAATATTCCTGTCATATTAATAATATTCAGGTCATATTAATAAAAAACCCACTAGAAATTTTGTGTTTTTTCATCAATCATCCAAATTGATTTTATTAACCTCCTTGGCAACACAGTGAGGAAAGAATTCATTAGCAGAACAAAATGAGTAGAATATTAATATTTTATCTTTGACCGTACTCCAGATACCACACACACAAGGATCATCTGTGTGAAATAATCATATATATCGGGATTTCTGACAATATATGAAATAGACCTAAAGCTTTGCAATGATGGTTTAGATCAAAGTAATATTAATGGACAGAGGAGGGGATGTATGAAGGGGGTGGCTAATGGGCTGTAAAGTCTGGACCTGCTTCACCCATTACAGAGTTGAAGCAAGTCCAAACACCGCCCACATGTATTAAAATTTGTTTTACCAAGAGGGAGAGTGCTAATTCACATGTCCATCGAATTGCACTTTCCCTCTTCTGGTTGTTTGACCAGCGCTTGCATCCTTTCTGCACGTGTGCCAGTAATTTTTTCCCTGCAATGCCTGGGCTTTGTTAAAAAAAAATCTTTATTGTTTTTGTATGCACATTCTCTGGCTGTTGGTTCCAAGAGCTAGGGATAGAGCTGTGTGGTGAGGCAATGACAGCTGCAGTTGTTGAAATCGATAGCTGCAGTTGTCAAAATGGTCACTGCCACTTCGGCACCCTATAAAGGCATAGTGGCACCAATATTAACAGGGGCACAAGAAGTATTCAACCTTCCATTATCACCTGTGATTGGTTTTGATACTTGATGAAAGAGCATATATCAAGAATACAAGTATGAAAAACCATGTGGCCATACTTCAAAATGTGTCTTGTCACAAATTAGTAAAATTTCCGTTCCTCTAATTATTGTGAGTATTTATTAAACCTTCTAAAGAGAACAAGTGGAGATGTTGCCATAGCAACCTGTCTCTAGCTATTATTTTATAGAATGCACTAGATAAAAGATAGCTGGAATCTAATTGGTTGTTAAAGCAAGACCGTCACTTGTCCTCTTTAGATGGTTTTGATAATTTTCCCCAACAGTATGTTTTTTTAATTGACTGTTGGTTTCTTATTTGTAGCTAGTCTTTTGCTATGACTACATACAGAAAGTCAGAGAGGTCCTCTCTGCTGTGCTCCTATCATTGCATATATGTAATGAAATAAATTGAACAGTCAAATATAATAAGAACGGACAAGTATTGTCACTGTTCTATTGTTGTCCTTAAACAATAATGAACTTGTTTCTCAGCAATATGATGTGATCCAGAATACACAGAAAGGTCACAAGGTCACATTGGTGTAAAGTGTATTGTTACTTGTGAAATAATGGATTTATTACCATATCTGTCTTGTTCAGAAAACTATCCCTTATAATACATGCATTTTAAATCTGTATTAAAAGTTCTAAAATCGAGAAAGTAATACCATGCTTGACTACATGGCACTAATAAGCCATTGATAAATCCCCAGTATTGTGGAGCGAAACGCATCAGTGGTTACCTTCCAGGACACATTGGGACATATCTTCACACAGTTGTTGTGTAGCAGCTGGGACACAGCACTTAGCGATGTCGGAGTGGAGGCTGGGATTGAGACATGGCTGGAACACCCTCATCATATCATCAGTTGAGCCGCTCATACATTGTCTCTTTGTGGAAGCAGCCTCCTCCGGCATTTACCTTTTTCTACTTACCTGGATGCTGACATCATTCCATCTGCCCTAACGGAGCTGCACAATAGATGTCTTCCAGGATTTCCAACAGTATGGAGCTGGCTGTTTGATATATGATCAGCGCTCTGGTGAGATCATTTCAGCGGGAACACACATTCAGTGTGCACCACTTTATACTATTATCCTTGTGAACTGGATGATACATTTATTTTTATTGAGAAAATACATGAGAAACATTTATAACAAAATACCATTTGTATACTTTTTGCTCTATATTTTTATTTTTATTATCATTATTTTATATTTCTGTTTGGATTCACCTCTCTCAGCAATATATTTTTGATTTTTTATCTATAATTGAAATATCATATTATTGTGATTTTTTATATTGTAATTTTGACCGGTCAATTTGATAATGTTGCATTTTCAGTAAAGATTAATATATTATATTGGCGGTGTGATTGTCAGTTCATTCATGTCAATCCTTTTTTCTCACTTATTAGCGCAGTGATTCTTACTATTTTTACTAATTAGCCGTTGTAAAACACTTTGGTATGTTACAACAGATTTAATTGCTAATCATGCTTTTGTGTGTCCCAACTAAACAAACTTTTCAGGACTGCAATGACTATGCTTAAAAAGTGTCTGTGTGGGTAAAAGGAGCTTGTTTTGTTGTCATTTCCATAGAGATGATTTTTCCTTGTAAGAAACTAGATGTAATATATTGTAGTTAGTAACCATTTAATAAATATTAATATATATTTTTAATAAATATTTTTTCATAACTGATTACAGGTTGAGTCTCCCATATCCAAAATGCTTGGGACCAGGGGTATTTTGGATATCGGAATATTCCGTAATTTGGAATATTTGCATATCATAAAGAAATATCTTGGGAATGGGGCCTAAATATAAACACATAATGCATTTATGGGTTATATACCCCTTATACACACAGCCTGCAGGTAAGTTTATACAATACTTTCAATAATTTTGTGGCTCAAGCAAAGTTTGTGTACAGAAATTAAATTCACTTATGTTTCATATACACCTTATACATACAGCCTGAAGGTAATTGTATACAATATTTTTAATAATTTGTGCCTTAGACAAAGTTTGTGTACATTGACATAAAAAATCAATGGTTTCATTATCTCAGTCATGCCAAAATTATTCTGTATTTTGGAATATTCTGTATTTTGGAATATTTGGATATGGTAGACTCAACCTGTATATGCTTGCAAAGTTTCTAGAGATTTTATATAGATTCTGTGAATGCTATACATTCAATGCTGCATAAACAATTTACAAATGCTGCACAGCATTTGTATTTTAGGGGTATATGTATTTATAATCGTGGAACTGCCATGATTTTTAATGAAAACATCCCCACTATGTGCAAAGGGAAACTTGCAGGGACAGCAGATGTGGTAATCTCTGTCCCTGCGAGTTATATCCCCAGCAAATTGCAGAAGTCTTTCACAGAAGTGAAAGACTACTCCGGGGGAAGCTGACACTGTGCAGACACAGACAATCAGCTCCTAACTGTCAAATTACAGGCTGTGTTTGAAAAATTACAGTTTGGAGCTGATTGGCTGGTACTTATATTTCTCTATTTTATTTTTCTCCAATAGACCCCCAGGTGTGATCTGTATAGTATGTAGCATATTTAGGATTTATTCAAAGTGAGAGCAGATTTATCATGCCAGCAACAAAATGCCTTGTACAGTACATGAAAAGCTCTATATGCTGGAACAACATAGGAGCATGTTATCCTCTACTGTGAGAAATTTGTAAGCAATCCATTATCACATCATCAAACCCACTTTCAAAAACTGTTTCTTTATCCAAATTATTTATTTGTTTCTTCTTGCCATGCTTTTTCTTCAATATTATTGGAATACCCCATTGGTAAGGATACAGATGTTGTTGTGCTGGAGTTACCTCTGTGGTGAAGCAGCCTTCTGACATTTTACTTGTATTTTTTTGGCAATTCCTACTTCAGGGTGATTTAGGTTAGGACGGAATTGCAAAGCTGCACGCAAGCTTTGCAATTCTGTCCTTACAGTTATGTTAATGCAGAAGGAGGCGTCATGCCTCCTGCATGCATTAATGATCTGACCTGTCCCCATTGGCACAGCATCGGATCATCTGCATACTCCCTGGCCAACTGAGTGACCATGGGGTCATGCAGGCTGGCCATCGCAGATGAGGGAAAGAGGCCAGGATATCTCCATGAGCTGAAAAGAGATCCTGGCCTCTTCCCTCCCCCCAACAGCACCAACATGCCTCTGTTTTGGTAAACAGAGGTTGTCATTGCCCCAAAATGGCAGCAGTCTGTCAATCACTCTGCATGCGAGCACACAGGACCTGTACTGCACACTGGCATGCACTGCTGAATAAGGCTTTCTCCATGCTTGGCAAAGAGACAAGGGTTCCCCAACCTGACATAGAAAATGAGAAATGAAATTTAGGCAAAAACAATCTCAATTTATTTCCAGGAACCCCAAATAACTGGAATGGGTCACTGCTGTGGAATAATAGGTTTGATTCAATAAACAATAAACTCACAATATATCTTATAAATTACAATATCATAAGCTATTACCCTTTTTCTAATTGACTATTCCTTATACTAAATTATCAAAATTCTTTCAACATTAGTAAAATGTCCCAATAACCTAATACAGATGACATATCATTGATAATCCGGGTTACGGTTAACTCTTTGTGCTCAGGTGGGGCCCCTAAAGAGTATTTACATTAAAGATCAAAGAGCAATGATGCAGTGTTGATAAATAAAGTAGGAGCAGTGTCTCTGAGAGGCCTATTCATTATGTTAATTATCAGGAGCCCAGCGGCTTGGTTTTCTATGTGGCACTACAAGTCTCAACCACTCATATGTTTCTCTGTCTCTTCTTCTCTCAATATACAAATGCAAAAAGAAATAGCAGGGTGCTGGTCTAACTGGTGACAATAAATCACTAATCAAATTGCAGCTTTATGAAGGGTATTGCTCTTTTTGACTTAATAAAAATTATATTTATGAAAAGACTTCATAAAAAGAAAGCTCTATTCAATTAGTTGGAATTAAAATATTTAATTTTATTAAAAATAATAAACTTCATATAATAAAAAACACAAAAAATAATCATAAACTGAAGCAATAGAATTAATTATTAGATTAAATTATTAATGTAGTACTTCTGAATCCAATATACTAAAAAAATTCTTAAAAACCTACACATTAATTAATAATCCCATGAGTTTATTGGTAAAAAGATCATTCTTTTAAGCAAATGCTTTCTGAAAATTTCACTCTCAACACTTGTTGGTTATTGGTTCCTATTCACAACCTGTTACTAATGCATTAATTGTTAGTATGCAGCCAATTTCACATTTATAAGAACACTTGTTACTTCAGTAGCTTGATCTTGAAAGCATGATGATTAAAAACAATGTATAAGGCCTTATTTAATTAATTCAAAAACATCCTTTATACACAGTCACTTATTAACTCTAAATTTCAATTGGTTAGTAGGATCCTTTTCACGACTTGTTAATAATCTATTTGTTTTTACTTTGTAAAACTGCATTCAGTCTCTCATATAAATCAATCTCTGGCAGGCTCCTTGTAATAGCTGAATATAGACACAGTCCAGGTCCCCAGTAAGTAAGGTTAATCACGTATGCTGCTGGTATTTACCAATTCTACAGCCAGGTCTAAAGAGATATTAAAAAGTGGATACTTCTCATCTTAGTCCGGTCTCCTCTTTTAAGCTTGAGCATACAGCCACCTCAGAGTGATAGGGGTAATGTATAATGCGTTTCTCTGCCTACAAACAGCGTCAATGGCTTCCACACAAACCCTCTTATTTGCAAAGTGATGTGAATAGGACACACAAGAAGCTTCTGTTGATTAAAATATGCAGCATGCCTATATTCTGTGTGCAACTGTGCGTGTATCAGCATAAGCTACGTGTGCGACCTACTGTATTTGCATCACTTGCAAATAAAATGAATTTTAATGGAAAAGTTGCCCGAAAAGATGCTCTGTACTAATGAGTCATGCCACAGCATGGCACAACTAGAATGGCTGTTTAATGCACAAGGACGCTATCTGTATGTGGACACATCTGTATATAATACACTTGCTACATATCAGTTCTTGTCATTTGCTAGTATTCTACTATAGCTGATGTATTTTGCTCTTCATAATATTAAAAATATAATATAGTTTTTTAATGATGACTATAAGGATGATGATAATGTTTATGTTAAATCTAAAAGTGATATTAATAATGCATGTCTTTGCTTTATGTATTTTATTTATTTCACTGCTTTTGGATGACAGAAATCGGTTGTACATTCTAGAATAGGTGAAAAAAACTATCATCCAGGTTTCACTTTTCCTGCTTTACTTTCTTGTTCACATGACTGCCCCACAATAGTGTAAGTTACATTAGTCTTCACTATGGTTGTCAATCATGTATACAAAAAGATCCCTTTGTGCTTTAGCATTGTACTTACACCTGGGTTTATTCTCTCAGCTGGCAATTTATTTTGAAAAGGAAAGTATAGACAGAATGATATACCATTTGTTACCGTGTTTACAATATGAAGTTATACAAATGAGAGTTTTGAATTATAGAAGTGCTATAACATTAAGACTATTGTGCTGGATTCAATCAGACCAGGTGTTTCTCTAGCTTCATTCCAAGACTATCTTCTGAATTTCAAAAATGATGTTGTTGCTACATAGAGTACAGTACTGCGTGTGATATGCAAATATGCCCAGAATTACCTTTCCTAGTGAGTGATGCCTGATAACAGATGGGCCAAGGTGATGATAAAACAAGTGTTTTATTTTCTGTTTATTATGCCCATCTATTTTTGTTCATTATTATGATTAATATTATTACCATGGTCACTCCTGTTCATCTTTGCAGGATAGGGACAATTTCCCCTTCAAATCATTGCTCCATCGCTTCCCTTCATCATTTACCAGAATGCTGGGCAGCCATATTTTTTACATGATCAAGGTCATTCATTTAGCATAAATGCTCAAGGATAACAATGAGTACTCCTGGGGGTATATTTACAAGAGGTCGATTTGGAGTGAATCAGTTTTTTTTTTTTAGTCAATTGTCTATTGATTTTGCAAATCAGAGATTTACTAAAGTCTAAACTGACTGAAAATTGACCAAAACCCTGACTTTCGACTAAATTCGAATATCAGACCAACTTCGATACATTTACATTAACAACTTTAGAATCACCAGATTTACTAACCTTCAGTTTTAAATTCAAATTCATATCAAGCACAAACCCGATAGCAAACAATATACCTGTCTGTGGCAGGTGGGTTTGGAAGAAGCATGCACTGCTTCTTTTGGTTAAAAGCAATTAAAGAGTTAACACTTTTAAATATACAGTGTGGGGTACCAATAAATCCATAACCAGCCCTGGACCTTTCACCCTGTTCTGGTCATGGGAAATTGGGTGGAAAACCGGCATGGGGATCCATTAATTTCCCATTAACCAACACCAGACTGAACCAGACAGGGGCCTACACTATAGCAGGGAGACAGACAGCATGGGGTACCCCTGCCATAATGTAAAATGAGACCCAAACTGTTCGGGCCCAGGGATGGAAATTCTTGGAAAGTCAGGAGCCCTCAAATAAATTCTATCCAAGCTCTTCCCCTCATCTCTGGTGGCAGCAAATGTGGGGGTAATGGTGTAATTGCAGTGGGAATACAGGTCACGGCAAGCCTTCCTGGCATGTTGGTACTCGTTCAACAACAAGTGCCAACATGGCCGGATATTAAGGACCTTTAGTCCCACTGTAAAGAAAATATTACAATGATGACAGGACATGTACAATAACTGTGTTTACCCTGGCTTTGAACCTTTGAGTCTTAATGAAGGGTCCACCAAAAAGTAGATGAGTCTTACTGTGTGCTAAAAGCATTCTCCTTGCATGGTTTAATCAAAGGCTGAAAGACCCAGATCAAAGGACATCAGGGTACCTGCTGTGCACACAGTGGTAGACTGCCACTTCACAGATCCCAGCGAACCAACACTCAGGTGCAATTTTTAATTTTCATTCATACTAACAACTCCTTTAACATGACTGTGATTATGTACAGAAAGAAAGAAAAAGTATTCCTATAATGGGGCACTTACAGAGCATTGTATAAGTGAAATAGTAAAGATCTATTGTCAGAAAATATGGTAATGACCTATCCCATTAACAACAGTTTCATAAAATAAAACTTTTAATAATCTCTCATAAAATATCAGCGAAATATTTATACATATAACAATACAACTAATATAATAAAAAAATTTCTATCAACCACCTATATAGTATGATACATTATAATCGTCTCATAAAGCAGTTTGTAATAAATACGTTAGATGGGCGTCTGTAGACTAGAGACAAATTAATGATACCAAACAAAGGGATCTTGAAAGTATCAAGGGTACATCAAAATGGTTCTAATCAACATTCGTGTGATAGAACACTATCCGAGTGCACACTAGTTGATACACTGGATAAAAAATATCACTGTTTGGGAATCACCACGGATCCCAAATGATCTCCGCTTGCGGAGGAGGGCATGTTACGGCATTCAGGATTTTATTATACCCGTTATTATTGTGTTGACCCCTTAGATGTATTTGAAGATCGTATAAGGAGTGTATTATATGTGCACTAATTATTAGATTAAGTAATTATTATTGGTGCTAACAACATTAATTTTATCATCTATACACCTCTCAATCGCTGTGAGATAATTTTGGGATCCGACGATCCAGCTGAAAGCACTTATGTATTTTTCACTGTTACACAAGCAGAGATGGACTGGGGCTGTATATTAGCGCTGGCAGTCACTCGTGGAGGGGGTGTCCCGCGAGTCATACACCAGGGAAGGGCTTTGTAGTGGCATTTATATAAAGATGTAGATGGGCAACTGCCAATAGATGCAGCTAAGGCAGCTTCTGCTTCCACCTCTGAATTAGGCCCTTTGTCCCTAACAAAAGTGTTTTTGAGTTAGGGTTATACTCCTAGTAGTAGTAGTAATCATAAGATACTGTAATTAACAAAATGTTTCATCCATCACCTACTGTATGTAAACTGAAACATATGAGGTCTGATTGAAAAGTAATGAGACGGCCTCTGTTTTTCTGTCCTATAGGTAGATGTGGCAATGCTATGCTGGTTATTCTGAAGCTCATACATCAATGTGCCTGAAACTATGGTTGGACTGCCATTGTCTTCTTTTTTTGGTCACAGCAAGTGAAAGATCTTCATACATTTTGTCATGGCGGATGAGGAAGATGTGTCTGTGATATTAAGTCAGAGATGTGTGATTGAATTTGTGTTACACTTGGAAAAAGCAGAAATGAAACTTATGAAATGTTATGGCAAGCATACGGTGGAGAATCAATTAGCCACACTGTAGTGTTTCAAAGGTAGAAGCACTTCAATGAGGGACCAGGCTGGTTAAGTGTTATGTGTCGTAGTGTTACCTTTATATTACAAAAAATAATAGGCATCTGATGTCTGTATTTGTAATGCCTGAAAGCAGACAGAACAAGCCTTTCAACTCTGCCTTTTGGTTCACTTCTGCTTTTACTGAGCACAGACAGTGTAATGGTAGCACAGACGGTGTAATGGTTAGCATTACTGCCTGACAGCACTGAGGTTGTGGGTTCGATTCCCACCACAGCCCTGTGTGGAGTTTGTATATTCTCCCTGTGCTTGCGTGAGTTTCCTCTGGGTACTCTGGTTTCTTCCCACCCTCCAAAAATATATTGGTATGCTAATTGACTCCCAACAAAATTAACCCTCATGTGAATGTGTGTGTGAGCATGTGATAGGGAACATAGATTATAAGCTCAACTGGGGCAGGGACTAATGTAAATCGCCAAATATTCTCTGTAAAGCGCTGCAGAAAATGTGTGTGCTAATATAAATAACTGGTAATAAAAAATAATAGATTGCATTTACAGTAATATCTTGTTTCTCTTTTTTTTCTTTCTCTCTCCCTTTCCAGTTTATATTCTTTCTCCTTTTTTTCTAAAATTGTTCTATTTGCTCCATGTGGCCATGTTCCATCTCTGGTGTAATGCTCCCCCGCCCCATCAATGCTTGATGAAGGCCTCCTAACCTCTCACATATGTGGCACATGGCCAGTGTCAGCGTGCAAAGTGGCCCTTCAGCAGGACACTGCAGGGGTTGTGGGGGAGAAAATCTTGATCCATGGCTTCCCCATCCAGGCAGCTGTCTACCCACAGCTAACCCCTCCCCATGGAGCAGTGCCCATTTTGGGTGCTCCTGTAAATGGCTGTTCTACTCTTGAGACCCCACAGCTGGGGTCAGCAAGCTCCTGGATGTTTTGGTGCCTCATGATAGTGTACCAGCAGCTGCCTCAAGTAAAACTTACGCTCCCACCTCCAGCAACTGCAGGAGTGGGGCTGCCTTATGCAGCTCCATCTCCACTATAATCACCCAGAGACTGCAAACTTATTGCTCCTTTTGCAGTTGTGCATTCAGGTATTTTCACAGCAATCAGGCATTGCCCAGGACTTGGAGGATTTTTTGTTGATGGAAACAGCAGATAGTGAAGTTTAAGGGGGCAGAGTACAACACAACTAAAACTCTTTCTGCACTTATCTCTGGTATCCTGATGGTGTCCTAAAGAACTCCTAATTGCATTTATAAACCTTTTGTTTTGACCACAGCCTCTCCCTCCACACTCCTGTGTGAAATGGCACCTGATCAGAAGAGAGAAACTCTTATATGCAATACAATGCTTGCAAGATCCAACTCTGGGAAGATGACATTTTGGCTCATTTTGGGATCCAAAATTGGAGGGAAGAAACAAGCTGGGACTGAGATTCACTTGGATTAACTAAGTTCGGCTATGTTCGAACTGTTCATTTATATTAGAAATGATTACATGCCAGTAGGAAAAGGTGCACACAGAAACAGACATTTCAAAATCATAATAAATTAACTACTTGAGCATTGAAGATTGTGGAGGCTACTGAACCCTGTTACTAATTCTGTTTGTTACATCCCCTATACCTTTTACTAATACTTCTCTGACTTCTACCTTCTTTTCTTTACTTGAGTCCCTTCTCTCCTTGTGTACTTCTTACCATTCCAATACCTCCTTACTGTCCACCATGTTATTCCCTCTTCTTCCTTTTTTCTCTTTTTGTTTTTTTCCTCTCTCTATGAGAACTGGTGGCCAGAATAGTGTATGTATTTGGGACCTCAGCATTGTTTTTTTGCCAGCCTCCTCTACATGGACTGCTTGTCTTCCACCTGTTCTCTGGCATATTACTCAGGTTATTGCTAATTTATTTCTAGCTTCAGATCTCAGAACTTTGTTATTCAGTATTTAGTAGAGCTCTAGGTGTTTTATTTTACACTATGTATCATTTGTCTTAAAACACCTAACTTTACTTTTAGTTGATTGTGTTTGATTCTACCTGCAAATCAATCATCCATTGTCATTACACCACACATTTTCCTAAATAACACCACCACCTATTGGTGGTTTATGACAGTCTGTGGGTTTTTGTGTTAAATTTCCTCACAGTTTGCTACTGCATGCTATCTACAATACTAGTAACCTTTACAGGATTAACTGTTTATACACCCTCCCACCTAGTGGTGGCATAATATTACTGAAGTTTTGTAATTTAACTGATTTATAGCTCTGCACTTTTACTTGGGGGTAAATATACTAACGTTCGATTAGAGATACATTTTTATGAATCACTGAAATCTCCTGAGATCGAATTGAACTTGAATAGCAAAATCCCTCAGCAAATATCAAATTTAATAAGAATGGATTTTGCTTTCGATTTTCAACTTGAATTCGATCTTGTTTCACTTTAAGAAGGGATTTGCTGTTCGATTTTGCATGCCCATGTCCAAATCAAACAGCAAATTCCACTACAAAACAAATTTCAAAGCCCCAAATGAATAGAACTGCTTCATGCTTTCAATATCAGCATGAGCAGTTCATTTTGACACAGATACATGCATACATAATTGATATGCATGCATGTAACTTACGGTAACAAGCTTGTAAAGAGTTACTGTAAAAAAAAAAATGACACGCACACACCGTGAAAGTATAGTTTTATTACATACATACACACTCACACATACTCACCTACATTACCTATACTGGTCCCTTTCTCCCCATAGGCATCCATGGTCTTGGTAAAATAAAAAGAGAGAAACGCGATCCACACAACAGGTAACAACCACGATGGTTGTTACCTCCCAAATGAAGAGCTCAGACGCGGCTTCTCCCATTATAGAGCCATGTCTGAGCATTCATTGGCTGAGAGAGGTCAGCCCCCACCTCTCAAAGCCAATGAATGGCTCCCTCCTTTGATGTCAAGTCTTTCTTAATTGATAACCTCAACTTTTGCTTGGAGTTATGTTTACTGATTCATTAAACATATTACTGCTAAGTGCAAATGTTAGCTGTCCTGCCAATATTGTTTTGTGATAAGAAATGTGTACGAATTAATATTGGCATGCAGGTAGAGGTTACACGGATATAAATTTGTGTTTCTACTTGATAATTTAATCCAATCTTACTCCCAAGATTACAATGTAATTGTCATATTAATTTTTTGAGTAGCTTCATTACCATTATTAATACTGTTTCATATACCTGTATTATTACAAATTGGATATTTTTGATTTTGTATGCCTTTCTGCACCCACTCAGACACACCTCTGGTTCTGTGTGATGTGTTATGGACAAGTACGTCCATAAGAATTTTTTTAACAAATTGTCTCAATCCGCTGTCAACACTTGAATGAATAGAGAGCCTGATTCATAACCAAGCGCAAATGAGATTACACACACAATCAGCTGATTGTTATGTTCTGTGCATGCGTATACATCTTGAAGACTTCAGTGTCATCAGATCACAGTGACTACGCAGACTAATCGCAGAGTGATTGACAGGAAGTGACCATTTGGGGGTGGGGATGGGGGGTGGTCAAAGAAATGTAGGCGTGCCAGTGTGTTTGAATGTCATTACAGGATACAAGGGTATGCATAAATTAGCCACTGCTATGCCATATGCAGCTTGGGCTTTCACTGCTTGCAATGAGGTTATAAACCTCTAAATAAGGTCTGCTTGTGTGCAAGTGTGCATGAGGCTCTGATGGTACTCAATATTACTGATGGTTTTGCAGACATGCAAAGTATTACAGCTATGTGTAATGTAAAGTGGACGTCCTTATGTTTGGCTGTGATGGCATTGCGATTGCAATCATTAACATATTTTCACAGTGAGACTGCATGAGTAATTGCAGTGGGATCGCAATAGCAATCCGTAATGAATCGTGCCCAGAGCCAACAAATCTTCAGTGAAATCCAACCCTCCATCTTTCTCATCAGGGGATGCCTTAGTGGCAAGTCCTTCATCTGAAGACACCTCTCCTGAGCATCCTTCAATTACGGAAATGGCCCAAGAACTTTAGAAATCATTATGCCTCAATTTGAGAAAAAAATTTGAGAATACACAGACACTTTTTGATATGGCACTGGATAAAATTGAGACTAACTCCTCTAGACTTTACTATCTAGAGCAAAGAGTCAGTGACTCTGACTCCATACCCTCCAAAATTCCTGATACTCTAAAAAACCCCAGTCCAGGCCATGCAAGCCAAGATACTGTAGATGACCTGGAAAATAGACACAGGAAGAATAACCTCTGGTTTATTGGAATCTCTGAAACCCACTTTTCAGAATTCTTCACCCACCCAGTTTTTGGAGCTCTTAACATCTCTGATAATTAATTGGTCCCGCATATTAATATAGCTGGTCCAGAAAGGTCTGACACTGCCAACAAGCAAAGACCAGTAATAGCAAAATTTCTAGACTACCACATGAAGGAACAAATTCTTTGTGCCTAATGCAAAATTCCCTAACTAGTGATTGATAGCAGTAGTGGAATTACCACTAGGTAACAAAGGTGGGTGCTTATAGTCCAGCAGTTCCAGGGGGTCCATTGACAGGGCTGTATATAGAGGGTATTTCCAAGTGCTGGGCTGGCTGAATACTCCCGGCATGCTGCCGGCACAGCTGCCAGGTGCCTGCACCAGCACATGTCTGTGTCTCCTGCAGTGTGTTATGCATGTGATGTTATGATGCAAGTGTATATGAAGTCATATGCATGGAGCTGGGATGCGCCCAGAGAAGAAAGTAGGGGATGAGATGCTTGCTGCTGGAGCAGCGGCTGCCTGCTCCTGCCAGTGTCTGTATTGTTAATTTCATTTTGTATATCATATGATCATCCTGCTCTCATGCTGGGAGATTGGGGGAAGCAGTGTTATTTTAAGTACAGTGTCCATTAAAAATCTGCCTATCTGCCTGCTATTATCAGGGGGGGGGGCACTTGTTACAGACACTGACTGGGATATAATATATGTCATTATGATATTATACTCTAAAAGTACTGTGTATGTATTTGAGATTGGGGCCTGTTTGCTACAATCAGGGAGGGGAGCCACTGATATATAATGCAGTCACAATGATTGAGGAGTGTAATATTATAAGGGATGGGGATATACTAGGCTGCTACAATCAGTGAGGGGGTATTTACTTAGTTAAGTATGTTCTAATATTTTATATATTTTATTATCATTATTTCTATACTCATTGGTATTTAAATCATGTCTATATAATATGTCCATTATCACAAGTAGCATTAGCAGTTATAACGCTGTGTTTAGTTTTGCTATATGACTGCTGTTAATATAAGACTGCTGTTCCTTTTTAATGTTTGTAATGTTAGTAATGTTTAAAGCTTTAAAACATTGAATATAATTAGGGAAAATAATGTAAGGGGCATGAATCAAGAATGAAAATATAGTGCTATGAATTGTTTGATGGAGGGAGGTCCCAAATTGGTATCTTGCTTAGGGCCCCATGAGGTCTAAATCTGCCCCTGGTTGATGGTGCCCGCAGTTTAATATTCCAGGACGTCTCTGCATGTGTACTGTATCTCAGAAACGCAGAGAATTTTCTGAGCTTTGAAAGTTGTTCCATGATAACCAGACACATTATGAATTAATATATCTGGCCAAACTTTTGGATAATGGGCAAGCAGTCTATTTCACTGATCCCACCCAGGCCAAGGTGCATGTTCCTCGCAAGCTTAGGTAAGGTAGTCCACCTCTTTGCTGAAATTGATAATTGCTTGGGGGGTTCTGTGATTTGCCCATGCACTCAAAGGCAGTGGCGGGCTGGTCCGGGTGCCATGTGCCCCCCGGGCCGCAGCACCATGCGGGCTGTGGGCAGTCTGTGTCACTGTGACACAGCTGCTCCGCGCATGTAGCGCTGACCGGACAGAGTTCGGTCAGTGCTACACAGTGACAAACACACAGCCGCCGGCAGCTGTGTTTGTTTCAGCAGCTGATGAGTCTGTCAGACTGCAAACAAAAAGTATGGTGGTCGCTCACATCAACTTAATGACATTGCACAGGTGCTTGTAAAGGGAGGGGTTGACACTGAGCTATAGAAAAAAAGGGATTTTCCCTCCAGCACACTGCAGCAAAATGAACAAAAATACTTGAATCCTACATGATAATAGAAATTCAGAGGTATTGGTTTACATACATGTGAGCGACCACCATACTTTTTGTTTGCAGTTTTGTGAGGCATGAAAGGAGCCAGCATTGGGAGGATGTGTTGGTCTGAATAGTGCCATTAGGAGGTTTCTGAGGTACCTTCTAGGTGAGTCTTCTCTCAGCTTAAACATGTACTGTTATTATGCAGTACATTAATTTGTAATTATATGACCCAGAGTGGGTGCTACTATTAGGTAGCAACAATTATTTTGGGGTGAGCGTTTGGGCGTGGGGCCCCCGAAGTTGGTCTGGCGGGGCCTTTTTTCAGGGCATCACCACTTAATTCACATAGATATTTTTTTATCACCGTTCTATCTGTTTGTCTATTATTTATGTAATTTTAACCCCTTACCATTGACACTTATTGATTTATCTTTACACAACTATACTTTACACTTCACTTTCACCTTTTTTCCATTTTTCGTGTGATGCCCTGGAGATAGTCCTTGGCTGGATTCTTTTGGGGTTCCCTGCATCTCGGACGTGAACCCCATAATGTTAGGGATGCTGGTATAGAGGAGCCTTGACGTTGGCCCAGCACTTATTCATATATTTGCAAATGTATGTAAACCAATACCTCTGAATTTCTATTACCATGTAGGATTCAAGTATTTTTGTTGATTTTGATGCAGTGTGCTGGAGGGAAAATCCCTTTTTTTTCTGTAGCTGAGTCTGTCAGACTCTCATCAGCTGCTGCTGCTCCCACTGCGGGAGCCATCTTCCGGCTCCCGCAGTGGGTAATCGGAGAGATGACATGACATCATGAAGTCTCTCCCCTTAGTGCAAAGTGGCCCGGGAGGATGGACGGTGGAGCAGATAGCAGCGGCGGGACCAGGAGTGGGGTTTCAGGTGTTTTTTTTTATTATGTGTCTCTCTACTGGGGGGGGCTACTACTGGGGGCACAAGGGGGATACTACTGGGGGCACTACAAGTGGGATTACTACTGGGGGCATTAGCATTACCAGGGGGAGGACTACTACTGTGGGCACAACAAGGGGGGGATTACTACTGGGGGCACTTCAAGGGGGGGCTACTACTGGGGGGACTACTACTGGGGGCACTACAGGAGGGACTACTACTGGGGGCATTACAAGGGGGGGACTACTACTGGGGGCATTACAAGGGGGATTACTACTGGGGGCATTACAAGGGGGAGGACTACTACTGGGGGCACAAGGGGGGTATTACTACTGAGGACATTACAAGAGGGGACTTCACCTGGGGGCATTACAAGGGGGGGACTACTACTGGGGGCACTACAAGGGGGAGAGCACTACTGGGGGCACTACAAGGGGGGACTACTACTGGGGGCATTACAAGGGGGAGAGCACTACTGGGGGCACTGCAAGGGGGGACTACTACTGGGGGCACAACAAGGGGGGCTACTACTGGGGGAACTACAAGGGGGGATTACTACTGGGGGCACTACTATTGAGGGCACTACAAGCTACAAGGGGAGGACTACTACTGGGGGCACTGCATAGGGGGTACCACTACTGGGGGCACTATATAAGGGGCTTACTACTGGGGGCACAAGGGGCATTGCACAGGGAGGACCACTACTGGGGGCACCATATAAGGGGCACTGCATAGGAGTATCACTACTAGGGGCACTACTGGTGGCCTGCATAACGGGGTCCTCTCCTGGGGCACTGCATATGGGCACCACTACATGGGGCTGCCCCATATCTTTATTTTTACTTTACATTAATTCCATATGGAGCCATCTCCTCCCTGGAACACTTGAGGGGGGGTCGTCTAAGCACGCACATGCTCCGGGCACCCTGGCCATATGCTACCCTCTGCCAGGGCCACCTGCATGCATTTGCCCCCCAGGCTAAAAGTTGCCAGCCAGCCCCTGCTCAAAGGTTATGTTCATTGAGCATGAGCTACTTACACTTTTCTATTGTCTTACAACATATGTTACCAGTGGCGTAATTGGGGTCTTTGGAGACCAGGGCAAGATGGAAAATGGAGCCCCCCCAATTGTTTGCGCATGCCAAAGGCGCACATACCAAAAAAGTGGGCATGGACAGATGTCACAAGGGGCGTGGCCACTGGAAAAAGGGGGCTTGTCAGCATGACACTTCACTGTATATCGTCATTCTTGGAACATTCCTTTCCATTCCATATGCACCTTAATGCCCCAATAGTAGTGCCCCTTATACAGTGACCCCAGTAGCAGTGCCCCTAGTAGCAGTGCCCCTTATACAATGCCCCCTGTAACAATACCCCTTATTCAATTTCTCCTGTAGCAGTGCCCTCAGTAGTAGAGCCCCTTTATGCTGTGCCTCCACTCATGCCCCTTATACAGTGTCACCAGTAGTGCCCCTTATACAGTGTCACAAGTAGTGCCCCTTATACAGTGCCCCCAGTAGTGCCCCTATGCAGAGCCCCCAGGAGTGTGCATTATACAGTGCATCCAATAGTGCCCCCAGTAGCAACCCTTATACAGTGCCCCCAGTAGTATTCATTATACAGTGCCCCCAGTAGTGTCCATTATACAGTGCCAACAATAGTGCCCCTATTAGTGCATATTATACAGTGCCCCAGTAATGTCCTTCATACAGTGCCCCTAGCAGTACTCCTTATACAGTCCCCCCAGTAGTAGTGCCTTGTACACATAAAACACAAACAGACACACATAATTTACTTACCAAATAAAGCGCCCGTCACTATCTGCTCCTCCAGTCCCAGTCGGCACTATGGGAGAGACTTCACCCATATCAGGAGCCAAAAGGTGGAGCTCATGAGTGAGCTCCAGCCCAGCTCTGGCCCTGGGTGCAACAGCCAATAAGAGTCTGTGTGACTCTTATTGGCTGCAGTGCTTTGTGTTTGTTTTAGTGTGCAGTACCGCTGACCACACTGCCCTGGACTGATGGTGCTCAGGGCATGTGCCCCGCCATTTCACCACTGTGTTAAACTGTTTTCTGCGAGCACCACTATGTTCCATGGTGCTTGCTTGGTTTATGGTACTGATTGGAATTTTTTTTTCTGTTTTGGAATATTTGTGCTCTGCTCGCTCATTCCCCCTCCCCTCTGTATTTGACTCTCTCTGAAATTTTTGTAATACTTTTTTTCACCCATATCTCCCTGCTTGCTAGGACAGGGAACGGGTGATTTTCTTGATATCTATGACTTTGCACATTCACCATCGGGCAGGGATTGGTTAATATGGTGGTGGATTTCCTTCCTCCTCAGAAACACATTTTAAAATTTTATCCTGGAATGTGGGAGGCCTAAATTCCCATATCAACCACTCAACTGAAGTGGTCATATGGAAGGCAAACACCACCAGCAGTGCTTCAGCTGATAAGGTGCAATATATCCGCCCCCTGTTTATGAAGAGAAAATTTGTTCTACACATGTGCAGAATGGATCTCCTCTGAATCCCTGGACCAGGGAATTTCTGATCAGTTTTGCTGGAAAAATCTTCAGTTAAGTGGTTAAACACACTGGGTTGACAACCCCCTCTTAGATAAGCAGCCCACCCCACAACACCCAACTTCCCCTGCGTGGTAGCGAGTCCAACTCATGAGGTCCACCCTCTGGCTCACGGATGTCTGGCTTCTTCTGAATCCCACAGACATGTTTTTTTTTTTTTAAAGGTTTTTATTGAAGCAACTAACACCGTACATCAAAATAATAAAAAATAATAAATGAAATTTTCCAGATCAAATTCAAGAAAATAGTATACATAACATTTTAAATATTCCAAGACATTTTTATATGTTTGCATACATAACTATGTCCATTTTATCCAGTATTTATCCTAATAAAAATTGTATCTGAGACACCAATAAATAACAATAAACAGATAATAATTAGCTAAATAAAAAGAAAAAGAGTGTCCCGCACTCACCCACCAGGCAACACAATAGGAAGATCACCCAAGAGGACCCTAGTTTCATACCATTGAGTCAGACGCATACTATGATAAATTTGGGTTTGTGTTAAAGTTGGCAGAGTCGTAATAAAACTCTCCCAGGTATCGAAAAAAAAAGCGACCCTTCTCTCCTTTTCAAGCACCGATTCAATCCAGTCCATACGGAAAATAAAATTTAATTTTTCTTTATATAATTGAAAATTGATGGGAGTTGGGCGTATCCAATCCTGCAAGATGGTCTTTTTTGCTGCTGCACTTATTGCAAGTAATAAATTTCTACTTCCTGCAGTGAGCTTTTGACCCCTTGGAAAGATACCCAGGATAGCCCATTCTGGAGTAAATGGTACAAAATTAACTAGGTGGTTTTCCGCCTCTCGTCTTCCTTGTCTCCAGAAGCCTTGGACCACCGGACATTCCCATAAACAATGATAGAGATCAGCCTCTTCCCCAGCACATCTAGGGCAATTATGAGAGTTGGAAAGACCCATTCTGTATAATCTGTAAGGGGACAAATAAGTCCTATGATATACATTTAAAAAGAGCTCATTATATGAACTAGCGGTCAATAATGTGCAAGACTTCAATAGTCCCCCCACCAAATCCTCAATAGTCAAAGTTGGAAATTGCGTCAACCACTGGCGCATCCCCTGGCTGATGAAATCATGATTTAGATTTTCACTCAAGAATCTATAGTATATAGAAATAGCTTTGCGTGATGGAATTGGTCCTGAAAGCCGTTGATCTAGTGGATTACACCAGTCATCACTCGAAAGTGGCCATATTACCAAGGCTATATAATGTTTTGCCTGAAAATATGCCAGGGGATAAGCCCCCAGAGTCTCAAATCTCGCGGTCGCCTCAGGGAACGTCAGGGGCCTATGAGAGTCTACATCAAGCAAGTAGCTTATAGTATGAATTCCCCTCTCTTTCCATATCGTAAAGGGATATGATGCCTCTCCATTCCCAAAATCTAAGTTACCCAACAATGGAAGGTAAATGGATTTGTGAGCGTTGAGACAAGATTTATGATGCAGGATATGCCAAAGGCATCTAGTTGTCATTAATAAAGGATTGTCAAGAACTTCTGGTGGAATCTCTTGATCGTGGATATGAAGGAAATATTTTAAGGCCATGGTAGGTAAAAATTGTGATTCGAGGGATGTATTAGCATATATCTCTTTATCTTGTAGCCTATCTATCAAAATTCTCATTAAAGAAGCATGATTATACTCTAGAACATTAGGGAAATTTATCCCTCCTTTAGATTTAGGTTGATATAGTTTCCTAAGACTGATGCGAGACCTACCACCCTGCCATAAAAATGAGCGAAATAGTTTGTTAATTAATTGAACATCTTTTTTAGTAAGAAGAATGGGTAGTGCCTGCAACATATAAAGAAGGCGAGGAAAGGTCATCATTTTAATAAGGGCGGCCCTTCCAAGATATGAGAGCGTCAAATGTTTCCAACCCCGGAGCTCCTCAGTAATAAGTCGAGTCATCCGTGACACATTCATGCTATACAGTTGAGTAGGATTTTTAGGTAAAATAATACCCAAATATTTCAAATGTGAGGAGGCCCAGGAGAAGGAAAAAGGCGAGGCCCAAGGGGGAGTAACAATAGTGGGATGAAGAAACATTGCTCTTGATTTATCTGCATTGATTTGAAGGCCAGAGATGCTGCCAAATTGATCGAACCTTTGCATAATTAAATGTAAGGTATGCTGAGGGTCTTGAATGTATAAGAGAATATCATATGCATATACTGTGAGCTTGACATTTTGAGTGCATACACGGACTCCCCGAAAACTAGACCATTGATGCAAAATTCGAAGGAGAGGATCAATAGCAAGGTTAAAAAGGAGAGGAGAGAGGGGACATCCTTGTCTAGTGCCTCGTCCCATTTCCATGGGAGTGCCACATATTCCATTAATCAATAATGATGTTGAGGGGGAATGATAAAAGAACTGAAGTAGTTTAATAAAGTTTGGAGCAAATCCTCTACGAATCAAAACCTCAAATAAATGAGGCCAGAGAACTGTATCGAATGCCTTGTGCATATCAAGGCTCAGGAGCATGTTTTGAGCATGAGGGTTTTGATTGGAGGCAACTATGGTGGCTATAGCGGTACGGATACCTTTGACCGAGTGCCTTCCTGCCACAAATCCTAACTGGTGCTCAGTCAAAAGAGTGGGTAATATTTGCTGCAAACAAGTGGCCATTATTTTCGCAAGTAATTTAAAGTCTACATTCAATAATGTAATAGGATGAATGAGCCAAGAAGAAGGGGGTCCCTATCTGGCTTGGGTAATAGAATTGTGTGGGAGGTGTTAAAGGACCGAAGGGAGGGAGAGCCGTGATGGATATGGCGAAATAGATCTAAGAGAAGTGGAGAGAGATCATCCTGGAGGATTTTGTAGTACTCTCCTGAATAACCGTCTGGGCCAGGAGCTTTATGGGCAGGCAGGGCCTTAATCACATCGCGAAGCTCTTGTTCAGTGATTTCTGAATCTAAAATGTCACATTGATCTTGATTAAGTTTAGGTAGTCGAGCCTCGTCTAATATGAGTCTCTGTTGTTCAGGATCAACTGGTTGTGAGGAATATAGTGTTGAATAGTAAGTATTGAATAGGGACAAAATGGTCTGTGGATCAGTAGTAGGAGAACAGGTAGAGGGATTAAGAACTGCAGAGATGTGATTTCTAGGCTTTCGTGATTTGGCTATAGTGGCCAAAAAACGTCCAGCCTTGTTGTTCCAGCGATAATATTTATGTTTAGAAAATTCTAGATTCTGTTTCGCTTGCGAAAGGAGAAAGTCCTCCAATAGCTGACGAGCTTGTTTATAAAGTCGCAGATGTTCAGGGGATGGGTTCAAAGTATATGTGGCAAAAGTTTGGGTGACAGATGCACGTAGTGTAGTAGAAGTACTAGTTGTTTCATGTTTTCTCTTAGCCATATACCCAATGATGTGGCCCCTTAACACTGCTTTTGAGGTTTCCCACATGAGCCCAGGGTTGTCCCAGTGTTCAATATTATCATCTATAAAATTGGACCATTTTGATTTAAGATAAGAACGAAAATCTGCGGAAGATGCTAGGTATGCAGGAAACCGCCATATGTTATCGCGGTATGGAGTTGAGGGAAATGTGAGAGTGACAGTGATGGGAGCGTGATCAGAGATCAATATGTCATGCAAACGTGTGTCATGGAGGCGAGACATCAGGACATCAGCCAATAATAAATAGTCGATTCGTGATAATGAAACATGTGCTGCTGAGAGGTGTGTATATGATTGGTCAGTGGGGTTTAGGAGGTACCAGGGGTCGGATAATTGTAGTGAATTTAGTAAAGAAGGGAGTATTTTCCATGACGATGGAGCCAATCTAAGTGGTGGAGGGGCCTTATCAATCTGTGGGTCAAGGACTGTATTAAAGTCTCCTCCCATGATAAGAGGGTAATTGTTTCTTTGCTGCAACAGTCTAGTGATGTGATTGATGAAGGTCAGAGAGTCCGTGCATAAACATTCACCAACGTGAAACGCGAATGTAGAATTTCTACATCAATAATAAGAAATCTGCCATGTTTATCTACCAGCTGATCTAATATAGTGAATGGCAAACTCTTTCGAAACAAAATGGCAACACCCCTGGACCTAGTCCATAATGGAGCTGCAATACATGACTCTATCCAGGGGGCACGCAGAGTAGCAATATCTCCCGTGCGCCAGTGTGTCTCCTGTATAAACATTATATCAGAGCGTAATTTCTTAAGATGAGTAAGTACCCTCTTACGCTTAATGGGCGAGTTCAAGCCCCCAACATTCCACGAGGCAACACGCAACTGAACAGGATCGCAGGAGGGAGTCTCATTCGTTAATGGTAATGATGAATTATCTCTGTGGGTCATTTGAGAAATTGACCAAAGACATTCCCAGGATGTGCAGTCCACCGACAAATGCTCCCGTGGGTGAGTACCGGACACCTAACAAAATGAAACTCAAAATAAACATTAAAAAAACAAAACAAAAAGAAAACAACAAAAAAAACAATGCACAGTGTCTTGCTTCCTACTACTCCAATTTTCAATTTTCCTACCAACAAAAAATGAGGACACATGTCGTCCTAAGTGGACGGCATGTGTCCAGAATTGCAACCAAAAAGACATCGGTAACAATAAGTAAAAAGAAGAGAAACTCTAAAAATAGTCAGGGGCATCTGACTAATTTGAATATTTTAATAAGTAACCTATTAATTTTTCTTACATATACTAAGTTAATGTGATTTGTAGAGCTATGATTAAATATGTATTGCCCGTCCCCTAACCGATATGGTAAGGGCAATAGGTCTAGACCAAAGAGAAAAAAACACTATTTTGTATATAAACATCTACAGTCTGTAATGAGACTAGCAAGACCATCGGAAAAAACCCAAAATCTTTTGTACAAATCACTTTATTGCAAATTTTAGTGATCCGATATATGAGCTCAATCTAGATCAAGGAGGTAAAGGTGGCCTAGGAGGTGAGCGTGTGGGGAAAAAATGGCGTTTGGCCTGGTCGGGATTTTCAAAAAATAATGGGCGCCCATCCTCAAATACTCTGAGTTTTGCTGGATAAAGGAGTGCAAAACGATGATTATGGGAATGTAGATAGTTGCAAATTTCACGAAAAGCTTTGCGCTTTTGAGCAACTAACATGGAAAAGTCTTGGAAAATTATAATTTTATGGGATTGAACTACCAAAGGGTTGGACCTGCGATAAGCAGTTAGAAGTTGTTCTTTAGTTCTGTAGTCTAAGAATTTTGCTATGACAGGACGAGGTCTGTTATTATCACCCTGTCTTTCTGGGCCTAGACGATGGGCTCTCTCTATTTGGAGAGTACCTAATGTATCTGCAATATCTAAGGATAGGGGTATGTCCTTGGTGAGAAAATCAAGGAGTTGTGGGCCCTTATAAGACTCAGGAATACCAATGAATCTTAAATTGTTTCGACGGTGTCGATTTTCTAGGTCATCGATTTTTTCTTTTAAGGATTGAATAGTGGAGGAATGGGAGGCTGAATCTTCTTGGATGGTCTGAACTCTGCCCTCTGTGTCGCTTTTCCTTGTCTCTAAAGTGATCAGGCGAGCAGCATGAGCGTCAATTCTAGACAGTGCAGCTTCTATCTTCATTTCAGTGCTTTCCAGTCTCTTGTCAAACTGGGGCATTAACACTTTAGAAATGGCCTCTGCCATTTCAACCATAGGTAGAGAGGAGATGGGGATGATATTTGGGGCAGGAGAGCCTGTAGGTTCTAGGACCTCTGACGGCTCAAGGGGGGAAGAGGGAGGGGCATTTTTACCCGATCCTTTGGTTGATTTGCCCATAATGGCGGGAGATGACGTGTCTGAGGATGTGGATGAAGAGGCTTTGAGAAAATATCTGTCCATACCCCGTAGGCCGGGCCTAAGTAAATTACATAAAAATGTAATGGCCACCAATAATACGTTGTCACTATGAATTTAACAACTAAGAATCAATACACAGGTTACAGTGATAAATTTAAATCGATGCCCCTAAACCCGCATTCGGGATCACATAATAATTTTTCTAGAGAAAAGAACGGGGGAAAAAGGAATCACCCCACAATAAATAATGGATAATACTATATCCTGATTTTGTCAAAATTCAGGTATCAATAAAGAAAGTATTATCTTAGACAATAGCTTGATAACACCACTAGGTGGAGATGTTATATTAAATAAAAGGTGTGAGATGTTATATCCG
This sequence comes from Taudactylus pleione, assembly GCA_031769625.1. Lineage (NCBI taxonomy): Eukaryota > Metazoa > Chordata > Amphibia > Anura > Myobatrachidae > Taudactylus > Taudactylus pleione. The sequence goes on from JAUIMM010000031.1 coordinate 1,768,431, forward strand.
ATGAGTTTGCACAGTAATAAAATGAAGAACTCAAAAGTACTCAAGTGTAGTTGTAAATAAAAGCAATTAAGTACAGTTATAGAGACAGTGCAAACCTATCTTTGTTACAAACAATACCAAATGTAATTCAGTAACTTATCAGATATTATTATTAATGAACAGTAGTGATGCTAAGTGTTGTGGCCACTAGGTTCTCAGAGTGCATCCACGACTAATACTTAAAATAGTTAAGTGAAAGAGAGGTATAGGGTAAGCTGGGCATGCGGGATGGAGAAAGGGTTGTGGGGGGGGCCGGCAGGGAAAATATATTATGGAGGCAAGGGATCAAGTGTGGGAAAAGGAAAATATATAATAAAAGGAGGATAATAACCGATATTAATACCAGGGCTCCAAGAGGAGTATTGAATGATCACCACCAAAGTCCCATGGGTTCATGAAGATGAAATCGACTCCAGGTTTGTCAGTCTCCAGTGATGAATATCCCAGCAGGGGATCTAGATAGTTATCAGGGACGTTAGATCTCGTGTGGTCCCAGTCGGCAGCAGAGCCCCCCAACAAGCCAGGAACAGCCGGCTCTAGGGAGAAGAATATGTACACCGTCGCCCTCGGCACAGCGGGTAGCCACAGGAGGGGCGCCCGTCGGGATATAATTTCAGGTAAGGATCGGAGAGGCAGCAGTGTCCCCAGCCGCGGAGGAGCCCGGCAGCCCACAGGATCCCCGGTCATCAGGAGCCCCGCAACAGCAGGACCTGGGCAGATGAAGGAGCCAGCCAGCCAGAAAGGGGACCGGATTGCCAGCAGCTGTGTCTGCTGTGGCAGAGTCCGGCAGCTCACAGAACCCCCCGGCCGTCAGTAGCCCTGCAGCAGCAGGACCTGGGCAGATGAAGGAGCCGGCCAGCCAGAGAGAGGGCCGGGTTGCCAGCAGCGGCGTCTGATATCTTGTGCGGAGGAGCCCGGAAGCTCACTGGATCCCCCGGCTGCCAGCAGCCCCACAGCAGCAGGACCAGGGCAGATGAGGGAGCCAGCCAGCCAGAGAGAGGACCAGAATGTCAGCAGCGGCATCTGGTGTCTGGTGCGGAGGAGCCCGGCAGCCCACAGGATCCCCTGGTCGTCAGCAGCCCCACAGCAGCAGGACCTGGGCAGACGAGGGAGCCGGCCAGCGAGAGAGAGGACCGGAATGTCAGCAGCGGCGTCTGGTGTCAGGTGCGGAGGAGCACGGCAGCCCACAAGATCTCCCGGCCATCAGCAGCTCCGCAGCAGCAGGACCTGGGCAGATGAGGGAGCCGTCTAGCCAGAGAAAGGAGGACGTCAGCAGTGAGATGGACCAGCGGCTTTCAGGATCACCCGGCCACCGGCAATCCCCGCAGCAACAAGATCCGGGCAAGTAAGAAGCTGGTTCGACCGGAGCATACAGCACTACCCGCAGCAGGAGCAGGAGAAGAGACTGGGGCGTCAGCAGCGGAGGAGCCTAGCGGCACATCGGATCTCCCGGCTGGCAGCAGCCTCCACAGCAACCAGGTCTGGACAGGTAAGGGAGCCAGACACAAGGTGGGTAGATTAGGCAGGGAGTCAGCGGTGGTATGCTCGGTCTCGCTACTGGGAGAGCAGACTAAGTAGCCATGATGGCATCCACGCCGGAATTCGTGCCAAGAATTTGGCGTGCTCAGTATTCTGTGCTATTCATAGCAGAAGTCCAGTTGGATTAAGTTAGTAGTGGCAATATGGGTATCAAACGAATCCCCTGTTTCTGGGCTAGACGATGGTGTAGTTATAGAGCCCTAAATAGAGCATTTGATGGTGGATTGAAGAGGATTTCTTCTGCCACTACTCTGGAGACAATTAAAAGGCGGCCATTCCAGATGCCCCGCCCACCGGAAGTCCCACAGACATGTTTTTTTACATTCTATTCAGGAGTTAAGAGATCAGCATTGCTGCCTCACATCGGTGGGGTTATGAGTTTGATTCCCGCCACTGCCCTACCACTGTGGAGTTTGCATATTTAGGTACTGCATGCATATACTCACCCAGTTTTCAAAAGGGGAGTTTTATTATTATTTCTGTTCCTGCTCTAACTTTTATTAAATGAGATATTGGCCTTCAGCTGCTACCACCAGTTCCCATTCTTTTAATATACAGCTGTTCTGTTATATTGTCTCATTTTGGCCTTTGTCTACGGTCAGAGGTCATTTTAGAATTTCACTGACTCCGAATTTTTCACCTTTGACTGTTCCCTTCCACTGGTCACATTGATGGTGGATATACCCTGGGGCCCGTAGTCATATGAATGTCACCTGTCTGCATGCTGGGTCTGCTGATATTGCTGGATTTGGAGACATTGTGTTTTTAGTGCCTTTGCTATATCATTGTTTCCATGTAATCTGTATAACTGGCTACCTACTGTATATTAAATTGGCTACATGTCTCTAAATCTGTCCACTGTTCACTGCCACCCTCTGGTATTCTATGCCTAATGCTACATTGTGGGATTCAAGCTGCTTGGTCCTTTTTCCTATGTCTCAGGGTATCTAAATCTGTTGTCTAATTTGTGCTTGCCCACAGCCAATGTCTACAGGGTTTTTTCTATGACATAGGTGTTCGGCTTAGTGGAGGATTTTGTTATCTGGGGGCGGTCCCACCTCTTGCAAGGGCAACCCTTGCAAGGTCTTCCTCCTCAGTTTGGGACTTATGAATTTTCACTCTTCTCCCTTGATGACTAGTATCTACAGCATGTTCACAGTTATACTTATGGCCCTTATTGCAGTTGGGGATTCCATTGCGTGCAGGCACCCTGGGAGGCATTGGTGTCCTTGGTGCCCTCTGGCTCATGCCAACAGAACTGGGGGTCAACCCATTCTGCTGGAGTTTCTGCGACTGAGCATGTCCAGTGTAATTGTTACCATCTGGGCTGGCTGCACTGCTGGCTGTGGCTCAAAATGGCTCCTGTGCTTGGGTTTTGTCACTGGTCTGCTTAATTCCAGTATGGGCATCCTGTCTCCTTTTATGTGGGTGTTGGTAGGTGTGCAGGTTGTGCGGGCAACTTTTGGCAGGGTTTTTAGTTTACAGTATGTGTGTTTGTTTCCCTCTACTACTTTTTCTCTTCTGTTGCTGTTCCCTCTCCTAGTACTGCTCCCCTCCTGGAGGTCTCTCTTCTGTTCCTCTTTTTCAGATATAGATCATGGTGTCATGTTTGGTGTTTTGGCTATCAAATTGTCTTCTTTGCCTCCTGTGGGGCTCATGTCAGAAGTCTTCAGGTAAGTGCTATGCAGATTTGTCGGGCTGGGTTAGCTCTCGCTTTACAGATGTCATGAGGTATAGTGCCCTGCATTAGTCGCTAAGTATGGCGCTTGCATAGTCGGTTGTTGTGACATACTGTAGATACACTTTTAGTGGGGATGCAGCTTTTCACTGGGGTCAAATAACACACTATTTCAGAAAATTCCTGGCAGATGCATACCATTTACCATAACTCTTTATATTTGTTGTGCGGCCATGTCTGGAATTGGGCTATTATTGTTGCCAGGTAAAGTAAGGGCCACTGGAGTAATGTTATATGTAGTTATATAGCTTTCCATTGGTTCCTGGTGTCAGGATGTAGACAGAAGCAATGTGCTGTCTCTCATGGCAGCCACTCCACTCAATTTTGCATTGTGGTGTAGTCTACTAGTGAATATTGCTTTGATTTCTCATCTGTAGCTATGGGTCATAGCAAGTTTGTTCTGGTGCCTTTACTTTGCTTAATTTTCTTACTTCACTGCTAAGTTTTGTGCTTGCTGTTTACCAAAGGAGTAGGTTGTGCAGCTTTGGTATGCTCTTCTCTTGTCCTAGCAGGTGGACAGGTTGCTTTTTAACAAGGTCTATAGTTGCTGGAATTGTTTACTCACTCATTCGTCATGTTCTTGGCTGGGTCGGTGGGGTGAGGACCTATATTGATTTAGTTTTATTGTATTGGGGCTACTTGGAGTTAGCAAAGTGTTCTGTTTCCCACTTTCTATTATGAACTCCCAAATGAATCTTCAACCCCTAGGGTTAATATGTTGGTGTCCCTGATGTATAAATGGCTATGAACTCATAAACTAGTACTGAGTGTTGGCAAAGTCCCAAATCAAAGACGCAGAGTTTAACCCATCTGCGGTCTTTGCCATGGAACCCCACAAGGCAGTTTGGACTTTGCGGTGTCCAATGGGCAGGTTGCGGCCCCCTGGTTGGGTTACTCAGTACTAGCACAGAGACAAGGAATGAGTATTTCCAGCTGTAGTAATGCAGGATTCTTGCTGGAAGATGGCAGGACCAGCAATGCAGGATCGAATCTGGATCATAGCAGGCCAGCTACTCAGGATTCTAGCTGGTAAATGGCAGCACCAGCATTGCAGGAATGAAACTGGATCATCGCAGGTACTGGAACTAACAGGACCACTGGCAAAAAGAGGAATACAGGCACCAGGAACATGGACCAGAGGCTCATGCTGCAAGGAATAAGATAAAACCAGCAGTGTGTTGCAGTGCACACAGGAATATAAGGGAGAGGAACCAATCAGCCCCAGACAAGCCCTCTAACAAACAGAATCTCATGCAGCTGGAACACTGCACCTCTCCTCATCTAGCTCCAGACCCTACAACTCCACACAGCCACCAGGCATCCTGTTGCCTAGCAACTGGCGGGGAGGTGCTGGTTGGAACTGTCCTGATGTCCTGGTCTCCTGGCAATGACCAGGATGCTCGGTAAGGATGAGCTGTGGAAGCTCGTAACAGTATTCCCCTTTGAGGAGGGGCCAACAAACCATTAGAACCTGGCTTCTATTGAAATTCTTTAAATAATTATTTCTTCAATTTTGGGGCATGCAAACATCTCTCAGGAAACCAAGACCTCTATTTCAGCCTGTAGCCTTTCCAGTGAACTAAGAACTTCACTTGACAATGGACTAGTTTGGAATCCAAGATTTTTTTCCAAAACATATTCTAAATTATTCTGAACCAAAACTGGAGATGGTTTCTGGACATGGCCAATCATAAACCTGAAGGAACGAAAGGCTGGTTTGAGGAAAGAACAATAAAATGTGTTAATAATCTTAAGGGCCCCAGGCAACTGAAGATGAAAAACCAGAGGATTAATTAGTCCAATGATCCAAAAAGGGCCAATTAACTTAGGACCCAACTTTTGAGATGGTTGACGAAGTCTGATATTTATAGTAGATAGCCAAACCATGTCTCTCACTTTAAACATACAAGGTTTTTGTGTCTTTCATAAAAAAAATGTCACCGAAATGAAGCACTTTTTAAGGCTTGATGTACGTCCAGATTCCTCTAAGATGGCCCACCAAACTGGAATTATCCCCCAATTTCTGTATTGGATCAAAAGCATTTTCTTAGGTTGATATCCAAAATTACAGAAGAATGGAGACATCTTCAATGCAGAGTGACAGGAATTATTGTACGAGAATTCGGTCAAATGCAGATACTTGGACCAATCATTATGGCATTTGGACTCAAAGAAATTAAGATATTGTTCCAGGGATTGGTTCACCCATTCCGTCTGTCCATTAGATTGAGGATGATAGCTGGAAGAAAAAATAAGATGAATACCCAGGTTGGAACAGAACATCCTCCAGAATTTAGCGATGAACTGGGTCCCTATGTTGGAGACGATATCTTTAGGCAAACCATGTAATGTCATAAAATTCCACCAGAACTGCCTCAAACAAATTTTTGGGAAAAAACAAATGTCCAGGAGGAGTTTCTGGTGGTGCTTGTGACTGGCCAGACAGAACTTGAGTGATCAGATCCTGGGTTAAAACAGCATGAATCACAATAGGAGAGTCCGGACACTTTGAATCCTGTATAGGCTGAAAACTGTGGGATAAGGCATATGCCTTAAATTTTTTTAACCCTGGCGTGAATGTGGTGACAAAGTTAAATCTGGTAAAAAACAATGCCCATCAAGCTTCTCTGGGATTCAGTCTCTTGGCAGCATCTATATAATACAAATTTTTATGAACAGTATTGACAGTAACCACATGTTTAGTCCCTTCCAGCTAATGATGCCAGTCCTCAAAACCCATTTTATGGCAAGATGTTCTCGGTTTCCCATATCATAATTCCTCTCAGTAGAGGAACGTTTCTGGGAGAGGAAAGCACAAGGATGGACATTCAAGTCCAAGGAATCCTTTTGTGACAGGACTGACCCTGCTTCTGAAACATCAACTTCCAAGAAAAGGAACATTCGGATTAGGGTGCTGGAGAACTGGTGCAGACGGAAATGCTTTTTTTAGGTAATTGGCCCTGCTAGTGTGGGTTCCCTCCTTACTTGGTTACTGTTCACATTGCTCAGTGGGTTAGTGAGCATAAGCACTCCCTTTATATGTGGAAAGTGCATTTGCACTGCTGGTGTGGTGGTACTAACATGTTTCCAGATAGAGTCCAGCTTACAGAAGTTGTGTACATTTATTTTTGGAGTGTGTCTTATGGTTTTATATTTGAGTTTATGGTGGTGGGCTTGGCTCTTGTTTGGTGCCTCACATGGTGAGAAAGAACTTCAGCAGGAGGTCAGTGAACTGATTAAAAGGGCACTACCATTTGATATACCTTTTGGTTAATTGTCCCTATGGGGGTGAGCAGCCTTGGTTGGTTAACCAGGCATTTGAAGGTATTAGGAAGTCTCTTGTGACCTTTGGACTTGCTGGGAGGGCAGTTGGCTCTGCATGTTTTTCTAGTCATTTGGTAGTCATTGACCTCTGATGGCTGCTTTTCTTTTGGTTGCCACCAGTTCTGTTATTGATTTATTAACTGATAATAAATAAAAATGCCAACCAGTTTAAATGCCACACCTGTCTCCATGTCATTATTATTAGTATAATGAATGTTTAGGAGTGTTTAAATATGAATAAGTTTATGTACTAGTGTAATTTGCCAGTATGTTTTTGAAGACTAAGGGCATCCATGTGTGGATGATGGAACTTAGGGCCCGATTCAGACCCGCACACTAGGAAGCGTTTGAACGCAGACTGACGATGTTTCCATTGAGTGCATGCATACACATCGCAGTGCGCATCCTCAAACCAGTCTGTGCGATTGGGAAGCACTCGCTTGCTGCGCCAAGACAGCCCAGCTGAAAGAGTGACAGGACAAACCATTTGTAGGTGGTGACAGGAGTTGGTTGATGAAAAAGGGGGAGTAGTGGTGCGAATGTAGGCATGCCTGAGTGTCTTAACGCCATTTCAGAGGCATGCATAACTAAGATGTAGCATCATAGTACACGTCACTTGGCTGAATTTTACATTTAAGCGCTTGCAGAGCTTGCAGTAGGGTATGGTCTGTTACAAGTGCTGAGTATGCATCCGATGGTTCTCAATGGCACCGATGGTTGCATACACTTCATGGAGATGATGTGCATAAGTGGGTGTCTTAAGACAGGCTGGTGGGCATCTGCATGCACAGCGTGATCGCACGCCAAGACATAGTGGGCATGCTAATATCTTGCCGTGCGATCACCTGCCTTGCTGTGGGTTTTTCCAGATTTGCATATGCTGGCTGCGTGCGAACGTATCTAGCGAGCGAGTCTGAATTGAGCCCTTAAACCCCTAGGCTATAGGACAGTGGTACTTTACAACTGCATGGATAGTGGAGGATTAATATTGTTTCACAGTGTAGCCAATGGTAGTTATAGTGCATGGTTATAGGAGGCTATACCCGGGTCCTGCATTTGGGTTCCATCACCGGCCTGCTTCCTTCCCTGCCAGTGTGTTTTTTGTGTGGGTCCTATTTACTTGCAGTTGAGGTTAATTGGTTCTGCTAGTGTGGATTCCCTCCTTACTTGGTTACTGTTCATATTGCTCAGTGGTTTAGTGTGCATATGCACTCCCTTTATGCATGGAAAGGGCATTGGCACTGCTGGTGTGGTGGTAGTGTTTCTACTTACATTTTGCCAGATGGGGCCCATTTTATGGAAGTTGGTGTTCGTCTATTTTTGGAGCGTGTCTTAAGCTGCATACACACACAAAGATTTTCTGTCAAACCACCCAACTAGTTGATTGGTTGGAATGAAAATCTGGTAAGGTATGAAATCAAATGACAATCAGCAATTTGCTCCCAAATGCCAGAAAATGGACAAAAACTGTTGTTTGAACAAATTGTTTAGATCAAACATTTAACAAACTTGTCTGACGACCATTTTCATCTGTTTTCTGGCATTTAGGAGCAAATTGCTTATCATCAGTTACTCCCATTCCTTACCAGATTTTCATTCCAACCAATCAACTAGTTGGATGGTTGGACAGAAAATCTTTACATGTGTATGCAGCTTAAGGGTTTTGTGTAGCCAAGGGTTATAGGAGGAGCAACAGTTTACTTAGGGCATATACAGGCAGGAAGCTGCCTTTTTTCAGTTTCTTCTACCCCCTATTTTTGATGTCATCTCTTTATTTTCTTTTTCTTTGGCATTGGGTGGTAAAGAACTGCAGCTGGGAGGCCAGTGAACAGATTTTGGCTGTTTGTCCATACCAGGCTTTTGAAGGTATGAGGGAGAATTATGTGAGCTATGGACTTGCTGGGTTTGCTATTGGCTCTGCAAGTTTTACTAGTCATCTGATTGGGTAGTTACTAACCTCTGATGGCTGATGTTTCTTTCAGTCACCACCATAGTTAAGTTATTGATTGAATGATAATTAATAAAAAGGCCAACCAGTTTAAATGCCACATACTTTATATCTCTGTGGCGTTATTATTAGTATAAGTTTATGTTGAGAAGTGTTTGTTTATATATGCATAAGTTTATGTGCTAATGTGAACTGCTGATAGGGCATTTATTCTGTGTTAGATAATCGTAGTGGTATCATGTGGATGATAAAGTACAGTTTAAGGATTATGATGCTTTTTTAAAACAGTCGTTTGGCCCAATAGAGACAAAGGCAAATTAGTCCAGTCCTCTAATTGTTTACTAATCTTATGCAGTAAGGGGGGAAAATTGGATTTGCATAAATCTACCAATCTAGAAGGAATAAATGTGCCTAAATATTTAAAAGATGAGGATAGCAATAAACAGCAAACTGTTGAATAAATGACTATGCAACAGGAGCTCTACCTACTGGTAGAATTTCAGATTTCACAGACATAATCTTACGTCCTGAGAAAGCTTCAACCACCAAAATATTATAATCAGTGGCAAACGCAGGTTTTTTATGGGGGGTTTTAATATTAATATATATATATATATATATATATATATTATATGCTTTGTGGTGTTGTTCTGTTCACACTGGCTTGGATTGTCCTGATGACGGTCCCTGTGAGGATCGAAACGTCGACAATATGGTGATGTTTTTAAAGATGATTCTATTAAAGATGTGATTTTATCTTTATTTTCTACCTGGTGAGTGCCTTTTTTCTATATTTGTATATATATATATATATATATATATAAATATATATATATATATCTATATATATATATATATATATATTTATATATATATATATATATATACAAAAATAGAAAAAAGGCACTCACCAGGTAGAAAATGAAGATAAAATAAAATCAACAACATAAATAAACAAAAGTATATATATATTTATATATATATATATATATATATAAATATATATATATACTTTTGTTTATTTATGTTGTTGATTTGGTAGTTTAGCAACCAGCATCACCTTTCAATACATGTGATCTGTCTTGTTGTTTCTTCGTTTGTGTACCCAGCTGTTCTGGCTACCTAGCAACCAGCATCTCCACTATTGGCCAGCTTTGTCACAGGGTGTGGTTCTCTCAGTGACCTGCCCAGATGCATCACTATGACATCATTGTTTGGAGTCATTGTGAGCAGTGGGCGGTGACAAGGACGGTCCTACAGATATTTAGGTAAGTTATCTTGTATTCACTTGTATCTTGCACCCTGACAAAAATGCATGACCCAATACAGCATTGAAACGTTGGTCACTCACCCTGTGAGTCTGTCTTTTTTCCTGAGTGCCGCCATTATGGATATATTATAAATTTCTCTGCACCTTCTGTACAGCAAACTGGAAGGCACCAGATTTTAGGTATTTTTTGCAGTGTTTGCACATATTGAGGAGTCCCGCTTTTTTGAAGTTCATATACATACCGTATACATATATATATATTTGCATGTGTGTGTTTAAACATACATACATATATACCAGTGGTTTTCAACCGCTGTGCCGTGGCACACCAGTGTGCCACCGGCGGTTATTTAGTGTGCCGCCGCTGATCAGATTGTTTCAGTGTAATCAGTGCGGCCCGGGTAGCGCTGCCGCTGAGCTCTTCTGGGAAGCACAGGCATGCCCGGGCTGTAACCTCTGTAGGCACGGTGGGGTGACATCACAGGTCACGCCTGCAAGCTCAGTCAGCCAGTCATCCATCCCACTCTGCCCACTCAGCCTGCCAGTCATACCACCGGCTCCACCCGCTGGCCCGCAGTCTGCTGTACTGACAGCTCTGCACTGTCAGCTGATGAGGCACAGAGAGGTGCCCAAAAAAATTAGATTTATTCATGTGTGAGGCAATGTGACTTGCTGTTTTTTTTGGGGGGAAGGTCAATGTGGGAGCAATGTGGGTTTTTTCTGTAGGGGTCAGCCAGCATTTTTTTTTTGTGTGGGGAGCAACGTGGGTTTTTTCTGTAGGGGTCAGCCAGTGTTTTTTTTTGTGTGGAGAACAATGTGGTTTATAATTATTGTGTGTCGCCAGCCAATGTAATTATTTTTCCATTGGGGGCAATGTTTTTTTTTTTTCTGAGGGGGCCAGCCTATGTTATATTTTTTTCTGGAGGGCAATGTATGTGTTTTTTATTCCTGTGGGGGCAAATGTATGTGTGTTTTATTCCTGCGGAGGCCAAAGTATGTGTGTATTATTCCTGCGGAGGCCAATGTATGTGTGTTTTATTCCTGTGGAGGCCAATGTAGTGTGTTTTATTCTTACGGAGGCCAATGTATGTGTGTTTTATTCCTGCAGAGGCCAATGTTTGAGTGTTTTATTCCTACGGAGGCCAATGTATGTGTGTTTTATTCCTGCGGAGGCCAATGTATGTGTGTTTTATTCCTGTGGAGGCCAATGTATTGTGTTTTATTCCTACAGAGGCCAATGTATATGTGTTTTATTCCTGCAGAGGCTAATGAAGTGTTTTTTATTTCTCTGGGGCCAATGTAGTGTGTTTTTTCATCGGTCGCAAATGCTGCATTGCTGGATGGTGTGCCTTGGCAATTTTAAAATCTTGCGATGTGTGCCTCAAGTTGAAAAGGGTTGAAAATCTTTGCTGTAGGGAATATAATGGAGGCATAATGTGAAGTTCTAAGAATAGACATAAAATGAACAAAAAAGTTCTAAAGAGAGGATGAAAAAGATAGGCCTATTTCATATGTGACCAAATATAATTCATGATGAGCAACTAATATCAGGCACATTATCAAGCAAAACTTGGAGAGAGATAAAGTGAAAAGAGATAAAGTACCAAGCAATAAGCTCCTAAATGTCATGTGACAGGCTGTGGGGCTGATTCAGCATTGCAAGCAAGTACAATGCTTAACGCAGATTCCCGACTATCGGGAATCTGAGCATGTGTAGGACTCATTCTGCGAGTGTGAAGAATGGGTCCTGTGTAATCGCAAGCAACCCCTTCTGTGCCTCTGCCTGATTGACAGGCAGAGGCATTTTAGGGATGGGGCGGAGCGGTAGCGGCCACCGTTCCCAGAAATGGGGGCGTGTCTGCCCCTTTTTCCAGGAGTGGCAAGGCCAGGGTCTCCTGGCCTCGCAAGCTGGCCAGTATGAGTAAGCTGAGGCTTACTCAGCTGGCTCGTGGTCCGATGCCATCCACCATCATGACCATCGACCATTGATAGTTGCGATAGTGACTCCAGCCTGCAACCTCACAGTGCTGGGATTGCAAATGCAGCAGGGGGTGTAAAACACCTCCTGCTACATTTGCATATTTACAGTGATGGAATTGCAAAGCTGCCTGTGTGCAGCTTTGAATCTCCGTCCCAAACTGAATCAGCCCCTGTGTTTGGAAAGTGACAGGAGCTGATTAGTTGGTAGTTTATTGCTCTATCATTTATCTTTCTCCAAGCTTTTATAAATCTTCCCCATAGTGCTCTGTTGGAACTAGATGAAATAATGAAACTTAGTGGTGTCACTAGGAAGGTGCAGGGGGGGGTGCGGGCTGTACCCGGGTGCAAACTCCCCTTCAGTGACAGGAGCCGAATGATGCATTGTAGCATTAAGTGCAGCACTTAGCTCATGACACTGTGAGTGAGCCGGCACTATACACAGCAGTCCTTACCTCCTACACCCCCCCCAGTAAGAAGCACGGAACCATGGGGGTGCAGGCTGTGAGACCATGCCCCCTTCCCAAATGGCCAAGCCCCCATGTCCACAAAGGCACTACCCCTTTTGGCAGCAGAGCATCCCTCCCCTCACCGAGTGACACCATGGGGAGGGACACAACTGATGAATTCTTTGCTTATAAGAAAAGCTAACATAATACTGTATTTTACACAAGAACAAAGCTTGAAACAAAAATTATTTTTGAAAAAGATGCAAACAAATCATCAATTGAATGATTATACCATGGCTAACTCCAAAGCCAAATGGGTTCTTCAGATGTGGTACATTGGGGTGTTGTAATTTCAAGGTTTTTCTAACATAAGAGAAACATTTAAAAACAAAATAAGTATTACTCTTCCATAGTGTATCAGTAGGTGCTAAAGAGGTTCGTCTGACAAAGTATCAATATTGGGGATTGCCAAACGACTGCAAGAGGGGGTAATACATTTGAAATATTCTGACACTGGATCTTTAAGTTGTGAACTTTAACTCCACAGGTCTTCAATAATTCAGCAAAGCCTATGCTGGAGTTTGAAACATAATAAACTATTCATTTATTCTGTGTGTAAATATATATATATATATATATATATATATATACATACATATATATATATAGAGAGAGAGAGAAAGAAAGATTATATATATATATATATATATATATGAGATCAGCAGTTTGGATTACCTGCAATCCAAACCTGCCCGAACTTCCACAGTCTGAGGCAACCCAAGTGGCAGTTTGGGTCTTCCCACCAGCCTCCCGGCGTAAGATTCTTGATGGTTTTGGATTCTATATAAGATAGCGCTGCAGTGTTCTGCGCCATTTTATTGTAAGGCACGCTGCTGTATGCTGCACTGTACTCTACTGTACTGGCTGTGTTCTGTCCAGACTCCAGACATGCAAGTGGCTGTACTATGTATAGTCAATATAGGGGCACACTACTATATGCTGCATTGTCCTCTGCTGAATTTGCTATGCTGTGTCCAGACACAGAAGTGGCTGTGCTCTGTATAGTCAGTGTGTATAGAGGGCACACTGCTTTATGCTGTATTGTACTTTGCTCAATTGGCTGTGCTGTGTCCAGACTCACAATTGGCTGTGCTCTGTATAGTCAGTGTGTATAGGGGCATACTCCTGTATTACTCTGCTATAAATTGGATAAGCTATTTCAAAACTCTAGACTCAAAAGCAGCTGTACTGTATAGACAGTGTGTATAGGGAGTAGGCAGCTGAATGATGCACTTTACTCTACTGTATTGGCTATGCTTTGTCCAGAGTCCAGACTATCAAGTGGCTGTGTTCTGTATAGTCAGTGTGTATACGGGGCACATTGCTGTATGCTGTTCTGTACTCTGTTGTATTGGCTGTGCTGTGTCCAGACTCACAAGTGGCTGTGTTCTATATAGTCAGTGTGTATTAGTTGGCATGCTGCTGAATGCTGCACTGTACTCTACTATTTTGACTATGCTGTGTCCAAATTCCAGACTCACAAGTGGCTTTGTTCTCTACAGGGAGTGTGTATAGGGGGCACACTGCTGTATGCTGTGCTGTATTCTGCTGTATTGGCTGTGCTGTGCCAGACTCCAGATTCACAAGTGGCTGTGCTCTGTATATTCAGTGTGTATAGGGGCACACTACTGTATGCTGTGCTGGACTCTGCCATAAATTGGCTGAGCTGTGTCAAGATCCCATACTCATAACAAGTGGCTGTGCTTTGTATAATCAGTGTGTATAGGTCAGGGGCACACTGCTGTATGATGTGCTATACTCTGCTGTAAATTTACTGTGTTGAATCCATCTAAAGTGACTGTTCACAAGCAGAACTACATTGTGTATTGTAACTGTCAGTTGTGAAATAAGTAAAACAAAGTTTAAAAAAGTAAAAAAATTGATTATTTCACATTTGTAATACCTGTGTGCGCTGGAGCCCTGTGAGTTATTATTCACCTACATAAAAACAAAATCCCTTTAAAATTGCAGATAGAATTGCGCTACAAAGTGAAAAACTAAAGATATTATATTTTCTATTATTAGTACTGTTTGGTGTGCTTTACCCTAGTGCACTTTGATCATGTGCATATTTAAGCTCTGTGACTCCACACAGTTTGAACTGAGGGCCTGATTCAGACCCGCTCGCAAGCGCTGTGCACTCGCAAGTGGATTGATGTTGCCCAATTGCGCATGCGTACGATGGAGGCACCTCCGTTGTGCGCATGCGCAAGACCCGAATAGCGATGGCCAAGCCGTCGCTATGGGTCTCGCACCAAAGGGGGCATGCTGTCGATGGTGAATTGACTGCACACCCCCTTTTGTGGGTGTGCCGAGGGTGTGGCTGCCCAGATGGAGGCGTTCCCATGGGAACGCCTACCATCTGGGGCCGGCCCCACTGACATCACTAGTGATGTCAGTGGGGGTGCTTTTGGCTCTGATAGAGCCAAAAGCACTCCAGGGCTTGCAGTAGATGAGACCCTACCGGAAGGGTCTTGTCGCATCATGGATGCTCGCATAAGCTGTGGGTGGCAACCCACAGCTATGCAAGCATCCAAGAGGCCGTTACCAAAAAAAAAACGCCCTGATTCAGAGCGGGCCCTCATTCAGAGCGTCCGGCTCTGAATCAGGCCCTGAGTTGCAAGTCCAAAAAATAAAAATAAAACATATACTTTAGATATTTTGTTTGTACTGTTTGGTGTGCTTTACCACTCTGCACTTTGTACATGTGCATATATAAGCCCTGTGACTCCACGCAGTGATCTGCAAATAGAAAAGCGGATAATGATTAGTTTAGAGAAGAGCTATCAAATACTGTCACTGCAGCTGCTGCCACCTGTCATGATGGCAATGCTATCCCTGCAACCTCATCTACTAAAGCCACTGCTCAAGGGCAAAGAGGGGCATCTAAAATAAAAAAACAGTATACAGTACTAAAGAAAAAAACACATCTAATCAAGGGAAAGTGTGGTGCAGAAAGACATAAAATTGGCAACATGCCATTCACCACATGCAGTTGCAAGGAAAGACTGAGGCCTTGGCCTTTATTTATGAATGGTGGTTGTACAAGTGTCAGTGAGGCATCTTCCTCTGTCTCTCATGACATTGCAAGACCTTTTCACTCAGAGGCTAGAAGTTGCATAAATAAATAAAAACAACAAAGGCAGTAGAACAAGCTGCGCATTCAGAAACATAGATGTCACAAATCCCTGATTAGAGTCTGAGGGCAAAATTTACTAAGCGGTGGTTTGACGGCGGTTTCTATTCTATTCTAAACCCCGGCGGTTTGGTGGCGGTTTCTATTCTATTCTAAACCCCGGGGGTTTGGTGGTGGTTTCTATTCTATTCTAAATGACAGCCCTGTTCTATTCTATTCTAAAATGTGTTTTGATGGCAGTTTTGCAGCGGTTTTGGCCTTAGTAAATCTGCAGATAGCAAAACCACTGCAAAACTGCCATCAAAACACATTTTAGAATAGAATAGCACAGGGCTGTCATTTAGAATAGAATAGAAACCGCCACCAAACCGCAGGGGTTTAGAATAGAATAGAAACCACCGTCAAACCACTGCTTAGTAAATTTTGCCCTAAGTGTGTCCACGAGTGCTATGTGTGAGCCTGACCTTTCTGATACTGTTGTATTCTGACAGAAGCCACCTTCCACCATTTCTGCTCTCTCTGAAAATGTGGGGATGAGCAGCACAAATATAGGTGATGACAAAGAAATTGAGGATGCCACCAAGGAAGTTGAAGAGGATGAGGAGGATATTTGTGTTGCTGATGCCGGCACTAATGAGGATGTTATGAATGAGGATGTTGTTTGTGTAAGTTAGGCACAAGTGGAAGCTGCTCTTGGCAATGATAAGAAGTAAGCCATTGTCATGCCTGGGCATATGACCAACAAATCCACCTCTTATGTGTGGAATTATTTTTAACCAAATTCTAGCAACAATTGTCAAGCCTTCTGTAGCATTTGTAAAACCACAGTAAGACTCAATGTGAGCATAGAGGAGAGGTAGAGGACACATAATCTTTCCCCTGTGTTTCATGTTTTATGACAGTTGTTATGCTTCTAAAGCACTGGGTTAAACGTATGTGCATTATGGAGGCATGGCTTGGTGGCTTAAGATGGTGGCCATTTTTCCCAGAGCTCCATGCTGGCTCCTTATAAAGTGAGTTCTCCCTGCCTCCAGTGTACCTGAACCCTCTTCACCCTATGCCTGCTGGTCTGCTGGATATCTGGACAGCCTGCTGAGCAAGATGAGGGAGCTCCAGACACACTGTTGACCCCGGACGAGACCTGCTGATTACAAGGGCCTTCCTTGGATGCTCCCCTGCACCATTTCCCTGCTCCCAGCTCCCTCTACCTGCTGTACTGCTGACAGGGCCTTCCTGCTATAGGCATCTGTATGAGTGGGATGGCTGGTCTCCCTGCCCTTGGCTCTACCTCCAGTCATTTTTGGAGATCAGAGGTATACCCTCCTCACCCCTCTGCAGTGGCAGCTGCAGCAGGTGCTTGGACTCCCTCAGCCCCGTGGTCTACACCCCTGCCATGTGACCACTGCCACCTCAAGGACATCAGCAAGAGGCGCCTTTGGAGACCAATGGTGCACCCTCCTCTCCCCTCCACAGGAGAGGCCAAAGCCTGTCCTCCCTCAGCCATGCCATCCAGACCCCTGTTGTATGGCCACTGCCTCCAAGATACCAGCTGGCTTTCTGCTGATCCCCTGTTCGGGCCCCTGGTGCTAAGGGCTTCTGGCTGCTTGGTCTCCACTTCCTCCATCTATGGCTTTGGAACAGAAGCTCAGGATTCCCTGCAGCAGTCTCACAGCACCCAACTCCCCACTGGCAGCTGTGTCTGTTGTCTGGTCCAGGAGGGCAGCTTGTGGTGTACTATCTCAGACACTGGCTGCAATACCATAATCCCAACTAGAGGCCTTCAGCACATTACTTATTACAGGCTGCTCAATCTGTTATTTTTTACTGCTGCTTGTGTATTGTATACAATAGATTTTATTGTATAATACCACAACTGTTCAACACCACCCTCCTCTCAACTTATAACAATTATGACCTGTCTATAATATCACACCATCCATGATGGCATGAGCTCTATTTAAATTGGGCCCTCTTTTCTCTAAACCCGCACTGTGGATCTGTACCTAATAGCTTTTGCTTACTAACTCTCCTATATCTGCACAGATGTCCATTTGGGACACTTTTATAACTTCATAATATCATGTCTCATAGAGGTCAGAAATCATCTGTGGCCACCATGCCAAGTATGTTCACAACTCAACCTAAGCCATTTTCACAATCAACAGGACAATCTAGCCCCATTGATCTGAATATACATACTGTTATTACCACTTTGGTGGTTGGCATCAAGATCACATTTTAACAAAGAAATAAAACGAGTGGTTAATGACTCCAAATCTGAGATTACTGCTCTGGGCACTAGAACAGAAGCTCTGGAAACCAAAACCGATGACCTCTGTCACTATCAAGGAGCTGTGGTAAGAGAGCTCACCTTACTTAGAAACAAAATCAATGACCTCAAAGAAAAACAAGAGGACTTAGAAAATAGATTGTGAAGAAACAATCTTTGAATTAGGAACATACCTGAGACAGTTGTTCCTCCAATATTGTCTACTTTTCTGCAGGACCTCTTTAAGCATATCTACTTAGCTTGGAGAATGACCTTTTATTTGATTGGGCACATTGAGCACTAAGGTCCAAACCAACCCCTGGGCAACAACCAAGAAATGTAATTATCAGGTTGCACTATTTCTATACTACAGAAAAAAATATTGCGGCAATCTGAGACACTCCCATTATCGATTACCAAGATATGCACATCCACATTTTTCAAAACATTGCACCATCTGCTATCCAAAAATGTAGGGATCTACAGCCTGTTGCTATGGTGCTCAGGCAAAATAACGTCAAATATTGTTGGAATTTCCCATTTGAACTACAAGTGCTAGCGAACAATACAAATTACTCTGCTAAAACAATAGAACAAGGCCAAAGATTTTAGAAACCTTGGGCATCCTACCAGAACCATCTGGGTCAACAGCACCTACTGGTTCTCCTAAGCTGAAATGATTTAGACCCCCACCTGCTGAATTGTCTACTATTTTCAGACTCCAAGATAGCAATTATTTTCCACTTTGAACCCTCACAACACTTGTTTTGAAATAGTTTCTATTTTTACACCCATTGGGACAATATTCTCAAATGTTTTCAGTTCTATCCTCAATTGACTGATGGTTCCCTGTTAGTTAGGGACTTGTTACACTCTGCCCAAATGCAGATTGAAGAATTATACTTACCCATATGCATTTAGTTCAATTGAAACGTTTATGGTCTATTTTTAGTTTGATGTTTAGGTGCTGCTGTTCTGGTCGATGCACTGATTGTGGCGCTACTCAGCACGGCTATACTAGCCTATTCTTATGGTCAGTTTTTGTTATATTTCCATTTCAGAAATGTTCAATAAATAATATTATTGTTCTCTGTTTATTGACTTATATTTAAGTGGCGGATGTTAGTCTATCACCCATGAAGTTGAATTGCTTTATCTTTCACTCTTATGCTCTTATTTCACTCTTATGCTCAACCGTTACTTAACCCCCCTCCTGGGTTTTAGAAGCATTTTCCTTTATATTTTAGAGGTTTCCCAGCATCATCCCCCCATTCCCATATTGATATGTGCATTGCATTAATACGGATCCATCCATATTTCAAGTATCCTTTGACATTACTAATCAAACTGTTGGGCTCCAGGCTTTTCACATCCCTGGTCACAAATCTTACCATACCCCCAACCATCCTCATCTACTAATTTCATCAACTTTGATCTCTTTTTTAGGGTCTATCTCTTTCAGGGTTTTGGCCTCCTTTATTCTTTTCCTTTCTTTCTGTGCCATCTTTTTCTTTCCTGTCCCCTATACCCTTCTTCTTTTCCCACCATTCCAACTCAACTGGACCTCTTTAGTTTCTTCTGTCAATTTTAGTTGTTCTATACTTCAAATGATGTCCCCTCTTCCCTCCTCATGGCACTAAAAATTCTCTCAATTAATGTTAACGGTTAATGTTAATGTTAACGGTGTCCCACAGCCTAGTGATCAACCAGAAGGTGGCACTTAAAAAAGTAAGTGGCCGCCCTCATTCAGAGCAATCGCTTGCAGCAAGCAATCAACTCTGAATGAGGTCCATAGTGTATAAAGTAAGAAAAAGTGCTAGTTAAAATGTTCCTGATAAGGCTGCTGGGTCACTATGTATTGATCCAGATATTTAAATCTGGTTTAATTGAAACAAAGGGTAGGTTCCTCTGCTCACTTTTTCCTGACTTGGATTTTGCTGTTTCTTTAGATAAGACTGTTCACCCTCAAGCTACACCCACACGTTTTTCCTTGTATTTCCTGCATTCTGTGTAATGGCCTTCATAGATTATCTCTATTAGATTCCTGGTGTTTGTAAAACTCCACGTCTACAGATTATACCCATTTTTCAGCCGACACCAATGTTACTCCAAAATAGATTTCATTCTAGTTTCCCGATCCCTGGCTTCAATGGTACCTCCGGCAGGTATCACACCATTCTCCTAAACAGACCATGCAGGGATTACATTCAGATTGACTTGTTTCATCCCCAACAAAAAGCACGGACGGTGGCTGGATGATACATTATTATTAGACCCTTTTACCCTTCTTGAAATTAAATCTGCTATCTCAGATTACTTTGAGATTAACTCTCCTGAAGATATTTCTCAAGGAATCATTTGGGAGGCTCATAAGGCCATGATAATCGGCAGACTAATTGGCAAAGCCACATTTCTTAGAAAGAGAGCACACAAAGAGGTCTCTTCCCTGGAAATTCAACACAATCTCTAATCTCAACACAAACAACACCCTTCCTCTACTTTGCTTGCTATGATAGAAACTCTCAAGGGTCTTTTAAATACCATCCTGTCAAGATTCTCAGCCAATACTTTGAAAAAATTGCAGCAAAAATTTTATGACAAGGCTGACTGTGTTCTGGTAAACAAACTTAATTAGACAACAAAAAGCATCAAGACAAATCACTAAGCTCAAGTTAAGGTATTCATGAGACATTACCTATGATCCTGAAATTGGTATTAGGCAATGGGTTGGCATCTCTCCCATTTACTATTTCTAATTGCACTAGACAAGGGTGCACTTTGTCCCCATTCATTTTTGCCCCACAAATAGAGCCATTAGCGGCATGAATCTGGGTCAATCCACATATAAAAGGGGTTAAAGTGGGTAATGAGGAGCATAAAATAGTGTTATATGCAGATGGCATACAGTACTGCTCACCATAGCTGACCCAACTCTGCCTCACTTATTTCAAGTGATTGAGCGATATGGCAGCCTTTCTGGCTATTATATTAACACACAGAAAAAGGAAGTCTTGGACTTCTATCTCCCTCTAGACCTCAAAAAAGAATTGGAACGTACTTATCCCTTTAAATGGAATAGTCGTCAGATTAATTATTTGGGGATTCATCTCGCAAAAAATTACCATCTGCTTTTTAGCTGCTAACTACCCTAAGTTGTTAGCACAATTCAAAACTGATATCAAGAACTGGAGTGGCTATTATATATCATGGATTGGCCAGATCAGTGCAATGAATTTATTACCCCCGACTTTTATATTTATTTCAAACCCTGCCGATAAGAGTTACCCCTAAATACTTTAAATATTTGCAGCACATTACCTCACAATTTATTTGTTCCAAAAAGTGTCCTAGGGTGAGAAGAGACATTTTACAAAGACCGACATCCAGTGGCATTTTGGGTGTCCCAAAATTAAAACTTTATTACTGGGCAACCAGGCTTGCTCAATGCGTGCTATGGAATCAACCACAGTCAGAGATAGCCTGGGTGTAAATCAAATCAGAAACTCAAACTATACTCAGGACCTCATTCAGAGTCGGTCGTTGCGGCCGCACAGTTGTAGTTGAAAGGGGTCGGATATGCAAATGAAGCAATCATAAGTTGCGTCGCTAAAAGAACGTTGGCTGAACGACCGAGGGTAAGAAGTGGTCGTAAGACTAAATCACGCCCCCTTCTCGATCACAACACACGTCATCTCCTGGGATATAAGGATTAATCGCGACCATTGGAGCTGATCGCAGAGCTTAAGGCTGACCATACCCTCTCTTAAGCACTACGATCTAGTCAGTGCAATAACCACCATGTCACGTGTGCCATGACACTACTTTGTTAATTATGCACTCCCATTAAACGCCGTTTGCATAATCAGGCACGCCAGCGTTCGGATCTCCACTCCCCTGTTTTCAAGCACCATCCCCTGTTACCACCCACAAACGGTTCATTCTGTCACTCAAACTAATGACCTGGCTGTGTTCAAGGAGAAAGTAATTTCTGATCATAACAGCTAGTTTGCGCACGCGCATTGTGAACTTTATGCATGTGCAGTTTAGCGAACATCGGCTGCGTGCAACCGTGCAGCCGCAACAACCGACTCTGAATGAGGTCCTCAGTTTCATCATTGTTATGGCTCCCTCTATTGACACGACCCAAGACATCTTTACATCATCCCGTTATTTCTCACTCTCTAAATATATGGGATTTTATTAAATTCAATATCAAATTGCTCCATGTCCTAGTGCAATAATCCCTCTGTTTGACAACCCTGACTTCCGGCCTGGATGTAGTCCAGCTTCCTTCATACATAAGGGAATCAGAGTAATGAATGATATTACTTGTGACCTCCTATTACACACTTTTTCAGATTACAATCCACTAATTCCATCCCCTCTACTAAGTTATTTCAATATTTACATATCTGTTCTCTCACATGGATAAGGCTTTCCTTATGACAGGTTCACTACTTAATGGACTCGTGGAACTGTTCAATTGAGTCAGACTGCCCTCTCTTTTCCTTCCCTTCCTATCTTTCCTGTTTGTGGGCAGACACCCCACGTTCCTTAATTTCTATTTCACCTACACTACTACATTTCTTCTTCTCTTATCTCTTCTTTATTACCATATTCTTTTTTCCAACATAATGTACATTTTTGGATGAATCTTTCTTATAGTATAATGGCACAGTGGAAACAGTATTATTCTGTTATATTATTATTCTATATGTTTATGGTGAATTATTATTGTACCATCAAACCTCTGCACAAGTCTATGGTCTCTCATCCAACCAATAACATGTTTCCATTATATAAAAACAGTAATTAGAGGTAGTGACGTTAACAATCTAGCAGCAAGCTTATGAAAAGTTTTTGCCAGGTGCTAGCTCCCTTCTATCAAGTTCAACTATATCTCAACATCTGCAATCTCTACCACCAACACTGTCAGCCGTGATAGCCTCAGTAATGATCGGAGGTAGTCATGCAATCCATTTTGTTAAGGCTAGGTGACTGCTTCCCTATCCAGGATTCCTCAGCAGAATCATTCAGTGCTAGGCCTGCTGCTGCTGCTGTGGATTGATGTTCATCCCAGAAGGGGACCAAGTAGACTATTAATTTTTAAAAAAAGCATCTGTGTACATTATACCCTTAGAAGCTATCATATTACAATAAATCATACTTACTTAGTGTTACTTACACCCATTTTTCAACGTTGTAAATTGGATTTTTTTTTTTAATTAGTGGAGGTTACTTACTTGATATATTGGCCCTCATTCAGACCCACTCGCGAGCGGCTGTCCACTCGCAAGTGGGTCGATGGTCCCCACTGCGCATGCGCACGATGGAGGGAGCTCCGTTGTGCGCATGCGCGAGACCCGACGAGCGAAGGACTTTCCTTCGCTCAGAGTGTCTCATCAAAGGGGGCGTGCTGTCGATGGTGACTGACAGCACGCCCCCTTTGGTGGGCATGCCGGGGGCGTGCCTGCCAGACGGAGGCGTTCCCAAGGGAACGCCTACCATCTGAAGCCGGCCCCACTGACATCACTAGTGATGTCAGTGGGAGTGATTTTGGCTCTGATAGACAAAATCACTCCTGGCCTTGCGATTGAAAAACCCAACCGCAGGCTTTTGCTCGCAGTTTCGAAGGTCGCAATGGTCAAGACCATCGCAACCATCATCCTGCATGCTCATATATGCTGTGGGTGGTGACCCACAGCTATACGAGCGTCCAGGAGGACGCTCCATATTAATGGAGGTGGGCCCTGATTCAGAGCGAGCGCTCTGGTCAGAGCGTCCGGCTCTGAATCAGGGCCTTTGTTACCATAAAATAAGAGAGACCAGATAATAAGTTATACTGTAAAGAAGCATTTGAAGTGCAATAATTGTAAACCCCCTCCCACCTGTAAATAACCTGCATACTGATAATTTGTAATTTTTGTTTTTAAAATAATCTAACTTTCTTAGGATATGATTAAGGTCCAGATGGTATTTTGTGTCACCACACAGTGTTCAGATTATTGGAAAACTGCACCTGCATAGGACCTGAACTGCACATGTCGAGTCCTGTGTCCTCACGCACAGTGCGGTTTCATATGTCAGGTGAGTGAGAATATGCGCCCATTGGCCAGGAGATGGCCTGGCTGAGTAAGCTTCAGTTTCCACACCCTGACCAAGGACAGCAACTGATGGTTGCGATGGTGATGAGGAACAGCTCCTGTGGATGCTCACACTGCATATACCATCACTTTAACTCATTTGTACACGCCCCTGTAATGACGTTCAAATGCACTGACACGCCTGAGTTTTGCTGACCACTCCCACATCACCACCCCCAAACAGTCACTTCCTGTCAACCACTCTGCAATGTGATCGCAGTGGAGCCTTCGTGCCTGAGCATTGCGATGCATATGCATGGGCAGAACGCAACAATCGTCCGACTGAGTGTGTAATCGCAGTTGTGATCCGTAATTAATCAGGCCCTTCGGGCTCTATTTATTAACATTATTTTTACTAAAATAAAGTGAAAAAGGGTGTTTTCACACCCTTTTCACATTATTTTAGTTTCACCTAAAGTTACTACAGGGCAATTGGAGTAGAATTAGTAAAATTCTACTCCAACCCCTAAGTATCACATATTTTTAGTAATCAGAATGCATTTCCCATAATTGTAATTCGAAATGTGATCTGACCAAAGTTACTAAAAATAAAATGTGAAAAACACCGGGGAAGCCCTGTGATAATAACGCCACCTGGAAGTGGCATTATCCAGGGTCTCCACCGGTTACCGGACTTCTGCTCCACTCTTATGGGGAGAGCAGAGCCGGGAGCTGGCCCCCAGTGATCAGCTGTGTGGTCTAAACAGACTACACACTGATTCACTGTAAAAAAAAAAAAAACAAAAACAAAAAAACAAACTTACCTGAGTCCAGGGACCGGAGTTCGGGGCTCCGGTGATGTCCTCCCTCCGGTCAGCTGGACATCACCAGAGGCCTGGTAACTGCAGATAAGTGTAATTAAGGGAGAGGGAGGTAGCAGAGGGGGGATGGGGTGTGATCATGGGGGGTGGGGCTGAGCGACAAGGGCGGGGCATGGCAACGGGGGGGGGTAGCAGCGGTGGCCGGTCGGCACATGTCACAGTATTTTTTGCGAAAATACCATGATAAGGCTGCGGAGGGGATTCGTAGGGACAGAGCTTTATCGCAAGCTCTGTCCCTGCAAGGGATTTGTAGTAAATCCCTGTGATATTGCCTGAATTCCAAATGTGAATTCATGGCCTGATTCAGAGCCGTTCGCTATTTGCGGTCGTTCGTTCAAAAACAAGGGGTGGCTATTCAAATGATCCATTCGCAAATTGCAGTCTGTTCACACCTCTAAGTCTGAACGAGCGAGCAAAACATACGCTCGTTTATTTGATAAAAACGCCCCCTGGCCGCACGCACCATACGTCAAGTCCGCTATTTATTAGATTAATCGAGTACATCATACAGCGTATGAACTGCTCGCTATTCTTGTGGTTGGTTTTTCAACCGCTATTTTGCGAGCAGTTCTGAGTTAAAAAAAACAAGTGACATGGTCAATGACGCTGCTGTATTAATTATGCACTCCCTTAAAACGCCCGTTTTGACCTTTAAGCACGCCTGCGTTCGAATTCCACTCCCCCGTTTTCAAGCACTTTCCCCTGTTACCACCCACATACGCCTCATTCTGTCACTCAAAATAGCAGGCACTCGCTATATAGCATACAAACAATTTTCGGCTGCACTGACTGGTTCGCGCATGCGTACTAAAAACCGTACGCATGCGCAGATGTGCGAACATCGCTCGGAACGAGCATACTGCCACTAGCGAGTGGCTCTGAATGAGGGCCTCAGTCGGTAATATCATACTATAATCTGCATTACAAATTGTGCATTACAGATTGTAGTAAATAGAGCCCTTAGTCTCTAAAACTTTCCTTCTAAGAAATGTTGCCGTTACAAAGATGTAAATGAATTCACCTTTTTGACATCTTACTGACCAGTAGTAAAAATATAGTAAGGAGGAACTGAAATTTATTTAGTTAATGAAATAAGTTTCAAATATGGAGGACTAATAACCAGTGGCGTCACATGGTGGGTGTGGGGGGGTGCAGGATCCCCCTCAGTGACAGGAGCCGGGTGCATAGCATTAAGTGCAGCACTCGGCTCCTGTCAGTGAGGGAGCCGGCACTGCCCATGCCCGCACCTCCTGCACCCCCCACCGACACCACCCCATTGAGACATAATGTATCATTCATTTTGTTTACCGTGGCCATGGGCTGAGTTCGGGCTGCGAGGCCACGCCCCTCCTGAGGGTCCAACCTGTGAGGCTATGCCCCCGTCAACCCCTTCTGAAGGCCACGCCCATTTTTGGCAGGTGTCGCGCACATGGCTTCCCTCCCCGCACCGGGTGTCACCGCGGGGAGGGACACCACTGCTAATAACTATTTTATTATTACAATTTAAAACAATATAAAGGAGGGCTCTCCAAATCAGACACAAACAGTTCTCAATGGTGACAATTCACAGGTCCATATGTGGCCCTTTTCATCTGGGGCACAAAATGATAATAATGCCTTTTCTACATATTATTATTATTATTATTATTATTAGTTATTTATACATATTCCACAGCACAATACAGAGAAATTTGGCCATTCACATCAGTCCCTGCCCCAGTGGTGCTTACAATCTATATTTCCTACCACATACTCACACACATACACACGAGGGTTAATTTTTGTAGGGAGCCAATTAACCTACCAGTATATTTTTAGAGTGTGGGAGGAAACCATAGCACCCGGAGGAAACCCACGCAAGTACAAGGAGAATATACAAACTCCACACAGTTAGGGCATATATGCTAAAATGGAAGGAATCTGGGATGCACTGTAATTTTTTTTGTATTATTACATTTTGTACAATTACAATAACTCATGTAATTCAAATTATAGCAACTAGAAAAATGGGACTGCTCGAGTTTTTTAGAACCTAAAACAAATGTGGCTCTGCCTAACGTGGATTGAAGATGTTATCTATTGTACCGAATTTCAATGTCACTCAACAATGTTGGCAGGTACAATATGCACATTTGATGGTTATTCCTATTTAGACAATAGGGAGTATAGTTGCCTTTTCCAGATTGATTGTGCTTAACATTTTTAACAATTGCTCCCTTAGTCACAATTTTGTAAGGGATGTTATTTTTAAAGCTTCAAAAAGCCAAGGATATCCTGTAGGGGATATAATGGAGGCAAAAATTTAAGTTCTAAGAATAGACATAAATAATTTTATTGTAACAAATTGCTAACAAAAAAATTCTAAAAAGAGAGGATGAAAAAGATAGGCCTATTTCATATGTGACCAAATATAATTCATGAGTGACTAATATCAGGCACATTATCAATCAAAATATAAAGTGAAGAGAAAGAAAGTACTAAGCATTAAGATCCTAAGGGGTACATTTACTAAAGTAAGAGTTTTTAGAAGTGAGTTTTAAAAGTGATGTTGCCCATAGCAACCAGTAAGATTCTTCTTAACATTTAACTAGCACCATCTAGAAGATAATAGCTAGAATCTGATTGGTTGCTATGGGCAACATCTCTTCTAAAACTCACTTCTAAAAACTCTCACTTTAGTAAATTTACCCCTAAATGTCATGTTACAGGCTGTGGGGCAGATTTAGCATTGCATGCATAAGTATGTGCGTGTGCACGACCCATTCTGTGAGTATGCAGATTGGGTTCTGCATAATTGCATGCATCCCCTTCTGTGCCTCTGCCTGATTGATAGTAAGAGGCATTTAAGGGGTGGTGGGGAGGCATCCGCTGTTCCCAAAATCCTGAGTGCAGCTTTGCAATTATGTCCCAACCTCAATCAGTCCCTGTGTTTGGAAAGTGACCAGAGCTGATTGGATGGTAGTTTATTTCACTATACTTTATCTCTCGCCAAACTTTGATAAATCTGCCCCATAGTGCTCTGTTGGAACTAGAAGAGATAATGAAACCTTTGCTTACAGGACAAAACAACATAGTACTGTATTTACACAAAACCAAAGCTTGAAACAAAAATGATATTTGAAATAGATGCAAACAAATCATCAATTGAATGATAACACAATGGCTAACTCCAAAGCCAAATGGGTTCTTCAGATGTCTTGGTATGATTTCCTGGTGGTTGGGATGCCAGTGGTCAGAAGACCAACAGCAGCATCCTGATGTTCAACACACTGACAGGGGCCTGTAAGTAGACTAACCCTCCTCCTCTCCCCCTAACCTAAACCCTCCCCCAGTGGTACCTAACCCTAACCTCCCCCCTGGTGGTGCCTAACCCTAACCCCCCTTCCCACACCCTAAACTTGACCCTTCCTGGGTGATGCCTAACCCTAATCCCTCCTCCCTGCCGCCTAACCCAATGCTCCCCAGTTGGTGCCTTACCTAACCCACCCCGGAGATCCTTAAACCTAACCTCCCATCCCTGGACTAACTCTCATACCTATCCAGATACTTACCTTCAGGATGCCAGCAGTTGGGATGCCGATGTCATTATTCAGATTTTTTTGGGATGGTGGTGTCAGCATTCTGATGGGTGTCGGGATTCCGAAGTCAGTATATTGAAGTCCGGTATCCCATCCGCTGGCATCTTTACCGCTTCCCGTGGTAGACTGGGGTGTTTTAATTACAAGGTTTCTCTAACATAGGAGAAACATTTTTAATTATCATAAATATCATTGTTTCAAAGTATGTCATTAGGTGCCAAAGAGGCTCGTCTGACAAAGTATCAATAATGGGGATTGCCAAATGACTGTAAGAGGGGGTAATGCATTCGAAATAATCTGACATTGCATCTTTAAGTTGTGAACTTAACTCCATAGGTCTTAAATGATTCAGCAAAGCCTAATAAAATGTAATATGATGGAGTTTGAGACGTAATAAACTATTCATGTATTCTGCGTGTGTGTATATATATATATATATATACATACAGAGAGAGATGCAATCCAAACCTGCCTGAACTTCCGATATCTGAGGCAATTCAAGCAATGTCTTGAGTCTTCCTGCCAGATTCGGACTCCACTTCAAGGCAAAACATCATCCTCCTGGGGTCGGATTCTTGTGGGTTTTGGATTCTATATAAGATGCCGCTGCAGGGACTCAGTGCAATTTTACTGTAAGGCATGCTGCTGTATGCTGCTCTGTACTCTGCTGTACTGTGATTAGAATCCAGATTTACATTACAAGCGGCTGTACTCTGTATAGTCAGTATAGGGATAAACTGCTATATGCTGTGCTATACTCTGCTGTATTGGAGGTACTGTGTCCAGACTCACAAGTGGCTGTGCTCTTTATAGTCAGTGTGTATAGGGGGCACTCTGCTGTATGCTGTGCTGTACTCTACTGAATTGGCTATGCTGTGTCCAGACTCTATACTCACAAGTGGCTATGTTCTGTAGTTAGTGTGAATAGGGGGCACACTGCTGTATGCTATGTTGTACTCTGCTGTATTTTCTGTGCTGTGTCCAGACTCACAAGCAGCTGTGCTCTGTATAGTCAGTGTGTAAAAGGGCACAATTCTGTATGCTGCACTGTACTCTGCTGTAATTGGCTAAGCTGTGTCAAGACTCCAGACTCAAAATATGCTGTACTCTGTATAGTCAGTGTGTATAAGGGGCATGCTGCTGAGTGCTGCTCTGCACTCTTCTGTGTTGGTTGTGCTGTTTCTAAATTCCAGATTCACAAGTAGTTGTGTCTTGTACAGCCATTGTGTATAGGGGGCATACTGCTGTATTGGCTGTGCTAGGTCCAGACTCCAGATGCACAAGTGGCTGCACTCTGTAAACTCACTGTGTATAATGGTACACTTCTGTATGCTGCGCTGGACTCTGTCATAAATAAACTGTCAAGACTCCAGGCTCAGAACAAGTTGATGTGCTCTGTATAGTCAGTGTGTATAGGTCAGGGGCATGCTGCTGTATGCTGTGCTGTACTCTGCTGTAAATTGTTTCTGCTGTTTACAAGCAGCACTACGTTGGGTATTGTCACTGTCAGTTATGAAAAAAGTAAAAATAGTTTAAAAGTAAACAAATAATTATTTCAAGTTTGTTCAACCTGTGGGCCTGATTCTGCAAGGATTGTAAATGCAAAGCTGTACACAGGCAACTTTGCAAATGCAATCCTTGCAGATATGGTAATGCAGCAGGAAGCATCACACCTCTTGTGCATTACTTATCCGAGCTGCTTTGTTCAATGCTGCTTCAGATAATCTGCGTAACATCGGCTGGCTGCAGTGACCCATGGTGTCATGGAGCTGGCCACCACAGGTTAGAGGAAGGAAACAGAGACCCCCTCCCTCCCACAAATGGCAGCAGATTGTCAATCGCTGCCAGTCTACGAGCAAAATCCCATACCAGTTGTGCACATATGCAGAATGGATCAAAAATAAAAAAATATAGATCTATTGTTTTTACTGTTTGGTGTTCTTTACCCTAGTGCACTTTGTTTATGTGCATATATAAGCCCTGTGACTCCACGCAGTTTGAACCAAGTTTAAAAATATCAAATATAGATCTATTTTCTGTACTGTTTGGTGTGTTTGCTTTGTACTTGTGCATATATAAGCCTTGTGCCTCCATGCAGTGATCTGCTAATTGAAAAATGGATAACAATCAGTTTATAGAAGAGCAGCCAAATACTGTCACTGCAGCTTCTTCCACCAGTCATGATGGCAATGCTAGTCCTTCAATGTCATCTACTAAAGCTGATGCTCATGGTCATAGAGCATCTAAAATAAAAGAAAAAACTAATCAAGGGAAAGTGTGGTGCAGAAAAACATAAATTTGCCAAACATGCCATCCACTACATGCAGTGGCAAGGAAAGACTGAGGCCTTGGCCTTTATTTATGAGTGGTGGTTCTGCAAGTGTCAGTGAGGCATCTTCCTCTGTCTCTCATAACAATGCAAGACCTTTTCACTCAGAGTCTAGAAGTGCTGTAAATAAATGAAAACCACAAAGGCTATGTGTAAGCCTGACCTTTCTGATACTGTTGTACTCTCAGAGAAGCCCCCTTCCACAATTTCTGCTCTCTCTGAAAATGGGGGGATGGGCAGCATAAATATAGGTGATTACATAGAAATTGAGGATGCCACTGAGGAAGTGCAAGAGGATGAGGAGGAAATTTGTAGCTGGCACTAATGATGATGTTAAGAATGAGGATGTTATTTGTGTAAGTCAGGCACCAGTGGAAGCTGCTCTTGACCTTTATAAGAAGAAAGCCATTGTCATGCCTAGGAATAGGACCAACAAATCCACCTCTTATGTGTGGAATTATTTTTAACCTACTCCTAACAACAATTGTCAAGCCATCTGTAGCATTTGTAAAAACACAGTAAGTAGATGTAGGGACGTTAACCATCTAGGAACCTCCTTACTATTATGTCATTTGCAGAAAGCTCATGAAAAGTTTTTGGTAACATTAGAAACTGGTGCCAAAAAAATAACAACAAGCAGTCCAGCATCAGTTAGCTCCATTCTCTCAAGTTCAACTATATACCAGCACCTGCAATCTCTACCACCAACACCTTCATCCACAATATGCTCAGTAATGATCAGAGGTATTCATACATCCAATTTGTTAAAGCTAAGTGTCTCCATTCCTATCCAGGATTTCTCAGAAGTATCCTTCAGCACTATGCCTGCTGCTGCTACTGGGGATGGATTTTTATCCCAGAAGGGGACCAAGAAGACTACTAATTTAAAAACACAACTGACTGTGAAACAATCTTTTGCAAGGGGAAAAAAGTATAACAGCTCTCATCCAGTCACACAGTGGATCACTGATGCCATCACAGTGATCGTGGTGAGTGACAAAATATGTGGGTCCCAGGGACCCTCCACTTTAAATAATGGGGTCCTTCCTGACCGTTTCTGGGTCCCATCATAATTTATGCTTTAGAGCTCCCTATATATCTCTCGGATCTCCCCTAACCTCTTACAAATGTTGCCACACAGCCATGCCCGGCCTTTACACATTATGCCACACATTAATGCCCTTTACACATTATGCCACACAGTAATGCCTAGTCTTTACACATTTTGCCACACAGCCATGCCCAATCTTTAAACATTAGGCCGCACATTAATGCCACATAGTAATGCCACACAGCCATCCCCGGCCTTTACATATTATGCTGCACATTAATGCCCTTTATTGCTCCCAGCAGATGACCCCCTATACATTGCCACTAGCAGCAGTAGTCCACCTATGCATTACCCCTATTAGTCATCACCCCTATGCATTACCCCTAGTAGTCATCACCCCTATGAATTGCCCCCAGTAGTCATCCCCCCCTCTGCAGTGCTCCCGTAGTAATCCCCCCCTCTGCAGTGCCCCCAGTAGTAATCTCCCCTCTGCAGTTCCCCCAGTAGTAATCCCCCCTCTGCAGTGCTCCCGTAGTAATCCCCCCCTTTGCAGTGCCCCCAGTAGTAATCTCCCCCCTGCAGTGCCCCCAGTAGTAATCCCCCCCTCTGCAGTGCTCCCGTAGTCATCCCCCCCTCTGCAGTGCCCCCAGTAGTCATCTCCCCTCTGCAGTGCCCCCAGTAGTCATCCCCCCTCTGCAGTGCCCCAGTAGTCATCCCCCCTCTGCAGCACCCCCAGTAGTCATCCCCCCTCTCCAGTGCTCCCCTAGTAATCCCCCCCTCTGTAGTGCCCCCAGTAGTTATCCCCCCTGCAGTGCCCCCAGTAGTCATCCCCCCTCTACAGTGCCTCCAATAGTTGAATACTGCCCCACCTTTTTGACCTTTAGTGACCTGGGCCTAATGCCCAGGTCACTCACCTATTTGTGGGGCAAATACCTTCAGTTGGGCTTAATGCCCCCTTTGTAGCCTGGGCCTTGTGCCCACCTATATACCAACAGGCCTATTGCCTGAATTTATGTCACAGGCCTAGTGCCCGACAACCCTGGTGGTCTAGGGGGGGTAAATAATGGTGGTCAAAGGCCGCCTACCCGCATGGTGGAAGAGGCTGCGGGGGGATCTTCAATAGTTCTTTTTCTTCCCACCCCCGCAGCCCTCTTCGGTCCTCAGCTTCATACTTCTGCTGCTGGCCCGTCCTGGGCAGCGGCGCTGCCTCTTCCTTTCTTCCCTCATGATCATGCCGTCTTCCGGCCTCTTGCGCGGCCGCCAGAACTGTTGCTGCGCCGCTCTTCAGGAGGTCTTCTCTCCTCTCCTCCACCATCAGTACTGATGTTTCCTGCTCAGCCGCATCTAATTCAAGATGCTGCGAGTGGGCGGGGCTATGATGTGGCGAGCTGCAATTGGCTTATCACATCTGCTTCCTATTGGCTGCTGGACCGCGATCCGTGTTTGGCTCGTGGCCAGTGCCAAACAACCACTGCCGACCACCACTACTTGGCTTCCGGGCAGCGAGCTCTGCTTAGCTTGTGCCCAGAGCCAAGCTATTCCCGCTGACACTGGTGGAAGGGACCAGACGGTCAGTTCACCAGGTACCCGCCATGGTGGCTTAACCGGCGCTGGGAAAAAACACTGTCCCAGCACCGGGCACGGACGGTGTGCCGATACTGGGATCAGACACTTGATCCCAGCACGGCTTTACACAGCGGCAGCCAATGAGAGTCTATCTGACTCTCATTGGCTGCTCTAACAGACAGCATTGTGTCTGTTACTGCAGAGGGATGTGCTGTGCTGCAGCCAGCTGTCAGGGATTGGCCACAGCACAGCATGTTCCCGGGGATCTGGCTACTTTAAAAAAGTGGGTCCCCAGTGCCCAATATCGGGTAAAATACATGCTATAGTGCGTATTTGCGAGCACTTCCATCAGTTGTTCTAGTATTAGATCTGCATCCAATATCTGCCATTAATGCAGTGGGTTTTATACAGTTAATCCTGTGTCCCCGGTACCAAATTCCATCTTGGTTCTATTTTACCAAAAAAGCCATTTCTCAGCAGTACCAGGATGTTGAAAAACCAATTTATTGGGCTACAAAACACAGATCTACCCACTGTCCACTTACCCACAGATATATGGACAAGCGGTAGTGGGCAAACTAAAGATTACATGACTGTGACAGCCCACTGGGTGGGTGATTCACCTTCAGCTGCAGTTGTATCCAACAAACAATTCAAGCTCTTTCAGAGGCAGGCTACTCTGTGTATAAATATATGTAAAAAAAACTGAAGAAGATAGTGCTTCCTAGATGATCTGCTATGTGAGAAGAGACTGCTACCAAAAAGAAGAATTTGTGTGATTACTTCAAATACTAATTGAAAAAATTGGCTGCGCTCAATTCTGCACACTAAATATATATATTATGAATCACACTATAGTGAAAAATACATAAAAAGATTTTAATATGGCAATATTATACACAGATGAAAAATATTCAAAAATGTGTGGAACATGTATATGTTCCTAATAGAAATACATACATACATACATACAAGCAACATATATTACTATCAATATTGAATATAACAGGTTAAATGGATGTAGTCAGTGTTCCTGGTCATATTGGGCCAGAAGAAAAAGAATAATTGTTTCTCTTGGATAAAATACACTGTATCTGTGGTAACTTGTGAAATAATTGCAGCAATTGAATATATTGTTTCTATTGAGTAGCACGGAATGAGCTCACCCGATTCTGGTATGGATGTTGTCTGTGATCTGCAGATCAGGGGTCTCAGTATTCAACGTGTAATGCTGTGTTTGTCCCAAAACTTACAGCGCTTGTACTATTTCTATCCGTCACTGGAAATCAAGTTGTCTCCCTCTTATCACGGAAAATCTTAATGTTGTTGCTCCGCTCCATGTCAGGCAGTATATACTTACTGGTGGAGCCGCCGGCTGGCTCAGCTCCACAAAAACCCAGGAGCGGGCACCAGCAGTGATAGACAAAAGTACCCGGTGAGGCTTCACACTGGTCTGGACACCCGACCGGACTCCCCCCGTGCACGAAGGAGCGGCAAATGTAGGTATCTACAGAGGCAGTCGGGAAATGTAGCTCTCAATGTAAGCTCCTTGGCTGTTTGTAATTCACTGGAGTCTGTCTATTAGGAGAGCATGAACGCTGTTTGGTTCAGGATAGTGTGTCCGCTTTAAAGGGAGAGAAGTGGCGGCTTTCTGGATCATGTACCACAGGATCAGCTGTATGGGCTCAACGTGTTTCCGTGTGTCAACACACCTTCGTCAGGAGCATGCTGGGGAATGGGCTTTTTACCCTTTTATCCAATTTCTCTTGATTAAAATAGTTTTCAGCTGAAGCTTTCACAGGATGTCAATTAAATACATTGAGTTTGATCTCACCTATATCTTGTATAGTTACAAATAATTTGATGTGATCATTAATACCCATTAGTGGTTTTATAAAAGGCTTATCTATAGCAATGCTACTATACATTCTAAAATGATTTCAAAATTATAAATTCTAATCGTATTTTACACTTTGCAATTGTTTTGTCAAGTGGAAATAATTTAGCTATTTTATTACTCTCATGACCCCTATATTTTGTTATATCATAGAAACCGTCATATTGAATGATTAGTAAACCAGAATTACAAAAATAAGAATAAAAATAAATAGAATAAAAATAAATACAATGGATATATAAATATGTAAATATATAAATATAAATAAATATACGTAGATAAAAATATTAATATAATTATAATGTGAATAAATGATATTAAATAAGCTATTCATATGTTCTATTATAATGTACAATAGATCTATTCCCAACTTTGAATCAATATATAGATATGTAATTCTATACTGTATACATCTGTATATATATTATTTATCAATCTCCTTTCATACATTTTGGAAAACAACAGTGTTATGCATATCACTACATTGTTTTATTACATGTAGTCAATGTTGTGAATAATTAGTCCTATGGTGCTAATTGGATATAGATTTGCTATAGTCCCAGAGACCTACAGGGAACTGTAGTTGAATCAAGGACTATATGTCAAAATCCACCTCTGCCATTTCATTAAGTCCCTCAGGGTATAGAGTGCGCATTTTATGGATCCAATAGGTCTCTCGGAGGCAGAGACGTGAGTATCTGTCTCCTCCTCTAACTGTGCTTGTTAGGCGTTCTATACCTATAATCTTTATACATTTAAATTCACCTTGATGTTTTTCAATACAGTGTCTTGGAACTGAATGTTCTATTTTTTTATTAATGACATTCCTTCTGTGTTCTAACATTCTGTCTTTCAATTTTCTTGTTGTGCGGTGGATATATTGTACCCCGCACTCGCATTGAAGAAGATATATCACATATGTGGAATTACAATTTATAAATGTCTTGATATGGAAGATTTCTTTAGTTACTGATGATATAAATTCTTTGGTTCTATGTGATATGTATTCACATGTAATACATCTATTGGAGCCGCATCTGTAGCAGCCCACAATATCTGTTTTGAGCCACATGTGTTGTTCAATTTTTTCTCGATTGGATTTGAAAAAAGATGGTGCTAAAAGGTTTCCCAAATTTTTAGCTTTTTTAAAAATAACTCTTGTACCCATTTTTAAATCAGATTTTAATAGTGGATCACTCATAAGAATCTTTTCATTGTTATGTATAATAGTTTTAATTTTTATTGCTGCTGAGTTATGCCTAACAATAAACTTGATGGCATGGTTGCAATTTTGGTCTTTATCTTTAATAACTTGATTTTGTTTGTGATTGAAATAAGAATTTCTATCATTACTACTAATTTTGTTATATGCATCTGCTGAAAGAGATTCAGGATAACCCTTCTCTTTAAAAGCATTAATTAATTAATTTTTTAGAATGCTGACTAAATTCTTCTATGTTGGAACAATTTCTATGTATGCGGCGTAACTGTCCCGCAGGTATATTCTGCAGCCATTTGTGGTAGTGATTACTTTTAAATGGAATAAAATTATTTGAATCGGTTTCTTTTTGAAACGTACAAGTGGAGATCAATCCATTTACTATAGAGAGAGTGATATCAAGAAAATTAATAGAAAGTGAACTGTAAGTACTGGTAAATCTGAGATGAAAAGAATTAGAATTAAGATGTGTTACAAAATTTTCTATTGACTCCCCATCTCCATCCCATATGAAAAATAAATCGTCTATGTATCT
Organism: Taudactylus pleione; assembly: GCA_031769625.1. Taxonomy (NCBI): domain Eukaryota; kingdom Metazoa; phylum Chordata; class Amphibia; order Anura; family Myobatrachidae; genus Taudactylus; species Taudactylus pleione. Next base: position 1,805,319 of record JAUIMM010000031.1, read on the forward strand.
CCCGTATAGGACCAGGTTTGCTCCAAACCCGCCTCCAGAAATGAGCCTCTCCTCCAAGAGGCCCATATACAGGTTGGCGAAGCTCGGAGCAAACCTGGTCCCCATTGCAGTTCCGCAGGTTTGAAGGAAGTGTTGATCATTAAAGACAAATTGATTATGGGTAAGTATAAATGAAATGCTGTCTAGTATAAATGATTTTTTATTGTGATCCATAGTATCATTTAATTGAAGAAAATGGCTTGTGGCTTCTATACCCATTTTAAGTGGAATGTTTGTGTACAGAGCCTGTACATCACATGTGAGAAATTGGTACGTGGGTAGCCACTGCACAGATTGGATCATTTTCAAAAATTGAGTAGTATCTTTAATATGTGATCTGAGGGTCTGAGCCAAGGGCTGGAGATGGGAATCAATATAAAATTATAAATTCGATGTTAGTGATCCTATGCCAGATATACTGGGGCGTCCGGGGGGGTCAGAAGTAGACTAATGGATTTTAGGTAGATGGTAGTAGGTGGCGGTAATAGGATGAGAGGGAAATAAAAAGGAAAATGTTTCTTTAGATATCACTCCTTTTTCCAATGCTTCAGAAAGGAGTGACCTCAATACTTTTTGGAATTGGCCTGATGGGTCTTTTTCTAAAATTTTATAAAATTTAGGATTTTTAAGTTGGCGATAAGCTTCATTAAGTTAATCTGTTTTGTCCTGTATGATGAGCCCTCCGCCTTTATCAGCAGCTTTAAATATAATTGATTCATCAGACATTAGTTGCTTGAGGGCTAGTCTCTCTGGACCAGACAGATTATCTGAATATAGAGTAGTTTTGCCCCCCTCCTGGATACATAACGTTTTGAATTCCTCTAATGTGGTCTTATAAAACATGTCAATTTGGGTACTCTTACTATGAATTGGGAAAAACCTTGATTTACATTTGAATTTACTTTATACCTGTGAATTCTCAGCATTATTAATATCATATATGACTATAGGGCTGGGAACAGATGTATTGTTCAGACTGGAGTTTTCTGAAAGTAATGTCTCTAGAATATCAATATAGGGATCATCTGTAGAATCTAGTATAATAGGTTGTGCATTTTCTGATATTTTCATTTGATTAATTTTTTTTAAAGGTAAAAATTCTTTTTCTGCATAAACATCTTACATAACAGTTTAATTCAGTGAAGAGTTCAAATAGGTCTATTTGAAGTTGCAACTTTTAACCCTTTCATCAGTAACTTTAGTTGGGAGTCTGTGAGGATTTTTGAGGATAGATTATAAATGCATTTTGGCCTTATTGTATTTTTGCATTTTTTCTTATTTGTCTTAGCTCCTCCTCTGTTTCCTCTCCTTCTTTTTCTTTTGTTCTTTTTGGTGTAAATAGCTGTATCGGTTCGTATCGATTTTTTTGAGAGAACGGTCCCTCTATTGGAAAATTTAGATCTGTGTGATTTGATCTTTGAAAAGGGCGATTTTGATGATTAATATGTGAATTAGATTTTTTTAGTCTAGCTCCCTGCCATCTATAAGGGCTCAAGATGGCCTGGTTATAATGTCTATTGATGGGTTTAGTGGAAAATTGTTGTTTCCTTGTTTCTATAAATAATTTCGGTGTATAATGGTCTGTCGGTGTAAGGGTTCGTTTTTGTGTTTGATTATAATTATTTGAGTAATGTTCCTGTTGTGGAGCTGACGGTCTCTTTATTTTCTTGTATGTATGTATCTGGTTGTTTTTATAATCTGTAGAGTCTCTATGAAATTTTGTATTTTTGGTTTGAATAGTCTCACTTTCAAATCTCTGTACTCTTTTACTCACAAGTATGTCTCTTTCCTGAAACAATGGACGATCTTTAAATTTTTCTAAATCTTTTTTAGTTATTTCGAGTTCTTTTTCAATTTCGGACACTAATGTTTTCCTATGTTCAATTAATATGCGCATAAGTGTTTGAGAACAGTTATCTAATGCAGAGTTCCATTTTCCTATAAATTCTGGATTCTCTGTAAATGAGGGTGTTTTCTGGATTCTAAGGCCCCTAGGTATCATATTGTTCTCAAGATATAAAGTTAGTGATGTATAATCCCACCAATGTCTTGAATCTTTTTTAAGCAAGTCCTCTATCTTATTAAATTGTCTGAAGAACTCTCGGTCAAATGATCTACTGTCATCATTTGGTAATTCATTTTTCTGTAGTCTAAAATTTTCTGGTTTCCTATTGTTTTTGGTATTAAAACAAGCGAATTGCATATTGAACAAGGAATACAAATGGTATATATCTTTAAATGTTTAAAACAATTAGAAAATAATTAACAGATCAGCAAGATGCAGCTTCCTCTGCAGAAACACAAAATGAGATCAAAATATATATAAAAAAAATGAAGAAGATAGCGCTTCCTAGATGATCTGCTATGTGAGAAGAGACTGCTGCCAAAAAGAAGAATTTGTGTGATTACTTCAAATACTAATTGAAAAAATTGGCTGCGCTCAATTCTGCACACTAAATATATATATTATGAATCACACTATAGTGAAAAATACATAAAAAGATTTTAATATGGCAATATTATACACAGATGAAAAATATTCAAAAATGTGTGGAACATGTATATGTTCCTAATAGAAATACATACATACATACAAACAACATATATTACTATCAATATTGAATATAACAGGTTAAATGGATGTAGTCAGTGTTCCTGGTCATATTGGGCCAGAAGAAAAAGAATAATTGTTTCTCTTGGATAAAATACACTGTATCTGTGGTAACTTGTGAAATAATTGCAGCAATTGAATATATTGTTGCTATTGAGTAGCACGGAATGAGCTCACCCGATTCTGGTATGGATGTTGTCTGTGATCTGCAGATCAGGGGTCTCAGTATTCAACGTGTAATGCTGTGTTTGTCCCAAAACTTACAGCGCTTGTACTATTTCTATCCGTCACTGGAAATCAAGTTGTCTCCCTCTTATCACGGAAAATCTTAATGTTGTTGCTCTGCTCCGTGTCAGGCAGTATAAAGTTACTGGTGGAGCCGCCGGCCGACTCAGCTGCACAAACACCTGGGAGCGGGCACCTGCAATGATAGACAAAAGTACCCGGTGAGGCTTCACACTGGTCTGGACACCCGACCGGACTCCCCCCATGCACGATGGAGCAGCAAATGTGGGTATCTACAGAGGCAGTCGGGAAATGTAGCTCTCAATGTAAGCTCCTTGGCTGTTTGTAATTCGCTGGAGTCTGTCTATTAGGAGAGCATGAATGCTGTTTGGTTGAGGATAGTGTGTCCGCTTAAAAGGGAGAGAAGTGGCGGCTTTCTGGATCATGTACCACAGGATCAGCTATATGGACTCAATGCGTTTCCGTGTGTCTACACACCTTCATCAGGAGCATGCTGGGGAATGGGCTTTTTACCCTTTTATCCAATTTCTCTTGATTAAAATAGTTTTCAGCTGAAGCTTTCACAGGATGTCAATTAAATACATTGAGTTTGATCTCTCCTATATCTTGTATAGTTACAAATAATTTGTTGTGATCATTAATACCCATTAGTGGTTTTATAAAAGGCTTATCTATAGCAATGCTACTATACATTCTAAAATGATTTCAAAATTATACATTCTAATTGTATTTTACACTTTACAATTGTTTTGTCAAGTGGAAATAATGTAGCTGTTTTATTACTCTCATGACCCCTATATTTTGTTATATCATAGAAACCGTCATATTGAATGATTAGTAAACCAGAATTACAAAAATAAGAATAAAAATAAATAGAATAAAAATAAATACAATGGATATATAAATATGTAAATATATAAATATAAATAAATATACATAGATAAAATTATTAATATAATTATAATGCGAATAAATGATATTAAATAAGCTATTCATATGTTCTATTATAATGTACAATAGATCTATTCCCAACTTTGAATCAATATATAGATATGTAATTCTATACTGTATACATCTGTATATATATTATTTATCAATCTCCTTTCATACATTTTGGAAAACAACAGTGTTATGCATATCACTACATTGTTTTATTACATGTAGTCAATGTTGTGAATAATTAGTCCTATGGTGCTAATTGGATATAGACTTGCTATAGTCCCAGAGACCTACAGGGAACTGTAGTTGAATCAAGGACTATATGTCAAAATCCAGCTCTGCCATTTCATTAAGTCCCTCAGGGTATAGAGTGCACATTTTAAGGATCCAATAGGTCTCTCGGAGGCAGAGACGTGAGTATCTGTCTCCTCCTCTAACTGTGCTTGTTAGGTGTTCTATACCTATAATCTTTATACATTTAAATTCACCTTGATTTTTTTCAATACAGTGTCTTGGAACTGAATGTTCTATTTTTTTATTAATGACATTCCTTCTGTGTTCTAACATTCTGTCTTTCAATTTTCTTGCTGTGCGGCCGATATATTGTACCCCGCACTCGCATTGAAGAAGATATATCACATATGTGGAATTACAATTTATAAATGTCTTGATATGGAAGATAACTTTAGTTACTGATGATATAAATTCTTTGGTTCTATGTGATATGTATTCACATGTAATACATCTATTGGAGCTGCATCTGTAGCAGCCCACAATATCTGTATTGAGCCACGTGTGTTGTTCAATTTTTTCTCGATTGGATTTGAAAAAAGAAGGTGCTAAAGGTTTCCCAAATTTTTAGCTTTTTTAAAAATAACTCTTGTACCCATTTTTAAGTCAGATTTTAATAGTGGATCACTCATAAGAATCTTTTCATTGTTATGTATAATAGTTTTAATTTTTTTGGCTGCTGAGTTATGCCTAACAATAAACTTGATGGCATGGTTGTAATTTTGGTCTTTATCTTTAATAACTTGATTTTGTTTGTGATTGAAATATGAATTTCTATCATAACTACTAATTTTGTTATATGCATCTTCTAAAAGAGATTCAGGATAACCCTTCTCTTTAAAAGCATTAATTAATTTTTTAGAATGCTGATTAAATTCTTCTATGTTGGAACAATTTCTATTTATGCGGCGTAACTGTCCCGCAGGTACATTCTGCTGCCTTTTGTGGTAGTGATTACTTTTAAATGGAATAAAATTATTTGAATCGGTTTCTTTTTGAAATGTACAAGTGGAGATCAATCCATTTACTATAGAGAGAGTGATATCAAGAAAATTAATAGAAAGTGAACTGTAAATACTGGTAAATCTGAGATGAAAAGAATTAGAATTAAGATGTGTTACAAAATTTTCTATTGACTCCCCATCTCCATCCCATATGAAAAATAAATCATCTATATATCTCCCGTATAGGACCAGGTTTGCTCCGAACCCGCCTCCCCAAATGAGCCTCTCCTCCAAGAGGCCCTTATACAGGTTGGCGAAGCTCGGAGCAAACCTGGTCCCCATTGCAGTTCCGCAGGTTTGAAGGAAGTGTTGATCATTAAAGACAAAATGATTATGGGTAAGTATAAATGAAATGCTGTCTAGTATAAATGATTTTTTATTGTGATCCATGGTATCATTTAATTGAAGAAAATGGTTTGTGGCTTCTATACCCATTTTATGTGGAATGTTTGTGTACAGAGCCTGTACATCACATGTGAGAAATTGGTACGTGGGTAGCCACTGCACAGATTGGATCATTTTCAAAAATTGAGTAGTATCTTTAATATGTGATCTGAGGGTCTGAGCCAAGGGCTGGAGATGGGAATCAATATAAAATGATAAATTCGATGTTAGTGATCCTATGCCCGATATAATGGGGCATCCGGGGGGTCAGTAGTAGACTTATGGATTTTAGGTAGATGGTAGTAGGTGGCGGTAATAGGATGAGAGGGAAATAAAAAGGAAAATGTTTCTTTAGATATCACTCCTTTTTCCAATGCTTCAGAAAGGAGTGACCTCAATTCTTTTTGGAATTGGCCTGATGGGTCTTTTTCTAATATTTTATAAAATTTAGGATTTTTAAGTTGGCGATAAGCTTCATTAAGATAATCTGTTTTGTCCTGTATGATGAGCCCTCCGCCTTTATCAGCAGCCTTAAAGATAATTGATTCATCAGACATTAGTTGCTTGAGGGCTAGTCTCTCTGGACCAGACAGATTATCTGAATATAGAGTAGTTTTGCCCCCCTCCTGGATACATAACGTTTTGAATTCCTCTAATGTGGTCTTATAAAACATGTCAATTTGGGTACTCTTACTATGAATTGGGAAAAACCTTGATTTACATTTGAATTTACTTTGTACCTGTGAATTCTCAGCATTATTAATATCATATATGACTATAGGGCTGGGAACAGATGTATTGTTCAGACTGGAGTTTTCTGAAAGTAATGTCTCTAGAATATCAATATAGGGATCATCTGTAGAATCTAGTATAATAGGTTGTGCATTTTCTGATATTTTCAGTTGATTAATTTTTTTTAAAGGTAAAAAATCTTTTTCTGCATAAACATCTTACATAACGGTTTAATTCAGTGAAGTGTTCAAATGGATTCGGTCTATTTGAAGGTGCAAATTTTAACCCTAATGGGTATTAATGATCACAACAAATTATTTGTAACTATACAAGATATAGGAGAGATCAAACTCAATGTATTTAATTGACATCCTGTGAAAGCTTCAGCTGAAAACTATTTTAATCAAGAGAAATTGGATAAAATGGTAAAAAGCCCATTCCCCAGCATGCTCCTGATGAAGGTGTGTAGACACACGGAAACGCGTTGAGCCCATACAGCTTATCCTGTGGTACATGATCCAGAAAGCAGCCACTTCTCTCCCTTTTAAGCGGACACACTATCCTGAACCAAACAGTGTTCATGCTCTCCTAATAGACAGACTCCAGTGAATTACAAACAGCCAAGGAGCTTACATTGAGAGCTACTTTTCCCGACTGCCTCTGTAGATACCCACATTTGCCGCTCCATCGTGCACGGGGGGAGTCCGGTCGGGTGTCCAGACCAGTGTGAAGCCTCACCGGGTACTTTTGTCTATCACTGCAGGTGCCCGCTCCCGGGTGTTCGTGCAGCTGAACCAGCCGGCGGCTCCACCAGTAACTATATACTGCCTGACACGGAGCGGAGCAACAACATTAAGATTTTCCGTGATAAGAGGGAGACAACTTGATTTCCAGTGATGGATAGAAATAGTACAAGCGCTGTAAGTTTTGGGACAAACACAGCATTACACGTTGAATACTGAGACGCCTGATCTGCAGATCACAGACAACATCCCTACCAGAATCGGGTGAGCTCATTTCGTGCTACTCAATAGCAACAATATATTCAATTGCTGCAATTATTTCACAAGTTACAACAGATACAGTGTATTTTATCCAAGAGAAACAATTATTCTTTTTCTTCTGCCCAATATGACCAGGAACACTGACTACATCCATTTAACCTGTTGTATTCAATATTGATAGTAATATATGTTGTTTGTTTGTATGTATGTATGTATGTATTTCTATTAGGAACATATACATGTTCCACACATTTTTGAATATTTTTCATCTGTGTATAATATTGCCATATTAAAATCTTTTTATGTATTTTTCACTATAGTGTGCTTCATAATATATATATATTTAGTGTGCAGAATTGAGCGCAGCCAATTTTTTCAATTACTCTGTGTATAACCAGCTTTACTAAGAGGCATACCACAATCTCTTAGAAAACCTAAAGTATGTCATAGCAAAATGGCTTACCCCACTTGGACTCTCCTCAGGATTTGTGACTTCTGACAATGCCCCCAATATTGTGGCAGTATTACAGCTAGGTGAATTCCAATATGTCCCATGTTTTGCTCACATAATCAACTCGGTGGTACAAGAGTTCTTGAAACTGACATGGGCATGCTGTCTGTGGCCCCAAAAATGTGGGGACATTTTTGCCATTCAGCCACAGCATTCAGGAGATTGCAACAGCTGCAAGAATAGTTGAATTTTCCCTGCCACCAACTGAAGCATGAGGTGATAACTAGTTGGAATTCCACCCTTTAAATGTTTCAGCTGATGGATGAACAGCAAAATGCCATCCACAGCTATGCAACAAGCAATGACATTGGAAGAGGAGGGGGAGTGTTCCTTAGTCCAGCATAGAGGAGAACACCTACTGTTTTGTGCAAGGTGCTCAAACCCTTTGAAGTTGTCACCTGTGAAGTGAGTTTATACAGTGCTTGCTTGAGTCAGGTGATTCCCCTAATTAGGATTTGGGAAAATCAGCTCAAGAAATTGAAGGAGGAGATGAAACAAAGCAATTCCACTAGGTATGTCAGACTCGTAGATCAAATCCTTTGTTCACTTTGCCAGGATCTGAAGGTTGCTAAAATCTTTAAATCAGAACACTACATTTTGGCAACCATGCTTGATCCTAGGTTTAAGTTTTACATTGTGTCTTTCTTTCCAACTGACGTAGATCTTAAAAGAGGCAAAGAGCTGCTTGCGAGCAAGTTGGCAGTTCAAGTGGTACACAACATGATGACATCTCCACCTTCAGTCTCTCCAGCAGCTGCCAGGAAAAAACTAAGCTTTCCCAAAAGACCCATTGGTGATGCAAAGTAATCATCACAATATTTTGACAACTGGTTGGGTCTAAAAGAATTGCTGAACATTAGTGACACCTCTACCATGACTCCATCTGATTGGGTCACCATGCAATGAATGGTGGAGGATTATTTTCATGACACAAGTAGGCATGTCACAGAGTCCCTTTGAATACTGGAAAGAAAAAAAGGCAACTTTGTGGCCCTTGTACAAACTGGCTTTGCAGTACTTAAACTGCCCCCCCTCCAGTGTGTTTTAATACTCAACCAAGAACTTTATCAGCAATCGAAGTAGGAGGCCACTTTCTCAAAATGGAAATTCCATGATGAAGCCCTTTACCACCAATTATGTAAAAAAGTACAGAGGTTTCTGTAATGGTGGAATCCCATGGATATTAATTAATATTGTGTGAGAATGTACACACTGATGAGGGTGAGGAATCAAATGAGGAGAATTACCTCTTCCAACTGTAGATAGGATTAATAATATTGTTAGTTGCCCTAAGCCCATTAGTAGCTTGTTTTGTGGGGCCCAAACATACCAATCACTTCAGCCACAAGTGGCATTTCCTGTTGCTGAAGTGATTGGTTTGCTAAACTGTGTATTGCATGTTTAATATATACAAAATAGGAGTTGGTGGGAGGGTCCAAGGACAATTCCATATTGCACCTGTTTTCTTTGCATTATGCACTGATTGGGGCATTGCTGACTGTCATCCTGTCTGCCACAGCAGTGTAACTCTTGTTTCTTAGATGTGCCATGTTGGAAGTTGAACTGCTACAGCCACTGAAATCTTCAATATTCAGTTGATGAATACCAAAAATGTCCATCCCCTGCATGCCCCTTTCATTTCATTTTAAAAAAAATATGACCCACCAAGTTTATAGGGTGGGCAAAGCATGCAACATGTTCACCCAGTTGTAAATATTAATTAATTTCTGCCCTGGCAGTCTAGTGTGAGCTCCACTTTTGGTGGTCCTATGTGTAAATGGCACCTAAATGACCATAAGATGGATTTATATTGAATCCAAAACCCATGAAATCCTACACCGGGATGATTATGTTTTGCCTCGATTTTGAATCTGAGCCTTGTGGGAAAACCCCAGCCGAGGCTTGGATCCAATCGGATTCCCTCATAAATTTTCTTCAGGATCAAAAAAGTTAAGTAATTTTACCAACAAACCAATCATTCCTTTCCCTGCCTTCCATTGCATATATAATCTACATCCTTTGAGCCACTGATCTAATTCTTCATTAACCACTTAACTGATTATTTTTTTTCTAAAACCTGCTCCGAAATTGTCGTGGGTTTTTTTTTCTGAGTGAATTAGGTGAGGAACATCTATTTTAACTTAAAAAATTAAGATTTGTTAAAAATATTTTTTTCAAAATTTGGAACCATGGACTTCTCCGGCATCTCCTTTCTTCAGCAAGTCTTCTCTGCTGCCAAAGGGCTCCCCTGGCTGTGGCATTAGCCCCCTCTAGAAAGGGTCTTGTGCTGGTTCTGGTAAATACAGCAGGACCCTACACATTTTCCCCCCAGTATTTACAGAACCAGAACTGATTCAGAGCCCAGTGCTGGATGCGCTGAACACGAGGGACCCCTTTGTCATTTGTCCCCCATATTTTGGCAACCAGGACTGGCTATTAAAAGCCTGGTGCTGGTTGTGCTTAAAATGTGGGACCCCTACATCATTTGTCCCCTGTATTTATTAGCACAACCAGTGCTGGATTTCCAAAGCCCGATGCTGTTTGTTGTTTATTTTTTGAGGGGAGGGGCCATGCCATATTTTTTTTTACACAGGTTTTAATTTTATGTTTTTAAACAAAGAAGCATAGACGGGTCTCACAGATCCCATCTGTGCTTCTGTGTTTGTTTATTTATACACAGATGCAGGTATCACGAATCTTTCAGATCCGAGCCTGCATCTGTCTGCTGCTACCTCCCCCATGTCCTGCTGCATGCACCACCACAGCTCGCACTGCTGCTGCACTTCCACCACTAATACACGCTACCGTCCCTGGGTCGCCACCGCAGCTAACAACTGCTACCCCGCCACCACTGGGTCCAAGCTGCAGCTAGCAGCCAATTTCTTTCCCCAAGCCCACCCCCACTACCACCTGCACTGGCCAGCCATCTTGGTGCACCCAAGTGAAGCCACAGTGAGTACACCTGCTGGAGGCTCCTACTGAGGATGCACAGCAAGTTGAAACTCTCTATCTCTACAATGGCGGATTTGTGAGTTAATACTGTAACTTTCTCAATTATGTAAACCCAAAAGCACCTACCCTGGAACAAAAGCTACCTAATAAAACAAACCCAAGTCTAAATTCACCCCCTACCCTGAGTTATGCCTTCCCAAAAATTTCCCATAGAGAACAGCAGAAAAGAGGTCCTAATTTAGAGTGTCAGAAAAAACTGACATTTGAAGATTTAGATTACTTCCAAATCCTATTTTTTTATGTTTTTGCCCTGAAATTTGGAATGCAGCACCAAGCAACAGTTCTACCCGAACGTGCCAAATTTCAGCACAGTCATTTTAAGAGCTGTAGCCCCTTAAACAGCCTGACCCCCCTCGGGAGTTCTCTATTGGAGAATTCATTATTTTTAATTCAGCCTTAATATAAGGGCACAACTGTTTTCTTATAATATACATAGTGACACAGAAACTTATATACAGACAGATATATACAATTACAAAGACATATACAGGTAAATAGAACATATATAGTTACACAGACATATGTATACAGTTACAGACACATATAGTTAATGATATATATATACAAACACATTTATATATATACAGTAACTCAGACATCTATATTGTTACAGACATATAACTACAGTTACACAGACACTTATAAAGAGTTATATAGACATATATATACAGTTACACAGATATACCAGTTGATGGAGGGTAGCATCCTCTCTTCTGATTCTGCTGCCCTCAGCTGGACTGCTGCTGCATAATCACACTCAGGTGAATGTTTAGCATGTGTTCCTGGCATACCTTTACTCAGTCTGTCTCAGTCTCTGCTCTATGACTACTGTACCTGTACAATTACCTGCCTCAGGTTACTTTACTGCCCATTGCTACTCCAGCTTAACTCTCTGCGGCCACCTCATTTCTTACTTAAGCTCCTACTATCTTGAGTTTAAGTCTTGGGGACATCTAAGTACTTGTGAGAATATAAATCTCTATGGGAATGGCAGCTGCTATAGGTGAAGACCTCTCTAGCTTGATTCTAGGAGTTCATGTGGTTTCCTAGGTGAGCCCTAACAGTATGAATGTATAGCAGGAACATATTATCACACCTCTGCAGGTCTAGAACAAGGGTCCAGCCTGGGAGTTACCAGTAATTCATTGTATAATTAATTACCTGTCCTGTGACTTCTACTATTGTGCTTCTCTTTCAGGTCCAAGCTTTGCTCCTGTGGTGTCCAGAGAGGCAGGGTGACTCAACTTGTTTCTTTAGTATATGTTTTGTGGTAAAGATGACCTCACAGTTGTCCCAAATAGATGTTCGGACTGAAGGTGACCTTCTAATAGTCCGGCAATGGAGTATGCTTGGCTGTTGACCTCACATTTTGTTCCATGGAGAAGGCCCACTTAGAAAAAGTTAGAGGTGTGATAATATGTTCCTGCTATACACTATACATGCACATATACAGGTAGTTTTGCCGAAGTAAAAATGTCCATACCTAACAAATATTTTACTTCACCCTATCTTGAGTAAATGTTTTGTGGCAAAGACAACTTCACACTTGTCCTGAGGTGAAATTAAGGGTGAATAATCCATAAATGAATATTGCTTGGCTGTTGACCTCACATATTGTTGGATGGAATGGTCCCACTTGAACAAACCTAGAGTTTGAATAATGTTCCTGCGATGCAGTAAAATGGATATATATCACAATACACCACTCTCTGTTTGCAAGTTGATTTAACACAGATACTGGAATTAGGCAAAATAGATTTTGTACTATAAGATTGGGGACAAACCGCCAAATCACAAATAGCCACATTTACCACCTCAATCCACAAGTGCCTTTAAACAGCCACAGGTCTCATGGTTGGGAATTGTGAGTGCAATGCTGTTTAGGACTTTGACACCCAAGCTCAATATCTACATAAAAAAAGGACAGGGGACCCATTAAATATCCGGCACAGAAAAAAGAGACAGAAAGGACCCAATGGCACTAAAAAATAAAGGCAATCACTGCTGCCAACTAGAAAAAAAAATTGATTTAAAAAAAATAAAGTTACACAAACATATGTAATTATGGAGACATGTACACAGACACAAATATACAGTTACAGAATCCTATATACACATACACATTTACACAAAAACATATATAGGTACACAGACATACAGAATATACTGTAATATAAAAACATGTACAAACACATATACAGTACAGTTACACAAAAACATATACAGACAGATATTTACAGTTACACAGACACATATATACTGCAGGTACACAGAAACATTTATCCAGTGACACAGGCACATACAGATATATATATATATATATATAAACTGTGTATATATATATAAATATATATATATATATATATATACTGTATATATATATATATATATATATATATATATTCCTTAGACTAAAAACCTAACGGTTTCACATCTCCCATTATTGCTTGTTTGACATGATCTGAAATTTCACAAAACCTACTGAATTTGTGCCACTCAAACTAAAAATTCTGATCACTAAGGCTGACAGGTTAATGGAAGTGTTCCTTGTGCAAAAGAAATATGGTATGCCATCACACCCTGTGGTTAACTAAAGAGTCAGCACTCTCACAAAGTGAAATTGCTGTCACTCAAAAAATTGTGTGCTCATTAGAATATACACATGCAGTCTATGCAGTGAATTTAGACTTGGGATTTGTTTTATTAGGTAGCTATTGTTCAGGGTACACCCCCCCAATAAAAAACAAACAATCAATTAGCAACGGGCTTTGGAGACCAAGTACTGGTTGTGTTAAATACAGGGAACAAATGACATAGGGGTCCCCCATATTAAGCACAACCAGCACCAGGCTTTTCAGAACCAGTTCTTGTTTGCCAAAATACGGGGACAATTGATGTAAGGGTCCCCTAAATTCAGTATAACTAGCACTGGGCTTTGAGCCGGTCCTTGAAATACAGGGAAAAAACATGCGTAGGGTCCCCATGTATTTACCAGAACCAGCACTGGACATTTTCTAGCGTGGGCTAATGCCACAGCCAGGAAAGCCCTTTCACTGGGCACCCAGCTGAAGCATCAACCATGACTGGTAGTCAGCCCAGTTTGGGATCCCTGGGGACTCCCCCAAATGAAAGTGTCCTCCTCTCCAGGGCACCCCAAGCCCTGGCTGTTTTGTGCCGAGTTGATTATGTAATGTTTAGTGCATAATGAAGACGTAATTTATTGTCTTTTGCAGAAGCACTACAGTCCCCAGCAAGCCTTCCCCACATGCAGGTACTTGGAGAACCACAAGTACCATCAAGCAGGGCAGAAAAATATCCACTGACCTATAGTACCCTGTAAAAGAAATTTATAGAAAAAACACAGACATCAATTGCTTTAAAATTTTATTTTCTGTACCATCACCTGGGGATGGCAGCCTTTAAGTTCTTTTTCATAGCTGCTGCTTCCCCCAGGACTTCTCTGGCATCTTCACCTGGAGGGTGGGGCCTTTAAGCTCTTTTACATGGTTGCCGCCCATCCAGGACTTCCCCGGCAACTTCTTTCTTTGGCAGGTCTTCTCTGCTGACAAAGGGCTCCCCTGGCTGTAGTACTAGCCCCCTCTAGAAAGGGTCCAGTGCTGGTTTGGGTAAATACAGCAGGACCCTTTGCACTTTTCCCCCAGTATTTACAGAAACAGAGCCGACTCAGAGCCCAGTGCTGGTTGCGCTAAATACGAGGGACCCATTTGTCATTTCGAACCTGTATTTTGGCAACCAGGACTGGTTTTGAAAAGCCTGGTGCTGGTTGTGCTTAATATGAGGGACCCCTACATCGTTTGTCCCCTGTATTTATTAGCACAACCAGTACTGGATTTCCAAAGCCCGCTGCTGGTAGTTGTTTATTTTTTGGCAGGAGGGACCACGACATATTTTTTTTTACACAGGTTTTAATTTTATTTTTTTAAACAAAGAAGCACACAGATCCCATCTGTGCTTCTGTGTTTGTTTATTTATCCACAGATGCAGGTATCACGAATATTTCAGATCCGAGCCTGCATCTGTCTGGTGCTACCTCCCCATGCCCTTCTGCATGCACCACCACAGCCTGCACTGCTGCTGCACTTCCACCACTAATACACGCTACCGTCCCTGGGTCCCAACCGCAGCTAACAACTGCTACCCCGCCACCCCTGGGTCCAAACTGTAGCTAGCAGCCACTTTCTTCCCCCGAGCCCACCGCCGCTACCACCCACACTGGCCAGCCATCTTGGTGCACCCAAGTGAAGCCACAGTGAGTACACCAGCTGGAGGCTCCTACTGAGGCTGCGCAACAAGCTGAAATTCCCTATCTCTACAATGGCGGATTCATGAGGTAATACTGTAACTTTCTCAATTACCTAAAACCCAAAAGCACCTACCCTGGAACAAAAGCTACCTAATGAACCAAGCCCAAGTCTAAATTCACCCCCTACCCTGAGTTATGCCTTCCCAAAAATTTCCCATGGAGAACAGCAGAAAAGTGGTCCTAATTTAGAGTGTCACAAAACACTGACATTTGGAGATTTACATTACTTCCAAATCCTAATTTTTTATGTTTTTGCCCCGAAATTTGGAAAGCAGCACCAAGCAACAGTTCTACCCGAAAGTGCAAAATTTCAGCACAGTACTTTCAATAATTTTTGAGGTGTAGCCCCTTAAACACCATGTCCCCTCTTGGGGATCTCTATGAGAGAATTAATTTTTTTTCAATTAAGCCTTAAAATAAGGGCACGACTGTGCCCTTATAATATACATAGTGACACGGAGACATATACAGGTACATAGAACATATATAGTTACACAGACACATGAATACAGTTACATACACATATAGTTACAGTGATACAATAAAACACATATACACATATATATATTTGTATATATATATATACAGTAACTCAGACATCTATATTGTTATAGACACATGACTACAGTTACACAGACACATATAAAGTTAAACAGACACATATATACAGTTACACAGATACACCAGTTGGTGGAGGGTAGCCTCCTCACTTCTGATTCTGCTGCCCTCAGCCGGACTGCTGCATAATCACACTTAGGTGAGTGTTTAGCATGTGTTCCTGGCATACCATTACTCAGTCTGTCTCAGTCTCTGGTCTATGACTACTGTACCCGTACAATTACCTGCCTCAGGTTACTTTACTGCCCGTTGCTACTCCAGCTTAACTCTCTGCGGCCACCAAATTTCTTACTTAAGCTCCTACTATCTTGAGTTTAAGTCATGGGGGGCATCTAAATACTTGTGAGAATATAAATCTCTATGGGAATGACAGCTGCTATAGGTGAAGACCTCTCTAGCTTAATTCTAGGAGTTCATGTGGTTTCCTAGGTGAGCCCTAACAGTATAAATGTATAGCAGGAACATATTATCACGCCTCTGCAGGTCTAGAACAAGGGTCCAGCCTAGTAGTTACCAGTAATTAATTATATAATTAAATACCTGTCCTGTGTATTCTACTCTTGTGCTTCTCCTCCAGGTCTAAGCTTTGCTCCTGTTGTATATGTTTTGTGGTAAAGATGACCTCATAGTTGTCCCAAGTAGATGTTTGGACTGAAGGTGACCTTCTAATAGTTCAGCAATGTAGTATGCTTGGCTGTTGACCTCACATTTTGTTCCATGGAGAAGGCCCACCTGGAAAAAGTTAGAGGCATGATAATATGTTCCTGCTATACATTATACATGCACATATACAGGTAGTTTTGCCTAAGTAAAAATGTCCATACCTAACATAAATATTTTACTTCACCCTATCTTGAGTAAATGTTTTATGGTAAAGACAAATTCACAATTGTCCTGAGGTGAAATTAAGGGTGAATAATCCATAAATGAATATTGCTTGGCTGTTGACCTCACATATTGTTGGATGGAATGGTCCTACTTGGACAAACCTAGAGTTTTAATAATGTTCCTGCAATGAGGTAAAATGCATATATATCACATTATACCTCTCTCTGTTTGCAGGTTGATTTAACACTGATACTGGAATTAGGCAAAATAGATTGTGTACTATAAGATTGGGGACAAACCGCCAAATCACAAATAGCCACATTAACCACCTCAATCCGCAAGTGCCTTTAAACACCCACAGGTCTCATGGTTGGGAATTGTGAGTGCAATGCTGTTTAGGAATTTGACACCCAAGCCCAATATCTACATAAAAACAATGACAGGGAACCCATTAAATATCCTGCACAGAAAAAAGAGACAGAAAGGACCCAATGGCAATAAAAAATAAAGGCAAATCACTGCTGCCAACTATTAAAAAAACATGTTTTTAAAAAAAGAAAGTTATACAAACATATGTAGTTATGGAGACAAATACACAGACACAAATATACAGTTACAGAAACCTATATACACATTTACACAAAAACATATATAGGTACAAAGACATACAGTATATACAGTTATATAAAAACATGTACAAACACATATACAGTATAGTTACACAAAAACATATACAGATAGATATTTACAGTTACACAGACACATATATACTGCAGTTACACAGAAACATTTATCCAGTGACCCAGGCACATACAGATTTATATATATATATATATATATATACTGTATATATATATATATATATATATATATATATATATATATAAATATATATCTTACACTAAAAACCTTACGGTTTCACATGTCCCATTAAGGCTTCTTAGACATTATCTGTAATTTCAGAAAACCTAATGAATTTGTGCTACTCAAACTAAAAATTCCAATCACTAAGGCTGACAGTTTAATGGAAGTGTTCCTTGTGCAAAAGAAATATGGTATGCCATCACACCCTGTGGTTAAAGAGTCAGCACTCTCACAGAGTCAAATTGCTGTCACTCACAAAATTGTGTGCTCATTGGAATATACACATGCAGTCTATGCAGTGAATTTAGACTTGGGGTTTGTTTTATAAGGTAGCTATTGTTCAGGGTACTCACCCCCCCCAAAAAAAAACACAATCAACTAGCAACGGTCTTTGGAGACCCAGTACTGGTTGTGTTAAATACAGGGAACAAATGACATAGGGGTCCCCCATATTAAGCACAACCAGCACCAGGCTTTTCAGAACCAGTACTGGTTGCCAAAATACAAGGGACAAATGATGTAGGGGTCCCCAAAATTCAGCATAACCAGCACTGGGCTTTGAGCAGGTCCTTGAAATACAGGGAAAAAAAACATGCGTAGGGTCCCCATGTATTTACCAGAACCAGCACTGGACATTTTCTAGCATGGGCTAATGCCACAGCCAGGAAAGCCCTTTCACTGGGCACCCGGCTGAAGCATTAACCCTGACTGGTAGTCAACCCAGGTTGGGATCCCTGGGGACTCCCCCCAATAAAAGTGTCCTCCTCTCTATGGCACCATAAACCCTGGCTGATGGGTGCCGAGTTGATTATGTAATGTTTAGTGCATAATGAAGATATAATTTATTATCTTTTGCAGAAGCACTACAGGCACGAGCAAGCCTTCCCCACATGCTGGTACTTGGAGTACCAACAAGTACCAACAAGCAGGGCATAAAAATCTCTGATACCTATAGTACCCTGTAAAAGAAATTTATAGAAAAAACACAGACATCAATTGCTTTAAAATTTTATTTTTCTGTACCATCACCTGGGGGATAGCAGCCTTTAAGTTCTTTTTCATAGCTGCTGCTTCCCCCAGGACTTCTCCAGCGTCTTCACCTGGAGGGTGGTGGCCTTTAAGCTCTTTTACATTGTCACCGCCCATCCAGGAATTTCCCGGCAACTTCTTTCTTTGGCAGGTCTTCTCTGCTGCCAAAGTGCTCCACTGGCTGTAGTATTAGCCGCCTCTAGAAAGGGTCCAGTGCTGGTTTGGGTAAATACAGCAGGACCCTATGCACTTTTCCCCCCAGTATTTACAGAAACAGCGCCGACTAAGAGCCCAGTGCTGGTTGCGCTAAATACGAGGAACCCATTTGTCATTTGTCCCCCGTATTTTTGCAACCAGGACTGGTTTTGAAAAGCCTGGTACTGGTTGTGCTTAATATGAGGGACCCCTACATCGTTTGTCCTCTGTATTTATTAGCACAACCAGTACTGGATTTCAAAAGCCCGGTTCAGGCACTTGTTTATTTTTTGGCATGAGGGACCACAACATATTTTTTTTTACACAGGTTATAATTTTATTTTTTTAAACAAAGAAGCACACAGATCCCGTCTGTGCTTCTGTGTTTGTTTATTTATCCACAGATGCAGGTATCAGGAATCTTTCAGATCCGAGCCTGCATCTGTCTGCTGCTACCTCCCCCGTGTCCTTCTGCATGCACCACCGCAGCCCGCACTGCTGCTGCACTTCCACCACTAATACACGCTACCGTCCCTGGGTCCCAACCGCAGCTAACAACTGCTAACCCGACACCCCTGGGTACAAACTGCAGCTAGCAGCCACTTTCTTCCCCCGAGCCCACCGCCGCTACCACCCACTCTGGCCAGCCATCTTGGTGCACCCAAGTGAAGCCACAGTGAATACACCTGCTGGAGGCTCCTACTGAGGCTGCGCAACAAGTTGAAACTCCCTATCTCTACAATGGCGGATTCATGAGATAATACTGTAACTTTCTCAATTACCTAAAACCCAAAAGCACCTACCCTGGAACAAAAGCTACCTAATGAAACAAACCCAAGTCTAAATTCACCCCCTACCCTGAGTTATGCCTTCCCAAAAATTTCCCATGGAGAACAGCAGAAAAGTGGTCCTAATTTAGAGTGTCACAAAACACAGACATTTGGAGATTTACATTACTTCCAAATCCTAATTTTTTATGTTTTTGCCCCAAAATTTGGAATGCAGCACCAAGCAACAGTTCTCCCCGAAAGTGCCAAATTTCAGCACAGTACTTTCAATAGCTTTTGAGGTGTAGCCCCTTAAACACCATGCCCCCTCTCGGGAATCTCTATGGGATAATTCATTTTTTTTAATTAATCCTTAAAATAAGGGCACGACTGTGCCCTTATAATATACATAGTGACACGGAGACATATACAGGTACATAGAACATATATAGTTACACAGACACATGTATACAGTTACATACACATATAGTTACAGTGATACAATACAACACATGTATATGTATACAGTAACTCAGACATCTTTATTGTTATAGACACATGACTACAATTACACAGACACATATAAAGTTATACAGACACATATATACAGTTACACCAGTTGGTGGAGGGTAGCCTCCTCTCTTCTGATTCTGCTGCCCTCAGCCGGACTGCTGCTGCATAATCACACTTAGGTGATTGTTTAGCATGTGTTCCTGGCATACCTTTACTCTGTCTGTCTCAGTCTCTGGTCTATGACTACTGTACCTGTACAATTACCTGCCTCAGGTTACTTTACTGCCCGTTGCTACTCCAGCTTAACTCTCTGCGGCCACCAAATTTCTTACTTAAGCTCCTACTGTCTTGAGTTTAAGTCATGGGGGGCATCTAAGTACTTGTGAGAATATAAATCTCTATGGGAATGGCAGCTGCTATAGGTGAAGACCTCTCTAGCTTAATTCTAGGAGTTCATGTGGTTTCCTAGGGGAGCCCCAACAGTATAAATGTATAGCAGGAACATATTATCATGCCTCTGCAGGTCTAGAACAAGGGTCCAGCCTGGGAGTTACCAGTAATTAATTATATAATTAATTACCTGTCCTGTGTCTTCTACTCTTGTGCTTCTCCTCCAGGTCTAAGCTTTGCTCCTGTAGTATATGTTTTGTGGTAAAGATGACCTCATAGTTGTCCCAAGTAGATGTTTGGACTGAAGGTGACCTTCTAATAGTTCAGCAATGTAGTATACTTGGCTGTTGACCTCACTTATTGTTCCATGGAGAAGGCCCACCTGGAAAAAGTTAGAGGCGTGATAATATGTTCCTGCTATACATTATACATGCACATATACAGGTAGTTTTGCCTAAGTAAAAATGTCAATACTTAACATAAATATTTTACTTCACCCTATCTTGAGTAAATGTTTTGTGGTAAAGACAACTTCACAATTGTCCTGAGGTGAAATTAAGGGTGAATAATCCATAAATTAATATTGCTTGGCTGTTGACCTCACATATTGTTGGATGGAATGGTCCTACTTGGACAAACCTAGAGTTTTAATAATGTTCCTGCAATGCAGTAAAATGCATATGTATCACATTATACCTCTCTCTGTTTGCAGGTTGATTTAACACCAATACTGGAATTAGGCAAAATAGATTTTGTACTATAAGATTGCGGACAATCTGCCAAATCACAAAAAGCCACATTAACCACCTCAATCCACAAGTGCCTTTAAACACCCACAGGTCTCATGGTTGGGAATTGTGAGTGCAATGCTGTTTAGTACTTTGACACCCAAGCCCAATATCTACATAAAAACAAGGACAGGGAACCCATTAAATATCCTGCACAGAAAAAAGAGACAGAAAGGACCCAATGGCTATAAAAAATAAAGGCAAATCACTGCTGCCAACTATAAAAAAAAACATGTTTTTAAAAAAAGAAATTTACACAAACATATGTAATTATGGAGACATATACACAGACACAAATATACAGTTACAGAAACCTATATACACATTTACACAAAAACATATATAGGTACACAGACATACAGTATATACAGTTATATAAAAACATTTACAAACACATATACAGTATAGTTACACAAAAACATATACAGATAGATATTTACAGTTACACAGACACATATATACTGTAGGTACACAGAAACATTTATCCAGTGACCCAGGCACATACAGATTTATATTAATATATATATATATATATATATATATATTCTGTATATATATATATATATATATATATATATTCCTTAGACTAAAAACCTTACGGTTTCACATGTCCCATTAATGCTTCTTAGACATTATCTGGAATTTCAGAAAACCTAATGAATTTGTGCCACTCAAACTAAAAATTCCAATCACTAAGGCTGACAGTTTAATGGAAGTGTTCCTTGTGCAAAAGAAATATGGTATGCCATCACACCCTGTGGTTAACTAAAGAGTCAACACTCTCACAGAGTGAAATTGCTGTCACTCACAAAATTGTGAGCTCATTGGAATATGCACATGCAGTCTATGCAGTGAATTTAGACTTGGGGTTTGTTTTATAAGGTAGCTATTGTTAAGGGTACTCACCCCCCCAAAAAAACACAATCAACTAGCAACGGGCTTTGTAGACCCAGTACTGGTTGTGTTAAATAGATGGAACAAATGACATAGGGGTCCCCCATATTAAGCACAACCAGCACCAGGCTTTTCAGAACCAGTACTGGTTGCCAAAATACGAGGGACAAATGATGTAGGGGTCACCAAAATTAAGCATAACCAGCACTGGGCTTTGACCCGGTGCTTGAAATACAGGGAAAAAAACATGCGTAGGGTCCCCATGTATTTACCAGAACCAGCACTGGACATTTTCTAGCGTGGGCTAATGCCACAGCCAGGAAAGCCCTTTCACTGGGCACCCGGCTGAAGCATCAACCCTGACTGGTAGTCAGCCCAGGTTGGGATCCCTGGGGACTCTTCCCAATAAAAGTATCCTCTTCTCCAGGGCACCCCAAGCCCTGGATGGTGGGTGCCGAGTTGATTATGTAATGTTTAGTGCATAATGAAGACGTAATTTATTGTCTTTTGCAGAAGCACTACAGTCCCCAGCAAGCCTTCCCCACATGCTGGTACTTGGAGAACCACAAGTACCAACAAGCAGGGCAGAAAAATCTCCGCTGATACCTATAGTACCCTGTAAAAGAAATTTATAGAAAAAACACAAACATCAATTGCTTTAAAATTTTGTTTTTCTGTACCATCACCTGGGGGATGGCAGCCTTTAAGTTCTTTTTCATAGCTGCTGCTTCCCCCAGGACATCTCCGGCGTCTTCACCTGGAGGGTGGTGGCCTTTAAGCTCTTTTACATGGTTGCCACCCATCCTGGACTTCCCCGGCAACTTCTTTCTTTGGCAGGTCTTCTCTGCTGCCAAAGGGCTCCCCTGGCTGTAGTATTAGCCCCCTCTAGAAAGGGTCCAGTGCTGGTTTGGGAAAATACAGCAGGACCCTACGCACTTTTCCCCCCAGTATTTACAGAGCCAACTAAGAGCCCAGTGCTGATTGCGCTAAATACGAGGGACCCATTTGTCATTTGTCCCCCGAATTTTGGCAACCAGGACTGGTTTTGAAAAGCCTGGTGCTGGTTGTGCTTAATATGAGGGACCCCTACAGCGTTTGTCCCCTGTATTTATTAGCACAACCAGTACTGGATTTCCAAAGCCCGGTGCTGGTTGTTGTTTATTTTTTGGCGGGAGGGGCCACGACATATTTTTTTTTACACAGGTTTTAATTTTATTTTTTTAAACAAAGAAGCACACAGATCCCATCTGTGCTTCTGTGTTTGTTTATTTATCCACAGATGCAGGTATTATGAATCTTTCAGATCCGAACCTGCATCTGTCTGCTGCTACCTCCCCCGTGTCCTTCTGCATGCACCACCGCAGCCCGCACTGCTGCTGCACTTCCACCACTAATACATGCTACCGTCCCTGGGTCCCAACCCTTGGAAAAAGGACCTGTGTAAGGTCCGAAACGGGTTGGAGATTGGAAGGAGTGCCCAGGAAAAGAACAACTGCCGCTGCCCCTACAAGCCCTCTGAACATCCCCCGACGCCCTCTGTCATCAAGCGGCGCCAGCCCGGCGGGACATGTGATCGCGGCTCAGATGGGAATCTGCAGCTGAAGTCTGCAGTCAACGCCGAGCTAGTTAGGGTGAGTTAGGTGGCAATAGCACAGCGGACCCCTCGTGGGGTACATGCAGAACTGGCACACCCCCAACTAGTCTATAAATACTATAAACATTAATTCCATAATACTGTTTATGCCTTTTCTCTCCTTTGCTGTTTTTTCTTTCTATTTTCATCTTTGTTTTTTATTAATTATTATTTTTTTTTATTTTTTTACTTTTTTCATATTAATTTTTTTTTTTTTGTTAGTTTTGTTTTATTATTGATTACTGATTATTCATTACATTCATATATTTTTATTTCTGTGGTCCACCAATTCTAATCCATACCAGCGCTCATATACCCATATTTTTAATCTGACCACTATTTATTGAGCTGCGGAAATACAAGCGCAACACACCATTTTTATTTTTTACTTCTAACTACTATAACCTAAGTGGAGTTTGCTGCTATGCCTTATATAACACGACACAATCATAGAAGAGATAACATTGCAGAAATCTTCTCAACCACCAGAGCACCTGTAGAACCAACCAATAAAGAGGAAGGTTTTTGTAACCAATTCCTTAGACTGGAAAAATATTATGTACAAGAAATAAGACAATGGTGGGAAATTACAACATTATCCAAATATTTGGAACAAGGGCTTATTCCAAAAGGCCTAAGAATGCAGAAAAATCCAACATTCGTACCCATCACAATAGACTTTTTCAAAAAATGGAACGATATATTGGATACATGTTCCAGGGAATTGATCAAACTAATCATTAAGAGTAGAGAAAGCTCAATGAAAAATATAAATGAGAATATTGAACAAATTGAGAAGAAATTTGAGCCATTACAGACAATGCAAGATTATCAGAACTTGATGGACCTAACAAAGAGCAAAATGGAGAAACTAGAGGACGATATTATTTCACAAAAGAAAAAGAAATTCATAAGAGATTATGAAGAGAAAGATTTGTATTCAAAAACTACCAATGAAAAAAGGAACCACACATCAAATATAGAAACCATAAAACAAAGACTGGGATACCAGCAATATAGGAAAATTCAAAATCTACCTAGAGAGAAAAAACCTCTCCTGCAAGGATACCCACAGACAACTAGACAAAGAGAGTACAAACCCTATGATCAAAGAAACTTTTCATATCAGACGCAACAACCACGTCAACAACATAAGCCATACAAATTGATCAGACAATCATACCAACAAGGAAAAGATTCAGCCAATGAATTAGAGCAAAAAAGTTTCAGAACACTCCTTGAAGATATTGAAGAGCAACAAAATGTGCCTAAAAAGAAGTTACAGAAGAGAAATTATGAAGAAGAATCAGACAGTGACGACAACTTAGGAGACGATTTTTTAGAGAACCTTTGGGGACCAGGGAGACCCCCAGATCCAATACGGTCAATGAACAAAAAAAGAAAGAACAGTCCATCATCCGGAAAAGGGGAACGAGAGGAGGAAAAAGAAAGAAGAAACAGGTAATACCAACTACAGATTAGGAAGAAGATAAAGGACTTATTTTCAATCTCAGTAAGAAAGAACTGACAACAGCTCAAAGAAACCTCCTAAAGAAAGGACTAAAATTTGCCCCCCATTCAGGTGTCAACAAATTCAACTTATACATAGACACACAAAAATTCATTAGAAAGGTATGCTTGAAGAAATATTTTGCAAAAGATCCAGTAACAAGAGTATGCATGCCACCATCAACCTTTTACCCAACACATGTCAAAGGACCACATATCACAACATTTCAACGACTAATAGAAGAAGAAATCAGACAACTCCCCGAAAAAAATAATAATTTATATAACTTCACAAGAGAAGAAAAAGCAAGTATAAAAGAACTAAGAGAAGATAAAACCCTCATAATAAAACTGGCGGATAAAGGGGGAGGAGTTGTAATAATGGATGTAGAGGAATACAGTAAGGAAGCAGAAAATCTCCTTTCCGACGCCACTACTTATCAAAAATTGAATAAAGATCCTACACAAGATTTTAAAAAGATTTTGCAAGAGCAACTAAATGAAGGAATAGAACTGGGTATAATTTCTAAAAAAGAATATGAATTTATTCATACAGAACATCCACGCATTCCCACATTTTACCACCTCCCCAAAATACATAAAGGATTGACCAATCCACCTGGAAGACCGATAGTCTCGGGGATTGGTTCCCTCACAGCAAACCTCTCCAAATATGTAGACTTCTTCTTACAACCCCTTGTATCTAAACAACAAAGTTACCTTAAAGACATGATGCAGGTATTACAAATTTTAGATACCTTTGTCTAGAAAGAGACTTACCTCTTATGTTCAAGTGATATAAAGTCATTATATACAGTCATCAATCACGAAAAAGGATGTGACGCAACTAGACATTACCTATCATCTCAATCAACAATTCCAAACGAACAGATAAACTTCATAATGGATTCAATAGATTTCACCCTTAGGAAAAATTATTTTTGGCACAATGGTGACTTTTTCTACAAACAAGAGGAACTGCAATGGGCACATCCTTTGCCCCTTGCTATGCAAACTTGTTTGTAGCATGGTGGGAGGATACTCATATCTGGCAGAATAACCTGTATATTGGAAACATCAAATTGTGGCGCAGGTATATTGACGATTTGCTATTTATCTGGGATGGAACAGAAGATGACCTGAAGCAATTTCTTATTTCTCAGAATCAGAACAACCTAAATTTAGAATTCTCATCTAATTATAGCAAACAAATGATTATTTTTTTAGATTTGGAAATATTTATAGAAGACGGTGGAATAATGACCAGAAATCATGTTAAAGATGTCAGTGGCAATAGCATTCTGCCTATTCAAAGTAACCATCATTCAAAATGGAAAAACAACATACCAGGGGGCCAATTTCGCCGCCTAAGAAGGAACTGTTCCAAAGATGACACCTTTAGGGTACAGGCAACAGAAATGAAGTCAAATTTCATCAAGAAGGGTTATAAAGAAAAAAGACTATCAGAAGAAATTGAAAAAATTGGCAAATTAGACAGAGGCACACTCATTCAATACAAGAACACAAAACAAGAAGAAGAAAGACCAGTCTCATTCATAACACAGTTCAATAGCAATTACAAACAGATCGAAAACATCCTTATGAAACACTGGAATATATTGAGGCTAGATGAGGAAGTGAAGAAGATACTGCCAGCACAACCACGTATTATATACAGGAAGGCGTCAAACCTCAAACAACAACTAACGAAAAGCTTCTACGGGACCCAGAACAACAAAGAGAAAATAAATAAAGCTTCAAAGGGCTTCCATTTTTGCAAAAGTTGCACTGGCTGTAAGAACCAGATTAAGGACACCAACAAGAAAACAGAATTCAATTCAAACCAAACAGGACGAAAGTATCCAGTTAAGGATTCCATCTCATGTGAGACCGAAGGAGCGATATACCTATTAGAGTGCCCATGTGGCATTCAATATATCGGCCAAACAAAAAGAAAAATAAAAGTATGAATATCAGAACATATATACAACATCAAGAAAGGCCTCACTACTCACAGTGTATCAGCCCATTTTTTAAATAACCACAATAAGGACCCAAGAGGATTGAAGTTTATGGGTATCGAAAGAGTAACACAAAACTGGCGAGGTGAGGATCTGATCAAAACATTAAAGAAAAAAGAAACAGAATGGATCTATAACCTCCACACATTGGAACCAAATGGACTGAACATTGATATAGAATTAAAAGCATTTTTATAAGTATTTTAATATCAAAATAATAATTTTTAGATTCATTATTCACTAGCAATTATTATTATTATTTTTAATTTTATTTCACTTTATTTTAATTTTATTTTTATTTATTATTTATTATTTTAAATGTTATTATTTTTATTTATCTATATTTATTCTTATTTTGTTAGTTTCATATCATTGCTTATCTTTCTTTAACTTTTCTCAATCTACACCATTCTGGCATAAACCAAAATGGAGTCAGGCACAGAAAAAAGAACATGTGCTTGCCTCCAACCCTCCTGCAAATTCCGGGACCGGTTATCCGGGTTTTAACTCTTTTTACTAATTAGTCACACTATAAATAAAGCCATACTAAGGCCCACCCCCTTCATCCTTGACAAAGGACCCGTGGAAGGTCCGAAATGCGTTGGAGATTGGAAGGAGTGCCCAGGAAAAGAACAACTGCCGCTGCCGCTACAAGCCCACTGAACATCCCCCGACGCCCTCTGTCATCAAGCGGTGCCAGCCCGGCGGGACATGGGATCGCGGCTCAGATGGGAATCTGCAGCTGAAGTCAGCAGTCAACGCCGAGCTAGTTAGGGTGAGTTAGGTGGCAATAGCACAGCGGACCCCTCGTGGGGTACATGCAGAACTGGCACACCCCCAACTAGTCTATAAAGACTATAAACATTAATTCCATAATACTGTTTATGCCTTTTCTCTCCTTTGCTGTTTTTTCTTTCTATTTTCATCTTTGTTTTTTATTAATTATTTATTTTATTTTTTTTCATATTATTTTTTTTTTTTTTTTTGTTAGTTTTGTTTTATTATTGATTACTGATTATTCATTACATTCATATATTTTTATTTGTGCGGTCCACCAATTCTAATCCATACCAGCGCTCATATACCCATATTTTTAATCTGACCACTATATATTGACCTGCGAAAATACAAGTGCAACACACCATTTTTATTTTTTACTTCTAATGTTTAGTGCATAATGAAGATGTAATTTATTGTCTTTTGCAGAAGCACTACAGTCCCCAGCAAGCCTTCCCCACATGCTGGTATTTGGAGAACAACAAGTACCAACAAGCAGGGCAGAAAAATCTCCGCTGATACCTATAGTACCATGTAAAACTTCACAATTGTCCTTAGGTGAAATTAAGGGTGAATAATCCGTAAATTAATATTGCTTGGCTGTTGACCTCACATATTGTTGGATGGAATGGTCCTACTTGGACAAACCTAGAGTTTTAATAATGTTCCTGCGATGCAGTAAAATGCATATATATCACATTATACCTCTCTCTGTTTGCAGGTTGATTTGACACCGATACAGGAATTAGGCAAAATAGATTTTGTACTATAAGATTGGGGACAAACCGCCAAATCACAAATAACCACATTAACCACCTCAATCCACAAGTGCCTTTAAACACCCACAGGTCTCATGGTTGGGAATTGTGAGTACAAAGCTGTTTAGGACTTTGACACCCAAGCCCAATATCTACATAAAAACAAGGACAGGGAACCCATTAAATATCCTCCACAGAGAAAAGAGACAGAAAGGACCCAATGGCAATAAAAAATAAAGGCAAATCACTGCTGCCAACTATAAAAAAAACATGTTTTTAAAAAAAGAAAGTTACACAAACATATGTAATTATGGAGACATATACACAGACACAAATATACAGTTACAGAAACCTATATACACATTTACACAAAAACATATACAGGTTCACAGACATACAGTATATACAGTTATATAAAAACATGTACAAACACATATACAGTATAGTTACACAAAAACATATACAGATAGATATTTACAGTTACACAGACACATATATACTGTAGGTACACAGAAACATTTATCCAGTGACCCAGTCACATACAGATTTATATATATATATATATATATATATATATATATTCCTTAGTCTAAAAACCTTAAGGTTTCACATGTCCCATTAAGGCTTCTTAGACATTATCTGGAATTTCAGAAAACCTAATGAATTTGTGCCACTCAAACTAAAAATTCCAATCACTAAGGCTGACAGTTTAATGGAAGTGTTCCTTGTGCAAAAGAAATATGGTATGCCATTACACCCTGTGGTTAACTAAAGAGTCAGCACTCTCACAGAGTGAAATTGCTGTCACTCACAAAATTGTGTGCTCATTGGAATATACACATGCAGTCTATGCAGTGAATTTAGACTTGGGGTTTGTTTTATAAGGTAGCTATTGTTCAGGGTACTCACCCCCCAAAAAAAACCACAATCAACTAGCAACGGGCTTTGGAAACCCAGTACTGGTTGTGTTAAATACAGGGAACAAATGACATAGGGGTCCCCCATATTAAGCACAACCAGCACCAGGCTTTTCAGAACCAGTACTGGTTGCCAAAATATGAGGGACAAATGATGTAGGGTTCCCGCAAATTCGGCATTACCAGCACTGGGCTTTGAGCTGGTCCTTGAAATACAGGGAAAAAAACATGCGTAGGGTCCCCATGTATTTACCAGAACCAGCACTGGACATTTTCTAGCGTGGGCTAATGCCAAAGCCAGGAAAGCCCTTTCACTGGGCACCCAGCTGAAGCATTAACCCTGACTGGTAGTCAACCCAGGTTGGGATCCCTGGGGACTCCCCCCAATAAAAGTGTCCTCCTCTCCATGGCACCCCAAGCCCTGGCTGATAGGTGCCGAGTTGATTATGTAATGTTTATTGCATAATGAAGATATAATTTATTGTCTTTTGCAGAAGTACTACAGGCCCCAGCAAGCCTTCCCCACATGCTGGTACTTGGAGTACCAACAAGTACCAACAAGCAGGGCATAAAAATCTCTGATACCTATAGTACCCTGCAAAAGAAATTTATAGAAAAAACACAGACATCAATTGCTTTAAAATTTTATTTTTCTGTACCATCACCTGGGGAATAGCAGCCTTTAAGTTCTTTTTCATAGCTGCTGCTTCCCCCAGGACTTCTCCAGCGTCTTCACCTGGAGGGTGGTGGCCTTTAAGCTCTTTTACATTGTCACCGCCCATCCAGGACTTCCCCGGCAACTTCTTTCTTTGGCAGGTCTTCTCTGCTGCCAAAGTGCTCCCCTGGCTGTAGTATTAGCCCCCTCTAGAAAGGGTCCAGTGCTGGTTTGGGTAAATACAGCAGGACCCTATACACTTTTCCCCCCAGTATTTACAGAAACAGAGCCAACTCAGAGCCCAGTGCTGGTTGCGCTAAATACGAGGAACCCATTTGTCATTTGGACCCTGTATTTTGGCAACCAGGACTGGTTTTGAAAAGCCTGGTGCTGGTTGTTCTTAATATGAGGGACCCCTACATCGTTTGTCCCCAGTATTTATTAGCACAACCAGTACTGGATTTCCAAAGCCCAGTGCTGGTAGTTGTTTATTTTTTGGCAGGAGGGACCACGACATATTTTTTTTTACACAGGTTTTAATTTTATTTTTTTAAACAAAGAAGCACGCAGATCCAGTCTTTGCTTCTGTGTTTGTTTATTTATCCACAGATGCAGGAATCATGAATCTTTCAGATCCAAGCCTGCAAATGTCTGCTGCTACCTCGCCCGTGTCCTTCTGCATACACCACCGCAGCCCGCACTGCTGCTGCACTTCCACCACTAATACACGCTGCTGTCCCTGGGTCCCAACCGCAGCTAACAACTGCTACCCCGCCACCCCGGGGTCCAAACTGCAGCTAGCAGCCACTTTCTTCCCCCGAGCCCACCGCCGCTACCACCCACACTGGCCAGCCATCTTAGTGCACCCAAGTGAAGCCACAGTGAGTACACCTGCTGGAGGCTCCTACTGAGGCTGTGCAACAAGTTGAAACTCCCTATCTCTACAATGGTGGATTCAAGAGGTAATACTGTAACTTTCTCAATTACCTAAAACCCAAAAGCACCTACCCTGGAACAAAACTTACCTAATGAAACAAACCCAAGTTTAAATTCACCCACTACCCTGAGTTATGCCTTCCCAAAAATTTCCCATGGAGAACAGCAGAAAAGTGATCCTAATTTAGAGTGTCACAAAACACTGACATTTGGAGATTTACATTACTTCCAAATCCTAATTTTTTATGTTTTGGCCCCGAAATTTGGAATGCAGCACCAAGCAACAGTTCTACCCGAAAGTGCTAAATTTCAGCACAGTACTTTTAATAGCTTTTGAGGTGTAGCCCCTTAAACACCATGCCCCCTCTCGGGAATCTCTATGGGAGAATTTTTTTTTTTAAATTAAGCCTTAAAATAAGGGCACGACTGTGCCCTTATAATATACATAGTGACACAGAGACATATACAGGTACATAGAACATATATAGTTACACAGACACATGTATACAGTTCCATACACATATAGTTACAGTGATACAATAAAACACATATACACATATATATATGTATATATATATATATATATATATATATATATATATACACAGTAACTCAGACATCTATATTGTTATAGACACATGACTACAGTTACACAGACACATATAAAGTTATACAGACACATATATACAGTTACACAGATACACCAGTTGGTGGAGGGTAGCCTCCTCTCTTCTGATTCTGCTGCCCTCAGCCGGACTGCTGCTGCATAATCACACTTAGGTGAATGTTTAGCATGTGTTCCTGGCATACCTTTACTCAGTCTGTCTCAGTCTCTGGTCTATGACTACTGTACCTGTACAATTACCTGCCTCAGGTTACTTTACTGCCCGTTGCTACTCCAGCTTAACTCTCTGCGGCCACCTCATTTCTTACTTAAGCTCCTAGTATCTTGAGTTTAAGTCATGGGGGGCATCTAAGTACTTGTGAGAATATAAATCTCTATGGGAATGGCAGCTGCTATAGGTGAAGACCTCTCTAGCTTAATTCTTGGAGTTCATGTGGTTTCCTAGGGGTGCCCCAACAGTATAAATGTATAGCAGGAACATATTATCATGCCTCTGCAGGTCTAGAACAAGGGTCCAGCCTGGGAGTTACCAGTAATTAATTATATAATTAATTACCTGTCCTGTGTCTTCTACTCTTGTGCTTCTCCTCCAGGTCTAAGCTTTGCTCCTGTAGTATATGTTTTGTGGTAAAGATGACCTCATAGTTGTCCCAAGTAGATGTTTGGACTGAAGGTGACCTTCTAATAGTTCAGCAATGTAGTATGCTTGGCTGTTGACCTCACATATTGTTCCATGGAGAAGGCCCACCTGGAAAAAGTTAGAGGCATGATAATATGTTCCTGCTATACATTATACATGCACATATACAGGTAGTTTTGCCTAAGTAAAAATGTCCATAATTAACATAAATATTTTACTTCACCCTATCTTGAGTAAATGTTTTGTGGTAAAGACAACTTCACAATTGTCCTGAGGTGAAATTAAGGGTGAATAATCCATAAATTAATATTGCTTGGATGTTGACCTCACATATTGTTGGATGGAATGGTCCTACTTGGACAAACCTAGAGTTTTAATAATATTCCTGCAATGCAGTAAAATGCATATGTATCACATTATACCTCTCTCTGTTTGCAGGTTGATTTAACACCAATACTGGAATTAGGCAAAATAGATTTTGTACTATAAGATTGCGGACAATCTGCCAAATCACAAATAGCCACATTAACCACCTCAATCCACAAGTGCCTTTAAACACCCACAGGTCTCATGGTTGGGAATTGTGAGTGCAATGCTGTTTTGGACTTTTGACACCCAAGCCCAATATATACATAAAAACAAGGACAGGGAACCCATTAAATATCCTGCACAGAAAAAAGAGACAGAAAGGACCCAATGGCAATAAAAAATAAAGGCAAATCACTGCTGCCAACTATAAAAAAAAACATGTTTTTAAAAAAAGAAATTTACACAAACATATGTAATTATGGAGACATATACACAGACACAAATATACAGTTACAGAAACCTATATACACATTTACACAAAAACATATATAGGTACACAGACATACAGTATATACAGTTATATAAAAACATGTACAAACACATATACAGTATAGTTACACAAAAACATATACAGATAGATATTTACAGTTACACAGACACATATATACTGTAGGTACACAGAAACATTTATCCAGTGACCCAGGCACATACAGATTTATATAAATATATATATATATATATATATATATTCTGTATATATATATATATATATATATATATATATATATTCCTTAGACTAAAAACCTTACGGTTTCACATGTCCCATTAATGCTTCTTAGACATTATCTGGAATTTCAGAAAACCTAATGAATTTGTGCCACTCAAACAAAAAATTCCAATCACTAAGGCTGACAGTTTAATGGAAGTGTTCCTTGTGCAAAAGAAATATGGTATGCCATCACACCCTGTGGTTAACTAAAGAGTCAGCACTCTCACAGAGTGAAATTGCTGTCACTCACAAAATTGTGAGCTCATTGGAATATGCACATGCAGTCTATGCAGTGAATTTAGACTTGGGGTTTGTTTTATAAGGTAGCTATTGTTCAGGGTACTCACCCCCCCAAAAAAACACAATCAACTAGCAACGGGCTTTGGAGACCCAGTACTGGTTGTGTTAAATACATGGAACAAATGACATAGGGGTCCCCCATATTAAGCACAACCAGCACCAGGCTTTTCAGAACCAGTACTGGTTGCCAAAATACGAGGGACAAATGATGTAGGGGTCACCGAAATTAAGCATTACCAGCACTGGGCTTTGACCCGGTCCTTGAAATACAGTGAAAAAAACATGCGTAGGGTCCCCATGTATTTACCAGAACCAGCACTGGACATTTTCTAGCATGGGCTAATGCCACAGCCAGGAAAGCCCTTTCACTGGGCACCCGGCTGAAGCATCAACCCTGACTGGTAGTAAGCCCAGGTTGGGATCCCTGGGGACTCCCCCCAATAAAAGTATCCTCCTCTCCAGGGCACCCCAAGCCCTGGCTGGTGGGTGCGGAGTTGATTATGTAATGTTTAGTGCATAATGAAGACGTAATTTATTGTCTTTTGCAGAAGCACTACAGTCCCCAGCAAGCCTTCCCCACATGCTGGTACTTGGAGAACCACAAGTACCAACAAGCAGGGCAGAAAAATCTCAGCTGATACCTATAGTACCCTGTAAAAGAAATTTATAGAAAAAACACAAACATCAATTGCTTTAAAATTTTATTTTTCTGTACCATCACCTGGGGGATGGCAGCCTTTAAGTTCTTTTTCATAGCTGCTGCTTCCCCCAGGACATCTCCGGCGTCTTCACCAGGAGGGTGGTGGCCTTTAAGCTCTTTTACATGGTTGCCACCCATCCTGGACTTCCCCGGCAACTTCTTTCTTTGGCAGGTCTTCTCTGCTGCCAAAGGGCTCCCCTGGCTGTAGTATTAGCCCCCTCTAGAAAGGGTCCAGTGCTGGTTTGGGAAAATACAGCAGGACCCTACGCACTTTTCCCCCCAGTATTTACAGAGCCGACTAAGAGCCCAGTGCTGGTTGCGCTAAATACGAGGGACCCATTTGTCATTTGTCCCCCGTATTTTGGCAACCAGGACTGGTTTTGAAAAGCCTGGTGCTGGTTGTGCTTAATATGAGGGACCCCTACATCGTTTGTCCCCTGTATTTATTTGCACAACCAGTACTGGATTTCCAAAGCCCGGTGCTGGTTGTTGTTTATTTTTTGGCGGGAGGGGCCACGACATATTTTTTTTACACAGGTTTTAATTTAATTTTTTTAAACAAAGAAGCACACAGATCCCATCTGTGCTTCTGTGTTTGTTTATTTATCCACAGATGCAGGTATTATGAATCTTTCAGATCCGAACCTGCATCTGTCTGCTGCTACCTCCCCCGTGTCCTTCTGCATGCACCACCGCAGCCCGCACTGCTGCTGCACTTCCACCACTAATACATGCTACAGTCCCTGGGTCCCAACCCTTGGAAAAAGGACCCGTGTAAGGTCCAAAACGGGTTGGAGATTGGAAGGAGTGCCCAGGAAAAGAACAACTGCCGCTGCCGCTACAAGCCCACTGAACATCCCCCGACGCCCTCTGTCATCAAGCGTCGCCAGCCCGGCGGGACATGTGATCGCGGCTCAGATGGGAATCTGCAGCTGAAGTCAGCAGTCAACGCCGAGCTAGTTAGGGTGAGTTAGGTGGCAATAGCACAGCGGACCCCTCGTGGGGTACATGCAGAACTGGCACACCCCCAACTAGTCTATAAAGACTATAAACATTAATTCCATAATACTGTTTATGCCTTTTCTCTCCTTTGCTGTTTTTTCTTTCTATTTTCATCTTTGTTTTTTATTAATTATTATTTATTTATTTTTTTTTTCATATTAATTTTTTTTTTTTGTTAGTTTTGTTTTATTATTGATTACTGATTATTCATTACATTCATATATTTTTATTTGTGTGGTCCACCAATTCTAATCCATACCAGCGCTCATATACCCATATTTTTAATCTGACCACTATTTATTGAGCTGCGGAAATACAAGCGCAACACACCATTTTTATTTTTTACTTCTAACTACTATAACCTAAGTGGAGTTTGCTGCTATGCCTTATATAACACGACACAATCATAGAAGAGATAACATTGCAGAAATCTTCTCAACCACCAGAGCACCTGTAGAACCAACCAATAAAGAGGAAGGTTTTTGTAACCAATTCCTTAGACTGGAAAAATATTATGTACAAGAAATAAGACAATGGTGGGAAATTACAACATTATCCAAATATTTGGAACAAGGGCTTATTCCAAAAGGCCTAAGAATGCAGAAAAATCCAACATTCGTACCCATCACAATAGACTTTTTCAAAAAATGGAATGATATATTGGATACATGTTCCAGGGAATTGATCAAACTAATCATTAAGAATAGAGAAAGCTCAATGAAAAATATAAATGAGAATATTGAACAAATTGAGAAGAAATTTGAGCCATTACAGACAATGCAAGATTATCAGAACTTGATGGACCTAACAAAGAGCAAAATGGAGAAACTAGAGGACGATATTATTTCACAAAAGAAAAAGAAATTCATAAGAGATTATGAAGAGAAAGATTTGTATTCAAAAACTACCAATGAAAAAAGGAACCACACATCAAATATAGAAACCATAAAACAAAGACTGGGATACCAGCAATATAGGAAAATTCAAAATCTACCTAGAGAGAAAAAACCTCTCCTGCAAGGATACCCACAGACAACTAGACAAAGAGAGTACAAACCCTATGATCAAAGAAACTTTTCATATCAGACGCAACAACCACGTCAACAACATAATCCATACAAATTGATCAGACAATCATACCAACAAGGAAAAGATTCAGCCAATGAATTAGAGCAAAAAAGTTTCAGAACACTCCTTGTAGATATTGAAGAGCAACAAAATGTGCCTAAAAAGAAGTTACAGAAGAGAAATTATGAAGAAGAATCAGACAGTGATGACAACTTAGGAGACGATTTTTTAGAGAACCTTTGGGGACCAGGGAGACCCCCAGATCCAATACGGTCAATGAACAAAAAAAGAAAGAACAGTCCATCATCCGGAAAAGGGGAACGAGAGGAGGAAAAAGAAAGAAGAAACAGGTAATACCAACTACAGATTAGGAAGAAGATAAAGGACTTATTTTCAATCTCAGTAAGAAAGAACTGACAACAGCTCAAAGAAACCTCCTAAAGAAAGGACTAAAATTTGCCCCCCATTCAGGTGTCAACAAATTCAACTTATACATAGACACACAAAAATTCATTAGAAAGGTATGCTTGAAGAAATATTTTGCAAAAGATCCAGTAACAAGAGTATGCATGCCACCATCAACCTTTTACCCAACACATGTCAAAGGACCACATATCACAACATTTCAACGATTAATAGAAGAAGAAATCAGACAACTCCCCGAAAAAAATAATAATTTATATAACTTCACAAGAGAAAAAAAAGCAAGTATAAAAGAACTAAGAGAAGATAAAACCCTCATAATAAAACCGGCGGATAAAGGGGGAGGAGTTGTAATAATGGATGTAGAGGAATACAGTAAGGAAGCAGAAAATCTCCTTTCCGACGCCACTACTTATCAAAAATTGAATAAAGATCCTACACAAGATTTTAAAAAGATTTTGCAAGAGCAACTAAATGAAGGAATAGAACTGGGTATAATTTCTAAAAAAGAATATGAATTTATTCATACAGAACATCCACGCATTCCCACATTTTACCACCTCCCCAAAATACATAAAGGATTGACCAATCCACCTGGAAGACCGATAGTCTCGGGGATTGGTTCCCTCACAGCAAACCTCTCCAAATATGTAGACTTCTTCTTACAACCCCTTGTATCTAAACAACAAAGTTACCTTAAAGACACGATGCAGGTATTACAAATTTTAGATACCTTTGTCTGGAAAGAGACTTACCTCTTATGTTCAAGTGATATAAAGTCATTATATACAGTCATCAATCACGAAAAAGGATGTGACGCAACTAGACATTACCTATCATCTCAATAAACAATTCCAAACGAACAGATAAACTTCATAATGGATTCAATAGATTTCACCCTTAGGAAAAATTATTTTTGGCACAATGGTGACTTTTTTCTACAAACAAGAGGAACTGCAATGGGCACATCCTTTGCCCCTTGCTATGCAAACTTGTTTGTAGCATGGTGGGAGGATACTCATATCTGGCAGAATAACCTGTATATTGGAAACATCAAATTGTGGCGCAGGTATATTGACGATTTGCTATTTATCTGGGATGGAACAGAAGATGACCTGAAGCAATTTCTTATTTCTCAGAATCAGAACAACCTAAATTTAGAATTCTCATCTAATTATAGCAAACAAATTATTATTTTTTTAGATTTGGAAATATTTATAGAAGACGGTGGAATAATGACCAAAAATCATGTTAAAGATGTCAGTGGCAATAGCATTCTGCCTATTCAAAGTAACCATCATTCAAAATGGAAAAACAACATACCAGGGGGCCAATTTCGCCACCTAAGAAGGAACTGTTCCAAAGATGACACCTTTAGGGTACAGGCAACAGAAATGAAGTCAAATTTCATCAAGAAGGGTTATAAAGAAAAAAGACTATCAGAAGAAATTGAAAAAATTGGCAAATTAGACAGAGGCACACTCATTCAATACAAGAACACAAAACAAGAAGAAGAAAGACCAGTCTCATTCATAACACAGTTCAATAGCAATTACAAACAGATCGAAAACATCCTTATGAAACACTGGAATATATTGAGGCTAGATGAGGAAGTGAAGAAGATACTGCCAGCACAACCACGTATTATATACAGGAAGGCGTCAAACCTCAAACAACAACTAACGAAAAGCTTCTACGGGACCCAGAACAACAAAGAGAAAATAAATAAAGCTTCAAAGGGCTTCCATTTTTGCAAAAGTTGCACTGGCTGTAAGAACCAGATTAAGGACACCAACAAGAAAACAGAATTCAATTCAAACCAAACAGGACGAAAGTATCCAGTTAAGGATTCCATCTCATGTGAGACCGAAGGAGCGATATACCTATTAGAGTGCCCATGTGGCATTCAATATATCGGCCAAACAAAAAGAAAAATAAAAGTATGAATATCAGAACATATATACAACATCAAGAAAGGCCTCACTACTCACAGTGTATCAGCCCATTTTTTAAATAACCACAATAAGGACCCAAGAGGATTGAAGTTTATGGGTATCGAAAGAGTAACACAAAACTGGCGAGGTGAGGATCTGATCAAAACATTAAAGAAAAAAGAAACAGAATGGATCTATAACCTCCACACATTGGAACCAAATGGACTGAACATTGATATAGAATTAAAAGCATTTTTATAAGTATTTTAATATCAAAATAATAATTTTTAGATTCATTATTCACTAGCAATTATTATTATTATTTTTAATTTTATTTCACTTTATTTTAATTTTATTTTTATTTATTATTTATTATTTTAAATGTTATTATTTTTATTTATCTATATTTATTCTTATTTTGTTAGTTTCATATCATTGCTTATCTTTCTTTAACTTTTCTCAATCTACACCATTCTGGCATAAACCAAAATGGAGTCAGGCACAGAAAAAAGAACATGTGCTTGCCTCCAACCCTCCTGCAAATTCCGGGACCGGTTATCCGGGTTTTAACTCTTTTTACTAATTAGTCACACTATAAATAAAGCCATACTAAGGCCCACCCCCTTCATCCTTGACAAAGGACCCGTGGAAGGTCCGAAATGCGTTGGAGATTGGAAGGAGTGCCCAGGAAAAGAACAACTGCCGCTGCCGCTACAAGCCCACTGAACATCCCCCGACGCCCTCTGTCATCAAGCGGTGCCAGCCCGGCGGGACATGGGATCGCGGCTCAGATGGGAATCTGCAGCTGAAGTCAGCAGTCAACGCCGAGCTAGTTAGGGTGAGTTAGGTGGCAATAGCACAGCGGACCCCTCGTGGGGTACATGCAGAACTGGCACACCCCCAACTAGTCTATAAAGACTATAAACATTAATTCCATAATACTGTTTATGCCTTTTCTCTCCTTTGCTGTTTTTTCTTTCTAATTCATCTTTGTTTTTTATTAATTATTATTATTATTTTTTTTCATATTAATTTTTTTTTTTTGTTAGTTTTGTTTTATTATTGATTACTGATTATTCATTACATTCATATATTTTTATTTGTGCGGTCCACCAATTCTAATCCATACCAGCGCTCATATACCCATATTTTTAATCTGACCACTATTTATTGACCTGCGAAAATACAAGCGCAACACACCATTTTTATTTTTTACTTCTAATGTTTAGTGCATAATGAAGACGTAATTTATTGGCTTTTGCAGAAGCACTACAGTCCCCAGCAAGCCTTCCCCACATGCTGGTATTTGGAGAACAACAAGTACCAACAAGCAGGGCAGAAAAATCTCCGCTGATACCTATAGTACCATGTAAAAGAAATTTATAGAAAAAACATAGACATCAATTGCTTTAAAATTTTATTTTTCTGTACCATCACCTGGGGGATGGCAGCCTTTAAGTTCTTTTTCATAGCTTCTGCTTCCCCCAGGATTTCTCCGGCGTCTTCACCTGGAGGGTGGTGGCCTTTAAGCTCTTTTACATGGTTACCACCCATCCAGGACTTCCCTGGCAACTTCTTCTTTGGCAGGTCTTCTCTGCTGCCAAAGGGCTCCCCTGGCAGTAGTTTTAGCCCCCTCTAGAAAGGGTCCAGTGCTGGTTTGGGTAAATACAGCTGGAACCTACGCACTTTTCCTCCCAGTATTTACAGAAACAGAGCCGACTCAGAGCCCAGTACTGGTTGCGCTAAATACGAGGGACCCATTTGTCATTTGTCCCCCGTATTTTGGCAACCAGGACTGGTTTTGAAAAGCCTGGTGCTGGTTGTGCTTAATATGAGGGACCCCTACATCATTTGTCCCCTGTATTTATTAGCACAACCAGTACTGGATTTCCAAAGCCCGGTGCTGGTTGTTGTTTATTTTTTGGCGGGAGGGGCCACGACATATTTTTTTTTACACAGGTTTTAATTTTATTTTTTTAAACAAAGAAGCACACAGATCCTGTCTGTGCATCTGTGTTTGTTTATTTATCCACAGATGCAGGTATCATGAGTCTTTCAGATCCGAGCCTGCATCTGTCTGGTTCTACCTCCCCCGTGTCCTTCTGCATGCACCCCGCTCTGCTGCTGCACTTCCACCACTAATACACGCTACCGTCACTGGGTCCCAACCACAGCTAATAACTGCTACCTCGCAACACCTGGGTCCAAACTGCAGCTAGCAGCCACTTTCTTTCCCCGAGCCCACTACCACTACTGCCCACACTGGCCAGCAATCTTGGTGCACCCAAGTGAAGCCACAGTGAGTACACCTGCTGGAGGCTCCAACTGAGGCTTTGCAACAAGTTGAAACTCCCTATCTCTACAATGGCGGATTCATGAGGTAATACTGTAACTTTCTCAATTACCTAAAACCCAAAAGCACCTACCCTGGAACAAAAGCTGCCTAATGAAACAAACCCAGGTCTAAATTCACCCCCTACCCTGAGTTATGCCTTCCCAAAAATTTCCCATAGAGAACAGCAGAAAAGTCGTCCTAATTTAGAGTGTCACAAAACACTGACATTTGGAGATTTACATTACTTACAAATCCTAATTTTTTATGTTTTTGCCCCGAAATTTGGAATGCAGCACCAAGCAACAGTTCTACCCGAAAGTGCTAAATTTCATCACAGTACTTTCAATAGCTTTTGAGGTGTAGCCCCTTAAACACCATGTCCCCTCTCGGGGATCTCTATGGGAGAATTAATTTTTTTAAATTAAGCCTTAAAATAAGGGCACGACTATGCCCTTATAATAAAAATAGTGACACGGAGACATATACAGGTACATAGAACATATATAGTTACACAGACACATGTATACAGTTACATACACATATAGTTACAGTGATACGATAAAACACATATACACACATATATATATATATATATATATGTATATATATACAGTAATATTGTTAAAGACACATAACTACAGTTACACAGACACATATAAAGTTATACAGACACATATATAAAGTTACACAGATACACCAGTTGGTGGAGGGTAGCCTCCTCTCTTCTGATTCTGCTGCCCTCAGCTGGACTGCTGCTGCATAATCACACTCAGGTGAATGTTTAGCATGTGTTCCGTGCATACCTTTACTCAGTCTGTCTCAGTCTCTGGTCTATGACTACTGTACCTGTACAATTACCTGCCTCAGGTTACTTTACTGCCCGTTGCTACTCCAGCTAAACTCTCTGCGGCCACCTAATTTCTTACTTAGCTCCTACTATCTTGAGTTTAAGTCATGGGGGGCATCTAAGTACTTGTGAGAATATAAATCTCTATGGGAATGGCAGCTGCTATAGGTGAAGACCTCTCTAGCTTAATTCTAGGAGTTCATGTGGTTTCCTAGGTGAGCCCTAACAGTATAAATGTATAGCAGGAACATATTATCATGCCTCTGCATGTCTAGATCAAGGGTCCAGCCTGGGAGTTACCAGTAATTAATTATATAATTAATTACCTGTCCTGTGTCTTCTACTCTTGTGTTTCTCCTCCAGGTCCAAGCTTTGCTCCTGTAGTATATGTTTTGTGGTAAAGATGACCTCATAGTTGTCCCAAGTAGATGTTTTGACTGAAGGTGACCTTCTAATACTTCAGCAATGTAGTATGCTTGGCTGTTGACCTCACATTTTGTTCCATGGAGAAGACCCACCTGGAAAAAGTTAGAGTTGTGATAATATGTTCCTGCTATACATTATACATGCACATATACAGTTAGTTTCGCCTAAGTAAAAATGTCCATACCTAACATAAATATTTTACTTCACCCTATGTTGAGTAAATGTTTTGTGGTAAAGACAACTTCACAATTGTCCTTAGGTG
Organism: Taudactylus pleione; assembly: GCA_031769625.1. Taxonomy (NCBI): domain Eukaryota; kingdom Metazoa; phylum Chordata; class Amphibia; order Anura; family Myobatrachidae; genus Taudactylus; species Taudactylus pleione. The sequence continues at coordinate 1,848,148 of JAUIMM010000031.1, forward strand.
AAATTAAGGGTGAATAATCCGTAAATTAATATTGCTTGGCTGTTGACCTCACATATTGTTGGATGGAATGGTCCTACTTGGACAAACCTAGAGTTTTAATAATGTTCCTGCGATGCAGTAAAATGCATATATATCACATTATACCTCTCTCTGTTTGCAGGTTGATTTGACACCGATACAGGAATTAGGCAAAATAGATTTTGTACTATAAGATTGGGGACAAACCGCCAAATCACAAATAGCCACATTAACCACCTCAATCCACAAGTGCCTTTAAACACCCACAGGTCTCATGGTTGGGAATTGTGAGTGCAAAGCTGTTTAGGACTTTGACACCCAAGCCCAATATCTACATAAAAACAAGGACAGGGAACCCATTAAATATCCTGCACAGAAAAAAGAGACAGAAAGGACCCAATGGCAATAAAAAATAAAGGCAAATCACTGCTGCCAACTATAAAAAAAACATGTTTTTAAAAAAAGAAAGTTACACAAACATATGTAATTATGGAGACATATACACAGACACAAATATACAGTTACAGAAACCTATATACACATTTACACAAAAACATATATAGGTTCACAGACATACAGTATATACAGTTATATAAAAACATTTACAAACACATATACAGTATAGTTACACAAAAACATATACAGATAGATATTTACAGTTACACAGACACATATATACTGGAGGTACACAGAAACATTTATCCAGTGACCCAGTCACATACAGATTTATATATATATATATATATATATTCCTTAGTCTAAAAACCTTACGGTTTCACATGTCCCATTAAGGCTTCTTAGACATTATCTGGAATTTCAGAAAACCTAATGAATTTGTGCCACTCAAACTAAAAATTCCAATCACTAAGGCTGACAGTTTAATGGAAGTGTTCCTTGTGCAAAAGAAATATGGTATGCCATTACACCCTGTGGTTAACTAAAGAGTCAGCACTCTCACAGAGTGAAATTGCTGTCACTCACAAAATTGTGTGCTCATTGGAATATACACATGCAGTTTATGCAGTGAATTTAGACTTGGGGTTTGTTTTATAAGGTAGCTATTGTTCAGGGTACTCACCCCCCAAAAAAACCACAATCAACTAGCAACGGGCTTTGGAAACCCAGTACTGGTTGTGTTAAATACAGGGAACAAATGACATAGGGGTCCCCCATATTAAGCACAACCAGCACCAAGCTTTTCAGAACCAGTACTGGTTGCCAAAATATGAGGGACAAATGATGTAGGGTTCCCCCAAATTCGGCATTACCAGCACTGGGCTTTGAGCCGGTCCTTGAAATACAGGGAAAAAAACATGCGTAGGGTCCCCATGTATTTACCAGAACCAGCACTGGACATTTTCTAGCGTGGGCTAATGCCAAAGCCAGGAAAGCCCTTTCACTGGGCACCCAGCTGAAGCATTAACCCTGACTGGTAGTCAACCCAGGTTGGGATCCCTGCGGACTCCCCCCAATAAAAGTGTCCTCCTCTCCATGGCACCCCAAGCCCTGGCTGATAGGTGCCGAGTTGATTATGTAATGTTTATTGCATAATGAAGATATAATTTATTGTCTTTTGCAGAAGTACTACAGGCCCCAGCAAGCCTTCCCCACATGCTGGTACTTGGAGTACCAACAAGTACCAACAAGCAGGGCATAAAAATCTCTGATACCTATAGTACCCTGCAAAAGAAATTTATAGAAAAAACACAGACATCAATTGCTTTAAAATTTTATTTTTCTGTACCATCACCTGGGGAATAGCAGCCTTTAAGTTCTTTTTCATAGCTGCTGCTTCCCCCAGGACTTCTCCAGCGTCTTCACCTGGAGGGTGGTGGCCTTTAAGCTCTTTTACATTGACACCGCCCATCCAGGACTTCCCCGGCAACTTCTTTCTTTGGCAGGTCTTCTCTGCTGCCAAAGTGCTCCCCTGGCTGAAGTATTAGCCCCCTCTAGAAAGGGTCCAGTGCTGGTTTGGGTAAATACAGCAGGACCCTATACACTTTTCCCCCCAGTATTTACAGAAACAGAGCCAACTCAGAGCCCAGTGCTGGTAGCGCTAAATAAGAGGAACCCATTTGTCATTTGGACCCTGTATTTTGGCAACCAGGACTGGTTTTGAAAAGCCTGGTGCTGGTTGTTCTTAATATGAGGGACCCTTACATCGTTTGTCCCCTTGTATTTATTAGCACAACCAGTACTGGATTTCCAAAGCCCAGTGCTGGTAGTTGTTTATTTTTTGGCAGGAGGGACCACGACATATTTTTTTTTACACAGGTTTTAATTTTATTTTTTTAAACAAAGAAGCACGCAGATCCCGTCTGTGCTTCTGTGTTTGTTTATTTATCCACAGATGCAGGAATCATGAATCTTTCAGATCCAAGCCTGCAAATGTCTGCTGCTACCTCGCCCGTGTCCTTCTGCATACACCACCGCAGCCCGCACTGCTGCTGCACTTCCACCACTAATACACGCTACTGTCCCTGGGTCCCAACCGCAGCTAACAACTGCTACCCCGCCACCCCGGGGTCCAAACTGCAGCTAGCAGCCACTTTATTCCCCCGAGCCCACCGCCGCTACCACCCACACTGGCCAGCCATCTTGGTGCACCCAAGTGAAGCCACAGTGAGTACACCTGCTGGAGGCTCCTACTGAGGCTGCGCAACAAGTTGAAACTCCCTATCTCTACAATGGCGGATTCAAGAGGTAATACTGTAACTTTCTCAAATACCTAAAACCCAAAAGCTCCTACCCTGGAACAAAAGCTGCCTAATGAAACAAACCCAAGTCTAAATTCACCCCCTACCCTGAGTTATGCCTTCCCAAAAATTTCCCATAGAGAACAGCAGAAAAGTGGTCCTAATTTTGAGTGTCACAAAACACTGACATTTGGAGATTTACATTACTTCCAAATCCTATTTTTTTATGTTTTTGCCCCGAAATTTGGAATGCAGCACCAAGCAACAGTTCTACCCGAAAGTGCCAAATTTCAGCACAGTACTTTCAATAGCTTTTGAGGTGTAGCCCCTTAAACACCATGCCCCCTCTCGGGAATCTCTATGGGAGAATTATTTTTTTTAAATTAAGCCTTAAAATAAGGGCACGACTGTGCCCTTATAATATACATAGTGACACAGAGACATATACAGGTACATAGAACATATATAGTTACACAGACACATGTATACAGTTACATACACATATAGTTAGTGATACAATAAAACACATATACACATATATATATATATGTGTATATATATATATATATATATATATATACAGTAACTCAGACATCTATATTGTTATAGACACATGACTACAGTTACACAGACACATATAAAGTTATACAGACACATATATACAGTTACACAGATACACCAGTTGGTGGAGGGTAGCCTCCTCTCTTCTGATTCTGCTGCCCTCAGCCGGACTGCTGCTGCATAATCACACTTAGGTGAATATTTAGCATGTGTTCCTGGCATACCTTTACTCAGTCTGTCTCAGTCTCTGGTCTATGACTACTGTACCTGTACAATTACCTGCCTCAGGTTACTTTACTGCACATTGCTACTCCAGCTTAACTCTCTGCGGCCACCTCATTTCTTACTTAAGCTCCTACTATCTTGAGTTTAAGTCATGGGGGGCATCTAAGTACTTGTGAGAATATAAATATCTATGGGAATGGCAGCTGCTATAGGTGAAGACCTCTCTAGCTTAATTCTAGGAGTTCATGTGGTTTCCTAGGTGAGCCCTAACAGTATAAATGTATAGCAGGAACATATTTTCATGCCTCTGCAGGTCTAGAACAAGGGTCCAGCCTGGGAGTTACCAGTAATTAATTATATAATTAATTACCTGTCCTGTGTCTTCTACTCTTGTGCTTCTCCTCCAGGTCTAAGCTTTGATCCTGTAGTATATGTTTTGTGGTAAAGATGACCTCATAGTTGTCCCAAGTAGATGTTTGGACTGAAGGTGACCTTCTAATAGTTCAGCAATGTAGTATGCTTGGCTGTTGACCTCACTTATTGTTCCATGGAGAAGGCCCACCTGGAAAAAGTTAGAGGCGTGATAATATGTTCCTGCTATACATTATACATGCACATATACAGGTAGTTTTGCCTAAGTAAAAATGTCCATACTTAACATGAATATTTTACTTCACCCTATCTTGAGTAAATGTTTTGTGGTAAAGACAACTTCACAATTGTCCTGAGGTGAAATTATGGGTGAATTATTCATAAATTAATATTGCTTGGCTGTTGACCTCACATATTGTTGGATGGAATGGTCCTACTTGGACAAACCTAGAGTTTTAATAATGTTCCTGCAATGCAGTAAAATGCATATGTATCACATTATACCTCTCTCTGTTTGCAGGTTGATTTAACACCGATACTGAAATTAGGCAAAATAGATTTTGTACTATAAGATTGGGGACAAACCGCCAAATCACAAAAAGCCACATTACCCACCTCAATCCACAAGTGCCTTTAAACACCCACAGGTCTCATGGTTAGGAATTGTGAGTGCAATGCTGTTTAGGACTTTGATACCCAAGCCCAATATCTACATAAAAAGAAGGACAGGGAACCCATTAAATATCCTGCACAGAAAAAAGAGACAGAAAGGACCCAATGGCAATAAAAAATAAAGGCAAATCACTGCTGCCAACTATAAAAAAAAACATGTTTTTAAAAAAAGAAAGTTACACAAACATATGTAATTATGGAGACATATACACAGACACAAATATACAGTTACAGAAACCTATATACACATTTACACAAAAACATATATAGGTACACAGACATACAGTATATACAGTTATATAAAAACATGTACAAACACATATACAGTATAGTTACACAAAAACATATACAGATAGATATTTACAGTTACACAGACACATATATACTGTAGGTACACAGAAACACTTATCCAGTGACCCAGGCACATACAGATTTATATAGATATATATATATATATACTGTATATATATATATATATATATATATATATATTCCTTAGACTAAAAACCTTACGGTTTCACATGTCCCATTAAGGCTTCTTAGACATTATCTGGAATTTCACAAAACCTAATGAACTTGTGCCACTCAAACTAAAAATTCCAATCACTAAGGCTGACAGTTTAATGGAAGTGTTCCTTGTGCAAAAGAAATATGGTATGCCATCACACCCTGTGGTTAACTAAAGAGTCAGCACTCTCACAGAGTGAAATTGCTGTCACTCACAAAATTGTGAGCTCATTGGAATATGCACATGCAGTCTATGCAGTGAATTTAGACTTGGGGTTTGTTTTATAAGGTAGCTATTGTTCAGGGTACTCACCCCCCCAAAAAAACACAATCAACTAGCAACGGGCTTTGGAGACCCAGTACTGGTTGTGTTAAATACAGGGAACAAATGACATAGGGGTCTTCCATATTAAGCACAACCAGCACCAGGCTTTTCAGAACCAGTACTGGTTGCCAAAATACGAGGGACAAATGATGTAGGGGTCACCCAAATTAAGCATAACTAGCACTGGGCTTTGAGCCGGTCCTTGAAATACAGGGAAAAAAACATGCGTATGGTCCCCATGTATTTACCTGAACCAACACTGGACATTTTCTAGCATGGGCTAATGCCACAGCCAGGAAAGCCCTTTCACTGGGCACCCGGCTGAAGCATCAACCCTGACTGGTAGTCAGCCCAGGTTGGGATCCCAGGGGACTCCCCCCAATAAAAGTATCCTCCTCTCCAGGGCACCCAAAGCCCTGCCTGGTGGGTGCCGAGTTGATTATGTTATGTTTAGTGCATAATGAAGACGTAATTTATTGTCTGTTGCAGAAACACTGCAGTCCCCAGCAAGCCTTCCCCACATGCTGGTACTTGGAGAACCACAAGTACCAACAAGCAGGGCAGAAAATTCTCCGCTGATACCTATAGTACCCTGTAAAAGAAATTTATAGAAAAAACACAGACATCAATTGCTTTAAAATTTTATTTTTCTGTACCATCACCTGGGGGATGGCAGCCTTTAAGTTCTTTTTCATAGCTGCTGCTTCCCCCAGGACATCTCCGGTGTCTTCACCTGGAGGGTGGTGGCCTTTAAGCTCTTTTACATGGTTGCCACCCATCCTGGACTTCCCCGGCAACTTCTTTCTTTGGCAGGTCTTCTCTGTTGCCAAAGGGCTCCCCTGGCTGTAGTATTAGCCCCCTCTAGAAAGGGTCCAGTGCTGGTTTGGGTAAATACAGCAGGACCCTACGCACTTTTCCCCCCAGTATTTACAGAGCTGTCTAAGAGCCCAGTGCTGGTTGCGCTAAATACGAGGGACCCATTTGTCATTTGTCCCCCGTATTTTGGCAACCAGGACTGGTTTTGAAAAGCCTGGTGCTGGTTGTGCTTAATATGAGGGACCGCTACATCGTTTGTCCCCTGTATTTATTAGCACAACCAGTACTGGATTTCCAAAGCCCGGTGCTGGTTGTTGTTTATTTTTTGGCGGGAGGGGCCATGACATATTTTTTTTTACACAGGTTTTAATTTTATTTTTTTAAACAAAGAAGCACACAGATCCTGTCTGTGCATCTGTGTTTGTTTATTTATCCACAGATGCAGGTATCATGAATCTTTCAGATCTGAGCCTGCATCTGTCTGGTTCTACCTCCCCCGTGTCCTTCTGCATGCACCCCGCACTGCTGCTGCACTTCCACCACTAATAGACGCTACCGTCCCTGGGTCCCAACCACAGCTAATAACTGCTACCTCGCAACACCTGGGTCCAAACTGCAGCTAGCAGCCACTTTCTTTCCCCGAGCCCCACTACCACTACTGCCCACACTGGCCTGCCATCTTGGTGCACCCAAGTAAAGCCACAGTGAGTACACCTGCTGGAGGCTCCAACTGAGGCTTCGCAACAAGTTGAAACTCCCTATCTCTACAATGGCGGATTCATGAGGTAATACTGTAACTTTCTCAATTACCTAAAACCCAAAAGCACCTACCCTGGAACAAAAGCTGCCTAATGAAACAAACCCAAGTCTAAATTCACCCACTACCCTGAGTTATGCCTTCCCAAAAATTTCCCATAGAGAACAGCAGAAAAGGGGTCCTAATTTAAAGTGTCACAAAACACTGACATTTGGAGATTTACATTACTTCCAAATCCTAATTTTTTATGTTTTTGCTCCGAAATTTGGAATGCAGCACCAAGCCACAGTTCTACCCGAAAGTGCTAAATTTCATCACAGTACCTTCAATAGCTTTTGAGGTGTAGCCCCTTAAACACCATGTCCCCTCTCGGGGATCTCTATGGAAGAATTAATTTTTTGAAATTAAGCCTTAAAATAAGGGCACGACTGTGCCCTTATAATATACATAGTGACACGGAGACATATACAGGTACATAGAACATATATAGTTACACAGACACATGTATACAGTTACATACACATATAGTTACAGTGATACAATAAAACACATATACACACATATATATATATATATATATATATATATGTATATATATACAGTAATATTGTTATAGACACATAACTACAGTTACACAGACACATATAAAGTTATACAGACACATATATACAGTTACACAGATACACCAGTTGGTGGAGGGTAGCCTCCTCTCTTCTGATTCTGCTGCCCTCAGCTGGACTGCTGCTGCATAATCACACTCAGGTGAATGTTTAGCATGTGTTCCGGGCATACCTTTACTCAGTCTGTCTCAGTCTCTGGTCTATGACTACTGTACCTGTACAATTACCTGCCTCAGGTTACTTTACTGCCCGTTGCTACTCCAGCTAAACTCTCTGCGGCCACCTAATTTCTTACTTATCTCCTACTATCTTGAGTTTAAGTCAAGGGGGGCATCTAAGTACTTGTGAGAATATAAATCTCTATGGGAATGGCAGCTGCTATAGGTGAAGACCTCTCTAGCTTAATTCTAGGAGTTCATGTGGTTTCCTAGGTGAGCCCTAACAGTATAAATGTATAGCAGGAACATATTATCATGCCTCTGCAGGTCTAGAACAAGGGTCCAGCCTGGGAGTTACCAGTAATTAATTATATAATTAAATACCTGTCCTGTGTCTTCTACTCTTGAGCTTCTCCTCCAGGTCCAAGCTCTGCTCCTGTAGTATATGTTTTGTGGTAAAGATGACCTCATAGTTGTCCCAAGTAGATGTTTTGACTGAAGGTGACCTTCTAATACTTCAGCAATGTAGTATGCTTTGCTGTTGACCTCACATTTTGTTCCATGGAGAAGACCCACCTGGAAAAAGTTAGAGGCGTGATAATATGTTCCTGCTATACATTATACATGCACATATACAGTTAGTTTTGCCTAAGTAAAAATGTCCATACCTAACATAAATATTTTACTTCACCCTATCTTGAGTAAATGTTTTGTGGTAAAGACAACTTCACAATTGTCCTTAGGTGAAATTAAGGGTGAATAATCCATAAATTAATATTGCTTGGCTGTTGACCTCACATATTGTTGGATGGAATGGTCCTACTTGGACAAACCTAGAATTTTAATAATGTTCCTGCGATGCAGTAAAATGCATATATATCACATTATACCTCTCTCTGTTTGCAGGTTGATTTAACACCGATACTGGAATTAGGCAAAATAGATTTTGTACTATAAGATTGGGGACAAACTGCCAAATCACAAATAGCCACATTAACCACCTCAATCCACAAGTGCCTTTAAACACCCACAGGTCTCATGGTTGGGAATTGTGAGTGCAATGCTGTTTAGGACTTTGACACCCAAGCCCAATATCTACATAAAAACAAGGACAGGGAACCCATTAAATATCCTGCACAGAAAAAAAGAGACAGAAAGGACCCAATGGCAATAAAAAATAAAGGCAAATCACTGCTGCCAACTATAAAAAAAACATGTTTTTAAAAAAAGAAAGTTACACAAACATGTAATTATGGAGACATATACACAGACACAAATATACAGTTACAGAAACCTATATACACATTTACACAAAAACATATATAGGTACACAGACATACAGTATATACAGTTATATAAAAACATGTACAAACACATATACAGTATAGTTACACAAAAACATATACAGATAGATATTTACAGTTACACAGATACATATATACTGTAGGTACACATAAACATTTATCCAGTGACCCAGGCACATACAGATTTTTATATATATATATAAATATATATATATATATATATATATATTCCTTAGACTAAAAACCTTACGGTTTCACATGTCCCATTAAGGCTTCTTAGATATGATCTGGATTTTCACAAAACCTACTGAATTTGTGCCACTCAAACTAAAAATTCCATTCACTAAGGCTGACAGTTTAATGGAAGTGTTCCTTGTGCAAAAGAAATATGGTATGCCATCACACCCTGTGGTTAACTAAAGAGTCAACACTCGCACAGAGTGAAATTGCTGTCACTCACAAAAAATTGTGTGCTCATTGGAATATACACATGCAGTCTATGCAGTGAATTTAGACTTGGGGTTTGTTTTATAATGTAGCTATTGTTCAGGGTACACAGCCCCCCCAAAAAACACAATCAACTAGCAACGGGCTTTGGAGACCCAGTACTGGTTGTGATAAATACAGGGAACAAATGACATAGGAGTCCCACTTATTAAGCACAACCAGCACCAGGCTTTTCAGAACCAGTACTGGTTGCCAAAATACGAGGGACAAATGATGTAGGGGTCCCCCAAATTCAGCATAACCAGCACTGGGCTTTGAGCCAGTCCTTGAAATACAGGGAAAAAACATGCGTAGGGTCCCCATGTATTTACCAGAACCAGCACTGGACATTTTCTAGCATGGGCTAATGCCACAGCCAGGAAAGCCCTTTCACTGGGCACCTGGCTGAAGCATCAAGCCTGACTGGTAGTCAGCCCAGGTTGGGATCCCTGGGGACTCCCCCCAATAAAAGTGTCCTCCTCTCCAGGGCACCCCAAGCCCTGGCTGGTGGGTGCCGAGTTGATTATGTAATGTTTAGTGCATAATGAAGACATTATTTTTGTCTTTTGCAGAAGCACTACAGTCCCCAGCAAGCCTTCCCCACATGCTGGTACTTGGAGAACCACAAGTACCAACAAGCAGGGCAGAAAAATCTCCGCTGATACCTATAGTACCATGTAAAAGAAATTTATAGAAAAAACACAGACAACAATTGCTTTAAAATTTTATTTTTCTGTACCATCACCTGGGGGATGGCAGCTTTTAAGTTCTTTTTCATAGCTGCTGCTTTCCCCAGGACTTCTCCGGCATCTTCACTGGTGGGTGGTGGCCTTTAAGCTCTATTACATGGTTCCCACCCATCCAGGACTTCCCCAGCAACTTCTTTCTTTGGCAGGTCTTCAGTGCTGCCAAAGGACTCCCCTGGCTGTAGTATTAGTCCCCTCTAGAAAGGTTCCAGTGCTGATTTTGGTAAATACAGCAGGACCCTACGCACTTTTCACCCCAGTATTTACAGAGCCGACTCAGAGCCCAGTGCTGGTTGCACTAAATACGAGGGACCCATTTTTCATTTGTCCCCCATATTTTGGCAACCAGGACTGGTTTTGAAAAGCCTGGTGCTGGTTGTGCTTAATATGAGGGACCCCTACATCATTTGTCCCCGGTATTTATTAGCACATACAGTACTGGATTTCCAAAGCCCGGTGCTGGTTGTTGTTTATATTTTGGCAGGAGGGGCCACGACATATTTTTTTTTACACAGGTTTTAATTTTATTTTTTTAAACAAAGAAGCACACAGTCTGTGCTTCTGTGTTTGTTTATTTATCCACAGATGCAGGTATCATGAATTTTTCAGATCCGAGCCTGCATCTGTCTGCTTCTACCTCCCCCATGTCCTTCTGCATGCACCACCGCAGCCCGCACTGCTGCTGCACTTCCACCACTAATACATGCTACCATCCCTGGTTCCCAACCACAGCTAACAACTGCTACCCCACCACCCCAGGGTCCAAACTGCAGCTAGCAGCAACTTTCTTCCCCCGAGCCCACCACCGCTACTGCCTACACTGGCCAGCCATCTTGGTGCACCCAAGTGAAGCCACAGTGAGTACACCTGCTGGAGGCTCCTACTGAGGCTGCGCAACAAGTTGAAACTCCCTATCTCTACAATGGCGGATTCATGAGGTAATACTGTAACTTTCTCAATTACCTAAAACCCAAAAGCACTTACCCTGGAACAAAAGCTACCAAATGAAACAAACCCAAGTCTAAATTCACCCCCTACCCTGAGTTATGCCTTCCCAAAAATTTCCCATGGAGAAGAGCAGAAAAGTGGTCCTAATTTAGAGTGTCACAAAACACTGACATTTGGAGATTTACATTACTTCCAAATCCTAATTTTTTATGTTTTTGCCCCGAAATTTGGAATGCAGCACCAAGCAACAGTTCTACCCGAAAGTGCCAAATTTCAGCACAGTACTTTCAATAGCTTTTGAGGTGCAGCCCCTTAAACACCATGCCCCCTCTCAGGAATCTCTATGGGAGAATTATTTTTTTTAAATTAAGCCTTAAAATAAAGGCACGACTGTGCCCTTATAATAGACATAGTGACACGGAGACTTATACAGCTGCATAGAACATATATAGTTACACAGACACATGTATATAGTTACATACACATATAGTTACAGTGATACAATAAAACACATATACACATATATATATATATATATATATATATATATATATACAGTAACTCAGACATCTATATTGTTATAGACACATGACTACAGTTACACAGACACATATAAAGTTATACAGACACATATATACAGTTACACAGATACACCAGTTGGTGGAGGGTAGCCTCCTCTCTTCTGATTCTGCTGCCCTCAGCCCGACTGCTGCTGCATAATCACACTCAGGTGAATGTTTAGCATGTGTTCCTGGCATACCTTTACTCAGTCTGTCTCAGTCTCTGGTCTATTACTACTGTACCTGTACAATTACCTGCCTCAGGTTAGTTTACTGCCCGTTGCTACTCCAGCTTAACTCTCTGTGGCCACCTCATTTCTTACTTAAGCTCCTACTATCTTGAGTTTAAGTCATGGGGGCATCTAAGTACTTGTGAGAATATAAATCTCTATGGGAATGGCAGCTGCTATAGGTGAAGACCTCTCTAGCTTAATTCTAGGAGTTCATGTGGTTTCCTAGGTGAGCCCCAACAGTATAAATGTATAGCAGGAACATATTATCACGCATCTGCAGGTCTAGAACAAGGGTCCAGCCTGGGAGTTACCAGTAATTAATTATATAATTAATTACCTGTCCTGTGTCTTCTACTCTTGTGCTTCTCCTCCAGGTCCAAGCTTTGCTCCTGGAGTATATGTTTTATGGTAAAGATGACCTCATACTTGTCCCAAGTAGATGTTTGGACTGAAGGTGACCTTCTAATAGTTCAGCAATGTAGTATGCTTGGCTGTTGACCTCACGTTTTGTTCCATGGAGAAGGCCCACCTCGAAAAAGTTAGAGGCGTGATAATATGTTCCTGCTATACATTATTCATACACATATACAGGTAGTTTTGCCTAAGTAAAAATGTCCATACCTAACATAAATGTTTTACTTCACCCTATCTTGAGTAAATGTTTTGTGGTAAAGACAACTTCACAATTGTCCTGAGGTGAAATTAAGGGTGAATAATCCATAAATTAATATTGCTTGGCTGTTGACCTCACATATTGTTGGATGGAATAGTCCTACTTGGACAAACCTAGAGTTTTAATAATGTTCCTGCGATGCAGTAAAATGCATATACATCACATTATACCTCTCTCTGTTTGCAGGTTGATTTAACACCGATACTGGAATTAGGCAAATTAGATTTTGTACTATAAGATTGTGGACAAACCACCAAATCACAAATAGCTACATTAACCACCTCAATCCACAAGTGCCTTTAAACACCCACAGGTCTCATTGTTGAGAATTGTGAGTGCAATGCTGTTTAGGACTTTGACACCCAAACCCAATATCTACATAAAAACAAGGACAGGGAACCCATTAAATATCCTGCACAGAAAAAAGAGACAGAAAGGACCAAATGGCAATAAAAAAAAAAGGCAAATCACTGCTGCCAACTAGGCTTTGAGCCGGTCCTTGAAATACAGAGAAAAAACATGCGTAGGGTCCCCATGTATTTACCAGAACCGACACTGGACATTTTCTAGTGTGGGCTAATGCCACATCCAGGAAAGCCCTTTCACTGGGCACCCGGCTGAAGCATCAACCCTGACTGGTAGTCAGCCCAGGTTGGGATCCCTGGGCACTCCCCCCAATAAAAGTGTCCTCCTTTCCAGGGCACCCCAAGCCCTGGCTGGTGGGTGCCGAGTTGATTATGTAATGTTTAGTGCATAATGAAGACGTAATTTATTGTCTTTTGCAGAAGAACTACAGTCCCCAGGAAGCCTTCCCCACATGGTGGTACTTGGAGAACCACAAGTACCAACAAGCAGGGCAGAAAAATCACCGCTGATACCTATAGTACCCTGTAAAAGAAATTTATAGAAAAAACACAGACATCAAATTGCTTTAAAATTTTATTTTTCTGTACCATCACCTTTGGGGATGGCAGCCTTTAAGTTTTTTTTCATAGCTGCTGCTTCCCCCAGGACTTTTCCGGCGTCTTCACCTGGAGGGTGGTGGCCTTTAAGCTCATTTACATGGTTGCCGCCCATCCAGGACTTCCCCGCAACTTCTTTCTTTGGCAGGTCTTCTCTGCTGCCAAAGGGCTCCCCTTGCTGTAGTATTAGCCCCATCTAGAAAGGGTCCAGTGCTGGTTTGGGTAAATACAGCAGGACCCTATGCACTTTTCCCCCCAGTATTTACAGAAACAGAGCCGACTCAGAGCCCAGTGCTGGTTGCGCTAAATACGAGGGACCCATTTGTCCCCCGTATTTTGGCAACCAGGACTGGTTTTGAAAAGCCTGGTGCTGGTTGTGCTTAATATGAGGGACCCCTACATCGTTTGTCCCCTGTATTTATTAGCACAACCAGTACTGGATTTTCAAAGCCCGGTGCTGGTTGTTGTTTATTTTTTGGCAGGAGGGGCCATGACATATTTTTTTTTAAACAGGTTTTAATTTAATTTTTTTAAACAAAGAAGCACACAGATCCCGTCTGTGCTTCTGTGTTTGTTTATTAATCCACAGATGCAGGTATCATGAATCTTTCAGATCTGAGCCTGCATCTGTCTGCTGCTACCTCCCCCGTGTCCTTCTGCATGCACCACCGCAGCCCGCACTGCTGCTGCACTTCCACCACTAATAAACGCTACCGTCCCTCGGTCCCAACTGCAGCTAACAACTGCTACCTCGCAACCCCTGGGTCCAAACTGCAGCTAGCAGCCACTTTCTTTCCCCGAGCCCACCGCCGCTACCGCCCACACTGGCCAGCCATCTTGGTGCACCCAAGTGAAGCCACAGTGAGTACACCTGCTGGAGGCTCCTACTGAGGCTGCGCAACAAGTTGAAACTCCCTATCTCTACAATGGCGGATTCATGAGGTAATACTGTAACTTTCTCAAATACCTAAAACCCAAAAGCACCTACCCTGGATCAAAAGCTACCTAATGAAACAAACCCAAGTCTAAATTCACCCCCTACCCTGAGTTATGCCTTCCCAAAAATTTCCCATAGAGAACAGCAGAAAAGTGTACCTAATATAGAGTGTCACAAAACACTGACATTTGGAGATTTACATTACTTCCAAATCCTAATTTTTTATGTTTTTGCCCCGAAATTTGGAATGCAGAACCAAGCAACAGTTCTACCCGAAAGTACAAATTTCAGCACAGTACTTTCAATAGCTTTTGAGGTGTAGCCCCTTAAACACCATGCCCCCTCTCGGGAATCTCTATTGGAGAATTAATTTTTTTAAATTAAGCCTTAAAATAAGGGCACGACTGTGCCCTTATAATATACATAGTGACACGGAAACATATACAGGTACATAGAACATATATAGTTACACAGACACATGTATACAGTTACATACACATATAGTTACAGTGATACTATAAAACACATATATATATATATATATATATATATATGTATGTATATATATATATATATATATATATTCAGGATCTCAGACATCTATATTGTTATAGACACATGACTACAGTTACACAGACACATATAAAGTGATACAGACACATATATACAGTTACACGGATACACCAGTTGGTGGAGGGTAGCCTCCTCTCTTCTGATTCTGCTGCCCTCAGCTGGACTGCTGCTGCAAAATCACACTCAGGTGAATGTTTAGCATGTGTTCCTGGCATACCTTTACTCAGTCTGCCTCAGTCTCTGGTCTATGACTACTGTACCTGTACAATTACCTGCCTCAGGTTACTTTACTGCCCGTTGCTACTCCAGCTTAACTCTCTGTGGCCACCTCATTTCTTACTTAAGCTCCTACTATCTTGAGTTTAAGTCATGGGGGGCATCTAAGAACTTGTGAGAATATAAATCTCTATGGGAATGGCAGCTGCTATAGGTGAAGACCTCTCTAGCTTAATTCTAGGAGTTCATGTGGTTTCCTAGGTGAGCCCTAACAGTATAAATGTATAGCAGGAACATATTATCATGCCTCTGCAGGTCTAGAACAAGGGTAAAGCCTGGGAGTTACCAGTAATTAATTATATAATTAATTACCTGTCCTGTGTCTTCTACTCTTGTGCTTCTCCTCCAGGTACAAGCTTTGCTCATGTTGTATAT
Organism: Taudactylus pleione; assembly: GCA_031769625.1. Classification (NCBI taxonomy): domain Eukaryota; kingdom Metazoa; phylum Chordata; class Amphibia; order Anura; family Myobatrachidae; genus Taudactylus; species Taudactylus pleione. Next base: position 1,863,948 of record JAUIMM010000031.1, read on the forward strand.
GTTTTGTGTTAAAGATGACCTCATAGTTGTCCCAAGTATATGTTTGGACTGAAGGTGACCTTCTAATAGTTCAGCAGTGTAGTATGCTTGGCTGTTGACCTCACATTTTTTTCCATGGAGAAGGCCCACCTGGAAAAAGTTAGAGGCGTGATAATATGTTCCTGCTATACATTATACATGCACATATACAGTTAGTTTTGCCTAAGTAAAAATGTCCATACCTAACATAAATATTTTACTTCACCCTATCTTGAGTAAATGTTTTGTGGTAAAGACAACTTCACAATTGTCCTTAGGTGAAATTAAGGGTGAATAATCCATAAATTAATATTGCTTGGCTGTTGACCTCACATATTGTTGGATGGAATGGTCCTACTTGTACAAACCTAGAGTTTTAATAATGTTCCTGCGATGCAGTAAAATGCATATACATCACATTATACCTCTCTCTGTTTGCAGGTTGATTTAACACCGATACTGGAATTAGGCAAAATAGATTTTGTACTATAAGATTGGGGACAAACCGCCAAATTACAAATAGCCACATTAACCACCTCAATCCACAAGTGCCTTTAAACACCCACAGGTCTCATGGTTGAGAATTGTGAATGCAATGCTGTTTAGGACTTTGACACCCAAACCCAATATCTACATAAAAACAAGGACAGGGAACCTATTAAATATCCTGCACAGAAAAAAGAGACAGAAAGGACCCAATGGCAATAAAAAATAAAGGCAAATCACTGCTGCCAACTATAAAAAAAACATGTTTTTAAAAAAAGAAAGTTACACAAACATATGTAATTATGGAGACATATACACAGACACAAATATACAGTTACAGAAACCTATATACACATTTACACAAAAACATATATAGGTACACAGACATACAGTATATACAGTTATATAAAAACATGTACAAACACATATACAGTATAGTTACACAAAAACATATACTGATAGATATTTACAGTTACACAGACACATATATACTGTAGGTACACAGAAACATTTATCCAGTGACCCAGGCACATAAAGATTTATATATATATATTTACACTGTATATATATACATATATATATATATATATATTCCTTAGACTAAAAACCTTATGGTTTCACATGTCCCATTAAGGCTTCTTAGACATGATCTGGAATTTCACAAAACCTACTGAATTTGTGCCACTCAAACTAAAAATTCCAATCACTAAGGCTGACAGTTTAATGGAAGTGTTCCTTGTGCAAAAGAAACATGGTATGCCATCACACCCTGTGGTTAACTAAAGAGTCAGCACTCTCACAGAGTGAAATTGCTGTCACTCACAAAATTGTGAGCTCATTGGAATATGCACATGCAGTCTATGCAGTGAATTTAGACTTGGGGTTTGTTTTATAAGGTAGCTATTGTTCACGGTACTCACCCCCCCAAAAAAACCACAATCAACTAGCAACGGGCTTTGGAGACCCAGTACTGGTTGTGGTAAATACAGGGAACAAATGACATAGGGGTCCCCCATATTAAGCACAACCAGCACCAGGCTTTTCAGAACCAGTATTGGTTGCCAAAATATGAGGGACAAATGATTTAGGGGTCCCCCAAATTCAGCATAACCAGCACTGGGCTTTGAGCCGGTCCTTGAAATACAGAGAAAAAACATGCATAGGGTCCCCATGTATTTACCAGAACCAGCACTGGACATTTTCTAGCATGGGCTAATGCCACAGCCAGGAAAGCCCTTTCACTGGGCACCCGGCTGAAGCATCAACCCTGACTGGTAGGCAGCCCAGGTTGGGATCCCGGGGCACTCCCCCCAATAAAAGTGTCCTCCTTTCCAGGGCACCCCAAGCCCTGGCTGGTGGGTGCCGAGTTGATTAAGTAATGTTTAGTGCATAATGAAGACGTTATTTATTGTCTTTTGCAGAAGCACTACAGTCCCCAGCAAGCGTTCCCCACATGCTGGTACTTGGAGAACCACAAGTACCAACAAGCAGGGCAGAAAAATCTCCGCTGATACCTATAGTACCCTGTAAAAGAAATTTATAGAAAAAACACAGAAATCAATTGCTTTAAAATTTTATTTTTCTGTACCATCACCTGGGGGATGGCAGCCTTTAAGTTCTTTTTCATAGCTGCTGCTTCCCCCAGGACTTCTCCGGCGTCTTCACCTAGAGGGTGGTGGCCTTTAAGCTCTTTTACATGGTTGCCGCCCATCCAGGACTTCCCCTGCAACTTCTTTCTTTGGCAGGTCTTCTCTGCTGCCAAAGGGCTCCCCTGGCTGTAGTATTACCCCCTCTAGAAAGGGTCCAGTGCTGATTTGGGTAAATACAGCAGGACCCTACGCACTTTTCCCCCCAGTATTTACAGAAACAGAGCCGACTCAGACCCCAGTGCTGGTTGCGCTAAATACGAGGGACCCATTTGTCCCCCGTATTTTGGCAACCAGGACTGGTTTTGAAAAGCCTTGTGCTGGTTGTGCTTAATATGAGGGACCCCTATATCATTTGTCCCCTGTATTTATTAGCACAATCAGTACTGGATTTTCAAAGCCCGGTGCTGGTTGTTGTTTATTTTTTGGTGGGAGGGGCCACGACATATTTTTTTTTACACAGGTTTTAATTTAATTTTTTTAAACAAAGAAGCACACAGATCCCGTCTGTGCTTCTGTGTTTGTTTATTAATCCACAGATGCAGGTATCACGAATCTTTCAGATCCGAGCCTGCATCTGTCTGCTGCTACCTCCCCCGTGTCCTTCTGCATGCACCACCGCAGCCCGCACTGCTGCTGCACTTCCACCACTAATAAATGCTACCGTCCCTGGGTCCCAACCGCAGCTAACAACTGCTACCTCGCAACCCCTGGGTCCAAACTGCAGCTAACAGCCTCTTTCTTTCCCCAAGCCCACCGCCGCTACCACCCACACTGGCCAGCCATCTTGGTGCACCCAAGTGAAGCCACAGTGAGTACACCTGCTGGAGGCTCCTACTGAGGCTGCGCAACAAGTTGAAACTCCCTATCTCTACAATGGCAGATTCATGAGGTAATACTGTAACTTTCTCAAATACCTAAAACCCAAAAGCACCTACCCTGGATCAAAAGCTACCTAATGAAACAAACCCAAGTCTAAATTCACCCCCTACCCTGAGTTATGCCTTCCCAAAAATTTCCCATGGAGAAGAGCAGAAAAGTGGTCCTAATTTAGAGTGTCACAAAACACTGACATTTGGAGATTTACATTACTTCCAAATCCTAATTTTTTATGTTTTTGCCCCGAAATTTGGAATGCAGCACCAAGCAACAGTTCTACCCGAAAGTGCCAAATTTCAGCAAAGTACTTTCAATAGCTTTTGAGGTGTAGCCCCTTAAACACCATGCCCCCTCTCGGGAATCTCTATTGGAGAATTATTTTTTTTTAAATTAAGCCTTAAAATAAGGGCACGACTGTGCCCTTATAATATACATAGTGACACAGAAACATATACAGGTACATAGAACATATATAGTTACACAGACACATGTATACAGTTACATACACATATAGTTACAGTGATACAATAAAACACATATATATATATATATATATATAAATATATATATATATATTCAGTAACTCAGACATCTATATTGTTATAGACACATGACTACAGTTACACAGACACATATAAAGTGATACAGACACATATAAACAGTTACACAGATACACCAGTTGGTGGAGGGTAGCTTCCTCTCTTCTGATTCTGCTGCCCTCAGCCAGACTGCTGCTGCATAATCACACTCAGGTGAATGTTTAGCATGTGTTCCTGGCATACCTTTACTCAGTCTGTCTCAGTCTCTGGTCTATGACTACTGTACATGTACAATTACCTGCCTCAGGTTACTTTACTGCCCGTTGCTACTCCAGCTTAACTTTCTGCGGCCACCTCATTTCTTACTTAAGCTCCTACTATCTTGAGTTTAAGTCATGGGGGGCATCTAAGTACTTGTGAGAATATAAATATCTATGGGAATGGCAGCTGCTATAGGTGAAGACCTCTCTAGCTTAATTCTAGGAGTTCATGTGGTTTCCTAGGTGAGCCCTAACAGTATAAATGTATAGCAGGAACATATTATCACGCCTCTGCAGGTCTAGAACAAGGGTCCAGCCTGGGAGTTACCAGTAATTAATTATATAATTAATTACCTGTCCTGTGTCTTCTACTCTTGTGCTTCTCCTCCAGGTACAAGCTTTGCTCATGTAGTATATGTTTTGTGTTAAAGATGACCTCATAGTTGTCCCAAGTATATGTTTGGACTGAAGGTGACCTTCTAATAGTTCAGCAGTGTAGTATGCTTGGCTGTTGACCTCACATTTTTTTCCATGGAGAAGGCCCACCTGGAAAAAGTTAGAGGCGTGATAATATGTTCCTGCTATACATTATACATGCACATATACTGTTAGTTTTGCCTAAGTAAAAATGTCCATACCTAACATAAATATTTTACTTCACCCTATCTTGAGTAAATGTTTTGTGGTAAAGACAACTTCACAATTGTCCTGAGGTGAAATTAAGGGTGAATAATCCATAAATTAATATTGCTTGGCTGTTGACCTCACATATTGTTGGATGGAATGGTCCTACTTGTACAAACCTAGAGTTTTAATAATGTTCCTGCGATGCAGTAAAATGCATATACATCACATTATACCTCTCTCTGTTTGCAGGTTGATTTGACACCGATACTGGAATTAGGCAAAATAGATTTTGTACTATAAGATTGGGGACAAACCGCCAAATCACAAATAGCCACATTAACCACCTCAATCCACAAGTGCCTTTAAACACCCACAGGTCTCATGGTTGAGAATTGTGAGTGCAATGCTGTTTAGGACTTTGACACCCAAACCCAATATCTACATAAAAACAAGGACAGGGAACCCATTAAATATCCTGCACAGAAAAAAGAGACAGAAAGGACCCAATGGCAATAAAAAATAAAGGCAAATCACTGCTGCCAACTATAAAAAAAACATGTTTTTAAAAAAAGAAAGTTACACAAACATATGTAATTATGGAGACATATACACAGACACAAATATAAAGTTACAGAAACCTATATACACATTTACACAAAAACATATATAGGTACACAGACATACAGTATATACAGTTATATAAAAACATGTACAAACACATATACAGTATAGTTACACAAAAACATATACTGATAGATATTTACAGTTACACAGACACATATATACTGTAGGTACACAGAAACATTTATCCAGTGACCCAGGCACATAAAGATTTATATATATATATAGATATATATATATATATATATATATATATATATATATTTACACTGTATATATATATATATATATATATATATATATATTCCTTAGACTAAAAACCTTATGGTTTCACATGTCCCATTAAGGCTTCTTAGACATGATCTGGAATTTCACAAAACCTACTGAATTTGTGCCACTCAAACTAAAAATTCCAATCACTAAGGCTGACAGTTTAATGGAAGTGTTCCTTGTGCAAAAGAAATATGGTATGCCATCACACCCTGTGGTTAACTAAAGAGTCAGCACTCTCACAGAGTGAAATTGCTGTCACTCACAAAATTGTGTGCTCATTGGAATATACACATGCAGTCTATGCAGTGAATTTAGATTTGGGGTTTGTTTTATAAGGTAGCTATTGTTCAGGGTACTCACCCCCCCAAAAAAACCACAATCAACTAGCAATGGGCTTTGGAGACCAAGTACTGGTTGTGGTAAATACAGGGAACAAATGACATAGGGGTCCCCCATATTAAGCACAACCAGCACCAGGCTTTTCAGAACCAGTACTGGTTGCCAAAATACGAGGGACAAATGGTGTAGGGGTCCCCCAAATTCAGCATAACCAGCACTGGGCTTTGAGCCGGTCCTTGAAATACAGAGAAAAAACATGCATAGGGTCCCCATGTATTTACCAGAACCAGCACTGGACATTTTCTAGCATGGGCTAATGCCACAGCCAGGAAAGCCCTTTCACTGGGCACCCGGCTGAAGCATCAACCCTGACTGGTAGTCAGCCCAGGTTGGGATCCCTGAGCACTCCCCCAAATAAAAGTGTCCTCCTTTCCAGGGCACCCCAAGCCCTGGCTGGTGGGTGCCGAGTTGATTATGTAATGTTTAGTGCATAATGAAGACGTTATTTATTGTCTTTTGCAGAAGCACTACAGTCCCCAGCAAGCCTTCCCCACATGCTGGTACTTGGAGAACCACAAGTACCAACAAGCAGGGCAGAAAAATCTCCGCTGATACCTATAGTACCCTGTAAAAGAAATTTATAGAAAAAACACGGACATCAGTTGCATTAAAATTTTATTTTTCTGTACCATCACCTGGGGGCTGGCAGCCTTTAAGTTCTTTTTCATAGCTGCTGCTTCCCCCAGGACTACTCCGGCGTCTTCACCTGGAGGGTGGTGGCCTTTAAGCTCTTTTACATGGTTGCCGCCCATCCAGGACTTCCCCGGCAACTTCTTTCTTTGGCAGGTCTTCTCTGCTGCCAAAGGGATCCCCTGGCTGTAGTATTACCCCCTCTAGAAAGGGTCCAGTGCTGGTTTGGGTAAATACAGCAGGACCCTATGCACTTTTCCCCCCAGTATTTACAGAAACAGAGCCCAGTGCTGGTTGCGCTAAATACGAGGGACCCATTTGTCCCCCGTATTCTGGCAACCAGGACTGGATTTGAAAAGCCTGGTGCTGGTTGTGCTTAATATGAGGGACCCCTACATCATTTGTCCCCTGTATTTATTAGCACAACCAGTACTGGATTTACAAAGCCCGGTGCTGGTTGTTGTTTATTTTTTGGTGGGAGGGGCCATGACATATTTCTTTTTACACAGGTTTTAATTTAATTTTTTTAAACAAAGAAGCACACAGATCCCGTCTGTGCTTCTGTGTTTGTTTATTAATCCACAGATGCAGGTATCACGAATCTTTCAGATCCGAGCCTGCATCTGTCTGCTGCTACCTCCCCCATGTCCTTCTGCATGCACCACCGCAGCCCGCACTGCTGCTGCACCTCCACCACTAATAAACGCTACCGTCCCTGGGTCCCAACCGCAGCTAACAACTGCTACCTCGCAACCCCTGGGTCCAAACTGCAGCTAGCAGCCTCTTTCTTTCCCCAAGCCCACCGCCGCTACCGCCCACACTGGCCAGCCATCTTGGTGCACCCAAGTGAAGCCACAGTGAGTACACCTGCTGGAGGCTCCTACTGAGGCTGCGCAACAAGTTGAAACTCCCTATCTCTACAATGGCAGATTCATGAGGTAATACTGTAACTTTCTCAAATACCTAAAACCCAAAAGCACCTACTCTGGATCAAAAGCTACCTAATGAAACAAACCCAAGTCTAAATTCACCCCCTACCCTGAGTTATGCCTTCCCAAAAATTTCCCATGGAGAAGAGCAGAAAAGTGGTCCTAATTTAGAGTGTCACAAAACACTGACATTTGGAGATTTACATTACTTCCAAATCCTAATTTTTAATGTTTTTGCCCCGAAATTTGGAATGCAGCACCAAGCAACAGTTCTACCCGAAAGTACAAATTTCAGCACAGTACTTTCAATAGCTTTTGAGGTGTAGCCCCTTAAACACCATGCCCCCTCTCAGGAATCTCTATTGGAGAATTAATTTTTTTAAATTAAGCCTTAAAATAAGGGCACGACTGTGCCCTTATAATATACATAGTGACACTAAAAACATATACAGGTACATAGAACATATATAGTTACACAGACACATGTATACAGTTACATACACATATAGTTACAGTGATACAATAAAACACACATATATATATATGTATATATATACAGTAATATTGTTATAGACACATAACTACAGTTACACAGACACATATAAAGTTATACATTCATATATACAGTTACACAGATACACCAGTTGGTGGAGGGTAGCCTCCTCTCTTCTGATTCTGCTGCCCTCAGCCAGACTGCTGCTGCATAATCACACTCAGGTGAATGTTTAGCATGTGTTCCTGGCATACCTTTACTCAGTCTGTCTCAGTCTCTTGTCTATGACTACTGTACCTGTACAATTACCTGCCTCAGGTTACTTTACTGCACATTGCTACTCCAGCTTAACTTTCTGCGGCCACCTCATTTCTTACTTAAGCTCCTACTATCTTGAGTTTAAGTCATGGGGGGCATCTAAGTACTTGTGAGAATATAAATATCTATGGGAATGGCAGCTGCTATAGGTGAAGACCTCTCTAGCTTAATTCTAGGAGTTCATGTGGTTTCCTAGGTGAGCCATAACAGTATAAATGTATAGCAGGAACATATTATCACGCCTCTGCAGGTCTAGAACAAAGGTCCAGCCTGGGAGTTACCAGTAATTAATTATATAATTAATTACCTGTCCTGTGTCTTCTACTCTTGTGCTTCTCCTCCAGGTACAAGCTTTGCTCCTGTAGTATATGTTTTGTGTTAAAGATGACCTCATAGTTGACCCAAGTAGATGTTTGGACTGAAGGTGACCTTCTAATAGTTCAGCAATGTAGTATGCTTGGCTGTTGACCTCACATTTTTTTCCATGGAGAAGGCCCACCTGGAAAAAGTTAGAGGCGTGATAATATGTTCCTGCTATACATTATACATGCACATATACAGTTAGTTTTGCCTAAGTAAAAATGTCCATACCTAACATAAATATTTTACTTCACCCTATCTTGAGTAAATGTTTTGTGGTAAAGACAACTTCACAATTGTCCTGAGGTGAAATTAAGGGTGAATAATCCATAAATTAATATTGCTTGGCTGTTGACCTCACATATTGTTGGATGGAATGGTCCTACTTGTACAAACCTAGAGTTTTAATAATGTTCCTGCGATGCAGTAAAATGCATATACATCACATTATACCTCTCTCTGTTTGCAGGTTGATTTAACACCGATACTGGAATTAGGCAAAATAGATTTTGTACTATAAGATTGGGGACAAACCGCCAAATCACAAATAGCCACATTAACCACCTCAATCCACAAGTGCCTTTAAACACCCACAGGTCTCATGGTTGGGAATTGTGAGTGCAATGCTGTTTAGGACTTTGACACCCAAGCCCAATATCTACATAAAAACAAGGACAGGGAACCCATTAAATATCCTGCACAGAAAAAAGAGACAGAAAGGACCCAATGGCAATAAAAAATAAAGGCAAATCACTGCTGCCAACTATAAAAATAACATGTTTTTAAAAAAAGAAAGTTACACAAACATATGTAATTATGGAGACATATACACAGACACAAATATACAGTTACAGAAACCTATATACACATTTACACAAAAACATATATAGGTACACAGACATACAGTATATACAGTTATATAAAAACATGTACAAACACATATACAGTATAGTTACACAAAAACATATACAGATAGATATTTACAGTTACACAGACACATATATACTGTAGGTACACATAAACATTTATCCAGTGACCCAGGCACATAAAGATTTATATATATATATATATATATATATATTTACACTGTATATATATATATTCCTTAGACTAAAAACCTTATGGTTTCACATGTCCCATTAAGGCTTCTTAGACATGATCTGGAATTTCACAAAACCTACTGAATTTGTGCCACTCAAACTAAAAATTCCAATCACTAAGGCTGACAGTTTAATGGAAGTGTTCCTTGTGCAAAAGAAATATGGTATGCCATCACACCCTGTGGTTAACTAAAGAGTCAGCTCTCTCACAGAGTGAAATTGCTGTCACTCACAAAATTGTGTGCTCATTGGAATATACACATGCAGTCTATGCAGTGAATTTAGACTTGGGGTTTGTTTTATAAGGTAGCTATTGTTCAGGGTACTCACCCCCCCAAAAAAACCACAATCAACTAGCAATGGGCTTTGGAGACCAAGTACTGGTTGTGGTAAATACAGGGAACAAATGACATAGGGGTCCCCCATATTAAGCACAACCAGCACCAGGCTTTTCAGAACCAGTACTGGTTGCCAAAATACGAGGGACAAATGATGTAGGGGTCCCCCAAATTCAGCATAACCAGCACTGGGCTTTGAGCCGGTCCTTGAAATACAGAGAAAAAACATGCATAGGGTCCCCATGTATTTACCAGAACCAGCACTGGACATTTTCTAGCATGGGCTAATGCCACAGCCAGGAAAGCCCTTTCACTGGGCACCCGGCTGAAGCATCAACCCTGACTGGTAGTCAGCCCAGGTTGGGATCCCTGGGCACTCCCCCAAATAAAAGTGTCCTCCTTTCCAGGGCACCCCAAGCCCTGGCTGGTGGGTGCCGAGTTGATTATGTAATGTTTAGTGCATAATGAAGATGTTATTTATTGTCTTTTGCAGAAGCACTACAGTCCCCAGCAAGCCTTCCCCACATGCTGGTACTTGGAGAACCACAAGTACCAACAAGCAGGGCAGAAAAATCTCTGCTGATACCTATAGTACCCTGTAAAAGAAATTTATAGAAAAAACACAGACATCAATTGCTTTAAAATTTTATTTTTCTGTACCATCACCTGGGGGATGGCAGCCTTTAAGATCTTTTTCATAGCTGCTGCTTCCCCCAGGACTACTCCGGCGTCTTCACCTGGAGGGTGGTGGCATTTAAGCTCTTTTACATGGTTGCCGCCCATCCAGGACTTCCCCGGCAACTTCTTTCTTTGGCAGGTCTTCTCTGCTGCCAAAGGGCTCCCCTGGCTGTAGTATTACCCCCTCTAGAAAGGGTCCAGTGCTGGTTTGGGTAAATACAGCAGGACCCTATGCACTTTTCCCCCCAGTATTTACAGAAACAGAGCCGACTCAGAGCCCAGTGCTGGTTGCTCTAAATACGAGGGACCCATTTGTCCCCCGTATTTTGGCAACCAGGACTGGATTTGAAAAGCCTGGTGCTGGTTGTGCTTAATATGAGGGACCCCTACATCATTTGTCCCCTGTATTTATTAGCACAACCAGTACTGGATTTACAAAGCCCGGTGCTGGTTGTTGTTTATTTTTTGGTGGGAGGGGCCACGACATATTTTTTTTTTCACAGGTTTTAATTTAATTTTTTTAAACAAAGAAGCACACAGATCCCGTCTGTGCTTCTGTGTTTGTTTATTAATCCACAGATGCAGGTATCATGAATCTTTCAGATCTGAGCCTGCATCTGTCTGCTGCTACCTCCCCCGTGTCCTTCTGCATGCACCACCGCAGCCCGCACTGCTGCTGCACTTCCACCACTAATAAACGCTACCGTCCCTGGGTCCCAACCGCAGCTAACAACTGCTACCTCGCAACCCCTGGGTCCAAACTGCAGCTACCAGCCTCTTTCTTTCCCCAAGCCCACCGCCGCTACCGCCCACAATGGCCAGCCATCTTGGTGCACCCAAGTGAAGCCACAGTGAGTACACCTGCTGGAGGCTCCTACTGAGGCTGCGCAACAAGTTGAAACTCCCTATCTCTACAATGGCAGATTCATGAGGTAATACTGTAACTTTCTCAAATACCTAAAACCCAAAAGCACCTACCCTGGATCAAAAGCTACCTAATGAAACAAACCCAAGTCTAAATTCACCCCCTAACCTGAGTTATGCCTTCCCAAAAATTTCCCATGGAGAAGAGCAGAAAAGTGGTCCTAATTTAGAGTGTCACAAAACACTGACATTTGGAGATTTACATTACTTCCAAATCCTAATTTTTAATGTTTTTGCCCCGAAATTTGGAATGCAGCACCAAGCAACAGTTCTACCCGAAAGTACAAATTTCAGCACAGTACTTTCAATAGCTTTTGAGGTGTAGCCCCTTAAACACCATGCCCCCTCTCAGGAATCTCTATTGGAGAATTAATTTTTTTAAATTAAGCCTTAAAATAAGGGCACGACTGTGCCCTTATAATATACATAGTGACACTAAAAACATATACAGGTACATAGAACATATATAGTTACACAGACACATGTATACAGTTACATACACATATAGTTACAGTGATACAATAAAACACACATATATATATATGTATACATATACAGTAATATTGTTATAGACACATAACTACAGTTACACAGACACATATAAAGTTATACATTCATATATACAGTTACAAAGATACACCAGTTGGTGGAGGGTAGCCTCCTCTCTTCTGATTCTGCTGCCCTCAGCCAGACTGCTGCTGCATAATCACACTCAGGTGAATGTTTAGCATGTGTTCCTGGCATACCTTTACTCAGTCTGTCTCAGTCTCTTGTCTATGACTACTGTACCTGTACAATTACCTGCCTCAGGTTACTTTACTGCACATTGCTACTCCAGCTTAACTTTCTGCGGCCACCTCATTTCTTACTTAAGCTCCTACTATCTTGAGTTTAAGTCATGGGGGGCATCTAAGTACTTGTGAGAATATAAATATCTATGGGAATGGCAGCTGCTATAGGTGAAGACCTCTCTAGCTTAATTCTAGGAGTTCATGTGGTTTCCTAGGTGAGCCATAACAGTATAAATGTATCGCAGGAACATATTATCACGCCTCTGCAGGTCTAGAACAAAGGTCCAGCCTGGGAGTTACCAGTAATTAATTATATAATTAATTACCTGTCCTGTGTCTTCTACTCTTGTGCTTCTCCTCCAGGTACAAGCTTTGCTCCTGTAGTATATGTTTTGTGTTAAAGATGACCTCATAGTTGTCCCAAGTAGATGTTTGGACTGAAGGTGACCTTCTAATAGTTCAGCAATGTAGTATGCTTGGCTGTTGACCTCACATTTTTTTCCATGGAGAAGGCCCACCTGGAAAAAGTTAGAGGCGTGATAATATGTTCCTGCTATACATTATACATGCACATATACAGTTAGTTTTGCCTAAGTAAAAATGTCCATACCTAACATAAATATTTTACTTCACCCTATCTTGAGTAAATGTTTTGTGGTAAAGACAACTTCACAATTGTCCTGAGGTGAAATTAAGGGTGAATAATCCATAAATTAATATTGCTTGGCTGTTGACCTCACATATTGTTGGATGGAATGGTCCTACTTGTACAAACCTAGAGTTTTAATAATGTTCCTGCGATGCAGTAAAATGCATATACATCACATTATACCTCTCTCTGTTTGCAGGTTGATTTAACACCGATACTGGAATTAGGCAAAATAGATTTTGTACTATAAGATTGGGGACAAACCGCCAAATCACAAATAGCCACATTAACCACCTCAATCCACAAGTGCCTTTAAACACCCACAGGTCTCATGGTTGGGAATTGTGAGTGCAATGCTGTTTAGGACTTTGACACCCAAGCCCAATATCTACATAAAAACAAGGACAGGGAACCCATTAAATATCCTGCACAGAAAAAAGAGACAGAAAGGACCCAATGGCAATAAAAAATAAAGGCAAATCACTGCTGCCAACTATAAAAAAAACATGTTTTTAAAAAAAGAAAGTTACACAAACATATGTAATTATGGAGACATATACACAGACACAAATATACAGTTACAGAAACCTATATACACATTTACACAAAAACATATATAGGTACACAGACATACAGTATATACAGTTATATAAAAACATGTACAAACACATATACAGTATAGTTACACAAAAACATATACAGATAGATATTTACAGTTACACAGACACATATATACTGTAGGTACACAGAAACATTTATCCAGTGACCCAGGCACATAAAGATTTATATATATATATATATATATATATATATTTACACTGTATATATATATATATTCCTTAGACTAAAAACCTTATGGTTTCACATGTCCCATTAAGGCTTCTTAGACATGATCTGGAATTTCACAAAACCTACTGAATTTGTGCCACTCAAACTAAAAATTCCAATCACTAAGGCTGACAGTTTAATGGAAGTGTTCCTTGTGCAAAAGAAATATGGTATGCCATCACACCCTGTGGTTAACTAAAGAGTCAGCTCTCTCACAGAGTGAAATTGCTGTCACTCACAAAATTGTGTGCTCATTGGAATATACACATGCAGTCTATGCAGTGAATTTAGACTTGGGGTTTGTTTTATAAGGTAGCTATTGTTCAGGGTACTCACCCCCCCAAAAAAACCACAATCAACTAGCAATGGGCTTTGGAGACCAAGTACTGGTTGTGGTAAATACAGGGAACAAATGACATAGGGGTCCCCCATATTAAGCACAACCAGCACCAGGCTTTTCAGAACCAGTACTGGTTGCCAAAATACGAGGGACAAATGATGTAGGGGTCCCCCAAATTCAGCATAACCAGCACTGGGCTTTGAGCCGGTCCTTGAAATACAGAGAAAAAACATGCATAGGGTCCCCATGTATTTACCAGAACCAGCACTGGACATTTTCTAGCATGGGCTAATGCCACAGCCAGGAAAGCCCTTTCACTGGGCACCCGGCTGAAGCATCAACCCTGACTGGTAGTCAGCCCAGGTTGGGATCCCTGGGCACTCCCCCAAATAAAAGTGTCCTCCTTTCCAGGGCACCCCAAGCCCTGGCTGGTGGGTGCCGAGTTGATTATGTAATGTTTAGTGCATAATGAAGATGTTATTTATTGTCTTTTGCAGAAGCACTACAGTCCCCAGCAAGCCTTCCCCACATGCTGGTACTTGGAGAACCACAAGTACCAACAAGCAGGGCAGAAAAATCTCTGCTGATACCTATAGTACCCTGTAAAAGAAATTTATAGAAAAAACACAGACATCAATTGCTTTAAAATTTTATTTTTCTGTACCATCACCTGGGGATGGCAGCCTTTAAGTTCTTTTTCATAGCTGCTGCTTCCCCCAGGACTACTCCGGCGTCTTCACCTGGAGGGTGGTGGCATTTAAGCTCTTTTACATGGTTGCCGCCCATCCAGGACTTCCCCGGCAACTTCTTTCTTTGGCAGGTCTTCTCTGCTGCCAAAGGGCTCCCCTGGCTGTAGTATTACCCCCTCTAGAAAGGGTCCAGTGCTGGTTTGGGTAAATACAGCAGGACCCTATGCACTTTTCCCCCCAGTATTTACAGAAACAGAGCCGACTCAGAGCCCAGTGCTGGTTGCTCTAAATACGAGGGACCCATTTGTCCCCCGTATTTTGGCAACCAGGACTGGATTTGAAAAGCCTGGTGCTGGTTGTGCTTAATATGAGGGACCCCTACATCATTTGTCCCCTGTATTTATTAGCACAACCAGTACTGGATTTACAAAGCCCGGTGCTGGTTGTTGTTTATTTTTTGGTGGGAGGGGCCACGACATATTTTTTTTTACACAGGTTTTAATTTAATTTTTTTAAACAAAGAAGCACACAGATCCCGTCTGTGCTTCTGTGTTTGTTTATTAATCCACAGATGCAGGTATCACGAATCTTTCAGATCTGAGCCTGCATCTGTCTGCTGCTACCTCCCCCGTGTCCTTCTGCATGCACCACCGCAGCCCGCACTGCTGCTGCACTTCCACCACTAATAAACGCTACCGTCCCTGGGTCCCAACCGCAGCTAACAACTGCTACCTCGCAACCCCTGGGTCCAAACTGCAGCTACCAGCCTCTTTCTTTCCCCAAGCCCACCGCCGCTACCGCCCACAATGGCCAGCCATCTTGGTGCACCCAAGTGAAGCCACAGTGAGTACACCTGCTGGAGGCTCCTACTGAGGCTGCGCAACAAGTTGAAACTCCCTATCTCTACAATGGCAGATTCATGAGGTAATACTGTAACTTTCTCAAATACCTAAAACCCAAAAGCACCTACCCTGGATCAAAAGCTACCTAATGAAACAAACCCAAGTCTAAATTCACCCCCTAACCTGAGTTATGCCTTCCCAAAAATTTCCCATGGAGAAGAGCAGAAAAGTGGTCCTAATTTAGAGTGTCACAAAACACTGACATTTGGAGATTTACATTACTTCCAAATCCTAATTTTTTATGTTTTTGCCCCGAAATTTGGAATGCAGCACCAAGCAACAGTTCTACCCGAAAGTACAAATTTCAGCACAGTACTTTCAATAGCTTTTGAGGTGTAGCCCCTTAAACACCATGCCCCCTCTCGGGAATCTCTATTGGAGAATTAATTTTTTTAAATTAAGCCTTAAAATAAGGGCACGACTGTGCCCTTATAATATACATAGTGACACGGAAACATATACAGGTACATAGAACATATATAGTTACACAGACACATGTATACAGTTACATACACATATAGTTACAGTGATACAAAAAAACACACATATATATATATGTATATATATACAGTAATATTGTTATAGACACATAACTACAGTTACACAGACACATATAAAGTTATACATTCATATATACAGTTACACAGATACACCAGTTGGTGGAGGGTAGCCTCCTCTCTTCTGATTCTGCTGCCCTCAGCCAGACTGCTGCTGCATAATCACACTCAGGTGAATGTTTAGCATGTGTTCCTGGCATACCTTTACTCAGTCTGTCTCAGTCTCTGGTCTATGACTACTGTACCTGTACAATTACCTGCCTCAGGTTACTTTACTGCACATTGCTACTCCAGCTTAACTTTCTGCGGCCACCTCATTTCTTACTTAAGCTCCTACTATCTTGAGTTTAAGTCATGGGGGGCATCTAAGTACTTGTGAGAATATAAATATCTATGGGAATGGCAGCTGCTATAGGTGAAGACCTCTCTAGCTTAATTCTAGGAGTTCATGTGGTTTCCTAGGTGAGCCCTAACAGTATAAATGTATAGCAGGAACATATTATCACGCCTCTGCAGGTCTAGAACAAGGGTCCAGCCTGGGAGTTACCAGTAATTAATTATATAATTAATTACCTGTCCTGTGTCTTCTACTCTTGTGCTTCTCCTCCAGGTACAAGCTTTGCTCCTGTAGTATATGTTTTGTGTTAAAGATGACCTCATAGTTGTCCCAAGTAGATGTTTGGACTGAAGGTGACCTTCTAATAGTTCAGCAATGTAGTATGCTTGGCTGTTGACCTCACATTTTTTTCCATGGAGAAAGCCCACCTGGAAAAAGTTAGAGGTGTGATAATATGTTCCTGCTATACATTATACATGCACATATACAGTTAGTTTTGCCTAAGTAAAAATGTCCATACCTAACATAAATATTTTACTTCACCCTATCTTGAGTAAATGTTTTGTGGTAAAGACAACTTCACAATTGTCCTGAGGTGAAATTAAGGGTGAATAATCCATAAATTAATATTGCTTGGCTGTTGACCTCACATATTGTTGGATGGAATGGTCCTACTTGTACAAACCTAGAGTTTTAATAATGTTCCTGCGATGCAGTAAAATGCATATACATCACATTATACCTCTCTCTGTTTGCAGGTTGATTTAACACCGATACTGGAATTAGGCAAAATAGATTTTGTACTATAAGATTGGGGACAAACCGCCAAATCACAAATAGCCACATTAACCACCTCAATCCACAAGTGCCTTTAAACACCCACAGGTCTCATGGTTGGGAATTGTGAGTGCAATGCTGTTTAGGACTTTGACACCCAAGCCCAATATCTACATAAAAACAAGGACAGGGAACCCATTAAATATCCTGCACAGAAAAAAGAGACAGAAAGGACCCAATGGCAATAAAAAATAAAGGCAAATCACTGCTGCCAACTATAAAAAAAACATGTTTTTAAAAAAAGAAAGTTACACAAACATATGTAATTATGGAGACATATACACAGACACAAATATACAGTTACAGAAACCTATATACACATTTACACAAAAACATATATAGGTACACAGACATACAGTATATACAGTTATATAAAAACATGTACAAACACATATACAGTATAGTTACACAAAAACATATACAGATAGATATTTACAGTTACACAGACACATATATACTGTAGGTACACATAAACATTTATCCAGTGACCCAGGCACATAAAGATTTATATATATATATATATATATATATATATATATATATTTACACTGTATATATATATATATTCCTTAGACTAAAAACCTTATGGTTTCACATGTCCCATTAAGGCTTCTTAGACATGATCTGGAATTTCACAAAACCTACTGAATTTGTGCCACTCAAACTAAAAATTCCAATCACTAAGGCTGACAGTTTAATGGAAGTGTTCCTTGTGCACAAGAAATATGGTATGCCATCACACCCTGTGGTTAACTAAAGAGTCAGCTCTCTCACAGAGTGAAATTGCTGTCACTCACAAAATTGTGTGCTCATTGGAATATACACATGCAGTCTATGCAGTGAATTTAGACTTGGGGTTTGTTTTATAAGGTAGCTATTGTTCAGGGTACTCACCCCCCAAAAAAAACCACAATCAACTAGCAATGGGCTTTGGAGACCAAGTACTGGTTGCCAAAATACGAGGGACAAATGATGTAGGGGTCCCCCAAATTCAGCATAACCAGCACTGGGCTTTGAGCCGGTCCTTGAAATACAGAGAAAAAACATGCATAGGGTCCCCATGTATTTACCAGAACCAGCACTGGACATTTTCTAGCATGGGCTAATGCCACAGCCAGGAAAGCCCTTTCACTGGGCACCCGGCTGAAGCATCAACCCTGACTGGTAGTCAGCCCAGGTTGGGATCCCTGGGCACTCCCCCAAATAAAAGTGTCCTCCTTTCCAGGGCACCCCAAGCCCTGGCTGGTGGGTGCCGAGTTGATTATGTAATGTTTAGTGCATAATGAAGATGTTATTTATTGTCTTTTGCAGAAGCACTACAGTCCCCAGCAAGCCTTCCCCACATGCTGGTACTTGGAGAACCACAAGTACCAACAAGCAGGGCAGAAAAATCTCTGCTGATACCTATAGTACCCTGTAAAAGAAATTTATAGAAAAAACACAGACATCAATTGCTTTAAAATTTTATTTTTCTGTACCATCACCTGGGGGATGGCAGCCTTTAAGTTCTTTTTCATAGCTGCTGCTTCCCCCAGGACTACTCCGGCGTCTTCACCTGGAGGGTGGTGGCATTTAAGCTCTTTTACATGGTTGCCACCCATCCAGGACTTCCCCGGCAACTTCTTTCTTTGGCAGGTCTTCTCTGCTGCCAAAGGGCTCCCCTGGCTGTAGTATTACCCCCTCTAGAAAGGGTCCAGTGCTGGTTTGGGTAAATACAGCAGGACCCTATGCACTTTTCCCCCCAGTATTTACAGAAACAGAGCCGACTCAGAGCCCAGTGCTGGTTGCTCTAAATACGAGGGACCCATTTGTCCCCCGTATTTTGGCAACCAGGACTGGATTTGAAAAGCCTGGTGCTGGTTGTGCTTAATATGAGGGACCCCTACATCATTTGTCCCCTGTATTTATTAGCACAACCAGTACTGGATTTACAAAGCCCGGTGCTGGTTGTTGTTTATTTTTTGGTGGGAGGGGCCACGACATATTTTTTTTTACACAGGTTTTAATTTAATTTTTTTAAACAAAGAAGCACACAGATCCCGTCTGTGCTTCTGTGTTTGTTTATTAATCCACAGATGCAGGTATCACGAATCTTTCAGATCTGAGCCTGCATCTGTCTGCTGCTACCTCCCCCGTGTCCTTCTGCATGCACCACCGCAGCCCGCACTGCTGCTGCACTTCCACCACTAATAAACGCTACCGTCCCTGGGTCCCAACCGCAGCTAACAACTGCTACCTCGCAACCCCTGGGTCCAAACTGCAGCTAACAGCCTCTTTCTTTCCCCAAGCCCACCGCTGCTACCGCCCACAATGGCCAGCCATCTTGGTGCACCCAAGTGAAGCCACAGTGAGTACACCTGCTGGAGGCTCCTACTGAGGCTGCGCAACAAGTTGAAACTCCCTATCTCTACAATGGCAGATTCATGAGGTAATACTGTAACTTTCTCAAATACCTAAAACCCAAAAGCACCTACCCTGGATCAAAAGCTACCTAATGAAACAAACCCAAGTCTAAATTCACCCCCTAACCTGAGTTATGCCTTCCCAAAAATTTCCCATGGAGAAGAGCAGAAAAGTGGTCCTAATTTAGAGTGTCACAAAACACTGACATTTGGAGATTTACATTACTTCCAAATCCTAATTTTTTATGTTTTTGCCCCGAAATTTGGAATGCAGCACCAAGCAACAGTTCTACCCGAAAGTACAAATTTCAGCACAGTACTTTCAATAGCTTTTGAGGTGTAGCCCCTTAAACACCATGCCCCCTCACGGGAATCTCTATTGGAGAATTAATTTTTTTAAATTAAGCCTTAAAATAAGGGCACGACTGTGCCCTTATAATATACATAGTGACACGGAAACATATACAGGTACATAGAACATATATAGTTACACAGACACATGTATACAGTTACATACACATATAGTTACAGTGATACAATAAAACACACATATATATATATGTATATATATACAGTAATATTGTTATAGACACATAACTACAGTTACACAGACACATATAAAGTTATACATTCATATATACAGTTACACAGATACACCAGTTGGTGGAGGGTAGCCTCCTCTCTTCTGATTCTGCTGCCCTCAGCCAGACTGCTGCTGCATAATCACACTCAGGTGAATGTTTAGCATGTGTTCCTGGCATACCTTTACTCAGTCTGTCTCAGTCTCTGGTCTATGACTACTGTACCTGTACAATTACCTGCCTCAGGTTACTTTACTGCACATTGCTACTCCAGCTTAACTTTCTGCGGCCACCTCATTTCTTACTTAAGCTCCTACTATCTTGAGTTTAAGTCATGGGGGGCATCTAAGTACTTGTGAGAATATAAATATCTATGGGAATGGCAGCTGCTATAGGTGAAGACCTCTCTAGCTTAATTCTAGGAGTTCATGTGGTTTCCTAGGTGAGCCCTAACAGTATAAATGTATAGCAGGAACATATTATCACGCCTCTGCAGGTCTAGAACAAGGGTCCAGCCTGGGAGTTACCAGTAATTAATTATATAATTAATTACCTGTCCTGTGTCTTCTACTCTTGTGCTTCTCCTCCAGGTACAAGCTTTGCTCCTGTAGTATATGTTTTGTGTTAAAGATGACCTCATAGTTGTCCCAAGTAGATGTTTGGACTGAAGGTGACCTTCTAATAGTTCAGCAATGTAGTATGCTTGGCTGTTGACCTCACATTTTTTTCCATGGAGAAAGCCCACCTGGAAAAAGTTAGAGGTGTGATAATATGTTCCTGCTATACATTATACATGCACATATACAGTTAGTTTTGCCTAAGTAAAAATGTCCATACCTAACATAAATATTTTACTTCACCCTATCTTGAGTAAATGTTTTGTGGTAAAGACAACTTCACAATTGTCCTGAGGTGAAATTAATGGTGAATAATCCATAAATTAATATTGCTTGGCTGTTGACCTCACATATTGTTGGATGGAATGGTCCTACTTGTACAAACCTAGAGTTTTAATAATGTTCCTGCGATGCAGTAAAATGCATATACATCACATTATACCTCTCTCTGTTTGCAGGTTGATTTAACACCGATACTGGAATTAGGCAAAATAGATTTTGTACTATAAGATTGGGGACAAACCGCCAAATCACAAATAGCCACATTAACCACCTCAATCCACAAGTGCCTTTAAACACCCACAGGTCTCATGGTTGGGAATTGTGAGTGCAATGCAGTTTAGGACTTTGACACCCAAGCCCAATATCTACATAAAAACAAGGACAGGGAACCCATTAAATATCCTGCACAGAAAAAAGAGACAGAAAGGACCCAATGGCAATAAAAAATAAAGGCAAATCACTGCTGCCAACTATAAAAAAAACATGTTTTTAAAAAAAGAAAGTTACACAAACATATGTAATTATGGAGACATATACACAGACACAAATATACAGTTACAGAAACCTATATACACATTTACACAAAAACATATATAGGTACACAGACATACAGTATATACAGTTATATAAAAACATGTACAAACACATATACAGTATAGTTACACAAAAACATATACAGATAGATATTTACAGTTACACAGACACATATATACTGTAGGTACACAGAAACATTTATCCAGTGACCAGGCACATAAAGATTTATATATATATATATATATATTTACACTGTATATATATATATATTCCTTAGACTAAAAACCTTATGGTTTCACATGTCCCATTAAGGCTTCTTAGACATGATCTGGAATTTCACAAAACCTACTGAATTTGTGCCACTCAAACTAAAAATTCCAATCACTAAGGCTGACAGTTTAATGGAAGTGTTCCTTGTGCAAAAGAAATATGGTATGCCATCACACCCTGTGGTTAACTAAAGAGTCAGCTCTCTCACAGAGTGAAATTGCTGTCACTCACAAAATTGTGTGCTCATTGGAATATACACATGCAGTCTATGCAGTGAATTTAGACTTGGGGTTTGTTTTATAAGGTAGCTATTGTTCAGGGTACTCACCCCCCCAAAAAAACCACAATCAACTAGCAATGGGCTTTGGAGACCAAGTACTGGTTGTGGTAAATACAGGGAACAAATGACATAGGGGTCCCCCATATTAAGCACAACCAGCACCAGGCTTTTCAGAACCAGTACTGGTTGCCAAAATACGAGGGACAAATGATGTAGGGGTCCCCCAAATTCAGCATAACCAGCACTGGGCTTTGAGCCGGTCCTTGAAATACAGAGAAAAAACATGCATAGGGTCCCCATGTATTTACCAGAACCAGCACTGGACATTTTCTAGCATGGGCTAATGCCACAGCCAGGAAAGCCCTTTCACTGGGCACCCGGCTGAAGCATCAACCCTGACTGGTAGTCAGCCCAGGTTGGGATCCCTGGGCACTCCCCCAAATAAAAGTGTCCTCCTTTCCAGGGCACCCCAAGCCCTGGCTGGTGGGTGCCGAGTTGATTATGTAATGTTTAGTGCATAATGAAGATGTTATTTATTGTCTTTTGCAGAAGCACTACAGTCCCCAGCAAGCCTTCCCCACATGCTGGTACTTGGAGAACCACAAGTACCAACAAGCAGGGCAGAAAAATCTCTGCTGATACCTATAGTACCCTGTAAAAGAAATTTATAGAAAAAACACAGACATCAATTGCTTTAAAATTTTATTTTTCTGTACCATCACCTGGGGGATGGCAGCCTTTAAGTTCTTTTTCATAGCTGCTGCTTCCCCCAGGACTACTCCGGCGTCTTCACCTGGAGGGTGGTGGCATTTAAGCTCTTTTACATGGTTGCCGCCCATCCAGGACTTCCCCGGCAACTTCTTTCTTTGGCAGGTCTTCTCTGCTGCCAAAGGGCTCCCCTGGCTGTAGTATTACCCCCTCTAGAAAGGGTCCAGTGCTGGTTTGGGTAAATACAGCAGGACCCTATGCACTTTTCCCCCCAGTATTTACAGAAACAGAGCCGACTCAGAGCCCAGTGCTGGTTGCTCTAAATACGAGGGACCCATTTGTCCCCCGTATTTTGGCAACCAGGACTGGATTTGAAAAGCCTGGTGCTGGTTGTGCTTAATATGAGGGACCCCTACATCATTTGTCCCCTGTATTTATTAGCACAACCAGTACTGGATTTACAAAGCCCGGTGCTGGTTGTTGTTTATTTTTTGGTGGGAGGGGCCACGACATATTTTTTTTTACACAGGTTTTAATTTAATTTTTTTAAACAAAGAAGCACACAGATCCCGTCTGTGCTTCTGTGTTTGTTTATTAATCCACAGATGCAGGTATCACGAATCTTTCAGATCTGAGCCTGCATCTGTCTGCTGCTACCTCCCCCATGTCCTTCTGCATGCACCACCGCAGCCCGCACTGCTGCTGCACTTCCACCACTAATAAACGCTACCATCCCTGGGTCCCAACCGCAGCTAACAACTGCTACCTCGCAACCCCTGGGTCCAAACTGCAGCTACCAGCCTCTTTCTTTCCCCAAGCCCACCGCCGCTACCGCCCACAATGGCCAGCCATCTTGGTGCACCCAAGTGAAGCCACAGTGAGTACACCTGCTGGAGGCTCCTACTGAGGCTGCGCAACAAGTTGAAACTCCCTATCTCTACAATGGCAGATTCATGAGGTAATACTGTAACTTTCTCAAATACCTAAAACCCAAAAGCACCTACCCTGGATCAAAAGCTACCTAATGAAACAAACCCAAGTCTAAATTCACCCCCTAACCTGAGTTATGCCTTCCCAAAAATTTCCCATGGAGAAGAGCAGAAAAGTGGTCCTAATTTAGAGTGTCACAAAACACTGACATTTGGAGATTTACATTACTTCCAAATCCTAATTTTTTATGTTTTTGCCCCGAAATTTGGAATGCAGCACCAAGCAACAGTTCTACCCGAAAGTACAAATTTCAGCACAGTACTTTCAATAGCTTTTGAGGTGTAGCCCCTTAAACACCATGCCCCCTCTCGGGAATCTCTATTGGAGAATTAATTTTTTTAAATTAAGCCTTAAAATAAGGGCACGACTGTGCCCTTATAATATACATAGTGACACGGAAACATATACAGGTACATAGAACATATATAGTTACACAGACACATGTATACAGTTACATACACATATAGTTACAGTGATACAATAAAACACACATATATATATATGTATATATATATACAGTAATATTGTTATAGACACATAACTACAGTTACACAGACACATATAAAGTTATACATTCATATATACAGTTACACAGATACACCAGTTGGTGGAGGGTAGCCTCCTCTCTTCTGATTCTGCTGCCCTCAGCCAGACACTCAGGTGAATGTTTAGCATGTGTTCCTGGCATACCTTTACTCAGTCAGTCTCTGGTCTATGACTACTGTACCTGTACAATTACCTGCCTCAGGTTACTTTACTGCACATTGCTACTCCAGCTTAACTTTCTGCGGCCACCTCATTTCTTACTTAAGCTCCTACTATCTTGAGTTTAAGTCATGGGGGGCATCTAAGTACTTGTGAGAATATAAATATCTATGGGAATGGCAGCTGCTATAGGTGAAGACCTCTCTAGCTTAATTCTAGGAGTTCATGTGGTTTCCTAGGTGAGCCCTAACAGTATAAATGTATAGCAGGAACATATTATCACGCCTCTGCAGGTCTAGAACAAGGGTCCAGCCTGGGAGTTACCAGTAATTAATTATATAATTAATTACCTGTCCTGTGTCTTCTACTCTTGTGCTTCTCCTCCAGGTACAAGCTTTGCTCCTGTAGTATATGTTTTGTGTTAAAGATGACCTCATAGTTGTCCCAAGTAGATGTTTGGACTGAATGTGACCTTCTAATAGTTCAGCAATGTAGTATGCTTGGCTGTTGACCTCACATTTTTTTCCATGGAGAAAGCCCACCTGGAAAAAGTTAGAGGTGTGATAATATGTTCCTGCTATACATTATACATGCACATATACAGTTAGTTTTGCCTAAGTAAAAATGTCCATACCTAACATAAATATTTTACTTCACCCTATCTTGAGTAAATGTTTTGTGGTAAAGACAACTTCACAATTGTCCTGAGGTGAAATTAAGGGTGAATAATCCATAAATTAATATTGCTTGGCTGTTGACCTCACATATTGTTGGATGGAATGGTCCTACTTGTACAAACCTAGAGTTTTAATAATGTTCCTGCGATGCAGTAAAATGCATATACATCACATTATACCTCTCTCTGTTTGCAGGTTGATTTAACACCGATACTGGAATTAGGCAAAATAGATTTTGTACTATAAGATTGGGGACAAACCGCCAAATCACAAATAGCCACATTAACCACCTCAATCCACAAGTGCCTTTAAACACCCACAGGTCTCATGGTTGGGAATTGTGAGTGCAATGCTGTTTAGGACTTTGACACCCAAGCCCAATATCTACATAAAAACAAGGACAGGGAACCCATTAAATATCCTGCACAGAAAAAAGAGACAGAAAGGACCCAATGGCAATAAAAAATAAAGGCAAATCACTGCTGCCAACTATAAAAAAAACATGTTTTTAAAAAAAGAAAGTTACACAAACATATGTAATTATGGAGACATATACACAGACACAAATATACAGTTACAGAAACCTATATACACATTTACACAAAAACATATATAGGTACACAGACATACAGTATATACAGTTATATAAAAACATGTACAAACACATATACAGTATAGTTACACAAAAACATATACAGATAGATATTTACAGTTACACAGACACATATATACTGTAGGTACACATAAACATTTATCCAGTGACCCAGGCACATAAAGATTTATATATATATATATATATATATATATATTTACACTGTATATATATATATATTCCTTAGACTAAAAACCTTATGGTTTCACATGTCCCATTAAGGCTTCTTAGACATGATCTGGAATTTCACAAAACCTACTGAATTTGTGCCACTCAAACTAAAAATTCCAATCACTAAGGCTGACAGTTTAATGGAAGTGTTCCTTGTGCAAAAGAAATATGGTATGCCATCACACCCTGTGGTTAACTAAAGAGTCAGCTCTCTCACAGAGTGAAATTGCTGTCACTCACAAAATTGTGTGCTCATTGGAATATACACATGCAGTCTATGCAGTGAATTTAGACTTGGGGTTTGTTTTATAAGGTAGCTATTGTTCAGGGTACTCACCCCCCCAAAAAAAACAACAATCAACTAGCAATGGGCTTTGGAGACCAAGTACTGGTTGTGGTAAATACAGGGAACAAATGACATAGGGGTCCCCCATATTAAGCACAACCAGCACCAGGCTTTTCAGAACCAGTACTGGTTGCCAAAATACGAGGGACAAATGATGTAGGGGTCCCCCAAATTCAGCATAACCAGCACTGGGCTTTGAGCCGGTCCTTGAAATACAGAGAAAAAACATGCATAGGGTCCCCATGTATTTACCAGAACCAGCACTGGACATTTTCTAGCATGGGCTAATGCCACAGCCAGGAAAGCCCTTTCACTGGGCACCCGGCTGAAGCATCAACCCTGACTGGTAGTCAGCCCAGGTTGGGATCCCTGGGCACTCCCCCAAATAAAAGTGTCCTCCTTTCCAGGGCACCCCAAGCCCTGGCTGGTGGGTGCCGAGTTGATTATGTAATGTTTAGTGCATAATGAAGATGTTATTTATTGTCTTTTGCAGAAGCACTACAGTCCCCAGCAAGCCTTCCCCACATGCTGGTACTTGGAGAACCACAAGTACCAACAAGCAGGGCAGAAAAATCTCTGCTGATACCTATAGTACCCTGTAAAAGAAATGTATAGAAAAAACACAGACATCAATTGCTTTAAAATTTTATTTTTCTGTACCATCACCTGGGGGATGGCAGCCTTTAAGTTCTTTTTCATAGCTGCTGCTTCCCCCAGGACTACTCCGGCGTCTTCACCTGGAGGGTGGTGGCATTTAAGCTCTTTTACATGGTTGCCGCCCATCCAGGACTTCCCCGGCAACTTGTTTCTTTGGCAGGTCTTCTCTGCTGCCAAAGGGCTCCCCTGGCTGTAGTATTACCCCCTCTAGAAAGGGTCCAGTGCTGGTTTGGGTAAATACAGCAGGACCCTATGCACTTTTCCCCCCAGTATTTACAGAAACAGAGCCAACTCAGAGCCCAGTGCTGGTTGCTCTAAATATGAGGGACCCATTTGTCCCCCGTATTTTGGCAACCAGGACTGGATTTGAAAAGCCTGGTGCTGGTTGTGCTTAATATGAGGGACCCCTACATCATTTGTCCCCTGTATTTATTAGCACAACCAGTACTGGATTTACAAAGCCCGGTGCTGGTTGTTGTTTATTTTTTGGTGGGAGGGGCCACGACATATTTTTTTTTACACAGGTTTTAATTTAATTTTTTTAAACAAAGAAGCACACAGATCCCGTCTGTGCTTCTGTGTTTGTTTATTAATCCACAGATGCAGGTATCATGAATCTTTCAGATCTGAGCCTGCATCTGTCTGCTGCTACCTCCCCCGTGTCCTTCTGCATGCACCACCGCAGCCCGCACTGCTGCTGCACTTCCACCACTAATAAACGCTACCGTCCCTGGGTCCCAACCACAGCTAACAACTGCTACCTCGCAACCCCTGGGTCCAAACTGCAGCTACCAGCCTCTTTCTTTCCCCAAGCCCACCGCCGCTACCGCCCACAATGGCCAGCCATCTTGGTGCACCCAAGTGAAGCCACAGTGAGTACACCTGCTGGAGGCTCCTACTGAGGCTGCGCAACAAGTTGAAACTCCCTATCTCTACAATGGCAGATTCATGAGGTAATACTGTAACTTTCTCAAATACCTAAAACCCAAAAGCACCTACCCTGGATCAAAAGCTACCTAATGAAACAAACCCAAGTCTAAATTCACCCCCTAACCTGAGTTATGCCTTCCCAAAAATTTCCCATGGAGAAGAGCAGAAAAGTGGTCCTAATTTAGAGTGTCACAAAACACTGACATTTGGAGATTTACATTACTTCCAAATCCTAATTTTTTATGTTTTTGCCCCGAAATTTGGAATGCAGCACCAAGCAACAGTTCTACCCGAAAGTACAAATTTCAGCACAGTACTTTCAATAGCTTTTGAGGTGTAGCCCCTTAAACACCATGCCCCCTCTTGGGAATCTCTATTGGAGAATTAATTTTTTTAAATTAAGCCTTAAAATAAGGGCACGACTGTGCCCTTATAATATACATAGTGACACGGAAACATATACAGGTACATAGAACATATATAGTTACACAGACACATGTATACAGTTACATACACATATAGTTACAGTGATACAATAAAACACACATATATATATATGTATATATATACAGTAATATTGTTATAGACACATAACTACAGTTACACAGACACATATAAAGTTATACATTCATATATACAGTTACACAGATACACCAGTTGGTGGAGGGTAGCCTCCTCTCTTCTGATTCTGCTGCCCTCAGCCAGACTGCTGCTGCATAATCACACTCAGGTGAATGTTTAGCATGTGTTCCTGGCATACCTTTACTCAGTCTGTCTCAGTCTCTGGTCTATGACTACTGTACCTGTACAATTACCTGCCTCAGGTTACTTTACTGCACATTGCTACTCCAGCTTAACTTTCTGCGGCCACCTCATTTCTTACTTAAGCTCCTACTATCTTGAGTTTAAGTCATGGGGGGCATCTAAGTACTTGTGAGAATATAAATATCTATGGGAATGGCAGCTGCTATAGGTGAAGACCTCTCTAGCTTAATTCTAGGAGTTCATGTGGTTTCCTAGGTGAGCCCTAACAGTATAAATGTATAGCAGGAACATATTATCACGCCTCTGCAGGTCTAGAACCTAGGGTCCAGCCTGGGAGTTACCAGTAATTAATTATATAATTAATTACCTGTCCTGTGTCTTCTACTCTTGTGCTTCTCCTCCAGGTACAAGCTTTGCTCCTGTAGTATATGTTTTGTGTTAAAGATGACCTCATAGTTGTCCCAAGTAGATGTTTGGACTGAAGGTGACCTTCTAATAGTTCAGCAATGTAGTATGCTTGGCTGTTGACCTCACATTTTTTTCCATGGAGAAAGCCCACCTGGAAAAAGTTAGAGGTGTGATAATATGTTCCTGCTATACATTATACATGCACATATACAGTTAGTTTTGCCTAAGTAAAAATGTCCATACCTAACATAAATATTTTACTTCACCCTATCTTGAGTAAATGTTCTGTGGTAAAGACAACTTCACAATTGTCCTGAGGTGAAATTAATGGTGAATAATCCATAAATTAATATTGCTTGGCTGTTGACCTCACATATTGTTGGATGGAATGGTCCTACTTGTACAAACCTAGAGTTTTAATAATGTTCCTGCGATGCAGTAAAATGCATATACATCACATTATACCTCTCTCTGTTTGCAGGTTGATTTAACACCGATACTGGAATTAGGCAAAATAGATTTTGTACTATAAGATTGGGGACAAACCGCCAAATCACAAATAGCCACATTAACCACCTCAATCCACAAGTGCCTTTAAACACCCACAGGTCTCATGGTTGGGAATTGTGAGTGCAATGCAGTTTAGGACTTTGACACCCAAGCCCAATATCTACATAAAAACAAGGACAGGGAACCCATTAAATATCCTGCACAGAAAAAAGAGACAGAAAGGACCCAATGGCAATAAAAAATAAAGGCAAATCACTGCTGCCAACTATAAAAAAAACATGTTTTTAAAAAAAGAAAGTTACACAAACATATGTAATTATGGAGACATATACACAGACACAAATATACAGTT
Organism: Taudactylus pleione; assembly: GCA_031769625.1. NCBI lineage: Eukaryota > Metazoa > Chordata > Amphibia > Anura > Myobatrachidae > Taudactylus > Taudactylus pleione. The sequence goes on from JAUIMM010000031.1 coordinate 1,894,233, forward strand.
ACAGAAACCTATATACACATTTACACAAAAACATATATAGGTACACAGACATACAGTATATACAGTTATATAAAAACATGTACAAACACATATACAGTATAGTTACACAAAAACATATACAGATAGATATTTACAGTTACACAGACACATATATACTGTAGGTACACAGAAACATTTATCCAGTGACCCAGGCACATAAAGATTTATATATATATATATATATATATATATATATTTACACTGTATATATATATATATTCCTTAGACTAAAAACCTTATGGTTTCACATGTCCCATTAAGGCTTCTTAGACATGATCTGGAATTTCACAAAACCTACTGAATTTGTGCCACTCAAACTAAAAATTCCAATCACTAAGGCTGACAGTTTAATGGAAGTGTTCCTTGTGCAAAAGAAATATGGTATGCCATCACACCCTGTGGTTAACTAAAGAGTCAGCTCTCTCACAGAGTGAAATTGCTGTCACTCACAAAATTGTGTGCTCATTGGAATATACACATGCAGTCTATGCAGTGAATTTAGACTTGGGGTTTGTTTTATAAGGTAGCTATTGTTCAGGGTACTCACCCCCCAAAAAAAACCACAATCAACTAGCAATGGGCTTTGGAGACCAAGTACTGGTTGTGGTAAATACAGGGAACAAATGACATAGGGGTCCCCCATATTAAGCACAACCAGCACCAGGCTTTTCAGAACCAGTACTGGTTGCCAAAATACGAGCGACAAATGATGTAGGGGTCCCCCAAATTCAGCATAACCAGCACTGGGCTTTGAGCCGGTCCTTGAAATACAGAGAAAAAACATGCATAGGGTCCCCATGTATTTACCAGAACCAGCACTGGACATTTTCTAGCATGGGCTAATGCCACAGCCAGGAAAGCCCTTTCACTGGGCACCCGGCTGAAGCATCAACCCTGACTGGTAGTCAGCCCAGGTTGGGATCCCTGGGCACTCCCCCAAATAAAAGTGTCCTCCTTTCCAGGGCACCCCAAGCCCTGGCTGGTGGGTGCCGAGTTGATTATGTAATGTTTAGTGCATAATGAAGATGTTATTTATTGTCTTTTGCAGAAGCACTACAGTCCCCAGCAAGCCTTCCCCACATGCTGGTACTTGGAGAACCACAAGTACCAACAAGCAGGGCAGAAAAATCTCTGCTGATACCTATAGTACCCTGTAAAAGAAATGTATAGAAAAAACACAGACATCAATTGCTTTAAAATTTTATTTTTCTGTACCATCACCTGGGGGATGGCAGCCTTTAAGTTCTTTTTCATAGCTGCTGCTTCCCCCAGGACTACTCCGGCGTCTTCACCTGGAGGGTGGTGGCATTTAAGCTCTTTTACATGGTTGCCGCCCATCCAGGACTTCCCCGGCAACTTCTTTCTTTGGCAGGTCTTCTCTGCTGCCAAAGGGCTCCCCTGGCTGTAGTATTACCCCCTCTAGAAAGGGTCCAGTGCTGGTTTGGGTAAATACAGCAGGACCCTATGCACTTTTCCCCCCAGTATTTACAGAAACAGAGCCGACTCAGAGCCCAGTGCTGGTTGCTCTAAATACGAGGGACCCATTTGTCCCCCGTATTTTGGCAACCAGGACTGGATTTGAAAAGCCTGGTGCTGGTTGTGCTTAATATGAGGGACCCCTACATCATTTGTCCCCTGTATTTATTAGCACAACCAGTACTGGATTTACAAAGCCCGGTGCTGGTTGTTGTTTATTTTTTGGTGGGAGGGGCCACGACATATTTTTTTTTACACAGGTTTTAATTAAATTTTTTTAAACAAAGAAGCACACAGATCCCGTCTGTGCTTCTGTGTTTGTTTATTAATCCACAGATGCAGGTATCACGAATCTTTCAGATCTGAGCCTGCATCTGTCTGCTGCTACCTCCCCCGTGTCCTTCTGCATGCACCACCGCAGCCCGCACTGCTGCTGCACTTCCACCACTAATAAACGCTACCGTCCCTGGGTCCCAACCGCAGCTAACAACTGCTACCTCGCAACCCCTGGGTCCAAACTGCAGCTACCAGCCTCTTTCTTTCCCCAAGCCCACCGCCGCTACCGCCCACAATGGCCAGCCATCTTGGTGCACCCAAGTGAAGCCACAGTGAGTACACCTGCTGGAGGCTCCTACTGAGGCTGCGCAACAAGTTGAAACTCCCTATCTCTACAATGGCAGATTCATGAGGTAATACTGTAACTTTCTCAAATACCTAAAACCCAAAAGCACCTACCCTGGATCAAAAGCTACCTAATGAAACAAACCCAAGTCTAAATTCACCCCCTAACTTGAGTTATGCCTTCCCAAAAATTTCCCATGGAGAAGAGCAGAAAAGTGGTCCTAATTTAGAGTGTCACAAAACACTGACATTTGGAGATTTACATTACTTCCAAATCCTAATTTTTTATGTTTTTGCCCCGAAATTTGGAATGCAGCACCAAGCAACAGTTCTACCCGAAAGTACAAATTTCAGCACAGTACTTTCAATAGCTTTTGAGGTGTAGCCCCTTAAACACCATGCCCCCTCTCGGGAATCTCTATTGGAGAATTAATTTTTTTAAATTAAGCCTTAAAATAAGGGCACGACTGTGCCCTTATAATATACATAGTGACACGGAAACATATACAGGTACATAGAACATATATAGTTACACAGACACATGTATACAGTTACATACACATATAGTTACAGTGATACAATAAAACACACATATATATATATGTATATATATACAGTAATATTGTTATAGACACATAACTACAGTTACACAGACACATATAAAGTTATACATTCATATATACAGTTACACAGATACACCAGTTGGTGGAGGGTAGCCTCCTCTCTTCTGATTCTGCTGCCCTCAGCCAGACTGCTGCTGCATAATCACACTCAGGTGAATGTTTAGCTTGTGTTCCTGGCATACCTTTACTCAGTCTGTCTCAGTCTCTGGTCTATGACTACTGTACCTGTACAATTACCTGCCTCAGGTTACTTTACTGCACATTGCTACTCCAGCTTAACTTTCTGCGGCCACCTCATTTCTTACTTAAGCTCCTACTATCTTGAGTTTAAGTCATGGGGGGCATCTAAGTACTTGTGAGAATATAAATATCTATGGGAATGGCAGCTGCTATAGGTGAAGACCTCTCTAGCTTAATTCTAGGAGTTCATGTGGTTTCGTAGGTGAGCCCTAACAGTATAAATGTATAGCAGGAACATATTATCACGCCTCTGCAGGTCTAGAACAAGGGTCCAGCCTGGGAGTTACCAGTAATTAATTATATAATTAATTACCTGTCCTGTGTCTTCTACTCTTGTGCTTCTCCTCCAGGTACAAGCTTTGCTCCTGTAGTATATGTTTTGTGTTAAAGATGACCTCATAGTTGTCCCAAGTAGATGTTTGGACTGAAGGTGACCTTCTAATAGTTCAGCAATGTAGTATGCTTGGCTGTTGACCTCACATTTTTTTCCATGGAGAAAGCCCACCTGGAAAAAGTTAGAGGTGTGATAATATGTTCCTGCTATACATTATACATGCACATATACAGTTAGTTTTGCCTAAGTAAAAATGTCCATACCTAACATAAATATTTTACTTCACCCTATCTTGAGTAAATGTTTTGTGGTAAAGACAACTTCACAATTGTCCTGAGGTGAAATTAATGGTGAATAATCCATAAATTAATATTGCTTGGCTGTTGACCTCACATATTGTTGGATGGAATGGTCCTACTTGTACAAACCTAGAGTTTTAATAATGTTCCTGCGATGCAGTAAAATGCATATACATCACATTATACCTCTCTCTGTTTGCAGGTTGATTTAACACCGATACTGGAATTAGGCAAAATAGATTTTGTACTATAAGATTGGGGACAAACCGCCAAATCACAAATAGCCACATTAACCACCTCAATCCACAAGTGCCTTTAAACACCCACAGGTCTCATGGTTGGGAATTGTGAGTGCAATGCAGTTTAGGACTTTGACACCCAAGCCCAATATCTACATAAAAACAAGGACAGGGAACCCATTAAATATCCTGCACAGAAAAAAGAGACAGAAAGGACCCAATGGCAATAAAAAATAAAGGCAAATCACTGCTGCCAACTATAAAAAAAACATGTTTTTAAAAAAAGAAAGTTACACAAACATATGTAATTATGGAGACATATACACAGACACAAATATACAGTTACAGAAACCTATATACACATTTACACAAAAACATATATAGGTACACAGACATACAGTATATACAGTTATATAAAAACATGTACAAACACATATACAGTATAGTTACACAAAAACATATACAGATAGATAATTACAGTTACACAGACACATATATACTGTAGGTACACAGAAACATTTATCCAGTGACCCAGGCACATAAAGATTTATATATATATATATATATATTTACACTGTATATATATATATATTCCTTAGACTAAAAACCTTATGGTTTCACATGTCCCATTAAGGCTTCTTAGACATGATCTGGAATTTCACAAAACCTACTGAATTTGTGCCACTCAAACTAAAAATTCCAATCACTAAGGCTGACAGTTTAATGGAAGTGTTCCTTGTGCAAAAGAAATATGGTATGCCATCACACCCTGTGGTTAACTAAAGAGTCAGCTCTCTCACAGAGTGAAATTGCTGTCACTCACAAAATTGTGTGCTCATTGGAATATACACATGCAGTCTATGCAGTGAATTTAGACTTGGGGTTTGTTTTATAAGGTAGCTATTGTTCAGGGTACTCACCCCCCAAAAAAACCCACAATCAACTAGCAATGGGCTTTGGAGACCAAGTACTGGTTGTGGTAAATACAGGGAACAAATGACATAGGGGTCCCCCATATTAAGCACAACCAGCACCAGGCTTTTCAGAACCAGTACTGGTTGCCAAAATACGAGGGACAAATGATGTAGGGGTCCCCCAAATTCAGCATAACCAGCACTGGGCTTTGAGCCGGTCCTTGAAATACAGAGAAAAAACATGCATAGGGTCCCCATGTATTTACCAGAACCAGCACTGGACATTTTCTAGCATGGGCTAATGCCACAGCCAGGAAAGCCCTTTCACTGGGCACCCAGCTGAAGCATCAACCCTGACTGGTAGTCAGCCCAGGTTGGGATCCCTGGGCACTCCCCCAAATAAAAGTGTCCTCCTTTCCAGGGCACCCCAAGCCCTGGCTGGTGGGTGCCGAGTTGATTATGTAATGTTTAGTGCATAATGAAGACGTTATTTATTGTCTTTTGCAGAAGCACTACAGTCCCCAGCAAGCCTTCCCCACATGCTGGTACTTGGAGAACCACAAGTACCAACAAGCAGGGCAGAAAAATCTCTGCTGATACCTATAGTACCCTGTAAAAGAAATTTATAGAAAAAACACAGACATCAATTGCTTTAAAATTTTATTTTTCTGTACCATCACCTGGGGATGGCAGCCTTTAAGTTCTTTTTCATAGCTGCTGCTTCCCCCAGGACTACTCCGGCGTCTTCACCTGGAGGGTGGTGGCATTTAAGCTCTTTTACATGGTTGCCGCCCATCCAGGACTTCCCCGGCAACTTCTTTCTTTGGCAGGTCTTACTGCTGCCAAAGGGCTCCCCTGGCTGTAGTATTACCCCCTCTAGAAAGGGTCCAGTGCTGGTTTGGGTTAATACAGCAGGACCCTATGCACTTTTCCCCCCAGTATTTACAGAAACAGAGCTGACTCAGAGCCCAGTGCTGGTTGCGCTAAATACGAGGGACCCATTTGTCCCCCGTATTTTGGCAACCAGGACTGGATTTGAAAAGCCTGGTGCTGGTTGTGCTTAATATGAGGGACCCCTACATCATTTGTCCCCTGTATTTATTAGCACAACCAGTACTGGATTTACAAAGCCCGGTGCTGGTTGTTGTTTATTTTTTGGTGGGAGGGGCCATGACATATTTTTTTTTACACAGGTTTTAATTTAATTTTTTTAAACAAAGAAGCACACAGATCCTGTCTGTGCTTCTGTGTTTGTTTATTAATCCACAGATGCAGGTATCACGAATCTTTCAGATCTGAGCCTGCATCTGTCTGCTGCTACCTCCCCCGTGTCCTTCTGCATGCACCACCGCAGCCCGCACTGCTGCTGCACTTCCACCACTAATAAACGCTACCGTCCCTGGGTCCCAACCGCAGCTAACAACTGCTACATCGCAACCCCTGGGTCCAAACTGCAGCTACCAGCCTCTTTCTTTCCCCAAGCCCACCGCCGCTACCGCCCACAATGGCCAGCCATCTTGGTGCACCCAAGTGAAGCCACAGTGAGTACACCTGCTGGAGGCTCCTACTGAGGCTGCGCAACAAGTTGAAACTCCCTATCTCTACAATGGCAGATTCATGAGGTAATACTGTAACTTTCTCAAATACCTAAAACCCAAAAGCACCTACCCTGGATTAAAAGCTACCTAATGAAACAAACCCAAGTCTAAATTCACCCCCTAACCTGAGTTATGCCTTCCCAAAAATTTCCCATGGAGAAGAGCAGAAAAGTGGTCCTAATTTAGAGTGTCACAAAACACTGACATTTGGAGATTTACATTACTTCCAAATCCTAATTTTTTATGTTTTTGCCCCGAAATTTGGAATGCAGCACCAAGCAACAGTTCTACCCGAAAGTACAAATTTCAGCACAGTACTTTCAATAGCTTTTGAGGTGTAGCCCCTTAAACACCATGCCCCCTCTCGGGAATCTCTATTGGAGAATTAATTTTTTTAAATTAAGCCTTAAAATAAGGGCACGACTGTGCCCTTATAATATACATAGTGACACGGAAACATATACAGGTACATAGAACATATATAGTTACACAGACACATGTATACAGTTACATACACATATAGTTACAGTGATACAATAAAACACACATATATATATATATATATATATATATGTATATATATATACAGTAATATTGTTATAGACACATAACTACAGTTACATAGACACATATAAAGTTATACATTCATATATACAGTTACACAGATACACCAGTTGGTGGAGGGTAGCCTCCTCTCTTCTGATTCTGCTGCCCTCAGCCAGACTGCTGCTGCATAATCACACTCAGGTGAATGTTTAGCATGTGTTCCTGGCATACCTTTACTCAGTCTGTCTCAGTCTCTGGTCTATGACTACTGTACCTGTACAATTACCTGCCTCAGGTTACTTTACTGCACATTGCTACTCCAGCTTAACTTTCTGCGGCCACCTCATTTCTTACTTAAGCTCCTACTATCTTGAGTTTAAGTCATGGGGGGCATCTAAGTACTTATGAGAATATAAATATCTATGGGAATGGCAGCTGCTATAGGTGAAGACCTCTCTAGCTTAATTCTAGGAGTTCATGTGGTTTCCTAGGTGAGCCCTAACAGTATAAATGTATAGCAGGAACATATTATCACGCCTCTGCAGGTCTAGAACAAGGGTCCAGCCTGGGAGTTACCAGTAATTAATTATATAATTAATTACCTGTCCTGTGTCTTCTACTCTTGTGCTTCTCCTCCAGGTACAAGCTTTGCTCCTGTAGTATATGTTTTGTGTTAAAGATGACCTCATAGTTGTCCCAAGTAGATGTTTGGACTGAAGGTGACCTTCTAATAGTTCAGCAATGTAGTATGCTTGGCTGTTGACCTCACATTTTTTTCCATGGAGAAAGCCCACCTGGAAAAAGTTAGAGGTGTGATAATATGTTCCTGCTATACATTATACATGCACATATACAGTTAGTTTTGCCTAAGTAAAAATGTCCATACCTAACATAAATATTTTACTTCACCCTATCTTGAGTAAATGTTTTGTGGTAAAGACAACTTCACAATTGTCCTGAGGTGAAATTAATGGTGAATAATCCATAAATTAATATTGCTTGGCTGTTGACCTCACATATTGTTGGATGGAATGGTCCTACTTGTACTAACCTAGAGTTTTAATAATGTTCCTGCGATGCAGTAAAATGCATATACATCACATTATACCTCTCTCTGTTTGCAGGTTGATTTAACACCGATACTGGAATTAGGCAAAATAGATTTTGTACTATAAGATTGGGGACAAACCGCCAAATCACAAATAGCCACATTAACCACCTCAATCCACAAGTGCCTTTAAACACCCACAGGTCTCATGGTTGGGAATTGTGAGTGCAATGCAGTTTAGGACTTTGACACCCAAGCCCAATATCTACATAAAAACAAGGACAGGGAACCCATTAAATATCCTGCACAGAAAAAAGAGACAGAAAGGACCCAATGGCAATAAAAAATAAAGGCAAATCACTGCTGCCAACTATAAAAAAAACATGTTTTTAAAAAAAGAAAGTTACACAAACATATGTAATTATGGAGACATATACACAGACACAAATATACAGTTACAGAAACCTATATACACATTTACACAAAAACATATATAGGTACACAGACATACAGTATATACAGTTATATAAAAACATGTACAAACACATATACAGTATAGTTACACAAAAACATATACAGATAGATATTTACAGTTACACAGACACATATATACTGTAGGTACACAGAAACATTTATCCAGTGACCCAGGCACATAAAGATTTATATATATATATATATATATATATATATATATTTACACTGTATATATATATATATTCCTTAGACTAAAAACCTTATGGTTTCACATGTCCCATTAAGGCTTCTTAGACATGATCTGGAATTTCACAAAACCTACTGAATTTGTGCCACTCAAACTAAAAATTCCAATCACTAAGGCTGACAGTTTAATGGAAGTGTTCCTTGTGCAAAAGAAATATGGTATGCCATCACACCCTGTGGTTAACTAAAGAGTCAGCTCTCTCACAGAGTGAAATTGCTGTCACTCACAAAATTGTGTGCTCATTGGAATATACACATGCAGTCTATGCAGTGAATTTAGACTTGGGGTTTGTTTTATAAGGTAGCTATTGTTCAGGGTACTCACCCCCCCAAAAAAACCACAATCAACTAGCAATGGGCTTTGGAGACCAAGTACTGGTTGTGGTAAATACAGGGAACAAATGACATAGGGGTCCCCCATATTAAGCACAACCAGCACCAGGCTTTTCAGAACCAGTACTGGTTGCCAAAATACGAGGGACAAATGATGTAGGGGTCCCCCAAATTCAGCATAACCAGCACTGGGCTTTGAGCCGGTCCTTGAAATACAGAGAAAAAACATGCATAGGGTCCCCATGTATTTACCAGAACCAGCACTGGACATTTTCTAGCATGGGCTAATGCCACAGCCAGGAAAGCCCTTTCACTGGGCACCCGGCTGAAGCATCAACCCTGACTGGTAGTCAGCCCAGGTTGGGATCCCTGGGCACTCCCCCAAATAAAAGTGTCCTCCTTTCCAGGGCACCCCAAGCCCTGGCTGGTGGGTGCCGAGTTGATTATGTAATGTTTAGTGCATAATGAAGACGTTATTTATTGTCTTTTGCAGAAGCACTACAGTCCCCAGCAAGCCTTCCCCACATGCTGGTACTTGGAGAACCACAAGTACCAACAAGCAGGGCAGAAAAATCTCTGCTGATACCTATAGTACCCTGTAAAAGAAATTTATAGAAAAAACACAGACATCAATTGCTTTAAAATTTTATTTTTCTGTACCATCACCTGGGGGATGGCAGCCTTTAAGTTCTTTTTCATAGCTGCTGCTTCCCCCAGGACTACTCCGGCATCTTCACCTGGAGGGTGGTGGCATTTAAGCTCTTTTACATGGTTGCCGCCCATCCAGGACTTCCCCAGCAACTTCTTTCTTTGGCTGGTCTTCTCTGCTGCCAAAGGGCTCCCCTGGCTGTAGTATTACCCCCTCTAGAAAGGGTCCAGTGCTAGTTTGGGTAAATACAGCAGGACCCTATGCACTTTTCCTCCCAGTATTTACAGAAACAGAGCCGACTCAGAGCCCAGTGCTGGTTGCGCTAAATACGAGGGACCCATTTGTCCCCCGTATTTTGGCAACCAGGACTGGATTTGAAAAGCCTGGTGCTGGTTGTGCTTAATATGAGGGACCCCTACATCATTTGTCCCCTGTATTTATTAGCACAACCAGTACTGGATTTACAAAGCCCGGTGCTGGTTGTTGTTTATTTTTTGGTGGGAGGGGCCATGACATATTTTTTTTTACACAGGTTTTAATTTAATTTTTTTAAACAAAGAAGCACACAGATCCCGTCTGTGCTTCTGTGTTTGTTTATTAATCCACAGATGCAGGTATCACGAATCTTTCAGATCTGAGCCTGCATCTGTCTGCTGCTACCTCCCCCGTGTCCTTCTGCATGCACCACCGCAGCCCGCACTGCTGCTGCACTTCCACCACTAATAAACGCTACCGTCCCTGGGTCCCAACCGCAGCTAACAACTGCTACCTCACAACCCTTGGGTCCAAACTGCAGCTAGCAGCCTCTTTCTTTCCCCAAGCCCACCGCTGCTACCGCCCACAATGGCCAGCCATCTTGGTGCACCCAAGTGAAGCCACAGTGAGTACACCTGCTGGAGGCTCCTACTGAGGCTGCGCAACAAGTTGAAACTCCCTATCTCTACAATGGCAGATTCATGAGGTAATACTGTAACTTTCTCAAATACCTAAAACCCAAAAGCACCTACCCTGGATCAAAAGCTACCTAATGAAACAAACCCAAGTCTAAATTCACCCCCTAACCTGAGTTATGCCTTCCCAAAAATTTCCCATGGAGAAGAGCAGAAAAGTGGTCCTAATTTAGAGTGTCACAAAACACTGACATTTGGAGATTTACATTACTTCCAAATCCTAATTTTTTATGTTTTTGCCCCGAAATTTGGAATGCAGCACCAAGCAACAGTTCTACCCGAAAGTACAAATTTCAGCACAGTACTTTCAATAGCTTTTGAGGTGTAGCCCCTTAAACACCATGCCCCCTCTCGGGAATCTCTATTGGAGAATTAATTTTTTTAAATTAAGCCTTAAAATAAGGGCACGACTGTGCCCTTATAATATACATAGTGACACGGAAACATATACAGGTACTTAGAACATATATAGTTACACAGACACATGTATACAGTTACATACACATATAGTTACAGTGATACAATAAAACACACATATATATATATGTATATATATACAGTAATATTGTTATAGACACATAACTACAGTTACACAGACACATATAAAGTTATACATTCATATAAACAGTTACACAGATACACCAGTTGGTGGAGGGTAGCCTCCTCTCTTCTGATTCTGCTGCCCTCAGCCAGACTGCTGCTGAATAATCACACTCAGGTGAATGTTTAGCATGTGTTCCTGGCATATCTTTACTCAGTCTGTCTCAGTCTCTGGTCTATGACTACTGTACCTGTACAATTACCTGCCTCAGGTTACTTTACTGCACATTGCTACTCCAGCTTAACTTTCTGCGGCACCTCATTTCTTACTTAAGCTCCTACTATCTTGAGTTTAAGTCATGGGGGGCATCTATGTACTTGTGAGAATATAAATATCTATGGGAATGGCAGCTGCTATAGGTGAAGACCTCTCTAGCTTAATTCTAGGAGTTCATGTGGTGTCCTAGGTGAGCCCTAACAGTATAAATGTATAGCAGGAACATATTATCACGCCTCTGCAGGTCTAGAACAAGGGTCCAGCCTGGGAGTTACCAGTAATTAATTATATAATTAATTACCTGTCCTGTGTCTTCTACTCTTGTGCTTCTCCTCCAGGTACAAGCTTTGCTCCTGTAGTATATGTTTTGTGTTAAAGATGACCTCATAGTTGTCCCAAGTAGATGTTTGGACTGAAGGTGACCTTCTAATAGTTCAGCAATGTAGTATGCTTGGCTGTTGACCTCACATTTTTTTCCATGGAGAAGGCCCACCTGGAAAAAGTTAGAGGTGTGATAATATGTTCCTGCTATACATTATACATGCACATATACAGTTAGTTTTGCCTAAGTAAAAATGTCCATATCTAACATAAATATTTTACTTCACCCTATCTTGAGTAAATGTTTTGTGGTAAAGACAACTTCACAATTGTCCTGAGGTGAAATTAAGGGTGAATAATCCATAAATTAATATTGCTTGGCTGTTGACCTCACATATTGTTGGATGGAATGGTCCTACTTGTACAAACCTAGAGTTTTAATAATGTTCCTGCGATGCAGTAAAATGCATATACATCACATTATACCTCTCTCTGTTTGCAGGTTGATTTAACACCGATACTGGAATTAGGCAAAATAGATTTTGTACTATAAGATTGGGGACAAACCGCCAAATCACAAATAGCCACATTAACCACCTCAATCCACAAGTGCCTTTAAACACCCACAGGTCTCATGGTTGGGAATTGTGAGTGCAATGCAGTTTAGGACTTTGACACCCAAGCCCAATATCTACATAAAAACAAGGACAGGGAACCCATTAAATATCCTGCACAGAAAAAAGAGACAGAAAGGACCCAATGGCAATAAAAAATAAAGGCAAATCACTGCTGCCAACTATAAAAAAAACATGTTTTTAAAAAAAGAAAGTTACACAAACATATGTAATTATGGAGACATATACACAGACACAAATATACAGTTACAGAAACCTATATACACATTTACACAAAAACATATATAGGTACACAGACATACAGTATATACAGTTATATAAAAACATGTACAAACACATATACAGTATAGTTACACAAAAACATATACAGATAGATATTTACAGTTACACAGACACATATATACTGTAGGTACACAGAAACATTTATCCAGTGACCCAGGCACATAAAGATTTATATATATATATATATATATATATATATATTTACACTGTATATATATATATATTCCTTAGACTAAAAACCTTATGGTTTCACATGTCCCATTAAGGCTTCTTAGACATGATCTGGAATTTCACAAAACCTACTGAATTTGTGCCACTCAAACTAAAAATTCCAATCACTAAGGCTGACAGTTTAATGGAAGTGTTCCTTGTGCAAAAGAAATATGGTATGCCATCACACCCTGTGGTTAACTAAAGAGTCAGCTCTCTCACAGAGTGAAATTGCTGTCACTCACAAAATTGTGTGCTCATTGGAATATACACATGCAGTCTATGCAGTGAATTTAGACTTGGGGTTTGTTTTATAAGGTAGCTATTGTTCAGGGTACTCACCCCCCAAAAAAAACCACAATCAACTAGCAATGGGCTTTGGAGACCAAGTACTGGTTGTGGTAAATACAGGGAACAAATGACATAGGGGTCCCCCATATTAAGCACAACCAGCACCAGGCTTTTCAGAACCAGTACTGGTTGCCAAAATACGAGGGACAAATGATGTAGGGGTCCCCCAAATTCAGCATAACCAGCACTGGGCTTTGAGCCGGTCCTTGAAATACAGAGAAAAAACATGCATAGGGTCCCCATGTATTTACCAGAACCAGCACTGGACATTTTCTAGCATGGGCTAATGCCACAGCCAGGAAAGCCCTTTCACTGGGCACCCGGCTGAAGCATCAACCCTGACTGGTAGTCAGCCCAGGTTGGGATCCCTGGGCACTCCCCCAAATAAAAGTGTCCTCCTTTCCAGGGCACCCCAAGCCCTGGCTGGTGGGTGCCGAGTTGATTATGTAATGTTTAGTGCATAATGAAGACGTTATTTATTGTCTTTTGCAGAAGCACTACAGTCCCCAGCAAGCCTTCCCCACATGCTGGTACTTGGAGAACCACAAGTACCGACAAGCAGGGCAGAAAAATCTCTGCTGATACCTATAGTACCCTATAAAAGAAATTTATAGAAAAAACACAGACATCAATTGCTTTAAAATTTTATTTTTCTGTACCATCACCTGGGGGATGGCAGCCTTTAAGTTCTTTTTCATAGCTGCTGCTTCCCCCAGGACTACTCCGGCGTCTTCACCTGGAGGGTGGTGGCATTTAAGCTCTTTTACATGGTTGCCGCCCATCCAGGACTTCCCCGGCAACTTCTTTCTTTGGCAGGTCTTCTCTGCTGCCAAAGGGCTCCCCTGGCTGTAGTATTACCCCCTCTAGAAAGGGTCCAGTGCTGGTTTGGGTAAATACAGCAGGACCCTATGCACTTTTCCCCCCAGTATTTACAGAAACAGAGCCGACTCAGAGCCCAGTGCTGGTTGCGCTAAATACGAGGGACCCATTTGTCCCCCGTATTTTGGCAACCAGGACTGGATTTGAAAAGCCTGGTGCTGGTTGTGTTTAATATGAGGGACCCCTACATCATTTGTCCCCTGTATTTATTAGCACAACCAGTACTGGATTTACAAAGCCCGGTGCTGGTTGTTGTTTATTTTTTGGTGGGAGGGGCCAAGACATATTTTTTTTTACACAGGTTTTAATTTAATTTTTTTAAACAAAGAAGCACACAGATCCCGTCTGTGCTTCTGTGTTTGTTTATTAATCCACAGATGCAGGTATCACGAATCTTTCAGATCTGAGCCTGCATCTGTCTGCTGCTACCTCCCCCGTGTCCTTCTGAATGCACCACCGCAGCCCGCACTGCTACTGCACTTCCACCACTAATAAACGCTACCGTCCCTGGGTCCCAACCGCAGCTAACAACTGCTACCTCACAACCCTTGGGTCCAAACTGCAGCTAGCAGCCTCTTTCTTTCCCCAAGCCCACCACCGCTACCGCCCACAATGGCCAGCCATCTTGGTGCACCCAAGTGAAGCCACAGTGAGTACACCTGCTGGAGGCTCCTACTGAGGCTGCGCAACAAGTTGAAACTCCCTATCTCTACAATGGCAGATTCATGAGGTAATACTGTAACTTTCTCAAATACCTAAAACCCAAAAGCACCTACCCTGGATCAAAAGCTACCTAATGAAACAAACCCAAGTCTAAATTCACCCCCTAACCTGAGTTATGCCTTCCCAAAAATTTCCCATGGAGAAGAGCAGAAAAGTGGTCCTAATTTAGAGTGTCACAAAACACTGACATTTGGAGATTTACATTACTTCCAAATCCTAATTTTTTATGTTTTTGCCCCGAAATTTGGAATGCAGCACCAAGCAACAGTTCTACCCGAAAGTACAAATTTCAGCACAGTACTTTCAATAGCTTTTGAGGTGTAGCCCCTTAAACACCATGCCCCCTCTCGGGAATCTCTATTGGAGAATTAATTTTTTTAAATTATGCCTTAAAATAAGGGCACGACTGTGCCCTTATAATATACATAGTGACACGGAAACATATACAGGTACATAGAACATATATAGTTACACAGACACATGTATACAGTTACATACACATATAGTTACAGTGATACAATAAAACACACATATATATATATATGTATATATATACAGTAATATTGTTATAGACACATAACTACAGTTACACAGACACATATAAAGTTATACATTCATATATACAGTTACACAGATACACCAGTTGGTGGAGGGTAGCCTCCTCTCTTCTGATTCTGCTGCCCTCAGCCAGACTGCTGCTGCATAATCACACTCAGGTGAATGTTTAGCATGTGTTCCTGGCATACCTTTACTCAGTCTGTCTCAGTCTCTGGTCTATGACTACTGTACCTGTACAATTACCTGCCTCAGGTTACTTTACTGCACATTGCTACTCCAGCTTAACTTTCTGCGGCCACCTCATTTCTTACTTAAGCTCCTACTATCTTGAGTTTAAGTCATGGGGGGCATCTAAGTACTTGTGAGAATATAAATATCTATGGGAATGGCAGCTGCTATAGGTGAAGACCTCTCTAGCTTAATTCTAGGAGTTCATGTGGTGTCCTAGGTGAGCCCTAACAGTATAAATGTATAGCAGGAACATATTATCACGCCTCTGCAGGTCTAGAACAAGGGTCCAGCCTGGGAGTTACCAGTAATTAATTATATAATTAATTACCTGTCCTGTGTCTTCTACTCTTGTGCTTCTCCTCCAGGTACAAGCTTTGCTCCTGTAGTATATGTTTTGTGTTAAAGATGACCTCATAGTTGTCCCAAGTAGATGTTTGGACTGAAGGTGACCTTCTAATAGTTCAGCAATGTAGTATGCTTGGCTGTTGACCTCACATTTTTTTCCATGGAGAAGGCCCACCTGGAAAAAGTTAGAGGTGTGATAATATGTTCCTGCTATACATTATACATGCACATATACAGTTAGTTTTGCCTAAGTAAAAATTTCCATACCTAACATAAATATTTTACTTCACCCTATCTTGAGTAAATGTTTTGTGGTAAAGACAACTTCACAATTGTCCTGAGGTGAAATTAAGGGTGAATAATCCATAAATTAATATTGCTTGGCTGTTGACCTCACATATTGTTGGATGGAATGGTCCTACTTGTACAAACCTAGAGTTTTAATAATGTTCCTGCGATGCAGTAAAATGCATATACATCACATTATACCTCTCTCTGTTTGCAGGTTGATTTAACACTGATACTGGAATTAGGCAAAATAGATTTTGTACTATAAGATTGGGGACAAACCGCCAAATCACAAATAGCCACATTAACCACCTCAATCCACAAGTGCCTTTAAACACCCACAGGTCTCATGGTTGGGAATTGTGAGTGCAATGCAGTTTAGGACTTTGACACCCAAGCCCAATATCTACATAAAAACAAGGACAGGGAACCCATTAAATATCCTGCACAGAAAAAAGAGACAGAAAGGACCCAATGGCAATAAAAAATAAAGGCAAATCACTGCTGCCAACTATAAAAAAAACATGTTTTTAAAAAAAGAAAGTTACACAAACATATGTAATTATGGAGACATATACACAGACACAAATATACAGTTACAGAAACCTATATACACATTTACACAAAAACATATATAGGTACACAGACATACAGTATATACAGTTATATAAAAACATGTACAAACACATATACAGTATAGTTACACAAAAACATATACAGATAGATATTTACAGTTACACAGACACATATATACTGTAGGTACACAGAAACATTTATCCAGTGACCCAGGCACATAAAGATTTATATATATATATATATATATATATATATATATATATATATATTTACACTGTATATATATATATATTCCTTAGACTAAAAACCTTATGGTTTCACATGTCCCATTAAGGCTTCTTAGACATGATCTGGAATTTCACAAAACCTACTGAATTTGTGCCACTCAAACTAAAAATTCCAATCAATAAGGCTGACAGTTTAATGGAAGTGTTCCTTGTGCAAAAGAAATATGGTATGCCATCACACCCTGTGGTTAACTAAAGAGTCAGCTCTCTCACAGAATGAAATTGCTGTCACTCACAAAATTGTGTGCTCATTGGAATATACACATGCAGTCTATGCAGTGAATTTAGACTTGGGGTTTGTTTTATAAGGTAGCTATTGTTCAGGGTACTCACCCCCCCAAAAAAACCACAATCAACTAGCAATGGGCTTTGGAGACCAAGTACTGGTTGTGGTAAATACAGGGAACAAATGACATAGGGGTCCCCCATATTAAGCACAACCAGCACCAGGCTTTTCAGAACCAGTACTGGTTGCCAAAATACGAGGGACAAATGATGTAGGGGTCCCCCAAATTCAGCATAACCAGCACTGGGCTTTGAGCCGGTCCTTGAAATACAGAGAAAAAACATGCATAGGGTCCCCATGTATTTACCAGAACCAGCACTGGACATTTTCTAGCATGGGCTAATGCCACAGCCAGGAAAGCCCTTTCACTGGGCACCCGGCTGAAGCATCAACCCTGACTGGTAGTCAGCCCAGGTTGGGATCCCTGGACACTCCCCCAAATAAAAGTGTCCTCCTTTCCAGGGCACCCCAAGCCCTGGCTGGTGGGTGCCGAGTTGATTATGTAATGTTTAGTGCATAATGAAGACGTTATTTATTGTCGTTTGCAGAAGCACTACAGTCCCCAGCAAGCCTTCCCCACATGCTGGTACTTGGAGAACCACAAGTACCAACAAGCAGGGCAGAAAAATCTCTGCTGATACCTATAGTACCCTATAAAAGAAATTTATAGAAAAAACACAGACATCAATTGCTTTAAAATTTTATTTTTCTGTACCATCACCTGGGGGATGGCTGCCTTTAAGTTGTTTTTCATAGCTGCTGCTTCCCCCAGGACTACTCCGGCGTCTTCACCTGGAGGGTGGTGGCATTTAAGCTCTTTTACATGGTTGCCGCCCATCCAGGACTTCCCCGGCAACTTCTTTCTTTGGCAGGTCTTCTCTGCTGCCAAAGGGCTCCCCTGGCTGTAGTATTACCCCCTCTAGAAAGGGTCCAGTGCTGGTTTGGGTAAATACAGCAGGACCCTATGCACTTTTCCCCCCAGTATTTACAGAAACAGAGCCGACTCAGAGCCCAGTGCTGGTTGCGCTAAATACGAGGGACCCATTTGTCCCCCGTATTTTGGCAACCAGGACTGGATTTGAAAAGCCTGGTGCTGGTTGTGCTTAATATGAGGGACCCCTACATCATTTGTCCCCTGTATTTATTAGCACAACCAGTACTGGATTTACAAAGCCCGGTGCTGGTTGTTGTTTATTTTTTGGTGGGAGGGGCCACGACATATTTTTTTTTACACAGGTTTTAATTTAATTTTTTTAAACAAAGAAGCACACAGATCCCGTCTGTGCTTCTGTGTTTGTTTATTAATCCACAGATGCAGGTATCATGAATCTTTCAGATCTGAGCCTGCATCTGTCTGCTGCTACCTCCCCCGTGTCCTTCTGCATGCACCACCGCAGCCCGCACTGCTACTGCACTTCCACCACTAATAAACGCTACCGTCCCTGGGTCCCAACCGCAGCTAACAACTGCTACCTCACAACCCTTGGGTCCAAACTGCAGCTAGCAGCCTCTTTCTTTCCCCAAGCCCACCGCCGCTACCGCCCACAATGGCCAGCCATCTTGGTGCACCCAAGTGAAGCCACAGTGAGTACACCTGCTGGAGGCTCCTACTGAGGCTGCGCAACAAGTTGAAACTCCCTATCTCTACAATGGCAGATTCATGAGGTAATACTGTAACTTTCTCAAATACCTAAAACCCAAAAGCACCTACCCTGGATCAAAAGCTACCTAATGAAACAAACCCAAGTCTAAATTCACCCCCTAACCTGAGTTATGCCTTCCCAAAAATTTCCCATGGAGAAGAGCAGAAAAGTGGTCCTAATTTAGAGTGTCACAAAACACTGACATTTGGAGATTTACATTACTTCCAAATCCTAATTTTTTATGTTTTTGCCCCGAAATTTGGAATGCAGCACCAAGCAACAGTTCTACCCGAAAGTACAAATTTCAGCACAGTACTTTCAATAGCTTTTGAGGTGTAGCCCCTTAAACACCATGCCCCCTCTCGGGAATCTCTATTGGAGAATTAATTTTTTTAAATTAAGCCTTAAAATAAGGGCACGACTGTGCCCTTATAATATACATAGTGACACGGAAACATATACAGGTACATAGAACATATATAGTTACACAGACACATGTATACAGTTACATACACATATAGTTACAGTGATACAATAAAACACACATATATATATGTATATATATACAGTAATATTGTTATAGACACATAACTACAGTTACACAGACACATATAAAGTTATACATTCATATATACAGTTACACAGATACACCAGTTGGTGGAGGGTAGCCTCCTCTCTTCTGATTCTGCTGCCCTCAGCCAGACTGCTGCTGCATAATCACACTCAGGTAAATGTTTAGCATGTGTTCCTGGCATACCTTTACTCAGTCTGTCTCAGTCTCTGGTCTATGACTACTGTACCTGTACAATTACCTGCCTCAGGTTACTTTACTGCACATTGCTACTCCAGCTTAACTTTCTGCGGCCACCTCATTTCTTACTTAAGCTCCTACTATCTTGAGTTTAAGTCATGGGGGGCATCTAAGTACTTGTGAGAATATAAATATCTATGGGAATGGCAGCTGCTATAGGTGAAGACCTCTCTAGCTTAATTCTAGGAGTTCATGTGGTGTCCTAGGTGAGCCCTAACAGTATAAATGTATAGCAGGAACATATTATCACGCCTCTGCAGGTCTAGAACAAGGGTCCAGCCTGGGAGTTACCAGTAATTAATTATATAATTAATTACCTGTCCTGTGTCTTCTACTCTTGTGCTTCTCCTCCAGGTACAAGCTTTGCTCCTGTAGTATATGTTTTGTGTTAAAGATGACCTCATAGTTGTCCCAAGTAGATGTTTGGACTGAAGGTGACCTTCTAATAGTTCAGCAATGTAGTATGCTTGGCTGTTGACCTCACATTTTTTTCCATGGAGAATGCCCACCTGGAAAAAGTTAGAGGTGTGATAATATGTTCCTGCTATACATTATACATGCACATATACAGTTAGTTTTGCCTAAGTAAAAATGTCCATACCTAACATAAATATTTTACTTCACCCTATCTTGAGTAAATGTTTTGTGGTAAAGACAACTTCACAATTGTCCTGAGGTGAAATTAAGGGTGAATAATCCATAAATTAATATTGCTTGGCTGTTGACCTCACATATTGTTGGATGGAATGGTCCTACTTGTACAAACCTAGAGTTTTAATAATGTTCCTGCGATGCAGTAAAATGCATATACATCACATTATACCTCTCTCTGTTTGCAGGTTGATTTAACACCGATACTGGAATTAGGCAAAATAGATTTTGTACTATAAGATTGGGGACAAACCGCCAAATCACAAATAGTCACATTAACCACCTCAATCCACAAGTGCCTTTAAACACCCACAGGTCTCATGGTTGGGAATTGTGAGTGCAATGCAGTTTAGGACTTTGACACCCAAGCCCAATATCTACATAAAAACAAGGACAGGGAACCCATTAAATATCCTGCACAGAAAAAAGAGACAGAAAGGACCCAATGGCAATAAAAAATAAAGGCAAATCACTGCTGCCAACTATAAAAAAAACATGTTTTTAAAAAAAGAAAGTTACACAAACATATGTAATTATGGAGACATATACACAGACACAAATATACAGTTACAGAAACCTATATACACATTTACACAAAAACATATATAGGTACACAGACATACAGTATATACAGTTATATAAAAACATGTACAAACACATATACAGTATAGTTACACAAAAACATATACAGATAGATATTTACAGTTACACAGACACATATATACTGTAGGTACACAGAAACATTTATCCAGTGACCCAGGCACATAAAGATTTATATATATATATATATATATATATATATATATATATTTACACTGTATATATATATATATATTCCTTAGACTAAAAACCTTATGGTTTCACATGTCCCATTAAGGCTTCTTAGACATGATCTGGAATTTCACAAAACCTACTGAATTTGTGCCACTCAAACTAAAAATTCCAATCACTAAGGCTGACAGTTTAATGGAAGTGTTCCTTGTGCAAAAGAAATATGGTATGCCATCACACCCTGTGGTTAACTAAAGAGTCAGCTCTCTCACAGAGTGAAATTGCTGTCACTCACAAAATTGTGTGCTCATTGGAATATACACATGCAGTCTATGCAGTGAATTTAGACTTGGGGTTTGTTTTATAAGGTAGCTATTGTTCAGGGTACTCACCCCCCAAAAAAAAAACACAATCAACTAGAAACGGGCTTTGGAGACCCAGTACTGGTTGTGTTAAATACAAGGAACAAATGACATAGGGGTCCCCCATATTAAGCACAACCAGCACCAGGCTTTTCAGAACCAGTACTGGTTGGCAAAATACGAGGGACAAATGATGTAGGGGTCCCCCAAATTCAGCATAACCAGCACTGGGCTTTGAGCCGGTCCTTGAAATTCAGGGAAAAACCATGCGTAGGGTCCCAATGTATTTACCAGAACCAGCACTGGACATTTTCTAGCGTGGGCTTATGCCACAGCCAGGAAAGCCCTTTCACTGGGCACCCGGCTGAAGCATCAACCCTGACTGGTAGTCAGCCCAGGTTGGGATCCCTGGGCACTCCCCCCAATAAAAGTGTCCTCCTTTCCAGGGCACCCCAAGCCCAGGCTGGTGGGTGCCGAGTTGATTATGTAATGTTTAGTGCATAATGAAGATGTAATTTATTGTCTTTTGCAGAAGCACTACAGTCCCCAGCAAGCCTTCCCCACATGTTGGTACTTGGAGAACCACATGTACCAACAAGCAGGGCAGAAAAATCTCCGCTGATACCTATAGTACCCTGTAAAAGAAATTTATAGAAAAAACACAGACATCAATTACTTTAAAATTTTATTATTCTGTACCATCACCTGGGGGATGGCTGCCTTTAAGTTCTTTTTCATAGCTGCTGCTTCCCCCAGGACTTCTCCGGCATCTTCACCTGGAGGGTGGTGGCCTTTAAGCTCTTTTACATGTTTGCCGCCCATCCAGGACTTCCCCAGCAACTTATTTCTTTGGCAGGTCTTCTCTGCTGCCAAAGGGCTCCCCTGGCTGTAGTATTAGCCCCCTCTAGAAAGGGTCCAGTGCTGGTTTGGGTAAATACAGCAGGACACTACGCACTTTTCCCCCCAGTATTTACAGAAACAGAGCCGATTCAGAGCCCAGTGCTGGTTGCGCTAAATACGAGGGACCCATTTGTCCCCCGTATTTTGGCAAACAGGACTGGTTTTGAAAAGCCTGGTGCTGGTTGTGCTTAATATGAGGGACCCCTACATCATTTGTCCCCTGTATTTATTAGCACAACCAGTACTGGATTTTCAAACCCGGTGCTGGTTGTTGTTTATTTTTTGGTGGGAGGGGCCATGACATATTTTTTTTTACACAGGTTTTAATTTAATTTTTTTAAACAAAGAAGCACACAGATCCCGTCTGTGCTTCTGTGTTTGTTTATTAATCCACAGATGCAGGTATAACGAATCTTTCAGATCAGAGCCTGCATCTGTCTGCTGCTACCTCCCCTGTGTCCTTCTGCATGCAACACTGCAGCCCGCACTGCTGCTGCACTTCCACCACTAATAAACGCTACCATCCCTGGGTCCCAACCGCAGCTAACAACTGCTACCCCACCACCCCTGGGTCCAAACTGCAGCTAGCAGCCACTTTCTTTCCCCAAGCCCACTGCCACTACCGCCCACACTGGCCTGCCATCTTGGTACACCCAAGTGAAGCCACAGTGAGTACACCTGCTGGAGGCTCCTACTGAGGCTGCGCAACAAGTTGAAACTCCCTATCTCTACAATGGCAGATTCATGAGGTAATACTGTAACTTTCTCAAATACCTAAAACCCAAAAGCACCTACCCTGGATCAAAAGCTACCTAATGAAACAAACCCAAGTCTAAATTCACCCCCTACCCTGAGTTATGCCTTCCCAAAAATTTCCCATGGAGAAGAGCAGAAAAGTGGTCCTAATTTAGAGTGTCACAAAACACTGACATTTGGAGATTTACATTACTTCCAAATCCTAATTTTTTATGTTTTTGCCCCGAAATTTGGAATGCAGCACCAAGCAACAGTTCTACCCGAAAGTACAAATTTCAGCACAGTACTTTCAATAGCTTTTGAGGTGTAGCCCCTTAAACACCATGCCCCCTCTCGGGAATCTCTATTGGAGAATTAATTTTTTTAAATTAAGCCTTAAAATAAGGGCACGACTGTGCCCTTATCATATACATAGTGACACGGAAACATATACAGGTACATAGAACATATATAGTTACACAGACACATGTATACAGTTACATACACATATAGTTACAGTGATACAATAAAACACACATATATATATATATATATATATATATATGTATATATATACAGTAATATTGTTATAGACACATAACTACAGTTACACAGACACATATAAAGTTATACATTCATATATACAGTTACACAGATACACCAGTTGGTGGAGGGTAGCCTCCTCTCTTCTGATTCTGCTGCCCTCAGCCAGACTGCTGCTGTATAATCACACTCAGGTGAATGTTTAGCATGTGTTCCTGGCATACCTTTACTCAGTCTATCTCAGTCTCTGGTCTTTGACTACTGTACCTGTACAATTACCTGCCTCAGGTTACTTTACTGCACATTGCTACTCCAGCTTAACTTTCTGCGGCCACCTCATTTCTTACTTAAGCTCCTACTATCTTGAGTTTAAGTCATGGGGGGCATCTAAGTACTTGTGAGAATATAAATATCTATGGGAATGGCAGCTGCTATAGGTGAAGACCTCTCTAGCTTAATTCTAGGAGTTCATGTGGTTTCCTAGGTGAGCCCTAACAGTATAAATGTATAGCAGGAACATATTATCACGCCTCTGCAGGTCTAGAACAAGGGTCCAGCCTGGGAGTTACCAGTAATTAATTATATAATTAATTACCTGTCCTGTGTCTTCTACTCTTGTGCTTCTCCTCCAGGTACAAGCTTTGCTCCTGTTGTATATGTTTTGTGTTAAAGATGACCTCATAGTTGTCACAAGTAGATGTTTGGACTGAAGGTGACCTTCTAATAGTTCAGCAATGTAGTATGCTTGGCTGTTGACCTCACATTTTTTTCCATGGAGAAGGCCCACCTGGAAAAAGTTAGATGCGTGATAATATGTTCCTGCTATACATTATACATGCACATATACAGTTAGTTTTGCCTAAGTAAAAATGTCCATACCTAACATAAATATTTTACTTCACCCTATCTTGAGTAAATGTTTTGTGGTAAAGACAACTTCACAATTGTCCTGAGGTGAAATTAAGGGTGAATAATCCATAAATTAATATTGCTTGGCTGTTGACCTCACATATTGTTGGATGGAATGGTCCTACTTGTACAAACCTAGAGTTTTAATAATGTTCCTGCGATGCAGTAAAATGCATATACATTACATTATACCTCTCTCTGTTTGCAGGTTGATTTAACACCGATACTGGAATTAGGCAAAATAGATTTTGTACTATAAGATTGGGGACAAACCGCCAAATCACAAATAGCCACATTAACCACCTCAATCCACAAGTGCCTTTAAACACCCACAGGTCTCATGGTTGGGAATTGTGAGTGCAATGCTGTTTAGGACTTTGACACCCAAGCCCAATATCTACATAAAAACAAGGATAGGGAACCCATTAAATATCCTGCACAGAAAAAAGAGACAGAAAGGACCCAATGGCAATAAAAAATAAAGGCAAATCACTGCTGCCAACTATAAAAAAAACATGTTTTTAAAAAAAGAAAGTTACACAAACATATGTAATTATGGAGACATATACACAGACACAAATATACAGTTACAGAAACCTATATACACATTTACACAAAAACATATATAGGTACACAGACATACAGTATATACAGTTATATAAAAACATGTACAAACACATATACAGTATAGTTACACAAAAACATATACAGATAGATATTTACAGTTACACAGACACATATATACTGTAGGTACACAGAAACATTTATCCAGTGACCCAGGCACATAAAGATTTATATATATATATATATAAATATATATATATATATATATATTTACACTGTATATATATATATATATATATATATAAATATTCCTTAGACTAAAAACCTTATGGTTTCACATGTCCCATTAAGGCTTCTTAGACATGATCTGGAATTTCACAAAACCTACTGAATTTGTGCCACTCAAACTAAAAATTCCAATCACTAAGGCTGACAGTTTAATGGAAGTGTTCCTTGTGCAAAAGAAATATGGTATGCCATCACACCCTGTGGTTAACTAAAGAGTCAGCTCTCTCACAGAGTGAAATTGCTGTCACTCACAAAATTGTGTGCTCATTGGAATATACACATGCAGTCTATGCAGTGAATTTAGACTTGGGGTTTGTTTTATAAGGTAGCTATTGTTCAGGGTACTCACCCCCCCAAAAAAAACACAATCAACTAGAAACGGGCTTTGGAGACCCAGTACTGGTTGTGTTAAATACAGGGAACAAATGACATAGGGGTCCCCCATATTAAGCACAACCAGCACCAGGCTTTTCAGAACCAGTACTGGTTGCCAAAATACGAGGGACAAATGATGTAGTGGTCCCCCAAATTCAGGATAACCAGCACTGGGCTTTGAGCCGGTCCTTGAAATTCAGGGAAAAAACATGCGTAGGGTCCCCATGTATTTACCAGAACCAGCACTGGACTTTTTCTAGCGTGGGCTAATGCCACAGCCAGGAAAGCCCTTTCACTGGGCACCCGGCTGAAGCATCAACCCTGACTGGTAGTCAGCCCAGGTTGGGATCCCTGGGCACTCCCCCCAATAAAAGTGTCCTCCTTTCCAGGGCACCCCAAGCCCTGGCTGGTGGGTGCCGAGTTGATTATGTAATGTTTAGTGCATAATGAAGATGTAATTTATTGTCTTTTGCAGAAGCACTACAGTCCCCAGCAAGCCTTCCCCACATGTTGGTACTTGGAGAACCACATGTACCAACAAGCAGGGCAGAAAAATCTCCGCTGATACCTATAGTACCCTGTAAAAGATATTTATAGAAAAAACACAGACATCAATTACTTTAAAATTTTATTATTCTGTACCATCACCTGGGGGATGGCTGCCTTTAAGTTCTTTTTCATAGCTGCTGCTGCCCCCAGGACTTCTCCGGCGTCTTCACCTGGAGGGTGGTGGCCTTTAAGCTCTTTTACATGTTTGCCGCCCATCCAGGACTTCCCCGGCAACTTCTTTCTTTGGCAGGTCTTCTCTGCTGCCAAAGGGCTCCCCTGGCTGTAGTATTAGCCCCCTCTAGAAAGGGTCCAGTGCTGGTTTGGGTAAATACAGCAGGACACTACGCATTTTCCCCCCAGTATTTACAGAAACAGAGCCGATTCAGAGCCCAGTGCTGGTTGCGCTAAATACGAGGGACCCATTTGTCCCCCGTATTTTGGCAACCAGGACTGGTTTTGAAAAGCCTGGTGCTGGTTGTGCTTAATATGAGGGACCCCTACATCATTTGTCCCCTGTATTTATTAGCACAACCAGTACTGGATTTTCAAAGCCCGGTGCTGGTTGTTGTTTATTTTTTGGTGGGAGGGGCCACGACATATTTTTTTTTACACAGGTTTTAATTTAATTTTTTTAAACAAAGAAGCACACAGATCCCGTCTGTGCTTCTGTGTTTGTTTATTAATCCACAGATGCAGGTATAACGAATCTTTCAGATCAGAGCCTGCATCTGTCTGCTGCTACCTCCCCTGTGTCCTTCTGCATGCACCACCGCAGCCCGCACTGCTGCTGCACTTCCACCACTAATAAACGCTACCATCCCTGGGTCCCAACCGCAGCTAACAACTGCTACCCCACCACCCCTGGGTCCAAACTGCAGCTAGCAGCCACTTTCTTTCCCCAAGCCCACCGCCACTACCGCCCACACTGGCCAGCCATCTTGGTACACCCAAGTGAAGCCACAGTGAGTACACCTGCTGGAGGCTCCTACTGAGGCTACGCAACAAGTTGAAACTTCCTATCTCTACAATGGCGGATTCATGAGGTAATACTGTAACTTTCTCAAATACCTAAAACCCAAAAGCACCTACCCTGGATCAAAAGCTACCTAATGAAACAAACCCAAGTCTAAATTCACCCCCTACCCTGAGTTATGCCTTCCCAAAAATTTCCTTTGGAGAAGAGCAGAAAAGTGGTCCTAATTTAGAGTGTCACAAAACACTGACATTTGGAGATTTACATTACTTCCAAATCCTAATTTTTTATGTTTTTGCCCCGAAATTTGGAATGCAGCACCAAGCAACAGTTCTACCCGAAAGTACAAATTTCAGCACAGTACTTTCAATAGCTTTTGAGGTGTAGCCCCTTAAACACCATGCCCCCTCTCGGGAATCTGTATTTGGAGAATTAATTTTTTTAAATTAAGCCTTAAAATAAGGGCACGACTGTGCCCTTATAATATACATAGTGACACGGAAACATATACAGGTACATAGAACATATATAGTTACACAGCCACATGTATACAGTTACATACACATATAGTTACAGTGATACAATAAAACACATATATATATATATATATATATGTATATATATATATATATATATACAGTAATATTGTTATAGACACATAACTACAGTTACACAGACACATATAAAGTTATACATTCATATATACAGTTACACAGATACACCAGTTGGTGGAGGGTAGCCTCCTCTCTTCTGATTCTGCTGCCATCAGCCAGACTGCTGCTGCATAATCACACTCAGGTGAATGATTAGCATGTGTTCCTGGCATACCTTTACTCAGTCTGTCTCAGTATCTGGTCTATGACTACTGTACCTGTACAATTATCTGCCTCAGGTTACTTTACTGCCCATTGCTACTCCAGCTTAACTTTCTGCAGCCACCTCATTTCTTACCTAAGCTCCTACTATCTTGAGTTTAAGTCATGGGGGGCATCTAAGTACTTGTGAGAATATAAATCTCTATGGGAATGGCATCTGCTATAGGTGAAGACCTCTCTAGCTTAATTCCAGGAGTTCATGTGGTTTCCTAGGTGAGCCCTAACAGTATAAATGTATAGCAGGAACATATTATCATGCCTCTGCAGGTCTAGAACAAGGGTCCAGCCTGGGAGTTACCAATAATTAATTATATAAATAATTACCTGTCCTGTGTCTTCTACTCTTGTGCTTCTCCTCCAGGTACAAGCTTTGCTCCTGTAGTATATGTTTTGTGTTAAAGATGACCTCATAGTTGTCCCAAGTAGATGTTTGGACTGAAGGTGACCTTCTAATAGTTCAGCAATGTAGTATGCTTGGCTGTTGACCTCACATTTTTTTCCATGGAGAAGGCCCACCTGGAAAAAGTTAGAGGTGTGATAATATGTTCCTGCTATACATTATACATGCACATATACAGTTAGTTTTGCCTAAGTAAAAATGTCCATACCTAACATAAATATTTTACTTCACCCTATCTTGAGTAAATGTTTTGTGGTAAAGACAACTTCACAATTGTCCTGAGGTGAAATTAAGGGTGAATAATCCATAAATTAATATTGCTTGGCTGTTGACCTCACATATTGTTGGATGGAATGGTCCTACTTGTACAAACCTAGAGTTTTAATAATGTTCCTGCGATGTAGTAAAATGCATATATATCACATTATACCTCTCTCTGTTTGCAGGTTGATTTAACACCGATACTGAAATTAGGCAAAATAGATTTTGTACTATAAGATTGGGGACAAACCGCCAAATCACAAATAGCCACATTAACCACCTCAATCCACAAGTGCCTTTAAACACCCACAGGTCTCATGGTTGGGAATTGTGAGTGCAATGCTGTTTAGGACTTTGACACCCAAGCCCAATATCTACATAAAAACAAGGACAGGGAACCCATTAAATATCCTGCACAGAAAAAAGAGACAGAAAGGACCCAATGGCAATAAAAAATAAAGGCAAATCACTGCTGCCAACTATAAAAAAACATGTTTTTAAAAAAAGAAAGTTACACAAACATATGTAATTATGGAGACATATACACAGACACAAATATACAGTTACAGAAACCTATATACACATTTACACAAAAACATATATAGGTACACAGACATACAGTATATACAGTTATATAAAAACATGTACAAACACATATACAGTATAGTTACACAAAAACATATACAGATAGATATTTACAGTTACACAGACACATATATACTGTAGGTACACAGAAACATTTATCCAGTGACCCAGGCACATACAGATTTTTATATATATATATATACATATATATATATATTTACACTGTATATATATATATATATATTCCTTAGACTAAAAACCTTATGGTTTCACATGTCCCATTAAGGCTTCTTAGACATGATCTGGAATTTCACAAAACCTACTGAATTTGTGCCACTCAAACTAAAAATTCCAATCACTAAGGCTGACAGTTTAATGGAAGTGTTCCTTGAGCAAAAGAAATATGGTATGCCATCACACCCTGTGGTTAACTAAAGAGTCAGCTCTCTCACAGAGTGAAATTGCTGTCACTCACAAAATTGTGTGCTCATTGGAATATACACATGCAGTCTATGCAGTGAATTTAGACTTGGGGTTTGTTTTATATGGTAGCTATTGTTCAGGGTACTCACCCCCCCAAAAAAAACACAATCAACTAGGAACGGGCTTTGGAGACCCAGTACTGGTTGTGTTAAATACAGGGAACAAATGACATAGGGGTCCCCCATATTAAGCACAACCAGCACCAGGCTTTTCAGAACCAGTACTGGTTGCCAAAATACGAGGGACAAATGATGTAGGGGTCCCCCAAATTCAGCATAACCAGCACTGAGCTTTGAGCCGGTCCTTGAAATTCAGGGAAAAAACATGTGTAGGGTCCCCATGTATTTACCAGAACCAGCACTGGACATTTTCTAGCGTGGGCTAATGCCACAGCCAGGAAAGCCCTTTCACTGGGCACCCGGCTGAAGCATCAACCCTGACTGGTGGTCAGCCCAGGTTGGGAACCCTGGGGACTCCCCCCAATAAAAGTGTCCTCCTTTCCTGGGCACCCCAAGCCCTGGCTGGTGGGTGCCGAGTTGATTATGTAATGTTTAGTGCATAATGAAGATGTAATTTATTGTCTTTTGCAGAAGCACTACAGTCCCCAGCAAGCCTTCCCCACATGCTGGTACTTGGAGAACCACAAGTACCAACAAGCAAGGCATAAAAATCTCCGCTGATACCTATAGTACCCTGTAAAAGAAATTTATAGAAAAAACACAGACATCAAATGCTTTAAAATTTAATTTTTCTGTACCATCACCTGGGGGATGGCAGCCTTTAAGTTCTTTTTCATAGCAGCTGCTTCCCCCAGGACTTCTCTGGCATCTTCACCTGGAGGGTGGTGGCCTTTAAGCTCTTTTACATGGTTGCCACCCATCCTGAACTTCCCCGGCAACTTCTTTCTTTGGCAGGTCTTCTCTGCTGCCAAAGGGCTCCCCTGGCTGTAGTATTAGCCCCCTCTAGAAAGGGTCCAGTGCTGGTTTGGGTAAATACAGCAGGACCCTACGCACTTTTCCCCCCCAGTATTACAGAAACAGAGCCAACTCAGAGCCCAGTGCTGGTTGCGCTAAATACAAGGGACCCATTTGTCATTTGTCCCCCATATTTTGGCAACCAGGACTGGTTTTGAAAAGCCTGGTTCTGGTTGTGCTTAATATGAGGGACCCCTACATTGTTTGTCCCCTGTATTTATTAGCACAACCAGTAATGGATTTTCAAAGCCCGGTGCTGGTTGTTGTTTATTTTTTGGCGGGAGTGGCCATGACATATTTTTTTTTACACAGGTTTTAATTTTATTTTTTTAAACAAAGAAGCACACAGATCCCGTCTGTGCTTCTGTGTTTGTTTATTTATCCACAGATGCAGGTATCACGAATCTTGAATCTTTCAGATCCGAGCCTGCATCTGTCTGCTGCTACCTCCCCCGTGTCCTTCTGCATGCACCACCGCAGCCCGCACTGTTGCTGCACTTCCACCACTAATAAACGCTACCGTCCCTGGGTCCCAACCGCAGCTAACAACCGCTACCTCGCAACCCCTGGGTCCAAACTGCAGCTAGCAGCCACTTTCTTTCCCCAAGCCCACCGCCGCTACTGCCCACACTGGCCAGCCATATTGGTGCACCCAAGAGAAGCCACAGTGAGTACACCTGCAGGAGGCTGCTACTGAGGCTTGCGCAACAAGTTGAAACTCCCTATCTCTACAATGGCGGATTCATGAGGTAATACTGTAACTTTCTCAAATACCTAAAACCCAAAAGCACCTACCCTGGATCAAAAGCTACCTAATGAAACAAACCCAAGTTTAAATTCACCCCCTACCCTGAGTTATGCCTTCCCAAAAATTTCCCATAGAGAACAGCAGAAAAGTGGACCTAATTTAGAGTGTCACAAAACACTGACATTTCGAGATTTACATTACTTCCAATTCCTAATTTTTTATGTTTTTGCCCCGAAATTTGGAATGCAGCACCAAGCAACAGTTCTACCTGAAAGTACAAATTTCAGCACAGTACTTTCAATAGCTTTTGAGGTGTAGCCCCTTAAACACCAAGCCCCCTCTCGGGAATCTCTATGGGAGAATTAATTTTTTTAAATTCAGCCTTAAAATAAGGGCACGACTGTGCCCTTATAATATACATAATGACACAGAAACATATACAGGTACATAGAACATATATAGTTACACAGACACATGTATACAGTTACCTACACATATAGTTACAGTGATACAATAAAACACATATATATATATATATATGTATATATATACAGTAATATTGTTATAGACACATAACTACAGTTACACAGACACATATAAAGTTATACAGACATATATACAGTTACACAGATACACCAGTTGGTGGAGGGTAGCCTCCTCTCTTCTGATTCTGCTGCCCTCAGCCAGACTGCTGCGGCATAATCACACTCAAGTGAATGTTTAGCATGTGTTCCTGGCATACCTTTACTCAGTCTGTCTCAGTCTCTGGTCTATGACTACTGTACCTGTACAATTACCTGCCTCAGGTTTCTTTACTGCCCATTGCTACTCCAGCTTAACTTTCTGCGGCCACCTCATTTCTTACTTAAGCTCCTACTATCTTGAGTTTAAGTCATGGGGGGCATCTAAGTGCTTGTGAGAATATAAATCTCTATGGGAATGGCAGCTGCTATAGGTGAAGACCTCTCTAGCTTAATTCTAGGAGTTCATGTGGTTTCCTAGGTGAGCCCTAACAGTATAAATGTATAGCAGGAACATATTATTAAGCCTCTGCAGGTCTAGAACAAGGGTCCAGCCTGGGAGTTACCAGTAATTAATTATATAATTAATTACCTGTCCTGTGTCTTCTACTCTTGTGCTTCTCCTCCAGGTACAAGGTTTGCTCCTGTAGTATATGTTTTGTGGTAAAGATTACCTCATAGTTGTCCCAAGTAGATGTTTGGACTGAAGGTGACCGTCTAATAGTTCAGCAATGTAGTATGGTTGGCTGTTGACCTCACATTTTGTTCCATGGAGAAGGCCCACCTGGAAAAAGTTAGAGGCGTGATAATATGTTCCTGCTATACATTATACATGCACATATACAGGTAGTTTTGCCTAAGTAAAAATGTCCATACCTAACACAAATATTTTACTTCACCCTATCTTGAGTAAATGTTTTGTGGTAAAGACAACTTCACAATTGTCCTGAGGTGAAATTAAGGGTGAATAATCCATAAATTAATATTGCTTGGCTGTTGACCTCACATATTGTTGGATGGAATGGTCCTACTTGTACAAACCTAGAGTTTTAATAATGTTCCTGCGATGCAGTAAAATGCATATATATCACATTATACCTCTCTCTGTTTGCAGGTTGATTTGACACCGATACTGGAATTAGGCAAAATAGATTTTGTACTATAAGATTGGGGACAAAAACCGCCAAATCACAAATATCCACATTACCCACCTCAATCCACAAGTGCCTTTAAACACCCACAGGTCTCATGGTTGGGAATTGTGAGTGCAATGCTGTTTAGGACTTTTGACACCCAAGCCCAATATCTACATAAAAACAAGGACAGGGAACCCATTAAATATCCTGCACAGAAAAAAGAGACAGAAAGGACCCAATGGCAATAAAAAATAAAGGCAAATCACTGCTGCCAACTATAAAAAAAACATGTTTTTAAAAAAAGAAAGTTACACAAACATATGTAATTATGGAGACATATACACAGACACAAATATACAATTACAGAAACCTATATACACATTTACACAAAAACATATATAGGTACACAGACATACAGTATATACAGTTATATAAAAACATGTACAAACACATATACAGTATAGTTACACAAAAACATATACAGAGAGATATTTACAGTTACACAGACACATATATACTGTAGGTACACAGAAACATTTATCCAGTGGCCCAGGCACATACAGATTTATATATATATATATATATATATATATATATACTATATATATATATATATATATATATATATATATATATATATATTCCTTAGACTAAAAACCTTATGGTTTCACATGTCCCATTAAGGCTTCTTAGACATGATCTGGAATTTCACTAAACCTACTGAACTTGTGCCACTCAAACTAAAAATTCCAATCACTAAGGCTGACAGTTTAATGGAAGTGTTCCTTGTGCAAAAGAAATATGGTATGCCATCACATCCTGTGGTTAACTAAAGAGTCAGCACTCTCACAGAGTGAAATTGCTGTCACTCACAAAATTGTGTGCTCATTGTAATATACACATGCAGTCTATGCAGTGAATTTAGACTTGGGGTTTGTTTTATAAGGTAGCTATTGTTCAGGGTACTCACCCCCCCAAAAAAAAACACAATCAACTAGCAACGGGCTTTGGAGACCCAGTACTGGTTGTGTTAAATACAGGGAACAAATGACATAAGGGTCCACCATATTAAGCACAACCAGCACCAGGCTTTTCAGAACCAGTACTGGTTGCCAAAATATGAGGGACAAATGATGTAGGGGTCCCCCAAATTCAGCATAACCAGCACTGGGCTTTGATCCGGTCCTTGAAATTCAGGGAAAAAACATGCGTAGGTCCCCATGTATTTACCAGAACCAGCACTGGATATTTTCTAGCGTGGGCACCCACCAGCCAGGAAAGCCCTTTCACTGGGCACCCGGCTGAAGCATCAACCCTGACTGGTAGTCAGCCCAGGGTGGGATCCCTGGGGACTCCCCCCAATAAAAGTGTCCTCCTTTCCAGGGCACCACAAGCCCTGGCTGGTGGGTGCCGAGTTGATTCTGTAATGTTTAGTGCATAATGAAGATGTAATTTATTGTCTTTTGCAGAAGCACTACAGTCCCCAGCAAGCCTTCCCCACATGCTGGTATTTGGAGAACCACAAGTACCACCAAGCAGGGCAGGAAAATCTCCACTGATACCTATAGTACCCTGTAAAAGAAATTTATAGAAAAAACACAGACATCAATTGCTTTAAAATTTTATTTTTCTGTACCATCACCTGGGGGATGGCAGCCTTTAAGTTCTTTTTCATAGCTGCTGCTTCCCCCAGGACTTCTCCGGTGTCTTCACCTGGAGGGTTTTGGCCTTTAAGCTCTTTTACATGGTTGCCGCCCATCCAGGACTTCCCCGGCAACTTCTTTCTTTGGCAGGTCTTCTCTGCTGCCAAAGGGCTCCCCTGGCTGTAGTATTAGCCCCCTCTAGAAAGGGTCCAGTGCTGGTTTGGGTAAATACAGCAGGACCCTACGCACTTTTCCCCCCAGTATTTACAGAAACAGAGCCGACTCAGAGCCCAGTGCTGGTTGCGCTAAATACGAGGGACCCATTTGTCCCCCGTATTTTGGCAACCAGGACTGGTTTTGAAAAGCCTGGTGCTGGTTGTGCTTAATAAGAGGGACCCCTACATTGTTTGACCCCTGTATTTATTAGCACAACCAGTACTGGATTTTCAAAGCCCGGTGCTGGTTGTTGTTTATTTATTGGTGGGAGGGGCCACGACATATTTTTTTTTACACAGGTTTTAATTTTATTTTTTTAAACAAAGAAGCACACAGATCCCGTCTGTGCTTCAGTGTTTGTTTATTTATCCACAGATGCAGGTATCACGAATCTTTCAGATCCGAGCCTGCATCTGTCTGCTGCTACCTCCCCCGTGTCCTTCTGCATGCACAACCGCAGCCCGCACTGCTGCTGCACTTCAACCACTAATAAACGCTACCATCCCTCGGTCCCAACCGCAGCTAGCAACTGCTACCTCGCAACCCCTGTGTCCAAACTGCAGCTAGCAGCCACTTTCTTTCCCCGAGCCCACCGCCGCTACCGCCCACACTGGCCAGCCATCTTGATTCATCCAAGTGAAGCCACAGTGAGTACACCTGCTGGAGGCTCCTACTGAGGCTGCGCAACAAGTTGAAACTCCCTATCTCTACAATGGCGGATTCATGAGGTAATACTGTAACTTTCTCAAATACCTAAAACCCAAAAGCACCTACCCTGGATCAAAAGCTACCTAATGAAACAAGCCCAAGTCTAAATTCACCCCCTACCCTGAGTTATGCCTTCCCAAAAATTTCCCATAGAGAACAGCAGAAAAGTGGACCTAATTTAGAATGTCACAAAACACTGACATTTGGAGATTAACATTACGTCCAAATCCTAATTTTTTATGTTTTTGCCCCGAAATTTGGAATGCAGCACCAAGCAACAGTTCTACCCGAAAGTACAAATTTCAGCAAAGTACTTTCAATAGCTTTTGAGGTGTAGCCCCTTAAACACCATGCCCCCTCTTGGGAATCTCTATGGGAGAATTAATTTTTTTAAATTAAGCCTTAAAATAAGGGCACGACTGTGCCCATATAATAAACATAGTGACACGGAAACATATACAGGTACATAGAACATATATAGTTACACAGACACATGTATACAGTTACATACACATATAGTTACAGTGATACAATAAAACACATATACATATATATATATATATATATATATATATACAGTAATATTGTTATAGACACATAACTACAGTTACACAGACACATATAAAGTATACAGACATATATACAGTTACACAGATACACCAGTTGGTGGAGGGTAGCCTCCTCTCTTCTGATTCTGCTGCACTCAGCCAGACTGCTGCTGCATAATCACACTCAATTGAATGTTTAGCATGTGTTCCTGGCATACCTTTACTCAGTCTGTCTCAGTCTCTGGTCTATGACTACTGTACCTGTACAATTACCTGCCTCAGGTTACTTTACTGCCCGTTGCTACTCCAGCTTAACTTTCTGCGGCCACCTAATTTCTTACTTAAGCTCCTACTATCTTGAGTTTAAGTCATGGGGGGCATCTAAGTGCTTGTGAGAATATAAATCTTTATGGGAATGGCAGCTGCTATAGGTAAAGACCTCTCTAGCTTAATTCTAGGAGTTCATGTGGTTTCCTAAGTGAGCCCTAACAGTATAAATGTATAGCAGGAACATATTATTAAGCCTCTGCAGGTCTAGAACAAGGGTCCAGCCTGGGAGTTACCAGTAATTAATTATATAATTAATTACCTGTCCTGTGTCTTCTACTCTTGTGCTTCTCCTCCAGGTACAAGGTTTGCTCCTGTAGTATATGTTTTGTGGTAAAGATTACCTCATAGTTGTCCCAAGTAGATGTTTGGACTGAAGGTGACCTTCTAATAGTTCAGCAATGTAGTATGGTTGGCTGTTGACCTCACATTTTGTTCCATGGAGAAGGCCCACCTGGAAAAAGTTAGAGGCGTGATAATATGTTCCTGCTATACATTATACATGCACATATACAGGTAGTTTTGCCTAAGTAAAAATGTCCATACCTAACACAAATATTTTACTTCACCCTATCTTGAGTAAATGATTTTTGGTAAAGACAACTTCACAATTGTCCTGAGGTGAAATTAAGGGTGAATAATCCATAAATTAATATTGCTTGGCTGTTGACCTCACATATTGTTGGATGGAATGGTCCTACTTGTACAAACCTAGAGTTTTAATAATGTTCCTGCGATGCAGTAAAATGCATATATATCACATTATACCTCTCTCTGTTTGCAGGTTGATTTGACACCGATACTGGAATTAGGCAAAATAGATTTTGTACTATAAGATTGGGGACAAACCGCCAAATCACAAATATCCACATTACCCACCTCAATCCACAAGTGCCTTTAAACACCCACAGGTCTCATGGTTGGGAATTGTGAGTGCAATGCTGTTTAGGACTTTGACACCCAAGCCCAATATCTACATAAAAACAAGGACAGGGAACCCATTAAATATCCTGCACAGAAAAAAGAGACAGAAAGGACCCAATGGCAATAAAAAATAAAGGCAAATCACTGCTGCCAACTTTAAAAAAACATGTTTTTAAAAAAAGAAAGTTACACAAACATATGTAATTATGGAGACATATACACAAACACAAATATACAGTTACAGAAACCTATATACACATTTACACAAAAACATATATAGGTACACAGACATACAGTATATACAGTTATATAAAAACATGTACAAACACATATACAGTATAGTTACACAAAAACATATACAGAAAGATATTTACAGTTACACAGACACATATATACTGTAGGTACACAGAAACATTTATCCAGTGACCCAGGCACATACAGATTTATATATATATATATATATATACTGTGTATATATATATATATATTAATATATATATATTTCTTAGACTAAAAACCTTACGGTTTCACATGTCCCATTAGGGCTTCTTAGACATGATCTGGAATTTCACAAAACCTACTGAATTTGTGCCGCTCAAACTAAAATTTCCAACCACTAAGGCTGACAGTTTAATGGAAGTGTTCCTTGTGCAAAAGAAATATGGTATGCCATCACACCCTGTGGTTAACTAAAGAGTCAGCACTCTCACAGAGTGAAATTGATGTCACTCACAAAATTGTGTGCTCATTGGAATATACACATGCAGTCTATGCAGTGAATTTAGACTTGGTGTTTGTTTTATAAGGTAGCTATTGTTCAGGGTACACACCCCCCCAAACAAAAACAAAATCAACGAGCAACGGGCTTTGGAGACCCTGTACTGGTTGTGTTAAATACAGGGAACAAATGACATAGGGGTCCCCCATATTAAGCACAACCAGCACCAGGCTTTTCAGAACCAGTACTGGTTGAATAAATACGAGGGACAAATGATGTAGGGGTCCCCCAAATTCAGCATAACCAGCACTGCGCTTTGAGCCAGTCCTTGAAATACAGGGAAAAACATGCGTAGGGTCCCCATGTATTTACCAGAACCAGCACTGGACATTTTCTAGCGTGGGCTAATGCCACAGCCAGGAAAGCCCTTTCACTGGGCACCCGGCTGAAGCATCAACCCTGACTGGTAGTCGGCCCAGGTTGGGATCCCTGGGGACTCCCTCCAATAAAAGTGTCCTCTCCAGGGCACCCCAAGCCCTGGCTGGTGGGTGCCGAGTTGATTATATAATGTTTAGTGCATAATGAAGACGTAATTTATTGTCTTTTGCAGAAGCACTACAGTCCCCAGCAAGCCTTCCCCACATGCTGGTACTTGGAGAACCACAAGTACCAACAAGCAGGGAAGAAAAATCTCCACTGATACCTATAGTACCCTGTAAAAGAAATTTATAGAAAAAACACAGACATCAATTGCTTTAAAATTTTATTTTTCTGTACCATCACCTGGGGGATGGCAGCCTTTAAGTTCTTTTTCAGAGCTGCTGCTTCCCCCAGGACTTCTCTGGCGTCTTCACCTGGAGGGTGGTGGCCTTTAAGCTCTTTTACATGGTTGCCGCCCATCCAGGACTTCCCCGGCAACATCTTTCTTTGGCAGGTCTTCTCTGCTGCCAAATGGCTCCCCTGGCTGTAGTATTAGCCCCCTCTAGAAAGGGTCCAGTGCTGGTTTGGGTAAATACAGCAGGACCCTACGCACTTTTCCCCCCAGTATTTACAGAAACAGAGCCGACTCAGAGCCCAGTGCTGGTTGCGCTAAATACGAGGGACCCATTTGTCATTTGTCCTCCGTATTTTGGCAACCAGGACTGGTTTTGAAAAGCCTGGTGCTGGTTGTGCTTAATATGAGGGACCCCTACATCGTTTGCCCCCTGTATTTATTAGCACAACCAGTACTGGATTTCCAAAGC
This sequence comes from Taudactylus pleione, assembly GCA_031769625.1. Lineage (NCBI taxonomy): Eukaryota > Metazoa > Chordata > Amphibia > Anura > Myobatrachidae > Taudactylus > Taudactylus pleione. Next base: position 1,934,036 of record JAUIMM010000031.1, read on the forward strand.
CTGGTGTTGGTTGTTGTTTATTTTTTGGCAGGAGGGGCCACGACATATTTTTTTTTACACAGGTTTTAATTTTATTTTTTTAAACAAAGAAGCACACAGATCCCGTCTGTGCTTCTGTGTTTGTTTATTTATCCACAGATGCAGGTATCACGAATCTTTCAGATCCGAGCCTGCATCTGTCTGCTGCTACCTCCCCCGTGTCCTTCTGCATGCACCACCGCAGCACGCACTGCTGCTGCACTTCCACCACTAATACATGCTACCGTCCCTGGGTCCCAACCGCAGCTAACAACTGCTACCCCACCACCCCTGGGTCCAAACTGCAGCTAGCAGCCACTTTCTTCCCCCGAGCCCACCACCACTACCGCCAACACTGGCCAGCCATCTTGGTGCACCCAAGTGAAGCAACAGTGAATACACCTGCTGGAGGTTCCTACTGAGGCTGCGCAACAAGTTGAAACTCCCTATCTCTACAATGGCAGACTCATGAGGTAATACTGTAACTTTCTCAATTACCTGAAACCTAAAAGCACCTACCCTGGAACAAAAGCTACCTAATGAAACAAACCCAAGTCAAAATTCACCCCCTACCCTGAGTTATGCCTTCCCAAAAATTTCCCATGGAGAAGAGCAGAAAAGTCGTCCTAATTTAGAGTGTCACAAAACACTGACATTTGGAGATTTACATTACTTCCAAATCTTAATTTTTTATGCTTTTGCCCTGAAATTTGGAACGCAGCACCAAGCAACAGTTCTACCCGAAAGTGCCAAATTTCAGCACAGTACTTTCAATAGCTTTTGAGGTGTAGCCCCTAAAACACCATGCCCCCTCTCGGGAATCTCTATGGGAGAATACATTTTTTTAAATTTAGCCTTAAAATAAGGGCACGACTGTGCCCTTATAATATACATAGTGACAAGGAGACATATACAGGTACATAGAACATATATAGTTACACAGACACATGTATACAGTTACATACACATATAGTTACAGTGATACAATAAAACACATATACACATATATATGTATATATATATGTATATATATACAGTAACTCAGACATCTATATTGTTATAGACACATGACTACAGTTACACAGACACATATAAAGTTATACAGACACATATATACAGTTACACAGATTCACCAGTTGGTGGAGGGTAGCCTCCTCTCTTCTGATTCTGCTGCCCTCAGCCGCACTGCTGCTGCATAATCACACTCAGGTGAATGTTTAGCATGTGTTCCTGGCATACCTTTACTCAGTCTGTCTCAGTCTCTGGTCTATGACTACTGTACCTGTACAATTACCTGCCTCAGGTTACTTTACTGATCGTTGCTACTCCAGCTTAACTCTCTGCGGTCACCTCATTTCTTACTTAAGCTCCTACTATCTTGAGTTTAAGTCATGGGGGGCATCTAAGTACTTGTGAGAATATAAATCTCTATGGAAATGGCAGCTGCTATAGGTGAAGACCTCTCTAGCTTAATTCTAGGAGTTCATGTGGTTTCCTAGGTGAGCCCTAACAGTATAAATGTACAGCAGGAACATATTATCACGCCTCTGCAGGTCTAGAACAAGGGTCCAGCCTGGGAGTTACCAGTAATTAATTATATAATTAATTATCTGTCCTGTGTCTTCTACTCTTGTTCTTCTCCTCCAGGTCCAAGCTTTGCTCCTGTAGTATATGTTTTGTGGTAAAGATGACCTCATAATTGTCCCAAGTAGATGTTTGGACTGAAGGTGACCTTCTAATAGTTCAGCAATGTAGTATGTTTGGCTGTTGACCTCACATTTTGTTCCATGGAGAAGGCCCACCTGGAAAAAGTTAGAGGCGTGATAATATGTTCCTGCTATACATTATACATGCACATATACAGTTAGTTTTGCCTAAGTAAAAATGTCCATACCTAACATAAATATTTTACTTCACCCTATCTTGAGTAAATGTTTTGTGGTGAAGACAACTTCACAATTGTCCTGAGGTGAAATTAAGGGTGAATAATCCATAAATTAATATTTCTTGGCTGTTGACCTCACATATTGTTGGATGGAATGGTCCTACTTGGACAAACCTAGAGTTTTAATAATGTTCCTGCGATGCAGTAAAATGCATATGTATCACAGTATACCTCTCTGTTTGCAGGTTGATTTGACACAGATACTGGAATTAGGCAAAATAGATTTTGTACTATAAGATTGGGGACAAACTGCCAAATCATAAATAGCCACATTAACCACCTCAATCCACAAGTGCCTTTAAACAGCCACAGGTCTCATGGTTGGGAATTGTGAGTGCAATGCTGTTTAGGACTTTTGACACCCAAGCCCAATATCTACATAAAAACAAGGACAGGGAACCCATTAAATATCCTGCACAGAAAAAAGAGACAGAAAGGACCCAATGGCAATAAAAAATAAAGGCAAATCACTGCTGCCAACTATAAAAAAAACATGTTTTTAAAAAAAGAAAGTTACACAAACATATGTAATTATGGAGACATATACACAGACACAAATATACAGTTACAGAAACCTATATACACATTTACACAAAAACATATATAGGTACACAGACATACAGTATATACAGTTATATAAAAACATGTACAAACACATATACAGTATAGTTACACAAAAACATATACAGATAGATATTTACAGTTACACAGACACATAAATACTGTGGGTACACAGAAACATTTATCCAGTGACCCAGGCACATAAAGATTTATATATATATATATAAATATATATATATATATATATATATTTACACTGTATATATATATATATATATAAATATTCCTTAGACTAAAAACCTTATGGTTTCACATGTCCCATTAAGGCTTCTTAGACATGATCTGGAATTTCACAAAACCTACTGAATTTGTGCCACTCAAACTAAAAATTCCAATCACTAAGGCTGACAGTTTAATGGAAGTGTTCCTTGTGCAAAAGAAATATGGTATGCCATCACACCCTGTGGTTAACTAAAGAGTCAGCTCTCTCACAGAGTGAAATTGCTGTCACTCACAAAATTGTGTGCTCATTGGAATATACACATGCAGTCTATGCAGTGAATTTAGACTTGGGGTTTGTTTTATAAGGTAGCTATTGTTCAGGGTACTCACCCCCCCAAAAAAAACACAATCAACTAGAAACGGGCTTTGGAGACCCAGTACTGGTTGTGTTAAATACAGGGAACAAATGACATAGGGGTCCCCCATATTAAGCACAACCAGCACCAGGCTTTTCAGAACCAGTACTGGTTGCCAAAATACGAGGGACAAATGATGTAGTGGTCCCCCAAATTCAGGATAACCAGCACTGGGCTTTGAGCCGGTCCTTGAAATTCAGGGAAAAAACATGCGTAGGGTCCCCATGTATTTACCAGAACCAGCACTGGACTTTTTCTAGCGTGGGCTAATGCCACAGCCAGGAAAGCCCTTTCACTGGGCACCCGGCTGAAGCATCAACCCTGACTGGTAGTCAGCCCAGGTTGGGATCCCTGGGCACTCCCCCCAATAAAAGTGTCCTCCTTTCCAGGGCACCCCAAGCCCTGGCTGGTGGGTGCCGAGTTGATTATGTAATGTTTAGTGCATAATGAAGATGTAATTTATTGTCTTTTGCAGAAGCACTACAGTCCCCAGCAAGCCTTCCCCACATGTTGGTACTTGGAGAACCACATGTACCAACAAGCAGGGCAGAAAAATCTCCGCTGATACCTATAGTACCCTGTAAAAGATATTTATAGAAAAAACACAGACATCAATTACTTTAAAATTTTATTATTCTGTACCATCACCTGGGGGATGGCTGCCTTTAAGTTCTTTTTCATAGCTGCTTCTTCCCCCAGGACTTCTCCGGCGTCTTCACCTGGAGGGTGGTGGCCTTTAAGCTCTTTTACATGTTTGCCGCCCATCCAGGACTTCCCCGGCAACTTCTTTCTTTGGCAGGTCTTCTCTGCTGCCAAAGGGCTCCCCTGGCTGTAGTATTAGCCCCCTCTAGAAAGGGTCCAGTGCTGGTTTGGGTAAATACAGCAGGACACTACGCATTTTCCCCCCAGTATTTACAGAAACAGAGCCGATTCAGAGCCCAGTGCTGGTTGCGCTAAATACGAGGGACCCATTTGTCCCCCGTATTTTGGCAACCAGGACTGGTTTTGAAAAGCCTGGTGCTGGTTGTGCTTAATATGAGGGACCCCTACATCATTTGTCCCCTGTATTTATTAGCACAACCAGTACTGGATTTTCAAAGCCCGGTGCTGGTTGTTGTTTATTTTTTGGTGGGAGGGGCCACGACATATTTTTTTTTACACAGGTTTTAATTTAATTTTTTTAAACAAAGAAGCACACAGATCCCGTCTGTGCTTCTGTGTTTGTTTATTAATCCACAGATGCAGGTATAACGAATCTTTCAGATCAGAGCCTGCATCTGTCTGCTGCTACCTCCCCTGTGTCCTTCTGCATGCACCACCGCAGCCCGCACTGCTGCTGCACTTCCACCACTAATAAACGCTACCATCCCTGGGTCCCAACCGCAGCTAACAACTGCTACCCCACCACCCCTGGGTCCAAACTGCAGCTAGCAGCCACTTTCTTTCCCCAAGCCCACCGCCACTACCGCCCACACTGGCCAGCCATCTTGGTACACCCAAGTGAAGCCACAGTGAGTACACCTGCTGGAGGCTCCTACTGAGGCTGCGCAACAAGTTGAAACTTCCTATCTCTACAATGGCGGATTCATGAGGTAATACTGTAACTTTCTCAAATACCTAAAACCCAAAAGCACCTACCCTGGATCAAAAGCTACCTAATGAAACAAACCCAAGTCTAAATTCACCCCCTACCCTGAGTTATGCCTTCCCAAAAATTTCCTTTGGAGAAGAGCAGAAAAGTGGTCCTAATTTAGAGTGTCACAAAACACTGACATTTGGAGATTTACATTACTTCCAAATCCTAATTTTTTATGTTTTTGCCCCGAAATTTGGAATGCAGCACCAAGCAACAGTTCTACCCGAAAGTACAAATTTCAGCACAGTACTTTCAATAGCTTTTGAGGTGTAGCCCCTTAAACACCATGCCCCCTCTCGGGAATCTGTATTTGGAGAATTATTTTTTTTAAATTAAGCCTTAAAATAAGGGCACGACTGTGCCCTTATAATATACATAGTGACACGGAAACATATACAGGTACATAGAACATATATAGTTACACAGCCACATGTATACAGTTACATACACATATAGTTACAGTGATACAATAAAACACATATATATATATATATATATATATGTATATATATATACAGTAATATTGTTATAGACACATAACTACAGTTACACAGACACATATAAAGTTATACATTCATATATACAGTTACACAGATACACCAGTTGGTGGAGGGTAGCCTCCTCTCTTCTGATTCTGCTGCCCTCAGCCAGACTGCTGCTGCATAATCACACTCAGGTGAATGATTAGCATGTGTTCCTGGCATACCTTTACTCAGTCTGTCTCAGTATCTGGTCTATGACTACTGTACCTGTACAATTATCTGCCTCAGGTTACTTTACTGCCCATTGCTACTCCAGCTTAACTTTCTGCAGCCACCTCATTTCTTACCTAAGCTCCTACTATCTTGAGTTTAAGTCATGGGGGGCATCTAAGTACTTGTGAGAATATAAATCTCTATGGGAATGGCATCTGCTATAGGTGAAGACCTCTCTAGCTTAATTCCAGGAGTTCATGTGGTTTCCTAGGTGAGCCCTAACAGTATAAATGTATAGCAGGAACATATTATCATGCCTCTGCAGGTCTAGAACAAGGGTCCAGCCTGGGAGTTACCAATAATTAATTATATAATTAATTACCTGTCCTGTGTCTTCTACTCTTGTGCTTCTCCTCCAGGTACAAGCTTTGCTCCTGTAGTATATGTTTTGTGTTAAAGATGACCTCATAGTTGTCCCAAGTAGATGTTTGGACTGAAGGTGACCTTCTAATAGTTCAGCAATGTAGTATGCTTGGCTGTTGACCTCACATTTTTTTCCATGGAGAAGGCCCACCTTGGAAAAAGTTAGAGGTGTGATAATATGTTCCTGCTATACATTATACATGCACATATACAGTTAGTTTTGCCTAAGTAAAAATGTCCATACCTAACATAAATATTTTACTTCACCCTATCTTGAGTAAATGTTTTGTGGTAAAGACAACTTCACAATTGTCCTGAGGTGAAATTAAGGGTGAATAATCCATAAATTAATATTGCTTGGCTGTTGACCTCACATATTGTTGGATGGAATGGTCCTACTTGTACAAACCTAGAGTTTTAATAATGTTCCTGCGATGTAGTAAAATGCATATATATCACATTATACCTCTCTCTGTTTGCAGGTTGATTTAACACCGATACTGAAATTAGGCAAAATAGATTTTGTACTATAAGATTGGGGACAAACCGCCAAATCACAAATAGCCACATTAACCACCTCAATCCACAAGTGCCTTTAAACACCCACAGGTCTCATGGTTGGGAATTGTGAGTGCAATGCTGTTTAGGACTTTGACACCCAAGCCCAATATCTACATAAAAACAAGGACAGGGAACCCATTAAATATCCTGCACAGAAAAAAGAGACAGAAAGGACCCAATGGCAATAAAAAATAAAGGCAAATCACTGCTGCCAACTATAAAAAAACATGTTTTTAAAAAAAGAAAGTTACACAAACATATGTAATTATGGAGACATATACACAGACACAAATATACAGTTACAGAAACCTATATACACATTTACACAAAAACATATATAGGTACACAGACATACAGTATATACAGTTATATAAAAACATGTACAAACACATATACAGTATAGTTACACAAAAACATATACAGATAGATATTTACAGTTACACAGACACATATATACTGTAGGTACACAGAAACATTTATCCAGTGACCCAGGCACATACAGATTTTTATATATATATATACATATATATATATATTTACACTGTATATATATATATATATATATATTCCTTAGACTAAAAACCTTATGGTTTCACATGTCCCATTAAGGCTTCTTAGACATGATCTGGAATTTCACAAAACCTACTGAATTTGTGCCACTCAAACTAAAAATTCCAATCACTAAGGCTGACAGTTTAATGGAAGTGTTCCTTGAGCAAAAGAAATATGGTATGCCATCACACCCTGTGGTTAACTAAAGAGTCAGCTCTCTCACAGAGTGAAATTGCTGTCACTCACAAAATTGTGTGCTCATTGGAATATACACATGCAGTCTATGCAGTGAATTTAGACTTGGGGTTTGTTTTATATGGTAGCTATTGTTCAGGGTACTCACCCCCCCAAAAAAAACACAATCAACTAGGAACGGGCTTTGGAGACCCAGTACTGGTTGTGTTAAATACAGGGAACAAATGACATAGGGGTCCCCCATATTAAGCACAACCAGCACCAGGCTTTTCAGAACCAGTACTGGTTGCCAAAATACGAGGGACAAATGATGTAGGGGTCCCCCAAATTCAGCATAACCAGCACTGAGCTTTGAGCCGGTCCTTGAAATTCAGGGAAAAAACATGCGTAGGGTCCCCATGTATTTACCAGAACCAGCACTGGACATTTTCTAGCATGGGCTAATGCCACAGCCAGGAAAGCCCTTTCACTGGGCACCCGGCTGAAGCATCAACCCTGACTGGTGGTCAGCCCAGGTTGGGAACCCTGGGGACTCCCCCCAATAAAAGTGTCCTCCTTTCCTGGGCACCCCAAGCCCTGGCTGGTGGGTGCCGAGTTGATTATGTAATGTTTAGTGCATAATGAAGATGTAATTTATTGTCTTTTGCAGAAGCACTACAGTCCCCAGCAAGCCTTCCCCACATGCTGGTACTTGGAGAACCACAAGTACCAACAAGCAAGGCATAAAAATCTCCGCTGATACCTATAGTACCCTGTAAAAGAAATTTATAGAAAAAACACAGACATCAAATGCTTTAAAATTTAATTTTTCTGTACCATCACCTGGGGGATGGCAGCCTTTAAGTTCTTTTTCATAGCAGCTGCTTCCCCCAGGACTTCTCTGGCATCTTCACCTGGAGGGTGGTGGCCTTTAAGCTCTTTTACATGGTTGCCACCCATCCTGAACTTCCCCGGCAACTTCTTTCTTTGGCAGGTCTTCTCTGCTGCCAAAGGGCTCCCCTGGCTGTAGTATTAGCCCCCTCTAGAAAGGGTCCAGTGCTGGTTTGGGTAAATACAGCAGGACCCTACGCACTTTTCCCCCCCAAGTATTACAGAAACAGAGCCAACTCAGAGCCCAGTGCTGGTTGCGCTAAATACAAGGGACCCATTTGTCATTTGTCCCCCATATTTTGGCAACCAGGACTGGTTTTGAAAAGCCTGGTTCTGGTTGTGCTTAATATGAGGGACCCCTACATTGTTTGTCCCCTGTATTTATTAGCACAACCAGTACTGGATTTTCAAAGCCCGGTGCTGGTTGTTGTTTATTTTTTGGCGGGAGTGGCCATGACATATTTTTTTTTACACAGGTTTTAATTTTATTTTTTTAAACAAAGAAGCACACAGATCCCGTCTGTGCTTCTGTGTTTGTTTATTTATCCACAGATGCAGGTATCACGAATCTTGAATCTTTCAGATCCGAGCCTGCATCTGTCTGCTGCTACCTCCCCCGTGTCCTTCTGCATGCACCACCGCAGCCCGCACTGTTGCTGCACTTCCACCACTAATAAACGCTACCGTCCCTGGGTCCCAACCGCAGCTAACAACCGCTACCTCGCAACCCCTTGGTCCAAACTGCAGCTAGCAGCCACTTTCTTTCCCCAAGCCCACCGCCGCTACTGCCCACACTGGCCAGCCATATTGGTGCACCCAAGAGAAGCCACAGTGAGTACACCTGCAGGAGGCTGCTACTGAGGCTTGCGCAACAAGTTGAAACTCCCTATCTCTACAATGGCGGATTCATGAGGTAATACTGTAACTTTCTCAAATACCTAAAACCCAAAAGCACCTACCCTGGATCAAAAGCTACCTAATGAAACAAACCCAAGTTTAAATTCACCCCCTACCCTGAGTTATGCCTTCCCAAAAATTTCCCATAGAGAACAGCAGAAAAGTGGACCTAATTTAGAGTGTCACAAAACACTGACATTTCGAGATTTACATTACTTCCAATTCCTAATTTTTTATGTTTTTGCCCCGAAATTTGGAATGCAGCACCAAGCAACAGTTCTACCTGAAAGTACAAATTTCAGCACAGTACTTTCAATAGCTTTTGAGGTGTAGCCCCTTAAACACCAAGCCCCCTCTCGGGAATCTCTATGGGAGAATTAATTTTTTTAAATTCAGCCTTAAAATAAGGGCACGACTGTGCCCTTATAATATACATAATGACACGGAAACATATACAGGTACATAGAACATATATAGTTACACAGACACATGTATACAGTTACCTACACATATAGTTACAGTGATACAATAAAACACATATATATATATATATATATGTATATATATACAGTAATATTGTTATAGACACATAACTACAGTTACACAGACACATATAAAGTTATACAGACATATATACATTTACACAGATACACCAGTTGGTGGAGGGTAGCCTCCTCTCTTCTGATTCTGCTGCCCTCAGCCAGACTGCTGCGGCATAATCACACTCAAGTGAATGTTTAGCATGTGTTCCTGGCATACCTTTACTCAGTCTGTCTCAGTCTCTGGTCTATGACTACTGTACCTGTACAATTACCTGCCTCAGGTTTCTTTACTGCCCATTGCTACTCCAGCTTAACTTTCTGCGGCCACCTCATTTCTTACTTAAGCTCCTACTATCTTGAGTTTAAGTCATGGGGGGCATCTAAGTGCTTGTGAGAATATAAATCTCTATGGGAATGGCAGCTGCTATAGGTGAAGACCTCTCTAGCTTAATTCTAGGAGTTCATGTGGTTTCCTAGGTGAGCCCTAACAGTATAAATGTATAGCAGGAACATATTATTAAGCCTCTGCAGGTCTAGAACAAGGGTCCAGCCTGGGAGTTACCAATAATTAATTATATAATTAATTACCTGTCCTGTGTCTTCTACTCTTATGCTTCTCCTCCAGGTACAAGGTTTGCTCCTGTAGTATATGTTTTGTGGTAAAGATTACCTCATAGTTGTCCCAAGTAGATGTTTGGACTGAAGGTGACCGTCTAATAGTTCAGCAATGTAGTATGGTTGGCTGTTGACCTCACATTTTGTTCCATGGAGAAGGCCCACCTGGAAAAAGTTAGAGGCGTGATAATATGTTCCTGCTATACATTATACATGCACATATACAGGTAGTTTTGCCTAAGTAAAAATGTCCATACCTAACACAAATATTTTACTTCACCCTATCTTGAGTAAATGTTTTGTGGTAAAGACAACTTCACAATTGTCCTGAGGTGAAATTAAGGGTGAATAATCCATAAATTAATATTGCTTGGCTGTTGACCTCACATATTGTTGGATGGAATGGTCCTACTTGTACAAACCTAGAGTTTTAATAATGTTCCTGCGATGCAGTAAAATGCATATATATCACATTATACCTCTCTCTGTTTGCAGGTTGATTTGACACCGATACTGGAATTAGGCAAAATAGATTTTGTACTATAAGATTGGGGACAAACCGCCAAATCACAAATATCCACATTACCCACCTCAATCCACAAGTGCCTTTAAACACCCACAGGTCTCATGGTTGGGAATTGTGAGTGCAATGCTGTTTAGGACTTTGACACCCAAGCCCAATATCTACATAAAAACAAGGACAGGGAACCCATTAAATATCCTGCACAGAAAAAAGAGACAGAAAGGACCCAATGGCAATAAAAAATAAAGGCAAATCACTGCTGCCAACTATAAAAAAAACATGTTTTTAAAAAAAGAAAGTTACACAAACATATGTAATTATGGAGACATATACACAGACACAAATATACAATTACAGAAACCTATATACACATTTACACAAAAACATATATAGGTACACAGACATACAGTATATACAGTTATATAAAAACATGTACAAACACATATACAGTATAGTTACACAAAAACATATACAGAGAGATATTTACAGTTACACAGACACATATATACTGTAGGTACACAGAAACATTTATCCAGTGGCCCAGGCACATACAGATTTATATATATATATATATATATATATATATATATATATATATACTATATATATATATATATATATATATATATATATTCCTTAGACTAAAAACCTTATGGTTTCACATGTCCCATTAAGGCTTCTTAGACATGATCTGGAATTTCACTAAACCTACTGAACTTGTGCCACTCAAACTAAAAATTCCAATCACTAAGGCTGACAGTTTAATGGAAGTGTTCCTTGTGCAAAAGAAATATGGTATGCCATCACATCCTGTGGTTAACTAAAGAGTCAGCACTCTCACAGAGTGAAATTGCTGTCACTCACAAAATTGTGTGCTCATTGTAATATACACATGCAGTCTATGCAGTGAATTTAGACTTGGGGTTTGTTTTATAAGGTAGCTATTGTTCAGGGTACTCACCCCCCCAAAAAAAAACACAATCAACTAGCAACGGGCTTTGGAGACCCAGTACTGGTTGTGTTAAATACAGGGAACAAATGACATAAGGGTCCACCATATTAAGCACAACCAGCACCAGGCTTTTCAGAACCAGTACTGGTTGCCAAAATATGAGGGACAAATGATGTAGGGGTCCCCCAAATTCAGCATAACCAGCACTGGGCTTTGATCCGGTCCTTGAAATTCAGGGAAAAAACATGCGTAGGTCCCCATGTATTTACCAGAACCAGCACTGGATATTTTCTAGCATGGGCACCCACCAGCCAGGAAAGCCCTTTCACTGGGCACCCGGCTGAAGCATCAACCCTGACTGGTAGTCAGCCCAGGGTGGGATCCCTGGGGACTCCCCCCAATAAAAGTGTCCTCCTTTCCAGGGCACCACAAGCCCTGGCTGGTGGGTGCCGAGTTGATTCTGTAATGTTTAGTGCATAATGAAGATGTAATTTATTGTCTTTTGCAGAAGCACTACAGTCCCCAGCAAGCCTTCCCCACATGCTGGTATTTGGAGAACCACAAGTACCACCAAGCAGGGCAGGAAAATCTCCACTGATACCTATAGTACCCTGTAAAAGAAATTTATAGAAAAAACACAGACATCAATTGCTTTAAAATTTTATTTTTCTGTACCATCACCTGGGGGATGGCAGCCTTTAAGTTCTTTTTCATAGCTGCTGCTTCCCCCAGGACTTCTCCGGTGTCTTCACCTGGAGGGTTTTGGCCTTTAAGCTCTTTTACATGGTTGCCGCCCATCCAGGACTTCCCCGGCAACTTCTTTCTTTGGCAGGTCTTCTCTGCTGCCAAAGGGCTCCCCTGGCTGTAGTATTAGCCCCCTCTAGAAAGGGTCCAGTGCTGGTTTGGGTAAATACAGCAGGACCCTATGCACTTTTCCCCCCAGTATTTACAGAAACAGAGCCGACTCATAGCCCAGTGCTGGTTGCGCTAAATACGAGGGACCCATTTGTCCCCCGTATTTTGGCAACCAGGACTGGTTTTGAAAAGCCTGGTGCTGGTTGTGCTTAATAAGAGGGACCCCTACATTGTTTGACCCCTGTATTTATTAGCACAACCAGTACTGGATTTTCAAAGCCCGGTGCTGGTTGTTGTTTATTTATTGGTGGGAGGGGCCACGACATATTTTTTTTTACACAGGTTTTAATTTTATTTTTTTAAACAAAGAAGCACACAGATCCCGTCTGTGCTTCAGTGTTTGTTTATTTATCCACAGATGCAGGTATCACGAATCTTTCAGATCCGAGCCTGCATCTGTCTGCTGCTACCTCCCCCGTGTCCTTCTGCATGCACAACCGCAGCCCGCACTGCTGCTGCACTTCAACCACTAATAAACGCTACCATCCCTCGGTCCCAACCGCAGCTAGCAACTGCTACCTCGCAACCCCTGTGTCCAAACTGCAGCTAGCAGCCACTTTCTTTCCCCGAGCCCACCGCCGCTACCGCCCACACTGGCCAGCCATCTTGATTCATCCAAGTGAAGCCACAGTGAGTACACCTGCTGGAGGCTCCTACTGAGGCTGCGCAACAAGTTGAAACTCCCTATCTCTACAATGGCGGATTCATGAGGTAATACTGTAACTTTCTCAAATACCTAAAACCCAAAAGCACCTACCCTGGATCAAAAGCTACCTAATGAAACAAGCCCAAGTCTAAATTCACCCCCTACCCTGAGTTATGCCTTCCCAAAAATTTCCCATAGAGAACAGCAGAAAAGTGAACCTAATTTAGAATGTCACAAAACACTGACATTTGGAGATTAACATTACGTCCAAATCCTAATTTTTTATGTTTTTGCCCCGAAATTTGGAATGCAGCACCAAGCAACAGTTCTACCCGAAAGTACAAATTTCAGCAAAGTACTTTCAATAGCTTTTGAGGTGTAGCCCCTTAAACACCATGCCCCCTCTTGGGAATCTCTATGGGAGAATTAATTTTTTTAAATTAAGCCTTAAAATAAGGGCACGACTGTGCCCATATAATAAACATAGTGACACGGAAACATATACAGGTACATAGAACATATATAGTTACACAGACACATGTATACAGTTACATACACATATAGTTACAGTGATACAATAAAACACATATACATATATATATATATATATATATATATATATACAGTAACTCAGACATCTATATTGTTATAGACACATGACTACAGTTACACAGACACATATAAAGTTATACAGACACATATATACAGTTACACAGATTCACCAGTTGGTGGAGGGTAGCCTCCTCTCTTCTGATTCTGCTGCCCTCAGCCGCACTGCTGCTGCATAATCACACTCAGGTGAATGTTTAGCATGTGTTCCTGGCATACCTTTACTCAGTCTGTCTCAGTCTCTGGTCTATGACTACTGTACCTGTACAATTACCTGCCTCAGGTTACTTTACTGATCGTTGCTACTCCAGCTTAACTCTCTGCGGTCACCTCATTTCTTACTTAAGCTCCTACTATCTTGAGTTTAAGTCATGGGGGGCATCTAAGTACTTGTGAGAATATAAATCTCTATGGAAATGGCAGCTGCTATAGGTGAAGACCTCTCTAGCTTAATTCTAGGAGTTCATGTGGTTTCCTAGGTGAGCCCTAACAGTATAAATGTACAGCAGGAACATATTATCACGCCTCTGCAGGTCTAGAACAAGGGTCCAGCCTGGGAGTTACCAGTAATTAATTATATAATTAATTATCTGTCCTGTGTCTTCTACTCTTGTTCTTCTCCTCCAGGTCCAAGCTTTGCTCCTGTAGTATATGTTTTGTGGTAAAGATGACCTCATAATTGTCCCAAGTAGATGTTTGGACTGAAGGTGACCTTCTAATAGTTCAGCAATGTAGTATGTTTGGCTGTTGACCTCACATTTTGTTCCATGGAGAAGGCCCACCTGGAAAAAGTTAGAGGCGTGATAATATGTTCCTGCTATACATTATACATGCACATATACAGTTAGTTTTGCCTAAGTAAAAATGTCCATACCTAACATAAATATTTTACTTCACCCTATCTTGAGTAAATGTTTTGTGGTGAAGACAACTTCACAATTGTCCTGAGGTGAAATTAAGGGTGAATAATCCATAAATTAATATTTCTTGGCTGTTGACCTCACATATTGTTGGATGGAATGGTCCTACTTGGACAAACCTAGAGTTTTAATAATGTTCCTGCGATGCAGTATAATGCATATGTATCACAGTATACCTCTCTGTTTGCAGGTTGATTTGACACAGATACTGGAATTAGGCAAAATAGATTTTGTACTATAAGATTGGGGACAAACTGCCAAATCATAAATAGCCACATTAACCACCTCAATCCACAAGTGCCTTTAAACAGCCACAGGTCTCATGGTTGGGAATTGTGAGTGCAATGCTGTTTAGGACTTTTGACACCCAAGCCCAATATCTACATAAAAACAAGGACAGGGAACCCATTAAATATCCTGCACAGAAAAAAGAGACAGAAAGGACCCAATGGCAATAAAAAATAAAGGCAAATCACTGCTGCCAACTATAAAAAAAACATGTTTTTAAAAAAAGAAAGTTACACAAACATATGTAATTATAGAGACATATACACAGACACTAATATACAGTTACAGAAACCTATATACACATTTACACAAAAACATATAAAGGTACACAGACATACAGTATATACAGTTATATAAAAACATGTACAAACACATATACAGTATAGTTACACAAAAACATATACAGATAGATATTTACAGTTACACAGACACATATATACTGTAGGTACACAGAAACATTTATCCAGTGAACCAGGCACATACAGATTTTTATATATATATATGTTTATATATATATATATATATATATTCCTTAGACTAAAAACCTTATGGTTTCACATGTCCCAATAAGGCTTCTTTGACGTGATCTGGAATTTCACAAAACCTACTGAATTTGTGCCACTCAAACTAAAAATTCCAATCACTAAGGCTGACAGTTTAATGGAAGTGTTCCTTGTGCAAAAGAAATATGGTATGCCATCACACCCTGTGGTTAACTAAAGAGTCAGCACTCTCACAGAGTGAAATTGAAGTCACTCACAAAATTGTGTGCTCATTGGAATATACACATGCAGTCTATGCAGTGAATTTAGACTTGGTGTTTGTTTTATAAGGTAGCTATTGTTCAGGGTACTCACCCCCCCAAAAAAAACACAATCAACTAGCAATGGGCTTTGGAGACCCAGTACTGGTTGTGTTAAATACAGGGAACAAATGACATAGGGGTCCCCCATATTAAGCACAACCAGCACCAGGCTTTTCAGAACCAGTACTGGTTGCCAAAATACGAGGGACAAATTATGTAGGGGTCCCCCAAATTCAGCATAACCAGCTCTGGGCTTTGAGCCGGTCCTTGAAATACAGGGAAAAAACATGCGTAGGGTCCCCATGTTTTTACCAGAACCAGCACTGGTCATTTTTTAGCGTGGGCTAATGCCACAGCCAGGAAAGCCCTTTCACTGGGCACATGGCTGAAGCATCAACCCTGACTGGTAGTCAGCCCAGGTTGGGATCCCTGGGGACTCCCCCCAATAAAAGTGTCCTCTCCAGGGCACCCCAAGCCCTGGCTGGTGGGTGCCGAGTTGATTATGTAATGTTTAGTGCATAATGAAGACATAATTTGTTGTATTTTGCAGAAGCACTACAGTCCCCAGTAAGCCTTCCCCAAATGCTGGTACTTGGAGAGCCACAAGTACCAACAAGCAGGGCAGAAAAATCTCCGCTGATACCTATAGTACCCTGTAAAAGAAATTTATAGAAAAAACAGACATCAATTGCTTTAAAATTTTATTTTTCTGTACCATCACCTGGGGGATGGCAGCCTTTAAGTTCTTTTTCATAGCTGCTGCTTCCCCCAGGACTTCTCCGGTGTCTTCACCTGGAGGGTGGTGGCCTTTAAGCTCTTTTACAAAGTTGCTGCCCATCCAGGACTTCCCCGGCAACTTCTTTCTTTGGCAGGTCTTCTCTGCTGCCAAAGGGCTCCCCTGGCTGTAGTATTACCCCCTCTAGAAAGGGTCCAGTGCTGGTTTGGGTAAATACAGCAGGACCCTACGCACTTTCCCCCCCAGTATTTACAGAAACAGAGCCGACTCAGAGCCCAGTGCTGGTTGCGCTAAATACGAGGGACCCATTTGTCATTTGTCCCCCGTATTTTGGCAACCAGGACTTGTTTTGAAAAGCCTATTGCTGGTTGTGCTTAATATGAGGGACCCCTACATCGTTTGTCCCCTGTATTTATTAGCACAACCAGTACTGGATTTCCAAAGCCCGGTGCTTGTTGTTGTTTATTTTTTGTCAGGAGGGGCCACGACATATTTTTTTTTAAACAGGTTTTAATTTTATTTTTTTAAACAAAGAAGCACACAGATCCCTTCTGTGCTTCTGTGTTTGTTTACTTATCCACAGATGCAGGTATCACGAATCTTTCAGATCCCAGCCTGCATCTGTCTGCTGCTACCTCCCCCGTGTCCTTCTGCATGCACCACCCCAGCCAGCACTGCTGCTGCACTTCCACCACTAATACATGCTACCATCCCTGGGTCCCAACCGCAGCTAACAACTGCTAACCCGCCACCCCTGGGTCCAAACTGCAGATAGCAACCACTTTCTTCCCCCAAACCCACCACCGCTACCACCCACACTGGCCAGCCATCTTGGTGCGCCCAAGTGAAGCCACAGTGAGTACACCTGCTGGAGGCTCCTACTGAGGCTGCGCAACAAGTTGAAACTCCCTATCTCTACAATGGCGGATTTATGAGGTAATATTGTAACTTTCTCAATTACCTAAAACCCAAAAGCACCTACCCTGGAACAAAAGCTACCTAATGAAACAAACCCAAGTCTAGATTCAACCCTACCCTGAGTTATGCCTTCCCAAAAATTTCCCATTGAGAAGAGCAGAAAAGTGGTCCTAATTTAGAGTGTCACAAAACACTGACATTTGGAGATTTACATTACTTCCAAATCCTAATTTTTTCTGTTTTTGCCCCGAAATATGAAAAGCAGCACCAAGCAACAGTTCTACCCGAAATTGCCAAATTTCAGCAAAGTACTTTCAATAGCTTTTGAGGTGTAGCCCATTAAACACCATTCCCCCTCTCGGGAATCTCTATGGGAGAATACATTTTTTTAAATTAAGTCTTAAAATAAGGGCACGACTGTGCCCTTATAATATACATAGTGACACGGAGACATATACAGGTACATAGAACATATATAGTTACACAGACACATGTATACAGTTACATACACATATAGTTACAGTGATACAATAAAACACATATACACATATATATATGTATATATATATATATATATATACAGTAACTCAGACATCTATATTGTCATAGACACATGACTACAGTTACACTGACACATATAAAGTTATACAGACACATATATACAGTTACACAGATAAACCAGTTGGTGTAGGGTAGCCTCCTCTCTTCTGACTCTGCTGCCCTCAGCCGGACTGCTGCTGCATAATCACACTCAGGTGAATGTTTAGCATGTGTTCCTGGCATACCTTTACTCAGTCTGTCTCAGTCTCTGACTACTGTACCTGTACAATTACCTGCCTCAGGTTACTTTACTGCCCGTTGCTACTCCAGCTTAACTCTCTGCAGCCACCTCATTTCTTACTTAAGCTCCTACTATCTTGAGTTTAAGTCATGGGGGCATCTAAATACTTGTGAGAATATAAATCTCTATGGAATGGCAGCTGCTATAGGTGAAGACCTCTCTAGCTTAATTGTAGGAGTTCATGTGGTTTCCTAGGTGAGCCATAACAGTATAAATGTATAGCAGGAACATATTATCACTCCTCTGCAGGTCTAGAACAAGGGTCCAGCCTGGGAGTTACCAGTAATTAATTATATAATTAATTAACTGTCCTGTGTCTTCTACTCTTGTGCTTCACTTCCAGGTCCAAGCTTTGCTCCTATAGTATATGTTTTGTGGTAAAGATGACCTCATAGTTGTCCCAAGTAGATGTTTGGACTGAAGGTGACCTTCTAATAGTTCAGCAATGTAGTATGCTTGGCTGTTGACCTCACATTTTGTTCCATGGAGAAGGCCCACCTGGAAAAAGTTAGAGGCGTTATAATATGTTCCTGCTATACATTATACATGCACATATACAGTTAGTTTTGCCTAAGTAAAAATGTCCATACCTAACATAAATATTTTAATTCACCCTATCTTGAGTAAATGATTTGTGGTAAAGACAACTTCACAATTGTCCTGAGGTGAAATTAAGGGTGAATAATCCATAAATGAATATTGCTTGGCTGTTGACCTCACATATTGTTGGATGGAATGGTCCTACTTGGACAAACCTAGAGTTTTAATAATGTTCCTGCGATGCAGTAAAATGCATATATATCACATTATACCTCTCTCTGTTTGCAGGTTGATTTAACACCGATACTGGAATTAGGCAAAATAGATTTTGTACTATAAGATTGGGGACAAACCGCCAAATCACAAATAGCCACATTAACCACCTCAATCCACAAGTGCCTTTAAACACCCACAGGCCTCATGGTTGGGAATTGTGAGTGCAATGCTGTTTAGGACTTTGACACCCAAGCCCAATATCTACATAAAAACAAGGACAGGGAACCCATTAATTATCCTGCACAGAAAAAAGAGACGGAAAGGACCCAATGGCAATAAAAAATAAAGGCAAATCACTGCTGCCAACTATAAAAAAAACATGTTTTTAAAAAAAGAAACTTACACAAACATATGTAATTATGGAGACATATACACAGACACAAATATACAGTTACAGAAACCTATATACACATTTACACAAAAACATATATAGGTACACAGACATACAGTATATACAGTTATATAAAAACATGTACAAACACATATACAGTATAGTTACACAAAAACATATACAGATAGATATTTACAGTTACACAGACACATATATACTGTACGTACACAGAAACATTTATCCAGTGACCCAGGCACATACAGATTTATATATATATATATATATATATATACTGTATATATATATATATATATATATTCCTTAGACTAAAAACCTTACGGTTTCACATTTCCCATTAAGGCTTCTTAGACATGATCTGAAATTTCACAAAACCTACTGAATTTGTGCCGCTCAAATTAAAAATTCCGATCACTAAGGCTGACAGTTTAATGTAAGTGTTCCTTGAGCAAAAGAAATATGGTATGCCATCACACCCTGTGGTTAACTAAAGAGTCAGCACTCTCACAGAGTGAAATTGCTGTCACTCACAAAATTGTGTGCTCATTGGAATATACACATGCAGTCTATGCAGTGAATTTAGACTTGGGGTTTGTTTTATTAGGTAGCTATTGTTCAGGGTACTCACCCCCCCAAAAAAAAACACAATCAACTAGCAACGGGCTTTGGAGACCCAGTACTGGTTGTGTTAAATACAGGGTACAAATGACATAGTGGTCCCCCATATTAAGCACAACCAGCACCAGGCTTTTCAGAACCAGTACAGGTTGCCAAAATACAAGGGACAAATGATGTAGGGTTCCCCCAAATTCAGAATAACCAGCACTGGGCTTTGAGCCGGTCCTTGAAATACAGGGAAAAAACATGCGTAGGGTCCCCATGTATTTACCAGAACCAGCACTGGACTTTTTCTAGCGTGGGCTAATGCCACAGCCAGGAAAGTCCTTTCACTGGGCACCTGGCTGAAGCATCAACCCTGACTGGTAGTCAGCCCAGGTTGGGATCCCTGGGGACTCCCCCCAATAAAAGTGTCCTCCTCTCCAGGGCACCCCAAGCCCTGGCTGGTGGGTGCCAAGTTGATTATATAATGTTTAGTGCATAATGAAGACGTAATTTTTTGTCTTTTGCAGAAGCACTACAGTCCCCAGCAAGCCTTCCCCACATGCTGGTACTTGGAGAACCACAAGTACCAACAAGCAGGGCATAAAAATCTCCGCTGAAACCTATAGTACCCTGTAAAAGAAATTTATAGAAAAAACACAGACATCAATTGCTTTAAAATTGTATTTTTCTGTACCATCACCTGGGGGATGGCAGCCTTTAAGTTCTTTTTCATAGCAGCTGCTTCCCCCAGGACTTCTCCGGCGTCTTCACCTGGAGGGTGATGGCCTTTAAGCTCTTTTACATTATTGCCGCCCATCCAGGACTTCCCCGGCAACTTCTTTCTTTGGCAGGTCTTCTCTGCTGCCAAAGGGCTCCCCTGGCTGTAGTATTAGCCCTCTCTAGAAAGGGTCCAGTGCCGGTTTGGGTAAATACAGCAGGACCCTACGCACTTTTCCCCCCAGTATTTACAGAAACAGAGCCGACTCAAAGCCCAGTGCTTGTTGCGCTAAATACGAGGGACCCATTTGTCATTTGTCCCCCGTATTTTGGCAACCAGGACTGGTTTTGAAAAGCCTATTGCTGGTTGTGCTTAATATGAGGGACCCCTACATCATTTGTCCCCTGTATTTATTAGCACAACCAGTACTGGATTTCCAAAGCCTGGTGCTGGTTGTTGTTTATTTTTTGGTGGGAGGGGCCACAACATATTTTTTTTACACAGGTTTTAATTTTATTATTTTAAACAAAGAAGCACACAGATCCCGTCTGTGCTTCTGTGTTTGTTTATTTATCCACAGATGCAGGTATCACGAATCTTTCAGATCCGAGCCTGCATCTGTCTGCTGCTACCTCCCGCGTGTCCTTCTGAATGCACCACCGCAGCCCACACTGCTGCTGCACTTCCACCACTAATACACGCTACTGCTCTGGGTCCAAACTGCAGCTTGCAGCCACTTTCTTTCCCCAAGCCCACCGCCGCTTCCGCCCACACTGGACAGCCATATTGGTGCACCCAAGTGAAGCCACAGTGAGTACACCTGCTGGAGGCTCCTACTGAGGCTGCGCAACAAGTTGAAACTCCCTATCTCTACAATGGCGGATTCATGAAGTAATACTGTAACTTTCTCAATTACCTAAAACCCAAAAGCACCTACCCTGGAACAAAAGCTACCTA
Organism: Taudactylus pleione; assembly: GCA_031769625.1. Taxonomy (NCBI): domain Eukaryota; kingdom Metazoa; phylum Chordata; class Amphibia; order Anura; family Myobatrachidae; genus Taudactylus; species Taudactylus pleione. Next base: position 1,955,780 of record JAUIMM010000031.1, read on the forward strand.
ATGAAACAAACCCAAGTCTAAATTCACCCGCTACCCTGAGTTATGCCTTCCCAAAAATTTCCCATAGAGAACAGCAGAAAGTCGTCCTAATTTAGAGTGTCACAAAACACTGACATTTATAGATTTACAATACTTCCAAATCCTAATTTTTTATGTTTTTGCCCCGAAATTTGGAATGCAGCACCAAGCAACAGTTCTACCCGAAAGTGCCAAATTTCAGCACAGTACTTTCAATAGCTTTTGAGGTGTAGCCCCTTAAACACCATGCCCCCTCTCGGGAGTTCTCTATGGGAGAATTATTTTTTTTTTATTAAGCCTTAAAATAAGGGCACAACTGTGCCTTTATAATATACATAGTGACACGGAGACATATACAGGTACATAGAACATATATAGTTACACAGACATATGTATACAGTTACATACACATATAGTTACAGTGATACAATAAAACACATATACACATATATACATATGTTTATATATATACAGTAATATTGTTATAGACACATAACTACAGTTACACAGACACATATAAAGTAATACAGACACATATATACAGTTACACAGATACACCAGTTGGTGGAGGGTAGCCTCCTCTCTTCTGATTCTGCTGCTCTCAACCGGACTGCTGCTGCATAATCACACTCAGTTGAATGTTTAGCATGTGTTCCTGGCATACCTTTACTCAGTCTGTCTCAGTCTCTGGTCTATGACTACTGTACCTGTACAATTACCTGCCTCATGTTACTTTACTGCCCATTGCTACTCCAGCTTAACTCTCTGCGGCCACCTCATTTCTTACATAAGCTCCTACTATCTTGAGTTTAAGTCATGGGGGGCATCTAAGTACTTGTGAGAATATAAATCTCTATGGGAATGGCATCTGCTATAGGTGAAGACCTCTCTAGCTTAATTCTAGGAGTTCATGTGGTTTCCTAGGTGAGCCCTAACAGTATAAATGTATAGCAGGAACATATTATCACGCCTCTGCAGGTCTAGAACAAGGGTCCAGCCTGGGAGTTACCAGTAATTAATTATATAATTAATTACCTGTCCTGTGTCTTCTACTCTTGTGCTTCTCCTCCAGGTCCAAGCTTTGCTCCTGTAGTATATGTTTTGTGGTAAAGATGAGCTCATAGTTGTCCCAAGTAGATGTTTGGACTGAAGGTGACCTTCTAATAGTCCAGCAATGTAGTATGCTTGGCTGTTGACCTCACATTTTGTTCCTTGGAGAAGGCCCACCTGGAAAAAGATAGTTGCGTGATAATATGTTCCTGCTATACATTATACATGCACATATACAGGTAGTTTTGCCTAAGTAAAAATGTCCATACCTAACATAAATATTTTACTTCACCCTATCTTGAGTAAATGTTTTGTGGTAAAGACAACTTCACAATTGTCCTGAGGTGAAATTAAGGGTGAATAATCCATAAATTAATATTGCTTGGCTGTTGACCTCACATATTGTTGGATGGAATGGTCCTACTTGGACAAACCTAGAGTTTTAATAATGTTCCTGCGATGCAGTAAAATGCATATGTATCACATTATACCTCTCTCTGTTTGCAGGTTGATTTAACACAGATACTGGAATTAGGCAAAATAGATTTTGTACTATAAGATTGGGTTCAAACCGCCAAATTATAAATAGCCACATTAACCACCTCAATCCACAAGTGCCTTTAAACACCCACAGGTCTCATGGTTGGGAATTGTGAGTGCAATGCTGTTTAGGACTTTGACACCCAAGCCCAATATCTACATAAAAACAAGGACAGGGAACCCATTAAATATCCTGCACAGAAAAAAGAGACAGAAAGGACCCAATGGCAATAAAAAATAAAGGCAAATCACTGCTGCCAACTATAAAAAAAACATGTTTTAAAAAAAGAAAGTTACACAAACATATGTAATTATGGAGACATATACACAGACACAAATTTACAGTTACAGAAACCTATATACACTTTTACACAAAAACATATAAAGGTACACAGACATTCAGTATATACAGTTATATAAAAACATGTACAAACACATATACAGTATAGTTACACAAAAACATATACAGATAGATATATACAGTTACACAGACACATATATACTGTAGGTACACGGAAACATTTATCCAGTGACCCAGGCACATACAGATTTTTATATATATATATATATATATATATATATATATATATTCCTTAGAATAAAATACTTACGGTTTCACATTTCCCATTAAGGCTTCTTAGACATGATCTGAAATTTCTCAAAACCTTCTGAATTTGTGCCGCTCAAACTAAAAATTCCGATCACTAAGGCTAACAGTTTAATGGAAGTGTTCCTTGTGCAAAAGAAATATGGTATGCCATCACACCCTGTGGTTAACAAAAGAGTCAGCACTCTCACAGAGTGAAATTGCTGTCACTCACAAAATTGTGTGCTCATTGGAATATACACATGCAGGTAATGCAGTGAATTTAGGCTTGGGGTTTGTTTTATTAGGTAGCTATTGTTCAGGGTTCTCACCCCCCCAAAAAAAAACACAATCAACTAGCAACAGGCTTTGGAGACCAAGTACTGGTTGTGTTAAATACAGGGAACAAATGACATAGTGGTCCCCCATATTAAGCACAACCAGCACCAGGCTTTTCAGAACCAGTAATGGTTGCCAAAATACAAGGGACAAATGATGTAGGGGTCCGCCAAATTCAGCATAACCAGCACTTGGCTTTGAGCCGGTCCTTGAAATACAGGGAAAAAACATGCATAGGGTCCCCATGTATTTACCAGAACCAGCACTGGACTTTTTCTAGCATGGGCTAATGGCACAGCCAGGAAAACCCTTTCACTGGGCACCTGGCTGAAGCATCAACCCTGACTGGTAGTCAGCCCAGGTTGGGATCCCTGGGGACTCCCCCCAATAAAAGTGTCCTCCTCTCCAGGGCACCCCAAGCCCTGGCTGGTGGGTGCCAAGTTGATTATATAATGTTTAGTGCATAATGAAGACGTAATTTATTGTCTTATGCAGAAGCACTACAGTCCCCAGCAAGCCTTCCCCACATGCTGGTACTTGGAGAACCACAAGTACCAACAAGCAGGGCATAAAAATCTCTGCTGAAACCTATAGTACCCTGTAAAAGAAATTTATAGAAAAAACACAGACATCAAATGCTTTAAAATTTTATTTTTCTGTACCATCACCTGGGGGATGGCAGCCTTTAAGTTCTTTTTCATAGCTGCTGCTTCCCCCAGGACTTCTCCGGCGTCTTCACCTGGAGGGTGGTGGCCTTTAAGCTCTTTTACATTATTGCCGCCCATCCAGGACTTCCCCGGCAACTTCTTTCTTTGGCAGGTCTTCTCTGCTGCCAAAGGGCTCCCCTGGCTGTAGTATTAGCCCCCTCTAGAAAGGGTCCAGTGCCGGTTTGGGTAAATACAGCAGGACCCTACGCACTTTTCCCCCCAGTATTTACAGAAACAGAGCCGACTCAGAGCCCAGTGCTGGTTGCGCTAAATACGAGGGACCCATTTGTCATTTGTCCCCCGTATTTTGGCAACCAGGACTGGTTTTGAAAAGCCTATTGCTGGTTGTGCTTAATATGAGGGACCCCTACATCGTTTGTCCCCTGTATTTATTAGCACAACCAGTACTGGATTTCCAAAGCCCGGTGCTGTTTGTTGTTTATTTTTTGGTGGAGGGGCCACGACATATTTCTTTTACACAGGTTTTAATTTTATTTTTTTAAACAAAGAAGCACACAGATCCCGTCTGTGCTTCTGTGTTTGTTTATTTATCCACAGATGCAGGTATCACGAATCTTTCAGATCTGAGCCTGCATCTGTCTGCTGCTACCTCCCCCGTGTCCTTCTGCATGCACCACTGCAGCCCGCACTGCTGCTGCACTTCCACCACTAATACACGCTACTGCTCTGGGTCCAAACTGCAGCTTGCAGACACTTTCTTTCCCCAAGCCCACCGCCGCTACCACCCACACTGGCCAGCCATCTTGGTGCACCCAAGTGAAGCCACAGTGAGTTCACCTGCTGGAGGCTCCTACTGAGGCTGCGCAACATGTTGAAACTCCCTATCTCTACAATGGCGGATTCATGAAGTAATACTGTAAATTTCTCAATTACCTAAAACCCAAAAGCACCTACCCTGGAACAAAAGCTACCTAATGAAACAAACCCAAGTCTAAATTCACCCCCTACCCTGAGTTATGCCTTCCCAAAAATTTCCCATAGAGAACAGCAGAAAAGTCGTCCTAATTTAGAGTGTCACAAAACACTGACATTTGGAGATTTACATTACTTCCAAATCCTAATTTTTTATGTTTTTGCCCCGAAATTTGGAATGCAGCACCAAGCAACAGTTCTACCCGAAAGTGCCAAATTTCAGCACAGTATTTTCAATAGCTTTTGAGGTGTAGCCCCTTAAACACCATGCCCCCTCTCGGGAGTTCTCTATGGGAGAATTAATTTTTTTTAATTAAGCCTTAAAATAAGGGCACGACTGTGCCTTTATAATATACATAGTGACACGGAGACATATACAGGTACATAGAACATATATAGTTACAGACATATGTATACAGTTACATACACATATAGTTACAGTGATACAATAAAACACATATACACATATATACATATGTATATATATACAGTAATATTGTTATAGACACATAACTACAGTTACACAGACACATATAAAGTTATACAGACACATATATACAGTTACACAGATACACCAGTTGGTGGAGGGTAGCCTCCTCTCTTCTGATTCTGCTGCCCTCAGCCAGACTGCTGCTGCATAATCACACTCAGTTGAATGTTTAGCATGTGTTCCTGGCATACCTTTACTCAGTCTGTCTCAGTCTCTGGTCTATGACTACTGTACCTGTACAATTACCTGCCTCAGGTTACTTTACTGCCCATTGCTACTCCAGCTTAACTCTCTGCGGCCACCTCATTTCTTACTTAAGCTCCTACTATCTTGAGTTTAAGTCATGGGGGGCATCTAAGTACTTGTGAGAATATAAATCTCTATGGGAATGGCATCTGCTATAGGTGAAGACCTCTCTAGCTTAATTCTAGGAGTTCATGTGGTTTCCTAGGTGAGCCCTAACAGTATAAATGTATAGCAGGAACATATTATCACGCCTCTGCAGGTCTAGATCAAGGGTCCAGCCTGGGAGTTACCAGTAATTAATTATATAATTAATTACCTGTCCTGTGTCTTCTACTCTTGTGCTTCTCCTCCTGGTCCAAGCTTTGCTCCTGTAGTATATGTTTTGTGGTAAAGATGACCTCATAGTTGTCCCAAGTAGATGTTTGGACTGAAGGTGACCTTCTAATAGTCCAGCAATGTAGTATGCTTGGCTGTTGACCTCACATTTTGTTCCATGGAGAAGGCCCACCGAAAAAGATAGAGGCGTGATAATATGTTCCTGCTATACATTATACATGCACATATACAGGTAGTTTTGCCTAAGTAAAAATGTCCATACCTAACATAAATGTTTTACTTCACCCTATCTTGAGTAAATGTTTTATGGTAAAGACAACTTCACAGTTGTCTTGAGGTGAAATTAAGGGTGAATAATCCATAAATGAATATTGCTTGGCTGTTGACCTCACATATTGTCGGATGGAATGGTTCTACTTGGACAAACCTAGAGTTTTAATAATGTTCCTGCGATGTAGTAAAATGCATATATATCACATTATACCTTTCTCTGTTTGCAGGTTGATTTAACACCGATACTGAAATTAGGCAAAATAGATTTTGTACTATAAGATTGGGGACAAACCTCCAAATCACAAATAGCCACATTAACCACCTCAATCCACAAGTGCCTTTAAAACCCACAGGTCTCATGGTTGGGAATTGTGAGTGCAATGCTGTTTAGGACTTTGACACCCAAGCCCAATATCTACATAAAAATAAGGACAGGGAACCCATTAAATATCCTGCACAGAAAAAAGAGACAGAAAGGACCCAATGGCAATAAAAAATAAAGGCAAATCACTGCTGCCAACTATAAAAAAACATGTTTTTAAAAAAAGAAAGTTACACAAACATATTTAATTATGGAGACATATACACAGACACAAATATACAGTTACAGAAATCTATATACACATTTACACAAAAACATATATAGGTACACAGACATACAGTATATAGTTATATAAAAACATGTACAAACACATATACAGTATAGTTATACAAAACATATAAAGATAGATATTTACAGTTACTCAGAGACACATATATACTGTAGGTACACAGAAACATTTATCCAGTGACACAGGCACATACAGATTTATATATATATATATATATATATATATATATATATATATACACTGTACATATCTATATATATATATATATATATATATATATTCCTCAGAATAAAAAAAACCTTACGTTTTCACATTTCCCATTAAGGCTTCTTAGACATGATCTGAAATTTCACAAAACATACTGAATTTGTGCCGCTCAAACTAAAAATTCCGATCACTAAGGCTGACAGTTTAATGGAAGTGTTCCTTGTGCAAAAGAAATATGGTATGCCATCACACCCTGTGGTTAACAAAAGAGTCAGCACTCTCACAGAGTGAAATTGCTGTCACTCACAAAATTCTCATTGGAATATACACATGCTGTCTATGCAGTGAATTTAGACTTGGGGTTTGTTTTATTAGGTAGCTATTGTTCAGGGTACTCACCCCCCCAAAAAAAACACAATCAACTAGCAACGGGCTTTGGAGACCCAGTACTGGTTGTGTTAAATACAGGGAACAAATGACATAGTGGGTCCCCCATATTAAGCACAACCACCACCAGGCTTTTCAGAATCAGTACTGGTTGCCAAAATACGAGGGACAAATGATGTAGGGGTCCCCCAAATTCAGCATAACCAGCACTGGGCTTTGAGCCGGTCCTTGAAATACAGGGAAAAAACATGCGTAGGGTCCCCATGTATTTACCAGAACCAGCACTGGACTTTTTCTAGCGTGGGCTAATGCCACAGCCAGGAAAGCCCTTTCACTAGTCACCTGGCTGAAGCATCAACCCTGACTGGTAGTCAGCCCAGGTTGGGATCCCTGGGGACTCCCCCCAATAAAAGTGTCCTCCTCTCCAGGGCACCCCAAGCCCTGGCTGGTGCGTGCCAAGTTGATTAAATAATGTTTAGTGCATAATGAAGACGTAATTTATTGTCTTTTGCAGAAGCACTACAGTCCCCAGCAAGCCTTCCCCACCTGTCCTGTGTCTTCTACTCTTGTGTTTCTCCTCCAGGTCCAAGCTTTGCTCCTGTAGTATATGTTTTGTGGTAAAGATGACCTCATAGTTGTCCCAAGTAGATGTTTGGACTGAAGGTGACCTTCTAATAGTCCAGCAATGTAGTATGCTTGGCTGTTGACCTCACATTTTGTTCCATGGAGAAGGCCCACCTGGAAAAAGATAGATGCGTGATAATATGTTCCTGCTATACATTATACATGCACATATACAGGTAGTTTTGCCTAAGTAAAAATGTCCATACCTAACATAAATATTTTACTTCACCCTATCTTGAGTAAATGTTTTATGGTAAAGACAACTTCACAGTTGTCTTGAGGTGAAATTAAGGGTGAATAATCCTTAAATGAATATTGCTTGGCTGTTGACCTCACATATTGTTGGATGGAATGGTCCTACTTGGACAAACCTAGAGTTTTAATAATGTTACTGCGATGTAGTAAAATGCATATATATCACATTATACCTCTCTCTGTTTGCAAGTTGATTTAACACCGATACTGAAATTAGGCAAAATAGTATTTGTACTATAAGATTGGGGACAAACCGCCAAATCACAAATAGCCACATTAACCACCTCAATCCACAAGTGCCTTTAAACACCCACAGGTCTCATGGTTGGGAATTGTGAGTGCAATGCTGTTTAGGACTTTGACACCCAAGCCCAATATCTACATAAAAACAAGGACAGGGAACCCTTTAAATATCCTGCACAGAAAAAAGAGACAGAAAGGACCCAATGGCAATAAAAAATAAAGGCAAATCACTGCTGCCAACTATAAAAAAACATGTTTTTAAAAAAAGAAAGTTACACAAACATATGTAATTATGGAGACATATACACAGACACAAATATACAGTTACAGAAACCTATATACAAATTTACACAAAAACATATATAGGTACACAGACATACAGTATATAGTTATATAAAAACATGTACAAACACATATACAGTATAGTTACACAAAAACATATAAAGATAGATATTTACAGTTACTCAGAGACACATATATACTGTAGGTACACAGAAACATTTATCCAGTGACACAGGCACATACAGATTTATATATATATATATATATATATACACTGTGTATATATATATATATATATATATATATTCCTTAGAATAAAAACCTTACGGTTTCACATTTCCCATTAAGTCTTCTTAGACATGATCTGAAATTTCACAAAACATACTGAATTTGTGCCGCTCAAACTAAAAATTCCGATCACTAAGGCTGACAGTTTAATGGAAGTGTTCCTTGTGCAAAAGAAATATGGTATGCCATCACACCCTGTGGTTAACTAAAGAGTCAGCACTCTCACAGAGTGAAATTGCTGTCACTCACAAAATTGTGTGCTCATTGGAATATACACATGCTGTCTATGCAGTGAATTTAGACTTGGGGTTTGTTTTATTAGGTAGCTATTGTTCAGGGTACTCACCCCCCCAAAAAAAACACAATCAACTAGCAATGGGCTTTGGAGACCCAGTACTGGTTGTGTTAAATACAGGGAACAAATGACATAGTGGTCCCCCATATTAAGCACAACCAGCACCAGGCTTTTCAGAACCAGTACTGGTTGCCAAAATACGAGGGACAAATGATGTAGGGGTCCCCCAAATTCAGCATAACCAGCACTGGGCTTTGAGCCGGTCCTTGAAATACAGGGAAAAAACATGCGTAGGGTCCCCATGTATTTACCAGAACCAGCACTGGACTTTTTCTAGCGTGGGCTAATGCCACAGCCAGGAAAGCCCATTCACTGGGCACCTGGCTGAAGCATCAACCCTGACCGGTAGTCAGCCCAGGTTGGGATCCCTGGGGACTACCCCCAATAAAAGTGTCCTCCTCTCCAGGGCACCCCAAGCCCTGGCTTGTGGGGGCCAAGTTGATTAAATAATGTTTAGTGCATAATGAAGACGTAATTTATTGTATTTTGCAGAAGCACTACAGTCCCCAGCAAGCCTTCCCCACATGCTGGTACTTGGAGAACCACAAGTACCAAGAAGCAGGGCATAAAAATCTCCGCTGAAACCTATAGTACCCTGTAAAAGAAATTTATAGAAAAAACACAGACATCAATTGCTTTAAAATTTAATTTTTCTGTACCATCACCTGGGGGATGGCAGCCTTTAAGTTCTTTTTCATAGCTGCTGCTTCCCCCAGGACTTCTCCGGTGTCTTCACCTGGAGGGTGGTGGCCTTTAAGCTCTTTTACATGATTGCCGCCCATCCAGGACTTCCCCGGCACCTTCTTTCTTTGGCAGGTCTTCTCTGCTACCAAAGGGCTCCCCTGGCTGTAGTATTAGCCCCCTCTAGAAAGGGTCCAGTGCCGGTTTGGGTAAATACAGCAGGACCCTAAGCACTTTTCCCCCCAGTATTTACAGAAACAGAGCTGACTCAGAGCCCAGTGCTGGTTGCGCTAAATACGAGGGACCCATTTGTCATTTGTCCCCTGTATTTTGGCAACCAGGACTGGTTTTGAAAAGCCTATTGCTGGTTGTGCTTAATATGAGGGACCCCTACATCGTTTGTCCCCTGTATTTATTAGCACAACCAGTACTGGAAATCCAAAGCCCGGTGCTGGTTGTTGTTTATGTTTTGGTGGGAGGGGCCACAACATATTTTTTTTACACAGGTTTTAATTTTATTTTTTTAAGCAAAGAAGCACACAGATCCTGTCTGTGCTTCTGTGTTTGTTTATTTATCCACAGATGCAGGTATCATGAATCTTTCAGATCCGAGCCTGCATCTGTCTGCTGCTACCTCCCCTGTGTCCTTCTGCATGCACCACCGCAGCCCGCACTGCTGCTGCACTTCCACCACTAATACACGCTACCGTCCCTGGGTCCCAACCGCAGCTAACAACTGCTACCCCGCCACCCCTGGGTCCAAACTGCAGCTAGCAGCCACTTTCTTTCCCCAAGCCCACCGCCGCTACCGCCCACACTGGCCAGCCATCTTGGTACACCCAAGTGAAGCCACAGTGAGTACACCTGCTGGAGGCTCCTACTGAGGCTGCGCAACAAGTTGAAACTCCCTATCTCTACAATGGCGGATTCATGAAGTAATACTTTAACTTTCTCAATTACCTAAAACCCAAAAGAACCTACCCTGGAACAAAAGCTACCTAATGAAACAAACCCAAGTCTAAATTCACCCCCTACCCTGAGTTATGCCTTCCCAAAAATTTCCCATAGAGAACAGCAGAAAAGTCATCCTAATTTAGAGTGTCACAAAACACTGACATTTGGAGATTTACATTACTTCCAAATCCTAATTTTTTATGTTTTTGCCCCGAAATTTGGAATGCAGCACCAAGCAACAGTTCTACCCGAAAGTGCCAAATTTCAGCACAGTACTTTCAATAGCTTTTGAGGTGTAGCCCCTTAAACACCATGCCCCCTCTCGGGAGTTCTCTATGGGAGAATTATTTTTTTTTTATTAAGCCTTAAAATAAGGGCACGACTGTGCCCTTATAATATACATAGTGACACGGAGACATATACAGGTACATAGAAAATATATAGTTACACAGACACATGTATACAGTTACATACACATATAGATACAGTGATACAATAAAACACATATACACATATATACATATGTATATATATATATACAGTAATATTGTTATAGACACATAACTACAGTTACACAGACACATATAAAGTTATACAGACACATATATACAGTTACACAGATACACCAGTTGGTGGAGGGTAGCCTCCTCTCTTCTGATTCTGCTGCCCTCAGCCGGACTGCTGCTGCATAATCACACTCAGGTGAATGTTTAGCATGTGTTCCTGGCATACCTTTACTCAGTCTGTATCAGTCTCTGGTCTATGACTACTGTACCTGTACAATTACCTGCCAAAGGTTACTTTACTGCCCGTTGCTACTCCAGCTTAACTCTCTGCGGCCATCTCATTTCTTACTTAAGCTCCTACTATCTTGAGTTTAAGTCATGGGGGGCATCTAAGTACTTGTGAGAATATAAATCTCTATGGGAATGGCATCTGCTATAGGTGAAGACCTCTCTAGCTTAATTCCAGGAGTTCATGTGGTTTCCTAGGTGAGCCCTAACAGTATAAATGTATAGCAGGAACATATTAGCATGCCTCTGCAGGTCTAGAACAAGGGTCCAGCCTGGGAGTTACCAGTAATTAATTATATAATTAATTACCTGTCCTGTGTCTTCTACTCTTGTGTTTCTCCTCCAGGTCCAAGCTTTTCTCCTGTAGTATATGTTTTGTGGTAAAGATGACCTCATAGTTGTCCCAAGTAGATGTTTGGACTGAAGGTGACCTTCTAATAGTCCAGCAATGTAGTATGCTTGGCTGTTGACCTCACATTTTGTTCCATGGAGAAGGCCCACCTGGAAAAAGATAGAGGCATGATAATATGTTCCTGCTATACATTATACATGCACATATACAGGTAGTTTTGCCTAAGTAAAAATGTCCATACCTAACATAAATATTTTACTTCACCCTATCTTGAGTAAATGTTTTATGGTAAAGACAATTTCACAGTTGTCCTGAGGTGAAATTAAGGGTGAATAATCCATAAATGAATATTGCTTGGCTGTTGACCTCACATATTGTTGGATGGAATGGTCCTACTTGGACAAACCTAGAGTTTTAATAATGTTCCTGCGATGTAGTAAAATGCATATATATCACATTATACCTCTCTCTGTTTGCAGGTTGATTTAACACCGATACTGAAATTAGGCAAAATAGATTTTGTACTATAAGATTGGGGACAAACCGCCAAATCACAAATAGCCACATTAACCACCTCAATCCTCAAGTGCCTTTAAACACCCACAGGTCTCATGGTTGGGAATTCTGAGTGCACTGCTGTTTAGGACTTTGACACCCAAGCCCAATATCTACATAAAAACAAGGACAGGGAACCCATTAAATATCCTGCACAGAAAAAAGAGACAGAAAGGACCCAATGGCAATAAAAAATAAAGGCAAATCACTGCTGCCAACTATAAAAAAACATGTTTTTAAAAAAAGAAAGTTACACAAACATATTTAATTATGGAGACATATACACAGACACAAATATACAGTTACAGAAACCTATATACACATTTACACAAAAACATATATAGGTACACAGACATACAGTATATAGTTATATAAAAACATGTACAAACACATATACAGTACAGTTACACAAAAACATATACAGAGAGATATTTACAGTTACACAGACACATATATACTGTAGGTACACAGAAACATTTATCCAGTGACACAGGCACATACAGATTTATATATATATATATATATATACACTGTATATATATATATATATATATATATATATATATATTCCTTAGAATAAAAACCTTACGGTTTCACATTTCCCATTAAGGTTTCTTAGACATGATCTGAAATTTCACAAAACATACTGAATTTGTGCCGCTCAAACTAAAAATTCCGATCACTAATGCTGACAGTTTAATGGAAGTGTTCCTTGTGCAAAAGAAATATGGTATGCCATCACACCCTGTGGTTAACTAAAGAGTCAGCACTCTCAGAGTGAAATTGCTGTCACTTACAAAATTGTGTGCTCATTGGAATATACACATGCAGTCTATGCAGTGAATTTAGACTTGGGGTTTGTTTTATTAGGTAGCTATTGTTCAGGGTACTCACCCCCCCAAAAAAAACACAATCAACTAGCAACGGGCTTTGGAGACCCAGTACTGGTTGTGTTAAATACAGGGAACAAATGACATAGTGGTCCCCCATATTAAGCACAACCAGCACCAGGCTTTTCAGAACCAGTACTGGTTGCCAAAATACGAGGGACAAATGATGTAGGGGTCCCCCAAATTCAGCATAACCAGCACTGGGCTTTGAGCCGGTCCTTGAAATACAGGGAAAAAACATGCGTAGGGTCCCCATGTATTTACCAGAACCAGCACTGGACTTTTTCTAGCGTGGGCTAATGCCACAGCCAGGAAAGCCCTTTCACTGGGCACCTGGCTGAAGCATCAACCCTGACTGGTAGTCAGCCCAGGTTGGGATCCCTGGGGACTCCCCCCAATAAAAGTGTCCTCCTCTCCAGGGCACCCCAAGCCCTGGCTGGTGGGTGCCAAGTTGATTAAATAATGTTTAGTGCATAATGAAGACGTAATTTATTGTCTTTTGCAGAAGCACTACAGTCCCCAGCAAGCCTTCCCCACCTGTCCTGTGTCTTCTACTCTTGTGTTTCTCCTCCAGGTCCAAGCTTTGCTCCTGTAGCATATGTTTTGTGGTAAAGATGACCTCATAGTTGTCCCAAGTAGATGTTTGGACTGAAGGTGACCTTCTAATAGTCCAGCAATGTAGTATGCTTGGCTGTTGACCTCACATTTTGTTCCATGGAGAAGGCCCACCTGGAAAAAGATAGAGGCGTGATAATATGTTCCTGCTATACATTATACATGCACATATACAGGTAGTTTTGCCTAAGTAAAAATGTCCATACCTAACATAAATATTTTACATCACCCTATCTTGAGTAAATGTTTTATGGTAAAGACAACTTCACAGTTGTCCTGAGGTGAAATTAAGGGTGAATAATCCATAAATGAATATTGCTTGGCTGTTGACCTCACATATTGTTGGATGGAATGGTCCTACTTGGACAAACCTAGAGTTTTAATAATGTTCCTGCGATGTAGTAAAATGCATATATATCACATTATACCTCTCTCTGTTTGCAGGTTGATTTAACACCGATACTGAAATTAGGCAAAATAGATTTTGTACTATAAGATTGGGGACAAACCACCAAATCACAAATAGCCACATTAACCACCTCAATCCTCAAGTGCCTTTAAACACCCACAGGTCTCATGGTTGGGAATTGTGAGTGCAATGCTGTTTAGGACTTTGACACCCAAGCCCAATATCTACATAAAAACAAGGACAGGGAACCCATTAAATATCCTGCACAGAAAAAAGAGACAGAAAGGACCCAATGGCAATAAAAAATAAAGGCAAATCACTGCTGCCAACTATAAAAAAACATGTTTTTAAAAAAGAAAGTTACACAAACATATTTAATTATGGAGACATATACACAGACACAAATATACAGTTACAGAAACCTATATACACATTTACACTAAAACATATATAGGTACACAGACATACAGTATATAGTTATATAAAAACATGTACAAACACATATACAGTATAGTTACACAAAAACATATAAAGATAGATATTTACAGTTACTCAGAGACACATATATACTGTAGGTACACAGAAACATTTATCCAGTGACACAGGCACATACAGATTTATATATATATATATATATATATATATATATATATATATGCTGCCAACTATAAAAAAACATGTTTTTAAAAAAAGAAAGTTACACAAACATATTTAATTATGGAGACATATACACAGACACAAATATACAGTTACAGAAACCTATATACACATTTACACTAAAACATATATAGGTACACAGACATACAGTATATAGTTATATAAAAACATGTACAAACACATATACAGTATAGTTACACAAAAACATATAAAGATAGATATTTACAGTTACTCAGAGACACATATATACTGTAGGTACACAGAAACATTTATCCAGTGACACAGGCACATACAGATTTATATATATATATACACTGTATATATATATATATATATATATATATATTCCTTAGAATAAAAACCTTACGGTTTCACATTTCCCATTAAGGCTTCTTAGACATGATCTGAAATTTCACAAAACATACTGAATTTGTGCCGCTCAAACTAAAAATTCAGATCACTAAGGCTGACAGTTTAATGGAAGTGTTCCTTGTGCAAAAGAAATATGGTATGCCATCACACCCTGTGGTTAACTAAAGAGTCAGCACTCTCAGAGTGAATTTGCTGTCACTCACAAAATTGTGTGCTCATTGGAATATACACATGCAGTCTATGCAGTGAATTTAGACTTGGGGTTTGTTTTATTAGGTAGCTATTGTTCAGGGTACTCACCCCCCCAAAAAAAACACAATCAACTAGCAACGGGCTTTGGAGACCCAGTACTGGTTGTGTTAAATACAGGGAACAAATGACATAGTGGTCCCCCATATTAAGCACAACCAGCACCAGGCTTTTCAGAACCAGTACTGGTTGCCAAAATACGAGGGACAAATGATGTAGGGGTCCCCCAAATTCAGCATAACCAGCACTGGGCTTTGAGCTGGTCCTTGAAATACAGGGAAAAAACATGCGTAGGGTCCCCATGTATTTACCAGAACCAGCACTGGACTTTTTCTAGCGTGGGCTAATGCCACAGCCAGGAAAGCCCTTTCACTGGGCACCTGGCTGAAGCATCAACCCTGACTGGTAGTCAGCCCAGGTTGGGATCCCTGGGGACTCCCCCCAATAAAAGTGTCCTCCTCTCCAGGGCACCCCAAGCCCTGGCTGGTGGGTGCCAAGTTGATTAAATAATGTTTAGTGCATAATGAAGACGTAATTTATTGTCTTTTGCAGAAGCACTACAGTCCCCAGCAAGCCTTCCCCACATGCTGGTACTTGGGGAACCACAAGTACCAACAAGCAGGGCATAAAAATCTCCGCTGAAACCTATAGTACCCTGTAAAAGAAATTTATAGAAAAAACACAGACATCAATTGCTTTAAAATTTTATTTTTCTGTACCATCACCTCGGGGATGGCAGCCTTTAAGTTCTTTTTCATAGCTGCTGCTTCCCCCATGACTTCTCCGGCATCTTCACCTGGAGGGTGGTGGCCTTTAAGCTCTTTTACATGATTGCTGCCCATCCAGGACTTCCCCGGCAACTTCTTTCTTTGGCAGGTCTTCTCTGCTGCCAAAGGGCTCCCCTGGCTGTATTATTAGCCCCCTCTAGAAAGGGTCCAGTGCCGGTTTGGGTAAATACAGCAGGACCCTACGCACTTTTCCCCCCAGTATTTACAGAAACAGAGCCGACTCAGAGCCCAGTGCTGGTTGCGCTAAATACGAGGGACCCATTTGTCATTTGTCCCCCGTATTTTGGCAACCAGGACTGGTTTTGAAAAGCCTATTGCTGGTTGTGCTTAATATGAGGGACCCCTACATCGTTTGTCCCCTGTATTTATTAGCACAACCAGTACTGGATTTCCAAAGCCCGGTGCTGGTTGTTGTTTATTTTTTGGTGGGAGGGGCCACAACATATTTTTTTTACAGAGGTTTTAATTTTATTTTTTTAAGCAAAGAAGCACACAGATCCCGTCTGTGCTTCTGTGTTTGTTTATTTATCCACAGATGCAGGTATCACGAATCTTTCAGATCCGAGCCTGCATCTGTCTGCTGCTACCTCCCCTGTGTCCTTCTGCATGCACCACCGCAGCCCGCACTGCTGCTGCACTTCCACCACTAATACACGCTACCGTCCCTGGGTCCCAACCGCAGCTAACAACTGCTACCCCGCCACCCCTGGGTCCAAACTGCAGCTAGCAGCCACTTTCTTTCCCCAAGCCCACCACCGCTACCGCCCACACTGGCCAGCCATCTTGGTACACCCAAGTGAAGCCACAGTGAGTACACCTGCTGGAGGCTCCTACTGAGGCTGCGCAACAAGTTGAAACTCCCTATCTCTACAATGGCGGATTCATGAAGTAATACTGTAACTTTCTCAATTACCTAAAACCCAAAAGCACCTACCCTGGAACAAAAGCTACCTAATGAAACAAACCCAAGTCTAAATTCACCCCCTACCCTGAGTTATGCCTTCCCAAAAATTTCCCATAGAGAACTGCAGAAAAGTCGTCCTAATTTAGAGTGTCACAAAACACTGACATTTGGAGATTTACATTACTTCCAAATCCTAATTTTTTATGTTTTTGCCCCGAAATTTGGAATGCAGCACCAAGCAACAGTTCTACCCGAAAGTGCCAAATTTCAGCACAGTACTTTCAATAGCTTTTGAGGTGTAGCCCCTTAAACACCATGCCCCCTCTCGGGAATCTGTATTGGAGAATTAATTTTTTTAAATTAAGCCTTAAAATAAGGGCACGACTGTGCCCTTATAATATACATAGTGACACGGAAACATATACAGGTACATAGAACATATATAGTTACACAGCCACATGTATACAGTTACATACACATATAGTTACAGTGATACAATAAAACATATATATATATATATATATATATATATATATATATGTATATATATATACAGTAATATTGTTATAGACACATAACTACAGTTACACAGACACATATAAAGTTATACATTCATATATACAGTTACACAGATACACCAGTTGGTGGAGGGTAGCCTCCTCTCTTCTGATTCTGCTGCCCTCAGCCAGACTGCTGCTGCATAATCACACTCAGGTGAATGATTAGCATGTGTTCCTGGCATACCTTTACTCAGTCTGTCTCAGTCTCTGGTCTATGACTACTGTACCTGTACAATTATCTGCCTCAGGTTACTTTACTGCCCATTGCTACTCCAGCTTAACTTTCTGCGGCCACCTCATTTCTTACCTAAGCTCCTACTATCTTGAGTTTAAGTCATGGGGGGCATCTAAGTACTTGTGAGAATATAAATCTCTATGGGAATGGCATCTGCTATAAGTGAAGACCTCTCTAGCTTAATTCCAGGAGTTCATGTGGTTTCCTAGGTGAGCCCTAACAGTATAAATGTATAGCAGGAACATATTATCATGCCTCTGCAGGTCTAGAACAAGGGTCCAGCCTGGGAGTTACCAGTAATTAATTATATAATTAATTACCTGTCCTGTGTCTTCTACTCTTGTGCTTCTCCTCCATGTACAAGCTTTGCTCCTGTATTATATGTTTTGTGTTAAAGATGACCTCATAGTTGTCCCAAGTAGATGTTTCGACTGAAGGTGACCTTCTAATAGTTCAGCAATGTAGTATGCTTGGCTGTTGACCTCACATTTTTTTCCATGGAGAAGGCCCACCTGGAAAAAGTTAGAGGTGTGATAATATGTTCCTGCTATACATTATACATGCACATATACAGTTAGTTTTGCCTAAGTAAAAATGTCCATACCTAACATAAATATTTTACTTCACCCTATCTTGAGTAAATGTTTTGTGGTAAAGACAACTTCACAATTGTCCTGAGGTGAAATTAAGGGTGAATAATCCATAAATTAATATTGCTTGGCTGTTGACCTCACATATTGTTGGATGGAATGGTCCTACTTGTACAAACCTAGAGTTTTAATAATGTTCCTGCGATGTAGTAAAATGCATATATATCACATTATACCTCTCTCTGTTTGCAGGTTGATTTAACACCGATACTGAAATTAGGCAAAATAGATTTTGTACTATAAGATTGGGGACAAACCGCCAAATCACAAATAGCCACATTAACCACCTCAATCCACAAGTGCCTTTAAACACCCACAGGTCTCATGGTTGGGAATTGTGAGTGCAATGCTGTTTAGGACTTTGACACCCAAGCCCAATATCTACATAAAAACAAGGACAGGGAACCCATTAAATATCCTGCACAGAAAAAAAGAGACAGAAAGGACCCAATGGCAATAAAAAATAAAGGCAAACCACTGCTGCCAACTATAAAAAAAAAATGTTTTTAAAAAAAGAAAGTTACACAAACATATGTAATTATGGAGACATATACACAGACACAAATATACAGTTACAGAAACCTATATACACATTTACACAAAAACATATATAGGTACACAGACATACAGTATATACAGTTATATAAAAACATGTACAAACACATATACAGTATAGTTACACAAAAACATATACAGATAGATATTTACAGTTACACAGACACATATATACTGTAGGTACACAGAAACATTTATCCAGTGACCCAGGCACATACAGATTTTTATATATATATATATATATATATATATATATATATATATATACATATATATATATATATTTACACTGTATATATATATATATATTCCTTAGACTAAAAACCTTATGGTTTCACATGTCCCATTAAGGCTTCTTAGACATGATCTGGAATTTCACAAAACCTACTGAATTTGTGCCACTCAAACTAAAAATTCCAATCACTAAGGCTGACAGTTTAATGGAAGTGTTCCTTGAGCAAAAGAAATATGGTATGCCATCACACCCTGTGGTTAACTAAAGAGTCAGCTCTCTCACAGAGTGAAATTGCTGTCACTCACAAAATTGTGTGCTCATTGGAATATACACATGCAGTCTATGCAGTGAATTTAGACTTGGGGTTTGTTTTATAAGGTAGCTATTGTTCAGGGTACTCACCCCCCCAAAAAAAACACAATCAACTAGGAACGGGCTTTGGAGACCCAGTACTGGTTGTGTTAAATACAGGGAACAAATGACATAGGGGTCCCCCATATTAAGCACAACCAGCACCAGGCTTTTCAGAACCAGTACTGGTTGCCAAAATACGAGGGACAAATGATGTAGGGGTCCCCCAAATTCAGCATAACCAGCACTGGGCTTTGAGCCGGTCCTTGAAATTCAGGGAAAAAACATGCGTAGGGTCCCCATGTATTTACCAGAACCAGCACTGGACATTTTCTAGCATGGGCTAATGCCACAGCCAGGAAAGCCCTTTCACTGGGCACCCGGCTGAAGCATCAACCCTGACTGGTGGTCAGCCCAGGTTGGGAACCCTGGGGACTCCCCCCAATAAAAGTGTCCTCCTTTCCTGGGCACCCCAAGCCCTGGCTGGTGGGTCCCGAGTTGATTATGTAATGTTTAGTGCATAATGAAGATGTAATTTATTGTCTTTTGCAGAAGCACTACAGTCCCCAGCAAGCCTTCCCCACATGCTGGTACTTGGAGAACCACAAGTACCAACAAGCAAGGCATAAAAATCTCCGCTGATACCTATAGTACCCTGTAAAAGAAATTTATAGAAAAAACACAGACATCAAATGCTTTAAAATTTAATTTTTCTGTACCATCACCTCGGGGATGGCAGCCTTTAAGTTCTTTTTCATAGCAGCTGCTTCCCCCAGGACTTCTCTGGCATCTTCACCTGGAGGGTGGTGGCCTTTAAGCTCTTTTACATGGTTGCCACCCATCCTGAACTTCCCCGGCAACTTCTTTCTTTGGCAGGTCTTCTCTGCTGCCAAAGGGCTCCCCTGGCTGTAGTATTAGCCCCCTCTAGAAAGGGTCCAGTGCTGGTTTGGGTAAATACAGCAGGACCCTACGCACTTTTCCCCCCCAGTATTTACAGAAACAGAGCCAACTCAGAGCCCAGTGCTGGTTGCGCTAAATACAAGGGACCCATTTGTCATTTGTCCCCCATATTTTGGCAACCAGGACTGGTTTTGAAAAGCCTGGTTCTGGTTGTGCTTAAT
Organism: Taudactylus pleione; assembly: GCA_031769625.1. NCBI lineage: Eukaryota > Metazoa > Chordata > Amphibia > Anura > Myobatrachidae > Taudactylus > Taudactylus pleione. The sequence goes on from JAUIMM010000031.1 coordinate 1,976,477, forward strand.
ATGAGGGACCCCTACATTGTTTGTCCCCTGTATTTATTAGCACAACCAGTACTGGATTTTCAAAGCCCGGTGCTGGTTGTTGTTTATTTTTTGGCGGGAGTGGCCATGACATATTTTTTTTTACACAGGTTTTAATTTTATTTTTTTAAACAAAGAAGCACACAGATCCCGTCTGTGCTTCTGTGTTTGTTTATTTATCCACAGATGCAGGTATCACGAATCTTGAATCTTTCAGATCCGAGCCTGCATCTGTCTGCTGCTACCTCCCCCGTGTCCTTCTGCATGCACCACCGCAGCCCGCACTGTTGCTGCACTTCAACCACTAATAAACGCTACCGTCCCTGGGTCCCAACCGCAGCTAACAACCGCTACCTCGCAACCCCTGGGTCCAAACTGCAGCTAGCAGCCACTTTCTTTCCCCAAGCCCACCGCCGCTACTCCCCACACTGGCCAGCCATATTGGTGCACCCAAGAGAAGCCACAGTGAGTACACCTGCAGGAGGCTGCTACTGAGGCTTGCGCAACAAGTTGAAACTCCCTATCTCTACAATGGCGGATTCATGAGGTAATACTGTAACTTTCTCAAATACCTAAAACCCAAAAGCACCTACCCTGGATCAAAAGCTACCTAATGAAACAAACCCAAGTTTAAATTCACCCCCTACCCTGAGTTATGCCTTCCCAAAAATTTCCCATAGAGAACAGCAGAAAAGTGGACCTAATTTAGAGTGTCACAAAACACTGACATTTCGAGATTTACATTACTTCCAATTCCTAATTTTTTATGTTTTTGCCCCGAAATTTGGAATGCAGCACCAAGCAACAGTTCTACCTGAAATTACAAATTTCAGCACAGTACTTTCAATAGCTTTTGAGGTGTAGCCCCTTAAACACCAAGCCCTCTCTCGGGAATCTCTATGGGAGAATTAATTTTTTTAAATTCAGCCTTAAAATAAAGGCACGACTGTGCCCTTATAATATACATAATGACACGGAAACATATACAGGTACATAGAACATATATAGTTACACAGACACATGTATACAGTTACCTACACATATAGTTACAGTGATACAATAAAACACATATATATATATATATATATATATATATATATATATATGTATATATATACAGTAATATTGTTATAGACACATAACTACAGTTACACAGACACATATAAAGTTATACAGACATATATACAGTTACACAGATACACCAGTTGGTGGAGGGTAGCCTCCTCTCTTCTGATTCTGCTGCCCTCAGCCAGACTGCTGTGGCATAATCACACTCAAGTGAATGTTTAGCATGTGTTCCTGGCATACCTTTACTCAGTCTGTCTCAGTCTCTGGTCTATGACTACTGTACCTGTACAATTACCTGCCTCAGGTTTCTTTACTGCCCATTGCTACTCCAGCTTAACTTTCTGCGGCCACCTCATTTCTTACTTAAGCTCCTACTATCTTGAGTTTAAGTCATGGGGGGCATCTAAGTGCTTGTGAGAATATAAATCTCTATGGGAATGGCATCTGCTATAGGTGAAGACCTCTCTAGCTTAATTCCAGGAGTTCATGTGGTTTCCTAGGTGAGCCCTAACAGTATAAATGTATAGCAGGAACATATTAACATGCCTCTGCAGGTCTAGAACAAGGGTCCAGCCTGGGAGTTACCAGTAATTATTTATATAATTAATTACCTGTCCTGTGTCTTCTACTCTTGTGTTTCTCCTCCAGGTCCAAGCTTTTCTCCTGTAGTATATGTTTTGTGGTAAAGATGACCTCATAGTTGTCCCAAGTAGATGTTTGGACTGAAGGTGACCTTCTAATAGTCCAGCAATGTAGTATGCTTGGCTGTTGACCTCACATTTTGTTCCATGGAGAAGGCCCACCTGGAAAAAGATAGAGGCATGATAATATGTTCCTGCTATACATTATACATGCACATATACAGGTAGTTTTGCCTAAGTAAAAATGTCCATACCTAACATAAATATTTTACTTCACCCTATCTTGAGTAAATGTTTTATGGTAAAGACAATTTCACAGTTGTCCTGAGGTGAAATTAAGGGTGAATAATCCATAAATGAATATTGCTTGGCTGTTGACCTCACATATTGTTGGATGGAATGGTCCTACTTGGACAAACCTAGAGTTTTAATAATGTTCCTGCGATGTAGTAAAATGCATATATATCACATTATACCTCTCTCTGTTTGCAGGTTGATTTAACACCGATACTGAAATTAGGCAAAATAGATTTTGTACTATAAGATTGGGGACAAACCGCCAAATCACAAATAGCCACATTAACCACCTCAATCCTCAAGTGCCTTTAAACACCCACAGGTCTCATGGTTGGGAATTCTGAGTGCACTGCTGTTTAGGACTTTGACACCCAAGCCCAATATCTACATAAAAACAAGGACAGGGAACCCATTAAATATCCTGCACAGAAAAAAGAGACAGAAAGGACCCAATGGCAATAAAAAATAAAGGCAAATCACTGCTGCCAACTATAAAAAAACATGTTTTTAAAAAAAGAAAGTTACACAAACATATTTAATTATGGAGACATATACACAGACACAAATATACAGTTACAGAAACCTATATACACATTTACACTAAAACATATATAGGTACACAGACATACAGTATATAGTTATATAAAAACATGTACAAACACATATACAGTATAGTTACACAAAAACATATAAAGATAGATATTTACAGTTACTCAGAGACACATATATATTGTAGGTACACAGAAACATTTATCCAGTGACACAGGCACATACAGATTTATATATATATATATATATATATATACACTGTATATATATATATATATATATATATATTCCTTAGAATAAAAACCTTACGGTTTCACATTTCCCATTAAGGCTTATTAGACATGATCTGAAATTTCACAAAACATACTGAATTTGTGCCGCTCAAACTAAAAATTCAGATCACTAAGGCTGACAGTTTAATGGAAGTGTTCCTTGTGCAAAAGAAATATGGTATACCATCACACCCTGTGGTTAACTAAAGAGTCAGCACTCTCAGAGTGAATTTGCTGTCACTCACAAAATTGTGTGCTCATTGGAATATACACATGCAGTCTATGCAGTGAATTTAGACTTGGGATTTGTTTTATTAGGTAGCTATTGTTCAGGGTACTCACCCCCCCAAAATAAACACAATCAACTAGCAACGGGCTTTGGAGACCCAGTACTGGTTGTGTTAAATACAGGGAACAAATGACATAGTGGTCCCCCATATTAAGCACAACCAGCACCAGGCTTTTCAGAACCAGTACTGGTTGCCAAAATACGAGGGACAAATGATGTAGGGGTCCCCCAAATTCAGCATAACCAGCACTGGGCTTTGAGCTGGTCCTTGAAATACAGGGAAAAAACATGCGTAGGGTCCCCATGTATTTACCAGAACCAGCACTGGACTTTTTCTAGCGTGGGCTAATGCCACAGCCAGGAAAGCCCTTTCACTGGGCACCTGGCTGAAGCATCAACCCTGACTGGTAGTCAGCCCAGGTTGGGATCCCTGGGGACTCCCCCCAATAAAAGTGTCCTCCTCTCCAGGGCACCCCAAGCCCTGGCTGGTGGGTGCCAAGTTGATTAAATAATGTTTAGTGCATAATGAAGACGTAATTTATTGTCTTTTGCAGAAGCACTACAGTCCCCAGCAAGCCTTCCCCACATGCTGGTACTTGGGGAACCACAAGTACCAACAAGCAGGGCATAAAAATCTCCGCTGAAACCTATAGTACCCTGTAAAAGAAATTTATAGAAAAAACACAGACATCAATTGCTTTAAAATTTTATTTTTCTGTACCATCACCTCGGGGATGGCAGCCTTTAAGTTCTTTTTCATAGCTGCTGCTTCCCCCATGACTTCTCCGGCATCTTCACCTGGAGGGTGGTGGCCTTTAAGCTCTTTTACATGATTGCCGCCCATCCAGGACTTCCCCGGCAACTTCTTTCTTTGGCAGGTCTTCTCTGCTGCCAAAGGGCTCCCCTGGCTGTATTATTAGCCCCCTCTAGAAAGGGTCCAGTGCCGGTTTGGGTAAATACAGCAGGACCCTACGCACTTTTCCCCCCAGTATTTACAGAAACAGAGCCGACTCAGAGCCCAGTGCTGGTTGCGCTAAATACGAGGGACCCATTTGTCATTTGTCCCCCGTATTTTGGCAACCAGGACTGGTTTTGAAAAGCCTATTGCTGGTTGTGCTTAATATGAGGGACCCCTACATCGTTTGTCCCCTGTATTTATTAGCACAACCAGTACTGGATTTCCAAAGCCCGGTGCTGGTTGTTGTTTATTTTTTGGTGGGAGGGGCCACAACATATTTTTTTTACAGAGGTTTTAATTTTATTTTTTTAAGCAAAGAAGCACACAGATCCCGTCTGTGCTTCTGTGTTTGTTTATTTATCCACAGATGCAGGTATCACGAATCTTTCAGATCCGAGCCTGCATCTGTCTGATGCTACCTCCCCTGTGTCCTTCTGCATGCACCACCGCAGCCCGCACTGCTGCTGCATTTCCACCACTAATACACGCTACCGTCCCTGGGTCCCAACCGCAGCTAACAACTGCTACCCCGCCACCCCTGGGTCCAAACTGCAGCTAGCAGCCACTTTCTTTCCCCAAGCCCACCGCCGCTACCGCCCACACTGGCCAGCCATCTTGGTACACCCAAGTGAAGCCACAGTGAGTACACCTGCTGGAGGCTCCTACTGAGGCTGCGCAACAAGTTGAAACTCCCTATCTCTACAATGGCGGATTCATGAAGTAATACTGTAACTTTCTCAATTACCTAAAACCCAAAAGCACCTACCCTGGAACAAAAGCTACCTAATGAAACAAACCCAAGTCTAAATTCACCCCCTACCCTGAGTTATGCCTTCCCAAAAATTTCCCATAGAGAACTGCAGAAAAGTCGTCCTAATTTAGAGTGTCACAAAACACTGACATTTCGAGATTTACATTACTTCCAAATCCTAATTTTTTATGTTTTTGCCCCGAAATTTGGAATGCAGCACCAAGCAACAGTTCTACCCGAAAGTGCCAAATTTCAGCACAGTACTTTCAATAGCTTTTGAGGTGTAGCCCCTTAAAAACCATGCCCCCTCTCGGGAATCTGTATTGGAGAATTAATTTTTTTAAATTAAGCCTTAAAATAAGGGCACGACTGTGCCCTTATAATATACATAGTGACACGGAAACATATACAGGTACATAGAACATATATAGTTACACAGCCACATGTATACAGTTACATACACATATAGTTACAGTGATACAATAAAACACATATATATATATATATATGTATATATATATACAGTAATATTGTTATAGACACATAACTACAGTTACACAGACACATATAAAGTTATACATTCATATATACAGTTACACAGATACACCAGTTGGTGGAGGGTAGCCTCCTCTCTTCTGATTCTGCTGCCCTCAGCCAGACTGCTGCTGCATAATCACACTCAGGTGAATGATTAGCATGTGTTCCTGGCATACCTTTACTCAGTCTGTCTCAGTCTCTGGTCTATGACTACTGTACCTGTACAATTATCTGCCTCAGGTTACTTTACTGCCCATTGCTACTCCAGCTTAACTTTCTGTGGCCACCTCATTTCTTACCTAAGCTCCTACTATCTTGAGTTTAAGTCATGGGGGGCATCTAAGTACTTGTGAGAATATAAATCTCTATGGGAATGGCATCTGCTATAGGTGAAGACCTCTCTAGCTTAATTCCAGGAGTTCATGTGGTTTCCTAGGTGAGCCCTAACAGTATAAATGTATAGCAGGAACATATTATCATGCCTCTGCAGGTCTAGAACAAGGGTCCAGCCTGGGAGTTACCAGTAATTAATTATATAATTAATTACCTGTCCTGTGTCTTCTACTCTTGTGCTTCTCCTCCAGGTACAAGCTTTGCTCCTGTAGTATATGTTTTGTGTTAAAGATGACCTCATAGTTGTCCCAAGTAGATGTTTCGACTGAAGGTGACCTTCTAATAGTTCAGCAATGTAGTATGCTTGGCTGTTGACCTCACATTTTTTTCCATGGAGAAGGCCCACCTGGAAAAAGTTAGAGGTGTGATAATATGTTCCTGCTATACATTATACATGCACATATACAGTTAGTTTTGCCTAAGTAAAAATGTCCATACCTAACATAAATATTTTACTTCACCCTATCTTGAGTAAATGTTTTGTGGTAAAGACAACTTCACAATTGTCCTGAGGTGAAATTAAGGGTGAATAATCCATAAATTAATATTGCTTGGCTGTTGACCTCACATATTGTTGGATGGAATGGTCCTACTTGTACAAACCTAGAGTTTTAATAATGTTCCTGCGATGTAGTAAAATGCATATATATCACATTATACCTCTCTCTGTTTGCAGGTTGATTTAACACCGATACTGAAATTAGGCAAAATAGATTTTGTACTATAAGATTGGGGACAAACCGCCAAATCACAAATAGCCACATTAACCACCTCAATCCACAAGTGCCTTTAAACACCCACAGGTCTCATGGTTGGGAATTGTGAGTGCAATGCTGTTTAGGACTTTGACACCCAAGCCCAATATCTACATAAAAACAAGGACAGGGAACCCATTAAATATCCTGCACAGAAAAAAGAGACAGAAAGGACCCAATGGCAATAAAAAATAAAGGCAAATCACTGCTGCCAACTATAAAAAAAAAATGTTTTTAAAAAAAGAAAGTTACACAAACATATGTAATTATGGAGACATATACACAGACACAAATATACAGTTACAGAAACCTATATACACATTTACACAAAAACATATATAGGTACACAGACATACAGTATATACAGTTATATAAAAACATGTACAAACACATATACAGTATAGTTACACAAAAACATATACAGATAGATATTTACAGTTACACAGACACATATATACTGTAGGTACACAGAAACATTTATCCAGTGACCCAGGCACATACAGATTTTTATATATATATATATATATATATATATACATATATATATATATTTACACTGTATATATATATATATATATATATATATTCCTTAGACTAAAAACCTTATGGTTTCACATGTCCCATTAAGGCTTCTTAGACATGATCTGGAATTTCACAAAACCTACTGAATTTGTGCCACTCAAACTAAAAATTCCAATTACTAAGGCTGACAGTTTAATGGAAGTGTTCCTTGAGCAAAAGAAATATGGTATGCCATCACACCCTGTGGTTAACTAAAGAGTCAGCTCTCTCACAGAGTGAAATTGCTGTCACTCACAAAATTGTGTGCTCAGTGGAATATACACATGCAGTCTATGCAGTGAATTTAGACTTGGGGTTTGTTTTATAAGGTAGCTATTGTTCAGGGTACTCACCCCCCAAAAAAAAACACAATCAACTAGGAACGGGCTTTGGAGACCCAGTACTGGTTGTGTTAAATACAGGGAACAAATGACATAGGGGTCCCCCATATTAAGCACAACCAGCACCAGGCTTTCAAGAACCAGTACTGGTTGCCAAAATACGAGGGACAAATGATGTAGGGGTCCCCCAAATTCAGCATAACCAGCACTGGGCTTTGAGCTGGTCCTTGAAATACAGGGAAAAAACATGCGTAGGGTCCCCATGTATTTACCAGAACCAGCACTGGACTTTTTCTAGCGTGGGCTAATGCCACAGCCAGGAAAGCCCTTTCACTGGGCACCTGGCTGAAGCATCAACCCTGACTGGTAGTCAGCCCAGGTTGGGATCCCTGGGGACTCCCCCCAATAAAAGTGTCCTCCTCTCCAGGGCACCCCAAGCCCTGGCTGGTGGGTGCCAAGTTGATTAATTAATGTTTAGTGCATAATGAAGACGTAATTTATTGTCTTTTGCAGAAGCACTACAGTCCCCAGCAAGCCTTCCCCACATGCTGGTACTTGGGGAACCACAAGTACCAACAAGCAGGGCATAAAAATCTCCGCTGAAACCTATAGTACCCTGTAAAAGAAATTTATAGAAAAAACACAGACATCAATTGCTTTAAAATTTTATTTTTCTGTACCATCACCTCGGGGATGGCAGCCTTTAAGTTCTTTTTCATAGCTGCTGCTTCCCCCATGACTTCTCCGGCATCTTCACCTGGAGGGTGGTGGCCTTTAAGCTCTTTTACATGATTGCCGCCCATCCAGGACTTCCCCGGCAACTTCTTTCTTTGGCAGGTCTTCTCTGCTGCCAAAGGGCTCCCCTGGCTGTATTATTAGCCCCCTCTAGAAAGGGTCCAGTGCCGGTTTGGGTAAATACAGCAGGACCCTACGCACTTTTCCCCCCAGTATTTACAGAAACAGAGCCGACTCAGAGCCCAGTGCTGGTTGCGCTAAATACGAGGGACCCATTTGTCATTTGTCCCCCGTATTTTGGCAACCAGGACTGGTTTTGAAAAGCCTATTGCTGGTTGTGCTTAATATGAGGGACCCCTACATCGTTTGTCCCCTGTATTTATTAGCACAACCAGTACTGGATTTCCAAAGCCCGGTGCTGGTTGTTGTTTATTTTTTGGTGGGAGGGGCCACAACATATTTTTTTTACAGAGGTTTTAATTGTATTTTTTTAAGCAAAGAAGCACACAGATCCCGTCTGTGCTTCTGTGTTTGTTTATTTATCCACAGATGCAGGTATCACGAATCTTTCAGATCCGAGCCTGCATCTGTCTGATGCTACCTCCCCTGTGTCCTTCTGCATGCACCACCGCAGCCCGCACTGCTGCTGCACTTCCACCACTAATACACGCTACCGTCCCTGGGTCCCAACCGCAGCTAACAACTGCTACCCCGCCACCCCTGGGTCCAAACTGCAGCTAGCAGCCACTTTCTTTCCCCAAGCCCACCGCCGCTACCGCCCACACTGGCCAGCCATCTTGGTACACCCAAGTGAAGCCACAGTGAGTACACCTGCTGGAGGCTCCTACTGAGGCTGCGCAACAAGTTGAAACTCCCTATCTCTACAATGGCGGATTCATGAAGTAATACTGTAACTTTCTCAATTACCTAAAACCCAAAAGCACCTACCCTGGAACAAAAGCTACCTAATGAAACAAACCCAAGTCTAAATTCACCCCCTACCCTGAGTTATGCCTTCCCAAAAATTTCCCATAGAGAACTGCAGAAAAGTCGTCCTAATTTAGAGTGTCACAAAACACTGACATTTCGAGATTTACATTACTTCCAAATCCTAATTTTTTATGTTTTTGCCCCGAAATTTGGAATGCAGCACCAATCAACAGTTCTACCCGAAAGTGCCAAATTTCAGCACAGTACTTTCAATAGCTTTTGAGGTGTAGCCCCTTAAAAACCATGCCCCCTCTCGGGAATCTGTATTGGAGAATTAATTTTTTTAAATTAAGCCTTAAAATAAGGGCACGACTGTGCCCTTATAATATACATAGTGACACGGAAACATATACAGGTACATAGAACATATATAGTTACACAGCCACATGTATACAGTTACATACACATATAGTTACAGTGATACAATAAAACACATATATATATATATATATGTATATATATATACAGTAATATTGTTATAGACACATAACTACAGTTACACAGACACATATAAAGTTATACATTCATATATACAGTTACACAGATACACCAGTTGGTGGAGGGTAGCCTCCTCTCTTCTGATTCTGCTGCCCTCAGCCAGACTGCTGCTGCATAATCACACTCAGGTGAATGATTAGCATGTGTTCCTGGCATACCTTTACTCAGTCTGTCTCAGTCTCTGGTCTATGACTACTGTACCTGTACAATTATCTGCCTCAGGTTACTTTACTGCCCATTGCTACTCCAGCTTAACTTTCTGTGGCCACCTCATTTCTTACCTAAGCTCCTACTATCTTGAGTTTAAGTCATGGGGGGCATCTAAGTACTTGTGAGAATATAAATCTCTATGGGAATGGCATCTGCTATAGGTGAAGACCTCTCTAGCTTAATTCCAGGAGTTCATGTGGTTTCCTAGGTGAGCCCTAACAGTATAAATGTATAGCAGGAACATATTATCATGCCTCTGCAGGTCTAGAACAAGGGTCCAGCCTGGGAGTTACCAGTAATTAATTATATAATTAATTACCTGTCCTGTGTCTTCTACTCTTGTGCTTCTCCTCCAGGTACAAGCTTTGCTCCTGTAGTATATGTTTTGTGTTAAAGATGACCTCATAGTTGTCCCAAGTAGATGTTTCGACTGAAGGTGACCTTCTAATAGTTCAGCAATGTAGTATGCTTGGCTGTTGACCTCACATTTTTTTCCATGGAGAAGGCCCACCTGGAAAAAGTTAGAGGTGTGATAATATGTTCCTGCTATACATTATACATGCACATATACAGTTAGTTTTGCCTAAGTAAAAATGTCCATACCTAACATAAATATTTTACTTCACCCTATCTTGAGTAAATGTTTTGTGGTAAAGACAACTTCACAATTGTCCTGAGGTGAAATTAAGGGTGAATAATCCATAAATTAATATTGCTTGGCTGTTGACCTCACATATTGTTGGATGGAATGGTCCTACTTGTACAAACCTAGAGTTTTAATAATGTTCCTGCGATGTAGTAAAATGCATATATATCACATTATACCTCTCTCTGTTTGCAGGTTGATTTAACACCGATACTGAAATTAGGCAAAATAGATTTTGTACTATAAGATTGGGGACAAACCGCCAAATCACAAATAGCCACATTAACCACCTCAATCCACAAGTGCCTTTAAACACCCACAGGTCTCATGGTTGGGAATTGTGAGTGCAATGCTGTTTAGGACTTTGACACCCAAGCCCAATATCTACATAAAAACAAGGACAGGGAACCCATTAAATATCCTGCACAGAAAAAAGAGACAGAAAGGACCCAATGGCAATAAAAAATAAAGGCAAATCACTGCTGCCAACTATAAAAAAAAAATGTTTTTAAAAAAAGAAAGTTACACAAACATATGTAATTATGGAGACATATACACAGACACAAATATACAGTTACAGAAACCTATATACACATTTACACAAAAACATATATAGGTACACAGACATACAGTATATACAGTTATATAAAAACATGTACAAACACATATACAGTATAGTTACACAAAAACATATACAGATAGATATTTACAGTTACACAGACACATATATACTGTAGGTACACAGAAACATTTATCCAGTGACCCAGGCACATACAGATTTTTATATATATATATATATATATATACATATATATATATATTTACACTGTATATATATATATATATATATATATATTCCTTAGACTAAAAACCTTATGGTTTCACATGTCCCATTAAGGCTTCTTAGACATGATCTGGAATTTCACAAAACCTACTGAATTTGTGCCACTCAAACTAAAAATTCCAATTACTAAGGCTGACAGTTTAATGGAAGTGTTCCTTGAGCAAAAGAAATATGGTATGCCATCACACCCTGTGGTTAACTAAAGAGTCAGCTCTCTCACAGAGTGAAATTGCTGTCACTCACAAAATTGTGTGCTCAGTGGAATATACACATGCAGTCTATGCAGTGAATTTAGACTTGGGGTTTGTTTTATAAGGTAGCTATTGTTCAGGGTACTCACCCCCCCAAAAAAAACACAATCAACTAGGAACGGGCTTTGGAGACCCAGTACTGGTTGTGTTAAATACAGGGAACAAATGACATAGGGGTCCCCCATATTAAGCACAACCAGCACCAGGCTTTCAAGAACCAGTACTGGTTGCCAAAATACGAGGGACAAATGATGTAGGGGTCCCCCAAATTCAGCATAACCAGCACTGGGCTTTGAGCCGGTCCTTGAAATTCAGGGAAAAAACATGCGTAGGGTCCCCATGTATTTACCAGAACCAGCACTGGACATTTTCTAGCGTGGGCTAATGCCACAGCCAGGAAAGCCCTTTCACTGGGCACCCGGCTGAAGCATCAACCCTGACTGGTGGTCAGCCCAGGTTGGGAACCCTGGGGACTCCCCCCAATAAATGTGTCCTCCTTTCCTGGGCACCCCAAGCCCTGGCTGGTGGGTGCCGAGTTGATTATGTAATGTTTAGTGCATAATGAAGATGTAATTTATTGTCTTTTGCAGAAGCACTACAGTCCCCAGCAAGCCTTCCCCACATGCTGGTACTTGGAGAACCACAAGTACCAACAAGCAAGGCATAAAAATCTCCGCTGATACCTATAGTACCCTGTAAAAGAAATTTATAGAAAAAACACAGACATCAAATGCTTTAAAATTTAATTTTTCTGTACCATCACCTGGGGGATGGCAGCCTTTAAGTTCTTTTTCATAGCAGCTGCTTCCCCCAGGACTTCTCTGGCATCTTCACCTGGAGGGTGGTGGCCTTTAAGCTCTTTTACATGGTTGCCACCCATCCTGAACTTCCCCGGCAACTTCTTTCTTTGGCAGGTCTTCTCTGCTGCCAAAGGGCTCCCCTGGCTGTAGTATTAGCCCCCTCTAGAAAGGGTCCAGTGCTGGTTTGGGTAAATACAGCAGGACCCTACGCACTTTTCCCCCCCAGTATTTACAGAAACAGAGCCAACTCAGAGCCCAGTGCTGGTTGCGCTAAATACAAGGGACCCATTTGTCATTTGTCCCCCATATTTTGGCAACCAGGACTGGTTTTGAAAAGCCTGGTTCTGGTTGTGCTTAATATGAGGGACCCCTACATTGTTTGTCCCCTGTATTTATTAGCACAACCAGTACTGGATTTTCAAAGCCCGGTGCTGGTTGTTGTTTATTTTTTGGCGGGAGTGGCCATGACATATTTTTTTTTACACAGGTTTTAATTTTATTTTTTTAAACAAAGAAGCACACAGATCCCGTCTGTGCTTCTGTGTTTGTTTATTTATCCACAGATGCAGGTATCACGAATCTTGAATCTTTCAGATCCGAGCCTGCATCTGTCTGCTGCTACCTCCCCCGTGTCCTTCTGCATGCACCACTGCAGCCCGCACTGTTGCTGCACTTCCACCACTAATAAACGCTACCGTCCCTGGGTCCCAACCGCAGCTAACAACCGCTACCTCGCAACCCCTGGGTCCAAACTGCAGCTAGCAGCCACTTTCTTTCCCCAAGCCCACCGCCGCTACTGCCCACACTGGCCAGCCATATTGGTGCACCCAAGAGAAGCCACAGTGAGTACACCTGCAGGAGGCTGCTACTGAGGCTTGCGCAACAAGTTGAAACTCCCTATCTCTACAATGGCGGATTCATGAGGTAATACTGTAACTTTCTCAAATACCTAAAACCCAAAAGCACCTACCCTGGATCAAAAGCTACCTAATGAAACAAACCCAAGTTTAAATTCACCCCCTACCCTGAGTTATGCCTTCCCAAAAATTTCCCATAGAGAACAGCAGAAAAGTGGACCTAATTTAGAGTGTCACAAAACACTGACATTTCGAGATTTACATTACTTCCAATTCCTAATTTTTTATGTTTTTGCCCCGAAATTTGGAATGCAGCACCAAGCAACAGTTCTACCTGAAAGTACAAATTTCAGCACAGTACTTTCAATAGCTTTTGAGGTGTAGCCCCTTAAACACCAAGCCCCCTCTCGGGAATCTCTATGGGAGAATTAATTTTTTTAAATTCAGCCTTAAAATAAGGGCACGACTGTGCCCTTATAATATACATAATGACACGGAAACATATACAGGTACATAGAACATATATAGTTACACAGACACATGTATACAGTTACCTACACATATAGTTACAGTGATACAATAAAACACATATATATATATATATATATATATATATGTATATATATACAGTAATATTGTTATAGACACATAACTACAGTTACACAGACACATATAAAGTTATACAGACATATATACAGTTACACAGATACACCAGTTGGTGGAGGGTATCCTCCTCTCTTCTGATTCTGCTGCCCTCAGCCAGACTGCTGCGGCATAATCACACTCAAGTGAATGTTTAGCATGTGTTCCTGGCATACCTTTACTCAGTCTGTCTCAGTCTCTGGTCTATGACTACTGTACCTGTACAATTACCTGCCTCAGGTTTCTTTACTGCCCATTGCTACTCCAGCTTAACTTTCTGCGGCCACCTCATTTCTTACTTAAGCTCCTACTATCTTGAGTTTAAGTCATGGGGGGCATCTAAGTGCTTGTGAGAATATAAATCTCTATGGGAATGGCAGCTGCTATAGGTGAAGACCTCTCTAGCTTAATTCTAGGAGTTCATGTGGTTTCCTAGGTGAGCCCTAACAGTATAAATGTATAGCAGGAACATATTATTACGCCTCTGCAGGTCTAGAACAAGGGTCCAGCCTGGGAGTTACCAGTAATTAATTATATAATTAATTACCTGCCCTGTGTCTTCTACTCTTGTGCTTCTCCTCCAGGTACAAGCTTATTGCTCCTGTAGTATATGTTTTGTGGTAAAGATTACCTCATAGTTGTCCCAAGTAGATGTTTGGACAGAAGGTGACCTTCTAATAGTTCAGCAATGTAGTATGGTTGGCTGTTGACCTCACATTTTGTTCCATGGAGAAGGCCCACCTGGAAAAAGTTAGAGGAGTGATAATATGTTCCTGCTATACATTATACATGCACATATACAGGTAGTTTTGCCTAAGTAAAAATGTCCATACCTAACACAAATATTTTACTTCACCCTATCTTGAGTAAATGTTTTGTGGTAAAGACAACTTCACAATTGGCCTGAGGTGAAATTAAGGGTGAATAATCCATAAATTAAAATTGCTTGGCTGTTGACCTCACATATTGTTGGATGGAATAGTCCTACTTGTACAAACCTAGAGTTTTAATAATGTTCCTGCGATGCAGTAAAATGCATATATATCACATTATACCTCTCTCTGTTTGCAGGTTGATTTAACACCGATACTGGAATTAGGCAAAATAGATTTTGTACTATAAGATTGGGGACAAACCGCCAAATCACAAATAGCCACATTAACCTCCTCAATCCACAAGTGCCTTTAAACACCCACAGGTCTCATGGTTGGGAATTGTGAGTGCAATGCTGTTTAGGACTTTGACACCCAAGCCCAATATCTACATAAAAGCAAGGACAGGGAACCCATTAAATATCCTGCACAGAAAAAAGAGACAGAAAGGACCCAATGGCAATAAAAAATAAAGGCAAATCACTGCTGCCAACTATAAAAAAAAACATGTTTTTAAAAAAAGAAAGTTACACAAACATATGTAATTATGGAGACATATACACAGACACAAATATACAGTTACAGAAACCTATATACACATTTACACAAAAACATATATAGGTAGATATTTACAGTTACACAGACACATATATACTGTAGGTACACAGAAACATTTATCCAGTGACCCATTCACATAAAGATTTATATATATATATATATATATATATATATATTCCTTAGACTAAAAACCTTATGGTTTCACATGTCCCATTAAGGCTTCTTAGACATGATCTGGAATTTCACAAAACCTACTGAACTTGTGCCACTCAAACTAAAAATTCCAATCACTAAGGCTGACAGTTTAATGGAAGTGTTCCTTGTGCAAAAGAAATATGGTATGCCATCACATCCTGTGGTTAACTAAAGAGTCAGCACTCTCACAGAGTGAAATTGCTGTCACTCACAAAATTGTGTGCTCATTGGAATATACACATGCAGTCTATGCAGTGAATTTAGACTTGGGCTTTGTCTTATAAGGTAGCTTTTGTTCAGGGTACTCACCCCCCCCAAAAAAACACAATCAACTAGCAACGGGCTTTGGAGACCCAGTACTGGTTGTGCTAAATACAGGGAACAAATGACATAGGGGTCCCCCATATTAAGCACAACCAGCACCAGGCTTTTCAGAACCAGTACTGGTTGCCAAAATACGAGGGACAAATGATGTAGGGGTCCCCCAAATTCAGCATAACCAGCACTGGGCTTTGAGCCAGTCCTTGAAATTCAGGGAAAAAACATGCGTAGGTCCCCATGTATTTACCAGAACCAGCACTGGATATTTTCTAGCGTGGGCACCCACCAGCCAGGAAAGCCCTTTCACTAGGCACCCGGCTGAAGCATCAACCCTGACTGGTAGTCAGCCCAGGTTGGGATCCCTGGGGACTCCCCCCAATAAAAGTGTCCTCCTTTCCAGGGCACCCCAAGCCCTGGCTGGTGGGTGCCGAGTTGATTCTGTAATGTTTAGTGCATAATGAAGACGTAATTTATTGTCTTTTGCAGAAGCACTACAGTCCCCAGCAAGCCTTCCCCACATGCTGGTATTTGGAGAACCACAAGTACCAACAAGCAGGGCAGAAAAATCTCCGCTGATACCTATAGTACCCTGTAAAAGAAATTTATAGAAAAAACACAGACATCAATTGCTTTAAAATTTTATTTTTCTGTACCATCACCTGGGGGATGGCAGCCTTTAAGTTCTTTTTCATAGCTGCTGCTTCCCCCAGGACTTCTCCGGTGTCTTCACCTGGAGGGTTTTGGCCTTTAAGCTCTTTTACATGGTTGCCGCCCATCCAGGACTTCCCCGGCAACTTCTTTCTTTGGCAGGTCTTCTCTGCTGCCAAAGGGCTCCCCTGGCTGTATTATTAGCCCCCTCTAGAAAGGGTCCAGTGCCGGTTTGGGTAAATACAGCAGGACCCTACGCACTTTTCCCCCCAGTATTTACAGAAACAGAGCCGACTCAGAGCCCAGTGCTGGTTGCGCTAAATACGAGGGACCCATTTGTCATTTGTCCCCCGTATTTTGGCAACCAGGACTGGTTTTGAAAAGCCTATTGCTGGTTGTGCTTAATATGAGGGACCCCTACATCGTTTGTCCCCTGTATTTATTAGCACAACCAGTACTGGATTTCCAAAGCCCGGTGCTGGTTGTTGTTTATTTTTTGGTGGGAGGGGCCACAACATATTTTTTTTACAGAGGTTTTAATTTTATTTTTTTAAGCAAAGAAGCACACAGATCCCGTCTGTGCTTCTGTGTTTGTTTATTTATCCACAGATGCAGGTATCACGAATCTTTCAGATCCGAGCCTGCATCTGTCTGCTGCTACCTCCCCTGTGTCCTTCTGCATGCACCACCGCAGCCCGCACTGCTGCTGCACTTCCACCACTAATACACGCTACCGTCCCTGGGTCCCAACCGCAGCTAACAACTGCTACCCCGCCACCCCTGGGTCCAAACTGCAGCTAGCAGCCACTTTCTTTCCCCAAGCCCACCGCCGCTACCGCCCACACTGGCCAGCAATCTTGGTACACCCAAGTGAAGCCACAGTGAGTACACCTGCTGGAGGCTCCTACTGAGGCTGCGCAACAAGTTGAAACTCCCTATCTCTACAATGGCGGATTCATGAAGTAATACTGTAACTTTCTCAATTACCTAAAACCCAAAAGCACCTACCCTGGAACAAAAGCTACCTAATGAAACAAACCCAAGTCTAAATTCACCCCCTACCCTGAGTTATGCCTTCCCAAAAATTTCCCATAGAGAACTGCAGAAAAGTCGTCCTAATTTAGAGTGTCACAAAACACTGACATTTGGAGATTTACATTACTTCCAAATCCTAATTTTTTATGTTTTTGCCCCGAAATTTGGAATGCAGCACCAAGCAACAGTTCTACCCGAAAGTGCCAAATTTCAGCACAGTACTTTCAATAGCTTTTGAGGTGTAGCCCCTTAAACACCATGCCCCCTCTCGGGAATCTGTATTGGAGAATTAATTTTTTTAAATTAAGCCTTAAAATAAGGGCACGACTGTGCCCTTATAATATACATAGTGACACGGAAACATATACAGGTACATAGAACATATATAGTTACACAGCCACATGTATACAGTTACATACACATATAGTTACAGTGATACAATAAAACACACATATATATATATGTATATATATACAGTAATATTGTTATAGACACATAACTACAGTTACACAGACACATATAAAGTTATACATTCATATATACAGTTACACAGATACACCAGTTGGTGGAGGGTAGCCTCCTCTCTTCTGATTCTGCTGCCCTCAGCCAGACTGCTGCTGCATAATCACACTCAGGTGAATGATTAGCATGTGTTCCTGGCATACCTTTACTCAGTCTGTCTCAGTCTCTGGTCTATGACTACTGTACCTGTACAATTATCTGCCTCAGGTTACTTTACTGCCCATTGCTACTCCAGCTTAACTTTCTGCGGCCACCTCATTTCTTACCTAAGCTCCTACTATCTTGAGTTTAAGTCATGGGGGGCATCTAAGTACTTGTGAGAATATAAATCTCTATGGGAATGGCATCTGCTATAGGTGAAGACCTCTCTAGCTTAATTCCAGGAGTTCATGTGGTTTCCTAGGTGAGCCCTAACAGTATAAATGTATAGCAGGAACATATTATCATGCCTCTGCAGGTCTAGAACAAGGGTCCAGCCTGGGAGTTACCAGTAATTAATTATATAATTAATTACCTGTCCTGTGTCTTCTACTCTTGTGCTTCTCCTCCAGGTACAAGCTTTGCTCCTATAGTATATGTTTTGTGTTAAAGATGACCTCATAGTTGTCCCAAGTAGATGTTTCGACTGAAGGTGACCTTCTAATAGTTCAGCAATGTAGTATGCTTGGCTGTTGACCTCACATTTTTTTCCATGGAGAAGGCCCACCTGGAAAAAGTTAGAGGTGTGATAATATGTTC
Organism: Taudactylus pleione; assembly: GCA_031769625.1. Classification (NCBI taxonomy): domain Eukaryota; kingdom Metazoa; phylum Chordata; class Amphibia; order Anura; family Myobatrachidae; genus Taudactylus; species Taudactylus pleione. The sequence continues at coordinate 1,995,269 of JAUIMM010000031.1, forward strand.
CTGCTATACATTATACATGCACATATACAGTTAGTTTTGCCTAAGTAAAAATGTCCATACCTAACATAAATATTTTACTTCACCCTATCTTGAGTAAATGTTTTGTGGTAAAGACAACTTCACAATTGTCCTGAGGTGAAATTAAGGGTGAATAATCCATAAATTAATATTGCTTGGCTGTTGACCTCACATATTGTTGGATGGAATGGTCCTACTTGTACAAACCTAGAGTTTTAATAATGTTCCTGCGATGTAGTAAAATGCATATATATCACATTATACCTCTCTCTGTTTGCAGGTTGATTTAACACCGATACTGAAATTAGGCAAAATAGATTTTATACTATAAGATTGGGGACAAACCGCCAAATCACAAATAGCCACATTAACCACCTCAATCCACAAGTGCCTTTAAACACCCACAGGTCTCATGGTTGGGAATTGTGAGTGCAATGCTGTTTAGGACTTTGACACCCAAGCCCAATATCTACATAAAAGCAAGGACAGGGAACCCATTAAATATCCTGCACAGAAAAAAGAGACAGAAAGGACCCAATGGCAATAAAAAATAAAGGCAAAACACTGCTGCCAACTATAAAAAAAACATGTTTTTAAAAAAAGAAAGTTACACAAACATATGTAATTATGGAGACATATACACAGACACAAATATACAGTTACAGAAACCTATATACACATTTACACAAAAACATATATAGGTAGATATTTACAGTTACACAGACACATATATACTGTAGGTACACAGAAACATTTATCCAGTGACCCATTCACATAAAGATTTATATATATATATATATATATATTCCTTAGACTAAAAACCTTATGGTTTCACATGTCCCATTAAGGCTTCTTAGACATGATCTGGAATTTCACAAAACCTACTGAACTTGTGCCACTCAAACTAAAAATTCCAATCACTAAGGCTGACAGTTTAATGGAAGTGTTCCTTGTGCAAAAGAAATATGGTATGCCATCACATCCTGTGGTTAACTAAAGAGTCAGCACTCTCACAGAGTGAAATTGCTGTCACTCACAAAATTGTGTGCTCATTGGAATATACACATGCAGTCTATGCAGTGAATTTAGACTTGGGCTTTGTCTTATAAGGTAGCTTTTGTTCAGGGTACTCACCCCCCCAAAAAAAAAACACAATCAACTAGCAACAGGCTTTGGAGACCCAGTACTGGTTGTGCTAAATACAGGGAACAAATGACATAGGGGTCCCCCATATTAAGCACAACCAGCACCAGACTTTTCAGAACCAGTACTGGTTGCCAAAATACGAGGGACAAATGATGTAGGGGTCCCCCAAATTCAGCATAACCAGCACTGGGCTTTGAGCCAGTCCTTGAAATTCAGGGAATAAACATGCGTAGGTCCCCATGTATTTACCAGAACCAGCACTGGATATTTTCTAGCGTGGGCACCCACCAGCCAGGAAAGCCCTTTCACTAGGCACCCGGCTGAAGCATCAACCCTGACTGGTAGTCAGCCCAGGTTGGGATCCCTGGGGACTCCCCCCAATAAAAGTGTCCTCCTTTCCAGGGCACCCCAAGCCCTGGCTGGTGGGTGCCGAGTTGATTCTGTAATGTTTAGTGCATAATGAAGACGTAATTTATTGTCTTTTGCAGAAGCACTACAGTCCCCAGCAAGCCTTCCCCACATGCTGGTATTTGGAGAACCACAAGTACCAACAAGCAGGGCAGAAAAATCTCCGCTGATACCTATAGTACCCTGTAAAAGAAATTTATAGAAAAAACACAGACATCAATTGCTTTAAAATTTTATTTTTCTGTACCATCACCTGGGGGATGGCAGCCTTTAAGTTCTTTTTAAAAGCTGCTGCTTCCCCTAGGACTTCTCCGGTGTCTTCACCTGGAGGGTTTTGGCCTTTAAGCTCTTTTACATGGTTGCCGCCCATCCAGGACTTCCCCGGCAACTTCTTTCTTTGGCAGGTCTTCTCTGCTGCCAAAGGGCTCCCCTGGCTGTATTATTAGCCCCCTCTAGAAAGGGTCCAGTGCCGGTTTGGGTAAATACAGCAGGACCCTACGCACTTTTCCCCCCAGTATTTACAGAAACAGAGCCGACTCAGAGCCCAGTGCTGGTTGCGCTAAATACGAGGGACCCATTTGTCATTTGTCCCCCGTATTTTGGCAACCAGGACTGGTTTGAAAAGCCTATTGCTGGTTGTGCTTAATATGAGGGACCCCTACATCGTTTGTCCCCTGTATTTATTAGCACAACCAGTACTGGATTTCCAAAGCCCGGTGCTGGTTGTTGTTTATTTTTTGGTGGGAGGGGCCACAACATATTTTTTTTACAGAGGTTTTAATTTTACTTTTTTAAGCAAAGAAGCACACAGATCCCGTCTGTGCTTCTGTGTTTGTTTATTTATCCACAGATGCAGGTATCACGAATCTTTCAGATCCGAGCCTGCATCTGTCTGCTGCTACCTCCCCTGTGTCCTTCTGCATGCACCACCGCAGCCCGCACTGCTGCTGCACTTCCACCACTAATACACGCTACCGTCCCTGGGTCCCAACCGCAGCTAACAACTGCTACCCCGCCACCCCTGGGTCCAAACTGCAGCTAGCAGCCACTTTCTTTCCCCAAGCCCACCGCCGCTACCGCCCACACTGGCCAGCCATCTTGGTACACCCAAGTGAAGCCACAGTGAGTACACCTGCTGGAGGCTCCTACTGAGGCTGCGCAACAAGTTGAAACTCCCTATCTCTACAATGGCGGATTCATGAAGTAATACTGTAACTTTCTCAATTACCTAAAACCCAAAAGCACCTACCCTGGAACAAAAGCTACCTAATGAAACAAACCCAAGTCTAAATTCACCCCCTACCCTGAGTTATGCCTTCCCAAAAATTTCCCATAGAGAACTGCAGAAAAGTCGTCCTAATTTAGAGTGTCACAAAACACTGACATTTGGAGATTTACATTACTTCCAAATCCTAATTTTTTATGTTTTTGCCCCGAAATTTGGAATGCAGCACCAAGCAACAGTTCTACCCGAAAGTGCCAAATTTCAGCACAGTACTTTCAATAGCTTTTGAGGTGTAGCCCCTTAAACACCATGCCCCCTCTCGGGAATCTGTATTGGAGAATTAATTTTTTTAAATTAAGCCTTAAAATAAGGGCACGACTGTGCCCTTATAATATACATAGTGACACGGAAACATATACAGGTACATAGAACATATATAGTTACACAGCCACATGTATACAGTTACATACACATATAGTTACAGTGATACAATAAAACACACATATATATATATGTATATATATACAGTAATATTGTTATAGACACATAACTACAGTTACACAGACACATATAAAGTTATACATTCATATATACAGTTACACAGATACACCAGTTGGTGGAGGGTAGCCTCCTCTCTTCTGATTCTGCTGCCCTCAGCCAGACTGCTGCTGCATAATCACACTCAGGTGAATGATTAGCATGTGTTCCTGGCATACCTTTACTCAGTCTGTCTCAGTCTCTGGTCTATGACTACTGTACCTGTACAATTATCTGCCTCAGGTTACTTTACTGCCCATTGCTACTCCAGCTTAACTTTCTGCGGCCACCTCATTTCTTACCTAAGCTCCTACTATCTTGAGTTTAAGTCATGGGGGGCATCTAAGTACTTGTGAGAATATAAATCTCTATGGGAATGGCATCTGCTATAGGTGAAGACCTCTCTAGCTTAATTCCAGGAGTTCATGTGGTTTCCTAGGTGAGCCCTAACAGTATAAATGTATAGCAGGAACATATTATCATGCCTCTGCAGGTCTAGAACAAGGGTCCAGCCTGGGAGTTACCAGTAATTAATTATATAATTAATTACCTGTCCTGTGTCTTCTACTCTTGTGCTTCTCCTCCAGGTACAAGCTTTGCTCCTATAGTATATGTTTTGTGTTAAAGATGACCTCATAGTTGTCCCAAGTAGATGTTTCGACTGAAGGTGACCTTCTAATAGTTCAGCAATGTAGTATGCTTGGCTGTTGACCTCACATTTTTTTCCATGGAGAAGGCCCACCTGGAAAAAGTTAGAGGTGTGATAATATGTTCCTGCTATACATTATACATGCACATATACAGTTAGTTTTGCCTAAGTAAAAATGTCCATACCTAACATAAATATTTTACTTCACCCTATCTTGAGTAAATGTTTTGTGGTAAAGACAACTTCACAATTGTCCTGAGGTGAAATTAAGGGTGAATAATCCATAAATTAATATTGCTTGGCTGTTGACCTCACATATTGTTGGATGGAATGGTCCTACTTGTACAAACCTAGAGTTTTAATAATGTTCCTGCGATGTAGTAAAATGCATATATATCACATTATACCTCTCTCTGTTTGCAGGTTGATTTAACACCGATACTGAAATTAGGCAAAATAGATTTTGTACTATAAGATTGGGGACAAACCGCCAAATCACAAATAGCCACATTAACCACCTCAATCCACAAGTGCCTTTAAACACCCACAGGTCTCATGGTTGGGAATTGTGAGTGCAATGCTGTTTAGGACTTTGACACCCAAGCCCAATATCTACATAAAAGCAAGGACAGGGAACCCATTAAATATCCTGCACAGAAAAAAGAGACAGAAAGGACCCAATGGCAATAAAAAATAAAGGCAAATCACTGCTGCCAACTATAAAAAAAAACATGTTTTTAAAAAAAGAAAGTTACACAAACATATGTAATTATGGAGACATATACACAGACACAAATATACAGTTACAGAAACCTATATACACATTTACACAAAAACATATATAGGTAGATATTTACAGTTACACAGACACATATATACTGTAGGTACACAGAAACATTTATCCAGTGACCCATTCACATAAAGATTTATATATATATATATATATATATATATATTCCTTAGACTAAAAACCTTATGGTTTCACATGTCCCATTAAGGCTTCTTAGACATGATCTGGAATTTCACAAAACCTACTGAACTTGTGCCACTCAAACTAAAAATTCCAATCACTAAGGCTGACAGTTTAATGGAAGTGTTCCTTGTGCAAAAGAAATATGGTATGCCATCACATCCTGTGGTTAACTAAAGAGTCAGCACTCTCACAGAGTGAAATTGCTGTCACTCACAAAATTGTGTGCTCATTGGAATATACACATGCAGTCTATGCAGTGAATTTAGACTTGGGCTTTGTCTTATAAGGTAGCTTTTGTTCAGGGTACTCACCCCCCCCAAAAAAAACACAATCAACTAGCAACAGGCTTTGGAGACCCAGTACTGGTTGTGCTAAATACAGGGAACAAATGACATAGGGGTCCCCCATATTAAGCACAACCAGCACCAGGCTTTTCAGAACCAGTACTGGTTGCCAAAATACGAGGGACAAATGATGTAGGGGTCCCCCAAATTCAGCATAACCAGCACTGGGCTTTGAGCCAGTCCTTGAAATTCAGGGAAAAAACATGCGTAGGTCCCCATGTATTTACCAGAACCAGCACTGGATATTTTCTAGCGTGGGCACCCACCAGCCAGGAAAGCCCTTTCACTAGGCACCCGGCTGAAGCATCAACCCTGACTGGTAGTCAGCCCAGGTTGGGATCCCTGGGGACTCCCCCCAATAAAAGTGTCCTCCTTTCCAGGGCACCCCAAGCCCTGGCTGGTGGGTGCCGAGTTGATTCTGTAATGTTTAGTGCATAATGAAGACGTAATTTATTGTCTTTTGCAGAAGCACTACAGTCCCCAGCAAGCCTTCCCCACATGCTGGTATTTGGAGAACCACAAGTACCAACAAGCAGGGCAGAAAAATCTCCGCTGATACCTATAGTACCCTGTAAAAGAAATTTATAGAAAAAACACAGACATCAATTGCTTTAAAATTTTATTTTTCTGTACCATCACCTGGGGGATGGCAGCCTTTAAGTTCTTTTTCATAGCTGCTGCTTCCCCCAGGACTTCTCCGGTGTCTTCACCTGGAGGGTTTTGGCTTTTAAGCTCTTTTACATGGTTGCCGCCCATCCAGGACTTCCCCGGCAACTTCTTTCTTTGGCAGGTCTTCTCTGCTGCCAAAGGGCTCCCCTGGCTGTAGTATTAGCCCCCTCTAGAAAGGGTCCAGTGCTGGTTTGGGTAAATACAGCAGGACCCTACGCACTTTTCCCCCCAGTATTTACAGAAACAGAGCCGACTCAGAGCCCAGTGCTGGTTGCGCTAAATACGAGGGACCCATTTGTCCCCCGTATTTTGGCAACCAGGACTGGTTTTGAAATGCCTGGTGCTGGTTGTGCTTAATATGAGGGACCCCTACATTGTTTGACCCCTGTATTTATTAGCACAACCAGTACTGGATTTTCAAAGCCCGGTGCTGGTTGTTGTTTATTTTTTGGTGGGAGGGGCCATGACATATTTTTTTTTTACACAGGTTTTAATTTTATTTTTTTAAACAAAGAAGCAAACAGATCCCGTCTGTGCTTCTGTGTTTGTTTATTAATCCACAGATGCAGGTATCACAAATCTTTCAGATCCAAGCCTGCATCTGTCTGCTGCTACCTCCCCCGTGTCCTTCTGCATACACCTCTGCAGCCCGCACTGCTGCTGCACTTCCACCACTAATAAACGCTACCATCTCTGGGTCCCAACTGCAGCTAACAACTGCTACCTCGCAACCCCTTGGTCCAAACTGTAGCTAGCAGCCACTTTCTTTCCCTGAGCCCACAGCCACTACTGCCCACACTGGCCAGCCATCTTGGTGCACCCAAGTGAAACCACAGTGAGTACACCTGCTGGAGGCTCCTACTGAGGCTGTGCAACAAGTTGAAACTCCCTATCTCTACAATGGCGGATTCATGAGGTAATACTGTAACTTTCTCAATTACCTAAAACCAAAAAGCACTTACCCTGGATCAAAAGCTACATAATGAAACAAACCCAAATCTAAATTCACCCACCTACCCTGAGTTATGCCTTCCCAAAAATTTCCCATAGAGAATAGCAGAAAAGTGGACCTAATTTAGAGTGTCACAAAACACTGACATTTGGAGATTTACATTACTTCCAAATCCTAATTTTTTATGTTTTTGCCCCGAAATTTGGAATGCAGCACCAAGCAACAGTTCTACCCGAAAGTACAAATTTCAGCACAGTACTTTTAATAGCTTTTGAGGTGTAGCCCCTTAAACACCATGCCCCCTCTCGGGAATCTGTATTGGAGAATTAATTTTTTTAAATTAAGCCTTAAAATAAGGGCACGACTGTGCCCTTATAATATACATAGTGACACGGAAACATATACAGGTACATAGAACATATATAGTTACACAGACACATGTATACAGTTACATACACATATAGTTACAGTGATACAATAAAACACATATACATATATATATATATATATATATATATATATACAGTAATATTGTTATAGACACATAACTACAGTTACACAGACACATATAAAGTATACAGACATATATACAGTTACACAGATACACCAGTTGGTGGAGGGTAGCCTCCTCTCTTCTGATTCTGCTGCACTCAGCCAGACTGCTGCTGCATAATCACACTCAATTGAATGTTTAGCATGTGTTCCTGGCATACCTTTACTCAGTCTGTCTCAGTCTCTGGTCTATGACTACTGTACCTGTACAATTACCTGCCTCAGGTTACTTTACTGCCCGTTGCTACTCCAGCTTAACTTTCTGCGGCCACCTAATTTCTTACTTAAGCTCCTACTATCTTGAGTTTAAGTCATGGGGGGCATCTAAGTGCTTGTGAGAATATAAATCTCTATGGGAATGGCAGCTGCTATAGGTGAAGACCTCTCTAGCTTAATTCTAGGAGTTCATGTGGTTTCCTAGGTGAGCCCTAACAGTATAAATGTATAGCAGGAACATATTATTACGCCTCTGCAGGTCTAGAACAAGGGTCCAGCCTGGGAGTTACCAGTAATTAATTATATAATTAATTACCTGTCCTGTGTCTTCTACTCTTGTGCTTCTCCTCCAGGTACAAGCTTATTGCTCCTGTAGTATATGTTTTGTGGTAAAGATTACCTCATAGTTGTCCCAAGTAGATGTTTGGACTGAAGGTGACCTTCTAATAGTTCAGCAATGTAGTATGGTTGGCTGTTGACCTCACATTTTGTTCCATGGAGAAGGCCCACCTGGGAAAAGTTAGAGGCGTGATAATATGTTCCTGCTATACATTATACATGCACATATACAGTTAGTTTTGCCTAAGTAAAAATGTCCATACCTAACACAAATATTTTACTTCACCCTATCTTGAGTAAATGTTTTGTGGTAAAGACAACTTCACAATTGGCCTGAGGTGAAATTAAGGGTGAATAATCCATAAATTAAAATTGCTTGGCTGTTGACCTCACATATTGTTGGATGGAATAGTCCTACTTGTACAAACCTAGAGTTTTAATAATGTTCCTGCGATGCAGTAAAATGCATATATATCACATTATACCTCTCTCTGTTTGCAGGTTGATTTAACACCGATACTGGAATTAGGCAAAATAGATTTTGTACTATAAGATTGGGGACAAACCGCCAAATCACAAATAGCCACATTAACCTCCTCAATCCACAAGTGCCTTTAAACACCCACAGGTCTCATGGTTGGGAATTGTGAGTGCAATGCTGTTTAGGACTTTGACACCCAAGCCCAATATCTACATAAAAGCAAGGACAGGGAACCCATTAAATATCCTGCACAGAAAAAAGAGACAGAAAGGACCCAATGGCAATAAAAAATAAAGGCAAATCACTGCTGCCAACTATAAAAAAAACATGTTTTTAAAAAAAGAAAGTTACACAAACATATGTAATTATGGAGACATATACACAGACACAAATATACAGTTACAGAAACCTATATACACATTTACACAAAAACATATATAGGTAGATATTTACAGTTACACAGACACATATATACTGTAGGTACACAGAAACATTTATCCAGTGACCCATTCACATAAAGATTTATATATATATATATATATATATTCCTTAGACTAAAAACCTTATGGTTTCACATGTCCCATTAAGGCTTCTTAGACATGATCTGGAATTTCACAAAACCTACTGAACTTGTGCCACTCAAACTAAAAATTCCAATCACTAAGGCTGACAGTTTAATGGAAGTGTTCCTTGTGCAAAAGAAATATGGTATGCCATCACATCCTGTGGTTAACTAAAGAGTCAGCACTCTCACAGAGTGAAATTGCTGTCACTCACAAAATTGTGTGCTCATTGGAATATACACATGCAGTCTATGCAGTGAATTTAGACTTGGGCTTTGTCTTATAAGGTAGCTTTTGTTCAGGGTACTCACCCCCCCAAAAAAAAACACAATCAACTAGCAACAGGCTTTGGAGACCCAGTACTGGTTGTGCTAAATACAGGGAACAAATGACATAGGGGTCCCCCATATTAAGCACAACCAGCACCAGGCTTTTCAGAACCAGTACTGGTTGCCAAAATACGAGGGACAAATGATGTAGGGGTCCCCCAAATTCAGCATAACCAGCACTGGGCTTTGAGCCAGTCCTTGAAATTCAGGGAAAAAACATGCGTAGGTCCCCATGTATTTACCAGAACCAGCACTGGATATTTTCTAGCGTGGGCACCCACCAGCCAGGAAAGCCCTTTCACTAGGCACCCGGCTGAAGCATCAACCCTGACTGGTAGTCAGCCCAGGTTGGGATCCCTGGGGACTCCCCCCAATAAAAGTGTCCTCCTTTCCAGGGCACCCCAAGCCCTGGCTGGTGGGTGCCGAGTTGATTCTGTAATGTTTAGTGCATAATGAAGACGTAATTTATTGTCTTTTGCAGAAGCACTACAGTCCCCAGCAAGCCTTCCCCACATGCTGGTATTTGGAGAACCACAAGTACCAACAAGCAGGGCAGAAAAATCTCCGCTGATACCTATAGTACCCTGTAAAAGAAATTTATAGAAAAAACACAGACATCAATTGCTTTAAAATTTTATTTTTCTGTACCATCACCTGGGGGATGGCAGCCTTTAAGTTCTTTTTCATAGCTGCTGCTTCCCCCAGGACTTCTCCGGTGTCTTCACCTGGAGGGTTTTGGCTTTTAAGCTCTTTTACATGGTTGCCGCCCATCCAGGACTTCCCCGGCAACTTCTTTCTTTGGCAGGTCTTCTCTGCTGCCAAAGGGCTCCCCTGGCTGTAGTATTAGCCCCCTCTAGAAAGGGTCCAGTGCTGGTTTGGGTAAATACAGCAGGACCCTACGCACTTTTCCCCCCAGTATTTACAGAAACAGAGCCGACTCAGAGCCCAGTGCTGGTTGCGCTAAATACGAGGGACCCATTTGTCCCCCGTATTTTGGCAACCAGGACTGGTTTTGAAATGCCTGGTGCTGGTTGTGCTTAATATGAGGGACCCCTACATTGTTTGACCCCTGTATTTATTAGCACAACCAGTACTGGATTTTCAAAGCCCGGTGCTGGTTGTTGTTTATTTTTTGGTGGGAGGGGCCATGACATATTTTTTTTTTACACAGGTTTTAATTTTATTTTTTTAAACAAAGAAGCAAACAGATCCCGTCTGTGCTTCTGTGTTTGTTTATTAATCCACAGATGCAGGTATCACAAATCTTTCAGATCCAAGCCTGCATCTGTCTGCTGCTACCTCCCCCGTGTCCTTCTGCATACACCTCTGCACCCGCACTGCTGCTGCACTTCCACCACTAATAAACGCTACCATCTCTGGGTCCCAACCGCAGCTAACAACTGCTACCTCGCAACCCCTTGGTCCAAACTGTAGCTAGCAGCCACTTTCTTTCCCTGAGCCCACAGCCACTACTGCCCACACTGGCCAGCCATCTTGGTGCACCCAAGTGAAACCACAGTGAGTACACTTGCTGGAGGCTCCTACTGAGGCTGTGCAACAAGTTGAAACTCCCTATCTCTACAATGGCGGATTCATGAGGTAATACTGTAACTTTCTCAATTACCTAAAACCAAAAAGCACTTACCCTGGATCAAAAGCTACATAATGAAACAAACCCAAATCTAAATTCACCCACCTACCCTGAGTTATGCCTTCCCAAAAATTTCCCATAGAGAATAGCAGAAAAGTGGACCTAATTTAGAGTGTCACAAAACACTGACATTTGGAGATTTACATTACTTCCAAATCCTAATTTTGTATGTTTTTGCCCCGAAATTTGGAATGCAGCACCAAGCAACAGTTCTACCCGAAAGTACAAATTTCAGCACAGTACTTTTAATAGCTTTTGAGGTGTAGCCCCTTAAACACCATGCCCCCTCTCGGGAATCTGTATTGGAGAATTAATTTTTTTAAATTAAGCCTTAAAATAAGGGCACGACTGTGCCCTTATAATATACATAGTGACACGGAAACATATACAGGTACATAGAACATATATAGTTACACAGACACATGTATACAGTTACATACACATATAGTTACAGTGATACAATAAAACACATATACATATATATATATATATATATATATATATACAGTAATATTGTTATAGACACATAACTACAGTTACACAGACACATATAAAGTATACAGACATATATACAGTTACACAGATACACCAGTTGGTGGAGGGTAGCCTCCTCTCTTCTGATTCTGCTGCACTCAGCCAGACTGCTGCTGCATAATCACACTCAATTGAATGTTTAGCATGTGTTCCTGGCATACCTTTACTCAGTCTGTCTCAGTCTCTGGTCTATGACTACTGTACCTGTACAATTACCTGCCTCAGGTTACTTTACTGCCCGTTGCTACTCCAGCTTAACTTTCTGCGGCCACCTAATTTCTTACTTAAGCTCCTACTATCTTGAGTTTAAGTCATGGGGGGCATCTAAGTGCTTGTGAGAATATAAATCTCTATGGGAATGGCAGCTGCTATAGGTGAAGACCTCTCTAGCTTAATTCTAGGAGTTCATGTGGTTTCCTAGGTGAGCCCTAACAGTATAAATGTATAGCAGGAACATATTATTACGCCTCTGCAGGTCTAGAACAAGGGTCCAGCCTGGGAGTTACCAGTAATTAATTATATAATTAATTACCTGTCCTGTGTCTTCTACTCTTGTGCTTCTCCTCCAGGTACAAGCTTATTGCTCCTGTAGTATATGTTTTGTGGTAAAGATTACCTCATAGTTGTCCCAAGTAGATGTTTGGACTGAAGGTGACCTTCTAATAGTTCAGCAATGTAGTATGGTTGGCTGTTGACCTCACATTTTGTTCCATGGAGAAGGCCCACCTGGGAAAAGTTAGAGGCGTGATAATATGTTCCTGCTATACATTATACATGCACATATACAGTTAGTTTTGCCTAAGTAAAAATGTCCATACCTAACACAAATATTTTACTTCACCCTATCTTGAGTAAATGTTTTGTGGTAAAAACAACTTCACAATTGGCCTGAGGTGAAATTAAGGGTGAATAATCCATAAATTAAAATTGCTTGGCTGTTGACCTCACATATTGTTGGATGGAATAGTCCTACTTGTACAAACCTAGAGTTTTAATAATGTTCCTGCGATGCAGTAAAATGCATATATATCACATTATACCTCTCTCTGTTTGCAGGTTGATTTAACACCGATACTGGAATTAGGCAAAATAGATTTTGTACTATAAGATTGGGGACAAACCGCCAAATCACAAATAGCCACATTAACCTCCTCAATCCACAAGTGCCTTTAAACACCCACAGGTCTCATGGTTGGGAATTGTGAGTGCAATGCTGTTTAGGACTTTGACACCCAAGCCCAATATCTACATAAAAGCAAGGACAGGGAACCCATTAAATATCCTGCACAGAAAAAAGAGACAGAAAGGACCCAATGGCAATAAAAAATAAAGGCAAATCACTGCTGCCAACTATAAAAAAAACATGTTTTTAAAAAAAGAAAGTTACACAAACATATGTAATTATGGAGACATATACACAGACACAAATATACAGTTACAGAAACCTATATACACATTTACACAAAAACATATATAGGTAGATATTTACAGTTACACAGACACATATATACTGTAGGTACACAGAAACATTTATCCAGTGACCCATTCACATAAAGATTTATATATATATATATATATATATATATTCCTTAGACTAAAAACCTTATGGTTTCACATGTCCCATTAAGGCTTCTTAGACATGATCTGGAATTTCACAAAACCTACTGAACTTGTGCCACTCAAACTAAAAATTCCAATCACTAAGGCTGACAGTTTAATGGAAGTGTTCCTTGTGCAAAAGAAATATGGTATGCCATCACATCCTGTGGTTAACTAAAGAGTCAGCACTCTCACAGAGTGATATTGCTGTCACTCACAAAATTGTGTGCTCATTGGAATATACACATGCAGTCTATGCAGTGAATTTAGACTTGGGCTTTGTCTTATAAGGTAGATTTTGTTCAGGGTACTCACCCCCCCAAAAAAAAACACAATCAACTAGCAACGGGCTTTGGAGACCCAGTACTGGTTGTGCTAAATACAGGGAACAAATGACATAGGGGTCCCCCATATTAAGCACAACCAGCACCAGGCTTTTCAGAACCAGTACTGGTTGCCAAAATACGAGGGACAAATGATGTAGGGGTCCCCCAAATTCAGCATAACCAGCACTGGGCTTTGAGCCAGTCCTTGAAATTCAGGGAAAAAACATGCGTAGGTCCCCATGTATTTACCAGAACCAGCACTGGATATTTTCTAGCGTGGGCACCCACCAGCCAGGAAAGCCCTTTCACTAGGCACCCGGCTGAAGCATCAACCCTGACTGGTAGTCAGCCCAGGTTGGGATCCCTGGGGACTCCCCCCAATAAAAGTGTCCTCCTTTCCAGGGCACCCCAAGCCCTGGCTGGTGGGTGCCGAGTTGATTCTGTAATGTTTAGTGCATAATGAAGACGTAATTTATTGTCTTTTGCAGAAGCACTACAGTCCCCAGCAAGCCTTCCCCACATGCTGGTATTTGGAGAACCACAAGTACCAACAAGCAGGGCAGAAAAATCTCCGCTGATACCTATAGTACCCTGTAAAAGAAATTTATAGAAAAAACACAGACATCAATTGCTTTAAAATTTTATTTTTCTGTACCATCACCTGGGGGATGGCAGCCTTTAAGTTATTTTTCATAGCTGCTGCTTCCCCCAGGACTTCTCCGGTGTCTTCACCTGGAGGGTTTTGGCCTTTAAGCTCTTTTACATGGTTGCCGCCCATCCAGGACTTCCCCGGCAACTTCTTTCTTTGGCAGGTCTTCTCTGCTGCCAAAGGGCTCCCCTGGCTGTAGTATTAGCCCCCTCTAGAAAGGGTCCAGTGCTGGTTTGGGTAAATACAGCAGGACCCTACGCACTTTTCCCCCCAGTATTTACAGAAACAGAGCCGACTCAGAGCCCAGTGCTGGTTGCGCTAAATACGAGGGACCCATTTGTCCCCCGTATTTTGGCAACCAGGACTGGTTTTGAAATGCCTGGTGCTGGTTGTGCTTAATATGAGGGACCCCTACATTGTTTGACCCCTGTATTTATTAGCACAACCAGTACTGGATTTTCAAAGCCCGGTGCTGGTTGTTGTTTATTTTTTGGTGGGAGGGGCCATGACATATTTTTTTTTTACACAGGTTTTAATTTTATTTTTTTAAACAAAGAAGCAAACAGATCCCGTCTGTGCTTCTGTGTTTGTTTATTAATCCACAGATGCAGGTATCACAAATCTTTCAGATCCAAGCCTGCATCTGTCTGCTGCTACCTCCCCCGTGTCCTTCTGCATGCACCTCTGCAGCCCGCACTGCTGCTGCACTTCCACCACTAATAAACGCTACCATCTCTGGGTCCCAACCGCAGCTAACAACTGCTACCTCGCAACCCCTTGGTCCAAACTGTAGCTAGCAGCCACTTTCTTTCCCTGAGCCCACAGCCACTACTGCCCACACTGGCCAGCCATCTTGGTGCACCCAAGTGAAACCACAGTGAGTACACCTGCTGGAGGCTCCTACTGAGGCTGCGCAACAAGTTGAAACTCCCTATCTCTACAATGGCGGATTCATGAGGTAATACTGTAACTTTCTCAATTACCTAAAACCAAAAAGCACTTACCCTGGATCAAAAGCTACATAATGAAACAAACCCAAATCTAAATTCACCCACCTACCCTGAGTTATGCTTTCCCAAAAATTTCCCATAGAGAATAGCAGAAAAGTGGACCTAATTTAGAGTGTCACAAAACACTGACATTTGGAGATTTACATTACTTCCAAATCCTAATTTTTTATGTTTTTGCCCCGAAATTTGGAATGCAGCACCAAGCAACAGTTCTACCCGAAAGTACAAATTTCAGCACAGTACTTTCAATAGCTTTTGAGGTGTAGCCCCTTAAACACCATGCCCCCTCTCGGGAATCTCTATGGGAGAATTAATTTTTTTAAAATAAGCCTTAAAATAAGGGCACGACTGTGCCCTTATAATATACATAGTGACACGGAAACATATACAGGTACATAGAACATATATAGTTACACAGACACATGTATACAGTTACATACACATATAGTTACAGTGATACAATAAAACACATATATATATATATATATATATATATATATATATATATATATATACAGTAATATTGTTATAGACACATAACTACAGTTACACAGACACATATAAAGTATACAGACATATATACAGTTACACAGATACACCAGTTGGTGGAGGGTAGCCTCCTCTCTTCTGATTCTGCTGCACTCAGCCAGACTGCTGCTGCATAATCACACTCAATTGAATGTTTAGCATGTGTTCCTGGCATACCTTTACTCAGTCTGTCTCAGTCTCTGGTCTATGACTACTGTACCTGTACAATTACCTGCCTCAGGTTACTTTACTGCCCGTTGCTACTCCAGCTTAACTTTCTGTGGCCACCTAATTTCTTACTTAAGCTCCTACTATCTTGAGTTTAAGTCATGGGGGGCATCTAAGTGCTTGTGAGAATATAAATCTTTATGGGAATGGCAGCTGCTATAGGTAAAGACCTCTCTAGCTTAATTCTAGGAGTTCATGTGGTTTCCTAAGTGAGCCCTAACAGTATAAATGTATAGCAGGAACATATTATTAAGCCTCTGCAGGTCTAGAACAAGGGTCCAGCCTGGGAGTTACCAGTAATTAATTATATAATTAATTACCTGTCCTGTGTCTTCTACTCTTGTGCTTCTCCTCCAGGTACAAGGTTTGCTCCTGTAGTATATGTTTTGTGGTAAAGATTACCTCATAGTTGTCCCAAGTAGATGTTTGGACTGAAGGTGACCTTCTAATAGTTCAGCAATGTAGTATGGTTGGCTGTTGACCTCACATTTTGTTCCATGGAGAAGGCCCACCTGGAAAAAGTTAGAGGCATGATAATATGTTCCTGCTATACATTATACATGCACATATACAGGTAGTTTTGCCTAAGTAAAAATGTCCATACCTAACACAAATATTTTACTTCACCCTATCTTGAGTAAATGTTTTGTGGTAAAGACAACTTCACAATTGTCCTGAGGTGAAATTAAGGGTGAATAATCCATAAATTAATATTGCTTGGCTGTTGACCTCACATATTGTTGGATGGAATGGTCCTACTTGTACAAACCTAGAGTTTTAATAATGTTCCTGCGATGCAGTAAAATGCATATATATCACATTATACCTCTCTCTGTTTGCAGGTTGATTTGACACCGATACTGGAATTAGGCAAAATAGATTTTGTACTATAAGATTGGGGACAAACCGCCAAATCACAAATATCCACATTACCCACCTCAATCCACAAGTGCCTTTAAACACCCACAGGTCTCATGGTTGGGAATTGTGAGTGCAATGCTGTTTAGGACTTTGACACCCAAGCCCAATATCTACATAAAAACAAGGACAGGGAACCCATTAAATATCCTGCACAGAAAAAAGAGACAGAAAGGACCCAATGGCAATAAAAAATAAAGGCAAATCACTGCTGCCAACTATAAAAAAAACATGTTTTTAAAAAAAGAAAGTTACACAAACATATGTAATTATGGAGACATATACACAGACACAAATATACAATTACAGAAACCTATATACACATTTACACAAAAACATATATAGGTACACAGACATACAGTATATACAGTTATATAAAAACATGTACAAACACATATACAGTATAGTTACACAAAAACATATACAGAGAGATATTTACAGTTACACAGACACATATATACTGTAGGTACACAGAAACATTTATCCAGTGACCCAGGCACATACAGATTTATATATATATATATATATATATACTATATATATATATATATATATATATATATATATATATTCCTTAGACTAAAAACCTTATGGTTACACATGTCCCATTAAGGCTTCTTAGACATGATCTGGAATTTCACTAAACCTACTGAACTTGTGCCACTCAAACTAAAAATTCCAATCACTAAGGCTGACAGTTTAATGGAAGTGTTCCTTGTGCAAAAGAAATATGGTATGCCATCACATCCTGTGGTTAACTAAAGAGTTAGCACTCTCACAGAGTGAAATTGCTGTCACTCACAAAATTGTGTGCTCATTGTAATATACACATGCAGTCTATGCAGTGAATTTAGACTTGGGGTTTGTTTTATAAGGTAGCTATTGTTCAGGGTACTCACCCCCCCCCAAAAAAACACAATCAACTAGCAACGGGCTTTGGAGACCCAGTACTGGTTGTGTTAAATACAGGGAACAAATGACATAAGGGTCCCCCATATTAAGCACAAACAGCACCAGGCTTTTCAGAACCAGTACTGGTTGCCAAAATACGAGGGACAAATGATGTAGGGGTCCCCCAAATTCAGCATAACCAGCACTGGGCTTTGAGCCGGTCCTTGAAATTCAGGGAAAAAACATGCGTAGGTCCCCATGTATTTACCAGAACCAGCACTGGATATTTTCTAGCGTGGGCACCCACCAGCCAGGAAAGCCCTTTCACTGGGCACCCGGCTGAAGCATCAACCCTGACTGGTATTCAGCCCAGGTTGGGATCCCTGGGACTCCCCCCAATAAAAGTGTCCTCCTTTCCAGGGCACCACAAGCCCTGGCTGGTGGGTGCCGAGTTGATTCTGTAATGTTTAGTGCATAATGAAGACGTAATTTATTGTCTTTTGCAGAAGCACTACAGTCCCCAGCAAGCCTTCCCCACATGCTGGTATTTGGAGAACCACAAGTACCACCAAGCAGGGCAGGAAAATCTCCACTGATACCTATAGTACCCTGTAAAAGAAATTTATAGAAAAAACACAGACATCAATTGCTTTAAAATTTTATTTTTCTGTACCATCACCTGGGGGATGGCAGCCTTTAAGTTCTTTTTCATAGCTGCTGCTTCCCCCAGGACTTCTCCGGTGTCTTCACCTGGAGGGTTTTGGCCTTTAAGCTCTTTTACATGGTTGCTGCCCATCCAGGACTTCCCCGGCAACTTCTTTCTTTGGCAGGTCTTCTCTGCTGCCAAAGGGCTCCCCTGGCTGTAGTATTAGCCCCCTCTAGAAAGGGTCCAGTGCTGGTTTGGGTAAATACAGCAGGACCCTACGCACTTTTCCCCCCAGTATTTACAGAAACAGAGCCGACTCAGAGCCCAGTGCTGGTTGCGCTAAATACGAGGGACCCATTTGTCCCCCGTATTTTGGCAACCAGGACTGGTTTTGAAAAGCCTGGTGCTGGTTGTGCTTAATAAGAGGGACCCCTACATTGTTTGACCCCTGTATTTATTAGCACAACCAGTACTGGATTTTCAAAGCCCGGTGCTGGTTGTTGTTTATTTATTGGTGGGAGGGGCCATGACATATTTTTTTTTACACAGGTTTTAATTTTATTTTTTTAAACAAAGAAGCACACAGATCCCGTCTGTGCTTCAGTGTTTGTTTATTTATCCACAGATGCAGGTATCACGAATCTTTCAGATCCGAGCCTGCATCTGTCTGCTGCTACCTCCCCCGTGTCCTTCTGCATGCACAACCGCAGCCCGCACTGCTGCTGCACTTCAACCACTAATAAACGCTACCATCCCTGGGTCCCAACCGCAGCTAGCAACTGCTACCTCGCAACCCCTGTGTCCAAACTGCAGCTAGCAGCCACTTTCTTTCCCCGAGCCCACCGCCGCTACTGCCCACACTGGCCAGCCATCTTGGTTCATCCAAGTGAAGCCACAGTGAGTACACCTGCTGGAGGCTCCTACTGAGGCTGCGCAACAAGTTGAAACTCCCTATCTCTACAATGGCGGATTCATGAGGTAATACTGTAACTTTCTCAAATACCTAAAACCCAAAAGCACCTACCCTGGATCAAAAGCTACCTAATGAAACAAACCCAAGTCTAAATTCACCCCTACCCTGAGTTATGCCTTCCCAAAAATTTCCCATAGAGAACAGCAGAAAAGTGGACCTAATTTAGAATGTCACAAAACACTGACATTTGGAGATTAACATTACGTCCAAATCCTAATTTTTTATGTTTTTGCCCCGAAATTTGGAATGCAGCACCAAGCAACAGTTCTACCCGAAAGTACAAATTTCAGCAAAGTACTTTCAATAGCTTTTGAGGTGTAGCTCCTTAAACACCATGCCCCCTCTTGGGAATCTCTATGGGAGAATTAATTTTTTTAAATTAAGCCTTAAAATAAGGGCACGACTGTGCCCATATAATAAACATAGTGACACGGAAACATATACAGGTACATAGAACATATATAGTTACACAGACACATGTATACAGTTACATACACATATAGTTACAGTGATACAATAAAACACATATACATATATATATATATATATATATATACAGTAATATTGTTATAGACACATAACTACAGTTACACAGACACATATAAAGTATACAGACATATATACAGTTACACAGATACACCAGTTGGTGGAGGGTAGCCTCCTCTCTTCTGATTCTGCTGCACTCAGCCAGACTGCTGCTGCATAATCACACTCAATTGAATGTTTAGCATGTGTTCCTGGCATACCTTTACTCAGTCTGTCTCAGTCTCTGGTCTATGACTACTGTACCTGTACAATTACCTGCCTCAGGTTACTTTACTGCCCGTTGCTACTCCAGCTTAACTTTCTGCGGCCACCTAATTTCTTACTTAAGCTCCTACTATCTTGAGTTTAAGTCATGGGGGGCATCTAAGTGCTTGTGAGAATATAAATCTTTATGGGAATGGCAGCTGCTATAGGTAAAGACCTCTCTAGCTTAATTCTAGGAGTTCATGTGGTTTCCTAAGTGAGCCCTAACAGTATAAATGTATAGCAGGAACATATTATTAAGCCTCTGCAGGTCTAGAACAAGGGTCCAGCCTGGGAGTTACCAGTAATTAATTATATAATTAATTACCTGTCCTGTGTCTTCTACTCTTGTGCTTCTCCTCCAGGTACAAGGTTTGCTCCTGTAGTATATGTTTTGTGGTAAAGATTACCTCATAGTTGTCCCAAGTAGATGTTTGGACTGAAGGTGACCTTCTAATAGTTCAGCAATGTAGTATGGTTGGCTGTTGACCTCACATTTTGTTCCATGGAGAAGGCCCACCTGGAAAAAGTTAGAGGCGTGATAATATGTTCCTGCTATACATTATACATGCACATATACAGGTAGTTTTGCCTAAGTAAAAATGTCCATACCTAACACAAATATTTTACTTCACCCTATCTTGAGTAAATGATTTGTGGTAAAGACAACTTCACAATTGTCCTGAGGTGAAATTAAGGGTGAATAATCCATAAATTAATATTGCTTGGCTGTTGACCTCACATATTGTTGGATGGAATGGTCCTACTTGTACAAACCTAGAGTTTTAATAATGTTCCTGCGATGCAGTAAAATGCATATATATCACATTATACCTCTCTCTGTTTGCAGGTTGATTTGACACCGATACTGGAATTAGGCAAAATAGATTTTGTACTATAAGATTGGGGACAAACCGCCAAATCACAAATATCCACATTACCCACCTCAATCCACAAGTGCCTTTAAACACCCACAGGTCTCATGGTTGGGAATTGTGAGTGCAATGCTGTTTAGGACTTTGACACCCAAGCCCAATATCTACATAAAAACAAGGACAGGGAACCCATTAAATATCCTGCACAGAAAAAAGAGACAGAAAGGACCCAATGGCAATAAAAAATAAAGGCAAATCACTGCTGCCAACTTTAAAAAAACATGTTTTTAAAAAAAGAAAGTTACACAAACATATGTAATTATGGAGACATATACACAAACACAAATATACAGTTACAGAAACCTATATACACATTTACACAAAAACATATATAGGTACACAGACATACAGTATATACAGTTATATAAAAACATGTACAAACACATATACAGTATAGTTACACAAAAACATATACAGAAAGATATTTACAGTTACACAGACACATATATACTGTAGGTACACAGAAACATTTATCCAGTGACCCAGGCACATAAAGATTTATATATATATATATATATATATATATTCCTTAGACTAAAAACCTTATGGTTTCACATGTCCCATTAAGGCTTCTTAGACATGATCTGGAATTTCACAAAACCTACTGAATTTGTGCCGCTCAAACTAAAAATTCCAACCACTAAGGCTGACAGTTTAATGGAAGTGTTCCTTGTGCAAAAGAAATATGGTATGCCATCACACCCTGTGGTTAACTAAAGAGTCAGCACTCTCACAGAGTGAAATTGATGTCACTCACAAAATTGTGTGCTCATTGGAATATACACATGCAGTCTATGCAGTGAATTTAGACTTGGTGTTTGTTTTATAAGGTAGCTATTGTTCAGGGTACACACCCCCCCAAACAAAAACAAAATCAACGAGCAACGGGCTTTGGAGAGCCTGTACTGGTTGTGTTAAATACAGGGAACAAATGACATAGGGGTCCCCCATATTAAGCACAACCAGCACTAGGCTTTTCAGAACCAGTACTGGTTGCCTAAATACGAGGGACAAATGATGTAGGGGTCCCCCAAATTCAGCATAACCAGCACTTCGCTTTGAGCCAGTCCTTGAAATACAGGGAAAAACATGCGTAGGGTCCCCATGTATTTACCAGAACCAGCACTGGACATTTTCTAGCGTGGGCTAATGCCACAGCCAGGAAAGCCCTTTCACTGGGCACCCGGCTGAAGCATCAACCCTGACTGGTAGTCGGCCCAGGTTGGGATCCCTGGGGACTCCCTCCAATAAAAGTGTCCTCTCCAGGGCACCCCAAGCCCTGGCTGGTGGGTGCCGAGTTGATTATATAATGTTTAGTGCATAATGAAGACGTAATTTATTGTCTTTTGCAGAAGCACTACAGTCCCCAGCAATCCTTCCCCACATGCTGGTACTTGGAGAACCACAAGTACCAACAAGCAGGGAAGAAAAATCTCCACTGATACCTATAGTACCCTGTAAAAGAAATTTATAGAAAAAACACAGACATCAATTGCTTTAAAATTTTATTTTTCTGTACCATCACCTGGGGGATGGCAGCCTTTAAGGTCTTTTTCAGAGCTGCTGCTTCCCCCAGGACTTCTCTGGCGTCTTCACCTGGAGGGTGGTGGCCTTTAAGCTCTTTTACATGGTTGCCGCCCATCCAGGACTTCCCCGGCAACATCTTTCTTTGGCATGTCTTCTCTGCTGCCAAATGGCTCCCCTGGCTGTAGTATTAGCCCCCTCTAGAAAGGGTCCAGTGCTGGTTTGGGTAAATACAGCAGGACCCTACGCACTTTTCCCCCCAGTATTTACAGAAACAGAGCCGACTCAGAGCCCAGTGCTGGTTGCGCTAAATACGAGGGACCCATTTGTCATTTGTCCTCCGTATTTTGGCAACCAGGACTGGTTTTGAAAAGCCTGGTGCTGGTTGTGCTTAATATGAGGGACCCCTACATCGTTTGCCCCCTGTATTTATTAGCACAACCAGTAATGGATTTCCAAAGCCCGGTGCTGGTTGTTGTTTATTTTTTGGCAGGAGGGGCCACGACATATTTTTTTTTACACAGGTTTTAATTTTATTTTTTTAAACAAAGAAGCACACAGATCCCGTCTGTGCTTCTGTGTTTGTTTATTTATCCACAGATGCAGGTATCACGAATCTTTCAGATCCGAGCCTGCATCTGTCTGCTGCTACCTCCCCCGTGTCCTTCTGCATGCACCACCGCAGCACGCACTGCTGCTGCACTTCCACCACTAATACATGCTACCGTCCCTGGGTCCCAACCGCAGCTAACAACTGCTACCCCACCACCCCTGGGTCCAAACTGCAGCTAGCAGCCACTTTCTTCCCCCGAGCCCACCACCACTACCGCCAACACTGGCCAGCCATCTTGGTGCACCCAAGTGAAGCAACAGTGAGTACACCTGCTGGAGGTTCCTACTGAGGCTGCGCAACAAGTTGAAACTCCCTATCTCTACAATGGCGGATTCATGAGGTAATACTGTAACTTTCTCAATTACCTGAAACCTAAAAGCACCTACCCTGGAACAAAAGCTACCTAATGAAACAAACCCAAGTCAAAATTCACCCCCTACCCTGAGTTATGCCTTCCCAAACATTTCCCATGGAGAAGAGCAGAAAAGTCGTCCTAATTTAGAGTGTCACAAAACACTGACATTTGGAGATTTACATTACTTCCAAATCTTAATTTTTTATGCTTTTGCCCTGAAATTTGGAACGCAGCACCAAGCAACAGTTCTACCCGAAAGTGCCAAATTTCAGCACAGTACTTTCAATAGCTTTTGAGGTGTAGCCCCTTAAACACCATGCCCCCTCTCGGGAATCTCTATGGGAGAATACATTTTTTTAAATTAAGCCTTAAAATAAGGGCACGACTGTGCCCTTATAATATACATAGTGACAAGGAGACATATACAGGTACATAGAACATATATAGTTACACAGACACATGTATACAGTTACATACACATATAGTTACAGTGATACAATAAAACACATATACACATATATATGTATATATATATGTATATATATACAGTAACTCAGACATCTATATTGTTATAGACACATGACTACAGTTACACAGACACATATAAAGTTATACAGACACATATATACAGTTACACAGATTCACCAGTTGGTGGAGGGTAGCCTCCTCTCTTCTGATTCTGCTGCCCTCAGCCGCACTGCTGCTGCATAATCACACTCAGGTGAATGTTTAGCATGTGTTCCTGGCATACCTTTACTCAGTCTGTCTCAGTCTCTGGTCTATGACTACTGTACCTGTACAATTACCTGCCTCAGGTTACTTTACTGCCCATTGCTACTCCAGCTTAACTCTCTGCGGCCACCTCATTTCTTACATAAGCTCCTACTATCTTGAGTTTAAGTCATGGGGGGCATCTAAGTACTTGTGAGAATATAAATCTCTATGGGAATGGCATCTGCTATAGGTGAAGACCTCTCTAGCTTAATTCTAGGAGTTCATGTGGTTTCCTAGGTGAGCCCTAACAGTATAAATGTATAGCAGGAACATATTATCACGCCTCTGCAGGTCTAGAACAAGGGTCCAGCCTGGGAGTTACCAGTAATTAATTATATAATTAATTACCTGTCCTGTGTCTTCTACTCTTGTGCTTCTCCTCCAGGTCCAAGCTTTGCTCCTGTAGTATATGTTTTGTGGTAAAGATGAGCTCATAGTTGTCCCAAGTAGATGTTTGGACTGAAGGTGACCTTCTAATAGTCCAGCAATATAGTATGCTTGGCTGTTGACCTCACATTTTGTTCCTTGGAGAAGGCCCACCTGGAAAAAGATAGAGGCGTGATAATATGTTCCTGCTATACATTATACATGCACATATACAGGTAGTTTTGCCTAAGTAAAAATGTCCATACCTAACATAAATATTTTACTTCACCCTATCTTGAGTAAATGTTTTGTGGTAAAGACAACTTCACAATTGTCCTGAGGTGAAATTAAGGGTGAATAATCCATAAATTAATATTGCTTGGCTGTTGACCTCACATATTGTTGGATGGAATGGTCCTACTTGGACAAACCTAGAGTTTTAATAATGTTCCTGCGATGCAGTAAAATGCATATGTATCACATTATACCTCTCTCTGTTTGCAGGTTGATTTAACACAGATACTGGAATTAGGCAAAATAGATTTTGTACTATAAGATTGGGTTCAAACCGCCAAATCATAAATAGCCACATTAACCACCTCAATCCACAAGTGCCTTTAAACACCCACAGGTCTCATGGTTGGGAATTGTGAGTGCAATGCTGTTTAGGACTTTGACACCCAAGCCCAATATCTACATAAAAACAAGGACAGGGAACCCATTAAATATCCTGCACAGAAAAAAGAGACAGAAATGACCCAATGGCAATAAAAAATAAAGGCAAATCACTGCTGCCAACTATAAAAAAAACATGTTTTAAAAAAAGAAAGTTACACAAACATATGTAATTATGGAGACATATACACAGACACAAATTTACAGTTACAGAAACCTATATACACTTTTACACAAAAACATATAAAGGTACACAGACATTCAGTATATACAGTTATATAAAAACATGTACAAACACATATACAGTATAGTTACACAAAAACATATACAGATAGATATTTACAGTTACACAGACACATATATACTGTAGGTACACGGAAACATTTATCCAGTGACCCAGGCACATACAGATTTTTATATATATATATATATATTCCTTAGAATAAAATACTTACGGTTTCACATTTCCCATTAAGGCTTCTTAGACATGATCTGAAATTTCTCAAAACCTTCTGAATTTGTGCCGCTCAAACTAAAAATTCCGATCACTAAGGCTAACAGTTTAATGGAAGTGTTCCTTGTGCAAAAGAAATATGGTATGCCATCACACCCTGTGGTTAACAAAAGAGTCAGCACTCTCACAGAGTGAAATTGCTGTCACTCACAAAATTGTGTGCTCATTGGAATATACACATGCAGTCTATGCAGTGAATTTAGGCTTTGGGTTTGTTTTATTAGGTAGCTATTGTTCAGGGTACTCACCCCCCAAAAAAAAACACAATCAACTAGCAACAGGCTTTGGAGACCCAGTACTGGTTGTGTTAAATACAAGGAACAAATGACATAGTGGTCCCCCATATTAAGCACAACCAGCACCAGGCTTTTCAGAACCAGTAATGGTTGCCAAAATACAAGGGACAAATGATGTAGGGGTCCGCCAAATTCAGCATAACCAGCACTTGGCTTTGAGCCAATCCTTGAAATACAGGGAAAAAACATGCATAGGGTCCCCATGTATTTACCAGAACCAGCACTGGACTTTTTCTAGCATGGGCTAATGCCACAGCCAGGAAAACCCTTTCACTGGGCACCTGGCTGAAGCATCAACCCTGACTGGTAGTCAGCCCAGGTTGGGATCCCTGGGGACTCCCCCCAATAAAAGTGTCCTCCTCTCCAGGGCACCCCAAGCCCTGGCTGGTGGGTGCCAAGTTGATTATATAATGTTTAGGGCATAATGAAGACGTAATTTATTGTCTTATGCAGAAGCACTACAGTCCCCAGCAAGCCTTCCCCACATGCTGGTATTTGGAGAACCACAAGTACCAACAAGCAGGGCATAAAAATCTCTGCTGAAACCTATAGTACCCTGTAAAAGAAATTTATAGAAAAAACACAGACATCAAATGCTTTAAAATTTTATTTTTCTGTACCATCACCTGGGGGATGGCAGCCTTTAAGTTCTTTTTCATAGCTGCTGCTTCCCCCAGGACTTCTCTGGCGTCTTCACCTGGAGGGTGGTGGCCTTTAAGCTCTTTTACATTATTGCCGCCCATCCAGGACTTCCCCGGCAACTTCTTTCTTTGGCAGGTCTTCTCTGCTGCCAAAGGGCTCCCCTGGCTGTAGTATTAGCCCCCTCTAGAAAGGGTCCAGTGCCGGTTTGGGTAAATACAGCAGGACCCTACGCACTTTTCCCCCCAGTATTTACAGAAACAGAGCCGACTCAGAGCCCAGTGCTGGTTGCGCTAAATACGAGGGACCCATTTGTCATTTGTCCCCCGTATTTTGGCAACCAGGACTGGTTTTGAAAAGCCTATTGCTGGTTGTGCTTAATATGAGGGACCCCTACATCGTTTGTCCCCTGTATTTATTAGCACAACCAGTAGTGGATTTCCAAAGCCCGGTGCTGGTTGTTGTTTATTTTTTGGTGGGAGGGGCCACGACATATTTTTTTTACACAGGTTTTAATTTTATTTTTTTAAACAAAGAAGCACACAGATCCCGTCTGTGCTTCTGTGTTTGTTTATTTATTCACAGATGCAGGTATCACGAATCTTTCAGATCTGAGCCTGCATCTGTCTGCTGCTACCTCCCCCATGTCCTTCTGCATGCACCACCGCAGCCCGCACTGCTGCTGCACTTCCACCACTAATACACGCTACTGCTCTGGGTCCAAACTGCAGCTTGCAGACACTTTCTTTCCCCAAGCCCACCGCCGCTACCACCCACACTGGCCAGCCATCTTGGTGCACCCAAGTGAAGCCACAGTGAGTTCACCTGCTGGAGGCTCCTACTGAGGCTGCGCAACAAGTTGAAACTCCCTATCTCTACAATGGCGGATTCATGAAGTAATACTGTAACTTTCTCAATTACCTAAAACCCAAAAGCACCTACCCTGGAACAAAAGCTACCTAATGAAACAAACCCAAGTCTAAATTCACCCCCTACCCTGAGTTATGCCTTCCCAAAAATTTCCCATAGAGAACAGCAGAAAAGTCATCCTAATTTAGAGTGTCACAAAACACTGACATTTGGAGATTTACATTACTTCCAAATCCTAATTTTTTATGTTTTTGCCCCGAAATTTGGAATGCAGCACCAAGCAACAGTTCTACCCGAAAGTGCCAAATTTCAGCACAGTACTTTCAATAGCTTTTGAGGTGTAGCCCCTTAAACACCATGCCCCCTCTCGGGAGTTCTCTATGGGAGAATTAATTTTTTTTAATTAAGCCTTAAAATAAGGGCACGACTGTGCCCTTATAATATACATAGTGACACGGAGACATATACAGGTACATAGAACATATATAGTTACACAGACACATGTATACAGTTACATACACATATAGATACAGTGATACAATAAAACACATATACACATATATACATATGTATATATATATATATATATATATACAGTAATATTGTTATAGACACATAACTACAGTTACACAGACACATATAAAGTTATACAGACACATATATACAGTTACACAGATACACCAGTTGGTGGAGGGTAGCCTCCTCTCTTCTGATTCTGCTGCCCTCAGCCGGACTGCTGCTGCATAATCACACTCAGGTGAATGTTTAGCATGTGTTCCTGGCATACCTTTACTCAGTCTGTCTCAGTCTCTGGTCTATGACTACTGTACCTGTACAATTACCTGCCTCAGGTTACTTTACTGCCCATTGCTACTCCAGCTTAACTCTCTGCGGCCATCTCATTTCTTACTTAAGCTCCTACTATCTTGAGTTTAAGTCATGGGGGGCATCTAAGTACTTGTGAGAATATAAATCTCTATAGGAATGGCATCTGCTATAGGTGAAGACCTCTCTAGCTTAATTCCAGGAGTTCATGTGGTTTCCTAGGTGAGCCCTAACAGTATAAATGTATAGCAGGAACATATTATTGTCCTTCTGCATGCACCACCGCAGCCCGCACTGCTGCTGCACTTCCACCACTAATACACGCTACTGCTCTGGGTCCAAACTGCAGCTTGCAGACACTTTCTTTCCCCAAGCCCACCACCGCTACCGCCCACACTGGCCAGCCATCTTGGTACACCCAAGTGAAGCCACAGTGAGTACACCTGCTGGAGGCTCCTCCTGAGGCTGCGCAACAAATTGAAACTCCCTATCTCTACAATTGCGGATTCATGAAGTAATACTGTAACTTTCTCAATTACCTAAAACCCAAAAGCACCTACCCTGGAACAAAAGCTACCTAATGAAACAAACCCAAGTCTAAATTCACCCCCTACCTTGAGTTATGCCTTCCCAAAAATTTCCCATAGAGAACAGCAGAAAAGTGGTCCTAATTGAGAGTGTCAGAAAAAACTGACATTTGGAAATTTAGATTATTTTCTAATCCTAATTTTTTATGTATTTGCCCCAAAATTTGGAATGCAGCACCGAGCGACAGTTCTAACAGAATGTGCCAAATTTCAGCACAGTACCTCCAAAAGCTGTTGAGGTATAGCCCCTTAAACATCATGCCCCCCCTCGGGAGTTCTCTATGGGAGAATTAATTTTTTTTAATTCAGCCTTAATATAAGGGCACGACTGTGCCCTTATAATTTACATAGTGACATGGAAACTTATACAGACAGATATATACAGTTACAAAGACAATTACAGGTTCATAGACCATATATAGTTACACAGACTCATGTATACAGTTACAGACACATATAGTTAGTGATACATATATACAAACACATTTATATATATATATATACAGTAACTGAGACATATATATTGTTATAGACACATAACTACAGTTACACAGACACATATAAACAGTTACACAGACACATATATACAGTTACACAGATACACCAGTTGGTGGAGGGTAGCCTACACTCTTCTGATTCTGCTGCCCTCAGCTGGACTGGTGTTGCATAATCACACTCAGGTGAAGGTTTAGCATGTGGTCCTGGCATACCTTTACTCAGTCTGTCTAAGTCTTTGGTCTATGACTACTGTACCTCTACAATTACCTGCCTCAGGTTACTTTACTGCCCATTGCTACTCCAGCTTTACTCTCTGCGGCCACCTCGTTTCTTACTTAAGCTCCTACTATCTTGAGTTTAAGTCTTGTGGGCATCTAAGTACTTGTGAGAATATAAATCTCTATGGGAATGGCAGCTGCTATAGGTGAAGACCTCTATATCTTGATTCTAGGAGTTCATGTGGTTTCCTAGAGGATCCCTACCAGTATGAATGTATAACAGGAGCATATTATCACACCTCTGCTGGTCTAGAACAAGGGTCCAGCCTGGGAGTTACCAGTAATTAATAATAATTAATTACCTGTCCTGTGTCTTCTACTCTTGTGCTTCTCCTTCAGGTCCAAGCTTTGCTCCTGTGGTGTCAGCAGAGGCAGGTCAACTTGTTTCTTTAGTATATGTTTTGTGGTACAGATGAACTCACAGTTGTCCCAAGTAGATGTTTGGACTGAAGGTGACCTTCTAATCGTCCAGCAATGTAGTATGCTTGGCTGTTGACCTCACATTTTGTTCCATGGAGAACGCCCACCTGGAAAAAGTTAGAGGCGTGATAATATGTTCCTGCTATACACTATACATGCACATATTCAGGTAGTTTTGCCTAACTAAAAATGGCCATATCTAACATAAGTATTTTACTTCACCCTATCTTGAGTAAACATTTTGTGGTAAAGACAACTTTACAGTTGTCCTGAGGTGAAATTAAGGGTGAATAATCCATAAATGAAGATTGCTTGTTTGTGGACCTCACATATTGTTGGATGGAATGGTCCCACTTGGACAAACCTAGAGTTTTAGTAATGTTCCTGTGATGCAGTAAAATGCATATATATCACATTACACCATTCTGTTTGCAGGTTGATTTAATACTGATACTGGAATTAGGCAAAATAGATTTTCTACTATAAGATTGGGTACAAACCGCCAAACAACAAATAGCCACTTTTCCCACCTCAATCCACAAGTGTCTTTAAACACCCAAAGGTCTCATGGTTGGGAAATGTGAGTGCAATGCTGCATAGGACTTTGACACCCAAGCACAATATCTACATAAAAATAAGGACAGGGAACCCATTAAATATCCTGCACAGAAAAAAGAGACAGAAAGGAGCTAATGGCACTAAAAAATAAAGGTAAATCACTGCTACCCACTAGAAAAAAACATGGTGTTTTTATAAAAAGAAAGTTACACACATATATGTAATTATGTAGACATATACACATACACAAATATACAGTTACAGTAACCTATATACAAATACACATTTATACAGTTACACAGAAACATATATAGGTAGACAGACATAAAGTATATAAAGTTACATAAAAACATGTACAAACACTTATTCAGTATATAGTTACACAAAAACATATACAGGCAGACATTTACAGTTACATAGACACATATATACTGTACACAGAAAAATGTATCCAGTGACATAGGCACATACACAGATTTATATACTGTATATATATATATATATATATATATATATATATATATATATATATCTATATTCCTTAGACTAAAAACCTTATGGTTTCACATGTCCCATTATGGCTTCTTAGACATGATCTGAAATTTCACAAAACCTACTGAATTTGTGCCACTCAAACTAAAAAAAGCAATGAAATTCTGATCACTAAGGCTGACAATTTAATGGAAGTGTTCCTTGTGCAAAAAAATATGGTATGCCATCACACCCTGTGGTTAACTGCAGAGTCAGCACTCTCACAGAGTGAAATTGCTGTCACTCACAAAATTGTGTGCTCATTGAAATACACACATGCAGTCTATGCAGTGAATTTAGACTTGGGGTTTGTTTTATTAGGTAGCTATTGTTCAGGGTATGACCCCCCCAAAAAAAAACAACTAGCAAAGGGCTTGGGAGACCCAGTACTGGTTGTGTTAAATACAGGGAACAAACGACATAAGGGTCCCCATATTCTGCACAACCAGCACCAGGCTTTTCAGAACCAGTACTGGTTGCCAAAATACGAGGGACAAATGATGTAAGGGTCCCCCAAATTCAGCATAACCAGCACTGGGCTTTGAGCCGGTCCTTGAAATACAGGGAAAAAACATGTGTAGGGTCCCCATGTATTTACCAAAACCAGTACTGGAGTTTTTCTAGCGTGGGCTAATGCCACAGCCAGGAAAGCCCTTTCACTGGGCACCCCGGCTAAAGCATCAACCCTGACCACTAGAGAGCCCAGGCTGAGGATCCCTGGGGACTCCTCCCAATAAAAGTGTCCTCCTCTCCAGGGCACTCCAAACCCTGGCCTGTGGGTGCCAGGTTGATTATGTAATGTTTAGTGCATAATGAAGACTTAATTTATTGTCTTTTGCAGAAGCACTACAGGCCCCAGCAAGCCTTCCCCACATGATGGTACTTGGAGAACCACAAGTACCAACAAGCAGGGCTTAAAGATCTCCGCTGATACCTATAGTACCCTGTAAAAGAAATTTATAGAAAAAACACAGACACCAATTGTTTTAAAATTACATTTTTCTGTACCATCACCAGTGGGACAGCAGCCTTTAAGCTCTTTTTCATGGCTGCCGCTTCCCCCAGGACGTTTCCGGCATCTTCAGCTGGAGGGTAGTGGCCTTTAAGCTCTTTTACTTAGCCGCCGCCCTTCCAGGACTTCCCCGGCAACTTCTTTCTTCAGCAGGTCTTCTCTGCTGCCAAAGGGCTCCCCTGGCTGTGGCATTAGCCCCCTCTAGAAAGGGTCCAGTGCAGGTTTAGGTAAATACAGAGGGCCTCTATGCATTTTTTACCCCAGCATTTATAGAAACAGAACCGACTCAGAGCCCAGTGCTGGTTGCACTGAATACAAGGGACCCCTTTTTCATTTGTCCCTCGTATTTTGGCAACCAGGACTGGTTTTGAAAAGCCTGGTGCTGGCTGTGCTTAATATGAGGGACCCCTACATCGTTTGTCCCCTGTATTTATTCGCACAACCAGTAGTGGATTTCCAAAGCCTGGTGCTGGTTGTTGTTTATTTTTTGGGGTGAGGGGCCACGCCATATTTTTTTTACACAGGTTTTAATTTTATTTTTTTAAACAAAGAAGCATAGATGGGTCTCACAGATCCCATCTGTTCTTCTGTGTTTATTTATTTCTACACAGATGCAGGTATCACAAATCTTTCAGATCCGAGCCTGCATCTGTCTGCTGCTACCTCCCTCTGGGCCCTGCACTTCCACCACTAATACACGCTAATGTCCCTGGGTCCCAACCACAGCTAAGAACTGCTACCCCGCTTCCCCAGGGTCCAAGCTGCAGCTAGCAGCCACATTCTTTCCCCGAGCCCACCGCCACTACCGCCTGCACTGGCCAGCCATCTTGGTGCACCCAAGTGAAGCCACAGTGAGTACACCTACTGGAGGCTCCTACTGAGGCTGCGCAACAAGTTGAAACTCCCTATCTCTACAATGACGGATTCGTGAGGTAATACTGTAACTTTCTCAATTACCTAAACCACAAAAGCACCTACCCTGGAACAAAAGCTACCTAATAAAACAAACCCAAGTTTAAATTCACTCCCTACCCTGAGTTATGCCTTCCCAAAAATTTCCCATAGAGTACAGTTGAAAAGTGGTCCTAATTTAGAGTGTCAGGAAAAATGGTCATTTGAACATTTATATTACTTCCAAATCCTATTTTTTTATGTTTTAACCCCGAAATTTGGAAAGCAGCACCGATCTTCAGTTCTACCCGCCCAAACCAAATTTCAGCACAGTACCTCCAATAGCTTTTGAGATGTAGCCCCTTAAACACCATGCCCCGCCTCGGGAGTTCTCTATGGGAGAATTAAATATTTTTAAATTCAGCCTTAATATAAGGGCATGACTGTGCCATTATAATATACATAGTGACATGGAAACTTATAAACAGATATATACAGTTACTAAGACATATACAGGTACATAGAACATATGAAGTTACACAGACACCTGTATACAGTTACAGACACATACAGTATATTTTCAGTGATACATATATAGACAAATATATATATATATATATATATATATATATATTAACTCAGACATCTGTATTGTTATAGACACATAACTACAGTTACACAGATAAATATATCCAGTTACACAGACACATATATACAGTTACACAAATACACCAGTTGGTGGAGGGTAGCTTCCTCTCTTCTGATTCTGCTGCCCTCAGCTGGACTGCTGCTGCACAATCACACTCAGGAGAAGGTTTAGCATGTGTTCCTGGCATACCTTTACACAGTCTGTCTCAGTCTCTGGTGTTTGACTACTGTACCTGTACAATTACCAGTCTCAGGTTACTTTACTGCCCGTTGCTACTCCAGTTTAACTCTCTGCGGCCACCTCATTTCTTACTTAAGCTCCTACTATCCTGAGTTTCAGTCTTGGGGGCATTTAAGTACTTGTGAGAATATAAAATCACTATGGGAACGGCAGCTTCTATAGATGAAGACCTCTTTAGCTTGATTCTAGGAGTTCATGTGGTTTCCTAGGTGAGCCCTAACAGTATGAATGTATAGCAGGAACATATTATCACACCTCTGCAGGTCTAGAACAAGGGTCCAGCCTGGGAGTTACCAGTAATTAATTATATAATTATAATTAATTACCTGTCATGTGTCTTCTACTCTTGTGTTTCTCCTCCAGGTCCAAGCTTTGCTCCTGTGGTGTCAGCAGAGGCAGGGTGACTCAACTTGTTTCTTTAGTATATGTTTTGTGGTAAAGATGACCTCATAGTTGTCCCATGTAGACATTTGTCTGAAGGTGACCATCTAATTGTCCAGTAATGTAGTATGCTTGGCTTTTTACCTCACATTTTGTTCCATGGAGAAGGCCCACCTGGAAAAAAGTTAGAGGCGTGATAATATGTTCCTTACTATACACTATACATGCACATATACAGGTAGATATGCCTAAGTAAAAATGTCCATACCTAACAAATATTTTACTTCACCCTATCTTGAGTAAATGTTTTGTGGTAAAGACAACTTCACAGTTGTCCTGAGGTGAAATAAAGGGTGAATAATCCATAAATGAATATTGCTTGGCTGTTGACCTCACATATTGTGGGATGGAATGGTCCCACTTGGACAAACCTAGTTTTAATAATGTTCCTGCAATGCAGTAAAATGCATATATTTAGCATTATACCTCTCTCTGTTTGCAGGTTGATTTAACACTGATACTGGAATTAGGCAAAAATAGATTTTGTACTATATGATTGGTGACAAACCACCATATCACAAATAGCCACATTTAACACCTCAATCCACAAGTGTCTATAAACACACACAGGTCTCATGGTTGGGAAATGTGAGTGCAATGCTGTTTAGGACTTTGACACCCAAGCCCAATATCAACATAAAAACAAGGATAGGGAACCCATTAAATATCCTACACAGAAAAAAGAGACAGAAAGGACCTAATGGCACTAAAAAATAATGACAAATTACTGCTGCCAACTAGAAAAAACCGTGGTGTTTTTAAAAAAAGAAAGTTACACAAACTTATGTAATTATGGAGACATATACACAGACACAAATATACAGTTACAGAAACCTATATACACATACACATTTACCATTACACAAAAACATATATAGGTACTCAGACATACAGTAAATACAGTTACAAAAAAACATGTACAAACACATATACAGTATACAGTTACACAAAAACATGTACAGACAGATATTTACAGTTACAGATACATATATGCTGTAGGTGTAGGTACACAGAAACATTTATCCTGTGACACAGGCACATACACAGATATATATACTGTATATATATATTCCTTAGACTAAAAACCTTACGGCTTCACATGTCCCATTAAGGCTTCTTAGACATGATCTGAAATTTCACAAAACCTACTGAATTTGTGACCCTCAAACTAAAAATTCTGATCACTAAGCTGACACTTTAATGGAAGTGTTCCTAGTGCAAAAAAAATATGGTATGCCATCACACCCTCTGGTTAACTGCAGAGTCAGCACTCTCAGAGTGAAATTGCTGTCACTCACAAAATGGTGTGCTCATTAGAATACACACAAGCAGTCTATGCAGTGAATTTAGACTTGGGGTTTGTTTTATTAGGTAGCTATTGTTCAGGGTACGCCCCCCTTAAAAAAAACATCAACTAGCAAAGGGCATTGGAGACCCAGTACTGGTTGTGTTAAATACAGGGAACAAACGACATAAGGTCCCCATAAACAGCACAACCAACACCAGGCTTTTCAGAACCAGTCCTGGTTGCCAAAATACAGGGGACAAACGATGTAGGGGTCCCCCATATTCAGCACTGGGCTTTGAGCCGGTACTTGAAATACAGGGAAAAAACATGTGTAGGGTCCCCATGTATTTACCAAAACCAGTACTGGACTTTTTCTAGCATGGGCTAATGCCACAGCTAGGAAAGCCCTTTCACTGGGCACCCCGGCCGAAGCATCAACCCTGACCGCTAGTCAGCCCAGGCTGAGGATCCCTGGGGACTCCTCCCAATAAAAGTGTCCTCCTCTCCAGGGCGCCCCAAACCCTGGTTGGTGGGTGCCGGGTTGATTATGTAATGTTTAGTGCATAATAAAGACCTAATTTATTGTCTTTTGCAGAAGCACTACAGGCCCCAGCAAGCCTTCCCCACATGCTGGTACTTGGAGAACCACAAGAACCAACAAGCAGGGCATAAAGATCTCCGCTGATACCTATTTTACCCTGTAAAATAAATTTATAGAAAAATAGCAGACACCAATTGTTTTTAAATTAAATTTTTCTGTAACATCACCTTGGGGACAGCAGCCTTTAAGCTCTTTTTCATGGCTGCCGCTTACCCCAGGACTTCTCCGGCATCTTCAGCTGGAGGGTGGTTGCCTTTAAGCTCTTTGACATAGCCGCTGCCCATCTAGGACTTCCCCTGCAACTTCTTTCTTCAGCATGTCTTCTCTGCTGCCAAAGGGCTCCCCTGGCTGTGGCATTAACCCCCACTAGAAAGGGTCCAGTGCTGGTTCAGGTAAATACAGTGGGACCCTACGCATTTTTTCCCCCCAGTATTTATAGAAACAGAACCGACTCAGAACCCAGTGCTGGTTGCGCTGAATACAAGGGACCCCTTTTGTCATTTGTCCCCCGTATTTTGGCAACCAGGACTGGTTTTGAAAAGCCTGGTGCTGGTTGTGCTTAATATGAGGGACCCCTACATCGTTTGTCCACTGTAAATATTAGCACAAACAGTACTGGATTTGCAAAGCCCGTTGCTGGTTGTTGTTTATTTTTTGGGGGGAGGGGTCACAACATATTTTTTTTACACAGGTTTTAATTTTATTTTTTTAAACAAAGAAGCATGGACGGGTCTCACAGATCCCATCTGTGCTTCTGTGTTTATTTATTTATGCACAGATGCAGGTATCACAAATCTTTCAGATCTGAGCATGCACCTGTCTGCTGCTACCTCCCCCGGGTCCTGCACTTCCACCACTAATACACGCTAGCATCCCTTGGTCCCAACCACAGCTAACAACTGCTACCCCACTTCCCCTGGGACCTAGCTGCAGCTAGCAGTCACTTTCTTTCCCCGAGCCCACCGCTGATACCGCCTACACTGGCCAGCCATATTGGTGCACCCAAGTGATGCCACAGTGAGTACACCTACTGGAGGCTCCTACTGAGGCTGCGCAACAAGTTGAAACTCCCTATCTCTGCAATGGCGGATTCGTGAGGTAATACTGTAACTTTCTCAATTACCTAAACCCCAAAAGCACCTACTCTGGAACAAAAGCTACCTAATAAAACAAACCCAAGTCTAAATTCACTCCCTACCCTGAGTTATGCCTTCCCAGAAATTTCCCATAGAGAACAGCAGAAAAGTGGTCCTAATTTAGAATGTCAGTAAAAACGGACATTTAGACATTTAGATTACTTCCAAATCCTCATTTTTTACGTTTTTGCCAAGAAATTTTGAAAGCAGCACCGTGCGACAGTTCTACCAGCCCATGCCAAATTTCAGCACAGTACCTCCGATAGCTTTTGAGATGTAGCCCCTTAAACACCATGCCCCCCCTCGGGAGTTCTATATGTGAGAATTCCATTTTTTTAAATTCAGCCTTAATATAAGGGCATGACTGTGCCCTTATAATATACATAGTGACACAGAAACTTATACACAAATATATAGTTACAAAGACATATACAGGTACATAGAACATATGAAGTTACACAGACACATGTATACAGTTACAGACACATACAGTATAGTTACAGTGATACATATATAGACACATTTATATATATAAATATTTATATAAATATAAATACAGTAACTCAGACATCTATCTTGTTACAGACACATAACTACAGTTACACAGATACATATATCCAGTTACACAGACACATATATACAGTTACACAAATACACCAGTTGGTGGAGGGTAGCTTCCTCTCTTCTGATTCTGCTGCCCTCAGCCCGATTGCTGCTTCATAATCACACTCAGGTGAAGGTTTAGCATGTGTCCTGGCATACCTTTACTTAGTCTGTCTCAGTCTCTGGTGTATGACTACTGTACCTGTACAATTACCTGCCTCAGGTTACTTTACTGCCCGTTGCTACTCCAGTTTAGCCCTCTGCGGCTACCTCATTTCTTACTTAGGCTCTTACTATCCTGAGTTTAAGTCTTGGGGGGCATCTAAGTAGTTGAAAGAATATAAATCTCTATGGGAATGGCAGCTGCTATAGATGAAGACCTCTCTAGCTTGATTCTAGGAGTTCATGTGGTTTCCTAGGTGAGCCCTAACAGTATGAATGTATAGCAGGAACATATTATCACGCCTCTGCAGGTCTAGAACAAGGGACAAGCCTGGGAGTTACCAGTAAATAATTATATAATTATAATTACCTGTCCTGTGTCTTCTACTCTTGTGCTTCTCCTCCAGGTCCAAGCTTTGCTCCTGTGGTGTCAGCAGAGGCAGTTCAACTTGTTTCTTTAGTATATGTTTTGTGGTAAAGATGACCTCATAGTTGTCCCATGTAGACGTTTGGACTGAAGGTGACCATATAATAGTCCAGCAATGTAGCCTGCTTGGCTTTTGACCTAACATTTTGTTCCATGGAGAAGGCCCACCTGGAAAAAAGTTAGAGGCGTGATAATATGTTCCTGCTATACACTATACATGCACATATACAGGTAGATATGACTAAGTAAAAATGTCCATACCTAACATAAATATTTTACTTCTCCCTATCTTGAGTAAATGTTTTGTGGTAAAGACAACTTCACAGTTGTCCTGAGGTGAAATTAAGGGTGAATAATCCATAAATGAATATTGCTTGGCTGTTGACCTCACATATTGTTGGATGGAATGATCCCACTTGGACAAACCTAGTTTAAATAATGTTCCTGCGATGCAGTAAAATGCATATATATCACATTATACCTCTCTCTGTTTGCAGGTTGATTTAACACCGATACTGGAATTAGGTAAAATAGATTTTGTACTATAAGATTGGGGACAAACCACCATATCACAAATAGCCACATTTAACACCTCAATCCACAAGTGTCTATAAACACACACAGGTCTCATGGTTGGGAAATGTGAGTGCAATGCTGTTTAGGACTTTGACACCCAAGCTCAATATCTACATAAAAACGTGGATAGGGAACCCATTAAATATCCTACACAGAAAAAAGAGACAGAAAGGACCTAATGGCACTAAAAAAAAAAAGCAAATCACTGCTGCCAACTAGAAAAAACCATGGTGTTTTAAAAAAAAGAAAGTTACACAA
Source organism: Taudactylus pleione (assembly GCA_031769625.1). Lineage (NCBI taxonomy): Eukaryota > Metazoa > Chordata > Amphibia > Anura > Myobatrachidae > Taudactylus > Taudactylus pleione. The sequence goes on from JAUIMM010000031.1 coordinate 2,034,954, forward strand.
ACATATGTAATTATGGAGACATATACACAGACACAAATATTCAGTTTCAGCAAACCTATATACACATACACATTTACAGTTTCAGAAAAACATATATAGGTACACAGACATACAGTATATACAGTTACACAAAAACATGTACAAACACATATACAGTATACAGTTACACAAAAACATATACAGACAAATATTTACAATTACATAGACACATATATACTGAAGGTACACAGAAACATTTATCCAGTGACACAGGCACATACACAGATATATATACTGTATATATATATTCCTTAGACTAAAAACCTTACGGCTTCACATGTCCTATTAAGGCTTCTTAGACATGATCTGAAATTTCACAAACCTACTGAATTTGTGCCACTCAAACTAAAAATTCCGATCACTAAGCTGACACTTTAATGGAAGTGTTCCTTGTGCAAAAAAGAAATATGGTATGCCATCACACCCTGTGGTTTACTGCAGTCAGCACTCTCAGAGTGAAATTGCTATCACTCACAAAATTGTTTGCTCATTAGAATACACACATGCAGTCTATGCAGTGAATTTAGACTTGGGGTTTGTTTTATTAGGTAGCTATTGTTCAGGGTACGCCCTCACCCAAAAAAAAACAACTCGCAAAGGGCTTTGGAGACCCTGTTCTGGTTGTTTTAAATACAGGGAACAAACAACATAAAGGTCCCCATATTAAGCACAACTAGCACCAGGCTTTTAAGAACCAGTCCTGGTTGCCAAAATACAGGGGACAAATGATGTAGGGGTTCCCCATATTCAGCATAACCAGCACTGGGCTTTGAGCCGGTACTTGAAATACAGGGAAAAAACATGTGTAGGGTCCCCATGTATTTTCAAAAACCAGCACTGGACTTTTTCTAGCGTGGGCTAATGCCACAGCCAGGAAAGCCCTTTCACTGGGAACCCTGGCTGAATCATCAACCCTGACCACTAGTCAGCCCAGGCTGAGGATCCCTGGGGACTCCTCCCAATAAAAGTGTCCTCCACTTCAGGGCATCCCAAACCCTGGCTGGTGGGTGCCAGGTTGATTATGTAATGTTTAGTGCATAATGAAGACCTAATTTATTGTCTTTTGCAGAAGCACTACAGGCCCCAGCAAGCCTTCCCCTCATGCTGCTACTTCGAGAACCACAAGTACCAACAAGAAGGGCATAAAGATCTCCACTGATACCTATAGTACCCTGTAAAAGAAATTTATAGAAAAAACACAGACACCAATTGTTTTAAAATTACATTTTTCTGCACCATCACCTGGGGACGGCAGCCTTTAAGCACTTTTTCATGGCTGTCGCTTCCCCCAGGACTTCTCTGGCATCCTCAACTGGAGGGTGGTGGCCTTTAAGCTCTTTAACATAGCCACCGCCCATCCAGGACTTCCCCGCCAACTTCTTTCTTCGGCAGGTCTTCTCTGCTGCCAAAGGGCTCCCCTGGCTGTGGCATTAGCCCACTCTAGAACGAGTGCAATGCTGGTTCAGGTAAATACAGTGGGACCCTATGCATTTTCAACCAGTATTTATAGAAACAGAATGACTTAGAGCCCAGTGCTGGTTGCGCTGAATACAAGGGACCCCTTTGTCATTTGTCCCCCGTATTTTGGCAACCAGGACTGGTTTTGAAAAGCCAGGTGCTGGTTGTGCTTAATATGAGGGACCCCTACATGGTTTGTCCCCTGTATTTATTAGCACAACCAGTATTGGATTTCCAAAGCCCGGTGCTGGTTGTTGTTTAATTTTTTGGGGGAGGGGCCACACAAAATTTTTTTTTACACAGGTTTACATTTTATTTTTTTAAACAAAGAAGCATAGATGGGTCTCACAGATCCTTTCTGTGCTTCTGTGTTTATTGATTTATACACAGATGCACAGATGCAGGTATCACAAATCTTTCAGATCCGAGCATGCATCTGTCTGCTGCTACCTCCCCCGGGTCCTGCACTTCCACCACTAATACACGCTGTAGTCCCTGGGTCCCAACCACAGCTAACAACTGCTACCCCGCTTCCACTGGGTCCAAGCTGCAGCCAGCAGCCACTTTCTTTCTCCGATCACAAAGCCGCTACCGCCTGCACTGGCCTGCCATCTTGGTGCACCCAAGTGAAGCCACAGTGAGTACACCTACTGGAGGCTCCTACTGAGGCTGCACAACAAGTTGAAACTCCCTATCTCTACAATGGTGGATTCATGAGGTAATACTGTAACTTTCTCAATTACCTAAACCCCAAAAGCACCTACCCTGGAACAAAAGCTACCTAATAAAACAAACCCAAGTTTAAATTCACCCCCTACCCTGAGTTATGCCTTCCCAAAAATTTCCCAAAGAGAACAGCAGAAAAGTGGTCCTAATTTAGAGTGTCAGTAAAAACGGACATTTGTACATTTAGATTACTTCCAAATCCTCATTTTTTTATGTTTTTGCACCGAAATTTGGAAAGAAGCACCGAGCGACAGTTCAACCCACCCATGCCAAATTTCAGCACAGTACCTCCAATAGCTTTTGAGATGTAGCCCCTTAAACACCATGCCCCGCCTCGGGAGTTCTCTATGGGAGAATTCCATTTTTTTTAATTCAGCCTTAATATAAGGGCATGACTGTGCCCTTATAATATACATAGTGACAAGGAAACTTATACACAGATATATACAGTTACAAAGACATATTCAGGTACGTAGAACATATGAAGTTACACAGACACATGTATACAGTTACAGACACATACAGTATAGTTACAGTGATACATATATACAGACAAACATATGATATATATATATATATATATATATATATAAATATATATATATATATATATATATATATATACATTACCTCAGACATCTATCTTGTTACAGACACATAACTACAGTTACACAGATACATATATCCAGTTACACAGACACATATATACAGTTACACAAATACACCAGTTGGTGGAGGGTAGCTTCCTCTCTTCTGATTCTGCTGCCCTCAGCCGGATTGCTGCTTCATAATCACACTCAGGTGAAGGTTTAGCATGTGTCCTGGCATACCTTTACTTAGTCTGTCTCAGTCTCTGGTGTATGACTACTGTACCTGTACAATTACCTGCCTCAGGTTACTTTACTGCCCGTTGCTACTCCAGTTTAGCCCTCTGCGGCTACCTCATTTCTTACTTAGGCTCTTACTATCCTGAGTTTAAGTCTTGGGGGGCATCTAAGTAGTTGAGAGAATATAAATCTCTATGGGAACGGCAGCTGCTATAGATGAAGACCTCTCTAGCTTGATTCTAGGAGTTCATGTGGTTTCCTAGGTGAGCCCTAACAGTATGAATGTATAGCAGGAACATATTATCACGCCTCTGCAGGTCTAGAACAAGGGACAAGCCTGGGAGTTACCAGTAAATAATTATATAATTATAATTACCTGTCCTGTGTCTTCTACTCTTGTGCTTCTCCTCCAGGTCCAAGCTTTGCTCCTGTGGTGTCAGCAGAGGCAGTTCAACTTGTTTCTTTAGTATATGTTTTGTGGTAAAGATGACCTCATAGTTGTCCCATGTAGACGTTTGGACTGAAGGTGACCATATAATAGTCCAGCAATGTAGCATGCTTGGCTTTTGACCTAACATTTTGTTCCATGGAGAAGGCCCACCTGGAAAAAAGTTAGAGGCGTGATAATATGTTCCTGCTATACACTATACATGCACATATACAGGTAGATATGACTAAGTAAAAATGTCCATACCTAACATAAATATTTTACTTCTCCCTATCTTGAGTAAATGTTTTGTGGTAAAGACAACTTCACAGTTGTCCTGAGGTGAAATTAAGGGTGAATAATCCATAAATGAATATTGCTTGGCTGTTGACCTCACATATTGTTGGATGGAATGATCCCACTTGGACAAACCTAGTTTAAATAATGTTCCTGCGATGCAGTAAAATGCATATATATCACATTATACCTCTCTCTGTTTGCAGGTTGATTTAACACCGATACTGGAATTAGGTAAAATAGATTTTGTACTATAAGATTGGGGACAAACCGCCATATCACAAATAGCCACATTTAACACCTCAATCCACAAGTGTCTATAAACACACACAGGTCTCATGGTTGGGAAATGTGAGTGCAATGCTGTTTAGGACTTTGACACCCAAGCTCAATATCTACATAAAAACGTGGATAGGGAACCCATTAAATATCCTACACAGAAAAAAGAGACAGAAAGGACCTAATGGCACTAAAAAAAAAAAGCAAATCACTGCTGCCAACTAGAAAAAACCATGGTGTTTTAAAAAAAAGAAAGTTACACAAACATATGTGATTATGGAGACATATACACAGACACAAATATACAGTTTCAGCAAACCTATATACACATACACATTTACAGTTTCAGAAAAACATATATAGGTACACAGACATACAGTATATACAGTTACACAAAAACATGTACAAACACATATACAGTATACAGTTACACAAAAACATATACAGACAAATATTTACAATTACATAGACACATATATACTGAAGGTACACAGAAACATTTATCCAGTGACACAGGCACATACACAGATATATATACTGTATATATATATTCCTTAGACTAAAAACCTTACGGCTTCACATGTCCTATTAAGGCTTCTTAGACATGATCTGAAATTTCACAAAACCTACTGAATTTGTGCCACTCAAACTAAAAATTCCGATCACTAAGCTGACACTTTAATGGAAGTGTTCCTTGTGCAAAAAAGAAATATGGTATGCCATCACACCCTGTGGTTTACTACAGTCAGCACTCTCAGAGTGAAATTGCTGTCACTCACAAAATTGTTTGCTCATTAGAATACACACATGCAGTCTAAGCAGTGAATTTAGACTTGGGGTTTGTTTTATTAGGTAGCTATTGTTCAGGGTACGCCCTCACCCAAAAAAAAACAACTCGCAAAGGGCTTTGGAGACCCTGTTCTGGTTGTTTTAAATACAGGGAACAAACAACATAAAGGTCCCCATATTAAGCACAACTAGCACCAGGCTTTTCAGAACCAGTCCTGGTTGCCAAAATACAGGGGACAAATGATGTAGGGGTTCCCCATATTCAGCATAACCAGCACTGGGCTTTGAGCCGGTACTTGAAATACAGGGAAAAAACATGTGTAGGGTCCCCATGTATTTACAAAAACCAGCACTGGACTTTTTCTAGCGTGGGCTAATGCCACAGCCAGGAAAGCCCTTTCACTGGGAACCCCGGCTGAATCATCAACCCTGACCGCTAGTCAGCCCAGGCTGAGGATCCCTGGGGACTCCTCCCAATAAAAGTGTCCTCCACTTCAGGGCATCCCAAACCCTGGCTGGTGGGTGCCAGGTTGATTATGTAATGTTTAGTGCATAATGAAGACCTAATTTATTGTCTTTTGCAGAAGCACTACAGGCCCCAGCAAGCCTTCCCCTCATGCTGCTACTTCGAGAACCACAAGTACCAACAAGAAGGGCATAAAGATCTCCACTGATACCTATAGTACCCTGTAAAAGAAATTTATAGAAAAAACACAGACACCAATTGTTTTAAAATTACATTTTTCTGCACCATCACCTGGGGACGGCAGCCTTTAAGCTCTTTTTCATGGCTGTCGCTTCCCCCAGGACTTCTCTGGCATCCTCAACTGGAGGGTGGTGGCCTTTAAGCTCTTTAACATAGCCACCGCCCATCCAGGACTTCCCCGCCAACTTCTTTCTTCGGCAGGTCTTCTCTGCTGCCAAAGGGCTCCCCTGGCTGTGGCATTAGCCCCCTCTAGAAAGAGTGCAATGCTGGTTCAGGTAAATACAGTGGGACCCTACGCATTTTCCCCCAGTATTTATAGAAACAGAATGACTTAGAGCCCAGTGCTGGTTGCGCTGAATACAAGGGACCCCTTTGTCATTTGTCCCCCGTATTTTGGCAACCAGGACTGGTTTTGAAAAGCCAGGTGCTGGTTGTGCTTAATATGAGGGACCCCTACATGGTTTGTCCCCTGTATTTATTAGCACAACCAGTACTGGATTTCCAAAGCCCGGTGCTGGTTGTTGTTTAATTTTTGGGGGGAGGGGCCACACAAAAAATTTTTTTACACAGGTTTACATTTTATTTTTTTAAACAAAGAAGCATAGATGGGTCTCACAGATCCTGTCTGTGCTTCTGTGTTTATTGATTTATACACAGATGCACAGATGCAGGTATCACAAATCTTTCAGATCCGAGCATGCATCTGTTTGCTGCTACCTCCCCCGGGTCCTGCACTTCCACCACTAATACACGCTGTAGTCCCTGGGTCCCAACCACAGCTAACAACTGCTACCCCGCTTCCACTGGGTCCAAGCTGCAGCTAGCAGCCACTTTCTTTCTCCGATCACAAAGCCGCTACCGCCTGCACTGGCCTGCCATCTTGGTGCACCCAAGTGAAGCCACAGTGAGTACACCTACTGGAGGCTCCTACTGAGGCTGCACAACAAGTTGAAACTCCCTATCTCTACAATGGTGGATTCATGAGGTAATACTGTAACTTTCTCAATTACCTAAACCCCAAAAGCACCTACCCTGGAACAAAAGCTACCTAATAAAACAAACCCAAGTCTAAATTCACCCCCTACCCTGAGTTATGCCTTCCCAAAAATTTCCCAAAGAGAACAGCAGAAAAGTGGTCCTAATTTAGAGTGTCAGTAAAAACGGACATTTGTACATTTAGATTACTTCCAAATCCTAATTTTTTTATGTTTTTGCACCGAAATTTGGAAAGCAGCACCGAGCGACAGTTCAACCCACCCATGCCAAATTTCAGCACAGTACCTCCAATAGCTTTTGAGATGTAGCCCCTTAAACACCATGCCCCGCCTCGGGAGTTCTCTATGGGAGAATTCCATTTTTTTTAATTCAGCCTTAATATAAGGGCATGACTGTGCCCTTATAATATACATAGTGACAAGGAAACTTATACACAGATATATACAGTTACAAAGACATATTCAGGTACGTAGAACATATGAAGTTACACAGACACATGTATACAGTTACAGACACATACAGTATAGTTACAGTGATACATATATACAGACAAACATATGATATATATATATATATATATATATATATATATATATATAAATATATATATATATATATATATATATACATTAACTCAGATATCTATATTGTTACAGATACATATCTACAGTTACACAGATACATATATCCAGTTACACAGACACATATATACAGTTGCACAAATACACCAGTTGGTTGATGGTAGCTTCCTCTCTTCTGATTCTGCTGGCCTCAGCCGGACTGCTGCTGCATAATCACTCAGGTAAAGGTTTAGCATGTGTACCTGGCATAACTTTACTCAGTCTGTCTCAGTCTCTGGTGTATGACTACTGTACCTGTGCAATTACCTGCCTCAGGTGATTTACTGCCTGTTGCTACTCCAGTTTAACTCTCTGCGTCCACCTCATTTCTTACTTAAGCTCCTACTATCCTGAGTTTAAGTCTTGGGGGGCATTTAAGTACTTGTGAGAATATAAATCTCTATGGGAATGGCAGCTGCTATAGATGAAGACCTCTCTAGCTTGATTCTAGGAGTTCATGTGGTTTCCTAGGTGAGCCCTAACAGTATGAATGTATAGCAGGAACATATTATCACGCCTCTGCAGGTCTAGAACAAGGGTCCAGCCTGGGAGTTACCTGTAATTAATTATATAATTATAATTAATTACCTGTCCTGTGTCTTCTACTCTTGTGCTTCTCCTCCAGGTCCAAGCTTTGCTCCTGTGGTGTCAGCAGAGGCTGGGTGACTCATCTTGTTTCCTTACTATATGTTTTGTGGTAAAGATGACCCCATGTAGACATTTGGACTGAAGGTGACCATCTAAAAGTCCAGCAATGTAGTTTGCTTGGCTTTTGACCTCACATTTTGTTCCATGGAGAAGGCCCACCTGGAAAAAAGTTAGAGGCATGATAATATGTTCCTGCTATACACTATACATGCACATACACAGGTAGATATGCCTAAGTAAAAATGTCCATACCTAACAAATATTTTATTTCACCCTATCTTGAGTAAATGTTTTGTGGTAAAGACAACTTCACAGTTGTCCTGAGGTGAAATTAAGGGTGAATAATCCATTAATGAATATTGCTTGGCTGTTGACCTCACATATTGTTGGATGGAATGGTCCCACTTGGACAAGCCTAGTTTTAATAATGTTCCTGTGATCCAGTAAAATGCATATATATATCACATTATACCTCTCTCTGTTTGCAGGTTGATTTAACACCGATACTGGAATTAGGCAAAATAGATTTTGTACTATAAGATTGGGGACAAACCGCCATATCACAAATAGCCACATTTAACACCTCAATCCACAAGTGTCTATAAACACACACAGGTCTCATGGTTGGGAAATGTGAGTGCAATGCTGTTTAGGACTTTGACACCCAAGCCCAATATCTACATAAAAACAAGGATAGGGAACCCATTAAATATCCTACACAGAAAAAAGAGACAGACAGGACCAAATGGCACTAAAAAATAAAGGCAAATCACTGCTGCCAACTAGAAAAAACCGTGGTGTTTAAAAAAAAAGAAAGTTACACAAACATATGTAATTATGGAGACATATACACAGACACAAATATACAGTTACAGAAACCTATATACACATACACATTTACAGTTACACAAAAACATATATAGGTACACAGACATACAGTATATACAGTTACACAAAAACATGTACAAACACATATACAGTATACAGTAACACAAAAACATATACAGACAAATATTTACAATTACACAGACACATATATACTGAAGGTACACAGAACCATTTATCCAGTGACACAGGCACATACACAGATATATATACTGTATATATATATATATATATATATATATATATTCCTTAGACTAAAAACCTTACGGCTTCACGTGTCCTATTAAGGCTTCTTAGACATGATCTGAAATTTCACAAAACCTACTGAATTTGTGCCACTCAAACTATAAATTCCGATCACTAAGCTGACACTTTAATGGAAGTGTTCCTTGTGCAAAAAAAAAAAATGGTATGCTCTCACACCCTATGGTTAACTGCAGTCAGCACTCTCAGAGTGAAATTGCTGTCACTCACAAAATTGTGTGCTCATTAGAATACAAAAATGCAGTCTATGCAGTGAATTTAGACTTGTGGTTTGTTTTATTAGGTAGCTATTGTTCAGGGTATGCCCCCCCAAAAAAACAACAACTAGCAAAGGGCTTTGGAGACCCAGTACTGGTTGTGGTAAATACAGGCAACAAATGACATAAGGGTCCCCATATTCAGCACAACTAGCACCAGGCTTTTCAGAACGAGTCCTGGTTGCCAAAATACAGGGGACAAACGATGTAGGGGTCCCCCATATTCAGAATAACCAGCACATGGCTTTGAGCCGGTACTTGAAATACAGGGAAAAACATGTGTATGGTCCCCATGTATTTACCAAAACCAGCACTGGACTTTTTCTAGCATGGGCTAATGCCACAGCCAGGAAAGCCCTTTCACTGGCCACCCCGGCCGAAGCATCAACCCTGAACGCTAGTCAGCCCAGGCTGTGGATCCCTGGGGACTCCTCCCAATAAAAGTGTCCTCCTCTCCAGGGCACCCCAAACCCTGGCTGGTGGGTGCCGGGTTGATTATGTAATGTTTAGTGCATAATGAAGACCTAATTTATTGTCTTTTGCAGAAGCACTACAGGCCCCAGCAAGCCTTCCCCACATGCTGGTACTTCGAGAACCACAAGTACCAATAAGCAGGGCATAAAGATCTCCGCTGATAACTATAGTACCCTGTAAAAGAAATTTATAGAAAAAACACAGACACCAATTGTTTTAAAATTACATTTTTCTGCACCTTCACCTGGGTGACGGCAGCCTTTAAGCTCTTTTTCATGGCTTCCTCTTCCCTCAGTACTTCTCCGGCATCATCAGCTGGAGGGTGGTGGCCTTTAAGCTCTTTTACATAGCCACCGCCAATCCAGGACTTCCCCGGCAACTTCTTTCTTCGGCAGGTCTTATCTGCTGCCAAAGGGCTCCCCTGGCTGTGGCATTAGCCCCCTCTAGAAAGGGTCCAGTGCTGGTTTAGGTAAATACAGTGGGACCCTATGCATTTTTTCCCCCCAGTATTTATAGAAACAGAACCGACTCAGAGCCCAGTGCTGGTTTGCGCTGAATACAAGGGACCCCTTTGTCATTTTTCCCCCATATTTTGGCAACCAGGACTGGTTTTGAAAAGCCTGGTGCTGGTTGTGCTTAATATGAGGGACCGCTACATCGTTTGTCCCCTGTAGTTATTAGCACAACCAGTACTGGATTTCCAAAGCCCAGTGCTGGTTGTTGTTTATTTTTTGGGGGGAGGGGCCACGCCATATTTTTTTTACACAGGTTTTAATTTTATTTTTTTAAACAAAGAAGCATAGACGGGTCTCACAGATCCAGTCTGTGCTTCTGTGTTTATTTATTTATACACAGATGCAGGTATCACAAATCTTTCAGATCCGAGCCTACATCTGTCTGCTGCTTCCTCCCCCGGGTCCTGCACTTCCACCACTAATACACGCTAACGTCCCTGGGTCCCAACCACAGCTAACAACTGCTACCCCGCTTCCCCTGGGTCCAAGCTGCAGCTAGCAGCCACTTTCTTTCCCCGAGCCCACCATTGCTACCGCCTGCACTGGCCAGCCATCTTGGTGCACACAAGTGAATCCACAGTGAGTACACCTACTGGAGGCTCCTACTGAGGCTGCGCAACAAGTTGAAAGTCCCTATCTCTACAATGGCGGATTCGTGAGGTAATAATGTAACTTTCTCAATTACCTAAACCCCAAAAGCACCTACCCTGGAACAAAAGCTACCTAATAAAACAAACCCAAGTTTAAATTCACCCCCTACCCTGAGTTATGCCTTCCCAAAAATTTCCCATAGAGAACAACAGAAAAGTGGTCTTAATTTACAGTGTCAGAAAAATATGAGATATGGTAAGAACTTACCCTTGTTATCTGTATTGCTGCGAAGTCCATAGGGTTCCACAGGATACCTTGGGGTATAAGTGATGGCGGCAGACATCCAGGCACCACAGTGTTAAATTTTCAGCCTCCCAGGTTGCACTGGGGTCCCTCTCCTATACCCCACCCCCGAGCCTCAGGCCACTCAGTTTCGTAACAAGCCATAGGCCGGAGCAGTAGCAAAAATAAAGAGAGAGAAGAAAGTCTGGAACACACAAGAATCACATTCTCACCAGAAGGAGACGGAGAAACCGGTGACCAGATAAAAGCCCATCTGCAGTACAGGTGCGACAGGGTGGGAGTCCTGTGGAACCCTATGGACTTCGTAGAAATAGAGATAACAAGGGTAAGTTCTTACCATATCTCATATTTTCTACTGCAGGTTCCATAGGGTATCCACAGGATACCTTGGAGATGTCCCAAAGCAGTATCCTTTAAGGGTGGAGATGCTCCTGTGCTGTAAGGAGAATCTGCCACCCGAAGGAAGTATCCTGAGAGGCGAAGGTATCAAAAACATAATACCTTACAAAAATATGGACAGATGACCACGTGGCTGCCAATCACCACTGAACCGCTGAAGCACCATGTCGAGCTGCCCACGAAGGACCCACAGACCTAGTGGAAGAGCTTTAATAGAGGATGGAACAGGAAGACCTGTGAATCCATCCTGCCAAAGTTAGCGCAGTGGCAGGCCAACCCTTTTTATAGAAACCAGAAAGGACAAAACCGAGAGTCTGATTTCTTAAATGGACTGGTACGGTCAACTTAAATTCTTAGAGCCCATACCACATCCAAAGAGGCCTCACCAGTAGAAAGGACTGGGGAAGTAAAGGCAGGTACTATAATTTCCTCATGCGAAGCACTGCCCTGTTCCTAGGAAAGATGAGAAAGAGAGAGGTCTACATGACAGAGCCCCCCATTCTGAGATCCTACCGGCCAAATCAATGGCCAGAAGGAATACATTCCTAGCCATAAGCCATTTGAAATCCACTGAGCCCAGTGGATCAAATGGCGGTCCTCAGAGAACCCTAAAGACCACAGCCAAATCCCAAGGAGCCACAGGTGGAACAAAGGGATGCTGAATATAATGTATACCCTGCACAAAGGTGCGGACATCAGGAAGAGTAGCAATCCCACGATGAAACCAACAGGGCAGAAACCTGCACCATCCTGTAAGCAAGGCAAAGACCATTATCTAAGCCCACCTGTAGGAAAGCCAACACTCTGGATATCCGGAATACCTGAGGAGCAGAGCCTGTAGGGCGACACAACTGAAAGAAAGTATGCCATACCTGATGGTAAAGTCTTGCAGATAAAATCTTCAGAGCTCTTAGCAAGGACATAGGCCTTGTTAACTATAGAGCATGAAAAACTCCTAGACCTTAAGAGGGCAGTCTTCACCACCACACCGGCAAGGACAGACAACCCAGGTCTGGGTATCAGCCAGGATCCTGAGACAACAGGTCCGGTCGTAGAGGTAACAGCTTCGGAGTGTTAACTGAAACACTCCAAAGATCTGAGTAATAGTGCCATCTGACCCACGCATGAGCTATCAGCCGGAGCGCGCCTCCTTCTTGCTATTACTGGAGGAAGAAGGGATAACGGAGGGATGAGGTACACAACTTAGAAGGTCCACTGGACCAACATAAGTCTACCATAAGAGTCTCATCTCTGAAAGGCTCCACTTGTTCACCAGAAGATTGAACACCTCCTGATGAAGAGGACATTTCCCTGAATGCACATCCTGACAGCTGGGAAAGCCTGCTTTACTTCTGAGGATTTCTGAATGAACACTGCTGATGATGGCAGGGATATAGCCTTCCACCCAAGCCAGAATTCGGGACACCACTGTTAGTGTTGCCCGACTTCGGGAACCACCTAGGTGGTTTACATAAGACATCATGATGGCGTTGTCAGACCGTACCTGCATGGTATTTCCATGGAGGACCTGTCCTGCATGCTGGAGAACCGTGAATACTGCACAGATTTCTCAGATGTTTATGGGAAGCGCAAAAACTACTGGTGTCCACCTGCCCTGGAACAAGTGTGGACCCGTCACTGCTTCCCAGCCACGGATACTGGCGTCCGTTGTCAGAAGGACCCAGTGCGCAATCCCAAAGGGGGTGCCCCTTGTTTAGGTAAGCTTTCTGCAGCCACCAGGCCAGAGAGAGACAAACCTCCAGGGAAAGCACTATTGACTTTATCCTATGGGGCAACCCATCCCATCCGGAGAGGATCAATTTTTCTTGAGATTCAGAGTGACACTGGGTACTCTCCACCATGTCGAACAGCGACACCCTGGAACCCAGGAACCACATTGCCAAGTGAATAGACACTCAGCGACTCTGCAAGCAACAGTGTACCTTTGCCTGTAATGCAGAGATCTTTTCCTTAATCACAAAGATCCTCAGATGTTGGGATATGGAGCATCCTCTGTGAAGAATCAGAGAGGACCATTTCCAGTGTATCAGTCAGCCCTAACGTAGCAACACAGATATTGTCCATTGCAGATGGCACTGAAGTATCTCTGGAGACTCTGGTAACACCAGGAGGTCACCCGGATTGGGTAACAAGCGGACCACCTGCATCTGCAGGTGGGCTGCCATAACTGCCATGACCCTGGTAAAACTGGAAATGCTTATCGACCACTGCAAACCTGAGGAAAAACACTGGTGTTCTAAGAAAATAGGGACATTCAGGTAGTCACCCTGAATATATCCAACGACACCACAAAATTCCCAGGCTCCATTGAATGATGGAATGGAGGGTCCCCCTCCTGAACCAAGGAACCCTTAAGAATTTGTTGAAGGATTCGAGGTTGAGGATGTCCAGGTAAGACCCATTGGGTTTCCGTACCAGAAAGAGGATGGAGTAATACCTTGTTCCCCTTTGGGCAACGGAATAGGTACTATAACTCCTGCCTGGAGCATAGAGTGTAACACCCTCAAAAATTACAGGGCCTTGTCTTGAATTGACAGAAGACCTGTAACGAAAAACCGTCTGGGAGGCTTTTACCGGGAGGAGAGGACATACCTTCAAGAAAATACTTCTCTTACCCCAGTGTCCGTGGAGGTCAGACACCAGCACTGGGTGAACTGGAGAAGCCAGCCTCCAACTCTGGAGTTCCCCAAGAGGAGGCCCGTCCCATTAGGCTGAAGGCTTATAGTCCAATTTGGGAGTAGGATGTCTTGTAATCCAAGCCTGTTCTTATGGTTGAGCAGATTTCCTGGCTACTGACTGTCTTGGAAAGCTATATTTTAGACTTACCCTGGCCTCACAGGGCCGAAAAGACAAAGCCCCAGACTCCGATGGGACTGTAGCCGATGGCAGACATGCAGACGTAGCTGCTGCCTGCGGGGCCACAATTGTGTCCAGATGAGGGCCAAACAGGACCTGTCCTGTAAAAGGCAAAGCATTCCAAATGGAATCTGCGTCTGCTTTCCAAGAGCGCAACCACAGGGAGCGGTGAGCTGCTACAGCTGCTGAGCAACTACTGCTGCCGAGGAGATTCTGAAAAGGAGTAGGCTATATGTAAGACTGTCTCATGAACGTGGCTCTGAGAATTTACCACTATCCACCTGCTCTGCTGGAGAGTCAGTGTGCAGAGATCCAGTTACCTACCCAGCGCTCCATGGCTCTGGCCCCCCAGCACACGGCCATAGCCAGCCTGGAAGCCCCTCCAGCAAGGAAATAATTGGATTTTAGATATATTTGCCCCTTGTAATGTGTAACCTCCTTCAAGGAGGACCTGGAGGGCATGGGCAATGTAACACTCCTCACTAGGCGTGTAACATGAGAATCTACCCATAAAGGTAACTCCCACTCGGAAAAATAATTATCGCAAAGGGTTATGCAAAAGGTTCAAATGTTTTTGAGGCTGGAACCGCTTACCCAGATTTTTCACGCCTCCTCTAAATGATCCACCTGACCAGATAGAGGAATTACAGTGGCAACACCCTTATCCTTAAAGAAGGCATATTTGGATTTAGCAACGGGGGATATGTAATAACCAAAGCCGCACGGACTGCCAGTATAAGGCCAGGTATATAGACTTTAGACCCAGACTATGCCTCCTTTGCACTAAGGGGCTCGTGTCTGAAAAAGTCAATAATGTCACCATTATTAGACGTCATGTCCTTACCCGTCTGAGACCCGAAAGGCTGTTTAGAAGGTGAAATGGTGACTCCCCCTGTAAAACGTCCATCAGGTGCTATACCATTCAGACAATTCACCCACACAGGCTCTTGCGAGACCTTGGGGGGCGAAAAACAGGATACACTGTTGTACCATCAACTGCCCAGGGACCCCTGCATGTGATGAGACCACCACTCGCTGTGATAACCCCTATGGGGAAACGCAGGGGGCGTTGCCCAAAAGGGCTGTAAGCATCTTAGCCAGCCGAGGGTGGTCCCCTTTTTGTGCAGGCACAGTGACAGAAATGGGGCATGATATATAATACAACATGCCCTCCATAAACCCTCAGCATCTACATATTCCTCCGTTAACTGCACATGATATCAGTACATTATAGCTGGAAGAGGATATCCTCGTTCACTTTCAGACATGAGGATTGTGAACAGAGCTTATGTGACCTCCCACACAGAAAAACCATGTTTACTGTGAGGTAATAAACACCCTGCAACACAGCACCACAAGGGCTGTAGCAGAAGAACAGGGATAGGAAAAAGGCTGACAGTCAGAAATGAAAGTACAGGCAAACAGCGCTAGCATTTAAGTCACATACAATGCACAGATAACATCCTGCATTACTAGCACTGTGATCAACTACACAGACCAGAGCCTGGTAGGAAACAGTGCTGCATACACTGACCTTAATTGAAGGAGAGGTATGCGGGGGACCCGGACCGCAATGGCACAAGTAACAGCTTCCAGCAGCGTTGTCATTCCCAGCACATGTAGTGAGAAAATGGCCACCGAGGAGCAGAGAGGAGGTGGGCCCGGGGGAGGAGCGCTGACACAGCCCGCTCAGACTGCTATGGAATGGCACTGTG
This sequence comes from Taudactylus pleione, assembly GCA_031769625.1. Taxonomy (NCBI): domain Eukaryota; kingdom Metazoa; phylum Chordata; class Amphibia; order Anura; family Myobatrachidae; genus Taudactylus; species Taudactylus pleione. The sequence continues at coordinate 2,051,046 of JAUIMM010000031.1, forward strand.
CAGTGGGGGAGGCGCCGTCAGTGAGACAGGGAAGGCAATCTCCCCATGCCTGCTATTAACCCTGGGATGCTGCGCTGTACCGCACATGCTGCGGCCCACTGTCCCTGGTGGTCTAGTGGAAGGCACAGGATCAGTACCTGGCCCCACGCGCAGCCGGTCCCCATGGAGCCCCCTGCCTGGGGACCAAAAAGGACTGTGTTACCGGCGGGTGCCCACCGTGGGACCCCGCCACGTACCTTGTCCCCCGTGCATCCGGCCACAGTCCAGGTAGCCGAGGTCACTGCTAGCTGTGACCCTAGCTACCAACCAGCATCCCCGGATCGGTACCGGTGTTCTGGTACCGGCGGGCTGTAGGAGTGGCAGCATGGATGTCAATACTGACTGTCCTATGCTGGAGCACTCTAGTTGTGCAGCCATAGCTGCGAAGAAATCTTCAGGGGCCTTGAACAGACTCCCCTCTGTACGGTGCGACTGGTCCGGCCAGGCACCGACGAAAACTGAGTGGCCTGAGGCTTGGGGGCGGGGTATAGGAGAGGGACCCCAGTGCATCCTGGGAGGCTGAAAATTTAACTCTGTGGTGCCTGGATGTCTGCCACCATCGCCTATACCCCTAGGTATCCTGTGGAAACTCTATGGACCTTGATGTAGGAAAACGGACATTTGGACATTTAGATTACTTCCAAATCCTCATTTTTTATGTTTTTGTAGCGAAATTTGGAAAGCAGCATCGAGCGACAGTTCTACCCGCCCATGCCAAATTTCAGCACAGTACCTCCAATAGCTTTTGAGATGTAGCCCATTAAACACCATGCCCCGCCTTGGGAGTTCTCTATGGCAGAATTCAATTTTTTTAAATTCAGCCTTAATATAAGGGCACGACTGTGCCCTTATAATATACATAGTGACATGGAAACTTATACACTGATATATACAGTTACAAAGACATATACAGGTACATAGAACATATGAAGTTACACAGACACATGTATACAGTTACAGACACATACAGTATAGTTACAGTGATACATATATACAGACACATTTATATATATATATATATATATATATGTGTATATTTATATAAATATATATACAGTAACTCAGACATCTATATTGTTACAGACACATAACTACAGTTACACAGATACATATATCCAGTTACACAGACACATATATACAGTTACACAAATACACCAGTTGGTGGAGGGTAGCTTCCTCTCTTCTGATTCTGCTGCCCTCAGCCAGATTGCTGCTGCATAATCACACTCAGGTGAAGGTTTAGCATGTGTCCTGGCATACCTTTACTCAGTCTGTCTCAGTCTCTGGTGTATGACTACTGTACCTGTACAATTACCTGCCTCAGGTTACTTTACTGCCTGTTGCTACTCCAGTTTATCCCTCTGTTGCCACCTCACTTCTTACTTAGGCTCCTACTATCCTGAGTTTAAGTCTTTGGGGGCATCTAAGTACTTGTGAGAATATAAATCTCTATGGGAACAGCAGCTGCTATAGATGAAGACCTCTCTAGCTTGATTCTAGGAGTTCATGTGGTTTCCTAGGTGAGCCCTAACAGTATGAATGTATAGCAGGAACATATTATCACGCCTCTGCAGGTCTAGAACAAGGGTCCAGCCTGGGAGTTACCAGTAATTAATTATATAATTATAATTAATTACCTGTCCTGTGTCTTCTACTCTTGTGCTTCTCCTCCAGGTCCAAGCTTTGCTCCTATGGTGTCAACAGAGGCAGGTCAACTTGTTTCTTTAGTATATGTTTTGTGGTAAAGATGACCTCATAGTTGTCCCATGTAGACGTTTGGACTGAAGGTGACCATCTAATAGTCCAGCAATGTAGTATGCTTGGCTTTTGACCTCACATTTTGTTCATTGGAGAAGGCCCACCTGGAAAAAAGTTAGAGGCGTGATAATATGTTCCTGCTATACACTTTATATGCACATATACAGGTAGATATGCCTAAGTAAAAATGTCCATACCTAACATAAATATTTTACTTCACCCTATCTTGATTAAATGTTTTGTGGTAAAGACAACTTCACAGTTGTCCTGAGGTGAAATTAAGGGTGAATAATCCATAAATGAATATTGCTTGGCTGTTGACCTCACATATTGTTGGATGGAATGATCCCACTTGGACAAACCTAGTTTAAATAATGTTCCTGCGATGCAGTAAATTGCATAAATATCACATTATACCTCTCTCTGTTTGCAGGTTGATTTAACACTGATACTGGAATTAGGCAAAATAGATTTTGTACTATAACATTGGGGACAAACCACCATATCACAAATAGCCACATTTAACACCTCAATCCACAAGTGTCTATAAACACACACAGGTCTCATGGTTGGGAAATGTGAGTGCAATGCTGTTTAGGACTTTGACACCCAAGCCCAATATCTACATAAAAACAAGGATAGGGAACCCATTAAATATCCTACACAGAAAAAAGAGACAGAAAGGACCTAATGGCACTAAAAAATAAAGGCAAATCACTGCTGCCAACTAGAAAAAAATGTGGTGTTTTTTAAAAAAGAAAGTTACACAATCATGTAATTATGGAGACATATACACAGACACAAATATACAGTTACAGAAACCTATATACACATACACATTTACAGTTACACAAAAACATATATAGGTACACAGACATACAGTATATACAGTTACACAAAAACATGTACAAACACATATATAGTATAGTTACATGAAAACATATACAGACACATATTTACAGTTACACAGTCACATATATACTGTAGGTACATAGAAACATTCATCCAGTGACACAGGCACATACACAGATATATATACTGTATATATATATTCCTTAGACTAAAAACCTTACGGCTTCACATGTCCCATTAAGGCTTCTTAGACATGATCTGAAATTTCACAAAACCTACTGAATTTGTGCTGACACTTTAATGGAAGTGTTCCTTGTGCAAAAAAAAATATGGTATGCAATCACACCCTGTGGTTAACTGCAAAGTCCGCATTATCAGAGTGTAATTGCTGTCACTCACAAAACTGTGTGCTCATTAGAATACACACATGCAGTCTATTCAGTAAATTTAGACTTGGGGTTTGTTTTATTAGGTAGCTATTGTTCAGGGTACGCCCACCCAAAAAAAACAACAACTAACAAAGGGCTTTGGAGACCCAGTACTGGTTGTGTTAAATACAGGGAACAAATGACAAAAGGGTCCCCATATTAAGCACAACCAGCACCAGGCTTTTCAGAACCATTCCTGATTGCCAAAATACAGGCGACAAATGATGTAGGGGTCCCCCATATTCAGCATAAACAGCACTAGGCTTTGAGCCGGTACTTGAAATACAGGGAAAAAACATGTGTAGGGTCCCCATATATTTACCAAAACCAGCACTGGACTTTTTCTAGCATGGGCTAATGCCACAGCCAGGAAAGCCCTTTCACTGGGCACCCTGGCCAAAGCTTCAACCCTGAACGCTAGTCAGCCCAGGCAGAGGATCCCTGGGGACTCCTCCCAATAAAAGTGTCCTCCTCTCCAGGGCACCCCAAATCCTGGCTGGTGGGTGCCGGGTTGATTATGTAATGTTTAGTGCATAATGAAGACCTAATTTATTGTCTTTTGCAGAAGCACTACAGGCCCCAGCAAGCCTTCCCCACATGCTGCTACTTGGAGAACCACAAGTACCAACAAGCAGGGCATAAAGATCTCCCATGATACCTATAGTACCCTGTAAAAGAAATTTATAGAAAAAACACAGACACCAATTGTTTTAAAATTATATTTTTCTGTACCATCACCTGGGGGACGGCAGCCTTTAAGCTCTTTTTCATGGCTGCCGCTTACCCCAGGACTTCTCCAGCATCTTCAGCTGGAGGGTGGTGGCCTTTAAGCTCTTTTACATAGCTGCTGCCCATCCAGGACTTCCCCAGCAACTTCATTCTTTGGCAGGTCTTCTCTGCTGCCAAAGGGCACCCCTGGCTGTGGCATTAGCCTCCACTAGAAAGGGTCCAGTGCTGGTTCAGGTAAATACAGTGGGACCCTGCGCATTTTTTTGCCCCAGTATTTATAGAAACAGAACCGACTCAGAGCCCAGTGCTGGTTGCGCTGAATACAAGGGATGCCTTTGTCATTTGTCCCCCATATTTTGGCAACCAGGAATGGTTTTGAAAAGCTTGGTGCTGGATGTGCTTAATGAGGGACCCCCTACATCGTTTGTCCTCTGTATTTATTAGCACAACCAGTACTGGATTTCCAAAGACCGGTGCTGGTTGTTGTTTATTTTTTGGGGGGAGGGGTCACAACATATTTTTTTTTACACAGGTTTTAATTTTATTTTTTTAAACAAAGAAGCATAGACGGGTCTCACAGATCCCGTCTGTGCTTCTGTGTTTATTTATTTATACACAGATGCAGGTATCACAAATCTTTCAGATCTGAGCCTGCATCTGTCTGCTGCTTCCTCCCCCGGGTCCTGCACTTCCACCACTAATACACGCTAGCGTCCCTTGGTCCAAACCACAGCTAACAACTGCTACCCCGCTTCCCCTGGGACCAAGCTGCAGCTAGCAGCCACTTTCTTTCCCCGAGCACACTGCTGATACCGCCTACACTGGCCAGCCATATTGGTGCACCCAAGAGAAGCCACAGTGAGTACACCTACTGGAGGCTCCTACTGAGGCTGCACAACAAGTTGAAACTCCCTATCTCTACAATGGCGGATTCGTGAGGTAATACTGTAACTTTCTCAATTACCTAAACCCCAAAAGCACCTACTCTGGAACAAAAGCTACCTAATAAAACAAACCCAAGTCTAAATTCACTCCCTACCCTGAGTTATGCCTTCCCTGAAATTTCCCATAGAGAACAGCAGAAAAGTTGTCCTAATTTAGAGTGTCAGAAAAAACGGACATTTAGACATTTAGATTACTTCCAAATCCTCATTTTTTATGTTTTTGCCCAGAAATTTGGAAAGCAGCACCGAGCGACAGTTCTACCAGCCCATGCCAAATTTCAGCACAGTACCTCCAATAGCTTTTGAGATGTAGCCCCTTAAACACCATGCCCCCCTCTCAGGAGTTCTATATGTGAGAATTCCATTTTTTTAAATTCAGCCTTAATATAAGGGCATTACTGTGCCCTTATAATATACATAGTGACACAGAAACTTATACACAAATATATAGTTACAAAGACATATACAGGTACATAGAACATTTGAAGTTACACAGACACATGTATACAGTTACAGACACATACAGTATAGTTACAGTGATACATATATAGACACATTTATATATATAAATATTTATATAAATAAAAATACAGTAACTCAGACATCTATATTGTTACAGACACATAACTACAGTTACACAGATACATATATCCAGTTACACAGACACATATATACAGTTACACAAATACACCAGTTGGTGGAGGGTAGCTTCCTCTCTTCTGATTCTGCTGCCCTCAGCCGGATTGCTGCTGCATAATCACACTCAGGTGAAGGTTTAGCATGTGTCCTGGCATACCTTTACTCAGTCTGTCTCAGTCACTGGTGTATGACTACTGTACCTGTACAATAACCTGCCTCAGGTTACTTTACTGCCCAATGCTACTCCAGTTTAGCCCTCTGTGGCTACCTCATTTCTTACTTAGGCTCTTACTATCCTGAGTTTAAGTCTTGGGGGCATCTAAGTAGTTGAGAGAATATAAATCTCTATGGGAACGGCAGCTGCTATAGATGAAGACCTCTCTAGCTTGATTCTAGGAGTTCATGTGGTTTCCTAGGTGAGCCCTAACAGTATGAATGTATAGCAGGAACATATTATCACGCCTCTGCATGTCTAGAACAAGGGTCCAGCCTTGGAGTTACCAGTAAATAATTATATAATTATAATTACCTGTCCTGTGTCTTCTACTCTTGTACTTCTCCTCCAGGTCCAATCTTTGCTCCTGTGGTGTCAGCAGAGGCAGGTCAACTTGTTTCTTTAGTATATGTTTTGTGGTAAAGATGACCTCATAGTTGTCCCATGTAGACGTTTGGACTGAAGGTGACCATCTAATAGTCCAGTAATGTAGCATGCTTGGCTTTTGACCTAACATTTTGTTTCATGGAGAAGGCCCACCTGGAAAAAAGTTAGAGGCGTGATAATATGTTCCTGCTTTACACTATACATGCACATATACAGGTAGATATGACTAAGTAAATATGTCCATACCTAACATAAATATTTTACTTCACCCTATCTTGAGAAAATGTTTTGTGGTAAAGACAACTTCACAGTTGTCCTGAGGTGAAATTAAGGGTGAATAATCCATAAATGAATATTGCTTGGCTGTTGACCTCACATATTGTTGGATGGAATGATTCCACTTAGACAAACCTAGTTTAAATAATGTTCCTGCGATGCAGTAAAATCCATATATATCACATTATACCTCTCTCTGTTTGCAGGTTGATTTAACACCGATACTCGAATTAGGTAAAATAGATTTTGTACTATAAGATTGGGGACAAACCGCCATATCACAAATAGCCACATTTAACACCTCAATCCACAAGTGTCTATAAACACACACAGGTCTCATGGTTGGGAAATGTGAGTGCAATGCTGTTTAGGACTTTGACACCCAAGCTCAATATCTACATCAAAACGAGGATAGGGAACCCATTAAATATCCTACACAGAAAAAAGAGACAGAAAGGACCTAATGGCACTAAAAAATAAAGGCAAATCACTGCTGCCAACTAGAAAAAAACGTGGAGTTTTAAAAAAAAGAAAGTTACACAAACATGTAATTATGGAGACATATACACAGACACAAATATACAGTTACAGAAACCTATATACACATACACATTTACAGTTACACAAAAGCATATATAGGTACACAGACATACAGTATATACAGTTATGCAAAAACATGTACAAACACATATACAGTATAGTTACACAAAAACATATACAGACAGATATTTACAGTTACACAGACACATATATACTGTAGGTACACTGAAACATTTATCCAGTGACACAGGCACATACACAGATATATATACTGTATATATATATATTCCTTAGACTAAAAACCTTACGGCTTCACATGTCCCATTAAGGCTTCTTAGACATGATCTGAAATTTCACAAAACCTACTGAATTTGTGCTGACACTTTAATGGAAGTGTTCCTTGTGCAAAAAAAAATATGGTATGCCATCACACCCTGTGGTTAACTGCAAAGTCCGCATTATCAGAGTGAAATTGCTGTCACTCACAAAACTGTGTGCTCATTAGAATACACACATGCAGTCTATGCAGTGAATTTAGACTTGGGGTTTGTTTTATTAGGTAGCTATTGTTCAGGGTATGCCCCCCCAAAAAAAACAACAACTAGCAAAGGGCTTTGGAGACACAGTACTGATTGTGTTAAATACAGGGAACAAATGAGAAAAGGGTCCCCATATTAAGCACAACCAGCACCAGGCTTTTCAGAACCATTCCTGGTTTCCAAAATACAGGCGACAAATGATGTAGGGGTCCCCCATATTCAGCATAACCAGCACTAGGCTTTGAGCCGGTACTTGAAATACAGGGAAAAAACATGTGTAGGGTCCCCATGTATTTACCAAAACCAGCACTGGACTTTTTCTAGCATGGGCTAATGCCACAGCCAGGAAAGCCCTTTCACTGGGCACCCTGGCCGAAGCTTCTACCCTGACCGCTAGTCAGCCCAGGCTGAGGATCCCTGGGGACTCCTCCCAATAAAAGTGTCCTCCTCTCCATGGCACCCCATAGCCTGGCTTGTGGGTGCCGGGGTGAATATGTAATGTTTAGTGCAAAATGAAGACCTAATTTATTGTCTTTTGCAGAAGAACTACAGGCCCCAGCAAGCCTTCCCCACATGCTGCTACTTGGAGAACCACAAGTACCAACAAGCAGGGCATAAAGATCTCCGCTTAGACCTATAGTTCCCTGTAAAAGAAATTTATAGAAAAAACACAGACACCAATTGTTTTAAAATTACATTTTTCTGTACCATCACCTGGGGAAGGCAGCCTTTAAGCTCTTTTTCATGGCTGCTGCTTACCCCAGGACTTCTCCAGCATCTTCAGCTGGAGGGTGGTGTCCTTTAAGCTCTTTTACATAGCTGCTGCCCATCCAGGACTTCCCCAGCAACTTCTTTCTTCAGCAGGTCTTCTCTGCTGCCAAAGGGCTCCCGTGGCTGTGGCATTAGCCCCCTCTAGAAAGGGTCCAGTGCTGGTTCAGGTAAATACAGTGGGACCCTGCGCATTTTTTTGCCCCAGTATTTATAAAAACAGAACCGAATCAGAGCCCAGTGCTGGTTGCGCTGAATACAAGGGACGCCTTTGTCATTTGTCCCCCGTATTTTGGCAACCAGGACTGGTTTTGAAAAGCTTGGTGCTGGTTGTGCTTAATGAGCGACCCCCTACATCGTTTGTCCTCTGTATTTATTAGTACAACCGGTACTGGATTTTCAAAGACCGGTGCTGGTTGTTGTTTATTTTTTGGGGGGAGGGGTCACAACAAAATTTTTTTTTTTACACAGGTTTTAATTTAATTTTTTTAAACAAAGAAGCATAGATGGGTCTCACAGATCCCGTTTGTGCTTCTGTGTTTATTTATTTATACACAGATGCAGGTATCACAAATCTTTCAGATCAGAGCCTGCATCTGTCAGCTGCTACATCCCCCGGGTCCTGCACTTCCACCACTAATACACGCTAGTGTCCCTTGGTCCCAACCACAGCTAACAACTGCTACCCCGCTTCCCCTGGGACCAAGCTGCAGCCACTTTCTTTCCCCGAGCCCACCGCTGATACCGCCTACACTGGCCAGCCATCTTGGTGCACCCAAGTGAAGCCACAGTGAGTTCACCTACTGGAGGCTCCTACTGAGGCTGCGCAACAAGTTGAAACTCCCTATCTCTACAATGGCGGATTCGTGAGGTAATACTGTAACTTTCTCAATTACCTAAACCCCAAAAGCACCTACTCTGGAACAAAAGCTACCTAATAAAACAAACCCAAGTCTAAATTCACTCCCTACCCTGAGTTATGCCATCACAGAAATTTCCCATAGAGAACAGCAGAAAAGTGGTCCTAATTTAGAGTGTCAGAAAAAACAGACATTTAGACATTTAGATTACTTCCAAATCCTCATTTTTTATGTTTTTGCCCAGAAATTTGGAAAGCAGCACTGAGCGACAGTTCTACCAGCCCATGCCAAATTTCAGCACAGTACCTCTACTAGCTTTTGAGATGTAGCCCCTTAAAAACCATGCCCCGCCTTGGGAGTTCTCTATGGGAGAATTCAATTTTTTTAAATTCAGCCTTAATATAAGGGCACGACTGTGCCCTTATAGTATACATAGTGACATGGAAACTTATACACAAATATATACAGTTACAAAGACATATACAGGTACATAGAACATATGAAGTTACACAGACACATGTATACAGTTACAGACACATACAGTATAGTTACAGTGATACATATATACAGACACATTTATATATATAAATATTTATATAAATATAAATACAGTAACTCAGACATCTATATTGTTACAGACACATAACTACAGTTACACAGATACATATATCCAGTTACACAGACACATATATACAGTTACACAAATACACCAGTTGGTGGAGGGTAGCTTCCTCTCTTCTGATTCTGCTGCCCTCAGCCGGATTGCTGCTGCACAATCACACTCAGGTGAAGGTTTAGCATGTGTCCTGGCATACCTTTACTCAGTCTGTCTCAGTCTCTGGTGTATGACTACGGTACCTGTACAATTACCTGCTTAAGGTTACTTTACTGCCCGTTGCTACTCCAGTTTAGCCCTCTGCGGCTACCTCATTTTCTTACTTAGGCTCTTACTATCCTGAGTTTAAGTCTTGGGAGGCATCTAAGTAGTTGAGAGAATATAAATCTCTATGGGAACGGCAGCTGCTATAGATGAAGACCTCTCTAGCTTGATTCTAGGAGTTCATGTGGTTTCCTAGGTGAGCCCTAACAGTATGAATGTATAGCAGGAACATATTATCACGCCTCTGCAGGTCTAGAACAAGGGTCCAGCCTGGAAGTTACCAGTAATTAATTATATAATTAATTACCTGTCCTGTGTCTTCTACTCTTGTGCTTCTCCTCCAGGTCCAAGCTTTGCTCCTGTGGTGTCAGCAGAGGCAGGTCAACTTGTTTCTTTAGTATATGTTTTGTGGTAAAGATGACCTCATAGTTGTCCCATGTAGATGATTGGACTGAAGGTGACCATCTAATAGTCCAGCAATGTAGCATGCTTTGCTTTTGACCTCACATTTTGTTCTATGGAGAAGGCCCACCTGGAAAAAAGTTAGAGGCATGATAATATGTTCCTGCTATACACTATACATGCACATATACAGGTAGATATGCCTAAGTAAAAATGTACATACCTAACATAAATATTTTACTTCACCCTATCTTGAGTAAAAGTTTTGTGGTAAAGACAACTTCACAGTTGTCCTGAGGTGAAATTAAGGGTGAACAATCCATAAATGAATATTGCTTGGCAGTTGACCTCACATATTGTTGGATGGAATGATCCCACTTGGACAAACCTAGTTTAAATAATGTTCCTGCAATGCAGTAAAATGCATAAATATCACATTATACCTCTCTCTGTTTGCAGGTTGATTTAACACCGATACTGGAATTAGGCAAAATAGATTTTGTACTATAAGATTGGGGACAAACCGCCATATCACAAATAGCCACATTTAACACCTCAATCCACAAGTGTCTATAAACACACACAGGTCTCATGGTTGGGAAATGTGAGTGTAATGCTGTTTAGGACTTTGACACCCAAGCCCAATATCTACATAAAAACGAGGATAGGGAACCCATTAAATATCCTACACAGAAAAAGAGACAGAAAGTACCTAATGGCACTAAAAAATAAAGGCAAATCACTGCTGCCAACTAGAAAAAACCGTGGTGTTTTTAAAAAAAGGAAAGTTACACAAACATGTAATTATGGAGACATATACACAGACACAAATATACAGTTACAGAAACCTATATAAACATACACATTTACAGTTACACAAAAGCATATATAGGTACACAGACATACAGTATATACAGTTACGCAAAAACATGTACAAACACATATACAGTATAGTTACACAAAAACATATACAGACAGATATTTACAGTTACACAGACACATATATACTGTAGGTACACAGAAACATTTATCCAGTGACACAGGCACATACACAGATATATATACTGTATATATATATTCCTTAGACTAAAAACCTTACGGCTTCACATGTCCCATTAAGGCTGCTTAGATATGATCTGAAATTTCACAAAACCTACTGAATTTGTGCTGACACTTTAATGGAAGTGTTTCTTGTGGAAAAAAAAAAATGGTATGCCATCACACCCTGTGGTTAACTGAAAAGTCCGCATTATCAGAGTGAAATTGCTGTCACTCACAAAACTGTGTGCTCATTAGAATATACACATGCAGTCTACTCAGTGAATTTAGACTTGGGGTTTGTTTTATTATGTAGCTATTGTTCAGGGTACGCCCCCCCAAAAACAAACAACAAATAGCAAAGGGCTTTGGAGACCCAGTACTGGTTGTGTTAAATACAGGGAACAAACGACAAAAGGGTCCCCATATTAAGCACAACCAGCATCAGGCTTTTCAGAACCATTCCTGGTTGCCAAAATACAGGGGACAAATGATGTAGGGGTCCCCCATATTCAGCATAACCAGCACTAGGCTTTGAGCCAGTACTTGAAATACAGGGAAAAAACATGTGTAGGGTCCCCATGTATTTACCTAAACCAGCACTGGACTTTTTCTAGCGTGGGCTAATGCCACAGCCAGGAAAGCCCTTTCACTGGGCACCCCGGCCAAAGCTTCAACCCTGACCGCTAGTCAGCCCAGGCTGGGGATCCCTGGGGACTTCTCCCAATTAAAGTGTCCTCTAATCCAGGGCACCCCAAATCCTGGCTGGAGGGTGCCGGGTGGATTATGTAATGTTTAGTGCATAATGAAGACTTAATTTATTGTCTTTTGCAGAAGCACTACAGGCCCCAGCAAGCCTTCCCCACATGCTGCTACTTGGAGAACCACAAGTACCAACAAGCAGGGCATAAAGTTCTCAGCTGATACCTATAGTACCCTGTAAAAGAAATTTATAGAAAAAACACAGACACCAATTGTTTTAAAATTACATTTTTCTGTACCATCACCTGGGGGAAGGCAGCCTTTAAGCTCTTTTTCATGGCTGCCGCTTACCCCAGGACTTCTCCAGCATCTTCAGCTGGAGGGTGGTGGCCTTTAAGCTCTTTTACATAGCTGCTGCCCATCCAGGACTTCCCCAGCAACTTCTTTCTTCGGCAGGTCTTCTCTGCTGCCAAAGGGCACCCCTGGCTGTGGCATTAGCCCCCTCTAGAATGGGTCCAATGCTGGTTCAGGTAAATACAGTGGGACCCTGCGCATTTTTTTGCCCCAGTATTTATAGAAACAGAACCGACTTAGAGCCCAGTGCTGGTTGCGCTGAATACAAGGGACGCCTTTGTCATTTGTCCCCCGTATTTTGGCAACCAGGACTGGTTTTGAAAAGCTTGGTGCTGGTTGTGCTTAATGAGGGACCCCCTACATCGTTTGTCCTCTGTATTTATTAGCACAACCAGTACTGGATTTCCAAAGACCAGTGCTGGTTGTTGTTTATTTTTTGGGGGGAGTGGTCACAACATATTTTTTTTTACACAGGTTTTAATTTTATTTTTTTAAACAAAGAAGCATAGACGGGTCTCACAGATCCCGTCTGTGCTTCTGTGTTTATTTATTTATACACAGATGCAGGTATCACAAATCTTTCAGATCTGAGCCTGCATCTGTCTGCTGCTACCTCCCCCGGGTCCTGCACTTCCACCACTAATACACGCTAGCGTCCCTTGGTCCAAACCACAGCTAACAACTGCTACCCCACTTCCCCTGGGACCAAGCTGCAGCTAGTAGCCACTTTCTTTCCCCGAGCCCACCGCTGATACCGCCTACACTGGCCAGCCATATTGGTGCACCCAAGTGAAGCCACAGTGAGTACACCTACTGGAGGCTCCTACTGAGGCTGCGCAACAAGTTGAAACTCCATATCTCTACAATGGCGGATTCGTGAGGTAATACTGTAACTTTCTCAATTACCTAAACCCCAAAAGCACCTACTCTGGAACAAAAGCTACCTAATAAAAAAAAACCCAAGTCTAAATTCACTCCCTACCCTGAGTTATGCCTTCCCAGATATTTCCCATAGAGAACAGCAGAAAAGTGGTCCTAATTTATAGTGTCAGAAAAAACGGACATTTAGACATTTAGATTACTTCCAAATCCTCATTTTTTATGTTTTTGCCACGAAATTTTGATACAGCACCAAGCGACAGTTCTACCAGCCCATGCCAAATTTCAGCACAGTACCTCCAATAGCTTTTGAGATGTAGCCCCTTAAAAACCATGCCCCCCCCCCTCGGGAGTTCTATATGTGAGAATTCCATTTTTTTAAATTCAGCCTTAATATAAGGGCATGACTGTGCCCTTATAATATACATAGTGACACAGAAACTTATACACAAATATATAGTTACAAAGACATATACAGGTACATAGAACATATGAAGTTACACAGACACATGTATACAGTTACAGACACATACAGTATAGTTACAGTGATACATATATAGACACATTTATATATATATAAATATTTATATAAATATAAATACAGTAACTCAAACATCTATATTGTTACAGACACATAACTACAGTTACACAGATACATATATCCAGTTACACAGACACATATATACAGTTACACAAATACACCAGTTGGTGGAGGGTAGCTTCCTCTCTTCTGATTCTGCTGCCCTCAGCCAGATTGCTGCTGCATAATCACACTCAGGTGAAGGTTTAGCATGTGTCCTGGCATACCTTTACTCAGTCTGTCTCAGTCTATGGTGTATGACTACTGTACCTGTACAATAACCTGCCTCAGGTTACTTTACTGCCCGTTGCTACTCCAGTTTAGCCCTCTGCGGCTACCTCATTTCTTACTTAGGCTCTTACTATCATGAGTTTAAGTCTTGGGGGGCATCTAAGTAGTTGAGAGAATATAAATCTCTATGGGAACGGCAGCTGCTATAGATGAAGACCTCTCTAGCTTGATTCTAGGAGTTCATGTGGTTTCCTAGGTGAGCCATAACAGTATGAATGTATAGCAGGAACATATTATCACGCCTCTGCAGGTCTAGAACAAGGGTCCAGCCTGGGAGTTACCAGTAATTAATTATATAATTATAATTACCTGTCCTGTGTCTTCTACTCTTGTGCTTCTCCTCCAGTCCAAGCTTTGCTCCTGTGGTGTCAACAGAGGCAGGTCAACTTGTTTCTTTAGTATATGTTTTGTGGTAAAGATGACCTCGTAGTTGTCCCATGTAGACGTTTGGACTGAAGGTGACCATCTAATAGTCCAGCAATGTAGCATGCTTGGCTTTTGACCTAACATTTTGTTCCATGGAGAAGGCCCACCTGGAAAAAAGTTAGAGGCGTGATAATATGTTCCTGCTATACACTATACAAGCACATATACAGGTAGATATGACTAAGTAAAAATGTCCATACCTAACATAAATATTTTAGTTCACCCTATCTTGAGTAAATGTTTTGTGGTAAAGACAACTTCACAGTTGTCCTGAGGTGAAATTAAGGGTGAATAATCCATAAATGAATATTGCTTGGCTGTTGACCTCACATATTGTTGGATGGAATGATCCCACTTGGACAAACCTTTTTTAAATAATGTTCCTGCGATGCAGTAAAATGCATATATATCACATTATACCTCTCTCTGCAGGTTGATTTAACACCGATACTGGAATTAGGCAAAATAGATTTTGTACTATAAGATTGGGGACAAACCGCCATATCACAAATAGCCACATTTAACACCTCAATCCACAAGTGTCTATAAACACACACAGGTCTCATGGTTGGGAAATATGAGTGCAATGCTGTTTAGGACTTTGACACCCAAGCTCAATATCTACATAAAAATGAGGATAGGGAACCCATTAAATATCCTACACAGAAAAAAGAGACAGAAAGGACCTAATGGCACTAAAAAATACAGGCAAATCAGTGCTGCCAACTAGAATAAACCGTGGTGTTTTTAAAAAAAGAAAGTTACACAAACATGTAATTATGGAGACATATACACAGACTCAAATATACAGTTACAGAAACCTATATACACATACACATTTACAGTTACACAAAAGCATATATAGGTACACAGACATACAGTATATACAGTTACGCAAAAACATGTACAAACACATATACAGTATAGTTACACAAAAACATATACAGACAGATATTTACAGTTACACAGACACATATATACTGTAGGTACACTGAAACATTTATCCAGTAACACAGGCACATACACAGATATATATACTGTATATTTATATATTACTTAGACTAAAAACCTTTCGGCTTCACATGTCCCATTAAGGCTTCTCAGACATGATCTGAAATTTCACAAAACCTATTGAATTTGTGCCACTCAAACTAAAAACCAATACCTCTGAATTTCTATTATCATGTAGGATTCAAGTATTTTTGATTTATCTGCAGTGTCCTGAGGGGCAATTTTCTTTTTTCTGTGTTCAGTGTAAACCCCGCCCTTTACAAGCACCTGTAGTATATCATTAAGCTGATCGAGCAACTAGCATATTTCTTGCATTCAGTTTGGAGGCATGAAGGGAGTCAGCATTAGGAGGAGGTGCTGATCCTTATTGTGCCATGTGGATGTTTTTTGGGGTACCTCCAAGGTAAGTTAGCTCTCAGCTCATACATATACTGTTATCATGCAGTATACCAATTTGTAATTATATGACCCAGAGTGGGTGCTATTATGTAGCAATAATTATTTTGGGATGAGCATTTGGGAGTGGGGCCCCCGGGGTTGTTCTGGCTGGACCTTTCTCATGGCTTCACCACTTAATTCACATAGAATATTTTTTTTCACTTCTCTATTCGTTTGTATATTATTTATGTCATTTTAATTCTTTTACATTTCATTAACAGTTATTGATTTATCTTTATACATCTATTCTTTTACACTTCACTATCAACTTTTTTCCCCTTTTCGTATGATGCCCTGGGGATGGTCCTTGGCTGGAATTTTTTGGGATGCCTTGCTTCTCGGATGTGAACCCCTTAATGTTAGGGATGCTGGTATAGAGGAGCCTTGACGTCGGCCCAGCGCTTATTCATATATTTGCAAATGTATGTAAACCAATACCTCTGAATTTCTATTATCATGTAGGATTCAAGTATTTTTGATTTATCTGCAGTGTGCTGGGGGGCAATTTTCTTTTTTCTGTGTTCAGTGTAAACCACGCCCTTTACAAACACCTGTAGTATATCATTAAGCTGATTGAGCAACTACCATATTTTTTGCTTGCAGCTTGGAGGCATGAAGGAAGTCAGCTTTAGGAGGTGCTGATCCTTATAGTGCCATGTGGAGGTTTTTTGGGGTACCTCCAAGGTAAGTTAGCTCTCAGCTCATACATATACTGTTATCATGCAGTATATCAATTTGTAATTATATGACCCAGACTGGGTGCTACTATTATGTAGCGTTAATTATTTTGGGGTGAGCGATCGGGAGTGGGGCCCCCGGGGTTGTTCTGGCTGGACCTTTCTCATGGCATCACCACTTAATTCACATAGAATATTTTTTTCACTTCTCTATTCGTTTGTATATTATTTATGTCATTTTAATTCATTTACATTTCATTAACACTTATTGATTTATCTTTATACATCTATTCTTTTACACTTCACTATCAACTTTTTTCCCCTTTTCATGTGATGCCCTGGGGATGGTGCTTGGCTGGAATTTGTTGGGGTGCCTTGCTTCTCTGACATGAACCCCTTAAAGTTAGGGACGCTGCTATAGAGGAGCCCTGACGTCAGCCCAGCGCTTATTCATATATTTGCAAATGTATGTAAACCAATACCTCTGAATTTCTATTATCATGTAGGATTCAAGTATTTTTGATTTATCTGCAGTGTGCTGGGGGGCAATTTTCTTTTTTCTGTGTTCACAGTAAACCCCGCCCTTTACAAGCACCTGTAGTATATCATTAAGCTGATTGAGCAACTACCATATTTTTCGCTTGCAGTTTGGAGGCATGAAGGGAGTCAGCATTAGGAGGAGGTGCTGATCCTTATAGTATCATGTGGAGGTTTCTTGGGGTACCTCCATGGTAAGTTAGCTCTCAGCTCATACATATACTGTTATCATGCAGTATACAAATTTGTAATTATATGACCCAGAGTGGGTGCTACTATTATGTAGCAATAATTATTTTGGGGTGAGCATTTGGGAGTGGGGCCCCCGGGGTTGTTCTGGCTGGACCTTTCTCATGGCATCACCACTTAATTCACATAGAATATTTTTTTCACTTCTCTATTCGTTTGTATATTATTTATGTCATTTTAATTATTTTACATTTCATTAACACTTATTTATTTATCTTTATACATCTATTCTTTTACACTTCACTATCAACTTTTTTCCCCTTTTCATGTGATGCCCTGGGGATGGTCCTTGGCTGGAATTTTTTGGGGTGCCTTGCTTCTCGGACGTGAACCCCTTAATGTTAGGGACGCTGGTATAGAGGAGCCTTGACGTCGGCCCAGCGCTTATTCATATATTTGCAAATGTATGTAAACCAATACCTCTGAATTTCTATTATCATGTAGGATTCAAGTATTTTTGATTTATCTGCAGTGTGCTGGGGGGCAATTTTCTTTTTTCTATATACAGACAGATATTTACAGTAACGCAGACACATATATACTGTAGGTACACAGAAACATTTATCCAGTGACATAGGCACATACAGATATATATATATATATATATATATATATATATATATATATACTGTATATATATATATATATATATATATATATAATCCTTAGACAAAACACCTTACGGTTTCACATGTACCATTACGGCTTCTTAGACATAATCTGAAATTTCTCAAAACCTACTGAATTTGTGCCAATATTTTACTTCACCCTATCTCGAGTAAACATTTTGAGGTAAAGACAACTTCACAGTTGTCCTGAGGTGAAGTTACGGGTGAACTAATCGGCAAATGAATATTGCTTGGTTGTTGACCTCACATATGATTGGATGGAATGGTCCTTCTTGGAAAAATCTGGAGTTTTAATAATGTTACTGTGATGCACTGAAAATGCATATACATCACATTACAAATGCCCCTGTTTGCAGGTTGATTTAACACCCATCCCGGGATTGGGCAAAGAGATTTTATACTATAAGATTGGGAACAAACTGACAAATCACAAATAGTCACATTTCCCACCACAATCCACAGGTGTCTTCAAAGAGCCACAGGACTCATGGTTGAGATATATGAGTGCAATGCTGTTTAGGACTTCAAAACCTAAGCACAATATCTGCATAAAAACAGGGAGAGTAAGCCCATGAAATATCCTGCACAAAAAAAGAGACAGAAAGGACCTAATGGCACTGAAAAGTAACTGCTGCCAACTATGAAAAAAGCCATGTGGTTTTTAAAAAGAAAGAGAAAACAATAGAAACAACTATTTAGAGCTAGAAGTGGCCATCCATGAATACATAATCCACCATTGAAAGGGTTTCTAGTCACCCTAGACAAAGCTACGTAAATGCCGCCCTTGCTCCCCAATGCCCTCCAGCTCCCAAACTTTCAACATACGTTTCCACTCCTGCACCCTAGCTGTACACATTCACAATTCAGACTTGCAAATCCTAAAAATGGTGCAATGAGAAAAGACACATTAAAAATAAAAAAAAATGCAACTCTATCAACCCTAATTCTCTGCACTGAAATTCATCAGTTTGTACAAGCATAACACAATCATGATGCCCTGAAATGAATTAAGCATGCTGCTGGTTCTGTGGACTCTGGGCGTAATTCACTATGGATCGCTATTGCAGTGGCAGCTACGATTACGCTCGCAGTTCCACTGCGATAATATGCTAATCCATTGCGATCGCTATGCCGTCACAGCACTACAAAAGGACACACATACGTAATGTTTATAAGACCGCGAAACTATCTGTACAATCGAGTACCATTGCAGCCTCATGCACACTTGCACAAGGTCTGACACTACTCAGAAATTGCGAACTTCAGCGCACGCTATGAGACCTCAGGCTGGGTAGAGCATTGCTGTGGATAATTACTGCATGCCCACTCCCAGTGAATCACTTTGCAATGGGTCTGCGTAGTCACTGCAATCGCATCCCTGATCACAGTGGGCAGTTCACGCACCGTGATGCATATGCAATACGCAACAATTGGTCAATTGCATGCGCATTAGCAACTGCGATCCTTGCTGAATCAGGCATTGTGTTTAATACATTACACCTTGATGAGGCTGTATAATGGATCTAATTTGCATCCACACATTCTGTGTAAGGGAGTTATACCTAAAATAACCGACACATACATACAGAGGTACATAGACTGGGCATCTATATGGATAGCAATTCAATTGCTTCGCTGTTCGGGCGCCATTTAGTATTATTGCATCTAAAAGCACATGGTTTATCTGCGCAAAGCAGCCAAACCCATCTAAAGATGTGGTTATGCCAGGGCCAAAACTAGGATATCTGTCACCCAGTGCAAGGCAGCAATTTTGCGCCCCCTCCCTTCCCGTACCTGGATTTTGTCCTTGCTCCTCGATAAGGCAGTGCACTACTCAGATATCCCTGGTATAGTGACTTACATTATTCCACACATCATAATGCCCATTACACATTATGCCACACACTGCAATGCCTATTACCAAAGTGCCACTTACATATTTGCCCGACACCATTTTATGCCCCACAGTAATGCTTCTAATTACTTTAAAATTACCTGCTCATTGCCAGGGGGTTTATGCTCATTGCCAGTGGTTACATGCTCGTTGCCATGGGGTTACATGCTTGTTGCCATGGGGTTTCATGCTCGTTGCCATGGTGTTTCATGCTCATTGCCATGGGGTTTCATGCCCGTTGCCAGGGGTTACATGCTTGTTGCCAGGGGGTTTCATGCTTATTGTCAGGGTATTTATGCTTGTTACCAGGGGTTACATGCTCGTTGCCATGGGGTTTCATGCTCGTTGCCAGGAGTTACATGCTCATTGCCATGGGGTTTATGCTTGTTGCCATGGGGTTTATGCTCGTTTCCAGGGGGGTTTGAAGGGAGAATATGCAGCTCTCGGCATCCTCTCCCTGCAGCGCCAGCGTTCCCGGCACTTCCGGGAACGCTGTGTGCATTGAGCTCTGCTAACAAACACTAGAGGTCCAGTAGGACCTCTAGCATCTGTCTCTTCTTTGGCGGCGGCCATTTTTGGATGGCCTTTTTCAGCAGAGTCCATGCGGACGGCTAGTCCGCATGGAATCTGCTGAAAACGGCCATCCAAAAATGGCCGCCGCCAAGAAGGAGACTGACACTAGTGGTCCAGTAAGGACCTCTAGCATTTGTCTTCTCTTTTTTAGCGGCCATTTTCAGATGGCCGAGTCAGATTTTTCACCCCCCCGCAATACCCACCCGGTGCACGTGCACCTCTAGCCCCCCCCTAGTTGCTGCCCTGTTATGGTGCCCAAACAGTAATTTGAGAAGCCTGAAGAGGTGATGCAGTTGACCGTTCTGGGCTAAATGTCGCAATTCCTGGTATTTATCTTCCAATCCTGCCGACTTACCTGGGAAGTGGGCAGGATGCGGCACATAGACCCACTCTTCCAGGAAAAATCATGAGCCTACCACACCTTCTGGGAGAGTAGGCAAGTGTGAATAGAGCTGTCCAGTATTTATTTGCTACATGCAAAAGCAGACAGTATTATCTCTGCATGCAAAACAAAGAAATACATTTATACCCCTTGCAATGACACATGCTTTGTTCCACAAGCAAACTGCTCCTTTTTTTATTCGATCCAAACTCTAAATCAGCCCCTACAGTATATGTTAAATATCAATGCTGGTCCACACTCATAGAGGGGATGTAGTCATCATCCCGGCGTGCAGGATGCAGATGGTCTAAATACCGGCACCGAAATTCCGACAGCAACAGAATCCCGGCTCCAGTATCCCGACCGCAGGTGTCCCGAATGGGGGTATCAGGAGTTAAGGCAGGGTTAGGTTTAGGCACTAGGGAAATGTTAGGGTTAGGCACTAGGGGGAGGTTATGTTTAGGCACCAGGGAGGGCGGGTTAGGGTAGGGGTTAGGGTTACTATACTTACATATGGCTGTCAGGATTCTTTTTGGATGCCGCTGTTGGCAATCTTACCAGCGGCATCCCGCCAAGAACACATACCCAACACCCCATAGAGCACCGGGCTCATACAGGTGAAATCCACTGTTAAAAATAATTTTTCCTTTCCTAACCAGTAACATACTGGTATACATTAATGATTACTTACAAAATGCATAAAGTGTGAACTGCCAATGCTTCTTTATATGCATAGTGCGCTTTCTTGTTTGTCTAACACGTTAAGGCATATATATCCACTCAGAAATCTTGGAAACATGCACGTAAAAACAGTTGGCACAAACATTTGCAGGTTTGCAGATAGGCTTTTCAATACTATAACACGTCACATCAAAGTCTAACACAAGACCACTTCGGAAACATTCCCCTTCACATTTTCCCCCCAGAAAAAAATACTCAATAACCTGTAACAGTGACCTCGCTGAGCAAAAAAATTGTGGGCCCCAGAAACTGTTACTGGTGTGGTATATGCCAGTGACTGCCCCAGGTAAGCGGCTATGCAATACCATACAACTCATATGCAAATGCAGTAGGAGGTGTCAGGTGTAAATAGACAACTGACTGCATCACAGATCAGAGTTCTGCATCCTAATAAGCAGCATTGAATATTCTGCAAAACAATTGGCAATCTGAGTAACCCTGAGATTACTCAGATTGCCCCCTGCAGCTCTGGTACCAAGTCCATTAAGCCGCAGACCCAGGTTTTGGCACTCTGAAAAAAAGTTTCAGGGAATGGAGGCTGTCACCACCCACTCCCCACCCCCAAACGGCCACAGCCTGTTAATCAGGTTGAGGGAACTGCGAGAGTTCTTGCAGAGGGAACCCTACATGTGCAGTAAAAATCCTGCGCATGCGCAGGTCTCTCATAATTGTAGTATGTAAACCATTGGGATTGCATACTACTCTCAATCAGGCCCTATCTCATGTGCTATTAGTGTTGTGGTATATACTAGTGACTATCTCATAGACTATTAGTGTTTTGGTATATGCCAGTGACTATATCATAGATTTATTACTGCTGTGGTATATTCCAGTGACTATCTCATAACTATCTCAAAGTCTGTTAGTGTTGTGGTATATACCAGCGACTATCTTATAGATTACTGCTGTGGTATATTCCAGTGAATATCTCATAGCTAGCTCATAGATTATTAGTGTTGTGTTATATATCAGTGACTATCTCATAGCTATTTCATATACTATTACTGTTGTGGTATACCAGTGACTATCTCAAAGATTTATTACTGCTGTGGTATATTCCAGTGACTATCTTATAGCTATTTCATAGACTATTACTTTTGTGGTATATACCAGTGACTAGCTCATAGATTTATTACAGCTGTGGTATATTCCATTGACTATCTCATAGCTATTTCATAGACTAATACTTTTGTGGTATATACCAGTGACTAGCTCATAGATTTATTACAGCTGTGGTATATTCCAGTTCCAGTGACTATCTCATAGCTATCTCATAGTCTATTACTGTTGTGGTATATACCAGTGACTATCTCATAGATTCATTACTGCTGTGGTATATTCCAGTGACTTTCTCATAGCTATTTAATAGACTATGGGCCATATCTATTAACTGCGGTAAATTACCATTGCTAATTAGCTCGCCCCGAGGCTATCCAATTAGCCCTGAAGTTAGCCTGACAACGCCACTTATCAGGGTTTTTTTTCGGGACCTGATGTGTCCCGAAAAATAATCCACGATGTGTTGTATTTTCACCCAAAAAAGGGTGAGAACACATAGGTCCACGAGCTTATCGTGGCTCCTATGTGTTAGCGGGCGAACTATCCTATTATTTTGCCCAAAATAATAGGATAGGGAGGAAGAAAATATCGGAGAAAATTGGGGAAAATTGGCGCAAAATTCCCATTTTTCGCCGATCGCGGGGATCAATTAGCGCCCAAACAGTGTTCAGGGCTAATTGGATATGGCACTTTTACTGTTGTGGTATATACCAGTAACTATCTCATAGATTTATTACTGTTGTGGTATATTCCAGTGACTATCTCATAGACTATTAGTTGTGGTATATTCCAGTGACTATCTCATAGACTATTACTGTTGTGGTATATACCAGTGACTATCTCATAGCTATCTCATAGACGATTAGTTGTGGTATATACCAGTGACTACAAATGAGAACTGAGACTTGGTAAAAATCTCAGTTCAAACTTGGCGCTCCACCAATTTATACAGAAAAATTAGGGAATAAATAAAAGTCATAATAAATTGATAATCAAAAAAGAAACCAATGTTCTTCTGTTTGGGTACAGCGATGCAAACCTTTAATGTGAGTTGCTGGTCTGACACACACAAAGAAACTACAATTAAAACAAATTAGGTTGTGCTGCTGCTAATGAAAATCACTAAACCTGATTGATCCACTCTCAAACTTCTCTGAATCACAAAACATTAGTCACATGATAATGAAATAAACATAATCACATACATAGTTAATATCTCCAAATGAATAAAAAAAGAATTGATAGTAATAAATGTGACTGCTCTGAGTCACTGGAATAGAATGTATCTACAACTGGATACAATTGTGTTTAATTGCTCACCACTCAGTGAATCAAATGCATTCAAAATCCAAGAACTTCCATCCAAGTATTAGTATTGAAATTAATACATACAAGTTCCTTTTGTAGAGGTGCTGTGCTTGTTAATTTGTGTCACTAAAAATCCACAAAAGCACCTCTCCACAAAGTAAGTTATTAGATGATAGCAACCTCCCTTTAATTAGGCATTAGGTATTTAATAGACTATTACTGTTGTGGTATATACCAGTGACTATTTCATAGATTTATTACTGCTGTCGTATATTCCAGTGACTATCTCATAGCTATTTCATAGACTATTACTGTTGTGGTGGTATATACCAGTGAATATCTCAGAGGGGGAAAGGGTTTTCCAGTGACTATCTCATAGCTATTTCATAGACTATTACTGTTGTGGTTTATACCAGTGACTATCTCATAGATTTATTACTGCTGTGGTATATTCCAGTGACTATCTCATAGCTATTTCATAGACTATTACTGTTGTGGTGGTATATACCAGTGACTATCTCATACGGGGAAAGGGTTTTCCAGTGACTATCTCATAGCTATTTCATAGACTATTACTGTTGTGGTTTATACCAGTGACTATCTCATAGATTTATTACTGCTGTGGTATATTCCAGTGACTATCTCATAGCTATTTCATAGACTATTACTGTTGTGGTATATACCAGTGACTATCTAATAGGGGGAAAAGGTTTTCCAGTTACTATCTCATAGCTATTTCAAAGACTATTACTGTTGTGGTTTATACCAGTGACTATCTCATAGGGGTAAAGGGTTTTCCAGTGACTATCTCATAGATTTATTACTGCTGTGGTATATTCCAGTGACTATCTCATAGCTATCGCATAGACTATTAGTGTTGTGGTGGTATATGCCAGTGACTATCTCATTGGGGGATAGGGTTTTTGTGTGCCATGGGATTTTTGCCTGCCCGTTGGAACTATAACTTGTTTCTGCTGATGGGTGCGAATGCATGATTCAGATGGGTTTCAGTCACTTTACAAGGCTAAACTTGTTCTATTTGGGCACAACATGTGTGAAAACTTGGAACAATTGAATATCGCTCCATCAGTTTAGACAGGCAATCAGGCGCAAAAAATCTATTGAATTTCCCCTATAGTTTATTACTTTTGTGATATATATCAGTAACTATCTCATAAACTATTTATGTTGTGGTATATACCAGTGACTGTATCTTATACATTAAGGTATCCATTCAATTACAGTAGATGCCCGCAAGTTAGGGATGGTCATCGATGGTTTACCACCGTTGATGGTCTTTGGCCGATAGTAAGTGGTTTTGCCATTGATAACGCCGCATCGGTGGTGCTGTCTCAATGACTTAGGTCTACACATAAGCAGCATTTTGTCATCGATGGGTAAGCATTTCATGGTTTTCGAACAATGGTTTAAAACCAATAACTATCAGTGCGCATGCGAGATGCTGCACTGCGCATATGAAGATCTCGTTCTGCAAAATCACATGCAGTGCCCCCAAGCCACAATATGCCAACTGTTAGGGGGTGTGAACTGGGCACTAATGGACAGTGTAGTCCCAGTGTGATGGGGACGTGATGGCCCAGATTTTTAGGAGTGCTGAGGTCAGTGTTTGAATCTTCCGACACAGCTACACTGATCCCAGAAGCATGAAAACATCGGCCATCCTGAGGATTACTCTGATGGCCAATGTTCATGCAGATCATATGATGCTGCAGTTATCGCGGTAAGCCAAAACAAATGTGGGTCCCAAGGACCCCTCACATTAAAAAATCTGGGTCCTACCTGACATTTTCTGGGTCCCATCTAAATCCCATGAAGAGGACATTGGCCCCGGTAGGAAAAAAAACACACACATTGGCCGCAGTAGGAAAAAACGAACACATTTGCCCCACATAAAGAAAAAAACACACATTGGTCCAGATGGGATAAAAAGATACAACCATTGGCCTAGATAGGATAAAAAAAATATAAACACATTGGCCCCCACTGGACAAAATACAAACACATGCTCACAAAGGCTGGGTGGGCAGAGGCATATATGGGGAGGGTGGGTAGAGGCACACAAGGGGGCTGGGTCAGAGGCACATATTGGGGGCTGAGGCAGAGGTACATATTGGGGGATGGGGCAGAGGCACATATTGGGGGATGGGGCAGAGGCACATATTGGGGGATGGGACAGGCACATATTGGGGGATGGGAGCCACACATGGGGACTGGGGCAGAGGCACACATGGGGACTGGGGCTGAGGCACATATTGGGGGCTGGGGCAGAGGCACACATTGGGGGCTGGGGCAGAGGCACACATTGGGGGCTGAGGCAGAGGCACACATTGGGGGCTGAGCAGAGGCACATATTGGGGGCTGAGGCAGAGGCACATATTGGGGGATGGGGCAGAGGCACATATTGGGGGATGGGGTAGAGGCACATATTGGGGGATGGGGCAGGCACATATTGGGGGATGGGAGCCACACATGGGGACTGGGGCAGAGGCACACATGGGGACAGGGGCAGAGGCACATATTGGGGGCTGGGGCGGAGGCACACATTGGAGGCTGGGGCAGAGGCACACATTGGGGGCAGAGGCACACATTGGGGGCTGAGGCAGAGGCACACATTGGGGGCTGAGGCACACATTTGGAGCTGAGGCAGAGGCACACATTGGGGGCTGAGGCAGAGGCACACATTGGGGGCTGAGGCAGAGGCACACATTGGCCGCCCAGCAACTCTCCCTCCCCAGGTGCAGGGCCCCCAAACACACCTGGCAGCCCTGGGTGCGTCTCTCAGTGGCCAATGCCACGCAGCACCCACTACTGTACTTTTGTGCAGCCGCTCTGCTGACCACGTGCAGTCACTCAGAGAGTCTGACCTGGGAACTCAGGAAGGAGACGCTGCCTGCCTCGCTGCTGCTCCCGGGCGGTGGGCGTGGCCAGACAGTTCGTGGTCGGAGCGTGGTGGGCCGGCTGGTGTCTGACTGACAGGTCAGAGTTAGCCAGAGATTGGGAGAGGGGATGCGACACGGCGGTTACTGAGAAGACGCCGGCGGCTATTGGTAGAAAAGATGCCGCCGGCGGTGATAGGCTGCTGCATCCAGCATAGCTCCACACAGCGGGTCCTGAGTTTTTAAAATCGGGTCCGCAACTCCCTATAGCGCATAGAAACGCGCTATAGCGCGTATTTTGTGAACCCTGTGCTGTGTCTTCGGACGCAGCAGCGGATCAAAGAAGCCGGCAGCAGGCGTCTATTTACACAAGACGCTTCCTGCAGCATCAGCATATTATTGCACTGCCACTGTGTACAATAGCATCCATCTCTGAATCAGGTCCATAAACCACACCTAAGGAACCCAAGTTTTCTCATTTTTATAAGCAGGCGTATAGCTATAAAACAGTGGCATATGCTGTACCAGCGACTTCCTTACTTCCTTATTACACTGTGACTGTGGTATATACTAGTGACTACCTCATTACACTGTGACTGTGGTATATTCTAATGACTACCTCATTACACTATGGGGCAGATTCAATTAGGAGCGATGCTTACCATGGGCTTGTAGCAGTGCCTGGGGTCTTTCAATTTCAGCTAAGCAGCCCGCAGGCTGCACTTACCGTAGATTTCTGTTTGCACTCTTCTGAGGTGCAAATAGAAATCCACAGTAAGTATGGCATTCTGCCCTTACTGTGGCTTCCACAAGCACATTAACTCATAGCACCGGGTACTAAACCCGGAAGCTACTGATTAAAGCACATTGGCTGCTGGTTTACCGCAGGAGGAAATGGGCTTTTAATTGAATAGCCCAGGCATTGACTCTGCCCCTATGTGGTATATATTACTGACTACCTCAATAGACTATGTGATACATATTACTGACTACTTCATTGCACTATGGGGCCTACGGTACGTATTAATAATCGCGACACTGCCACGATTATTAATACTCTGTATCGTGGTGGATATATTTTATTTTGAATGAAAAAATCCTTGCTATGTACCAAATTTTCAGGCATTGTGAAAGTCTTTCCCATTTGTGAAGGAGACCTCCAGGGGTATATGGCACTGCACATGTGCACAATTTACGGAGCTCGTGTTCAACGACCCTCCTCTTGCAAACTATAAATTTGCACCCTCCCAGCTTTTATAAAGAGACAGCGCATGCCTTCTGCACAATCTTATTCTCTTATTCACATTACAACATAGTGCGCCTGATTCACATTACACCACATAGTAGAGGGATCGGTATGAAATGATTATCCCGATGCCTGAAGACTGGCAGTGAAGATCCCGACAGGTGAGTATTTAAACTATTCAGTAACCCTACCCCCCTAACCATCCCTTAGGGGTGCCTAACCCTAACCTCCCCCCAAGTGCCTAACCCTAACCCCCCCGAAAGTGCCTAACCCTAACCCCCCTCCCCAGCAGCCTAAATCTAAATTTCTCAGGGGGTGCCTAACCCTAACCTCCCCCCGGGGGGGTGCCTAACCCTAACCCCCTTAAATAGCCTAAGCCTAAGTCCCCCTGGGAGTCCTTAACCTAACATCCCCCCCATGTGGCTGTCGGCTTCCCGACTGTCTTATCCCGGCATGGGTGAAATGCCAGGCATCTAGATATAGACGACCACATTTCCCCGACGCCGGGAGACCACGCCAGGCATCATGATCATAGTGATGTCGGGCGCCGCGAGCGGACAGCCGCAGGGGGGGAGGGTTAGGTTTAGGGCTCCCGGGGGGGTCTTAGGGTCAGGCACCCCCCCGGGAGGGTTAGGGTTAGGCTAGGGGGAGGGAGGGTTAGGGTTAGGCACCCCCGGGGGGGACTTAGGGTTAGGCACCCCCCCGGGGGACTTAGGTTTAGGCAGTGGGGAAGGGGGTGGTTAGGGTTAGGCACTTAGAGGGGGGATTAGGGTTACTCACTTGGGGGGGAAGTTAGGGTTAGGCACCCCTAAGGAGGGTTAGGGTTACGGGGGTTAGGTTAGTGGATACTTACCTATCCACGATTGAGATTTCCAGCGCTGTCGGGCTTCCGCTGCGTCACACTCTGCTTCTGTCAGGCTGCCGGGAATCGAACCGCCGGCCATGCTGCTGACGGTATTTTATACCAATTCCGTTTTCTTCATTGCGGGGATAAGCAGCAGGTGCATTTTTTCAGATTTTTAAAAATAACTTTAGGGACTTAAAAAAATGCTAACCCCCATTTTCATGTACCCCAAATTTTATAGGAATAGTTATTTCCCCCCCAAAAAAATGTAAGTGCTATTCTTTACCACTTCTTCGTAGCCGCAAAATTGCACCTGGCGCAGATATTACAAACCCTGACTTACTTCAGCAGGCAAAAATGGGGGTACTCATAGAGATCCCCCATGTCTGGACATCTTTAGGGGGTCCCAGGCATATTTCCCAAAAATTCCCATTTTTTTTTTTGTAAATGTAGTGCAGTTATTTAAAAAAACTGGGATAATTTTTCAATTACCTATAACAGGTGAAAAAAAGTACAGATTTGGGGTTTAGGGGTGCAGGCCTAAAAAAAATAGCCTGCTTACTTGGGAATGCCCCCTTTAAACGAAATGTGCAAAAAAAATTAAAAAAATTAATCGGGACACCCCAAAAAAATGTTTCTAAATTTTGGGGTGAAAAAAAAAACAGGGAACCAAAATGTCAAACTAATGAAAATAATTCTGGTGAGGTCCCCAAGTATGTGCCAGGTATTTTTTTAATTGCGCAGAGTAGCGGCAGGTGTATTTTTCAGAATTTTTAAAATTACCTTTAGGGACTTAAAAATATGCTTACCTCCATTTTCATGTACCCCAAATTTGATGGGACCACTTTTAACAACGAAAAAAATAACCTAAGTGCTCTTCTGCAACACTTCTTCAACGTCCGGGAAAAAAAACACCTGCCACAGCTATTTAATAATCCGACTTTCTTCGGCAGGCAAAAACGGGGTTACCCATAGTGATCCCCGAGGTCTGGACATCTTTAGGGGGGTCCTACAATTATTTCCTGAAAATTCCCATATTTTTTCACCGATCCAAGTTTCGCCTGTTCCTGATTTCGCCTACATTGGAACTGAATACGGGAATAGCGGGCATGCGCGCGATCCTTTTTTGCCTGGAAAACAGGCGAAGGAGGTGAAAAGTCCAGCAGGCGAAAAGTCTGGACTTTTCGCCTCAAATTGAATACTGGCCATAATTTTATGAAACTAAAGCTTGATAAATAGACCCTTATGTATATTACTGACTACTTCATTACACTATCTATACATATACTTTAGACTATCTATATAAATAAAAGGCTAATGCTGCTCCTCACTTCTATGGGGGCAATTCAAATGTATTGCATGCAGGCAAAATCTAAATGGCACCCGACAGAGCGCTTCAATTGTTGCTCCATTCAGGCACAAACAGCTAACAGAGCTGACATTTCCACTCGCAGCCCCGAGCTACTGAGCAGAAATGACCGAAAAGTGACCCGTTTGATCGCTCAAATGGGACTTTTCACGGGCGTGACAATGTCCCGTCATTTTAAAGGGCTGTTTACTAGTGTGGTATATTTCACTGATTACCTCATTACACTATGGGGCATTAAATTAGGTGCGAGTTTGAGAATGCCAGTTTGTTACATGAAACTCGCACACTCCTCACTAATGTATGTACTGAAAAAATGCACAATCCAATAAGAAATGCCAATTTGCACTACTCGCTATGATATTGTGCAAATTTTGTACAAAAAAAATACTGGGAAAAGTGGGGAGACCATCCTGAACTCCAAAAATGTGACAACTGAGTTATCAGTACCATCTAAAAGACTTTTTACACCAGAGCTAAAACCCGGGTTATTGCTGGGTTAACCCGGATAGCTCCTTGGTGTAAAAGGGGCCAGGGTTGGATTCCCAGGTCAAGTGAATCGGCAATCCAACCAAGGTAACTTGCAGGGTTTTACACGGGATCAACCCGTGAAACCCTGCAATGTAAACGGGTTCCCCGAGTCATTCAACCCGGCTCCCGTTTACAGCATGGGGACTTCCGGGCTTCTCGGCGCTTGGAGATAATGTCATCTCCAAGCGCCGGGAGAAGTGATCCACTGCACCTGTGTGCAGTATGAATGGCGCTGTTACGGAAATACTCCGGATCGGTGCCGCAGTAGAAAAGGTATGTCCTGGGTCTGACCCGTTCCAAAACTCGGGTCAGACCAAGGATTTAGGTCTAAAAGCAGTATAAGTGGCCATAGGGAAACTACTGGAGGCTCTTAAACTTTTTAATAACAGTTGAATAATGATAGGAAGCAAGTGTTTTTCATCAAATTAAAGTCTTTCCAGCATTTTGGGGTACAAAAAAAATGTATAGTAGTATTTCAGTGTTTTTTAAACGCTTTTAGCTCCCATCTGCAAGTTCAAAAACCACTGTACAATCAACCAATACAACACCTACACATACCCGTCCAACATCATTTAACCCATTATTGAGCTTTTTAGTCAAAGTATGCTAGTTTAACCTCCAAGTGCATGATTATTCATTGAGGGGTGTACTAGAGGTTCTTCACAAAGGGGAAAATGTAATTGTTTTTTGGCCATCTTAAGTAATGGTCGTCATTTATCAGAGCAATTCAATTGTTTGTCTGATAGACTCCCATTAGCTGCGGCAGACACATTTTTTCTCGCAGCCACCTGAGTTCCAAAGTAGGACTTTAGACACCGAAACCAGGAGTTTTGTCGGGTTTAGCTGTTTTGAGCATCTAAACCTGGTATTCCTTGGAGCGTTAAACACTAATGGGTGTCTATTGGTAAACAATTCAATTGCTTTGATAGACGCCTATTAGCTAAGATGCCCAAAAAAAACAATTAAATTCCCCCCTATGAGCCTGATTCAGAGATGGACGCTAATGCAATCGCAGCTGCGAAAATATGCTTACGTTTCCAAAGACCATTCAAAAGTTTGGGGTCACTTATTTTTGAAAGAAAAGCACTGTTTTATTCAATGAAGATAACATTAATCAGAAATGCACTCTATACATTGTTAATGTGGTAAATGACTATACTAGCTGCTGTAATTTCAGTGCGATCGCTGCACACACACAGTTCAGCTTATAGGCATGCGCAATGGCAAGCAATCACACGATCTGCGTGAAAATCGCATTAGCGGCCATCTCTGAATCAGGCCCCGTGTCCCAACATTTTTTTCTTAAGATAAAGATGTTCCCAACCTTTTCATCTGCTCAGGGGGGTAAGCACAAAAAAACACAAATTTCCTCTACAAAAAAAAAAAAAAGGGGAGTTTGCAATTGAATTGCAACTGGAATTCGCTGTGCGAGCACATTGCGAGAACAGCTCGCAGGACCCAACTTGCACTTCACTGAATTCCCCCCTATGTGGTATATATCAATGACTACTTCATTACACTATGTGGTACAGATGTGTCCACATACATCTATCCTCTGTGTGCTACAAGTCGCACCACACATAACGCAGGAGCTCTGTGTGAATTGGTAGCACTGAGCATCTTTTGGGTGACTTTTTACCTTCGAATGTGTCTGAATCACACAACAATGCGAGTAGATATCACAAGCAGCTTCTGCTGAATAAAATGATATGCAGCATGGCTATGTTCTGTGTGAGTCTGCTTGTGTATCTGCATGCTAAACGCTATGTTACAGTGTTACAGCCATTTTATATGCAGATACACCCGCACTCGCTCACAGAACATAGCCATGCTTCATATCTTTGTAATCAGCAGAAGCTGCTTGTTCTATCTAATCACATTGCTGTGTAATTCAGACGCGTTTGAAGGTAAAAAGTTGCACAAAAGTCACTTGGCACTACCGAGTCATGCCATGGCATGACTAGAAGGGCTGTTTAATACGCAAGGAAGCTAGATGTATGAGGACCCATCTGTATACAGGGAAATAGCTAGGGCGGAGTGAGTGCAGCATTAGGTAAATGCGCTAAATCTGTTTGGACAATTGATGGGGGTGGAAGGTGGAAAATACAGTGCATTGCAAATAGGAGGGGGATATTACATACTGCAAAACTAAATGAGGGGGAGACTACTACATAATACAAAATGGAGGAGATGAGAAAATGCTATATAATACAAAGTGGGTGGGGGGGTTAGAGAGAATACTACAGAATACAAAATGGGGATACAGGTTGAAGCTCCCATAACCAAAATGCTTGGGACCAGATGTATTTTGGATATCAGATATTTCTGAATTTTGGAATAATTGCAAACCATAATGAGTTATCTTGAGAATGGGACCCAAGTCTAAACACAGAATGGATTTATGTTTCATATACACTTTATACACATAGCCTCCAGGTAATTTTATACCAAATTTGTAATAATTTGGTACATCAAACAAAGTTTGAGTACATACACAAAATTCATTTGTTTCATATACACCGAATACATACAGCATGAAGATAAGTTTATACAATATTTTTAATAATGTTGTGTATTAAACAAAGTTTGTGTACACTGATCCAACAGAAAGCAAAAGTGTCACTACCTCAGTTGTGCTAAAAAAAATTCTGTATTTCTGAATATTCCATATATCGGAATATTTGGATATGGGAAACTCGACCTGTACAACAAAAGATAATATTGTTGTGTGTGACAATACTACAGAATACAAAAGGGGGAAAGATGGCAAAAAAGGGGCATTTGGAAAAGTGTGACAGGCTACTAGATGCATGTGGTAGCATCTAGTGGCATAAAATAGCACATGGATGGGTCTCGTATTTTAAAAGGAAGGGGGGGGCTGTGATCAGTGTCAGTCTGGCTGAGGTGTAATTGTCACCTATTATTCATGTTACTAACTTACATGCAGCTAAAGGTGGAGACATGTCATAGCCTGCCCCAAAGTCTGTGTATGTTCCCCTACACCAGCTCCCTGACCCCTCCATACCCACCCAATACGAATCTGCATCACCTCCCTGACACTTTCATAGCCTCCACTTCTCTGCATCACTTCCCTGACTTCTTCATGCTCTCTACAACCTATCTGCACTACCATCATGACCCCTCCATACCCACCACTATCTCTCTTCACTAAACCTTGACCCCTCCATGCCCACCATTACCTCTCTGCATTAACGCCCTTGACATCTCCATGCCCACTTCTATCTCACTGCATTACCCCTTCCCTGACATATTTATGCACACTACTACCTCTTTGCATTACCCCAATGACCTCTCTATGCCAACCACTACCTCTCTGCCATACTGCCCTGACCTCTCCATACCCAACACTACCGCCTGTTTAGTCATAAACCCATCATAATTCAGCTTTTCTGCCCAGAAAGGCAAAGTTATCTTCAAGCAACAATTTTCTATAACTAATTATAACTTGATTCAAAGTGACAAGTTTAAATGATAAAAAAATTAAATTGT
This sequence comes from Taudactylus pleione, assembly GCA_031769625.1. Classification (NCBI taxonomy): domain Eukaryota; kingdom Metazoa; phylum Chordata; class Amphibia; order Anura; family Myobatrachidae; genus Taudactylus; species Taudactylus pleione. Next base: position 2,085,463 of record JAUIMM010000031.1, read on the forward strand.
GACCATCTTCAGTTGCCATAATGTATTTGGGGCTAAATACATTGATGTGGTGATGTAGTGTAGTTATGTAGTGTGGGGAGGTAGAGTAGGTATATAGGGCCTGATTCAGACCTGCTTCTCCGTCGTGCGCATGTGCGAGACCCGGATAGCGACGGGCAAGCCGTCGCTCCGGGTCTTGCACCAAAGGGGCCATGCTGTCGATGGTGAGTACCACAAGGGTCTCGTCGCAAGCCCGATGGTTGCGATGGTCTTGACCATCGCGACCATCTTTTTGGCCGCTCGCATAAGCTGTGGGCGCTCCAATATTTAGAAGGACGGCCCTGATTCAGAGCAAGTGCTCTTGTCAGAGCATCCGGCACTGAATCAGGGCCATACTGTTGGAAGGCTGTGCAGTGATATTGTGCAGGAATGTATCAAAGTGATGTAGTGTGGGGAGATAGCATTGAGATGTAATGTGGACAGGGCCGGCCCCATCATTATGCAGCTGCCTCGGGCGCCGGCCACTGTAGGGCGCCGCTCGCCGTCCTGTTGTGTTGAGTAGTGACAGATCCCCTGCTGCGGCACTTGTAAAGCCACGCTATGGCCACGGCACTTGTACAGCCAGTAGTGACAGAACCAGTCACGTCACTACTGTATACAGTACAGTCCGTGTGACGGCCACAGCACTTGTATTGCCAGCCGCGGCCACCACTCTGTCAGTGACTGAGACAGTGTGCAGCAGCAGCGCTGTACACTGTCTCCTCATTTCCCAACCCCCTAGCTCTCTTTTCCTTTTGCCTCCAGGGTGCCTTCTGAATAATTTCCAAGAATATATACCAAATGAATCCAGTGGCACTCCCGGTCTTGTATGAATAATTAATGTGGTTCATTGCATGGCACTGTATGCCAACGTTTCATAGTGACGCAGGATCCTTTTATCAAGGCTAGCAATGCAATGTAACCATATTACTTATTCATACAACATTGGGAGTGCCACTGATTATTTTGGTATATATATATATATATATATATATATATATATACACACACACACACACTGTATATATCCGGAAAGTATTCACAACGCTTCACTTTTTCCACATTTTGTTATGTTACAGCCTTCCAAAATTGAATAAATTAATTTTTGTCCTCAAAATTCTACACACAACTCCCCATAATGACAACGTGTAAAAAGTTTTTTTAAAATTTTTGCAAATTTAATTAAAAAAAACTAAGAAATCACATGTACATAATTATTCACAACCTTTCCTCAATACTTTGTTGATGCACCTTTGGTAGCAATTACAGCCTCAAGTCTTTTTGAATATGATGCCACAAGCTTGGCACACCTATCTTTGGGCAGTTTCGCCCATTCCTCTTTGCAGCACCTCTCAAGCTCCATCAGGTTGGATGGGAAGCATCTGTGCACAGCAATTTTCAGATCTCTCCAGAGATGTTCAATTGGATTCAAGTCTGGGCTCTTGGTGGGCCACTCCGGGACATTTACAGAGTTGTCCTGAAGCCACTCCTTTGATAATTGGCTGTGTTCTTAGGGTCAATGTCCTGCTGAAAGATGAACCGTCGCCCCAGTCTGAGGTCAAGAGCGCTCTGGAGCAGGTTTTCATCCAGGATGTCTCTGTATATTGCTGCCTTGATCTTTCCCTCTGTCCTGACTAGTCTCCCAGTTCCTGCCGCTGAAAAACATTTCCACAGCATGATGCTGCCACCACCATGCTTCACTGTAGGGATGGTATTGGCCTGGTGATGAGTGGTGCCTGGTTTCCTCCAAACATAACGCCTGGCATTCACACCAAAGAGTACAATATTTGTCTCTCATGGTCTGAGAGTCCTTCAAGTGCATCTAGGCAAATTCCAGGTGGGCTACCATGTGCTTTTTACTAAGGAGTGGCTTCCGTCTGACCACTCTACCATGCAGGCCTGTTTGGTGGATTGCTGCAGAGATGGTTTTCCATCTGGACGGTTCTCCTCTCTCCACAGAGGAATGCTGTAGCTCTGACAGAGTGACCATCGGGTTCCTGGTCACCTCCCTGACTAGGGCACTTCTCCCCTAATTGCTCAGTTTAGACGGTCGGCCAACTCTAGGAAGAGTCCTGGTGGTTCTGAACTTCTTCCATTTATGGATGATGGAGGCCACTATGCTCATTGAGACCTTCAAAGCTGCAGATATTTCTCTGTACCCTTCCCCAGATTTGTGCAAGACAATCCTGTCTCGGAGGTCTACAGACAATTCTTTGGACTTCATGCTTGGTTTGTGCTCTGACATGCACTGTCAAGTGTGGGACCTTATATAGACAGTGTATGCCTTTCAAAATCATGTCCAATCAACTGAATTTACCACAGGTGGACTCCAATTAAGCTGAAGGATCATCTCAAGGATGATCAGTGGAAACAGGAAGCACCTGAGCTCAATTTTGAGCTTCATGGCAAAGGCTGTGAATACTTTATGTACATGTGATCTCTTAGTGTTTTTTTTATATTAAATCTGCAAACATCTCAAAAAAACTTTTACACATTATCATTATGGGGTATTGGCCCTCATTCAGAGCCGCTCATTAGCGGCAGTACGCTCGTTCCGAGCGATGTTTGCACATCTGCGCATGCGTACAGTTTTTAGTACGCATGCGCGAACCAGTCAGTGCGGCCGAAAATCGTTTGTACGCTATATAGCGAGTGCCTGCTATTTTGAGTGACAGAATGAGGCGTATGTGGGTGGTAACAGGGGAAGGTGCTTGAAAATGGGGAGTGGAGATCCGAACGCAGGCGTGCTTAAAGGTCAAAACGGGCGTTTTATGGGTGTGTATATTTAAAACAGCAGCGTCATTGACCACGTCACTGGGTTATTTTAGAGCCCGAATTGCTCGCAAATTTGTGGTAGCAAACACCAACCACAAGAATAGCAAGCAGTTCATACGCTGGTCGATGTACTCGATTAATCTAATAAATAGCGGACATGACGTATGATGCGAGCGGCCAGGGGGCGTTTTTAACAAATAAACGAGCGTATGTTTTGCTCGTTCGTTCAGACTTAGAGGTGTGAACAGACTGCAATGTGCATACGGATCATTTGAATAGCCACCCCTTGTTTTTAAACGAACGACCGCAAATAGCGAACGGCTCTGAATGAGGGCCATTGTTTGTAGAATTTTGACAAAAATGACAAAAATGAATTTATTCCATTTTGAAATAAGGCTGTAACATAACAAAATGTGGAAAAAGTGAAGCATTGTGCATACTTTCCTTCACCATGGCTACAGAGTACAACAAGAAGAAAAGATGTAAATAAACTAACAAATAATGTAAAAATGTAATCTCACGTTATCCTTTTTTAACTCAGGATCACTTTGTATCATTTACTTACTAGTTACAAACGTGGTCAGAATCTACGAGACTATTTGGTCAGAACGGATATCTCTGACTATAATAAGGGTGTTAATAGCAATTTTCTATTGGCTAAGAAAGGATGTGTTAAGTGTTCGTGCACTACATGTGGTTACATGTTACCTGGCGAACATTTTTACCATCCACATTCTGGTAAACAATATAGTATTAAATACTGCCTTACTTGTAATAATAAATTCACAGTAAACCACATTATTTGCCCTTGTAGATTATCCTACATTGGTAAAACCAAGCGATCATTCGAAGAACGAATGGCGACACATCGTTCCACCATTGGTGCCGCATTAATTACCGGTAATAGTGACCAACCCATTGCATGCCAGTGTTCTCCCCAGAAATTTTTTCCAGCCGGGTGGCATCCAAAAGTAGCCGGATGGGGGCCTTCGCAATTATGCGCGCACAGGGAAAAGGGGTATCTCCCAGACCAATCCAGCCCGACATGTCTCAGGCTGTTCCCCCACTGGCTCTCAGTCAAAAGTGCCCATTATGCAGTGCCCCCTGTATTTGTGCCCTTTATACAGTGCCCCCTGTAGTTTTCCCCTTTATGCATTGCCCCCTGTAGTTTAGCTTTGCCCTTATGCAGTGCCCCCTGGCTGAAGTAGTGCCCCTATGTAGTGCCACAGACTGGTCCCTTATGTAGTGCCCCCAGGCTTAAATAGTGTAAAGTGTCCCTTATGCAGTGCCCCCAGGCTTAAATAGTGCCCCCAGGCTGGCCCCTTTATGCAGTGTCCCCAGGCTGGCTCCTTTGTGCAGTGCCCCCAGGCTGACTCCTTTATGCAGTGCCCCCAGGCTGGCTCCTTTAAGCAGTGCTCCCAGACTGGTCCTGGTCCCGGTCCCAGCACTTACCTTTACTTGCATGCCGGTCTCCCGCTCGCCGCTGCTGCTGCCGCGCACTGACTGGATCTAACTAGATCCAGCAGGCGCGCGGGGCAGGCTCCTCACGTCGCGGGTGACATCCTGACGTCACCCGCGCAGTGCATCACTGGGAACGCTGGCCTCTGAAGTGATCGGAGGCTTCTTTAGCCTCCGTTCACTTCAGAGGCCAGTGTTCCACAGCGGGTGTCAGCGGGGAAAAGTGCCGGGCGGCAGGCTGTTTCTGCCGGGCGATGCGCCCGCAGAAAACAGCTTGGGGAGAACACTGCATGCCATTTTTGTAATGCATCCCATACAATATCTACTCTCAGATATCGGATGATCGATCATGTGCCTTTTTCTCCAAGGGGTGGTAATAGGAGCTTGAAGCTGTTGGGTTTGGAAAGTAAATGGATATTTCATTCGGGTACCCTTGTTCCCAAGGGCCTTAGTGAACATTTAGGTTTGAACAACTTCCTGTAATTTATTAACCTCCTTATGCTAACCTCATGCAGTTATTACCTATTCTGTGTATATTGTTAATTTTGTTGTCTCTTTCTTTGTTGGTTTATTTTATTTTTCATTTATATTTATTTTATATATTTCTTTTTTCCAACATATAAAGGTCAGATGTATTTCCTTAATATTACAGTACCTCTGGGTTTTTTTAAACCCTTTTAGGTTTTGATAATATGATGAGACAGTGTAGCGTATGATATATTGCTTCCTCCCGTTATTATTTACTTTATATACTTTAAATAATTTACATATATTTATGCTATAATCGCTTAATTAGATTATATACTTGATGTTGTTATTATTTAATATTGTATATTATATGTATGTGTTATGTCCGTTATTATTTGTTAGTTTATTTACATCCTCTTTTTTTCTTGTTGTACTCTGTAGCCATGGTGATGGGCACTTACTGATGACGGATCATGCAACGTGATGACGTCATCGCTGCGCCGCCGGGTAGGGTGTGCGGTTACTGACGCGGAAATGGCGTTCACGTGGTGGTATGAAAAGGTATAAGGTAGGACCCTGTTTTGTTGTTTGTTAGCCTGATGACGGTGCTGGTTGAGCACTGAAACGTTGCTGTATTTGTTGTCCACATTAAAGGATTTTGATTTACGACCCTGAGTGCCGCTCTATTGGACTATCTTTACATTCTCTTGTGTGGGCACCTGGGCAAGCTACATCTGGTATCTGGAGAGCCAGGCTTTTTTGGATTGTATGTATTGTATATATATATATAAATATTTATAGGTGCAGAATGGTCCAGCACTCGCCAATGGCAAACTCAAAGTGCCTAGGTGCCAGTCCAACAAACGTTCATGTGTATATTAGAAAAACGGAGTGCACTTCACAGGTCTCAGCAGCAACAGTGTAAACAAACCAGACAGAGACGGTAGTATATGCCAATGTTTCAGCGCACAGCGCTTTTATCAAGACATACAGAATATATACAAAACAGAATATATATAGCTATCTACTCACCCCTATGCGTCAATCACCTCCACGATCTTCCCCCACTGCTGCGCCTGCCGATGACGTCACTCACATGGGACACACCAGCCCAACGTGGGGGGCATGGTCAACACCTGTGTCATTACCAGGACAACGGACAACAACAACGTCAGATGGAGATGCACTATGGCCTGGAGACAGGGAAATAAGCATAGATGAGTGTGCGCACACGCACCAAACTCATCAGGAGAACATAAACACAGTAATACAATATAACAATAAATACACATGAACAACCTAACGATAGTAGTGGACATGTCCACATTGAACCGCATATATCAATGTGACAAAAGAATGGGCTCTGTATAATAAACGGCAGGTGTCAAATATATATATATATATATATATATATATATAATTCCTGAAATTATGGGAGCACTCACCAGACTTTAAATTGCAGTAAAAAAGGTTTTTATTCCATAATATCAATGTTTCACCCCCTTCTGCCCCTTTATACCTTGGCATAGGTCCAGAAGGGACCGAAACTTTGGTGTTATCATGCTCTGATTTTATGGAATAAAAACCTTTTTTACTGCAACTTAAAGTCTGGTGAGTGCACCCCTAATTTGAGAAACTATGCATGCTGTATATAGACCTATCTACACCATATTGTGGTAAGCACCCCGGCATATTGGCAGTATGTAAGAGCTGTGCGGACACATTATGAATTTATATTTATATATATATATATATATATCTATATATATATATCTATAGATAGATATATACTGCTTGGTAATATATAAATATAAATATATATATATACATAAGCAAGCAATGTATGATACACATACTGTATATATATATATATATATATATATATATATATATATATATTAGGGGTGTGCACCGGCCACTTTTCGTGTTTTGTGTTTTGGTTTTGGATCTGGATCTTTCTTCGTGTTTTGGATCTGGATTGGTTTTGCCAAAACCACCCTTCCGTGTTTTGGGTTCTGGGTTTTGTGTTTTGGATCTGTATTTTTTTGAAAAAAAGCATAAAAACAGCTAAAATCACAGAATTTGTAGGTTTTTCTGCTCCTATGCTATTATTAACCTCAATAACCTTAATTTCCACTCATTTCCAGTCTATTCTGAATACCTCACACCTCACAATAGTGTTTTTATGTCCAAAAGGTTGCACCGAGGTAGCTGGATGACTATGCTAAGCGACACGAGTGGGCGGCACAAACACGTGACCCATCTAGGCGTGAAACTGCAGTGGCAGACAGGATGGCATTGAAAAACTAGGCCCCAAACTGTACATAATGCAAAGAAAAAAAAGAGGTGCAAGATGGAATTGTCCTTGGGCCCTCCCACCCACCCTTATGTTGTATAAACAGGACATGCACACTTTAACAAACCAATCATTTCAGCGCCAGGGTCTGCCACACAACTGTGGCTGAAATGATTGGTTCGTTTGGGCCCCCACAAAACAAGCTGGCAATGAATCTGTCCCTGCACAAACTGGCTCTACGGAGGCAAGAAGTCGTCCTCATCCTCCTCATCCACAGATTCCTCACCCTCTTCAGTGTTATGTACATCCTCATCCTCACAGAGTATTAATTCGTCCCTGCTGGAACCACAGGTCCCTCTGTACGTTCTGGAGGCTGGTCTCCCTGGAAGAGTTGATCATTCATTTTATGAACATCATCTTCTCCACATTTTGTGGAAGCAACCTCCTACGCCTTTCGCTAACAAGGTTCCCGGCTGCACTAAACACTCTTTCGGAGTACACGCTGGAGGGGGGGCAACTCAGGTAAAATAGAGCCAGTTTGTACAGGGACCTCCAAATTGCTTCTTTTTCCTGCCAGTACAGGTACGGACTGTCTGACATGCCTACTTGGATGCTGTCACTGATGTAATCCTTTAACAGACAGACGCACGCTTGTCGCTGCTGCTTTGAGGATTCAAGTGCGGCTACAGCCCACACAATTCACAAAGACAGATAAAAGAAGAAGAATATTTTTATTGTTTGTGTAGCACACTTTGAGGGTGTCACCACCCTTTAACAGACAGACGCACGCTTGTCGCTGCTGCTTTAAGGATGCAGGTGTGGCTACATCGCGCACAAGTCACAAACACATTAAAAAAATAGTTTTTTATTTTTTGGAGCACTTCGTGAGTTACACCACCCTTTAACAGACAGACGCACGCTTGTCGCTGCTGCTTTAAGGATGCAGGTGCGGCTACAGCCCACACAATTCACAAAGACAGAAAAAAGAAGAAGAATATTTTTATTGTTTGTGGAGCACACTTTGAGGGTGTCACCACCCTTTAACAGACAGACGCACGCTTGTCGCTGCTGCTTTAAGGATGCAGGTGCGGCTACAGCCCACACATTTCACAAAGACAGAAAAAAAAAGAACAATATTTTAATTGTTTGTGTAGCACACTTTGAGGGTGTCACCACCCTTTAACAGACAGACGCACGCTTGTCGCTGCTGCTTTGAGGATGCAGGTGGAATCTAGACGGGATTTGGAACCGAGGACACACTACCTCCATCAATTGTCTAAATCCCACTGCACTAATGTCGGATACCGGACGCACGTCTAACACCAACATAGCAGTCAAGGCCTCAGTTATACGTTTTGCTTAAGGATGACTGCTGTCTTACTTCATCCTCATCGCTAGGGACTGTTGGAGGGTCAATTGTTTAGTAAAAGTAGTGATGTTCCTACTTCCTCTCTGGGATGATGAACAACTCCCAGCAGCAGCAACAGCACTAGTAGGAAGTGGTTCTTGATCTTTCCCTATTTTATTTTTATCAGAGAAAGTTTGGTCCTCCATTTATGTTATATTGATATATATACGTGCGGCTAAAGCGCACACAAACACAGAAAATATTTTTTTATTTTTGCTGGAGAGTAGTGCACTTTGTGGGTTACACCACCTTTTAAGAAATGAGCCAGCCGGCTCTTTACTTATGGGACACAGGCGCACGCTTGGCGCTGCTCCTTTGTTGATGCACGTGCAGCCACAGTGCACACAAGTCAAAAACACAGAAAATATATATTTTTTTGGTTTGGAGTGTACTTTCGGGGTTACAGAACCCTTTAATGGTCAAGCCAGCCGGCCCTTTACTTATGACACAGGCGCACACTTGGCACTACTTTGTTGATGCACGTGCGGCTACTGCGCACACAATTCACAAACACAGAAAATATTTTTTTTTCGGTTTGGACTGGAGTGTACTTTGGGGGTTACAGCACCCTTTAACGGTCAAGCCAGCCGGCCCTTTACTTATGACACAGGCGCACGCTTGGCACTACTTTGTTGATGCACGTGCGGCTACTGCGCACACAATTCACAAACACAGAAAATAATTTTTTTTTTGGTTTGGACTGGAGTGTACTTTCGGGGGTTACAGCACCCTTAACGGTCAAGCCGGCCCTTTACTTATGACACAGGCGCACGCTTGGCACTACTTTGTTGATGCACGTGCGGCTACTGCGCACACAATTCACAAACACAGAAAATATATTATTTTTTTAGCACTTGGGGGGAGCACCCCTGATGGACAGAGCACCCCCTGGACAACACTGCAGCACTCCTTTAGGACTGGGACACTGCACAGGACTTTGGAGTGGACACAGCCCCTATGGAGAACTGACTGCACAACACAGTCCAGCCAGCCCCTATGGACTTTGAAGTAGTGGACACAGCCCCTATTAACAACAGCAGCACAGCACAACACAGCCAGCCCCTATGGACTTTGAAGTAGTGGACAACAGCAGCACTACACTACACTACACAGCCCTAACTCCCACCCTCCCTCTTCACTGTCCACAGCCGAGTGAGAAAATGGCGCCGACGTGGGTACCTTATATAGGATCCAAAACCCGCGAGACTCGGAAGGCGGGATGATGACGTTTTGCCTCGATTTCAGATCCGAGTCAGGCGGGAAAAGTCGAGCCTGATTCGGATCGGACTCGGATCGGGGGGGCTCGGGGGGGTTCGGATTTCAGAAATCCGAACCCGCTCACCCCTAATATATATATATATATATATATATATAATATTACATAATATAAATTATACTCATTGAATACAATTACTATATGGGGGGGGTTGTGTAGCTTTGCCAGTGGTGCCTGCAAACCTTGCACTTGCCCCCAATGTGGATAGGCAGCGTAGTGATGTAGTGTGGAGATGTAGCGCAGTGATGTAGTGTGCCACCCCCCCAATGCCCGCCCGGGAGAACTTCTCACAATAGGCCCTTGATAAATTTCAGCTCCAGACAGTAAGGTCTATATGGGTCTGGAGCTGAAATTTATGAAGGGCCTATTGTGTACCACTGCGGGGTAGGAGGGGTGACCAGAGCTGCGGTGGTTGAGACTAGTCATGTGGGGGCATGACCAGTGCAGTGTGTATGTGCTAGGCATGGGAAATGTGGCTAGTTCCATGGAAGACATAGCTAGCGCCTACCTTTAGCCAGTTCTTTCTTTATAGTGCAGCCACTGTATAACAATTTTTTTGTTTGTGAACTGTATTGTCTGCCTTTTTTTGAGTGCCAGAATAGTGTAGATTAATAAACAAGAAAAATATCTAAAATTGTTCACTGATTATCGCCATATTTCTAGAAGTGTTTATCACACATCACTAGCCACAGAAGCAAATGATAATGAACTGCTTTCTTAGCTGTAGCCTTTTTCAAAAAATAAATAGCTGCAATGGCAACACTGGTCCAGGGTGTTAAGGGTCAACTTACTGCTTTGCAGATATGTATGCGTGGAGTACCCTCCCTTGGAGCAGCACTATTAAATTAAATAGCCCACCATCATATATATACAGTATATAAATATATATATATATATATATATATATATACATAAGCAAGCAATGTATGATACACATACTCTGTATATATATATAATATTGCATAATATAAATTATCCTCATTGAATACAATTACTATATGGGGGGGTTGTGTAGCTTTGCCAGAGGTGCATGCAAACCTTGCACTTGCCCCCAATGTGGATAGGCAGCATAGTGATGTAGTGTGGAGATGTAGCGTAGTGATGTAGTGTGCCACCCCCCCCCAATGCCCGCCTGGGAGAACTTCTCACAATAGGCCCTTGATAAATTTCAGCTCCAGGCAGTAAGGTCTATATGGGTCTGGAGCTGAAATTTATGAAGGGCCTATTGTGTACCACTGCGGGGGAGGGGGGGTGACCAGAGCTGCGGTGGTTGAGACTAGTCATGTGGGGGCATGACCAGTGCAGTGTGTATGTGCTAGGCATGGGGAATGTGGCTAGATCCATGGAAGACATAGCTAGCGCCTACCTTTAGCCAGTTCTTTCTTTATAGTGCAGCCACTGTATAACAATTTTTTTGTTTGTGAACTGTATTGTCTGCCTTTTTTTCAGTGCCAGAATAGTGTAGATTAATAAACAAGAAAAAATATGAGATATGGTAAGAACTTACCCTAGTTATCTCTATTTCTACGAAGTCCATAGGGTTCCACAGGATACCTTGGGTATAGGTGTGACGTCAGTCGCTGGGCTCCTTAGAGTTAAGCTTTTCAGCCTCCCAGGATGCACTAGGGTCCCCCTCCTATACCCCGCCCCCGAGCCAAGGCACCTCAGTTAGTTATCAAGCCATAGGCCAGAGGAGGAGAAGGAAGAGAGAGAAAAAAGATCTGGACACATACAAGAATCACATTCTCACCAGAGCGAGATGGAAAACCGGTGACCAGAGCAAAGCCCATCTGCAGCACATGTGCGACAGGGCGGGAGTATGGTGGAACCCTATGGGCTTCGTAGATATAGAGATAACAAGGGTAAGTTCTTACCATATCTCATATTTTCTACTTCAGGGTCCATAGGGTATCCACAGGATACCTTGGGGATGTCCCAAAGCAGTATCATTTAAGGGTGGGGACGCTCCTGTGCAGAAAGGAGAATCCGCCACCCGAAGGAAGCATCCTGAGAGGCGAAGATGTCAAACCTGTAATACCTCACGAAGGTATGGACAGAGGACCACATAGCAGCCTTGCAGATCTGAACTGCTGAGGCACCACGTAGAGCTGCCCACGAAGGAGCCACAGACCTAGTGGAATGAGCCTTCAGAGAAGGAGGAACCGGTAGGCCTTCATGAAGATAAGCTTCAGAAATAGCCATACGGATCCAGGCTGCCAAAGTTTGCTTTGAAGCAGGCCAACCCTTTTTACGGAAGCCATAGAGGACAAACAAAGTGTCCGACTTCCTAAACGAAGAAGTGCGGTCAACATAAGTCCTTAAGGCCCGCACAACATCCAAAGAGGCCTCACCCACGGAAAGACCTGGTGAGTTAAAGGCCGGAACAAAGATTTCCTCGTTAACATGAAACTGGGAAACACCTTTGGGAAGAAACTCAGGCCGAGTGCGGAGCACTGCCCTGTTCCCATGAAAAACCAAGAAAGGGGGTCTACAAGAAAGAGCCCCTAATTCAGAAACACGTCTGGCCGAAGCAATGGCCAGAAGGAAAACAGCCTTAGTTGTTAGCCATTTAAGATCCACTGAGCCCAGTGGTTCAAACGGCGGTCCTTGGAAGAGCCCTCAGGACCACAGCCAAATCCCAAGGCGCCACAGGTGGAACAAAGGGCGGCTGAATGCGGAGAACACCTTGCATAAAGGTGTGCACATCCGGGATTGTAGCAATCCTACGGTGAAACCAGACAGATAGGGCCGAAACCTGTACCTTCAAAGAAGCAAGGCGAAGCCCATGATCTAGTCCCGCTTGCAGGAAGGCGAGAATCTGAGACAGACAGCGGTGCATAACCTCTCGGTCGACACCACTGGAAGAACGTATGCCACACGCGATGGTATATCCTCGCGGAAGACGGTTTCCGAGCTTGCAACATGGTACGCACCACAGAGCTGGAAAACCCCCGGGACCTCAGCATGTCCGTCTCAACAGCCACGCCATCAAAGACAGCCGAGTCAGGTCCGAGTGAAGACAAGGACCCTGAGACAGATTGTCTGGGACTTCAGAGACTGAGGCAGCCCGTTCCACTTGGACAGGATCAGGTGCTGCAGAGGTCTGGAGTGAAACTGGGCGTATTCCACCATTTCGAACACCAACACCATGGAGCCCAGTAACCTCATTGCCGAGTGTAGGTACACCCGGTGGCTGTGCAGACAACTGCGCACCCTTGACTGTAAAGCAGAGATCTTGTCCTCCGTCACGAAGATCCTTTGCTGCCCCGAGTCCAATAAGGCTCCAAGATGCAGAATCCTCCGAGACGGGATTAGAGTGGACTTCTGCCAGTTGATTAGCCAGCCGTGCTGTTGCAGCAGTGCAATGGTTAGGTCCAAGTGGCATAACAGGAGCTCTGGAGATCCTGCCACCAAGAACAGGTCGTCCAAGTACGGCAACATGCGGACTCCCTGCAGCCGCAGAGAAGCCGCCATGACTGCCATCACCTTGGTGAAAACACGTGGTGCTGTCGCCAGGCCAAAATGTAACGCCCAAAACTGGAAGTGGTCGCTGCGGATTGCAAACCTGAGGAACTGTTGATGGCGCAAAAGAATAGGGACATGCAGATAAGCGTCCTGTATGTCCAATGACACCATGTAGTCCCCAGGTTCCAGCGCCAGAATGATGGACCGTAGGGTCTCCATCCGAAACTTTGGAACCCGCAAAGACTTGTTGAGTGCTTTGAGGTTGAGAATCGGACGATACGACCCATTGGGTTTCTGTACCAAAAATAGATTTGAATAGAAACCCTGGCCCCTCTGGGAGAATGGAACAGGCACTATAACTCCAGCCTGGAGCATAGTGTGCAATACCCTCCACAGCTCCGTAGCCTTGTTCCGGTCTGATGGTAGACCCGTGGTGAAGAATCGAGCCGGGGGTCTGTGCCGGAAGGAGAGGGCGTATCCGTGGGAAACCACCTCCAGAACCCAAGTGTCTGTTGTAGTGGCTGACCAACACTGGGCGAACTGCAGCAGGCGGCCTCCCACCCTGGGATCCCCCAAAGGGAGGCCCAGACCATCAGGCCGCAGGCTTGTCATCTGGCTTGGGGGCCGGACGTCTGGTACTCCATGCCTGCTTCCGGGGCTTGGCCGATTTCTTAGGGCCAGCCTGTCGAGGAAACGACTGTGGTTTGGGCCTGCCCTGGGCCCTAGATGACCGAAAGGACGATGGTCCAGAACCAGAAGGAGCAGCGGCCGACGGGAGACAAGCCGATTTGGCTGCCGCCAGCGTGGCCACAATCTTATCCAGATCCGGACTGAAGAGAACTTCTCCGGTAAACGGCAACACCTCCAGACCCTTTTTGGAATCTGCGTCCGCCTTCCAGGATCGCAGCCACAAGGTGCGACGAGCAGCCACCGCTGCTGAAGAAATTCTAGACACCAGAGTACTAATGTCTAGGGCCGCCTCGTTGATATAAGTGGCCAAATCACGGAGATTACCAATCAACTCCGCCTGTTCGGCCTGACAGTCGGAATCAAAAGAAGCCTCTAATGAATCCGCCCAGCGCTCCATCGCTCTGGCAACCCAGCAAATGGCCAGAGCCGGCCGCGCTGCCCCCCCGCAAGGGAATAAGCGGACTTCTGGCAGATCTCCACCTTGCGGTCCATAGCATCCTTAAGGGAGGACATAGATGGCATCGGCAATGTGGCACTACGGACAAGACGGGTCACGTGAGAATCCACCTGTGGAGGGGATTCCCACTTTGCAAAATAATTATCCGCGAACAGATAAGCTACCACCAGGCGTCTCTGCGGCTGGTATCTTTTGCCAGGCTGTTTCCACGCCTCCTCTAAATGGTCCACCAACTGACCCGAAAGAGGAAAGACAGTGGCATCACCCTTCACATCTTTGAAAAAGGCATACTTAGATTTAGCCGCTGGGGGAACTTCGTCCTCAATCACCAAGGCTGTGCGGACCGCCCGAATAAGTCCAGGAATATATACTTTGGACTTAGCATCAGCGTCCTTAGTATGGAGAGGTTCCTGATCGTAAGGATCCAGAATCTCCCCATCATCAGACGTCCCCTCGTCATCCTCATAAGGAGCCGACAGAGACGCCACCGGCCGTTTATGCGGCCGCATCACAGACTCCCCTTGCAACACATCCGACAAGTGCTGTACAGAACTCGTCAGGGAGTTAACCCACGCTGGCTCCTGAGAAACCGGGAGTGGGGAAATAGGGAGACTGTGGGGTACCACCAATTGTCGTGGGAAACCCTGCTTGGGTGACGACACCACTGACTGTTGGGATAAACCCATCGGTGTAAACACGGGCTGCGGAGCTAACTGGGCCACTAAGGCTGTAAGCGCCTAAGCGAAACAAGCCCAGGGTGGCTCCTCTACTGGTGCTGTAACCGTAAGAGGCCGCGCCATGGACAAACACTGCCGGCAAAGGCCCTCTGCGCTACCCTCCCCCTCCGCTAACGGTACTTTACACGTAGTACACTGTAGCCAGAGGGGAAAATCACTTTCGGACATGATGGCACCACGTATGTGACCTCTCTCACCAATTATAACTTAAATAGGCGAGAGACCACCCTGCAGCACCGCACCGCAAGGGCTTAGCAGAAAGAACAGGGACAGTAATAAAGCTGACAGTTTAGAGAAAAGTTACAGGCAGCAGCGCTAGCACAGTCACATACAATGCAAAGAAAATCAATTCCTGCACTAACAGCACTGATCACTCAACTACGCAGACACAGGGCCTGGCAGGACACAGCACTGCATACACAGACCTGACCACAGCGGAGGAGAGGTATGCGGGGGGACTCCGACCATGATGCTTCCGTCCAGCGCTTCCAGCAGCGTTCACCATGCGTTCTGGAGAAGATGGCCGCCGAGGAGCAGAGAGGTGGCCAGCCTGGGGGAGGAGCGCTGCCACAGGACCAGTCGGCAGCGTGCAGAGAGGGCTGTGTGCAGCGGGGGAGGCGCCGGCTGTGAGACAGGGAAGGCGCGCTCCCCTGGCATGCATTTAACCCCTGGGATGCCGCAGCACTGCCGCTCTGCTGCGGTCTGCTGTCCCAGGGGGTAGTGGAAAGCGCAGGTTGGTCGCCTGGCTCCACGCTGCAGCCAGTCCCCAGGGAGCCCCGTGCCTGGGGACTTAGGACCATGTGACCAGCGGGGACCCACCATGGTACCCCGCTGCTTACCTTTGTCCCCCTTGGATCCGGCCATGGTCCGGAATATCTGGGGTCACCGCTAGCTGTGACCCCAGATGCTCACCCGCATCCCCGGATCGGTACCGGCGTTCTGGTACCGGCGGGGGTGTAGGGAAGACAGCATGGACGTCAGGACTGACTGTACATGCTGTACAACCAGATGTGCAGCCACAGCTGTACTGAAGAAAGCTTCAGGGGCTCTTCTAGCCCCCACTCCGACAGGTGCACCCGACTCCGGGCGGGCACCAAACTAAACTGAGGTGCCTTTGCTCGGGGGCAGGGTATAGGAGGGGGACCCTAGTGCATCCTGGGAGGCTGAAAGGCTTAACTCTATGGTGCCCAGCGACTGACGTCACACCTATACCCAAGGTATCCTGTGGATACCCTATGGACCCTGAAGTAGAAATATCTAAAATTGTTCACTGATTATCGCCATATTTCTAGAAGTGTTTATCACACATCACTGGCCACAGAAGCAAATGTTAATGAACTGCTTTCTTAGCTGTAGCCTTTTTCAAAAAATAAATAGCTGCTATGGCAACACTGGTCCAGGGTGTTAAAGGTCAACTTACTGCTTTGCAGATGTGTATGTGTGGAGTACCCTCCCTTGGAGCAGCACTATTACATTAAATAGCCCACCATCATATAAATACAGTATATATATATATATATATATATATATATATATATATACATATATATATATATATATATATATATATATATATATATACATATATATATATAGTTAGTATGGTCATCTTGTAATAACAGTATATCTCCAAACACACATTTCTGTCACCTTCCAAGGAAAAAGACGTGCATTACTGGTATGCTCCTACAAATATTAAATTGGCTGTGCATCCACTTTACAAGTAACAATCTGCAGCACTAATGTGGAGGTTTGTGCATCTGCAAGCGGTTATGCCACCCTCCATAACTGTCTTCATTAGCATCAGCACTTACACCAGACCATGCTGTGTGCAAGATATCCGTCAGTAACAGGTGTACCATACCTGTCCATATGACACAGAATCGCATGGAGCCTTAAGGTGCGTATCCACTAGTAGACTGTGAAACGACTGCACGATTACAACATTGTAATTGTGCAGTCGCTTCACAGTCTGTGCTGTGCCTACACTGAACGATCAGTTGTTTAGTGTAGGCACCCTCCCTCATTCCGAACATGGCCAATCTGTCGTTATTGGCAGATTGACTAGCATGTTTGGGCGAAGATAGAAGTAAAAAATGACCAGTGGCAGTGCGCATTGGTCGTTTTTGACATTAAGCTGCCTGTACTGTATATATAACTGACTACCTCCTTACATTATGTGGTACTGTATATATAACTAACTCCTTAGACTATGTGGTACTGTATATGTAACTGACTACCTTACACTATGTGGTACTGTATATATAACTGACAAACTCCTTAAACTATGTGGTACTGTGTATATATAACTGACTACCTCCTTACACTATTTGGTACTGTATATATAACGGACTACCTCCTTACACTATGTGGTACTGTATATATAACTGACTGCCTCCTTACACTATGTGGTACTGTATATAATAACTGACTACCTCCTTAGACTATATGGTACTGTATATATAACTGACTACCTCCTTACTCTATGTGGTACTGTATATATAACTGACTGCCTCCTTACACTATGTGGTACTGTATATAACTGACTACCTCCTTAGACTATGTGGTACTGTATATATAACGGACTACCTCCTTACACTATGTGGTACTGTATATATAACTGAATGCCTCCTTACAATGGGGGCAATATACTAAGCTCTAGAAAGTGATAAATTGGAAAGTGATATACTACCAGCCACTCAGCTCCTGTCATGTTACAGGCTGTTTGAAAAATGACAGTTAGGAGCTGATTGGTTGATACTTCATCACTTTTCAATGTATCACTTTCCAGAGTGTAGTCATATACTGTATACCACATAGTGGGGCAGATGTACTGACTACCTCCTTACACTATGTGGTATATATGACTGACTACCTCATCACACTATGGGGCATATTCAATTGGGAGTGAGGTTTAGTGAGGTAAAAAAACCTTGCTCCCAATTTGGGATTACTCCTGATATCAGCAGTATCCAAAAAAAAAAAGTGGTTGCGGGGTTTTCAGCACTAAAAAACCCTGCGATATGTGAAAAAAAAATACTTACATGTTCGGTGTTCTCCTTGGCTACCGGTGGCCTCCCCTCCTTATCACTGGGGAGGGGGTTGCTGATAGCCTCCGGGGGTGCTGGGTGGCGCAAGGGCTGCTGGGAGATGTAGTTCTCCTAACTCTCGGTATGGGGGGGCGTACACTCACATGGGGGGTCACTCATGCACACACACGCTTAATCATACAGACACTCACACACTGACTTACTCACCGCTGCTTCAGGAGACCGAGTCCAGATGCTGGAGGAAGAAGACAGCGCTGCACATGGCTGCCATCAGTATTGATGGGGCCCGGGACTGACAAAATAGGCAGGGCCCCTCCCCTTAGGTGGGGAGGTGGGGGGGCAGTTTGTCAGAGGTGGGCGTCACTGTGGATAATGTGGGTGAACAGCATGATGGTGAGGGTAAAGGTGTGAGAGCACGGTGAGGGTTTGAGTGTGAGAGCAGGGTGAGGGTGTGAGAGCAGGGTGTGAGTGTGAGAGCAGGGTGAGAGTGTGAGAGCAGGGTGTGATTGTGAGAGCAGGGTGAGGGTGTGAGAGCAGGGTGTGAGTGTGAGACCAGGGTGTGAGAGCGAGAGCAGGGTGAGGGTGAGTGTGTGAGAGCAGGGTGAGGGTGTGAGAGCAAGAGGGTGAGGGTGTGAGTGTGAGAGCAGGATGTGAGTGTGAGAGCAGGGTGAGGATGAGAACAGGTTGAGGGTGTGAGAGCAGGGTGAGGGTGAGTGTGTGAGAGGTTGAGGGTGTGAGAGCAGGGTGTGAATGTGAGAGCAGGGTGAGGGTGTGAGTGTGTGAGAACAGGTTGAGGGTGTGAGAGCAGGGTGTGAGTGTGAAAGCAGGGTGTGAGTGTGACAGCAGGGTGTGAGTGTGAGAGCGAGAGCAGGGTGAGTGTGAGAGCAGGGTGTGAGTGTGAGAGCAGGGTGTGAGTGTGTGAGAGCAGGGTGGGTGTGAGAGCAGGGTGTGGGTGTGAGAGCAGGGGGAGGGTGTGAGTGTGAGAGCAGGGTGTGAGTGTGAGAGCAGGGTGAGGGTGTGAGAGCAGGGGGAGGGTGTGAGTGTGAGAGCAGGGTGTGAGTGTGAGAGTAGTGTGAGGGTGTGAGTGTGAGAGCAGGGTGAGTGTGACAGCAGGGGGAGGGTGTGAGAGCAGGGTGAGGGTGTGATAGCAGGGGGAGGGTGTGAGAGCAGGGGGAGGGTGTGAGAGCAGGGGGAGGGTGTGAGTGAGAAAGCAGGGTGAGGGTGTGAGTGAGAGAGCAGGGTGAGGGTGTAAGTGTGAGAGCAGGGTGAGGGTGTGAGTGAGAGAGCAGTGTGAGGGTGTGAGTGTGAGAGCAGGGTGAGGGTGTGAGTGTGAGAGCAGGGTGAGGGTGTGATAGCAGGGGGAGGGTGTGAAAACAGGGGGAGGGTGTGAGAGCAGTGTGAGGGTGTGAGAGCAGGGTGAGGGTGTGAGTGAGAGAGCAGGCTGAGGGTGTGAGTGAGAGAGCAGGGTGAGGGTGTGAGTGTGAGAGCAGGGTGAGGGTGTGAGTGAGAGAGCAGGGTGAAGGTGTGAGTGAGAGAGCAGTGTGAGGGTGTGAGTGTGAGAGCAGGGTGAGGGTGTGAGTGTGAGAGCAGGGCGAGGGTGTGAGTGAGAGAGCAGTGTGAGTGTGAATGCAGGGTGAGGGTGTGAGTGAGAGAGCAGGGTGAGAGTGTGAGAGCAGGGTGAGGGTGTGATAGCAGGGGGAGGGTGTGAGAGCAGGGTGAGGGTGTGAGTGTGAGAGCAGGGTGTGAGAGCTGGAGTCTATGTACCTGGTCAGTCTCCAGCCTCTCCTGCTCCTGCCTTCCTTCCTCTGCACCACACGCGGTGGCTGTAAATAGCATCTCTGCCCACACTGCTGCTCCCTCTCTCCCCGGCTGCTGTCTTCCTTGCACAGCCTCTCCCTGCTGCTCCTGCTCCAGCCATGCCGCGTACATTTACCCGGATAGAGAAAGAGGGACCCGGGGGGCAGGCAACACATTTTGAATATAGCACTGGTCGCAAGCCAATCAGAGCTTGCTGACCGGCAGCCAATCAGGAGCTGCAGCTGCGGCCGCTCCTGATTGGCTGCCGGTCCTCAAGCTCCGATCAGCTTGCGGAAAGCTCCAAATTGAAAATACCGCCGGCACATGTCCACTACACTGCTTCCGCTGCTACCCGGGCCCCCTTTCAGTCCGGGCCCGGGACTATAGATCTGGCAGTCCCCCCCAGATGGCGGCCCTGGCGCTGCATACGGTGTGTAAGGACTAATTAAGTTAATTAAAAACTTCCAATTGCTTAATTAGTCTTTATGGGGGTTTCGCCGGGTCCCAGAACAAGTCCCGCTGGTTTTTCTTAAAATGTACAATTTTAGGAGAAATCAGACTTGCTCTGGAGGTCACGGTGCGCTAACAAATACCTCCTGGTGCTCAATATCTAAATAATCCAGCACCTAATTGAAGAGCAATATTTTGCTATCCTCGCACCTAATTGAATATGCCCCTATGTGGTATATAGCACTGACTACCTCATTACACTGTGACTCTGGTATATATACAATAGAATATAATACTGACCATAGGTGTGGGAGTGGAAGGAGTTGCTGTCTGTCAGTCAATGGTGGACACTGGATAGTGAAAAGAGCCTTTGGAGTAGGCGTGGTTACAACAATGGGCGGGGCAGACGATGAGCGCGCGTTCCTAGTGGTCGGCGGAGCCAGTTTGTAGTAGCGCCCCTAGCAGCCAGTGTTTGTTTCGCGCTGCACTGTCTCAGCTGATAGATGATCGGTGTCGGTGATCCTGGTGGTGGCGCAGCTGCTGCTACTGCTCGGTCAGTCATTGGTGGAGAACATAGGAGTGGGCGGTGCCGATGCTGTTGAGCGGAGGACTGTACGGGGTTAGACGCTTATTGTTATTACTCACCCAGGGGTCCTGGAACGGAAGCCGGGACGGTGTGTTGGCTTGCTCCTCTCTAGCCTAACCCTGTCCCCCATGTAGCCTGGCCCATCACTGCGCACTTTGCGGGTCTGGCGTGGATAGCGGTGTGGTTGGAACTGTGCTATCAAGTGGGAGGGACCTTGCCTGGAGTAACGGAGTGGAGGAGCCCTACTCAGGTTAAAGGAGTGGGGATGCCCTGCCCTGGGTAACGGCGTGGGAGGGGGGGTGTCCTTCCCTGGGTAACGGAGAGCGATGCGGAGTAACAATGGCTTGGTGCACAACGGTGCCTGTGGCTGGAGCTGTGTGTAGTGTCATAATCAGAACTTAGGCCCTCATTCAGAGCCGTACGCTCTGAGCAGAGCGCACGCTCTGAATGAGGGCCGGCCTCCATGAAAAAGGAGCGTCCTCCTGGATGCTCGTATAGCTGTGGGTGACCACCCACAGGCTATACGAGCGTGCAGTTTGATGGCCGCGATGGTCATGACCATCGCGACCATCGAAACTGCGAGCCGGTGCCTGCGGTTGAGGTTTTCAACCGCAAGCTCCGAAGTGATTTTGGCTCTATCAGAGCCAAAATCACTCCCACTGACATCACTAGTGATGTCAGTGGGCCGGCTTTTAACGGGAGGCGTTCCCATGGGAATGCCCCCATCAGGGAGGCACGCCCCCGGCACGCCTACCAAAGGGGGTGTGCTGTCAATCAACATTGACAGCACGCCCCCTTGATCGGACACAACGAGCGAAGGACTTTCCTTCGCTCGTCGCGTCTGGCGCATGCGCACGACGGAGCTCCCTCCGTCGTGCGCATGCTCAGTGCTGAACATCGACCCACTTGCGAGCGGACTGTGCTATGACATCACAGCAGGAATGGTTGTCACGTGACAAACCTATGTACTATGATACATACTAGTGTCATATAGTTAATAGTACTGTACATATAACGCATGCAGTTGATAAATAGACTGCTCATTTTTTTGCGTATATAGGCCCTGATTCAGACCCACTCGCAATTGGGGGTACGTACGTTCGGCGTACGTAAACAAATATTTAAATTCAAGCACTCGCTCATATTTTCGTACGCAGCAAAAAATCCGCCCCAAACTCAGCCGACCCCTCCTCTAACTAACGAGCGTGCCAAATAGCGAGCGTACATCCCCGAAATGGCTTGAAGGGAACGCACACACAAGTACAAACCGGAAGTGGGACTGTCAGATTCCGATTACCTGCTCGTTTTTTCTGCCTACCTCCCTCAATCGTATCATGCCAATCAATGAATCAATTAGCTTAATTGTTTTTTTTTTCAACACAATGCAATAAACTTTAATCTTGTCCGTGTTTGTATTTGCTCGCAGAATACATACGGCTAAAACCTTCGCTTTTATTGTTCAAAAGACATTAGCCCCAATTAAACAATTGTTCTATTTGTTTGTCTCCCCACAAATTTTCTGTGGTTCATTTCTTTATTTAAATTTGCTTACGCATGTCACTGCTTCAAGCCTATCATAACTCTCAAGAGATTTGTGGCCCTGTCGAACACATGACTCATACACTAACCAATAGAATTTGCCCTGTTAATTTCCCAAATACATTAGCCAATCAAATTTGTTTGGGGTGCTTTATTAAAAATATTTAGCCAAAAAAACACCATTGCCATCATGAGATCCGCCGCATTCACCAGGCGCGAACTGCTGGTGCTGACGGAGGTGATGGACAGGCGGATCACCAGTCAGCCTCCACCCATCTCAAATAGGCGAAAGCGTTCCGCATATGCGGAGGTACGTCGCCGCCTGCGCTCCATCGGCTCACGCCGACATATTGGCCAGCTGGAGCGCAGGTGGTCGGACCTGCACCGGCGTACGCCCCGCTTGCTGGCATGCTTTCGCATGCAGATTGCAGAAAGTAAGTTTTCTGGACTGTGGTTTTCAAGTTTATCTTGTGGGCCCTAACTGCGTGTGCATGTTTTCATGTCTGTCCTATTGAGTCATTGTAGTCATATCTGCATGTGCATGTTTTCATGTCTGTCCTATTGAGTCATTGTAGTCATATCTGCATGTGCATGTTTCATGTCTGTCCTATTGAGTCATTGTAGTCATATCTGCATGTGCATGTTTTCTTGTCTGTCCTATTGAGTCATTGTAGTCATATCTGCATGTGCATGTTTTCATGACTGTCCTATTGAGTCATTGTAGTCATATCTGCATGAGCATGTTTTCATGTCTGTCCTATTGAGTCATTGTAGTCATATCTGCATGTGCATGTTTTCATGTCTGTCCTATTTAGTCATTGTTTTTTTTGTTTTTATTGTTTTTTTTAATTTGGATTCCTGTTGAAACTAACCACAATATTTATTTCATTTTTTAGGGGCACAGCAAAGACTACGGCGGCATCGCCAGACAAGATGCCGGTCCCGGCCCCTGTCTCCAACCCCCAATTCCTCAATTACCCGCTCCTCCCCAGACCCTGTGGCCGAGATTTCAGGTCTACTTCCCCTCCTGCCCAATTCCCCCTCTCCTCCATCCGTCCCTCCTCCAAATACCCCCTCCCAGGATTCCTCAAACACCCTGCCCCTAGGTTTGGGGAATGTAGCCACCTCCGAGGTGGTCCATGGAGTGGCTTCTGGCTCTGGCGTTTTGGAGAACGGTATGTTTTTTAATTTTATTTTGGGCACCACAAACTGTTTGTATGTAATCATGTGTCGTCCCCATTTTTGTTGGCTTTCTGTCGCCTTAGGGTATTTTTGGGGGTTGTCTTTTCCTGTTCCTGCTGATGTCACCATACACATATCACACCTGTGTGCATTTTTTTAGGGCCCTTGTATTTTTGGCCTATGACATTTTGGGGTGCTGGGTTTTATCTGTGTAATGTTTTTTTTGGCCACAAGCTTTTAAGTTTTGGTTTGCTTGTATTGTGTTTTTTTAGAATGTTGCTTCATTATTGATTTATTAATCCCCAAACTTTTGTCACCCACAGAGGAACAGAGGTGTCGGGAACAAATCTTTCATTGTGTGGCCCGTATGCGGGAGCAGGTCACCGGGCTTCTGCAGGGCCTTGACCATCTGTTGGTCCTCCTTAGGAATTAGTTTTTTTTTTAGTTTTTTTTCTAATTGTTTCCTAATAAATCAGTGTTAATTCAAGCTCTGTCTCATGCGTTTTGAGTAAATCCAAGATTCTTTACACTGACATAAGTAGACTCTTCAAGCAAGGATTGCCACAGAATCTCACTACAGATTGTGTGTTGTATTTTGAATGCAAACAGGCACAAGAAACACCTCCCAGTACCAATGTAATTTTCCTTTTTTGTGGTGGTCAACATGATAGTTTACACCATTTTTCAGGTTCCTATTTGGTGGCCAAACTGCTTAGGACAATCTTACGAAGGCAACTGATTGTACAGGATTCCTTGGTGTGTTGGTTAGTACCCCGAAAACATATTACATTTTAGCTCAACTTGCTTCATTACTTGGTTAACCCTTAGGTAAAATTAACATTTGGGAGTTTGTTTACACTTGCTTCTAACGTGCCCAGAAAGGAAACAAATTACACTCTCCAAATATTTATTCACAACTGAAATCAAAATACAAAGTGGTGATTCACAAACAAAACACACAGTGATAATCAGAAATACACCACATACCAAAATCACGAAACAAACACACAACAAATCAAGAACTGGTTGACGAAGGTCCATGCCCACATGATTTCAAAAATATGGCGTTGCAATATTGGTGTCAGAATATATTCCAGAAGTTTCCACATAAAGGTTTTTGAAGGGTAGCAGTAAGTAGTCATCGTGGGAGTGCCAAAGATTATGCAAACAAACAGAAGATGGTGCAAGAATTAATATCAAAAAATATGAACGCTAAAAAACCGTAACACATTGGGTATACACACTGTTGTTTGGTCAATAATTACCTAAAATATTGGGCCACCACATCATTGCGTATTGCCCCCCCACATACTGACCTCCGACCAACCTCAGGGGGGCCATCCTCAGGTAAGGCATCCTCTGGCTGCATTGGAACACCACTCCTTATGGTGATGTTGTGAAAGATCCCACACAGGACCACAATTTTCGAAACCATATCCGGCAAATACATGAGCTCGCCACCAGAGCGGTGGAGGCATCTGAATCGGCCTTTTAAAAGGCCGATACAGCGCTCCACCACTTGCCTGGTGGCTGTAAGTGCGGTATTAGACTCACTTTGTGGACCTGGTGTGGGTGCCAAATAAGGAGTGAGCAGCCAGGGCATGCAAGGGTATCCACTGTCTCCTGTGAAAAAGAATAGACAACATCAGGATCACTGTGTATCAAGCTTAACATTGTTATGTACTAAAGGTCTACACTTACCCAGAAGCCACGCATCACCAGCTTGTAGGTTGTTTAATTTGTGCCATATCCCTGATTGCCGGATGACGAAGGAGTCATGTGCACTTCCTGGTAAATTGCATTCAGGGACAGGATCTGGAGGGAGGCATCACATACCACCATTACATTCAGGGAGTGATAGTGTTTACGGTTGCGAAATATTGCCTCCAGCCATGCTGGAGGCTGAAGTGGTATGTGAGTACCATCCACTACCCCTATGATGTGTGGGAAGCCAGCTATTTGGTAAAAATTGGCATTGGCCACACTAAGGGCACCCATATCCAAAGGCATTTTAATAAAATGATGGAGGTGCTTGAAAAGTGCCTCCATCACTGCCCTCAGGATCCTGGAAAAGGAGGATTGTGAGATGCCCGCCACTATTCCCACCGTTGTTTGAAATGATCCTGAGGCACAGAAATGTAACACCGCCATAAATTGTGTAAGTGGTGGTATTGCTGTTGGACTGTCAATTTGCCGCTCAAGATCACTCTCTATTAATGAGAGAGTGTCTATGATGATTTTGGGAGGAAGACGGTAGCGTCTTAAAACCTCATCATCGGGCATTCCAAAAAGGGTGACACGTGTTCGAAATATCTGGGGCCTTGCACGCCTACGATGCCTACGCCTGGGACGAGATTGAGGTTGGTCGGCTTCCGGGAGCATGGCCAGAACAATCCGCCCAATATCAACCTGAAATGGCAAGATTGGAATGTAAGGCTTTGGACCCTCCCCAAAAGAAAATTAAGAACAACTTAGCTTGATGATACCATCCATTGCTGCTTACATGCCGGGGTATTGTCATGATACGTCCAAACTGAAAATTAATCCCAAAAATAATTTGAAAAAGTTTAGACTGTGCATTTATGTTTCTAAATTTTGTGCTAGACAAAACTTAAAATATGCGAAACAAACATTTGGCCAAAGAGCAAAACGACTTTGCACACAGTACATCAAAATGGGTTGAAATGTAAGCCAAAAAAGCGAAAGGGCAACCACAAACAATTTTACAGGATTAATAAGCATTTAAAAATGCGCTAATTAGTTCGCCAATACAAGTTAATAAACAAACAGAGAAAAATGCGCTAATTAGTTTGCAAATACAAGTTAATAAACAAACAGAGAAAAATGCACTAATTAGTTCGCAAATACAAGTCACTATACAAACAGAGAAAAATGCACTAATTAGTTCGCAAATACAAGATAAAAAATGGACTTACCAAGAGCAAATATATAAGATTCCAAATCAAAAGGTCTTTGGGTCCGAAATTAAAAAAAAGCTAAAAGAGATGAAATTATGGATCCAAAAATTAAAAACAAGATGAAACACAATGAGACACTAATTGAACCAAAGTTAGACTTCACAAAACTTACCAAATCAAGAAACGAGGCCAAAAAAAAAAAAGAAAAAAAAGCGAACGGAAAATAAAAACGCAAATCTAGCAAACAAAATAAACTCCAAACGCCAACTCCTTGATCTGCAAACAAGAAACTCCAAGCAAGGTAACCTCCAACAATCCAAAAACGCCACCTCGACTTGAGACACACCAAGCCATAAATATTGTTTCGTTTCCCGCACAAATTAAGGAGGGATAATAGGAACGCACAATCAATTATGCGGCCGCAAAATAAGGACACATGTATAAATACGTCACGAAAACATATTTAAATTCTGGTGTATTTCTTGTTTGGACCTCAGACATGGCTACAGACCAGGGAAACAATGGACAAGAGTCAGGCGGTAAGTCTTTCATGCATTTTGTCTCAATGATTAATTTGAAACATAAGATTGGGCAAGTTGTGAATTTGAGAAATCTGAATATTTACACAAATAGGTGAGGAGGATGACATGGAAGAGGCTGCTGGGCCCAGTATTCCGGCCAAAGCTGCAAAAAAAAAAAGGCAGCCACATTTCACTAGAAAGGAGATGGAGGTTTTGATTCAGAAGTGTGTGCACATCCTGCCACAGGCAGACAGGAATATGAGTACAAGCAAGAAGTGGAGAATGTGGGAAGAGGTAGCCATTGCTGTCAATAGGGTGGGTGATTATGTCCGTCTAGCCCGGGATGTCAAACGGTGGTAAGTAAACACTTGCCCCCCCTAAAAACAAACACCATTTTAAACAAAAGGATAATGGCTTCCATTTTATCCCACAGATGGGGCGACTTCAAATATCGCCTAAAGTAAAAACTCGCGGACAGGGCTAGGCATGCAAGGGGGACAGGTGGGGGTCCCACCCCTGTGTCATTGGAGTTGACGGATTTAGAAGAGCTGGCACAGGGGTGTGTGCAGCCTGTGGAGGTGTTTGGCGTGTCCAACATGGATAAGGACATGCCAGACTTTGCGGCTCCTCATGTTGTCCCAGGTAAATCTTGTGATGTCACCAACTCTGAAATGTTAGTTGGCCAATATGTAGATTCTAATGTGAGTCTTTTCTCATTTTTCCTAACAGAGACACAGGCGGATGAGTCTGCTCCAGAGGGGAGCCTTGGCCGCCGAATTTCTGCTGGCTCTGCAGGGGAGGAAGCAGTACATCTGGCTGAGGACCCTGCAGAAGCCAGTCCAGGGCAATCCCCCTAGCAGGCAGTGGCCCTCCTCACAGAACTCAATTTCAAATCGGATTTCCATACGGAGATTCTGCAGAGGATGGACGCCAGTCTGCTACGGGTGGCTGAGGCCGTGGAGCAAAATGCTGCGGCCAACGTGACCATTGGTCAGGCCCTGGTGGAAAATACCAGGGCCAACATCAGCATCGCCAATGCCCTGGAGCAGCTCGTTCGCCAGCACATGGTGGAGCCGACCTCCCTTCCTGCCGGAACATCAGAATCCTCCACCTCTGGCACAACATCAGCCAATCCTCCAAATGTGCCTAGCCCTGTGCCTAGTCCAGAGGCCACAACATCTGCCTCTGGACAGGAAAGCCCGATGACATCCCGGACCCGGTCTGGCGCCCTCCCTCCCCCAGCCAAACGGGTGAAAAAACGGTGAAAGCAATGGCGACTTTTCCCACACTCCTTCTGTGCTTGGCTCATATTCCTTTCTGGTCAAAACTTCCCTCTCCTTTCTTGTGAATTGTTTTTAATTTTGTGTTCTACATTTCATAAATCTTTTATTTTGGCCCAATTATTGTAACTTTGGAAATGAACCCTGCAAAAAAACTTTGGCCAAAAATTTTATAATTGTGATTTTTTCTTTGAGCAATAAAAAAAAATCAAAAACTGACATTGTATTCTCACATTATTGTCACAATGGATTACATTTAATCCTGGGCCAAAAGGCACAAACTGGCAAGAACCACATTTTACATGCCCCCCAAAAAAAGGGCTCTTTAAGGAACGTTTCAAATTTAACATAACGAGGCAAATTCAACAGGCCAAAAGAAAAAGGTAAAAACCAAAAAAACATGATGACATTATTGTTACAATAGGCCCTAACCAACAAATTGAGCCCCAAAGAAACTACCACAAATGTACGTAAATTGATTGTGTAATCATCACATTAGTAGCTATGATTTCCACCTGCGTACGCTTTTGTGCTAACACAAAAAACTACTTTCAAAACACATACCAAGCCGGTTTTCAATCCACCACTAATTGCTGTTCAGACCACCCGCGATTAATCGCAGCAACATCGAGGAGTGCCGGGATGGAGGTGAAGGCAATCGCCAATGTGGTCGAGTAATCCAGACCCTAAGCTGTGCGAGCATTTTGAAGGGAAAGAGGATCATCCAGTGACGTATGAGTCGGTCCGTACATATTTTACGCTCGCATCTGCTAATGTATGTACGCCCCAAAAACGCCTCGCCACGCCTGCGTTTTTCCATCTCCACCCCCGTCAACACCCAAAAATGCCCTGTTCTGTCAATCAAATTTGACAGGTCACTTCCAGTTCGCTATTTGACAAACGAGACCAAAAAAGCTCGCAGTCTGCCATACGCACATGCGCAGTGTTACACCGATGCATGCGCGGTTAGTCAACATCGGAACGCAACGAGCGTACTGCAGTTTGCGAGTGGCTCTGAATGAGGGCCATAGTTTCAAGTGAGACATACCTAACAAAATTCATATTCAGGATGAAGGAGTGCAACTATAATTATGGAGCCCTAATGTCTATATAAATTACATTCCTCAACTCGGGAATTATTGAGGTTATATAAGGACACCAATGTGCATGAACTGGATAATATTTTTGGAACCAAATCACAGGTTATACCTCAGAGAAATTGAGGGCAAAGTGTACTGACTGCACTACCTATAGGAGCATGCAAACTCTATATATGAACCCTCTGTTCCTGCCCTCCCTTATGCTTAAGTATATTACATTGGATGTATGATAGTGTATGTTTTTTGTTATGTCAAATATACAAATATTCAGCAAGAGTGACGATGTTGCCCAGATTATTGACGGGCAATATCATCACGAATGATAAAATATTGCTGCTATTCAGCAATATTTTGTGCTGGGACAGCGGTTGCGGTAACACGCTGTCCCTGCATTGTCACAGAAGGCATTGTTTTCAGGATTCCGAAAACAATCCGTTCTGTGTGTTCTTCTGCAAATGCTCAGTCATGCGCTCGGGAATAGTCTCCGACCCTGCTTGCGGTGACCGCCGACGGGGGTAAGTACAGCTCCAGCCTGCCGAAATTGATTAACGTGTATACAGGCTTTATACTAGCCCTGTATACATGTATATTTATGTGCTTTTATATATGAATTTTATATGAGTTAAATATAATCGCACATAAATATACATGTATACAGGCTAGTATAAAGCCTGTATACACATGTCAATCAATTTCGGCAGGTTTTAATGGCTCTAGAGTGACTTACCTGCTGCTGATCACCGGGAAGCATGGACGGAGACTGGGCGGGCTTACAAGATGCTGCACGGACTTATGGGAAAATTACACTCTGATCCTGCAGTTTTCGGAATATTTAAGTATTTTCCTCATATAACGCCATTCTGAAATGGCGTTATACACAGGAAGTACTGTATTTTTTGAGTGATTTAATGCTTTTTGCTTTGCTGAATAGCAAAAAGCGTTTAAAGCACTGTAGAGATCAATGGCATGATCCCTACAGTGCGGTACTCAGCGAGATGGGAATTAATGGAGAAGATAATTACGTTATCTTCTCCATAATCCCATTGCTGAATAGGAGATTTACATTAAAAATACGGAAATCTTAGTTTCCGTATTTTTTATGTAAAAAATCAATGCTGAATAGACCCCTTAATAATAATGTTAATATAACAACAATAAGATTAACAATATATTAATATGAAACAACAATATAATTGCAACCAAACACAATTATTATGCTTGCTTGGATCAATACATTTCTTAAAATAACTGAAACTAATAAAAGCACATCTGATTAGGTTTTTTGGAATCCACCCTTTACCTTTAAGCACAAACTCTCCATTTATTTTAAAGAAGATTTTGCTGAACCATCTGAAAACATTTTTGTATCGCTTGCTTTCTTGTTCTCTATAATGTCACCCTGGACTAGGGGGTTAATATAATACTGATGTGGTTGGATACCAATTTAGGCAGAGTATACATATAGCTCTCATTCCATCAACACGTGATATATCGGAAGTGTATCGGCAGGTGTGTACACCTGATATGTCTGTGAATGATGTAGTTCACAGATATATGAGAACGGCCCTACAGCACAGCCGATGCTGATATACAGTATCTTGCAGATATTTTGGTACATCTGGCTGTGTGCACTAGCGACCTGCTGACCACCAGCACACTGGCTGCAGGAGTCCGCCGACTCTGACATCTCAACTGGGCGGGCAAATTTCAATGCCTGCCCTATTGTGATGTCAGCCCAGACACTTCATAGCTGCCAATTGGTAAGTGTTTATAGCTTAACAAACGGCTGCTCTGATGGCACAATGGTGTGCCGATTGATCCGTCCTCACTGTAGTGGTCATTCAGACCCGGTCATTAGCGCTGATGCGCTCAGACCGGGTCGATGGCCCTCCACAGAGCATGCGCATGACGGCGCCGGCACCATCGTGCACATGCGTGAGACCCGCTACGACCGACAGCGCTGGTTGTAGTGGGTCTCAATCCAAAGGGGGCGAGTTGTCGATGTTGATTGACAGCTCACCCCATTTGGAAGGCGGGCCGGGGGGATGGCAGCCCAAACGGGGGCGATCCCATGGGAATGCCTACCGTTTGGGGGAGGCCCCACTGACATCACTAGTCATGTCAGTGGAGAGCTTCCGGCTCAGGCAGAGCCGAAAGCTCTCCAAGGCTTACGACAAGGGAGACCCTACCCTAGGGTCTCGTCATACCCTAGGGTATCGTCTTGACCATCGCGACCATCACCTTAGGCGGTCATAAGGCTGTGGGTGTTAACCCACAGCCTTACCACCGCAAAGGAGGATGTCTTGAAATTCAAGAGGTCCTCCCCTCATTCAGACCGACCGCACGCTCTGTGCGACCTGCTCTGAATGCGGTCCTGTATGTACCCAGCTTAAGACATGACTTAACTCTATCTTAGTAACGCTTTGTGTTTATTTGCTGAAGGTGGAAATTTGATATAATGAACAACCAGGCTTCAGTATAGGTTATTGATATTATATAGTGAGGTTTTCATCTGCTATAGTGAATGATGATATGCCTGGCAGTAATAGAAGTGTGCTGGGGTAACAGGCCACAAGAGATGTGTTCTGATATTATTTAGTGTTCACTCTAGCTCCGGCGCGAGGCAGGGCTAGAGAGGGCACATTCATGCGCGCGCGCGACCGAAAAGGGCGCGTGGTCATCGAAAAGGGGGCGTGTCTATAAGATGCGCCCCCTTTTCGTCACTCTTGGGGGCGTGCCCGGCACTTACAGACACGCCGGGCAGCCCCCAAGCCCTGCAGACAGGGAGAATAGATGCCGGGCGCATGCACCCGGCGTCTATTCGCCAGCGGTGACCGGGTCACTGCACATTTCTTCACCCACGGGACACTGCGACCCGCGGGTCAAGACGGCTCCCGCAGGCTGTTAGGGCAGGGCGCTTTTTGCCTTGCAGAAAGAGGGCAGGGCGCCGCACCACGCTAAAACAGCCTAGCGGGAACGCTATTATTGGAGACCAGCACTGGCAGAGAGGTGTATGGCACCTGTTGATGTACCAGATTATATGGCAGCTGTGCCTTTTGTTTTGGGGTACCATGTTGGTATTGTCTAAGTTGAGGTTACTTGTTGCATAAGACGGATGCACAGAGCCATCCCTGGGAATAGGTTACAGAGAGAAAAGCCAAAGGCGCCATTGCTCCAAGGAGGTGCAGAGCATGTATAATGGCCAGTACCCATGTTGTTAAAGTGACACCAGCTAAAATCTTGGTCAGTGCCAACTCTGTGTGTGCTGAATTTGGTGCAGAAGTTGCAACCGTGTGTCGGCCATTTCTGCTTTTATTTATGTTATGTAACCATTCACCTTTGCTTCATACCTGTACAAATATATTCTGATATAAACAACACACATGATAATATTGCAACCTCAAAAATGTATCACAAGGAATATGTAGCTGCTAGAAGATGAACAAAATACAAGATTTACATATAAGAGATGTATTTATTGTATCCATCCACAAGGTTTACGTTGACAAATATCAACTTTGTGTTACTTTTATTTATTTATTTTTAATCAAGAAAATTCTGTTTCGCTAATCTATCTGTATCTCAAGTACCCATATAATGCATTTGAAGTGACTGTCACAATAAACTATTGCACCAACAGATGCTATCTTGGGATGATGTGATATTTATATCCCAACCATCACATCCTGCTTATGCCAGCAGCTCAGCAAGTCATACACTGTAATTTATACTTGTGCAGTGCATGCTCGATACGTGTTCTGTTCCAGCACTGGCACTAGTAGTGTTCACTCTAGCTCCGGCGGCAGGCAGGGCGCCGGAGCTAGAGAGGGCATGTTTGTGCATGCGCGACCAAGAAGGGGGCGTGGCCTTTGAAAAGGGGGCGTGTCTATAAGATGCGTCCCCTTTTGGTGACTCTTGGGGGCGTGCCCGGCACTTACGGACACGCCGGGCAGCCCCCAAGCGCTGCAGACAGGGATAATAGATGCCGGGCACATGCGCTCGGCGTCTATTCTCTGGCAGTGACCGGGTCACCGCACATTTCTTCACCCGTGGGACACTGCGACCCATGGGTGAAGATGGCACCCGCAGGCTGTTAGGGCAGGGCGCTTTATGCCTTCCAGAAGGAGGGCAGGGCGCCACGCCCCGCTGAAACAGCCTAGCGGGAACGCTACACTAGTATTACATCCCAAGAACTTTCTAGTATGCACAACTCAAACATTCCTCCAGTTAGCGGAGAGAACTCTGAAGGTCATGCTATTTGTGACCAGCTACTCAACACTTGTGCCTATTAAAGCGAGGGGCCATGAACTATTTGTATGTGGTGACATGTGTGTAGCTATTTTTTTTTTTAAGAAAGAACCTTGTTTCATCATCAGCAAAACAACAACAAAAGAGCCACTAGCTCTGTGTCTGTGCGTACTGCGTATTACAGTTGAAGTTTATCTCTCTGCATTTTTTTATGTGACTAAAATTATGACATTATTATCATAAATTCAGTATTGTTGATAGGGAGAATGGGGATTTAGTCAGTTTTTGGTAAATTGTTAATTGAGCTTGGGATGGATGTTTTTTCTTTCCTCTAATATTGGATATATTAGAATAATAGGTGTATCCACCACCCATTTGGATTATGTCCTACTGACTCATTTACCTACTGCGAAATTACATAATAATTGACATGGGGTCCGTAAAAAAAAATCGAGGAAAACTGGAGGGGTAAGATCACTTTTAAAAAGTTAATAAATACTGATCTAGTATCCTGGGGGGATATCACAGAATTTATAAAATAATATAGGGGTCTTAAATAATGGTTACTAGGATTATCTTTAATACTTTGGAACTTCCCCTGGTTATTATACTGATAGGGTAATATTTATTCTTTTGCACTCTATGTGGTGAATGACTGGTACTGGTGTGACTGGTATTCCTCCTTTTCTAGATGTTAGATATATGTTAATACGAGTAATGTACTTACATTTTTTGAAACATATTTTTATTACATTTTTCACACACAAGGAACAAAGAGGTACAGAAAAGGGGACAATTGGAGCATAATATAGGGTGCGCCGAGGACGGGGTACACAACATGTACACTTATACCGGAATTGGCATGAATACATAATATATAAATGATGCAGGAAACCACAATAAGTTCTACATGAAATCTACAGATGTGTAAGAGCATGCAAACTCTATATATGAACCCTCTATTCCTGCCCTCCCTTATTCTTAAGTATATTACATTGGATGCATGATAATGTATATTTTGTGCTATGTCAAATATACAACTATATGATTTGAAAACAATAATATTAACAATATATTAATATAAAACAACATAATAATTGCAACCACACACCATTATCTGGCTTGAATCAATACATTTATTAAAATAACAGAAACTAATAAAAGCACATCTGATTAAGTTTTTTTGTAATCCACACTTTGGAGCTGATTGAGACCCGCTCGCTAGCAAGCACTCGCTCGGAGCGAGCAATGTTTTTCAATGTGCGCATGCGTACCTTTCGTATTGCGTGGGTGTGATCTAGTACAAGCAGTGGGGAAACTCACTCACCAAGCATAGACAGCCCAGCTGAATGAGTGACAGGTCAAGCTGTTTGTTGGTGTTAACAGGGGCAGGCCACTGGAAATGGGGGAGGGGAGGTGCGAACGCAGGCGTGCCTGAGAATCCGAACGCCGTTTCAGAGGTGTGCATAGTTAACATGCAGCGTCATAGGACACGTCACTTGGTTGAAATATACACTAAAGTGCTCGCAGTGCTTGCGGCAGGGTATAGTCAACCTGAAGCGCTGCGATCGCTTCTGATGGTGCTCGATGTACCAATGGTTTCATGCACTTCCAGGAGATGACGTACACAAGTGGGCGTCTTAAGACAGGCTGGTGGGCGTCTCCAAACACAATGTGATCGTTTGCCAAGACATAGTGGGCATGCTTATGATTTGCACTGCGAGCGGCTGCCTTGACATCACTTAGCCAAATTTCCATACGCTGGGAGCAAGCGCATCTAGTGAACGGGTCTGAATCAGGTCCTTTA
The DNA here is from genome assembly GCA_031769625.1 of Taudactylus pleione. NCBI lineage: Eukaryota > Metazoa > Chordata > Amphibia > Anura > Myobatrachidae > Taudactylus > Taudactylus pleione. The sequence continues at coordinate 2,120,989 of JAUIMM010000031.1, forward strand.
AGCACAAACTCTCCATTTATTTTAAAGAAGATATTGCTGAACCAGCTGAAAACATTTTATGTTGCATATAATTAATGTGATATGTATGCTGTCTTTTCCTGAATTATGCGCACATTGTGACATTGCTTGCTTTCTTGTTCTCTATAATGTTGCCCTGGACTAGGGGGTTAATTAATATAATACTGATGAGGTTGGATACCAAGTTAGGCAGGGTACACACTAGTCAATATGGCTCTCATTCCATCAACACGATATATCGGTAGCGTATCTGCAGGTGTATCTGATATGTAGGTGTATCTGATATGTATCTGATATGCCTGTGAATGATGGAGCTCACATAGTCTGTATATGAGGTCGGCCCTACAGCTCAGCCGATGCAGATACATCTTGCAGGTATATTGGTACGTCTGGCTGTGTGCACAGGCGACCTGCTGACCACCCATACACTGGCTGCAGGAGACCACAGACTCTTGACATCTCAACTGGGCGGGCAAATTTAAATGCCCACCCCGTTGTGATGTCAGCCCAGACTCTTCAGAGCTGCCGATTGGTAAGTGTTTATAGCTTACCAAATGGCTGCTCTGATGGCAGATTGATCCGTCGTCACTGTATGTACCCAGCTTAAGACATGACTTAACTTTATCTTAGTAACGCTTTGTGTTTGTTTACAGTAGGTGGAAATTTGATATAATGAACAACCAGGCTTCAGTATAGGTTATTGATATTATATAGTGAGGTTTTCATCTGCTATAGCAAATGATGATATGCCTGTCAGTAAGAGAAATGTGCTGGGGTAACAGGCTGTGAGAGGTTGTTCTAATTTTATTGGACACTAGCACTGGCAGAGAGGTGTATGGCACCTGTTGATGTACCAGATTATAAGGCAGCTTTGCCTTTTGTTTTGGGGTGCCAGGTTGGTATTGTCTAAGTTGAGGTTACTTGTTGCATAAGACGGATGCACAGAGCCATCCCTGGGAATAGGTTATAGAGGCAAAAGACCAAGGCGCCATTGCTCCAAGGAGGTGAATAGCATGTATAATGGCCAGTACCCATGTTGTGAAAGCAGTGGCGTCCCTCCCCGCGGTGACACCCGGTGCGGGGAGGGACACCATGTGCGTCACAACCGCCGAAATGGGCGTGGTCTTCAGGAGGGGGTGTGTTGGGTGCGTGGTCTCGCATATCGGACCTTCGGGAGGGGCGTGGCCTCACGTCGTTTACCCTGCCAATGAATCAATGGGGTGGGGGATGCAGGAGGTGCGGGCATGGACAGTGCCGGCTCCCTCACTGACAGGAGCCGAGCGCTGCACTTAATGCTATAGTGCAGCACCCGGCTCCCGTCACTGAGGGGGAGCCTGCACCTTGGTGTCACCCCTCGGCGGGTGACACCTGGGTGCGGGCCGCACCCCCCGCACCCACCTTGTGGCGCCACTGTGTGAAAGTGACACCAGCAGCTCAACAAGTCATACAGTGTAATTTCTACTTGTTCAGTGCATGCTTGATACGTGTTCCATTCCAGCACTTGGCACTAGTATTACGTCCCAAGAACCTTCTAATTTACACAACTCAAACATTCCCCCAGTTAGAGGGGAGAACTCTAAAGGTCATGTCATTTGTGAACTGCTACTCAACACTTGCGCCTATCAAAGTGAAGAGCCAGGAACAATTTGTATGTGGCGACATGTGTGTGACTTTTTTTTTTTTTTTTAAGAACCTTGTTTCAGCATCAGCAAAACAATAACAAAAGAGCCACTAGCTCTGTGTCTGTGCGTACTGCGTATTATGGTTGAAGTTTATTTTTCTGCATTTTTTGATGTGACTAAAATGATGATATTATTATCAAAAATTCAATATTGTTAGTTTTTAGTAAATTGTTCATTGAGCTTGGGATGGATGCTTTTTCATTTCTCTAATATAGGATATTAGAAAAATAGGTGTATCCACCCATTTGGTTTATGTCTTATTAACTCATTTACCTACTGCGAAGGTGCATAATAATTGACATGGGGCCCGGAAAAAAAATATATGAAAACTGGAGGGGTAAGATCACTTTTAAAAAGTTAATAAACACTGATCTAGTTTCCTGGGGGACATCACAGAATTTATAAAATAATATAGGGTCTTAAATAATGGTTACTAGGATTATAATTAATACATTGGAACTTTCCCTGGTTTAATAGTGTACTGATGGGGTAATATTTATTCTTTAGCACTGTATGTGGTGAATGACTGGTACTGGTGTGACTGGCATTCCTCCTTTTCTAGATGTTAGATATATGTTAATACAAGTAATATGCTTACTTTTTTTAAACATTATATTTTTACCTTCATCGACAACTACTACTCGATTCATAGTAATGTCCCCCCCTGCTTCCCTCGTGTGTTTTCCTTCTCCCTCTCATTTTATTTTATTTTGTTTAATTTTATTATAGTTTATCTTGTTTAATTTCAGTTTAAAACATATCATTTACATTGAACAAAATTTAATTTGTCCCATTCCATTTTACTCTAACTTTATGTCATTCAATGTAATACAATCTCCTTAACCCGTATTGAATGATCTAGTTTATGTTCATTCAAATTTACTTTTGTAATCTATTTAAATCATTGTATGGTTAGTTTATTGTCTGCTTGATTATATTGTAAGACTGAGTTTATTTTCATATAACTTCACTGCTTAACTTTTGTTGATCTTAATTGACTCAGATAATAACATAATATCGTGCTCTGAACGTAGATCAGCTAAAGACAATTGTTTTTGTCAAATTTTCTTCATGAAAAATGTTCTGTAATGCACCTTGTACTATATTCTTTTCTCTTGATTTGTATATCCCTCTTTTGAAAATCTTAATAAAAGTTTAAAAAAAAAAAAACATATTTTTATTACATTTTTCATACACAAGGATCAAAGGGGTACAGAAAAGAGAAGGGGACAATGGGAGCATAATATAGGGCACGCCATGGCCCAAGGAAGGGGTATACAAAATACAGAATACACCTATGTCCTATCTCAAGTACCCATATAATGTATTTTAAGTGACTGTCACAAACAATTGCACCAATAAATGCTATCTAGGGATATTGTGATATTTATATCCCAACCCTGACATCATTCTTATGCCAGCAGCTCTGCCAGTCATAGACTGTAATTTCTATACAACATACAGAATACACCTATACCGGGATAGACATGAATACATAATAATTATATAAATTATGCAGGAAACCACAATAAGTGCTATATGAAATCTACAGATGTGTAGTTATATGAACTCTACCTGGAAAGGAAGCACACAGCAAAGAGGGCAGTAGCTAAGATTCACTTCTCAGTTACTAGGACGAGGGGAATCCAGAATGCTAGGATCGATCATCCTACAATGTGAGGAGGGGATTCCTTATGTTTCTCGGTATTCACCGGTACTGAACCATTTCATAAGAGGAGATGAGGCTCAGAATGAATATTTACAATCTGCTGTCTCAAATTCAAAATGTTTCCATATCTTACCCTTTGTGATGAGCAATGGTATATTTTGTGGCAAAGTATGAACTAAAAGGTACCTGTCATTTGATGTAATTACCCCCGGATATTGTAATGAAACAAAGCGACTAATGGGTCGCAAGGTAAAGTCCCAACTATTACTTTCTTAAGATAAAAACTGCCAGTCAAATAGCCTGGAGTCGTGTACAGTTCCATAAATATAAAAAAATTACCCCACCTGTCCACAATAAGAAAATATGGATTGAAAGGGAAATATGTTATGCTTTCTATAAGGGGTAAGATACACTCTGGATTAATTTATAAAATATTTCTCAAAGATTTATACACTGGGACACTTTGAAGTAGTGCAAAATATTATTGCCCAAACCGCCTCCGACAATGGCTGAGACAAAGTCACTCTCCCAGATAAGTCCTCTTAGTGTGACAGGCAAGCTTGCCTCTTTTAGCATCCAAAACTTGGAAGTGATACCACCAAGTTATACCCCTTTTGTGTCAAGAAACCGTAAATGATGCAAACTCACATGCAGGAAAAACCGTCTTACAAAGAGGGACAGGCAAGACACCCTGCAACCAGTGTTTTTATTGCAAATATTTATATAAATCCTGAGCCGGAATATTGTAAACAGACTGTAAATATGAAAATGTAGGCAACCCATTTTCAGGCATAGCATCCACCAATGTGGATAGACCGCAGCTGGCCCAAGAATCTAACTGTAATTCTAGCATCAAATTAGCTATGCCAGGCAAGCAGATGGTAACTAGATATCGTCTGAGGTGGACACCAGCCAATGCCAAGCCAATATAGCAGCCAATACTGCCTTAGATAGTCCCAAACCTGAACGATTAATAGATCCAGGGAGCCATGAAAGTCTAAAAGTTTGTGCGAAGTCTCTCTAAGAACACCCAAGATTTAGAAGTCTCATCAAACCAATCTCTGGCTTGACTCAACAAACATACAGATTGATATTTTTCCAAATTGGGAAATGCTAATCCTCCCTCCAGGTTGGGCAGGGATAACGTTGCTGTAGCTTATCTGGATCTACAGCCACTCCATACATAGTTTGTGATCAAAGAATTTAATTTATTGCATTGCAATGTAAGAATTGGTCTAGGGATAATGCAGAATAAATATTATTACAGTTTTGGCTGCAGGACCATCTTGGTCGCAGCTAGCCTACCCAACCATGATATCTCCTGAAACATCCAATCTTTAGTGATCTTATCAAAAACCTTAAGAAGCGGGTTATAATTACAGGCTATGAGATCTGTTTGCCTAGATATATGAACCCCCAGATAACTAAGAGATTGGGATTGCCAGGCATATTTAAGTGGAACGCAGATTAACCAATATAGAGTGTGATATATGTAAGGGAAGGGCATCGGTTTTATTAGTATTTCATTTGTAAAAGACTTTCAAAAAATCTTTAAACACTGTAAAGATGTGAGGGATAACTCTGGGTTTGAAAGGCAGAGCAAGATATTTCTGTGAACAGACATGTGTGAGGCACTGCCTCTCTGGGGGCCTTGGATGGAATCCATGTTCCTAATTTTTGCAGCTAGATGCTCCATTACAAGCACAAAAATAAAGGAAAGCAGGCAGCCCGGGCAAGAACCATTGAATAAAGTAAAACCAGCAGAAAGAAAACCATTTACAAATAGTCTTGCCAAAGGGAAGGGGTATAAGACTAAAATCCAACCTCCAAACCCAAAATGGAATAGGACAGCTTTAAGGTAACCCCAATGGTGTGTCTCGCAATACTCTGTGATAGTAAGGACATGGCGGTAGTTATCCGGATCCTATCTGCCCATAATGAACCCCTCCTGGTCCGTAGATATCAATGAGGGAAGTAAAGGACATAGGGCCTTATTCAGCAAGGATCACAACTGCTAATGAAATTGCTAATACGTATGCAGTTCCACTGCAAAAGTATGCTAATGCATTGTGATCACTATGCCCTCGCAGCACTAGTACCATTGGATCCTCACGCACACTTGTACAAGCCCTGACCTTACTTAGAAATTGCACACTATCAGGCCTCAGGCTGCGTAGTGCATCGTAGTGGATAATTTATGCACACCCCTGCAATAGCGTTCAAATGCCCTAGCACCCCTGCATTTTGCTGGCGACCCCCCATCACCACCCACAAATGGCACTTCCTGTCAATCACTCTGCGATGGGTCTGCGTAGTCACTGTGATTTTAGTCCCAATCACAGTGGCCTGTTCATACACGTGCACTGCGATGCATACACATGCGCAGAATGCAACACTCGTCCGATTGTGTGCATATTAGCAACTGCGATCCAAGCTGAATCAGGCCTATAATCTGCAAGTGACCAATTTAGCTTACAGTTTAACATCCATGTTCAACAAGACTATGGGACGGTAATTTTGAATAGAAGTAGGAGCCTTCTCAGGTTTGGGAAGAGTGAGAATCTGTACTTCTAACATCTCTTGGGGGAACTTCCCTTACAAGCCTCATTGAACGCAGACACCAACACCAAATCTCCCGTAAAGATCTTATAAAAGTTAGAAATATAAATAAATAGCTCATTCAACCTCTTCCACCGACCAAGGGGATTCCAAGGAGAGATAGACTTTGGGAGCAAGAGAAGGAAGATTTATCCCTTTCAAGAACTCTTCAATACCCTCACAGGGGGACTGGGGGTATTAGGATCGATCACAAGGTTATACAAACGAGAATAGTAGTCAGTTGACATATTTGCAATCACTAGAGGATCAGAAACCTTAACCCCTTTGGAATTAAATATGTTCTGCACTCTTTCTCTTGCTTGCTTTCCCCTTATCCTGCTTACCAATAGTCTATTGGCTCGATTACCAGAAACAAAGAATTTTTGGTTGAGGCGAGAAAGATGGACTTCCTAGAGAGTAAATGTTAACTTTCTCCCTCGCTTGGAGTAATTTCTTAAATTGTCCCCTATTATTAGGGTTTGCTTTATAACCCCCTCCAGCTTAGCAACTACAGATTCTAATTCTAGCCTGAAATGTTGAATATGAGCCTAGATGCTGTCTGAATTACAGTACCTCCAACCACTGCCTTCAAGGAACACCAGAAATTATAGACAGGCATCCTCAGGTTTATTGGTGTCTAGAAAAAGTGACATTCATTGCTGGAGAGCCTGTTTAGATTCTATTTGTGACAGCAAATAGTCATTTAGTCACGAGGGGGGACATACCTAACACTAGTATCAGGTGCATCGGAACGATTTTATGTTGGGGGCAACATAAAATCATTTTGATGTTTCTGCCGCTTTCCCCCCTCCATCCCTCAAACTTACCTGGCTGTTGCTGGGCACGCAGGGACTGAAGCGATGGCCGCAGATGGTCAGGGGCTGTGCTTTATAGCAAAAGGTTGCACAGTAATATGCGGTCTTTTAAGATCACACATTACACCTCCTTTGTGCAGTGCAGGGGCTGTGTAGCCTATTGCTATAAGGCACAATCCGTGACCATCCGCTACGCCTTTCAAATAAACCCCCCCGTTCCGACACCTATGACTAAATATCTCAGACAAGAAACAAAGGGGAATGATGATTGGTAAAATATTAAATTTCTTAATAGAGTGCAGAGTCCACTTATCACAGGGCTAAGTCAATCCTAGAGTAAGAGCTATGCACATGTGAAAATAATAAATAGTTCCTAGTTGTGCAGTGGCAAATGCAGGATTTCCAGAGGGGGGTTTCCAAATGCTTAATTTTAGAATGAGTGTGGCCTGTCAATGAAGAGGGCAGAATTAGTACTTAACCAATAATTCCAGCATATAAAGGACCAGTGATCACAGTAAGGCATAAGATGCATGAGTAGGCCATCCTGCCTGAGCTGAATGTATTTATTTTAGATGTGGGCACCATTCCAGACTATTGGAGCAAGTTGGGAGCCTGGAGGAGCAGCAGAAGAACCTAGCACTGCCCTGGACATATACTGTATGTACATATCGGGCTCTATAGCAGTGCATCTCTAACAGGGCATGTTTTCCAGATCTTCGAGTTGGTGCACAGGTTATTTATCACTGACTGATACATGTTAAAAGATCCACAGGTGGTGCTAATTATTTCATTTGTGATACTGAGAAGAACATGCAGCACTAGTAACAATCTATTATATTACTATTTCTATTGTGGGCTGGGGAGGGGGGTTTCCAGGCAGACAGAAACCTCCCCTGCGTTTGCCTATGTTGTGGGGTGTTTAGCTCCACGCATCATAGCTCGTACTCTGCTATGAGTTGTCGGAAACCTGTAGAAAACTCATGGGGTTGACAAGAGCAAGGAGAGACCTTTTCAGTTTGAGACCTTTCCAGTTCTGGATCTAGAACCATATTAAAATCATCAAGTAATAATACAGCTTCCTTACTATATAACAAAATTTAGTAGAAAATTAAAGCTGACAGGTGTTAGGAGCATAAATAGGCATCAATGTGGTCTCTATCCCATCTAAATAGCCAATTAGAATTAAATACCTGTGTTTGCTTGCCAGTACAAAGGGGTAATGTTTAGATATCAGAATTGCCACACCTGCTTTTTTATGGATACTATTTGCTGTATAGCAGAGGGAAGTTTGGATTAGTGAAAATAGGGGGAGCCGTTTGTTGGAAGTGAGTTTCCTGAACTGCAAATACATGTGCTTTCAGTCTAGCAAAATGGTTCAGAGCGGGTTTCTGTTTTTGCGGAGAGTTAGCCCCTTAGTATTAATTGATACAATATTCACCATTATAAAACATACATGAGAAGATTGAAGAGCCAACAAAAGTGAAAAGGGAAGAAGGAATAAATAACAAAAAACAACTGAATTGGCTTCACTTAAAGCCAAGGGTGGCCACCAAACCATGACAGCACAAATGGTGGCTGGGGGTAGAGGCCTTTCTCCTATTACATAAAAGCTTAACTTCCCATAAAAATGTATAACATCAACTAACCAAAGCAACCCAAAATTAACATGTGACAGGTAGAAAGTCTAGCTGAAAAAATGGGGTATGCACTATCAAAGCTAACTAACTTGGACAGGTTAAACATTTATTTCTCTAGGCTCCAGCTGGCCCATATAGTAGAATAGCTAACTGCAAACTATCCAGTCGGGACTCCAATTTGTACAGAAATTAAGTATGCAATGTTCAGCATTTGAAATCTGTACCAGATAACATACTGAACAAAACGATACTCTAAAGGAACTATAAGGAATGACCAAATGTCAAACAACTGTAAGGAAAAATTGCATAGCAGCCTTGTCAAATGAGATACAACTAAAAAGATACAGTAAATTCAAGTATCTGCAACAAGGAACCTGACTTCATCCCGTTGGTCTCAATATGGCCCAGTACTGCTAAACCACGGGGCTAGAACTAGATTGTGGAGAAGTCCCAACCAGATTCCATGTGGCCAGTATTTTTGTGCTTTCCTCCAAAGAAGAAATCATGACTGTGGAGCCATTGCGAGAGACAAGCAACTTGGTTGGGAATCCCCAATGGTAGAGGATGTTAGCTTTCCGTAAAGCAATGGTGATGGGCTGGAGGGTTCAACACCTAGCCAGGGTGGCCAGCAAGAGGTCTCTGAATACTTTGAATACTTGAAGTTGTCCCAAGATCACTGCTGACTCTTCTAATGGCCTAGATGCCTTAAGAATCGCCTCCTTAATATGAAAATAATGCTTCCTCACAATTTAATATTGTTGTGCAGTAATCTGTCTTCCAAATCGTGATTTTTTTTCTTTAAGAGCCACTACCTCTGTCTGCAGTGTTTAATGTAGAACGATCAGGTCATTATGGGAGCCTACAACTTTCTTCCAATTTAGTTTCCAGGTGATCTGTATGACCTCCCAAATCATCTATAGATTGCTGACAAGACTGGATAGTCTTCTAAATTCAGCCACTACTTTCTCTTTAAAAAGGGACAAAAGGTGTTTCATGGTGTGCACCATGAGGGCCTTACTGTCATTAATCTGTCACAGCGGTTAGCCAGTAGCAGAAGACATGAAGCTGTCAACGGAGTTAGTGGATTGACAATTCCTCTGCAAAGTACAATCTCCCACACTTTTATACTTGGATGCCTGGGGGGAAGGTTTGAAAACAGCCACCTGTGAGACTGTACGGGACAACTTTGCTCTGTAGGGGCCATAGTAGAGAGACAATAACAATTAAATCTTCAGAAAGCAGACTAAGAGGTATGGCAATAATACAAGGACTCCACACAGTGTTATTGAGTGCAGGTCATTAGATAGTGATAGAAGACATTCTGGCAGGTAACCCCGACACTTGTACAACTACATAACAGATGGAAGGGTTGTACCATATAGGGACAGTCCATAAGACTCCTTGTGTGCAATATAGCCAGCTGTGTGACCAGCCCTCAGCAGCAACCCATAGAAGGAAAAGACAAAGGGGAGATCTTCACATTCATCCGGCAGCCTTGTAAGAGACAGCCTCCTCAGGGTTCACAAAAGGTGTGGGCAGTTATAAGAGATGCAGTTGCTTCAGAGAACCCTGTGTCTGCAGGTAATGGAGTTCCCAGGATGGCTGCCGGTCTAAGCAGGAGCCCAGCATGGTGCGTTGAACCCGCTAGCATGCTGCCAAGAACTGCCAGTTGACTTCAGCAGCCAGTAAGGAGACTTGACACTACCTCCCTGCACAACTCCTCCTGTGAAGCCGACGGTCACGAAGCACCAGGCAACCTCTGGCAATCTAGGCAAGACTGCGGCTTCCCATAGCCTGAAAGACCCTATCCACTGTGGCACAAAAGAAGACCCGTTCACTGAGCCAGGTATATCTGCAGGGTCATATATTTAATGCTGAAGTACAGGAGGACAGCTTAGGCACATCTGCATCTGTTGACATCCAGGCCAAGCCACAATGTGCTCAATTTTAAAAAACCCAGCAAATTAGTGTAGTTGCACTCAAGCCGTCCGTAAATGGTTCCACATAGCGTATACGAAAGTGAATACAAATATTTGCCTGTATTCAGAGCTGTACGAATCTATGTGACCACTGCCCCTCTCCTTGTGGTGCGCACTTGCACCAGCGCTATCCTTGGTGCAGGAGATCCATCTGAAAGTATACGTATCTTTGTGCCCTCACAGCTCCAAAAAGGCCACAATTCTGTCAGTAGTCCCACGTCACACTTGTGCAAACACTCATTTACTATAGCAGCTATGCCCCTTCAGTCAGTGGAGATGTGAATGAGTGGGTACGACTCTGATTTTCCCATAGATATGTGCATTTGGCTCCACAGCATGCCCAGTACACAGAAAAATGGGCAGATACATTCACATAATGTTCATCTCTCCAGCAGCTCCTTTGTTTTTATAATTATCAGTGCTCCCGGCAGGATTTGGGGCAGGCAGGGTGCAGGAGTGCGGGGGCTAGACAGTGAAGGGAGCACAGCCCCACTGACATCACTGTTGGGGGCGGTGTGGCCCCACCGATGTTACTAATTATGGCATGCCCAGCCAACATCATCACTAATGGGGGTGTGCCCAGCACCTACGGAGCTCTCCCTTAATGTGAGCACGCCATCTATTCATGCAGCAGCAGAACAGCAGCGGCAAGGCTGTTTAAGTAGGGTGCCGCTAAAAAGGGCCGGGCTTAGTTTGCCCTTTAAAAATTTGGCAGGGTGTGGCGCCCTGCTAAAACAGCCTAGTGTGAACACTAATTAAACTAGCGACCTGTCCGGGCTTTGCACGGTACCAATTTTGAATTTATGATGATAGTCTTTTTAACCGAGGTCTTATAAGATTGGCTTGTAGACAACATTGGTCGTTTTTCCTCGTGACGCCAACATAAACAGATTTAGTTGTGACGTGACACGCCAAAGGGCCACACAAAGTCATCCATGAGCAAAAGAGTCTCCATTTAGGTCAACTCCAGTCAAGTTCAGTGTCTGTCCCTGTGCATTTTTTATTGTCTTGCCAAAGCAAACTCTTACCAGGAATTGGACGCGTTTGAAATTAATGAATCGTTTTTCACATAAATTAAATAGGAACAGTAAAAAAGGGAAAAACTCACATTTTGTATCAATAAATTAGTAAATCAGCAAATATCAGTAAACTATACATTTTGTATCAGTAAATGGGGTTTTTGGAGAAATAGATAATACGTGTCAATCTCTATATGATATAATATAAAGTCCATTGTTGTGATACATCATTAATGGTTTAGGCAGCGTAAGCCAAAAATTCGTTCGGACGTCTGTTTTTTCATTGACTTGCTTAACTAAAATCATTACTGCTCAGCGCCTTTTTGTCATACATTAATGTTTCATACACCTAAACCTCCCTCGACAAATGCTCTGTAGAATAGTGAAAACTGCATCAAATTCCATCCAGTGGTACTCGAGATTAGCTCGAACAAACAGACAGACGACTACCAGGCACTTTATTTTATATTGTGGGCCGTATTCAATTAGGTGCGAAAAGTCGCATTTGGCGAAAAAGTTTTCGCATGGCAAACTTATCGCTGCATTCACCAGTTTTGATGCAATCTTTTCACGTACTTTATCAATGCGTGCTCCTACTTTTCACCATATCCAACACATGAAAATGCTTATGTGCGATAATTGTGCAAGGCGAAACTAGCGAAAAGTACAGCACATTTTGGGGAAATCAGCCTGTACCCCATAAAAAGCCTAATTGACACTGGAAATCAATATAGAAGTGTATTAATAGCTGTAATAAAAGTATTTGGGTTCTTAAATTCAGTCAAATGGCTGTTACTGTATATGCATATTTGCATAAGTTTAAAATTATATAAAGCAATTTCTTTTGGAAAAAATAATTGCTCTACTTAAAATGGGTGCTAGTACATTTTTGTGGCTATAAAGTGCAGTTTTAAAAAAAATAAAAAAATGCACCTGCTACAACCACCTGCAATCCTAAAAACACCTGTCCCATCCATACAGCCACCCAAAATACCTGACCTAGTACTTTAAACCCATTTTCCAACACTTTTAACATTTTCACCCCAAAAATGACATGTCATTATTAGGGGGAATTAAGCTAATTTAATTTTTGTTTACCTAATTAGTAATTCTTGGGGTGTCCAAAGGGTTCTGAACCAATGGCCTGATTCACTACGGATCGCAATGCTGCATACGCACGCAGTTCAACTACGATAGCAAGCTAATCCACTGTGATTGCAATGCACAACATAAGGACGCCCACTTTACCTTACACACATCTGTAATGTTTAGCAGAATAGCAAAACTATTGGTACAATCGAGTACCATCGCAGCCTCACGCACACTTGCACAAGCCCTGACCTTACTCAGAAATTGCCAACTTCAGCATGGGATGCAGTCGACATCCTGGCGTGTGGGATGCCAATGGTCTGAATACCGACACCGAAATCCTGACAGGTCGGGATCCCGGCACCAGTATCCCGACTGCCGGTATCCCGAAAGTAAGTATAGAGGTGTTAGGGGGAAGTTAGGGTTAGGCAGTGGGGTTAGGTTTAGGCACCAGGGAAGGAGGATAGGATTAGGGTGCATGGAGGGGGAGTGTAGGTTTAGTCAATAGGTGGAAAGGTTAGTTTTAGGCACCAGGGAGGGGGTGTTAGGTTTAGGGTGTGGGGAGGGGGAGGTTAGGCTTAGGCACTAGGGGGGTAGGTTAGTGTTAGGCACCAGGGAGGGAGGGTTAGGGTAGAGGTTAGTAGGAGACTTACCATTAGTTCTTATGGGTGTTGGGATTCTGGCTGTCTGGATGCCGCTATCAGTATTCTGACCTGTGGCATCCCGACAGCCGGGATTTCATACCCAAACCCTTCAGCACGCGCTATCAGGCCTCAGGCTGCATATGGGATCGCAGTGGAAAATTTTATGTACGCCCCTGCAACAGCGTTCAAATGCCTTGGCATGCCTACGTTTTGCAGACCACCCCCTGACGCATTCACAAACGGCACTTTCTGTCAATCACTCTGTGATGGGTCAGCATAGTCACTACAATTGCAGTCCAGTTCGCAGTGGCCAGTCCGCGCATGTGCACTGAAATGCATGCGGAGAGCAAAACAATCGGCAGATTGCATGCGTATTCGCAGTTGCGTACGGTAGTGAATCAGGTCCCAAATCCTCACATTTTTAACCAATAACAGAGATTTTGCACATTTTATCATCTGCTCTAAGATGGTGAAAACTTTTCGCCTGCTTCTGCCCATGGAGTTTGTGCACATGCGAACAATTTGCAAGCAATTGGATAGCGCGATACGCATGTATGCATGAAAAGTTCGCACTGGCGAATGCTTTTGGAAATCTTAGAAATATGTGTAACAGGCTGACAATCCATGAGGAAGAAGACATAGGGATGTCGATACATCTCCAGTTGTCTAGTATTGGTGTAGTTTAAGCAAGTGCAGGGGTCACAACTTTGGGGCCAGAGGAGCCAACATTAGCTGATGGCACACCATACTTGCAAATGATCATAGGGGTCTTAAATAATGGTTACTAGGATTATCTTTAATACTTTGGAACTTCCCCTGGTTATTATACTGATAGGGTAATATTTATTCTTTTGCACTGTATGTGGTGAATGACTGGTACTGGTGTGACTGGTATTCCTCCTTTTCTAGATGTTAGATATATGTTAATACGAGTAATGTGCTTACATTTTTTGAAACATATTTTTATTACATTTTTCACACACAAGGAACAAAGAGGTACAGAAAAGGGGACAATTGGAGCATAATATAGGGTGCGCCGAGGACGGGGTACACAACATGTACACTTATACCGGAATTGGCATGAATACATAATATATAAATGATGCAGGAAACCACAATAAGTTCTACATGAAATCTACAGATGTGTAAGAGCATGCAAACTCTATATATGAACCCTCTATTCCTGCCCTCCCTTATTCTTAAGTATATTACATTGGATGCATGATAATGTATATTTTGTGCTATGTCAAATATACAACTATATGATTTGAAAACAATAATATTAACAATATATTAATATAAAACAACATAATAATTGCAACCACACACCATTATCTGGCTTGAATCAATACATTTATTAAAATAACAGGTGTGCATAGTTAACATGCAGCATCATAGGACACGTCACTTGGTTGAAATATACACTAAAGTGCTCGCAGTGCTTGCGGCAGGGTATAGTCAACCTGAAGCGCTGCGATCGCTTCTGATGGTGCTCGATGTACCAATGGTTTCATGCACTTCCAGGAGATGACGTACACAAGTGGGCGTCTTAAGACAGGCTGGTGGGTGTCTCCAAACACAATGTGATCGTTTGCCAAGACATAGTGGGCATGATTATGATTTGCACTGCGAGCGGCTGCCTTGACATCACTTAGCCAAATTTCCATACGCTGGGAGCGAGCGCATCTAGTGAACGGGTCTGAATCAGGTCCTTTAAGCACAAACTCTCCATTTATTTTAAAGAAGATATTGCTGAACCAGCTGAAAACATTTTATGTTGCATATAATTAATGTGATATGTATGCTGTCTTTTCCTGAATTATGCGCACATTGTGACATTGCTTGCTTTCTTGTTCTCTATAATGTTGCCCTGGACTAGGGGGTTAATTAATATAATACTGATGAGGTTGGATACCAAGTTAGGCAGGGTACACACTAGTCAATATGGCTCTCATTCCATCAACACGATATATCGGTAGCGTATCTGCAGGTGTATCTGATATGTAGGTGTATCTGATATGTATCTGATATGCCTGTGAATGATGGAGTTCACATAGTCTGTATATGAGGTCTGCCCTACAGCTCAGCCGATGCAGATACATCTTGCAGGTATATTGGTACATCTGGCTGTGTGCACAGGCGACCTGCTGACCACCCATACACTGGCTGTAGGAGACCACAGACTCTTGACATCTCAATTGGGCGGGCAAATTTAAATGCCCACCCCGTTGTGATGTCAGCCCAGACACTTCAGAGCTGCCGATTGGTAAGTGTTTATAGCTTACCAAATGGCTGCTCTGATGGCAGATTGATCCGTCGTCACTGTATGTACCCAGCTTAAGACATGACTTAACTTTATCTTAGTAACGCTTTGTGTTTGTTAACAGTAGGTGGAAATTTGATATAATGAACAACCAGGCTTCAGTATAGGTTATTGATATTATATAGTGAGGTTTTCATCTGCTATAGCAAATGATGATCTGCCTGTCAGTAAGAGAAATGTGCTGGGGTAACAGGCTGTGAGAGGTTGTTCTAATTTTATTGGACACTAGCACTGGCAGAGAGGTGTATGGCACCTGTTGATGTACCAGATTATAAGGCAGCTTTGCCTTTTGTTTTGGGGTGCCAGGTTGGTATTGTCTAAGTTGAGGTTACTTGTTGCATAAGACGGATGCACAGAGCCGTCCCTGGGAATAGGTTATAGAGGCAAAAGACCAAGGCGCCATTGCTCCAAGGAGGTGAATAGCATGTATAATGGCCAGTACCCATGTTGTGAAAGCAGTGGCGTCCCTCCCCGCGGTGACACCCGGTGCGGGGAGGGACACCATGCGCGTCGCAACTGCTGAAAGGGGCGTGGTCTTCAGGAGGGGGTGTGTCGGGTGCGTGGTCTCACATATCGGACCTTCGGGAGGGGCGTGGCCTCACGTCGTTTACCCTGCCAATGAATCAATGGGGAGGGGGATGCAGGAGGTGCGGGCATGGACAGTGCCGGCTCCCTCACTGACAGGAGCCGAGCGTGGCACTTAATGCTATAGTGCAGCACCCGGCTCCCGTCACTGAGGGGGAGCCTGCACCTTGGTGTCACCCCTCGGCGGGTGACACCCGGGTGCGGGACGCACCCCCCGCACCCACCTTGTGGCGCCACTGTGTGAAAGTGACACCAGCAGCTCAACAAGTCATACAGTGTAATTTCTACTTGTTCAGTGCATGCTTGATACGTGTTCCATTCCAGCACTTGGCACTAGTATTACGTCCCAAGAACCTTCTAATTTACACAACTCAAACATTCCCCCAGTTAGAGGGGAGAACTCTAAAGGTCATGTCATTTGTGAACAGCTACTCAACACTTGCGCCTATCAAAGTGAAGAGCCAGGAACAATTTGTATGTGGCGACATGTGTGTGACTTTTTTTTTTTAAGAACCTTGTTTCAGCATCAGCAAAACAATAACAAAAGAGCCACTAGCTCTGTGTCTGTGCGTACTGCGTATTATGGTTGAAGTTTATTTTTCTGCATTTTTTTATGTGACTAAAATGATGATATTATTATCAAAAATTCAATATTGTTGTTTTTAGTAAATTGTTCATTGAGCTTGGGATGGATGCTTTTTCATTTCTCTAATATAGGATATTAGAATAATAGGTGTATCCACCCATTTGGTTTATGTCTTATTAACTCATTTACCTACTGCGAAGGTGCATAATAATTGACATGGGGCCCGGAAAAAAAAAAATATGAAAACTGGAGGGGTAAGATCACTTTTAAAAAGTTAATAAACACTGATCTAGTTTCCTGGGGGACATCACAGAATTTATAAAATAATATAGGGTCTTAAATAATGGTTACTAGGATTATAATTAATACATTGGAACTTTCCCTGGTTTAATAGTGTACTGATGGGGTAATATTTATTCTTTAGCACTGTATGTGGTGAATGACTGGTACTGGTGTGACTGGCATTCCTCCTTTTCTAGATGTTAGATATATGTTAATACAAGTAATATGCTTACTTTTTTTAAACATTATATTTTTACCTTCATCGACAACTACTACTCGATTCATAGTAATGTCCCCCCCTGCTTCCCTCGTGTGTTTTCCTTCTCCCTCTCATTTTATTTTATTTTGTTTAATTTTATTATAGTTTATCTTGTTTAATTTCAGTTTAAATCATATCATTTACATTGAACAAAATTTAATTTGTCCCATTCCATTTTACTCTAACTTTATGTCATTCAATGTAATACAATCTCCTTAACCCGTATTGAATGATCTAGTTTATGTTCATTCAAATTTACTTTTGTAATCTATTTAAATCATTGTATGGTTAGTTTATTGTCTGCTTGATTATATTGTAAGACTGAGTTTATTTTCATATAACTTCACTGCTTAACTTTTGTTGATCTTAATTGACTCAGATAATAACATAATATCGTGCTCTGAACGTAGATCAGCTAAAGACAATTGTTTTTGTCAAATTTTCTTCATGAAAAATGTTCTGTAATGCACCTTGTACTATATTCTTTTCTCTTGATTTGTATATCCCTCTTTTGAAAATCTTAATAAAAGTTTAAAAAAAAAACAAACATATTTTTATTACATTTTTCATACACAAGGATCAAAGGGGTACAGAAAAGAGAAGGGGACAATGGGAGCATAATATAGGGCACGCCATGGCCCAAGGAAGGGGTATACAAAATACAGAATACACCTATGTCCTATCTCAAGTACCCATATAATGTATTTTAAGTGACTGTCACAAACAATTGCACCAATAAATGCTATCTAGGGATATTGTGATATTTATATCCCAACCCTGACATCATTCTTATGCCAGCAGCTCTGCCAGTCATAGACTGTAATTTCTATACAACATACAGAATACACCTATACCGGGATAGGCATGAATACATAATAATTATATAAATTATGCAGGAAACCACAATAAGTGCTATATGAAATCTACAGATGTGTAGTTATATGAACTCTACCTGGAAAGGAAGCACACAGCAAAGAGGGCAGTAGCTAAGATCCACTTCTCAGTTACTAGGACGAGGGGAATCCAGAATGCTAGGATCGATCATCCTACAATGTGAGGAGGGGATTCCCTATGTTTCTCGGTATTCACCGGTACTGAACCATTTCATAAGAGGAGATGAGGCTCAGAATGAATATTTACAATCTGCTGTCTCAAATTCAAAATGTTTCCATATCTTACCCTTTGTGATGAGCAATGGTATATTTTGTGGCAAAGTATGAACTAAAAGGTTCCTGTCATTTGATGTAATTACCCCCGGATATTGTAATGAAACAAAGTGACTAATGGGTCGCAAGGTAAAGTCCCAACTATTACTTTCTTAAGATAAAAACTGCCAGTCAAATAGCCTGGAGTCGTGTACAGTTCCATAAATATAAAAAAATTACCCCACCTGTCCACAATAAGAAAATATGGATTGAAAGGGAAATATGTTATGCTTTCTATCAGGGGTAAGATACACTCTGGATTAATTTATAAAATATTTCTCAAAGATTTATACACTGGGACACTTTGAAGCAGTGCAAAATATTATTGCCCAAACCGCCTCCGACAATGGCTGAGACAAAGTCACTCTCCCAGATAAGTCCTCTTAGTGTGACAGGCAAGCTTGCCTCTTTTAGCATCCAAAACTTGGAAGTGATACCACCAAGTTATACCCTTTTGTGTCAAGAAACCGTAAATGATGCAAACTCACATGCAGGAAAAACCGTCTTACAAAGAGGGACAGGCAAGACACCCTGCAACCAGTGTTTTTATTGCAAATATTTATATAAATCCTGAGCCGGAATATTGTAAACAGACTGTAAATATGAAAATGTAGGCAACCCATTTTCAGGCATAGCATCCACCAATGTGGATAGACCGCAGCTGGCCCAAGAATCTAACTGTAATTCTAGCATCAAATTAGCTATGCCAGGCAAGCAGATGGTAACTAGATATCGTCTGAGGCGGACACCAGCCAATGCCAAGCCAATATAGCAGCCAATACTGCCTTAGATAGTCCCAAACCTGAACGATTAATAGATCCAGGGAGCCATGAAAGTCTAAAAGTTTGTGCGAAGTCTCTCTAAGAACACCCAAGATTTAGAAGTCTCATCAAACCAATCTCTGGCTTGACTCAACAAACATACAGATTGATATTTTTCCAAATTGGGAAATGCTAATCCTCCCTCCAGGTTGGGCAGGGATAACGTTGCTGTAGCTTATCTGGATCTACAGCCACTCCATACATAGTTTGTGATCAAAGAATTTAATTTATTGCATTGCAATGTAAGAATTGGTCTAGGGATAATGCAGAATAAAAATTATTACAGTTTTGGCTGCAGGACCATCTTGGTCGCAGCTAGCCTACCCAACCATGATATCTCCTGAAACATCCAATCTTTAGTGATCTTATCAAAAACCTTAAGAAGCGGGTTATAATTACAGGCTATGAGATCTGTTTGCCTAGATATATGAACCCCCAGATAACTAAGAGATTGGGATTGCCAGGCATATTTAAGTGGAATGCAGATTAACCAATATAGAGTGTGATATATGTAAGGGAAGGGCATCGGTTTTATTAGTATTTCATTTGTAAAAGACTTTCAAAAAATCTTTAAACACTGTAAAGATGTGAGGGATAACTCTGGGTTTGAAAGGCAGAGCAAGATATTTCTGTGAACAGACATGTGTGAGGCACTGCCTCTCTGGGGGCCTTGGATGGAATCCATGTTCCTAATTTTTGCAGCTAGAGGCTCCATTACAAGCACAAAAATAAAGGAAAGCAGGCAGCCCGGGCAAGAAATATTGAATAAAGTAAAACCAGCAGAAAGAAAACCATTTACAAATAGTCTTGCCAAAGGGAAGGGGTATAAGACTAAAATCCAACCTCCAAACCCAAAATGGAATAGGACAGCTTTAAGGTAACCCCAATGGTGTGTCTCGCAATACTCTGTGATAGTAAGGACATGGCGGTAGTTATCCGGATCCTATCTGCCCATAATGAACCCCTCCTGGTCCGTAGATATCAATGAGGGAAGTAAAGGACATAGGGCCTTATTCAGCAAAGATCACAACTGCTAATGAAATTGCTAATACGTATGCAGTTCCACTGCAAAAGTATGCTAATGCATTGTGATCACTATGCCCTCGCAGCACTAGTACCATTGGATCCTCACGCACACTTGTACAAGCCCTGACCTTACTTAGAAATTGCACACTATCAGGCCTCAGGCTGCGTAGTGCATTGTAGTGGATAATTTATGCACACCCCTGCAATAGCGTTCAAATGCCCTAGCACCCCTGCGTTTTGCTGGCGACCCCCATCACCACCCACAAATGGCACTTCCTGTCAATCACTCTGCGATGGGTCTGCGTAGTCACTGTGATTTTAGTCCCAATCACAGTGGCCTGTTCATACACGTGCACTGCGATGCATACACATGCGCAGAATGCAACACTCGTCCGATTGTGTGCATATTAGCAACTGCGATCCAAGCTGAATCAGGCCCATAATCTGCAAGTGACCAATTTAGCTTACAGTTTAACATCCGTGTTCAACAAGACTATGGGACGGTAATTTTGAACAGAGGTAGGAGCCTTCTCAGGTTTGGGAAGAGTGAGAATCTGTACTTCTAACATCTCTTGGGGGAACTTCCCTTACAAGCCTCATTGAACGCAGACACCAACACCAAATCTCCCGTAAAGATCTTATAAAAGTTAGAAATATAAATAAATAGCTCATTCAACCTCTTCCACCGACCAAGGGGATTCCAAGGAGAGATAGACTTTGGGAGCAAGAGAAGGAAGATTTATCCCTTTCAAGAACTCTTCAATACCCTCACAGGGGGGCTGGGGGTATTAGGATCGATCACAAGGTTATACAAACGAGAATAGTAGTCAGTTGACATATTTGCAATCACTAGAGGATCAGAAACCTTAACCCCTTTGGAATTAAATATGTTCTGCACTCTTTCTCTTGCTTGCTTTCCCCTTATCCTGCTTACCAATAGTCTATTGGCTCGATTACCAGAAACAAAGAATTTTTGGTTGAGGCGAGAAAGATGGACTTCCTAGAGAGTAAATGTTAACTTTCTCCCTCGCTTGGAGTAATTTCTTAAATTGTCCCCTATTATTAGGGTTTGCTTTATACCCCCCCTCCAGCTTAGCAACTACAGATTCTAATTCTAGCCTGAAATGTTGAATATGAGCCTAGACGCTGTCTGAATTACAGTACCTCCAACCACTGCCTTCAAGGAACACCAGAAATTATAGACAGGCATCCTCAGGTTTATTGGTGTCTAGAAAAAGTGACATTCATTGCTGGAGAGCCTGTTTAGATTCTATTTGTGACAGCAAATAGTCATTTAGTCACGAGGGGGGACATACCTAACACTAGTATCAGGTGCATCGGAACGATTTTATGTTGGGGGCAACATAAAATCATTTTGATGTTTCTGCCGCTTTCCCCCCTCCATCCCTCCAACTTACCTGGCTGTTGCTGGGCACGCAGGGACTGAAGCGATGGCCGCAGATGGTCAGGGGCTGTGCTTTATAGCAAAAGGTTGCACAGTAATATGCGGTCTTTTAAGATCACACATTACACCTCCTTTGTGCAGTGCAGGGGCTGTGTAGCCTATTGCTATAAGGCACAATCCGTGACCATCCGCTACGCCTTTCAAATAAACCCCCCGTTCCGACACCTATGACTAAATATCTCAGACAAGAAACAAAGGGGAATGATGATTGGTAAAATATTAAATTTCTTAATAGAGTGCAGAGTCCACTTATCACAGGGCTAAGTCAATCCTAGAGTAAGAGCTATGCACATGTGAAAATAATAAATAGTTCCTAGTTGTGCAGTGGCAAATGCAGGATTTCCAGAGGGGGGTTTCCAAATGCTTAATTTTAGAATGAGTGTGGCCTGTCAATGAAGAGGGCAGAATTAGTACTTAACCAATAATTCCAGCATATAAAGGACCAGTGATCACAGTAAGGCATAAGATGCATGAGTAGGCCATCCTGCCTGAGCTGAATGTATTTATTTTAGATGTGGGCACCATTCCAGACTATTGGAGCAAGTTGGGAGCCTGGAGGAGCAGCAGAAGAACCTAGCACTGCCCTGGACATATACTGTATGTACATATCGGGCTCTATAGCAGTGCATCTCTAACAGGGCATGTTTTCCAGATCTTCGAGTTGGTGCACAGGTTATTTATCACTGACTGATACATGTTAAAAGATCCACAGGTGGTGCTAATTATTTCATTTGTGATACTGAGAAGAACATGCAGCACTAGTAACAATCTATTATATTACTATTTCTATTGTGGGCTGGGGAGGGGGGTTTCCAGGCAGACAGAAACCTCCCCTGCGTTTGCCTATGTTGTGGGGTGTTTAGCTCCACGCATCATAGCTCGTACTCTGCTATGAGTTGTCGGAAACCTGTAGAAAACTCATGGGGTTGACAAGATCAAGGAGAGACCTTTTCAGTTTGAGACCTTTCCAGTTCTGGATCTAGAACCATATTAAAATCATCAAGTAATAATACAACTTCCTTACTATATAACAAAATTTAGTAGAAAATTAAAGCTGACAGGTGTTAGGAGCATAAATAGGCATCAATGTGGTCTCTATCCCATCTAAATAGCCAATTAGAATTAAATACCTGTGTTTGCTTGCCAGTACAAAGGGGTAATGTTTAGATATCAGAATGGCCACACCTGCTTTTTTATGGATACTATTTGCTGTATAGCAGAGGGAAGTTTGGATTAGTGAAAATAGGGGGAGCCGTTTGTTGGAAGTGAGTTTCCTGAACTGCAAATACATGTGCTTTCAGTCTAGCAAAATGGTTCAGAGCGGGTTTCTGTTTTTGCGGAGAGTTAGCCCCTTAGTATTAATTGATACAATATTCACCATTATAAAACATACATGAGAAGATTGAAGAGCCAACAAAAGTGAAAAGGGAAGAAGGAATAAATAACAAAAAACAACTGAATTGGCTTCACTTAAAGCCAAGGGTGGCCACCAAACCATGACAGCACAAATGGTGGCTGGGGGTAGAGGCCTTTCTCCTATTACATAAAAGCTTAACTTCCCATAAAAATGTATAACATCAACTAACCAAAGCAACCCAAAATTAACATGTGACAGGTAGAAAGTCTAGCTGAAAAAATGGGGTATGCACTATCAAAGCTAACTAACTAGGACAGGTTAAACATTTATTTCTCTAGGCTCCAGCTGGCCCATATAGTAGAATAGCTAACTGCAAACTATCCAGTCGGGACTCCAATTTGTACAGAAATTAAGTATGCAATGTTCAGCATTTGAAATCTGTACCAGATAACATACTGAACAAAACGATACTCTAAAGGAACTATAAGGAATGACCAAATGTCAAACAACTGTAAGGAAAAATTGCATAGCAGCCTTGTCAAATGAGATACAACTAAAAAGATACAGTAAATTCAAGTATCTGCAACAAGGAACCTGACTTCATCCCGTTGGTCTCAATATGGCCCAGTACTGCTAAACCACGGGGCTAGAACTAGATTGTGGAGAAGTCCCAACCAGATTCCATGTGGCCAGTATTTTTGTGCTTTCCTCCAAAGAAGAAATCATGACTGTGGAGCCATTGCGAGAGACAAGCAACTTGGTTAGGAATGCCCAATGGTAGAGGATGTTAGCTTTCCGTAAAGCAATGGTGATGGGCTGGAGGGTTCAACACCTAGCCAGGGTGGCCAGCAAGAGGTCTCT
Source organism: Taudactylus pleione (assembly GCA_031769625.1). Lineage (NCBI taxonomy): Eukaryota > Metazoa > Chordata > Amphibia > Anura > Myobatrachidae > Taudactylus > Taudactylus pleione. The sequence continues at coordinate 2,144,909 of JAUIMM010000031.1, forward strand.
GAATACTTTGAATACTTGAAGTTGGCCCAAGATCACTGCTGACTCTTCTAATGGCCTAGATGCCTTAAGAATCGCCTCCTTAATATGAAAATAATGCTTCCTCACAATTTAATATTGTTGTGCAGTAATCTGTCTTCCAAATCGTGATTTTTTTTCTTTAAGAGCCACTACCTCTGTCTGCAGTGTTTAATGTAGAATGATCAGGTCATTATGGGAGCCTACAACTTTCTTCCAATTTAGTTTCCAGGTGATCTGTATGACCTCCCAAATCATCTATAGATTGCTGACAAGACTGGAGAGTCTTCTAAATTCAGCCACTACTTCCTCTTTAAAAAGGGACAAAAGGTGTTTCATGGTGTGCACCATGAGGGCCTTACTGTCATTAATCTGTCACAGCGGTTAGCCAGTAGCAGAAGACATGAAGCTGTCAACGGAGTTAGTGGATTGACAATTCCTCTGCAAAGTACAATCTCCCACACTTTTATACTTGGATGCCTGGGGGGAAGGTTTGAAAACAGCCACCTGTGAGACTGTACGGGACAACTTTGCCCTGTAGGGGCCATAGTAGAGAGACAATAACAATTAAATCTTCAGAAAGCAGACTAAGAGGTATGGCAATAATACAAGGACTCCACACAGTGTTATTGAGTGCAGGTCATTAGATAGTGATAGAAGACATTCTGGCAGGTAACCCCGACACTTGTACAACTACATAACAGATGGAAGGGTTGTACCATATAGGGACAGTCCATAAGACTCCTTGTGTGCAATATAGCCAGCTGTGTGACCAGCCCTCAGCAGCAACCCATAGAAGGAAAAGACAAAGGGGAGATCTTCACATTCATCCGGCAGCCTTGTAAGAGACAGCCTCCTCAGGGTTCACAAAAGGTGTGGGCAGTTATAAGAGATGCAGTTGCTTCAGAGAACCCTGTGTCTGCAGGTAATGGAGTTCCCAGGATGGCTGCCGGTCTAAGCAGGAGCCCAGCATGGGGCGCTGAACCCGCTAGCATGCTGCCAAGAACTGCCAGTTGACTTCAGCAGCCAGTAAGGAGACTTGACACTACCTCCCTGCACAACTCCTCCTGTGAAGCCGACGGTCACGAAGCACCAGGCAACCTCTGGCAATCTAGGCAAGACTGCGGCTTCCCATAGCCTGAAAGACCCTATCCACTGTGGCACAAAAGAAGACCCGTTCACTGAGCCAGGTATATCTGCAGGGTCATATATTTAATGCTGAAGTACAGGAGGACAGCTTAGGCACATCTGCATCTGTTGACATCCAGGCCAAGCCACAATGTGCTCAATTTTAAAAAACCCAGCAAATTAGTGTAGTTGCACTCAAGCCGTCCGTAAATGGTTCCACATAGCGTATACGAAAGTGAATACAAATATTTGCCTGTATTCAGAGCTGTACGAATCTATGTGACCACTGCCCCTCTCCTTGTGGTGCGCACTTGCACCAGCGCTATCCTTGGTGCAGGAGATCCATCTGAAAGTATACGTATCTTTGTACCCTCACAGCTCCAAAAAGGCCACAATTCTGTCAGTAGTCCCACGTCACACTTGTGCAAACACTCATTTACTATAGCAGCTATGCCCCTTCAGTCAGTGGAGATGTGAATGAGTGGGTACGACTCTGATTTTCCCATAGATATGTGCATTTGGCTCCACAGCATGCCCAGTACACAGAAAAATGGGCAGATCCATTCACATAATGTTCATCTCTCCAGCAGCTCCTTTGTTTTTATAATAATTAGTGCTCCCGGCAGGATTTGGGGCAGGCAGGGTGCAGGAGTGCGGGGGCTAGACAGTGAAGGGAGCACAGCCCCACTGACATCACTGTTGGGGGCGGTGTGGCCCAACCGATGTTACTAATTATGGCATGCCCAGCCAACATCATCACTAATGGGGGTGTGCCCAGCACCTACGGAGCTCTCCCTTAATGTGAGCACGCCATCTATTCATGCAGCAGCAGAACAGCAGCGGCAAGGCTGTTTAAGTAGGGTGCCGCTAAAAAGGGCCGGGCTTAGTTTGCCCTTTAAAAATTTGGCAGGGTGCGGCGCCCTGCTAAAACAGCCTAGTGTGAACACTAATTAAACTAGCGACCTGTCCGGGCTTTGCACGGTACCAATTTTGAATTTATGATGATAGTCTTTTTAACCGAGGTCTTATAAGATTGGCTTGTAGACAACATTGGTCGTTTTTCCTCGTGACGCCAACATAAACAGATTTAGTTGTGACGTGACACGCCAAAGGGCCACACAAAGTCATCCATGAGCAAAAGAGTCTCCATTTAGGTCAACTCCAGTCAAGTTCAGTGTCTGTCCCTGTGCATTTTTTATTGTCTTGCCAAAGCAAACTCTTACCAGGAATTGGACGCGTTTGAAATTAATGAATCGTTTTTCACATAAATTAAATAGGAACAGTAAAAAAGGGAAAAACTCACGTTTTGTATCAATAAATTAGTAAATCAGTAAATATCAGTAAACTATACATTTTGTATCAGTAAATGGGGTTTTTGGAGAAACAGATAATACGTGTCAATCTCTATATGATATAATATAAAGTCCATTGTTGTGATACATCATTAATGGTTTAGGCAGCGTAAGCCAAAAATTTGTTCGGACGTCTGTTTTTTCATTGGCTTGCTTAACTAAAATCATTACTGCTCAGCGCCCTTTTGTCATACATTAATGTTTCATACACCTAAACCTCCCTCGACAAATGCTCTGTAGAATAGTGAAAACTGCATCAAATTCCATCCAGTGGTACTCGAGATTAGCTCGAACAAACAGACAGACGACTACCAGGCACTTTATTTTATATTATGGGCCGTATTCAATTAGGTGCGAAAAGTCGCATTTGGCGAAAAAGTTTTCGCATGGCAAACTTATCGCTGCATTCACCAGTTTTGATGCAATCTTTTCACGTACTTTATCAATGCGTGCTCCTACTTTTCACCATATCCAACACATGAAAATGCTTATGTGCGATAATTGTGCAAGGCGAAACTAGCGAAAAGTACAGCACATTTTGGGGAAATCAGCCTGTACCCCATAAAAAGCCTAATTGACACTGGAAATCAATATAGAAGTGTATTAATAGCTGTAATAAAAGTATTTGGGTTCTTAAATTGAGTCAAATGGCTGTTACTGTATATGCATATTTGCATAAGTTTAAAATTATATAAAGCAATTTCTTTTGGAAAAAATAATTGCTCTACTTAAAATGGGTGCTAGTACATTTTTGTGGCTATAAAGTGCAGTTTTAAAAAAAATAAAAAAATGCACCTGCTACAACCACCTGCAATCCTAAAAACACCTGTCCCATCCATACAGCCACCCAAAATACCTGACCTAGTACTTTAAACCCATTTTCCAACACTTTTAACATTTTCACCCCAAAAATGACATGTCATTATTAGGGGGAATTAAGCTAATTTAATTTTTGTTTACCTAATTAGTAATTAGGGGGGTGTCCAAAGGGTTCTGAACCAATGGCCTGATTCACTATGGATCGCAATGCTGCATACGCACGCAGTTCAACTACGATAGCAAGCTAATCCACTGTGATTGCAATGCACAACACAAGGACGCCCACTTTACCTTACACACATCTGTAATGTTTAGCAGAATAGCAAAACTATTGGTACAATCGAGTACCATCGCAGCCTCACGCACACTTGCACAAGCCCTGACCTTACTCAGAAATTGCCAACTTCAGCATGGGATGCAGTCGACATCCTGGCGTGTGGGATGCCAATGGTCTGAATACCGACACCGAAATCCTGACAGGTCGGGATCCCGGCACCAGTATCCCGACCGCCGGTATCCCGAAAGTAAGTATCGAGGTGTTAGGGGGAAGTTAGGGTTAGGCAGTGGGGTTAGGTTTAGGCACCAGGGAAGGAGGTTAGGAATAGGGTGCATGGAGGGGGAGTGTAGGTTTAGTCAATAGGGGGAAAGGTTAGTTTTAGGCACCAGGGAGGGGGTGTTAGGTTTAGGGTGTGGGGAGGGGGAGGTTAGGCTTAGGCACTAGGGGGGTAGGTTAGTGTTAGGCACCAGGGAGGGAGGGTTAGGGTAGAGGTTAGTAGGAGACTTACCATTAGTTCTTATGGGTGTTGGGATTCTGGCTGTCTGGATGCCGCTATCAGTATTCAGACCTGTGGCATCCCGACAGCCGGGATTTCATACCCAAACCCTTCAGCACGCGCTATCAGGCCTCAGGCTGCATATGGGATCGCAGTGGAAAATTTTATGTACGCCCCTGCAACAGCGTTCAAATGCCTTGGCATGCCTATGTTTTGCAGACCACCCCCTGACGCATTCACAAACGGCACTTTCTGTCAATCACTCTGTGATGGGTCAGCATAGTCACTACAATTGCAGTCCAGTTCGCAGTGGCCAGTCCGCGCATGTGCACTGAAATGCATGCGGAGAGCAAAACAATCGGCAGATTGCATGCGTATTCGCAGTTGCGTACGGTAGTGAATCAGGTCCCAAATCCTCACATTTTTAACCAATAACAGAGATTTTGCACATTTTATCATCTGCTCTTAGATGGGGAAAACTTTTCGCCTGCTTCTGCCCATGGAGTTTGTGCACATGCGAACAATTTGCAAGCAATTGGATAGCGCGATACGCATGTATGCATGAAAAGTTCGCACTGGCGAATGCTTTTGGAAATCTTAGAAATATGTGTAACAGGCTGACAATCCATGAGGAAGAAGACATAGGGATGTCGATACATCTCCAGTTGTCTAGTATTGGTGTAGTTTAAGCAAGTGCAGGGGTCACAACTTTGGGGCCAGAGGAGCCAACATTAGCTGATGGCACACCATACTTGCAAATGATCATCACTGGCATACTGTAACTAGGGTATTTGGAGCCCAGGGCAAATTGAAAAATGTAGCCCCCCCTCCTATGTACGCGTGCCGAGGGCATGCACACTGAAAAATGGTCACTTAAAAATGGGGCATGTCAACATGACACACCCCTTTCTCATCACTCTGAACATTCCTTTATATTCCATGTGCACCTTAGTGCAGTGCCCCTAATACAGTCCCCCTATGAAGTGCCCCCAGTAGTGGCCCTTATACAGTACCCCCAGTATGCAATATCTCCAGTAGTCGTCCCCCTTATGCAGTGCCCCATGCAGTGGTCCCCCTATGCAGTGCCCCAGTAGTGCCCTTTATACCATGCCCCCAGTAGTGGTCCCCCCTATCCAGTGCCCCTTATACAGTGCCCCCTGTAGTGGTCCTTCCTATGCAGTGCCCCCATTAGTGGCCCCACCTATGCAGTGCTCCTTATATAGTGCCCCCAGTAGTAGTGCCTCCGTGTATTGCCCCCAGTAGTGGTACCCCCTATGCAGTGCCCTTTAGATAGTGCCCCCAGTAGTGGTCACCCCCTATGCAGTGCCCTTAGTAGTGGTCCCCTGATGCAGGGTCCCCAGTAGTAGTGCCCCCAGTAGAGTTCCCCCCTGTAGTGCCCCCAGTAGTGGTCCCCCCCAATGTAGGGCCCCTAGTAGTAGTTCCCAGTAGCGGTCCCCCCATACGGTGCCCCCAGTAGTAGTTCCCCCCCAGTAGTAGTCGTCAGTAGATGTCCCCCCTGGTACAGTGCCCCCCATAGTAATCCCACCCAGTTGAGGTCCCCCCCAATGCAGTGCTCCCAGTAGTGCAGACACACAAGTTAAACAAAAACACTTACCTGAATCCCCGCTCTGGCTCCTGCTCCCGCGGCCATCCGCAACTCGGCCTCCCGGGCTGGAGCGCCCTGCATTATGGGAAAGACATCATGACATCTCCCATTACCCACTGCAGGAGCTGGAAGGCAGAACTCATGAGTGAGCTCCAGCCCGGCTCTTGCAGTGGGCGCAGCAGCAGCCAATGAGAGTCTGACTCTCATTGACTGCTGAAACACACACATCGCCGCCGTGAAGTGTAAAGGAAATAATTAAGAGCAGCCGCAGCTGCCTATAAAGAATAAAAATAAAAAAGTGAAATACATATATAAAAACAAGAGACAGTGAAGCGTTAAAATGTGTTATAAAGGAATAATGTGTTAGAATGCGGTGCCCTGAAGAAGATCAACCGAAGCAATCCAGGGGAACCCACGGCCCAAAAATGAACCAGAGCTTCACTACAATCTAAATATTTGCAGGACTTACCTATATTGTGCCTCTGACTGGTGAGCATATTACAATGCCAGACTCCATGCTCTAAACCAATGTGGTAGGGGTGTTAGTCTGAGTAGAAAGTGTCTCAAGCTTTCAGGTTGGATTACATAGAAAATGGGCCTCAGACTGCACACCCTGAACATATATATATATATATATATATATATATAAATATATATATAGATAGATATATATATATATATATATATATTCCATAGACAAAAAACCTTATGGTTTCACATGTCCCATTAAGGCTGCTTAGACATGATCTGAAAATTCACAAAACCTATTGATTTTCTGCCACTCAAACTTCAAAAAGCAATGAAATTATGATTATTAAGGCTGACGCCTTAATGGATGTGTTACTTGCACAATACAGGTATTATATGCCATCACACCCTGTGGTTAACTGCAGATTCAGCACTCTCACAGAATTAGATTGCTGTCACTCACAAAATGGAGCTGCTAATTCACAGAATTGTGTGCTCATTGGTATACACACATGCAGTCTATGCAACTGAGGTTGGAGCAGTTATATGGCTCCCACATCCCACTCAGTGCCCACAATCTTCTAATTTGATCACCAAAACAATCTCACTGGCTTCCAACATCCTTCTCACTGCATACATTTATTTCATTTAGAATACACGTTCTGCTCCCTTATTTTTAAAAATATACTGTCTATGCATGTACACTTTCTTCCCCTATATGCCTCCATGCTGCTATATATTCCCCAATCCCTACTGCTGTGGGGTCATCAACTGTGATAGTCTGTGTTCCCTTATCTGCACCAATGTTTTTCGCCAGCCGCACCGCCCTGCATCCGTGCCATTTGCCACAGCCATGTTGCTGTCTTTCTCTCATCTGTGGCACTCTTTCTTCCTCCATCTGCACTTCTCTGGTCCCCCAACCATGCAACTCTGTCTCCCCCCACCACCCATACCACTCTGTTTACCTCCACATCCACACCAATCTGTCTTCCCCAATCCCTACTGCTGTGTGGTCTCTGAACTATGGTAGTCTGTGTTCTCTCATCCGTACCAATCTGTCTTTCTCCATCTTCACTGCCCTGCATCCATGCCACTCTGTTTCCTTCTGCATCACTGCCTTCCCCTAAGCCATGCCGCTGTCTTCCTTTCCTCTGTGGCACTCTTTTTTCCTCCATCTGCACCAGTCTGTCCCCCCCAACTGTGCAACTCTGTCTCCTCCCCCCACCTGCACTATTCTGTCTTCCAACCCATCCACACTAATCTGTCTTCCCCAATCCCTACTGTTGTGTGTTCTCCTATTTGTGGCAGTCTCTATTCCCTTTTCCGCACCAATCTGTCTTTGTCCATCTGCACTGCTCTGTCTTCCCATGTCCATGCCACTCTCTTCCCCCATCCACATCGCTGTCCCACCAAACCATGCCACTCTTGTTTCCTCCCATCTGCACCACTGTTTTCCACCCATCTGCATTACTTTGGCTACCCCCTCTCTGTACTGCTTAACCTTCCCTCCTCTACACACCTTTGTGTCTCACCTATACATGTAGCTGTGTCTCCGCCCCCCATCCACACCACTTTTATCCCATCTGCACAGCTCTATTTTCTGCTTTGACCTCAGTTGCATAGACTGCATGTATGTATTCCAATGAGCACACAATTCTATGAATTAGCAGCTCCACCATTTTGTGAGTGACAACAATCTCATTCTGTGAGAGTGCTGAATCTGCAGTTAACCACAGGGTGTGATGGCATATAATATCTGTATTGCGCAAGGAACACGTCCATTAAGGCGTCAGCCTTAATGATCGTAATTTCATTGCTTTTTGAAGTTTGAATGGCAGAAAATCAATAGGTTTGTGAATTTTCAGATCATGTCTAAGCAGCCTTAATGGGATATGTGAACCATTTCATAGCTTTTTTCAAATTTATTAACTATCAGGGTTTGGATGAGCAAACTAGGCCACCTGCAGGGTAGAAGGTCAACAAAATGGTACGCAGGTGGAAGAGGGCACAGCACACAGGAGGTTGGGTTGGGAGGTGCAGAGAGCAAGACGGCAGTAGATGTGAGGAGTAGCAGCAGCAGCGGTGGTGCAGATCAATTGCAGCGGTGCAGTGCAAAGGGGCATCAGTGGGTGACAGAGGGCTCATTGGTGGTGCATATGCACCTGAGAAAATCAAATCAATGTCACAGATGCACGAATGCAGCAGTGAGATCCATCTATGCATCTGATAAAACTTGAATGTGTAAAAAAAACCAAGAAGCGTAGCCCCACTCCCCAGGATGCAACCAGCACCGGGCTTTGGAGCCCCAGTACTGGTTGTGCCTCATACAGGGGCCAAAACGACATAGGAGTCCCCCGTATGAGGCACAACCAGCTCCAGGCTTTAAAGAACCTGTCCTGGTTGCTAAAATACATGGGACAAATGATGTAGGGGTTCCTCATATTTAGCACAACCAGCACAGGGCTCTGAGCCAGTCCTGGTTTGGAAATATAGGGGAAAAAATGCATAGGGCCTCTTGTATTTTTCAGAACCAGCACTGGACTTCTTCTGGTGGGGGGGTGATGCCACAACCAGGGGAGCCCTTTCACCGGACCCCTAGCTGCAGCATCAACCCTGACCGCTAGTCAGCCCATGCCAGGGATCCCTGGGTAGTTGGGGACCCCCCAAATAAAGGGGTCCTCCTCCTCAGGGCACCCCTGGGTGATAGCCTGGGGCTAACCCCAGCATCCCTGGGTGGTGGCTGCTGGGTTGATTTGTTTTGTGTATAGGAACATATAAATGTTGTCTTTTGCATTAGTACTACAGGTCCCAGCAGGCATCCACCACATACTGGCACTTGGAGAACCACAGGTACCAACAGGCAGGGCACTAAGGGCCTGCTGGTACATATAGTACCCCTGCAAAGTAAATAATAAAATAAGAGACACACTGTTTTTTAAAATATTTTATTTAGCAGGACCTTCACCCGGGGGCGGTAGCCTTAAGCTCTTTTTCATGGCTGCCACTTCCCCAGGACTTCTATGGTGTCTTCACCTGGAGGGCTATGGCCTTTAAGCTCTTTTTCCTGGCCGTCGCCCATCCAGAACTTCCACGACATCTTCTATCTTCTTTCTTCGGCAGCTCTTCTCTGCTGCCTCCCCACCGCCGACTGAGTGCACGGACCTCATGCTGGCTGTATTTAAGCCAGCCAAGGGGGCAGACCGATGATGTCACAAGCCGTGATTGGCTCGCGGTGGTCATCTTTGAATTTCCAAAAAGGTGCTGAGGCGCCATTTTGGAAAAGGGCATGCTAAGTTCTCACCATTGAATTCAATGGTGAGAACTGCTCATTCCCTGAGAGGCAGAAGGCTCGCCTCTCTCAGCCAACGAGCGCTCCGCACCGAGATTTCTGGACTGAAATCCCAGGCGGATCTGTCATTCAGGTAGTAGTGTCCTTAGAGGACACTACTAATGTCCGTGGGATCGGGTAATTAATTTTTTATTTTTTTTGCCAAGACCCTGGATTTGCCTACTTTGGAACGAATAGGAGGAGGTGTGTATGGACTTTTTATTACAGGTATATCATTGGATTATCTACTGGACAAGAGGACAGATTGGCTTCAGGGATACTAGTTCAGTATGTGAGATAGTGAGTGCATGTGTGAGTACATGTGTGTGTGCATGTATGTTTTAATAAAATTATACTTTTCTATGGTGCGTGTTGTGTGTTTGTTTAATATTGCTTTTGGAACTACAGCTAAGAGCATGTGGGGGAGGCTTGCTGGGAACTGTAGTTCCACAGCAAAAGCCAATATTTATATTTTCATATGCACCATACTTTACATAATCAAACCGGCACCCACCACCCTGGGGTGCTGGGGACAGCCCTGGGCTATCAGCCTGGGGTACCCTGAGGAGGTATTGGGGGGTCTCCAACTCCCCATGGATCCCCGGCCTGGGATAACTAGTAGTCACGGGTGATGCTGCTGCTGGGGAGCCGGGTGAAAGGGCTCCCCTGGCTGTGGCATCACCCCCCTCCCCCCCGCTAGATGGAGTCTGGTGCTGGTTCTGGGAAATTACAGGGGGAGCCCTATGCAATTTTTTGTATTTCCAGAAACAGGACCAGCTCAGAGCCCTCTGCTGGTTGCGCTAAATACGTGGGACCCCTACATCGTTTGTCCCCTGTATTTAGTACAACCAGTACTGGGGCTCCAAAGCCCGGTGCTGGTTGTTTTTTGGAGGGTTGGGGCCACAACATCTTCTTTTAAACACAGGCAGCCAGTCCTGGTTGTGCTTAAATGCAGTGGACAAATAACATAGGGGTCCCCCGTATTTAAGCACAACCAGCACTGGGCTAGTCAGAACCAGCCCTGGTTGCCAAAATACGGGGGACAAATGAAGTAGGGGTCCCCTGTAAGTTGTGCAACCAGCACTGGGTCCCCCATAAGTCGTGCAACCAGCTGGGGAGCCTCTTTCACAGGGCTCCCCAGCCGCAACATCAGCCCTGACTGCTAGTCAGTCCAGGCTGGGGATCCCTGAGGAGCTGGAGACCCCCCAAATAGAGGGGTCCCACTCCTAATGGTACACCAGGCCTAGGCTGATAGCCTGGGGCTATCCCCAGCACCCTTGGGTAGTGGATGCTGGGTTGATTGTATGATGTGGTGCATTTTAAAGAATATTATTTTTTCAGGTGAACTATAGGTCCCAGCATGCCTCCCTGCATGCTGGTACTTGGAAAACCACAAGGAACAGCAAGCTGAGCATTAGGGCCCACTGCCACCTGTAGTCCACCTGTAAAAAAATATATAAAAAAAAACAGCACACTTTAATATTGCAATATATTATTTTACAGGTCTCCATAAGGGGAACAGCAGCTTTTAAGCTCTTTTATGTGGCTACCACCACTCCAGTGCTTAGGACTCTTCGTCTGGTGGGTGCCAACCCACCAGGGCTTCAGCGACTTTGCCTGGTGGATGCCAACCCGCCAGGGGTTTGGAGTATTTGCCTGGCGGGCACCAACCCGCCAGGGCTTTGACGTCTTCACCTAGTGGGCAGCAGCCTGTGTCAGATCTTTTTTGTGGCTGCCACCCACTTGGACTTCCAGTGTCTTTGCCTGTCACGCGCCAACCTACCAGGGCTACGGTGTATTTGCCTAGTGGGCGGCAGCCTGCGATAGCTCTTTTTCATGGCTGCCTCCCACTAGGACTTCTGGTTTCTTCGCCTGGTTGGCGCCCACCCGCCAGGGCTTTGGCGTCTTCACCTGGTGGGCGCCAACCTGCGAGGGCTTCGATGTCTTTACCTAGTGGGCGGCAGCCTGTGTCAGCTCTTTTTCGTGGCTGCCTCCCACTAGGGCTTCCGGCATTTTCGCCTGGCGGGCGCCAACCTGCCAGGGCTTTGGTGTCTTCACCTAGTGGGCTGCAGCCTGTGTTAGCTCTTTTTTGTGGCTGCCTCCCACTAGGACTTATGGCATCTTCACCTGGTGGGCGCTCTCCTGCCAGTGCTTTGGCATCTTCGCCTGGCAGGCACAAACCCGCTAGGGCTTAAGCATCTTTGCCTAACAGGCGACAACCTGCCAAGGCTTTGACGTCTTCACCTAGTAGGCAACAGCCTGTGTCAGCTCTCTTTATTGGCTGCCTACCACTAGGACTTCCGTCATCTTCGCCTGGCAGGAGCCAACCTGCCAGGGCTTTGGTGTCTTCGCCTAGTGGGCGGCAGCCTGTGATAGCTCTTTTTTATGGCTGCCTCCCACTAGGACTTCTTGTGTCTTCACCTGGAGGGCGCCAACCTGCAAGGGCTCCGGCGTCTTCACCTGGTGGGCGCCAACCTGCAAGGGCTTCGATGTCTTCACCTAGTGGGCGGCAGCCTGTGTCAGCTCTTTTTCGTGGCTGCCTCCCACTAGTACTTCTGGTGTCTTCACCTTGAGGGTGCCAAGCCACCAAGGCTTCGGCGTCTTCACCTGGCGGGCGTCGACCGGCCAGGGCTTCGACGTCTTTACCTAGATGGCTGCCAGTACCAATAACAGCTCACAACATCATCGGCACCCGGCAGGCAGCTGCGGGACCTGTGCCTGTTCAGGTGTCGGTGTTGGGCCTGGATCCGAGAGGATCCAATCCCCACCAGCCATTCTGCCGAGTACGGCAGCTGCGCCCATTTAAAAAATGGCACCTCAGTGCCATTTTTGAAATTCAAGGATGGCCACCACAATTCGTGATTTACTCATGGTGGCCATCTTTGAATTTCAAAAATGGAGCTAAGGTGCCATTTTTGAAATGGGTGCCACTGCCGTATTCGGCAGAATGGCTGGCAGGGACTGGATCCTTTCGATTCCAGGCACGTGGCAAATGCCCTTACTGCCACCGGACTTGCTGCCGCCGGACCCGCTTGAACCCTCTGCCAGACCCGCCGCCATGCTGGAACCACCGATGATGACACCCACATTGCCGACGACACCCGCGAACCGCCGCCACTGATTTCTCCGCTGCCGCTACCATTGTTTTTTACCAGTGCCTGCTATCATCTGCAAATGACGGTCATCTTGCTGCACCCAAGTGAAGCCACTATGACTACACCTGCTGGAGGCTCCTACTGTGGCTGCGCAACAAGTTGAAAAGTCCTATCTTTATAATGGTGCATTCTTGAGGAAATAGTTTAAAAACTGTAAGTTTCTAATTTACCTGAACCCCAAAAACACATACCCTGGCACAGTAGCTACCTAATAAAACAAACCCTAAGCCTAAATTCCACCCCTACCCTGAGTTTTGCCTTCCCAAAAATCCTCCATAGATTATAGCAGAAAAGGGTTCCTAATTGAGAATGTCAGTAAAAAGTGACAGTTGGAGCTTTAGATTACTCTCAAATACAAATTTTTTATGTTTTTGCCCTGAATTTTGGCTTGCGGCAACGTGCGACAGTTCTACCCAGCCTGGCCAAATTTCAGATCCGTACCTCCTATAGCTTTTGAGGTGTAGCCCCGTAAACACCCTGCCCCCCCTTCGGAATTCTCTACAGAGAAATATGTTTTTTTTAGTTGCAGCCTTAATATAAGGGCATGACTATGCCCTTATAATACTAGCTGGATTACCCGGCATTGCCCAGGATTTTAAGAATGTTTGTTTACACATCATCATCCAACAAACCTCTCCTTAGGCAGGCCTCACGAAAAGTGTGACAAACTTCCCCATCCACAGTCCTAAGGTCTTCGAAGAAAGTAGGACCTGTAACGGTGTAAAGCAAACTTCGGAGATAGAAGCATTGAAAATTTGTCGGATGTACAATGTACACACGGCCAAGAGCTTCTGTTGCTCTGATACCAGGATGGCTGTGTACTTCCTGGTTGCTGAATCGCACTATGAAATGAACAGCAACTACTTCCAGTTCCTTGTGCAGCTGTTTCTGGAATTCAGGGTGTCCACGGGTATAAGATTCATCCAATCAGTTTTCCCCTTCAGGGGCTGACAAAGGAATGAACCAGAAGTAGCCTCTGTGCGTTCCATAGTGTGGTCCAGAAACCAAGGAGGTAGCCAATAAAGTTTGGTCACCACGGTTGACACCATCTAGTTGTGTAAGCTGATGTATGAGCAAGTATAAATAAAAATTTGTGCTGCAGAGCTGCGTTTTTGCATCCCAGTATAGTTGCCATCTTTATGGGCCTGATTGTAAATCATGGATGCAGATATCAATTTTCACCATATTCAGACTCATAATAAGCCTGGCTTAATATCAATAGTGATTATAAATTCTCGAGATGTGCGCCGACTCTCGTGTTTTGGTTTTGGGTCTGAATCTGGGTTTGTTTTTTTTCCTTGGTGTTTTGTTTTTTGTTTTGGATCTGGATTTTTTCCTAAAATATCATAAAAACAGCAAAATTTATATAAAATGGCCTTTTTTTGTTCCTACAGTATTATTAACCTCAATAACATTTATTTCCATTCATTTCCAATCAATTTTGACCACCTCAATATTATTTTTTTTCATCTAGTTAAGGCCCAAAGGTTGCATCCAGCTAGCTGGCTGACTAAGCTAAGTGACACAGTGGGCGGCACTAACATAGGGCAGTTCAGCTTCCAATTTCCAACACAGATCCAGGGCAGAATGTACTATTGATAACAACTACAAGCAACTACAAGCTGTCGATTAACGGCTCTATAATGCAGAGTTCTAAAAAATAACACCGCCTGTGTGCACCATACCTTGTTAGGTGAAGTGCACTCTGCGGTAAACAGGTTTTATTGCAATGTCAGCTCAGGCTCATCCTTCCTCCTCTAGTTGTAAACTGCACATGCATCGACCTTACGCGCGCCCGCAGAGATTTATAGTCACATGACACAGTCACGTGATTATACATTTGACGTCACTAACTAGTCGCCATTTTACATTTTGAGGTAAACTGTATGCCATGGGTCTAGCACAAGGGTGATATTTTTTATTTGTTTTTAAACCCAATTTCTCTAAATTTACAGTCTGATTCTGCTGTCCAGCAGGGACCCAGGATATGATCCGCATAGTGACTAATCATAACATGTTTTGAAGAAGCTTGAGAGAACCAGACACTGGAGGTGAGTTGTTTGTTTCATATGCCTGGGACGAGAACCTTGGTAGCTTAATCAATGTACCTTCACCTAGGGGGCGGCAGCCATTAAGCTCTTTTACATGGCTGCCACACCCCCAGGACTTCTACGGCATCTTCACCAGAAACTCGGTGGCCATTAAGCTCTTTTGCTCGGCTGCCACCCATCAAGGGCTTCCTGGCATCGTCATGCTTCAGATGGCCTCTACAGCTCTCCTGCTGTCGACTGAATGGACATCGCTCGCACTGGCTGTATTTAAGCCAGGCAAGGGGGTGGGGTGATGATGTCATGAGGCGTGATTGGCTCACGGTGGCCATATTTGAATTTCAAAAATGGCGCTGAGGCACTACTTTTGAAAAGGGCACGCTCGGTTCTCACCATTGAATTCAATGGTGAGAACCGCTCATTGGCTGAGAGGCAGAAAGCTCACCTCTCTCAGCCAATGAGCGCTCCGCACTGGGATTTCTAGAACTGATATCCCGCAGCGGAGCTGTCATTCGGGTAGTAGTGTTCTTAGAGAACACTACTAATGTTCGTGGGCTCTGGTAATTAATTTTTTTTTCAAAGACCCTGGATTGTGTGCAGAGGACCTGATCCATGCATAGGAGGCGGTGTGTTAGAATTTTTTTATTACAGGTAATCCATTGGATTGTCTACTGGAGAAGAGGACAGAATGGCTTCAGGGATACTAGGTGAGTATGTGAGATAGTGTGTACGCATGTGTGAGTACATGTGTGTGTGTGTGCATCTATGTTTTAATAAAATTATACTTTTCTATGGTGTGTTGTGTATTTTTTTTAATATTGCTTTTGCTGTGTAACTAAAAGTACCAGCAAGCCCATAATGCACCGCATGCTGATACTTGTGGTTCTCCAAGTACCAGCATGCTGGGGAGGCTTGCTGGGAACAGTAGTTCCACAGCAAAAGCCAACATTTATATTTTCATATGCACCACATTTTACATAATCAACCCGGCACACAGTTGTTGCCTGCCAGGCAAAGACACCAAAAGACCTAGTGGGAGGCAGCCATGAAAAAGAGCTAACACAGGCTGCAGCCCACTAAGCGAAGACACCAAAGCCCTGGCGGGTTGGAACCCACCAGGCGAAGATGCCGGAAGCCTTACTGGGAGGCAGCCATGAAAAAGAGCTGACACAGGCTGCCACCTACTAGTTGAAGACATCAAAGCCCTGGCAGGTTGGCGCCCACCAGGTGAAGACGCCAAAGCCCTGGCGGGTTGGCGCCCAACAGGCGAGGCCACCAGAATTCCTAGTGGTAGGCAGCCATGAAAAGAGCTATGAAAGGCTGCCACCCACTTGGCAAAGACATCAAAGCCCTGGTGGGTTGGCATCCACCAGGCGAATAAACTGGAAGTCCAAGTGGGCAGCAGCCACGAAAAAGATCTGACACAGGCTGATTGGCTTCAGGGATACTAGTTCAGTATGTGAGATAGTGTGTGCATGTGTGAGTACATGTGTGTGTGCATGTATGTTTTAATAAAATTATACTTTTCTACAGTGTGTTGTGTGTTTGTTTAATATTGCTTTTGTTGTGGAACTACAGATACCAGCATGCGGGGGAGGCTTGCTGGGAACTGTAGTTCCACAGCAATAGCCAATGTTTATATTTTCATATGCACCATACTTTACATAATCAACCCGGCACCCACCACCCAGGGTGCTGGGGACAGCCCCGTGCTATCAGCCTGGGCCTGGGGTGCCCTGAGGAGGGGGACCCCTTTATTGGGTGGTCCCCAACTCCCCAGGGATCCCCGGCCTGGGATAACTAGCGGTCAGGGGTGATGCTGCAGCTGAGGGCTCCCCTGGCTGTGGCATCACCCCCCACTAGACTGAGTCCGGTGCTGGTTCTGTGAAATACAGGGGGAGCCCTATGCATTTTTTCCCCTTGTATTTCTAGAACCAGGACCTGCTCAGAGCCCTGTGCTGGTTGCGCTAAATACGGGGGACCCCTACGATCTTTGTCACCTATGTTTAGCACAACCAGTACTGGGGTTCCAAAGCCCGATGCTGGTTGTTTTTTGGGGTGTGGGGCCCACGCCATTTTTTATTTAAATTAAACACAGAAGCAGGCATCATGGATCTACCAGATCTGTGCCTGCATTCTGTGTGCTGCTACCTCCCCCGGTTCCTAGCACCTGCACCACCACCCGCACCGCCGCCGCTAAAGCCCGCTACTGTCACTCAACGCATAGGTGAAGGTGAGTATGACATTTTTAATTACAGGTACACCATTGGATTAAATACTGGAGAAGAGGACAGATTGGCTTCAGGGATACTAGGTGAGATAGTGTGTCATACATGCCGACTTTCTGGCAGCCCCATCCGGGAGAGGGCTGCCAGGTTGGTCCAGCAGGGAGGGTGCGGGCGGCTGTAATGGGCAGAGCAGGGGCATGTTCACATTATCGTGGCCCTGTCCCTTGCATTATAATGCCTATATTACTGGCATTACATAGCAGGGGGTGGGGTTACGATGATGCGATTTAGCGCGAATCATGTCATCGTCACCCGAAACACCCACTATTACATGCGGTGGGGGGGGTCACTGGGGCAGTGGACGATGCAGGAGACTTACCTCCTCTTGTGGGGTGTCAGGAGCGGCACCCAATTTTTGGGAGGATCCCGACAGTGTCGGGAGAGTAGGCAAGTATGTAGTGTGTACATGTGTGAATACATGTGTTTGTGCATGTGTTATTAATAAAATTATACTTTTCTATGGTGTGTGTGTTGTGTGTTTTTTTATATTGCTTTTGTTGTGAACTACAGCTACCAGCATGCCCGTAATGCCCCACATGATGATACTTGTGGTTGTCCAAGTACCAGAATGCAGGGAGCCTTGCTGGGAACAGTAGTTCCACAGAAAAAGCCAATATTCATATTTTTAAATGCACCACACTTTACATAATCAACCCAGCACCCACCGCCCAGGGGTGCTTGGGTTAGCCCCGGGCTATCAGCCTGGGCCTGGGGTGCCCTGAGGAGGGGGGCCCCTTTTTTAGGGGGGTCCCCAACTACCCTGTGATCCAAGGCCTGGGCTGACTAATGGTCAGGGGTGATGCTGCGGCAGGGTGACCTGGTGAAAGCGCTCCCCTGGCTGTGGCATAACCCCTCCGCTAGACGGAGTCCGGTGCTGGTTCTGTGAAATACAGTGGGAACCCTATGCATTTTTTCCCCTTGTATTTCCAGAAGCAGGACTGGCTCAAAGCCCTGTGCTGGTTTTGCGCTAAATATGGGGGACCCCTACATCATTTGTCCCCCATATTTTGGCAACCAGGACAGGTTCTGGAAGCCTGGTGCTGGTTGTTTTTTTGGGGGGGCAGGGTCATGCCATTTTTTTTTAAACACAGACAGCCAGTCCTGGTTGTGCTTAAATGCAGGGGACAAATGATATAGGGGTCCCCCATATTTATGCCCAACCAGCATCGGGCTAGTCAGAACAAGCCCTGGTTCAAAAAATATGGGGGACAAATGACATAGTGGTCCCCCGTAAGTTGTGCTCTAATCTGGTCCTGGTTTTGGAAATAAAGGGGAAAAAAAATAGTAGGATCCCCCTGTATTCTCCAGGGCCAGCACCAGAATTTTTCTAACAGGGGGCTGATGCCACAGCCAGGGGAGCCCTTTCACTGGGCCCCGCAGCTGCAGCATCAACCCTAATCAAGGGTCTAGGGGACCCCCAATAAAGGGGTCCCCTTCCTCAGGGCACCCCAGGCTGATAGTCCAGGGCTATCCCCAGCACCCCTGGGCGGTGGGTGCTGGGTTGATTATGTTAAGTGTGGTGCATTTGAAAATATGAATATTTGCTTTTGCTGTGGAACTACTGTTCCCAGACAGCCTCCCCCGCATGTTGATACTTTGATAACCACAAGTACCAGCATGCTGGGCATTAGGTCCCACTGCCACCTGTAGTCCACCTGTAAAAAAAATATTAAAATAACACAACACACTTTAAAATTTTAATATTTTATTTTACAGGTCCTCATCTGGGGGACAGTGGCCTTTAAGCTCTTTTATGTTGCCACCACCACCCCAGGGCTTAGACCTCTTCTCCTGGCAGGAGCCAACCCACCAGGGCTTCAACGTCTTTGCCTAGTGGGCGACAGCCTGTGTCAGCTCTTTTAGATAGCTGCCGCCCACTAGGACTTATGACGACTTCGCCTGGTGGGCGCAAACCTGCCAGGGCTTTGGCATCTTCACCTAGAGGGCAGCAGCATGTGTGAGCTCTTTTACTTGACTGCCGCCCACTAGGACTTCTGCATCCATGTCTGGCGAGTGCCAATGCGCCAGGGCTTTGGCAGTTTTGCCTGGAGGGCGCCCACCCATCAGGGCTTCTGGCATCTTCACCTGGCAGGCACCCACCCACCAGGGCTTCTGCGTTCTTTACCTGTGGGGTGGCTGCCTCCTCCCCAGGGCTTCTATGGTCCTCTTCAGGTACCGCCAACTCCAAAGACGTCATGAGTCATGATTGGCTCGCTGCGGCAATCTTTGAAAATCAAAGATGGCCGCTGTGAGCCAATCACAACTCGTGATGTCATCGCCGGCTGCACTTGGCAGCTGAGGAACCAGCGCCTGTTCAGGTGTCGGTGCAGGGCCTGGATCCAAGAGGATACAGTCCCCACCAGCCATTATCCCGAGTATGGCAGCGGCAGCTCAATATTTGATATTCAAAGATGGCAACCTCGAGCCATGATTGGCTCGTGGCGGCTATCTTTGAATTTCAAAAATGGCACAGAGGCGCCAGTTTTTAAATGGTCGCTGCTTCCGTTTTCGGCAGAACAGCTGGCGGAGACTGAATCCTCTCTAATCCAGGCCTGCCGCCAATGTACTCACCGCCAATGCACTCACCACCACCGCCAGACCCTCTGCCACCGCAGCTGCCAGCACCCATGCCTCCCGCCAATGTCCCCACCACTGTATCTGTGTCCTCACTGCTGCTACCATTGCCCACTATCCAGCGCCCGCCATTGCCCACAAACGATGGCCATCTTGCTGCACCCAAGTGAAGCCACTATGACTACACCTGCTGGAGGCTCCTTCTGCAGCTGCACAACAAGTTGAAATGTCCTATCTTTATAATGGTGCATTCTTGAGGTAATATTTTGAAAACTATAACTTTCTAATTTACCTGAACCCCAAAAGCACGTATCCTGGCACAATAGCTACCTAATAAAACAAACTCCAAGTCTAAATTCCACCCCTACCCTGAGTTTTGCCATCCCAAAAAAACCCCATAGACTATGGCAGAAAAGTGTTCCTAATTGAGAATGTCAGAAAAAAGTGACAGGTCAAGCTTTAGATTATTCTCAAATCCTCATTTTTTAAGTTTTTGCACTGAAATTTGGCATGCAGCACCGTAACACAGTTCTATCCGGCCATGCCAAATTTCAGATCCGTATCTCCTACAGCTTTTGAGGTGTAGCCCCTTAAACACCCTGCCCCCCTTTCAGAATTCTCTATGGAGAAATCCATTTTTTTAGATGCAGCCTTAATATAAGGGCACGACTGTGTCCTTATAATAAATATATATATATATATATATATATATAAATATACAGTACATATATAAACAATATATATATTTATATATAATGTTGAACAGGGTTGTAGAGTGCTCCGCTGCTCCCAATCGGTTCTCTTGCAGGTGCTACGCTGCAGGGGTGATTATTTCAGATTTAGCAGAGGAATGGCTGGGTATGTGGTGCTATCAATTGTCCTGGCCCTCAAACCCCACAATTATGGGACAGGACCATCCTTGGGCGATGTTTTGCCAGGTGCTGACGATCATAGCTGATCGTCCTAGTGACCCTGCGCCCCATATGGGGTTACTCCAAACTGCTATTTTCCTAATGCAAGCTATATTGCATATATTGTTGTCTTCCCCTGGGCCTCAAGCTGTTAATGCCTATCTCAGGCAGACAGCTATTTGTGTAGCCTCCTCCAAGTTCTGCAAAATTAGGTTGTCCCTTTTTCAAGGACTCTCAGAGGGGGCCAACTGCCCTCGGTGGATGTTTTTTCTAGCTTAGTCCAGAGTGTAGCAGCTTCTTTTTCAGCTTCTCAATCTATGCATAGGAGTGAAAAACCTCATGGAGCATCAAAATGCCCTATTGAGTTGTTGCAGTCTACACAACTGTCAGACCGGGATGTGTCCTCAGATGACTTGAAATTTCCAGTGGATTTGGTCTCGGATTATCCTTTCCGGGAGGTGGTATATTAGTCTTCATAAAAAAGTATCTGCATTGGTATGGGCGGTGCTATCCATCTTGAACATGGGGGATTATGCAATGGCTCCTAAATGCAAAAAGCCAAATTTCAAATAAACTAAAGCAAATGGTATTCGTATTACATTTTGCTGATAAGTTGACTTATCAGATATCGAAGGCCATGGCAGTCGCCTAGTAAAAGGTTTCAGCCGTAAAAACATTTTGCATCTAGATACCCGTTTCCCGCAGGGCAAAGCAAACAATGGAAATCCACAACTGTGTTGGATTTTTGTGTTAATCACTAAATCAAAAGTGCTATGCTTACCTTAACCTCGATCTCCTTCCTAAAGGAATATATGGACAGTAAAGTGGAGACTTTTTAATTTCTTTTTGTTTTCTCTCTGTGCCCGTAGCCTTTACATCTATGGCTTTCTCCTGGCTAGCTATGATCTTTGAGAGCTGGGAGATTGTGCTTGAGGATAACCTTATAGAGGATGATCCTAGAGGTCCAGAATGCCCTTGTGGGATGGTTTGAGAGACGCCGCTACTTGACACACCTTCTTATTCATTGGTTATTGTTTATTTATATTATTTTTATCATAGTAGAATAATACTGATAACATCAAAATTTCGAAAGAACAGAAATGGAATTATGTTGTAAAAAAAAAGTTAAACAAATCAAATTTTTTTTTTAAATTTGGATTCCATTAAAGTAGCCCCCTTTTGCTTGTATGACAGCTTTGCACACACTTGGCATTCTCTCAATCAGCTTGACACTGAGGTAAACATCAAGGAACAGCTCTAGTGGAGGTCTATTTTCGGCTATATGTTTTAAATCCCAAATTTTTTATTTCCTTTTAACAGTTTATTACCAGAAGGTCCCTCTGAGAGCAGCAGCTGTGGGAAGATTCTCTTCCAGTGGATGCCCTCATGTATATCTGACTAAGAAACAAACAGGGAAATGTTTGTAACAGCGAGCGCTCAATCATATGAAGTATAGTGTTCTGCCTATATGAATGTAAATATACATAACAGTTAACCCTATGTTATGTTAGATGGAAAAAATGTTGCTGCCAGGGACCAGTATAGAGTGAATGTCACAATAATTGAACTAAACATGCAGCATACAATCAGAAATGGTATAAATGAAAATTTATATGAGTTTTAATCCCACATGAAGGTAGTGGGTATGTTCAAATAGAATAATTACACAATATAATTAATATCACAGTAAAAACACACTAGGGAAAGGGGGGTGGACAATTGAGGGCAAACAAGTGGGAGTAATTTTATAGGATGATATAAAATTTGAGGTATAAAAGGTAGAATAGAATGGGGCAATTAAAAATTATGATATAAATGTCAAGGGATCCAACGAAGCTGAAGTTGGATTCTTATTCGGCCAGCTTCTTATTCTTTTCTTATTCACTTCTTATTCATTTGTTATTAATATCTTATTCAAGCTTCAGCTTCTTATTTAGAAAAAGTTACATTAAAACATTTGAATAAAGTTAGATCACTAAACTAACACTATGTAAACAAAGAATTGTGTCCCTCACACAGTTCACAATTATTATTTTCCTGGCACAATATGGATTTTGGCATGAATATGGCAGTAAAGCGGGCACAGGCACAACATTTTGTCATCTTGAATAAGAAGCTGCAGTTGTGCAGGGGTTAACTAGCTTCGGTCATCAAATGTTACACTTGAAACCCACAGAGGGTGGTCTGGTACATATGATCCAGTTGTCATTTGCCTTGACCAACAAGGATTATGGCAGGAATAGGGCAGTAAACGGGCACAGGCTCCATAATTTGTCATTTTGAATAAGAAGCTGTAGTTGTGCAGGGGTTAACTAGCTTCAGTCATCAAATGTTACACTTGCAACCCACAGAGGGTGGATGGGTACATATGACCCACTTGTCATTTGCTTTGACCAACAAGGATTTTGGCATGAATAGGGCAGTAAAGCGGGCACAGGCTCTATAATTTGTCATTTTCAATAAGAAGCTGTAGTTGTGCAGGGGTTAACTAGCTTCAGTCATCAAATTTTACACTTTAAACCCACAGAGGGTGGTCTGGTACATGTGACCCACTTGTCATTTGCCTTGACCAACAAGGATTTTGGCATGAATAGGGCAGTTAAGCGGGCACAGGCTCCATAATTTGTCATTTTGATTAAGAAACTGTAGTTGAGCATGGGTTAACTAGCTTCGGTCATCAAATTATACATTTTAAACCCACAGAGGGTGGTCTGGTACATATGACCCACTTGTCATTTGCCTTGACTACCAAGGATTTTGGCATGAATAGGACAGTAAAGCGGGCACAGGCACCAGATTATCTAATTTTGAATAAGAAACAGTAGTTGTGCAGGGGTTAACTAGCTTTGGTCATCAAATGTTACACTTGAAACCCACAGAGGGTGGTCAAGTACATATAACCCACTTGTCATTTCCCTTGACCAGCAAGGATTATGGCATGAATAGGGCAGTAAAGCGGGCACAGGCTCCATAATTTGTCATCTTGAAAAAGAAGCTGTAGTTGTGCAGGGGTTAACTAGCTTCGGTCATCAAATGTTACACTTGAAACCCACAGAGGGCGGTCTGGTACATATGACCCACATGTCATTTGCTTGACCAACAAGCATTTTGGCATAAATAGGGCAGTAAAGCGGGCACAGGCACCAGATTATCTCATTTTGAATAAGAAGCTGTAGTTGTGCAGGGGTTAACAAGCTTTGGTCATCAAATGTTACACTTGAAACCCACAGAGGGTGGTCAGGTACATATGACCCACTTGTCATTTGCCTTGACCAACAAGGATTTTGGCAAGAATAGGGCAGTAAAGAGGGCATAGGCACCAGATTATCTCATTTTGAATTAGAAGCTGTAGTTGTGCAGGGGTTAACTAGCTTCGGTCTTCAAATGTTACACTTGAAAACCACAGAGGGTGGTTTGGTACATATAACCCATTTGCCATTTCTCTTGACCAACAAGGATTTTGGCATGAATAAGGCAGTAAAGAGGGCACATACTCCATAATTTGTCATTTTGATTAAGAAGCTGTAGTTGTGCAGGGTTTAACAAGCTTTGGTCTTCAAATTTTACACTTGAAACCCACAGAGGGTGGTCTGGTACATTTGACCCACTTGTCATTTGCCTTGACTATCAAGGATTTTGGCATGAATAGGGCAGTAAAGCGGGCACACACCAGATTATCTCATTTTGAATAAGAAGATGTAGTTGTGCAGGGGTTAACTAGCTTTGGTCATCAAATGTTACACTTGACACCCACAGAGGGTGGTCAGTAACATATAACCCACTTGCCATTTCACTTGAACAAAATGGATTTTGGCATGAATAGGGTAGTAAAGCGGGCACAGGCTCCATAATTTGTCATTTTGAATAAGAAGCTGTAGTTGTGCAGGGGTTAACTAGCTTCGGTCATCAAATGTTACACGTGAAACCCACAGAGTGTGGTCTGGTACATATAACCCACTTGTCATTTGCATTGACCAACAAGGATTTTGGCATGAATAGGGCAGTAAAGCGGGCACAGGCACAAGATTATCTCATTTTGAATAAGAAGCTGTAGTTGTGCAGGGGTTAACTAGCTTCGGTCATCAAATGTTACACTTAAAACCCACAGAGGGTGTTCTGGTACATATGACCCACTTGTCATTTGCCTTTACCAACAAGGATTTTGGCATGAATAAGGCAGTAAATGGGCACAGGTTCCATAATTTGTAATTTTGAATAAGAAGCCGTAGTTTTGCAGTGGTTAACTAGCTTCGGTCATCAAATGTTAGACTTGAAACCCACAGAGGGTGGTCAGGTACATATGACCCACTTGTCATTTGCCTTGACCAACAAGGATTTTGGCATGAATAGGGCAGTAAACGGTCACAGGCTCCATAATTTGTCATTTTGAATAAGAAGCTGCAGTTGTGCAGGGGTTAACTAGCTTTGGTCATCAAATTTTACACTTGAAACCGACAGAGGGTAGTCTGGTACATATGACAGACTTGTCCTTTGCCTTGGCCATCAAGGATTTTGGGGTGAATATGGTAGTAAAGCGGGCACAGGCTCCATAATTTGTCATTTTGAATAAGAAGCTTGTAGTTGTGCAGGGGTTAACTAGGTTCGGTCATCAAATGTTACACTTGAAACAGACAGAGGGTGGTCTGGTACATATAACCAACTTGTCATTTGCATTGACCAACATGGATTTTGGCATGAATAGGGCAGTAAAGCGGGCACAGGCACGAGATTATCTCATTTTGAATAAGAAGCTGTAGTTGTGCAGGGGTTAACTAGCTTCGGTCATCAAATGTTACACTTTAAACCCACAGAGGGTGTTCTGGTACATATGACCCACTTGTCATTTGCCTTGACCAACAAGGATTTTGGCATGAATAAGGCAGTAAATGGGCACAGGTTCCATAATTTGTCATTTAGAATAAGAAGCCGTAGTTGTGCAGTGGTTAACTAGCTTCGGTCATCAAATGTTAGACTTGAAACCCACAGAGGGTGGTCAGGTACATATGACCCACTTGTCATTTGCCTTGACCAACAAGGATTTTGGCATGAATAGGGCAGTATAGCGGGCACAGGCTCCATAATTTGTCATTTTGAATAAGAAGCTGCAGTTGTGCAGGGGTTAACTAGCTTTGGTCATCAAATTTTACACTTGAAACCGACAGAGGGTGGTCTTGTACATATAACCCACTTGTCATTTGCCTTGACCAACAAGGATTTTGGCATGAATAAGGCAGAAAACGGGCACAGGCTCCATAATTTGTCATTTTGAATAAGAAGCTGTAGTTGTGCAGGGGTTAACTAGCTTCGGTCATCAAATGTTACACTTGAAACCCACAGAGGGTGGTCTGGTACATATGACCCACTTGTCATTTGCCTTGACCAACAAGGATTTTGGCATGAATAGGGCAGTTAAGCGGGCACAGGCTCCATAATTTGTCATTTTGATTAAGAAACTGTAGTTGAGCATGGGTTAACTAGCTTCGGTCATCAAATTATACATTTTAAACCCACAGAGGGTGGTCTGGTACATATGACCCACTTGTCATTTGCCTTGACGACCAAGGATTTTGGCATGAATAGGACAGTAAAGCGGGTACAGGCACCAGATTATCTAATTTTGAATAAGAAACAGTAGTTGTGCAGGGGTTAACTAGCTTTGGTCATCAAATGTTACACTTGAAACCCACAGAGGGTGGTCAGGTACATATAACCGACTTGTCATTTCCCTTGACCAGCAAGGATTATGGCATGAATAGGGCAGTAAAGCGGGCACAGGCTCCATAATTTGTCATCTTGAAAAAGAAGCTGTAGTTGTGCAGGGGTTAACTAGCTTCGGTCATCAAATGTTACACTTGAAACCCACAGAGGGCGGTCTGGTACATATGACCCACATGTCATTTGCTTGACCAACAAGCATTTTGGCATGAATAGGGCAGTAAAGCGGGCACAGGCACCAGATTATCTCATTTTGAATAAGAAGCTGTAGTTGTGCAGGGGTTAACAAGCTTTGGTCATCAAATGTTACACTTGAAACCCACAGAGGGTGGTCAGGTACATATGACCCACTTGTCATTTGCCTTGACCAACAAGGATTTTGGCATGAATAGGGCAGTAAAGAGGGCATAGGCACCAGATTATCTCATTTTGAATTAGAAGCTGTAGTTGTGCAGGGGTTAACTAGCTTCGGTCTTCAAATGTTACACTTGAAAACCACAGAGGGTGGTTTGGTACATATAACCCATTTGCCATTTCTCTTGACCAACAAGGATTTTGGCATGAATAAGGCAGAAAAGAGGGCACATACTCCATAATTTGTCATTTTGATTAAGAAGCTGTAGTTGTGCAGGGTTTAACAAACTTTGGTCTTCAAATTTTACACTTGAAACCCACAGAGGGTGGTCTGGTACATTTGACCCACTTGTCATTTGCCTTGACTATCAAGGATTTTGGCATGAATAGGGCAGTAAAGCGGGCACACACCAGATTATCTCATTTTGAATAAGAAGCTGTAGTTGTGCAGGGGTTAACTAGCTTTGGTCATCAAATGTTACACTTGAAACCCACAGAGGGTGGTCAGTAACATATAACCCACTTGCCATTTCACTTGAACAAAATGGATTTTGGCATGAATAGGGTAGTAAAGCGGGCACAGGCTCCATAATTTGTCATTTTGAATAAGAAGCTGTAGTTGTGCAGGGGTTAACTAGCTTCGGTCATCAAATGTTACACGTGAAACCCACAGAGTGTGGTCTGGTACATATAACCCACTTGTCATTTGCATTGACCAACAAGGATTTTGGCATGAATAGGGCAGTAAAGCGGGCACAGACACAAGATTATCTCATTTTGAATAAGAAGCTGTAGTTGTGCAGGGGTTAACTAGCTTCGGTCATCAAATGTTAGACTTGAAACCCACAGAGGGTGGTCAGGTACATATGACCCACTTGTCATTTGCCTTGACCAACAAGGATTTTGGCATGAATAGGGCAGTAAACGGGCACAGGCTCCATAATTTGTCATTTTGAATAAGAAGCTGCAGTTGTGCAGGGGTTAACTAGCTTTGGTCATCAAATTTTACACTTGAAACCGACAGAGGGTAGTCTGGTACATATGACCCACTTGTCCTTTGCCTTGGCCATCATGGATTTTGGGGTGAATATGGTAGTAAAGCGGGCACAGGCTCCATAATTTGTCATTTTGAATAAGAAGCTTGTAGTTGTGCAGGGGTTAACTAGCTTCGGTCATCAAATGTTACACTTGAAACAGACAGAGGGTGGTCTGGTACATATAACCCACTTGTCATTTGCATTGACCAACAAGGATTTTGGCATGAATAGGGCAGTAAAGCGGGCACAGGCACGAGATTATCTCATTTTGAATAAGAAGCTGTAGTTGTGCAGGGGTTAACTAGCTTCGGTCATCAAATGTTACACTTTAAACCCACAGAGGGTGTTCTGGTACATATGACCCACTTGTCATTTGCCTTGACCAAAAAGGATTTTGGCATGAATAAGGCAGTAAATGGGCACAGGTTCCATAATTTGTCATTTTGAATAAGAAGCCGTAGTTGTGCAGTGGTTAACTAGCTTCGGTCATCAAATGTTAGACTTGAAACCCACAGAGGGTGGTCAGGTACATATGACCCACTTGTCATTTGCCTTGACCAACAAGGATTTTGGCATGAATAGGGCAGTATAGCGGGCACAGGCTCCATAATTTGTCATTTTGAATAAGAAGCTGCAGTTGTGCAGGGGTTAACTAGCTTTGGTCATCAAATTTTACACTTGAAACCGACAGAGGGTGGTCTGTTACATATGACCCACTTGTCATTTGCCTTGACCATCAAGGATTTTGGGGTGAATATGGCAGTAAAGCGGGCACAGGCTCCATAATTTGTCATTTTGAATAAGAAGCTGTAGTTGTGCAGGGGTTAAATAGCTCCGGTCATCAAATGTTACACTTGAAACAAACAGAGGGTGGTCTGGTACATATAACCCACTTGTCATTTGCCTTGACCAACAAGGATTTTGGCCTGAATAGGGCAGTAAAGCGGGCACAGGCTCCATAATTTGTCATTTTGAATAAGAAGCTGTAGTTGTGCAGGGGTTAACTAGCTTCAGTCATCAAATGTTACACTTGAAACCCACAGAGGGTGGTCTGGTACATATGACCCACTTGTCATTTGCCTTGACCAACAAGGATTTTGGCATGAATAGGGCAGTAAACGGGCACAGGCACGAGATTATCTCATTTTGAATAAGAAGCTGTAGTTGTGCAGGGGTTAACTAGCTTCGGTCATCAAATTTTACACTTGAAACCCACAGAGGGTGGTCTGGTACATATAACCCTCTTGCCATTTGCTTTGACCAAGAAGGTTTTGGGCATGAATAGGGTAGTAAAGCGGGCACAGGGTCCTTAATTTGTCATTTTGAATAAGAAGCTGTAGTTGTGCAAGGGGTAAATATCCTTGGTCAACGAAAGTGACTCTTGGAACCCACAGAGGGAGGTCAGGTACACATGACCCACTTGCCATTTCCCTACACCAACAAGGATTTTGGCATAAATAATTTGGGCAATGGACAAATGATCCGGATCTCGGTACCTGCAGATAAACACAAAACAACAGCCACCTACACGGCTTCACTATACTGACTTCTTTATTGTTTACCACACACACTGGCATCACAAGGGGGGTGCGGGCAGGGCCGGTTCTAGATATTGTGGAGCTTAGGGCCATCTTTTAGTTGCCAATTTTTTTTAGAAGAAGTTCCCCTGCTTGCGCTGAAAGCGCATGTGCTTCCGGAAAGGGAGTGTGTCCTTGCGGATCACCCCCAATTCATCACACTGTAGGGTGTGCCCAGCACTTACGAACACAGCCCTTTATAACACATAATTCTACACACAGTAATGCCCTTTATAAACACTTTATGCCACATGCAGTAATGCCCTTTATAAACACGTTATGCCACATGCAGTAATGCCCTGTTTAACACATTATGCCACATGCAGTAATGGCATTTATAACACATTATGCCACATGCAGTAATGCCCTGTATAATGCATTATGTCACATGCAGTAATGCCCTGTATAATACATTGTGCCACACACAGTAATGCCCTCTATAATACAGTATCCCCAATTAAAATTACGCCACACATTAGTCCCTTATTCATATTAGTGCCCCTTATACACAAGGTCCACAGTACTGAGTAGTAGTGCCCCTAATACAATGCCCACAGTAGTAGTGCCCCTTATAGAATGCATACAGCAGTGGTATCTCTTACACAATGGCCCCAGTATTGGTGCTCCCCATACAGTGCCCTCAGTAGTACCCACAGTGTTAATGCCCCCATTGGTAAAGTACCATATAGTAGTGCCTCCATTGGTAATGCCCTCAATAGTAGTGCCCACATTAGTAGTGCCCCCTGTAATAATGCCCCCTATAGTAGTGCCCACAGTAGGAATGCCCCCTATAGTAGTGCCCACAGTTGTAATGCCCAGATTAGTGCCCCCTATAGTAGTGCCCCCAGTAGTAATGCCCCCTTATAGACATGCCCCCAGTAGTAATGTCCCCAGTAGTAATGCCCCTTTATAGACATGCCCCCATTAGTAATGCCCCCTTATAGACATGCCCCCAGTAGTAATGCCCCCTTATAGACATGCCCCCAGTAGTAATGCCCCATGTCTTCCTTCTGAAAAATAAAAAATACAAACATAATACTTACCTTAGGCCCCGCTCCTGCATCCGCTGCCGTCTGGTCTGACTGCGGCTCCACCACAGATCTATGGGAGAGATGTCATGACGTCATGACGTCCCTCCCATAGTGCTCTCTGCTGGAGCTGTAGCTCAGGAGTGAGCTCCGGTTCCACGGTTCTATGGGAGAGACTTCATGATGTCAGGATATCCCTCTGATATTGCTCTATGTGGGAGCCGGAGCTCTGGAGTGAGCTTCGATTGCCGTTGCAGAGAGGGAGCTGGGTGCCCGCTGATAACAAATATCAACGCGGGGGTGACTGGTGCTGGGTTTTTTTTTTTCTTATGGGATATTTATTTTTGCCCTCCTGGGGAATCAGTGGTGCCCTCTAGGGGCCAGCGCTCTGGGCGACTGCCCTGTTAGCCCGTCCCTAGAACCGCCACTGGGGGTGGGCCACATTGGGTGACACCATCCGAAGGGTTTGACACCAAAATAACAGAGCTGCTCTGCTATTTTGGTGTCACCCTGTCGGATGGTGTCACCGTGATGCCAGGACACGGAGAGAGGCAGGGAGAGACTGTGGGCTGCCCCAACAGCTGCAGGAGCACTGGGGAAGCCCACTGTGTGACGAGAACGGGAGGCGGTAACGCACCCAAGATTGGCTCACATAAGGGGTGTCGCTTCATGGGTGAGGTCACGCCCCTTCTTGCGAAGCCACGCCCTTTCCGGGAGCGCACGCAGGAGGACTCAGAGCATCCACACCAGGTGACACCAAGGTAGGTGATGCCTCTGACCACACACACACCAACTTGACTACTCATACATACATCAGCACCCTGCCAACAGCAATACAGGGTGGATGTAGTGCACTCCATATCACCATGCTACCCCTATGCTCCCCAACAATGCATCTACACCAATAATGTAATAATTGTTACAGGACAAGGGAATAATGCAGTTACAAAACATTACAATAATCACAAACAGGTACCTTACTACAGCCTACCTTTTAATGGCGGTCTGATTTAAGTAGCTGAGATGACGAGGTAACAAGGTTACAAACCTCAA
The DNA here is from genome assembly GCA_031769625.1 of Taudactylus pleione. NCBI lineage: Eukaryota > Metazoa > Chordata > Amphibia > Anura > Myobatrachidae > Taudactylus > Taudactylus pleione. The sequence goes on from JAUIMM010000031.1 coordinate 2,176,138, forward strand.
TACCTTCTTATCAAATCAGAACCACAGTACTACAGGGCTTAATCATCTTCTGCTGCCTCAGGCCTAGTGCCTGCCTTCTAGGGGATCAATGACACTATGTAGGGCCTATTGCCCACCTAACAATTTTTAATGATGTGGATCCCAAATTAACCCTATAGGGCCTAATGCCCCTTATACCTTGTGGGACTAGTGCCCTCTCTGGCTCAGGCTTATTGTCCGCCTAACAAAGTCCGTCCCTGCTGATTAGGGCTTAACGCCCACAGTGGCCATTTGCCTAATGCCTGAATTAAAATAGCATGCAATTGAATGAAAATACAATGCAATTAGATTTACCAGTCCAGTAGTCTTTGGCTGAACTAAGCCTAGTTCATCTACAATTACTATGTGTTCTTCACCCGAGGTGGGTCGACTCCCACGATCTCAGTGCTTCCTGTAGTTTTCACCTTGAGCTAGCAAACTCCTACTGCCACAGCAGTCTTCATCCAGGTAGCAGTGACCAAGGTCCAGGGGAATAACTATGGTGTTTGGCACCAAGGGCAAGATGAGAAGTTGGCGCTTCACTTATTTATGTGACCTGGGCCTATTGCCCAGGGTCAATTATAGCCTTAGGAGCATGGGCCTAATGCCCACCTATTTGTGCCACAGGCTTAAGGCCTCATGACCCTTACATGCCTACTGCCTAACAATCTGATAGTCTAGGGAGGGGTTAATGATGGTAAGGCCTCAAAGAGGGTCTACCTGTCGGGTGGGAGAGGATGCAGTGAGGATCTTCATTCGTTTTTTACTTCCCAACTACTGAAGTATTCTCTGGTCCTCAGCCACATTTTTCTGTCGCTGGCCCATTCTGGCCAGTAGCGGTGCTGTCAGAGCTCTTCTCTATTGAGCCCAGTGTCTCCTAGCATCTTCTGCAGCCGCTGGAGCTCTTCTCTTTTGAGCCCGGTGTCTTCTGGACTCTTCCACGGCCGCAGGAGCTCTTCACCCATTTCCGCCAAATTGACTCTTCCTCCCAGAGACATCTGACGCTAGACGCCATGGGCGTAGCCAGCCCTCTGTGGGTTTCAAGTGTAACATTTGATGACCGAAGGTAGTTAACCCCTGCACAACTACAGCTTCTTATTCAAAATGACAAAATATGGTGCCTGCGCCCGCTTTACTGCCCTATTCATGCCAAAATCCCTGTTGGTCAAGGGAAATGGCAAGTGGGTCATATGTATGTGACCACCCTCTGTGGGTTTCAAGTGTAACATTTGATGACCGAAGCTAGTTAACCCCTGCACAACTACAGCTACTTATTCAAAATGACAAATTATGGAGCCTGTGCCCGCTTTACTACCCTATTCATGCCAAAATCCTTGTTGGTCAAGGCAAATGACAAGTGGGTCACATGTACCTGACCACCCTCTGTGGGTTTCAAGTGTAACATTTGATGACCGAAGCTAGTTAACCCCTGCACAACTACAGCTTCTTATTCAAAATGACAAAATGTGGAGCCTATGCCCGCTTTACTGTCCTATTCATGCCAAAATCATTGTTGGTCAAGGTAAATGGCAAGTGGGTCATATGTACCAGACCACCCTCTGTGGGTTTCAAGTGTAACATTTGATGGCCGAAGCTAGTTAACCCTTGCACAACTACAGCTTCTTATTCAAAATGACAAAATCTGGTGCCACCTCATCACAGGGGCAGAGGAATACCTCTGTGGTGGCAGATTTGGAGGATTGGCCGCATGTCAGATGAGTGCACAGGGGAGATGGCTTACCGGTAGGTGTGGCTGCTCAGACTGCCGCAAGCTGGGGTCCCTCCAAGTAGTGTCTGGAAGCCGGTGGCGGCAGGAGTGCGGCATGGTGCTCTTCTCCTCTTCCGGATCCCACACAGTCTGGCATAGCAGCGCTTGTCAGGTGTTTATGCCTCATATCTCCAATGCATTTCGGCCAGCACTGGCATTTTTTTCAAGGATAATGAGATCATTACATGGTGTCTGTATTTAAGGTGGTTAGGAACACTCCTCCACTCTTCAATTGGAGGAAAGTCAGTTGCTGCACCTCCCAATGTTAAATCGATTAAGGTGCAAGGGAGATTGGCACAAGTCAGGAATAGTGTATGGTGGAATACAGTGAGGGGAAAATACAATAGGGAAAGGAAGAATAGAAACAAATGAAGGGGGAAAATAATCAGAATAATAATGTTTCAAATGAACAATAGAAGTATACATATAACTGTAAATGAATATTAATAAATATATATAACTAGAAAGTGAAAATAAATAAATAGAAATTAAAAATAATAAAAAGCAAAAAGTAAATAAATGTATAAATTATTAGTGGTAAATACTACAATTAAATTAAAAACTATTTTAGGATTAAAAATAGGTAAAATAGTGTGGATAAAAACATAAGTAACATGTTAATGGTCTTAAGTACTCACTAGGACACATGTTCTAAACAAGTCTCAAAGTATTGAGCTAATGAAGGTAGTGACTACCTACAGTATATCACAAAAATTCCCACTGTGAATAGCATGGAACTTAAGCAGATGTTCAGTTCAATAAATATGCAATACAAAAGTTAGATCTGGATAGCATCCAGTATCCTGTATTAATTCATACATAGTCGATAATGAATATGGGTATTGATAGGATGGTATGTGCTTAATGTGAGTACCTAATGTAGTACAGTAAAATGAAAACCAGTTACATAATAATGTAATAGACTGAATATAATGAAATTTAGTAAATGGTGAAGGCAGTGGGCAATTAATTTGATTGGTATGAAGTAGTGGGCAATTAATTTGATTGGTGCTATAACCTTAACTGAACTTGTTTCACTTATAGGATGGTTTGGATTTCTAAATACACATTAAGTCCTGTAGGGACTAAGGTCTTGAGGTCCAAGAACCACTTGATCTCCTCTCTGCTCAGGTTTTTATTGTAATCTCCTCCTCTCCAATTGGGTTTGACTAATTTTATGCCCACAAACCTCAATTTGGAGGCATCCCTGTTGTGATTGATTTTGAAGTATAGTGACACAGTGTGCTCTTTCTGGATTTTTCTTCTATGCTCTCCTATCCTCTGCTTTAAGTATCTGGTAGTCTTCCCAACGTACTTTTTGTTGCATGGGCAAGTGAGGAGGCAAGTTATCATGTCCTGGATTTTATAGGTATTACCCATGCTGCTTGATTTAAAAGTCATGGTCTGTAACGTGGTCCGAATGATTAGATGTTCTGTAATTCAGGCATCTGCCACAATGAAAGAAGCCTTTGTTTTTCCCCATCGAAATTGAGGCCTGAATAGAATTCACACATGGTTGGTGATTGTGGACAAATTTTTGTTGAAATCTGGTGCTTTCTTAAAAACTACTCTCGGTTGCTTTGGTAAGATCTGTGCCAATGCTTGATCTTTTGTAAGGAGCTTCCAGTGTTTGCGTTAGACATGCTTGATAAATTTTGAAGAGGAATTATATTCAGTAATGAAGCACATGTTAAATTTGTTCTCAAGGTCAGTCCTTTTTGTTTTGTACTTTAGAAGATGTTCTCTTTCTTCATCTAGAACTTTCTGGAATGCTTCCTTCACAAGAGACTCATTGTAGTTCTTCTGGAGGAGTTTTTCTTTATGTTCATTACCTTGGATGACATAATCCCTTGTGTCGCTGCAGTTCCTTCGCAGCCTAGTGAATTGGCCCTTTGATATTTTGGGAGGCCATGATGGATAATGTTCACTGTTGCGTAGGATGAAACTGTTGACGTCGACCTTCTTCCTATACATCTTGGTCTCCAGTCTCTGATCTTTGATAAATATCTCTAGGTCCTGAAAAACCACCTTTTCCTTGCTGTAGTCAGTCATAAAGGTAAGGTTATAAGAGTTAGTACTAATGTGCTTCAAAAACCTTGTGATTCCTCTGACCCTTCCCAGATGAAGATGATATCATCTATCTATGTATCATTTCCATAGTACCAGATTCGCTCCCACCGCTTCGTTGTTTCAGATAAACTCCTCCTCCCAATGCTCATGAAGAAGGTAGCATAGCTGGGAGTGAACTTGGTACCCATCGCAGTCCCTTGTTGTAATATAAATGGACCCCAAACCAGAAATAATTGTGATGTAGAATGTACTGGATACCCTCCAAGATGAAGGTGACCTGTTCTGCTTTCAAGGTTCTGTCTTTCCTTAGAATGTGTTCCATGTTCTTTAGGCCATGTGCATGGTTGAGTGCGGTAACATCACATGTGACCAGCCATCTGTCTTTATTCCAGCCAATTTTTCTTAGTTTTTTCAATCTGTGTGTGGTATCCTTCAGATGTGATGGTTGTTCTTGAACAAATGGCTGCAAGAAAGAATCTATAAAGTGAGACAGATTGGAGCTGATGGAATTAATTCCGGATACGATCGGCCTACCTGGTGGTTTTGTGGTGCTTATGCATTTTGGGCAATATGTAGAACACTGGAATGATGGGATGGGTATTATAGATAACATCTTTCTCATTCTTATTAATGACTCCTTTTTCATGGCCATTCTTCAGGAGCGTAAGTATTTTGGCATTGTATTCAGTGGTGGGATTTGAGGGTAGTTCTCGGTAGGTATGATGATCTCTTAATAATCTTTCCACTTCTTCATTGTCATTTTCCTTGTTTTGAATGACAATTCCTCCCCCCTTGTCTGCTGGTTTTATTACAATGTCCTTATTATCCTTCAATCCCTAGAGGTCCTCTCTCTCTTGTTTAGTGATGTTCATGTATTTTCTTTTATTACTTCTGGAAAGTCCCTGTTTGAGGTCATCCAGTGCTAGTTTCTCAAATGTTCCAATTAATTCTCCTCTCATATGCCTTGGATAGAAAGTTGATTGCGGATATGGGTATAGCTAATAACTTCATGTAATATACACGATTTATTGATGACATCCTGATCTTTTGGAGAGGTAGTCAGGAGTCTTTTGAAAAAGTTATCAATGATCATAATAGCAGGAATCATCCTCTAAAATTAACATATAATATTAGCGATAATATGGTTAATTTCTTAGATGTCCAAATTTCATTTCAAAACGGCTTTATTGAAACATCACTTTACTGATCGTAACAACCTTCTACATAATCATAGTTTCCCTCCAGATCCCCTAAAAAGAGGGCTCCCCTACTCACAACTGCTCCGTATAAAAAGAATTACATTAGATCCCCAAGTAGTGGAGACTCAATTGAACTCCATGATCAGTAAATTCTTTGAGAGAGGATACAGTTGGGAATCTCATATGGAGGCCAAATGCAAAGTTTTGGATTTAGACAGAGATGAATTATTAACTATTGGTAGCAATAAGTCCTTGACACCATTGTTCCCATGAGTTATGCAATATAACCCAGTGAGCAAGGCTATTAATCATACAGCTAAGAAATTATGGCTGTTGGTACAAACTGATGGTGATTTGGGCTTACAAGACATTAAACTAATAGCCAGTTATAATCAAGGTCAGAATATTAGAGACCATTTGGTTAAGACAGTCATTACGAGCGCTAAAGAGACACCTAAAGGCAATTTTTTAAAAGGTAAGTGTCGGTGCTACAGATGTTCTTGCACAACCTGTGGCTTTTTGATATCAGGTGATACTTTTCATCATCCTCATTTGGGTAAGGTATACCATATAGGCCATAGACTAACATATTCTTCTAAATTCATGGTATATCAGATCCTTTGCCCCTGTGGGCTGTCATATATAAGTAAGAACGAACTCTCTTTTAAAGAGCATATGGTAGCCCATAGATATGCAATTACAAGTGCTTTGAATACCGGTAATAGTGACCAACCTGTCGCTAGACATTTCTGTAATGCCCGCCATTCTCTATCATCACTCCGCTATACAATGTTTGACAATATTCCTCTATCTATCCATGGTGGGAATCGAGGTTTTAAACTATTACAGGCTGAAAGCAAATGGATCTCCAAAGGAACTTAATGAACATACAGGATTCCATTACTTTACATAATTATGTGATTTCTGCTACCTTTTAGCATACAGACTTTGGGTGTACTTTTGGGTTAGGTCATTACATTGATAGTATAATGTCAATTTTAGTTTCCCATAAGAGTGGATATATCTTATATTATGTTGTTACTCTCTTGATAAGTTAATGCTGTTGAGAACTTACCATTTCTAGTGGATTTGAGTGACCTAAAGCTTTGTAATGGCTAAATATAATGGTGATTATAATAACTACATACTATCATTGTTTTGCTATATAATAGGATACCCATGCATTTGTGTGGTAGGTAGGTAATACATCATTATATAGTCGATTGGTTACAATGTCCTTACTCAGTAATCATAAGTTCTGTAGAGACTAGTTGAGTAACTATAGTTTAGTATTCTTAACCTTTGTCCACTGTATATGTGTGCATTTTAATTGCTCTTTATATTCTATAGGATCTAATGATGATGTGTGTTTTACTGATAAAGTTTTATGTTTTTGTATTGTTACCTTCTTCAAGGACAGATACAAACATATACAGTATCTGTCCTTGCTGAAAGTTATTAAAACTGAAACCTGTGACTGTGTGCTGTGTTATACATATACTAGTCCTCTGAATGCCGCCTGTTTTTCCATTGCTCCATATATATTTATATGTATGGAGCAGCACCAGTTCAGAATAAACCCCAAGTGTATAGGACAATATATATATATATATATATATATATATACAGTCAGGTGCATAAATATTGGGACATTGACAGAATTTTCATAGTTTTGCCTCTATTCGCCACCACAATGGCTTTGAAATTAAACAAACAAGATGCGCTTTAACTGCAGACTTTCAGATTTAATTTGAGGGTAATTACATCCAAATCAGGTGAACGGTGTAGCAATTACAACGTTCTATATGTTTGCTTCCGAGAATCAAAAAAATTATCCCCAAATATTCTTGAATTTCCACCAAAGGAAGGAGGCACTTGCCACTTGAATTCTTTAAACAGTTTTATTCATGCTTGGGCTTTACACTTGCTTGGATGCATTTAGTTCTGGTCGACGTTTTGGTTCCAATTTGAACCTTTTTCAAGACCTCATCCAATAAATTATAAATACACATAATACAGAGACATAATCTGTGAAAAAAAGGAAAACACATTGACATGTCTAACAGGCTCCCCAAAGAAATTATATATTAATCACTAATAACATATAATGAATAACAATAAAGCAATTACATATGAAACATATATTATATTATAGTGAGTGATACATAATATGCAAGGAACTTGTGGGACCCCATCACCAGAGAAACAGTGTGACCAAAGAATCAAACTAAGGAATGCAGGATGACCCATAATGACACACACACACCTAAGTGGTGACCACCTGAGACTTATAAATCACTTCATCAAAATACCTCAATAGTCAATAGCGCTGTAAGCAAAGCGCCTGGTTCAACACAACCCCTCAAGGTATTAAACCTGAAAAGACATAACTTTCTTATAGCCAAACATGAGGGCACAGTTCACACCACAATGTGTGTGAAATCTAACTCACCTCATGGCTCAGGGCTGGTCCACAGTCGTATGTGGTACATCCATCCAGTGTGCCGCATGTAAATCCACCATCAGGTACACGCTGCATGCTCACTGGTATCCCGTTTCCAGCTAAAAAAGCCACAAAACCGGAAGTGATGTATCAGACATCATGCTGAAAAGGCCTGGTAGTTACTCTTGTGGCAGTTGTGTCACCTGTGCTTCCATGATCGTGGGGTCCACGTTCCCCCACCCACACTCGGGTCGGAAGATTAAAATTAAATACAAATTACACTGTGCACTTGACTATTTAATATACATTCAAATATGCCCTTGTGGTCTATATTATGTAGGCCTCATGGCCAGAAGATTTAGAGACCGAATGGCCAATCACAGAGCATCTATATGAGCAGCTCTGTCGACTGGCGCAAGTGACAAGCCAGTGGCCAGGCACTTTCTGCAACAAGCACATTCGGCAGCATCATTAAGATGCAAATTAATTGATTGGATACCACCAAAGCAGGGCACAGATAGGCTTGTGGCATTAAAAAGGCATGAAAGCTTTCAGATACATGAGTTAAACACGGTTATGCCAAGGGGTTTAAATGAATGTAACCCGCTGAATGTATTCTTATAGTCATTGACCCACGGAGGTAGTGTGACATATCTGGGTTATTCTGCATTGTGTTTACTCACTATCCATTTTTTTACAACCAGTCTTTGGATTCTGGACTTGTATGTTGCAAGAGACGCAGTGTCTGAGCTGTGTGTATTAATAGATACACAAGATAAAATAGGTCTATATACGCAATTCCTATATATTTTAAATTTTTTAATATAAATTTTGTATTCATGTCTTTTTATGTACGTATGTTTTTTACAAATTAGGTTGAGTGTTCAATTTACTATCCACATAGATATTTGCATTATCTAATATGTTTATGTATGGCATTATTTGCGATTTTGCAATTGATCTGTCCTCAATATGCAATGCGGGGATGTACCCATACATGTATATGGTGTTTTGTTCAATTAATGCACACTGAATTGATGTTATTCTCTGTTGCAGCAGTTTAACATCAGCAGATGGCTTTTATTATAAATTTTATTTATTCCATACCATGGTGGTGTATAAGCATGCTGATAAGGCCCTATCAGGCTCCCATAATACGAGAAGTAAAATTACGCCTGGTTAAGCAAGCACAGTGCTCCCAAACAACGATGAGAATAAATAAATATATCAATACTTCCCCACAACTTCAATCAGGATTCAGTATATGATTTTCAGACAGTAATGATGGAGTTTCCATATTTATGAAAAATATAAAATCGGCCAGACATAGTGTAATACCATAAAAACTGCAATTTATTACACTCAATAAAAAATAAACATGAAGATTATATAAAAAATAAACATGTTGATAATATGAAAAATATGGATATAGACACAGGGCATATGGTCGTCAATGCCTCTCACAATAATTCCACAAATACTATATATTGTATAATAGCTTTCTACATGAGGATAAATCCTCCTCCATACAATAAAATTGGAGAATTACCAGAAGTCCCCTTTTCAAGGGCCTGTAGTTATTAAAGATGGAGGCTTCCAGATTAACCTCTATCTCAGGGTCCTTATCCAAGGGGTGATCTTATGTGGTTCCTCCTTTCTGGATGATCCTGTCACCATGTACCTGTACCAACGCGTTTCAGGAGTTAACTGCTCCCTTCCTCAAGGTAAAGTGACATGTGCAGAAATGATCATTTCTTATATACCCTTTTTCTAGTTAACTTCCAGGTCAAAGGTCAGGGGCTTTAATTTTACTTTATTTCCCCCTTATAAATAAATTGGAATGATGTATAGCCATTATCTAGCTAAATCGCAATGCTTTAAACATTTAACATACCAAAGAACTTTTAATAATTTTAAACCTATGTACTTCATTTATCGCCGGACCGGAAGTGCGTCATCCTCACTTCCGGTTTCGGCGTGCACTCGCAAAAAGCTCCGTATAGTCCACATAGAATGAGTGCTTCATCTTTTCCTAAGTATCTGTCGAGTCGCGACTACACAGTCTGTCCGTGTCTCATCTTGCTGTGTGTAGAACGCACCTATTCTCCGTTCTACTTCCAGTTTCGGCGGCCATTTTCTTGTAGCTCTAAAAACCCTATGTAGTCTTATTATCATGCGGTTATCATTGGAAAGCTGGCAGTTCATGTATATCATATAGTCACAGTAGCCATCTTGTGTTTGGCATTTTTCCTGATCGAACCGCTATTCCTTCCAACCAGGAGCCATCTTAACTAAGGATAATTTTCACATATGATCCTTTAACCCTAATATATGAGCAAAAATAATAATTAGAATTTGATAAGCCATTGTAATAATGTGACTCTGTGCAGTGTAAGGGAAAAAAAGGTGCAAAAAGAGGGATGTGTGAATAAATGTATAATATACAGTATTAAATACAATAAAATACAGAAGGACCACATGTGTGTAAAACAAGTACTACGTGTATAAAAAGAGGACTATGTATATAGACAGGGAGGCGCAGTGGGAAGGCTCATACACTTCTATATAAAACATATGGAATCTATAAAATATAATATGTTAAAAATGTGATATAAAAAACCTTTATAAAAATATTTTATAAAAATGTTTTATAAAAACCATTTCAACTCAAAATCCGAGTTAAGTCCTCTTGGTATCATAGTCTTTAGTTTAAAAATCCACTGCATTTCACTATTAGCTAGTTTTTTTTCTTCGTTTCTTTCTCTCCACGTATTCTTAATGTTTTCAATAGCTAAAAACCGCTTTATTTCTTTTGTAGAGCAGTTATGCACTAATTTAAAATAGTTTGATAAGGAGTGTGTCGTCAATCCATTCCTGATATATCGGAGATGTTCTCCTAGTCTTGTTTTTAAGGCTCGACTAGTTCTCCCTATATATATCAGGTGACAACTGCATTCAATAAGATATACTACATTTGTCGTATTGCATGTGATGAATTGGTTCAAGTTATATGTAGTGTCTTTAACGGTAAAATTCACATATTTTGTTTCTTCAACTTTGATTTCTCTACATGCAATACAATTACCACAGCGGAAAAATCCTTTACTTCGTATGGGATGAAAATTTTCCATATTAAGTGCACTCTTTATAAATTTGTTCTTCAGATTAGGCGCTCGTCTATAAATAAAAACTGGTTTTAAGAGTAAAGTCTTTTTTAATACAGGATCCTTCAACAATAAATGCCAGTGTCTTCTCACAATACCTTCTACTTTTTTGTACTGTCCTGTATATTCGGTAATAAATGCATGTTTGAAGGTTTCCCTTCCTTTATGACTTTTACTTTTACTCTGTTGGAGGATCTTTCTGTCATTGTCCATCACTTCCTTCTTAAATTTATTTAATACTTCATTCTCATACCCCTTTTCTTTAAACCTCCAGTATTAAAAAAGACTTTACCCTTGAAACCAGTTTTTATTTATAGACAAGCACCTAATCTGAAGAACAAATTGATAAAGAGTGCACTTAATATGGAAAACTTTCATCCCATACGAAGTAAAGGATTTTTCCGCTGTGGTAATTGTTTTGCATGTAGAGAAATCAAAGTTGAGGAAACAAAATATGTGAATTTTACCGTTAAAGACACTACATATAACTTGAACCAATTCATCACATGCAATACGACAAATGTAGTATATCTTATTGAATGCAGTTGTCACCTGATAAATATAGGAAGAACTAGTCGAGCCTTAAAAACAAGACTAGGAGAACATCTCCGAAACATCAGGAATGGATTGACGACACACTCCTTATCAAACCATTTTAAATGAGTGCATAACTGCTCTACAAAAGAAATAAAGCGGTTTTTAGCTATTGAAAACATTAAGAATACGTGGAGAGAAAGAAACGAAGAAAAAAAACTAGCTAAAAGTGAAATGCAGTGGATTTTTAAGCTAAAGACTATGAGTTGAAATGGTTTTTATAAAACATTTTTATAAAATATTTTTATAAAGGTTTTTTATATCACATTTTTAACATATTATATTTTATAGATTCCATATGTTTTATATAGAAGTGTATGAGCCTTCCCACTGCACCTCCCTGTCTATATACATAGTCCTCTTTTTATACACGTAGTACTTGTTTTACACACATGGGGTCCTTCTGTATTTTATTGTATTTAATATATTATACATTTATTCACTCATCCCTCTTTTTGCACCTTTTTTTCCCTTACACTGCACGGAGTCACTTTATTACAATGGCTTATCAAATTCTAATTATTATTTTTGCCCATATATTAGGGTTAAAGGATCATATGTGAAAATTATCCTTAGTTAAGATGGCTCCTGGTTGGATGGAATAGCGGTTCGATCAGGAAAAATGCCAAACACAAGATGGCTACTGTGACTATATGATATACATGAACTGCCAGATTTCCAATGATAACCGCATGATAATAAGACTACATAGGGTTTTTTGAGCTACAAGAAAATGGCCGCCAAAACCGGAAGTAGAACGGAGAATAGGTGCGTTCTACACACAGCAAGATGAGACACGGACAGACTGTGTAGTCGCGACTCGACAGATACTTAGGAAAAGATGAAGCACTCATTCTATGTGGACTACACGGAGCTTTTTGCGAGTGCACGCCGAAACCGGCAGTGAGGATGACGCACTTCCGGTCCGGCGATAAATGAAGTACATATGTTTAAAATTATTAGAAGTTCTTTGGTATGTTAAATGAATTTAAAGCATTGCGATTTAGCTAGATAATGGCTATACATCATTCAAATTTATTTATAAGGGGGAAATAAAGTAAAATTACAGCCCCTGACCTTTGACCCGGAAGTTAACTAGAAAAAGGGTATATAAGAAATGATCATTTCTGCACATGTCACTTTACCTTGAGGAAGGGAGCAGTTGACTCCTGAAACGCGTTGGTACAGGTGTATGGTGACAGGATCATCCAGAAAGGAGAAACCACATAATATCACCCCTTGGATAAGGACCCTGAGATAGAGGTTAATCCAGAAGCCTCCATCTTTAATAACTACGGGCCCTTGAAAAGGGGACTTCTGGTAATTCTCCAATTTTATTGTATGGAGGAGGATTTATCCTCATGTAGAAAGCTATTATACAATATATAGCATTTGTGGACTTATTGTGAGAGGCATTGACGACCATATGCCCTGTGTCTATATCCATATTTTTCATATTATCTTCATGTTTATTTTTTATATAATCTTCATGTTTATTTTTTATTGAGTGTAATAAATTGCAGTTTTTATGGTATTACACTTTCTGGCCGCTTTTATATTTTTCATATATATGGAAACTCCATCATTACGGCTTGAAAATCATATACTGAATCCTGATTGAAGTTGTGGGGAAGTATTGATATATTTATTTATTCTCATCATTGTTTGGGAGCACTGTGGGCACTTAACCAGACGTAATTTTACTTCACATATTGATTTTGGTACTGAAGGGTGGTACTTGTCATGAGTAGTTATCTGCAGCAATTTAGGTGCTGGGCACCTGTATAACACCATTCACTACATATTTCTCCAATAATACGAGACCCAGGTAACCTAGTGTGGCTGACTGTAATGCGGGCATGTTGTTATGCATAGGCATTCTCAGTTTGGCACCTGCAGGTTCCCATAATTGGAAACCCAGGCAACCTCAACCAGCATGCATCTCAAGCTGGTACGCGGAAGAGCTCTTTAGCACAACTGCGCACTTCCGGTTTCGTGGCTTTTTTAGCTGGAAACGGGATACCAGTGAGCATGCAGCGTGCACCTGATGGTGGACTTACATGCGGCACACTGGATGGATGTACCACATACGACTGCGGACCAGCCCTGAGCCATGAGGTGAGTTAGATTTCACACACATTGTGGTGTGAACTGTGCCCTCATGTTTGGCTATAAGAAAGTTATGTCTTTTCAGGTTTAATACCTTGAGGGGTTGTGTTGAACCAGGTGCTTTGCTTACAGCGCTATTGACTATTGAGGTATTTTGATGAAGTGATTTATAAGTCTCAGGTGGTCACCACTTAGGTGTGTGTGCGTCATTATGGGTCATCCTGCATTCCTTAGTTTGATTCTATGGTCACACTGTTTCTCTGGTGAAGGGGTCCCGCAAGTACCTTGCATATTATGTATCACTCACTATAAAATAATATATGTTTCATATATAATTGCTTTATTGTTATTCATTATATGTTATTAGTGATTAATATATAATTTCTTTGGGGAGCCTGTTAGACATGTCGATGTGTTTTCCTTTTTTTCACAGATTATGTCTCTGTATTATGTGTATTTATAATTTATTGGATGAGGTCTTGAAAAAGGTTCAAATTGGAACTAAAACGTCGACCAGAATTAAATGCATCCAAGCAAGTGTAAAGCCCAAGTATGAATAAAACTGTTTAAAGAATTCAAGTGGCGAGTGCCTCCTTCCTTTACTGGAAATTCAAGAATATTTTGGGATAATTTTTTTGATTCTTGGAAGCACCCCAATGTTGTACTCTATATAGTTGAGAGTGCAGGACATTCTGGAATATATACTATAATCAGGCAGCACACTCATTTTCAATAGATCACATCAGACCCTGGTGCCCTACCATACACCAAAGCATTGGTGGCACTCAGGTAATAAAGATACTCTGACACACAGGAATATACCAATGTTTCAATGTTAATAATACGTCGTTATCAGGTATACAAAACATGAAAACAGCTCACTTTAAATCCATCACCATCAACACGTGCAAACCCAGCCTTCGGTCATAGCACTCCTCACCCACCAATGATGTCAGAGTCTTTCACCGGTTGCCAGGATACAAGGTGTGCAATTAAATACAGTCCTACTAGTATCTGGGATATAGCATGTCATGACAATACAACACTTAAAATATAGCAGAGTTTTCCCACATAATTAGAAAAGAATAAACAGGAATGAATGAATCTTACATACACATATTCCAATTCAATCACCAGGGTATTACAGTATCAAACATATGGCAACAAGGAAAATTACCCTAGCATGTTACACTACAACAATATACTAAATATAAATCCCCATACTAATTTATAAATTGCAGTGCAGACCTAGGGACTCATTTAACCCCTGCAGGGACAATGTCTCCAACCGGTAAATCCACCTAGACTTACATCTTAACAATTTAAGTGAGCGTCACCGCCTCTCAAAGAAAACGGGACATGGTCAATAATAATGTACTGAATGGTTGCCAAGCTGTGTCCCGCTTGCAAAAAATGCTGTGCTTCGATGTAGTGCCATCCATTTCCTGAGTGTTCTGTCCATCTTCCCAATGTAACACAACCCACCGGGACAAATAATCATGTACACTATAAATTTTTATGTACATGTCACTTTAAGTCGTATCAGATATTGCTTGCCACTATGTGGGTAGCAAAAGCTATTGGCCACACTCAAATAGCAGTAAGTTAGGCAGTTAAAGGCACCTATAGCAACCATTCTTCTGTTGTAAAAATTGCATAGACACAGGCACCCCCATACCCATCACATCAGTTTTCATTACCCAGTCGTGTATGATGCGACCACGTTTGTAACAAGGCATTACTGATATCTCTTTTAATCTCAGATCTTTATCAGATTGCCAGATCGGCCATAACTTCTTAGAAATCACATTGATTTCACTACTAACCATTGAATTGTTGTACCCAGGGCATACATATGGTCTTATTCTGCCTAGCTGTACATGTCAATAGCTTCTCTAGGGCATCCTCAATGCTCAT
Source organism: Taudactylus pleione (assembly GCA_031769625.1). Lineage (NCBI taxonomy): Eukaryota > Metazoa > Chordata > Amphibia > Anura > Myobatrachidae > Taudactylus > Taudactylus pleione. Next base: position 2,191,420 of record JAUIMM010000031.1, read on the forward strand.
TCATTAGCTTTCAATAACAATGTAGTATCATATCCCCTCTGTGCAAACTAACATGATATCAATATGCTGAGTAGCTGCAGCAATATCACTACAAATTCACCTTGCGCATATAAACTGGGAATATTTTCCATTTTTTAAAGACCATGGATGAAAACTAGTACAATGTAACAATGTGTTCCTGTCCATGGGTTTATTATATAAAGTTGTAACAATCTTCCCTTCAGAAAACCTCACATGTACATCTAGAAAGTTTACAGTTTCTGAATCAATATTAAATGTGAATTTAATCGGGTTATCACTAGAATTATATATTTCCATAAATCCTACAAACTGGGCCTCAGACCCGGTCCAAATCACAAACAAATCATCGATATATCTGGCATAAAATAAAATCATGCCAGACACATAGAAATTCAAGAAGAAGATGTCTTTCTTGGCCTGAAACATATAGGCATTGGCATATGATGGGGCCACATTTGACCCCATCGCACACTCTGCCAACTGGAGATAAAATCTCCCATCATAAATAAAAAAAATCCTAGTCAATACTATCTCCAACAAGTCCCTCACCAGATCACTTGGGGACCATTATACAGCAGATTACCCTCCACTAAACTAGACACTGCCATTAAACCTGAATCATTTGGGATTACAGTGTAAAGGCTAGAAATGTCAATACTAAAGAGATCATAGGAAAGAATCCTGGACTGCACAGCCTGAATTTATATAATGGGAGGTGCTACCTTTTGAGATTTTTATTGTAGGCACAGAAATAGACAAATCACAGGTGCACAACTCCAAATCACTGATTATATATATATATATATATATATATATATATATATATATATAAATACATTTTGCAATAAAATATTGCAATAAATAGATGCTTTTAGCATAATCATGGCCAAGGTTATGGGCCTACCCACTATATTCAGGTAACCTCTGTTGGGTAGGTCCCTAACATACTGGGGTTCAAAGCCAGAGCACAGGACTCCCCCAAACCAGCTCAGCTGAGCCACCCCAGGACATCACTCTAATGAGAAAAGTGAAGTTTGAAGTAAGAAAGGTAAGAGCAGCTGCGGCTGCATATATAGGATAGAAGTGAAAATACAAATATAATAAAAACAAACAGTAAAGTGTTAAAAATGTGCAAAAAGGAAGAATGTGTTATAATGCAATGCCCTGAAACAGACCAACCAAAGCAATCCATGGGAATCACACCCCAAAAATCAACCCAAAGTTGCACTACAGTATATAACTTGTAGGACTTACCTAAAATTGTGCCTATTACTAGTGTGCATATACAATACCAGAATTCATGCTTTAAACCAATGGGGGATGGGTGCTACTCCAGGCTGAAGGTGTCTCGTTCCTTCAGGTGTGCAATGAAGCTCTCTAAATGGAGTGTATGGCAAAGAATCCTGGGCTGCACACCCTGAATTTATATAATGGGAGGTGCTACCTTTTGAGACTTTTATTGTAGGTACAGAAACAGACAGATCACAGATGCACAACTCCAAATTACTAATTATATATATAAATACATTTTGCAATAAAATTTTGCAATAAATAGAGGTTTTTAGCCTAATCGGTGATAAAATTTCTAAATTTAAAACAGAACATCTTACAACTTTTGCCAATGATGAGAACACCAATTGGGTTGATAAATTAAGGACTCAAATCGAATTTTATAAACATGACCTGATACAATTTAAAAAGCTTAAAATGACAAGTGTGGCAGCTGAATTCAACAGAGTATACAACTGGATTAGTGGTGGACAAAAGGAACATCCTCATGGCTAGCGTGGTTAGGTGAGACAAAAAGGCGTGTAGAGAGGGAAGGTTAAGCAGTACAGAGAGAGACAGGATCTGAGAAAAGAAATAGTAAGAAAGGAGGTAGAAAAATAGTTAAAAAAAGGAGAAAAATAGTAAGGTATAAAACACAGAGCTCTACAACCTGCGACCACTCAACTTGTAGATCAGATTCAAAGAGGCAGAATATTGTTACAGACCGACTCACACTCCTACTAACCACTCCTCTTAACAAAAACATACTCCAATTCCTGCCACTATACGACTGTCCATCACTTCACAAAAACACTACCCAAAGTTGTTTAACCCCATCCATCCCTCTGTTCTATCCGAACCCCAGTTATCTATATCGAAATTAGATGATTGAGGCTAGGAAGTGCCAATCACTGAAATCCACACAAAGCAATGCTAACATATTTAAATATAGAAAAAGATGAATGGTAGTATTTATAAAATGAAGGATTTAGTTAGCGATTCTACAGAAGTAAAGTTATCAGAAAAATCTCTGGACCAAATATTATGCAATAGGCCCCATAGTTTAGTTTTATCAATAGTAAGGAGGTCCTAGTAAATATATTTAGTTTTATGAGACGGATACAACAAATGACAACAAGGACTGCAGAACCTGGTCATCACTTGTTATACAAATGAGGGGGGAATGGAGATTATATAATGTCACACTTGAAAGTTCATACAAAATTGTGAATTACAATAGGCAATCCATAATTACTTTATAATGTTTAGAAGGAGAGAAAAACACCTCCAGTGTCAAACACATCTTTAATCATTGTAATCACTTTCCTCCTACATTCAATATACTTAGCTTTGTCAAGCCCTAGGGTAAAACAAGAATTTCCGCACAGAGGGGCTAATTCAGCATTGCACGCAAGTGGAATGCTGAATGCAGGTTCATGAATATCAGAAATCTGCATGTGCGCAGGACCTCTTCTGTGAATGTGCAGTTTCCAGGCCACGCAAGCCGATGAGCATGAGTAAACTGAGGCTTACTCAGCTGGCCGGCGTCCCAGCAGTGTCCACTGTTGCGACCAATGGTTATCCCAGTCTGTAACCTCGGTGGCAGAGCTGGGATAGGAATGTACTTAAATGAAGTGTGATTACTAGAGAGAATCGTATGCATCCTGACCCAAGAGAGTTACAGTACGTCATTCTAAATAATAGTTGGATTTTACTATAGCATGTAAACATTGTTGTGGGGCATGTATTAAAACACTCAAAGAAAATGGGGAAACCAAGGCTTCCTCTAAATGTAGGTCTGTATGTGTTGAGTGCAACAATATCCAATCAGATATGTAGTGAAAAAACACTGCATTCATGAATAATCTATTAGGAATAGCAAAGCCACCCTCACTTCAATTTATACATAGAAATTCAGGCTTTTTCCCTGACGATCAGAATTTAATAAACGTCTTACCACAGTAAGCTATTGAAGACAGGAGGTATCCATGTGTGCAGGATGAACTTTAAACCCCTAGGCTATAGGACAGTGATACATTAAATCTGCATGGATAGTAGAGGGTTAATCTGGTTTCAGTGTGTAGCCAATGGTAGAGTTATAGGGTTGGATTATAGGAGGAGCTTCAGTTGAATTAGTGCATCTACAGACAGGGAGCTGTCTCTTTTCAGTAGAGATGGGACATCGAAAGAAAATATTGGAACTACTGATGTTTTTAACATTGAATACAAAAAATTATTTAGAGATAAACATTGGTTCTCTGGAACCGTTGTTAACCAATGTTTCTGTGTTTTTGTAAGCAAACTCTGTACATAGACATTAATGGATTAAAACTTTTAAAATAATTATTATACAATGTCTATCTTCATGGAGGCAAACAGTATATATATGTATACACAAAAATGGTGCAAACATTACAAGGATGAATGCATTTTTAGAAGTAAAACATGTTTTGTGGTAAATCAAACTTGTTAATGAAGAAATAAAACATGATGCATTATCTAATTAAACTTTAATGAAACAGCTCACTGCTGCTTACCAAGAGCTGCGGCTGCCAGACACCCCAGCAGCCAACCAGTGTTCACTGCGGGCAGCCTCAGTGGCAGTGAGCTGTGGGCAGGACTGTCCTATGTGCTTCTGCTACTAATTGGCTGACCAGAAAGTTTTTCACTCTGTCAGCCACCACCCCCAGCAGCAGCATGCATGCAGCAGTAGTAGCCATGGCTGCCATCAGCAATTGTGGTGCCCGGGACTGACTAAATAGCCAGGGACCCCATGCCACCCCTTCCTCCCTGGGGCTCCTTGCACCTTCCACAATACCTTTCTTCTCTGGTTTATTACATCTGTACCAGTGCTCATCTGCCCGGCTGTTTTTCCCTCTTCCCTTTTCCCTGGTTTATTAAATCTAATGATTTACTTACCTTATTTCCTTGAAGAAGGCTCCAAGTACCTACTTCTGGCTTCTTCTTCTCTGTCAGACTCTGGAGCCGCTCCTCTCATGCTGCGGCTCCTCTGACTTCTCCCTTTCAGCAGCCAACTCCAAAATAAACTTTATTGAATGATCACCAGAACCGGCGGACCTCAGTGCACAATTTAGGTTAAAGCGGTCAGAGCAGGCCAGCCTCCTTTTTTTTTGATGATGGCGGGGAAGTACGGCCAGGTCGGCCCACCTCTTTCACTCAAAGGGGAAGTACGGGGTTACATGCTGTGCCCTGGCAGTAGGAGCGGAAGGCCCCCCCCTGTTCTGGCAGTGACCAGGCTCAGGACTCCAGTGCTGGCAGACCCCACCGATGGCGGCCCTGGTAGTAGCCCAGTTGTGATTGATTATAAATCAAGGAGAGAGTAGGCTGACAGCCCAAAGCAGTGACAACACCACACAGTGTAAAAAATTAAAAACATTGGAAAAACATCGGGTTTAAAAAAATCTAGCGATGCTGATGAAACATTGGATCCTAAACATTTTAGGGTTAAACATCAAACATTGGAACCATCTGACCCATGTTTCCGATGAAACATCAAATGATTCCCATCCCTACATTTCAGCTTTTTCCACCTGAGGGGAGACTGCTGCTGCTGCAGGCAAGTGCTTTACATCTTTATTCTCTCTTGCCTTTATTCTCTTTATTATCTCAGCTGTCCCTTTCCTACTTATCCTCCTATCTTTTCTTCTGTCCCTATTCTACTTTCTTCCTATTCTACCTTTACGGCCCTGATCCTCACTCACTTTGGAAGTGTACTGACTCCCTGCTGCCTCTGGCAGGAAGAGAGGCTTTCCCCTCTGGTTTGGAGGTGGCCACATGACCCTGTAGTTCTGGAGGTCTGGTGTACGGGCAACCTGGCAGCTGTACTCCTGTGCCACGGTGGGTTGACTGCAGCCATCACAGCATGGGAGAGCAGTCATGTCTCCTCCAAGATGGCATGAGACTGGAAAGGAAATTGCTCTGCTTCTGCCTCCCACAACTGCTGCTCCTTTATAGTTGGCTGGGGCTGCATGCTGTGTACTCCCAGCCCATGGGGTGCTCTAGCCAGCGGCAATGCAGGGGTTTTGCCCGCAGTATGGGGTGTTACAGCTGCTGTGGCACTCAAGATGGTGGCATTGTGGGTCTGTGGTGGGAGACTCTGAGATCCCTGCTGCCACGGGCTGCCTCCCATTTGCGAGGGGGTGTTAATTGGCTAAGCGGCCAAAGGGGCTGGACATTCCTTAGCCCCCAGCTGCCTTACTCCTTCTAGCTTGGGTGTATAATTTACATATAAATAATACAGATGGTAATACTTGTATAGAAAATAAACCTTGCTGAGCTATGGGCCTCCTCTACTGATAAGAAAGTGACACTGTATAATCAGTTCGGATCCTGTAGCGGCTTGGGAATTTATTAGCCAGCTTTTTGGGCAGATGTGGCGCAGATAACTGTGCTGGAGTCTCCTGTTGCTCAGCATCAGGTCCACCTAATTTTGTGATGCCCATAGCATCATCGGCCGGGCCATTTGCTGTCTTTCACCAGAGATGGGAGAGCCTGGCAGGGAACCTTACTCACTCTACTGGACTGCTGGGCTCCTTCGCTGCCAGGCTATGACAGAAATTTCCTGCTATTTTGTAACGTCATGTTTTACTTATACTCTGATCCTTTGGGGTCCACCTGCCTCTTTCCTCTCTCTGCTGTGTAGTGTTTCTGATCTGTTTTTACCTCTTTCATGGGGCATTTTGTTTCTTAGATTTCATGAACACACATTGCATTTCACATGTCTTGTTCAGTGCGCTACACACAACACAGCTTTCCCCACAACACTCAGCATTACACTGTACAGCTGCAGCATGGATGATATGTTGGTTTGCATTGCTGCCTCATATTAGTGGGATCATGGGTTTGATTCCCACCGCTGCCCTGCCAGTGTAGAGTCTGCATATTCATATACTACTGACCGAGTTTCAAAATGGGGTTTTTTGTCATTATTAGTTTTCTATTCCTGGGCTAACTTTTATTAAATGAGATATTGACCTACAGCTGCTGTAACCAGTTCCCATTGGTTTAATTTACAGCTGTTCTGTTGTATTGTTTCATTTTTGCCTTTGTCATTTCGTGTTCAGGGATTTGATTAGGGGAGATGGAGTTATTAATTTACATTGCGATGTTATAACCTATGGTCGGGGATCATTTTAGAACTTCACTGACTGAATTTCTAACCTTTGACTGTCCCCTCCTGCTGGTCACATGGATGACGGATATACCCTGGGGCCCATAGTCATATGAATGTCACCTGTGCATGATAGGTCAGCTGATGTTGCTGGAGTTGGGGACATTGTGTATTTAGTGCCTTTACTATATCATTGTTTCCATGTAATCTGTGTAACTGGCTACCTACATTAACAGGCTACATGTCTTTACAACTGTCCATTGTTTACTGCCACCCTTTGGTATTCTATATCTAACACTACATAGTGGGATTCCATCTGCTTGCGCCTTTTTCCTATGCCTGATGGTATCTAAATCTGATGTCTAATTTGTGTTTGCCCACGACCATTGTCTATGGGGGGCAGGGGCTGGCTGGCAACTTTTAGCCTGGGGGCAAGTCCAAGGCACTGGCCCATAAGTAACGGTGCATCCTTAAATTGAGGTGTTTGGTATAATAAATCTTTATTAATAAAATAAATAGGTCTAGTGATTTTACACGTACACTTATGTATATTAGCAGTGCTATTTGACACGTACACTTATGTATATTAGCAGTGCTATTTTACACGTACACTTATGTATATTAGCAGAGCTATTTTACACGTACACTTATGTATATTAGCAGTGCTATTTTACACGTACACTTATGTATGTTACCAGTGCTATTTTACACGTACACTTATGTATATTAGCAGTGCTATTTTACACGTACACTTATGTATATTAGCAGTGCTATTTTACACGTACACTTATGTATGTTACCAGTGCTATTTAACATGTACACTTATGTATATCAGCAGCGCTATTTTACACGTACACTTATGTATATTAGCAGTGCTATTTTACACATACACTTATGTATATTAGCAGTGCTATTTTACACGTACACTTATGTATGTCAGCAGCGCTATTTTACACGTACACATATATATTAGCAGTGCTATTTTAAATAGCGCTGCTAACATACACAAGTATAAGTGTAAAATAGCGCTGGTTAAAGTGCATTTGTCACTAAGCAGCACCTTGTACATATTCCCCAAACGTCTTTTACACGTACACTTATGTATATTATTTAGCAGTGCTATTTTACACGTACACTTATGTATACTAGCAGTGCTATTTTACACGTACACTTATGTATATTAGCAGTGCTATTTTACACTTACACTTATGTATATTAGCAGTGCTATTTTACATGTACACTTATGTATTTTAGCAGTGCTATTTTACACGTACACTTATGTATCTTAGCAGTGCTATTTTACACGTACACTTATGTATCTTAGCAGTGCTATTTTACACGTACACTTATGTATACTAGCAGCGCTATTTTACACGTACACTTATGTATGTCAGCAGCGCTATTTTACACGTACACTTATGTATATCAGCAGCGCTATTTTACATGTACACTTATGTATATTAGCAGTGCTATTTTACACGTACACTTAAGTATGTCAGCAGCGCTATTTTACACGTACACATATATATTAGCAGTGCTATTTTAAATAGCGCTGCTAACATACACAAGTATAAGTGTAAAATAGCGCTGGTTAAAGCGCATTTGTCACTAAGCAGCACCTTGTACATATTCCCCAAACGTCAGTGTAGAGAGAGAAATATTACATACAGGAACTCCCTCCCACCATATTTTTTTTTCAAAAGAAAAATAGGAGTATAAAATCCCTTCTAAACATACACTTACCTTCATTTCTTCTTTGTTTTTTTCTGCTTTTCTCTCTCCACTTTCTTTTCTTTTAACTGGGTTCTTCTCCTTCTTTCCTTCAGCTCCTCTTCCCCTTATTTTTCTCTCCACTTCCTTTCATACGCAGGGTGCAGCCAAGGGCGGACTTTCAATGGTCCTGCCTATTTAGTACCAGGGGTGGGCTATAATAAGCTGCCCTTTAGCTGCTGGTAAACTACACATCCCAGCATGCCTTATCAGGAGTCTTGTATTCAAACTGTGGCAGGGCATGTTGGGATGTGTAGTCCCAAAGCTGAAGGGCTGCTTATTTATTTATTTTTAAATCACTTATGATCGGAGACTCTTATTAAAAATAAGGCTCCCATTTTTGCAACACAACACCTTTTTATTGCTGCACAAAATACATCTGTTGGGTCGGGTGGAGGGGTCCTGGATGACACGGCCAATAGCAGCAGGGTGGCCATGTCACTCATATACTGACCATTTAACCTGCACTGCTGCCCTGCGAACCCAACCCCACCCTTCCTCCCCCCTGCCACCGCCGCTCGTTGTGTACGGCTGGCGGCCGCCTATGCGCGACGCCGACGGGACGGCCGGGGTTGGTGCTATGTTGTGTGTCATGTACCTACAGGGCTTCCATAGCCCTGTAGTACACACACCAGAACAGCACGTGACCGCGGCTGCCTCCGACAGTCAAAGTCGGAACGCACCAGCGGCAGAAGCAGCCGAGCCGGTTGACTGGTCCACCTCCACGGCCCTATACAAGGACGAGGTGGGCGGCCCACAATGCATTCTAATAGAGTGGCCCGGGGGGCATATGGCACCCTGCCCCCCGGCCCAGCCCGCCACTGATGGGGGGGTTTCTACAACATAGGTGTCCGGTTTAGTGGGGGATTTTGTTACCCGAGGGCAGTCTCATCTCTTGCATGGGCATCTTTTGCAAAGTTTCCCTCCTCACTTAGGGACTGACAAATTTTTACTCTTCTTCCTTGGCATCTGGTATCTATGTCGACAGTTGGATTTTTGGCCCTTATTGCATTTGGGGATTCCTTTGTGTGCGGGCAAAACCGCAGGCAACTTTTTGGCAGGGTTTTTAGTTTATGTGTATTATTTCCCTCTACTACTTCTTATTTTCTGTTGCTGCACCCTCTCCTAGTACTACTGCACCCCCTCCTGGGGATCTCTCTTCTGTTCCTCTTTTTCAGATATGGATTGCAGTGTCATGTTTGGTGTTTTGGCTGTAGCGTTGTCTTCTCCGCCTCCTTTGGGGCTCGTGTCAGAGGACTTCTGGTGAGTGCTTTGCAGATTTGCAGGGCTGGGTTAGCTCGTGCTTTACAGATGGCATGTGGTAGTGCCTTGCATTTGTCAGTAAGTATGGTGCTTGCATAGTCAGTTGCAGTGACATAGACACATTTTTAGTGGGAATGTAGCTTTTCACCAAGGTCAATTAACATGCAATTTTGGAAAATTCCTGTTCATAATGAGTGCTTACCATTTACCATATTTCTTTATGTTTGGTTGTGGCCATGTCTTGAATTGGGCTATTATTGTTGCCAGCTACAGTAAGTGCCACTGGAGTAATGTTATACAGTATGTTATTAGATTGCATTCTATTGCTTCCTAGTGTCAGGGTGTAAAAAGCAGCAGTGTGTTGTCTCCCATGGCAGCCACTCCACTCTTAATTTTGCATTGTGGTGTAGTCTACTAGTGAATATTACTTTGATTTCTCATCTGTAGCAATGGGTTGTTGCAAGTTTGTTCTGGTGCCATTTCTTTGTTCCATTTCCTTTATTCACTGCTGAGTTTGTGCTTGCTGTTTGCCACAGGAGCAGGTTGCGCAGCTTTGGCATGCTCTTTTGTTGACCTGGCAGATGGACAGGTTTTTTTTTACCAATTTCTATAGTTGCTGGGATTGTTTACTAGCTCAGTTGTCATGTTCCTGGCTGGGCCGGTGGGGAGAGGGCCTATATTGATTACATATTATTGTATTGGGGCTACTGGGAGTTAGGAAAGCTTTCTGTTTCCGACCTTCACTGCGGTCATTTGCTTCACTTGAGGATTGAATGACTGGGTCATGGTTGTTGAGTTTCTCTGCATTGCTGTGCAATCTCCTATCTCCTGGATGGCCAAGTGATGCTATCCTGGGCATCTTGGTGGTTTGATATCCTTTTGAGGGTACACTAATAAAGTTTGTTGGGTCTTCCAGCGAATCGTCGGCGGTTTTGTTGCAGGGTTCGAGAGTATTTTCACACCTTTGCTACATTAAGAGGGCCTGATGTTGTAGACTGGGTAGGCTGATTTTACCCTGCTGGGTTCAGCGGCTGACTGGCTGGTGTTATATAGAGTATTGGTATGGGGGTTTAGACCCTACTGTTTGTTGTTGAGAAGGGAAATTGGCCCTGCTATTGTGGGTTCCCTCCATACTTGGTTACTGTTCACATGGCTCAGTGGGTTAGTGTGCATATGCACTCCCTTTATACATTGAAAGGGCATTGGCACTGCTGGTGTGGTGGTATTTTTTCTACTTACATGTTGCCAGATAAGGTCCATCTGGAAGTCAGGGTTCATCTATTTTTGTAGCGTGTCTTAGGGTTTTAGATTCAAGTTTATTGTGGCAGGCTCAGCTCTTGGTTGGTGCCTTGCATGGTGAGAAAGAACTGCAGCCAGGAGGTCAGTGAACTGATTAATAGGACACTCCCCTTTGATATACCTTTTGGCTGATTTTCCCTATTGGGGTCAGCAGCTTTGGTTGGTTAACCAGGCATTTGAAGGTATGGGGGAGTCTCTAGTGACCTATGGACTTGCTGGGAGGGCAATTGGCCCTGCAAATTTTTCTAGTCATCTGATTTGGTAGTCACTGACCTCTGATGGCTGCTTTTTCTTTCAGTTGTCACCACAGTTCAGTTATTTATATTTAGTGATTGATAATAAATAAAAATGCCAACCAGTTTAAATGCCACATCAGTCTCCATGTCATTTTTAATAATATAAATTTATGTTTAGAAGTATTTATACATGAATAAGTTTATATATTAATGTCAATTGCCAATAGGGTGTTTATGAAGATGGAGATCACCCATATGCGCAAGATGGAAATGAAACCCCTAGGACCTAGGCTATAGGACAGTTGTACTTTACAACTGCATGGATAGTGGAGGGTTAATTTGGTTTAATTGTATAGCCAAAGGTAGAGTTATAGGGCAGGGTTATAGGAGGCTCCACCCAGGTCCTGCATTTGGGGACCATCACCGGGCTGCTACCTTCCCTGCCAGTGTGTTTTTGAGGACCCTATTTACTTGCAGTTGAGAGGGGTAATTGGCCCTGCTAGTGTGGGATCCCTCCTTACTTGATTACTGTTCACTTGGCTCAGTGGATTAGTGTGCATATATGCTCCCTTTATGCATGGAAAGGCATTGGCACTGCTGGTGTGGTGATAGTGTTTCTACACACATGTTACCAGATTGGGCCCATCTTACAGAAGTTTGGGATCATCTATTTTTAGCAGTGTGTCTTAGGGTTTTGTGTAGCCAAGTGTTATAGGAGGAGCTACAGTTTATTTATGGCATATACGGGCAGGAAGCTGCCTCTTTTCAGCTTTTTCTCCTCCCTATTTTTGGCTATTTTTGATATCACTTTTTTTCTTTTCTTTTGCTTTGGCACTAGGTGGGAAATAACTACAGCTGAGAGGTTAGTAAACAGATTAATAGGTCACTCCCCTTTGATATACATGTTTGCTGATTGTTCCTACTGGGGTCAGCAGCCTTGGTTAGCATTTGAAGGCATGGGGGAGTTCTATGTGATTTATGGACTTGCTCAGTGGGCAATTGGCCCTGCAAGTTTTTCTAGTCATCTGATATGGTTATTACTAATAACTGATGTCTGCTGTTTTTTTCAGTCACCACCATAGTTAAGTTATTAACTTATTGATAATTAATAAATAGCCAACCAGTTTAAATGCCACATACTTCATGTCTCTATGTCATTATTATTAGTATAAATTTATGTTTAGAAGTGTTTATATATGTATGTTTATGTACTAATGTCAATTGCTGATAGGATATTTATTCTGTGTAATAAAGTAAATGTAGTTGTATCATCTGTATGATATATTACAGTTTAGGGAATATGATGTTTTTAAAACAACCGCTTGGCCCAACAGTGACAAGGGCAAATTAGTCCGGACATTTAATTGTTTACTAATCTTACTCAATAAGTGGGAAAATTGGATTTGCATAAATCTACCAATCTAGAAGGAATAAATGTACCTAAATATTTTAAAGGTGAGTATATATACTGTAGCAATTTAAACTGTTGAATAAATGACTGTGCAACAGGAGCTCCACCTAGTGGTAAAATTTCAGATTTCTCAGAAATAATCTTACAGTACATCCTGAGAATGCTTCAAACACAGAAAAAGTATGAAGGAGACTAGGAATAGAGGTACTCAGTAGATCAGAGACAACGAGGAGCATACTGTATCAGTGGCAAAGTGTGCTAGCTTTACTTCCACTCTGTGTTAGAGTGTAGCAATTGCTAATGGTTCAATAGCAACACCAAATCAAAGGGGGGATAACGTTAACTCTGTCAAGTCCCTCTATGAATAGCTATTCAAAAGACCATATCAATGGTCTTCTAAACATCCAAGTCCTCCGTCAAGACTTAAATATCAGAATCTTTAAAGATTCCACCAAATGGGCTGCTGCTAAAAATTTTCTAATATCACATGTAGAATGGCGGCCAAATAAACCTTGTTTGGTCACTGAGTATAATACAGGGTAAGAGCAATTTAAGCCAGCTGGCTAAAATCTAATTTTAATACAATATTGACCTATAGAAGCCTGGTAGCTATAAAAATCTGTCTTCAGCTTCGGCAATACACGTACAGTATCAAAGCTGAGTTAAAATATTGTTTGTAATAGAGTGTGAGTTTATTTGCTGGAACAAACTCACAACTACTCGAACATTTTTAAGATGTGAGTTTGTCCCGCAACTCGCAAATTTAATAGGCTGTGTATTTGCGGGTGTGAGTTTTACTGGCATGTGAGTTCATGCAAGTTTAACTATAGGTAAATGGGGGGAGATTTAATTGGCTGACAGAGGCAAACCCCAGGCTCTCTCAGCCAATAAACTCTTCCCCCATTGACTTCAATGACCACTAATAACCTGTTGTTTGACAGTGTGGCCGCACACAGCCAAGCAGTAGGCTGCTCCTACGGGACCCCTACTTGTTTGGTTTCCCATATCTTGAGAACCAGGACTGGTCCAGGAGCTAGCTGCTGGTTGATTAAATACAGGGTAACCCTACACATTGTTTCCTCTGTATTTTTTGAACCAGGGCCAGGTCAATGATCCTGGGGCTGGTTATGCTTTTGGGAAGGGGGACCCTACATCACTCTTTTTCTAATTTTTAACTATTTCAGCACTTTTACAATTAGAAGCCTGCACGAATCTCACTTATCTGTGTATGCTTGAGTGATTTTTGTGAGTTTTTTACTAATTTTGTGCAAGATTACAACTCAAAAACATCTGGATGCAAGTTTCGGTATTTGTGAAAATGCGCAAAACACACAAGTTTGCATGTTCTAGCAGCCTATTGAGTTTGAGTTATAAAAAAAATGTGAGTTTAGCACTAAACATTAGCCCAATATCTTGGAGTTGGAGGATTTGAAACGTTTAATACATGCTTGAACTTCTGACTAAGGGCCTGATTCAGCAAATATTGCAACTACTAAAGCATACGCAGATGGCAGATGGTGTCTCACTGCACAGGCATATCCATCGCAGTGCACGTGCACAAAGGCATCACTGCAATCGGGTCTGTGATCACAGTGACTACGCAGACCCATCGCAGAGTGATTGAAGTGCTGTTTGGGGGGTGGTGACAGGGGGGTCTTCGGAGAAATGCAGGCATGCCAGTGCATTTGATCGCCATTGCAGGGGCGTGCATAAATTAGCCACTGTGATGGCATAAGCAGCTTGAGCTCTTACTGCATGCAGGAAAGTTAGCAATTTAGTTGTAAGGTTTGACCTGCCTTAATTGTGCGAGTGGCTCCAATGTTACCAATGTTTTGGCTGGATTTCAAGGTATTATGGATGTGCGAGAGGGGAAGTGGGCGTCTACATGTTGTCAGTGAGAGTGCTTTGCTATTGCAATTATTAGCATACTTTTGCAGCAGAACTGTGTGCACGATTGGTACTGTGATCACAATAGGGTCTTAGTTATTGGAGCCTGTATAGAAACTGCAAGTTTGGAATCAAGAGTGGGTAAATGTGTCTTGTTGCAAAATGTAATTTAAATGGCTTGATCTGATTTTGGTTTAGAGTATATGGACTCATAGCAACTCTTCAAATCTTCAGTAGTCTGGGCATTGGAAACAGTTCTAGAACCATCAGACCTTTTCAGTTGAGAAATAAAAGGAGATGGTTGGGAGGTACACAGAAGATTTGCAAGCACCCTCCCAACACAATTGCTATATTTATGAAACCTAAACTCTTTATGACAGGAGTATCTATCTCCAAAAGATTGTAGAATTTCACTGATTTTGGTTTAGAGTAGGGATGAGCGGGTTCGGATCTCAGAAATCCGAACCCCCCCGAGCCGCGTCGTATCCGAGTCAGGCTCGACTTTTCCCGCCTGACTAGGATCTGAAATCAAGGCAAAACGTCATCATCCCGCCTTCCGGATCTCGCGGGTTTTGGATTCTATAAAAGGTCCCCGCGTTGGCGCCATTTATCACTCCAGCTGTGGACAGTGAAGAGGGAGGGTGGGGGCTAGGGCTGGCTGGGCTTTGTTGTGCTGCTGTTGTCCATAGGGGCTGTGTCCACTCAGTCCATAGGGGCTAACTGAGCTGTGTTGTGCTGCTGTTATCCATAGGGGCTGACTGGGCTGTGTTGTGCTGCTGTTGTCCACAGGGGCTGACTGGGCTGTGTTGTGCTGCTGTTGTCCATAGGGGATGGCTGCACTGTGTTGTGCTGCTGTCATAGGGGTTGGCTGGGCTGTGTTGTGCAGTCAGTTGTCCATAGGGGCTGTGTCCACTCCAAAGTCTATAGGGGTGGCTGGACTGTGTTGTGCAGTGTCCCATAAAGGCTGTAGTCCTAGAGGGGTGCTGTAGTGTTGTCCAGGGGGTGATCTGTGCATCAGGGGTGCTCCCCCAAAGTGCACTCCAAAAAAAAAATTTTTTCTGTGTTTGTGAATTTTGTGCACTGTGACTGCACGTGCATCAACAAAGGAGCAGCGCCAAGCGTGTGCCTGTGTCTCATAAGTAAAGGGCCAGCTGGCTTGTCCATTAAAGGGTGCAGTAACCCCCAAAGTGCACTCCAAAAAATATTTTTTTTTTTCTGTGTTTGTGAATTGTGTGCACTGTACGTGCATCCTCAAAGCAGCAGCGCCAAGCATGCGTCTGTCTGTTAAAGGGTGGTGCAACCCCCAAAGTGCACTCCAACAAAAATAAAACATTTTCTTTTGTGTTTGTGAATTGTGCGCACTGTACATGCATCCTCAAAGCAGCAGCGCCAAGCGTGCGTCTGTCTGTTAAAGGGTGGTGTAACCCCCAAAGTGCACTCCAACAAAAATAAAACATTTTCTTCTCTGTTTGTAAATTGTGTGCACTCCAAAAAAAATATATATATTTTTTGTGTTTGTGAATTGTGTGCACAGTAGCCGCACGTGTATCAACAAAGTAGCATCAAGCGCGCGCCTGTGTCATAAGTAAAGGGCCGGCTGGCTTGACTGTTAAAGGGTGCTGTAACCCCCAAAGTGCACTCCAAACAAAATAAAAAAAATTTTTCTTTGTTTGTGAATTGTGTGCACAGTAGCCGCATGTGCATCAACAAAGTAGCGCCAAGCGTGCGCCTGTGTCATAAGTAAAGGTCCGGTTGGCTCTTCCGTTAAAGGGTGCTGTAACTCCCAAAGTGCACTCCAAAAAATATTTTTTTTTTCTGTGTTTGTGAATTGTGTGCACTGTACGTGCATCCTCAAAGCAGCAGCGCCAAGCATGCGTCTGTCTGTTAAAGGGTGGTGCAACCCCCAAAGTGCACTTCAACAAAAATAAAACATTTTCTTTTGTGTTTGTGAATTGTGCGCACTGTACATGCATCCTCAAAGCTGCAGCGCCAAGCGTGCGTCTGTCTGTTAAAGGGTGGTGTAACCCCCAAAGTGCACTCCAACAAAAATAAAACATTTTCTTCTCTGTTTGTAAATTGTGTGCACTGTACATGCATCCTCAAAGCAGCAGTGCCAAGCGTGCGTCTGTCTGTTAAAGGGTGGTGTAATCCCCAAAGTGCGCTCCACAAAAATTAAACAATTCTTTTTTTCTGTGTTTGTGTGCGAAATTTATGCACTGTAGTTGCACATGGATCAACAAAGGAGCAGCACCAAGCATGCGCCTGTGTCCTATAAGTCTGTTAAAGTGTGATGTAACCCACAAGGTGCGCTCCACAAAAAATATAACAATTTTTTTTTTCTGTCTTTGTGAATTGTGTGCACTGTAGCTGCACGTGCATCAACAAAGGACCAATGCCAAGCGTGCGCCTGTGTCCCATAAGTCTATTAAAGGGTGGTGTGACCCCCAAAGTGCTCCAAAAAATAAAATAAAAAATTTTCTGTTTGTGACTTGTGCACGCTGTAGCCGCACGTGCATCAACACAGTAGCAGCGCCAAGCGTGCGCCTGTGTCTTAAATCAAGGGTCGGTTTGGACATCTGGTCTACTGTCACTGCATATGATATTGTCACCACTGACAGAGTGGTGGAGGATTACATTGGTGACAGCATCCAAGTAGGGATGTCAGACAGTCTGTACCTGTACTGGCAGGATAAAGAGGCAATTTGGATGCCCCTGTACAAACTGGCTCTATTTTACCTGAGTTGCCCCCCCTCCAGTGTGTACTCCGAAAGAGTGTTTAGTGCAGCTGGGAACCTTGTCAGCAAAAGGCGTAGGAGGTTGCTTCCACAAAATGTGGAGAAGATGATGTTCATAAAAATGAATTATCAACTCTTCCAGGGAGACCAGCCTCCAGAACGTACAGAGGGACCTGTGGTGGTGGATTCCAGCGGGGATGAATTAATACTCTGTGAGGATGAGGATGTACACAACATTGAAGAGGGTGAAGAATTGGTGGATGAGGAGGATGAGGATGACATTTTGCCTCCGTAGAGCCAGTTTGTGCAGGGACAGATTAATTGCCAGCTTGTTTTGTAGGGGCCCAAACGAACCAATCATTTCAGCCACAGTCATGATTGGTTTGTTAAAGTGTGCATGTCCTGTTTATACACCATAAGGGTGGGTGGGAGGGCCCAAGGACAATTCCATCTTGCAGCTCTTTTTTTTCTTTGCATTATGTACTGTTTGGGGCCTAGTTTTTCAAACATCCATCCTGTCTGCCACTGCAGTGTCACTCCTAGATGGGCCACGTGTGTGTGCTGCCCACTCGTGTCACTTAGCATAGTCATCCAGCTACCTCGGTGCAACCTTTTGGACTAAAAACAATATTGTGAGGTGTGAGGTGTTCAGAATAGACTGGAAATGAGTGGAAATTAATGTTATTGAGGTTAATAATAGCATAGAAGCAGAAAAACCCACAAATTCTGTGATTTTAGCTGTTTTTATGCTTTTTGAAAAAAAAAATACAGATCCAAAACACAAAACCAAGAACCCAAAACATGGAAGGGTGGTTTTGGAAAAACCAATCCAGATCCAAAACACGAAGAAAGATCCAAAACCAAAACACAAAAAGTGGCCGGTGCACACTCCTAGTTTAGAGTATATGGACTCATAGAAACTCTTTAAAAGTTCAGTTGTCTGGGCACTGGAAACAGTTCTAGAACCATCAGTTCTTTTTAGGTGAGAAATAAAAGGAGAAGGATGGAAGGTACACAGAAGATTTGTAAGCAACCTACCAACACAATTGCCATATTTATGAAACCTACAGTATACTCTTTATGATAGGGGTATCTATCTTCAATAGCTTGTAGGGTTTCATCAAAACATTGCTTAGCTAGTGAATACACCATTTTTGTTTGGGTGTGATACAAAAGGTTGACAACAAAAAGGTTGACACTAATTCACAAATATGAACATGAAAAAAGTTAGACAGTACAAAAGGTCAAGAGGTTCAATAGGTCACAGGTTCAAAAGATGAACATTAAATGGTCAAAACGGAAATGGTTGACACATTTTTTTTCTAACTCTAATCTTCACCCTAACCCTCCCCTTGGTACCTAACCCTAAATGCCCCTCCTAGTGCCTAACCCTACCCATTAGGGTACATAAGTGTCTAACCCTAACTGTCCCTCCTAGTGCCTAACCCTAAACCTCCTGTAAGTGCCTCTAACGATCTCTCCTAATGCCTAACCTGAACCCTCCTTTAAGTGTCTAACCCTCTTTTTTATAAAAAGTTGTGTCGACCATTCCTTGTCGACAAATACATGTCAACCTTTTGAACTTGTTGACCTTTTGTACCTGTCGACCTTTTGTACTGTCTAAATTTTTCATGACAACTTTTTTCATGTCAACTTTTTGATGTCGACCAAATTAGTGTTGACCTTTTGTATGGAACCCTCCAAAAAAATGCTGGCAGATTGATTGGGTTCTGACTAAAAAACAAATCTTTATTTTATGGTAAAATAAACTCCTTGGACCCCCTCCCTAATGACTAATTGGAATTTTTCAACTAGATTCAGTGGACTAATAATAACTTGTCATTAATGTGGTTTAAAAAATGACCTCAAGTTATCCAAAAATCAACTTTTTCATTAGTTTAGGCACTCCAAAGAATTTTTTTAAATGAAAAATAATTGCTTTTTTCTATATTTTTTCTTTTCCGTTTAATTTTTTTGTGATTAATTAAAAAAGTTTGCTGTTTATATATTTTTTTAAATGCACAAATAAGTGATTTGACACCATTTAAAAACTACCAGCCTTCTAAATGATTCTGATAATGGGGTTGTCACATTTTTGGGGTTCAGGATAGTCTCCCCACTTTTTCATGCACTTCTCCCAGGACACATTTTGTAGAAAAATTGCACACCCTCACAGCAATTACCACATCTAGGCATTTCTAATTGGATATCACATTTTTCGGGAGTGTGCATTCAAGTTTGTGTGAAGATGCAACTTTCATGAAAACAAAAATTCCCTTTGCAAACTTGCACCTATTTGGATTAACCCTTTTGTGTCTAAGTGTATGCACGTGTGTTATATATAATGCATATGTGTTCTCTCTCTCTCTCTCTCTCTCTCTCTCTCTATATATATATATATATATATATACAGACATGAGGGCTGATTGAAAAGTAATGAATCTGCCTCTGTTTTTCTGTCCCATAGGTAGATGTGTCAACAGTAGATTGGTTATTGTGAAGCTCATACTTTGTTGTGTCTGAATCTGTGGTTGGACTGCTGTAGTCTTCTTTATTTTGTCACAGTGTGTGAAAGGTTTTTGTACATTTCATCATGGCGGATGAGGAAGACTTGTCTGTGAGATTACGTCAGAAATGTGATTGAATTTTTGTGTTAAGCCAAAGCCGCGGAGATGTTGTACAATGACAGAAGGTTAACGTTATGTGGACTTTCATCATACGTCTTAATCGATGTCAGGAAATCAGGTATCCTCTCCAACATTTGAACAGTGTTCTTGCACGATTCAACTCGTCATCGCATCTGTTTTTCTATGAGATTTCTGGGTACCCATCTGGGACACACGTGATGCATTTTCAGTTCCTTTGTCACAATATGCTGAACCCATTCAAATGAGATGCCCAGTGAAGCCGAAAGTTTGCGTAAAGTTAACCTTCTGTAATTTTGCAATATCTCAGCAGCTTTGGCAATATTGACTTCTGTAACTGTGGTGGATGGTCTCCCAGAATGTGCTTCATCAGTCACTCACATATTACTCTCTTTGAAGTGCTTCTACCACTGAAATACTGCAGCACGACTAATTGTTTCTCCACCGTATGCTTGCCGTAAAATTTAATGAGTTTCTTTTCCAAGTTTAACACAAAATTCAATCACACATCTCTGACATAATCTCACAGACATGTCTTCTTCATCTGCCATCATGAAACGTATGAAGATCTTCCACTCGCTGTGACCAAACAAAGAAGTATATACTGTATATAATGTATATTAGAGATGTGCGGTTTGGTTCTCCAGAAATCCAAATCCATCTGAATTTCAGATAGATCCAAGTCACGTTTCTTAACTTCAAAGGAGATCTGGATAAATCCGAGTCACAGTTATGATCTTTTGGCAGTTCGGAATTCGCATTTGAAATCCGAATTTTGGGTTTTGAATTGCAAAAACTACTTGATTTTAGCTGTTTTTATTAAAAACATTTTATCTTTTTAAAAAAAAAAAAAATTCAGATCCAAAACACTTAAGGGTGATTTTGCAAAACCAAAACATGAAGATGAATCCAGATCCTAAACCAAAGCATGTGGTCAGTGCATATCTCTAATATATGTAGCACATGCACAGAAAGCTCTCCCCTTTTGACCCTGCCTATTGCTTTCTGAGTTCCACAAAACTTTGAAGTTTGAAAAAAAATTAAGAAATAGATTTTGCTCTCAACACCAGCAAAATGTTTCATTTACTACAGTCTAACCCTGTAGGCAGGTATACCTATCCACAACCTATATAATAAGTTAGAAAGCATGTCTGTCTGTTTGTCCTTTATGCATGCCCACAGTTTTGGACCTAGCTCCACCAAATTTGACATGGTGGTATAGTTTGACCAGGATTTTTTTGCCTGGGTTTGAACTTTGTCAGGGCCACACACTGTCACAGGATCTCTAAAACTGGGGACACTCTTAAATTACACAGGTTCTGGGGCTGGCTCCAAAGAAAATGGCAGTCTGCCAAAAACAATGTGAGAATGCAACAAAAGTATCATTTTAACCTCAATCTGAGCAAACTTGATGACTTAGGCAAGTTCATATTAAATCCAGAGCCCCTGTTTTTGCATACAAGGTTATAACTAGAACACAGTACACAGTAATGCCCCTTACACATTATACCTTTTACAGATAATGCCACATACTAGTAGTAGTGCCCCATATAACACATTATTCTACACAATAGTAATGCCCCTTAAGCATTATGCCCCCCCGCCCTGTAACTCACCTCCCCGTGTCCCTCCAGCAGCCTCTTGTCTCTTCCTTTGTGCCATCAGCAGGTGTGGATTTGGGGCCGGGACACCAGCTAATTACAGCTGGCACACCAGCAGCCAATTGCAGACATGGACAGACAGCACCAGAGAAATTTGATCTGGTACTGGGCGCAAGCTAATCAGAGCTTGCAAGCCAGCTGCCAATCAGGTTCCACCACTGCTGATTAGCTGCTGGTCTGTGAGCTCCAATTACCTCACAAACAGCGGCGGCTGTCTCTCCATGACTGCCTGCCAGTGCACCAGCTGTAAACAGCTGGTGGGCTGGCAACAAATCAACATTGCTAATGCCCCCTTTGATGGGCCTCACTGTACTGGCCCACCTCGTGTGTGTGACTGGATGCAAGGGGAGTGGTGGGCTACAGAGGCAGCTTGGGCACCATATGAGCCCCACCACTTGCACCCACTGTATTTATGTCACTGTTTGCATTCATGTTAACAAACAGTGGGATCCTTTTCGGTATCAATGGAATGGGGTTATAGGCAAGGACAATGCTGCAAATGTACTTCAGGGTCCAGCCTTCAACCCAAGCAATGCCGGGTATCCCAGCTACAGTAGTTATTAATAAGAGAATAAATATTCCATGGAGAATGTTCATTTTCTGTGACACCATTAAACTTTAGGCAATTACCATGGAAAATACATAACTACTAATCTACACTATGCACTCCTCAATTCTCCAATGCCTTGCCACAGTTTTGCTGTTAGGGCTGAAAAAGCCACTAAGAGAATCTGCGCTAATGAAAATATTTTCCCTTTAGAATTTATTATATTCTGTTAATTAACACCTTGTCTATAACTTGATAAAACTGAGGTATGGCTTACTGGGTTAGAGCCACATCCTAACCTTCCCCTCCTGTAGGCTTACCCTAACCTTCCCCCTCTGGTCCATGCAGAATGTTGACATTTCATTTGCTTACATTTCAGATACTGACATTGTGAACATGTCAATGTTCTGTACATGCAGAAATATTCAACGTTGACATTGTAAATCTCATCATTTCGACTACATCCTGATCTAACTCTTATTTACATTATTAAAGTCAACATTGTGACTATGGCCCTCATTCAGATCCACTCGCGAGTGGCTGTCCACTCGCAAGTGGGTCGATGGTCTGCACTGCGCATGTGCACGATGGAGGGAGCTCTGTTGTGCGCATGCGCGAGATGCGACGAGCGAAGGACTTTCCTTCGCTCGTAGTGTCTCATCAAAGGGGGCATGCTGTCGATGTTGACTGACAGCATGCCCCCTTTGGTGGGCGTGCTGGGGGCGTGCCTGCCAGACGGAGGCGTTCCCAAGGGACCGCCTACCGTCTGAAGCCGGCCCCACTGACATCACTAGTGATGTCAGTGGGAGTGATTTTGGCTCTGATAGAGCCAAAATCACTCCTGGCCTTGCGGCTGAAAACCTCAACCGCAGGCTGTTGCTCGCAGTGGCGATGGTCGCGGTGGTCAAGACCATCGCGACCATCATCCTGCATGCTCGTATATGCTGTAGGTGGTGACCCACAGCTATACGAGCGTCCAGGAGGACGATCCATATTAATAGAGGTGGGCCCTGATTCAGAGCGAGCGCTCTGGTCAGAGCGTCCGGCTCTGAATCAGGGCCTATATCCCAATCTAACTCCTATACACACCTCTTCACAAACACTAGCTATAATAGAAGCACCTTTATTTCATGTACTGTACCTTCATCTTTGGTTACTATGATTCTTCAGGTGTAATGGAAATACTGTAAATGCAGCTTTTCTACAACATCTGCACAGCTACAATCCAATCTGATGATCATTGATGTACAACCAGGTATTTCAGTGTGTTTATAAAGTATAATGTATGTATGAATGGCATCTGACTATTGTACTGTAGATGTTACAATAAAAACCCCAAATCAGATTTTACAAGTGAAAACTGTTTCCAGCAGAGCCCCTTCGTCAATACTAGTCAAAAATAAATTAATAGATAATGCAATCATTAATGTTAGTATTCACAAAAAAAACATTTGGTTATACTTATTCAGACTTAATCAGACTAGCAAAAAACAGTTTTGACTGACATCACTCACAGTTGTATAATAGATGTAATTAGGGGGTGAATAAATTAGGAAATACAGCGTGTTAATCAAAACAGTAGTAGTACAACCTTTGTTAATTGCATTAAGGCATGCTATAGTGGCTTTGTGAATCAAAACATTAGCAAAGCCTAGATAATTTATTGCATAAAGGCTCAGTAGCATAAGTTCATGCCAGGCACCAAGAGGCAAACTAGTTGGCGGTGCCCCCTCCCCCCATAGGCTTTGGCTTGCTCCGGTCTCTCTCCTCAACCATGTGTGTTTAGCTCTAGCCAGCACAGTGTTTCTCCAGCTATCCTGCAGTGTCTCTCCTGCCAGCTCCTCTCTGTCACTCCAGTAAACTCCCTTCACTCTGTCTCTTCAGCCAGCCTCCCTTTCTCTGTCTCTTTAGCCAGCTCCCACTGTCACCTACCAGCACCCCTCTTGCTGTCTCTGTAGCCAGTCCCACTCTGTCTCTTCAGCCAGCCCACCTCTTTATCTCCAGTTAGTCCCCATAGCTAGTCCCCCTCTCTCTGTGTTTTTAGCCAGCCCCTAATATCCCTCTGGCTCCACGTACCTTCTCCTGAGTCTTCTGGCTGCATCTTTCTGCTACTCTGACTGATCCAATGCATTTGTGAAGGTACTGTCAGTTGTTGGGTCAATATTATTTTGTTTATTGCGGCTCGCAATAAACATAAAAAAACACTTTATTGCACTGCCATCAGCCACCACTGGTGGTGCCTGAAGAGGAGACAGTGGATCCATGGACCCCACCAATAGATCCATCTATAATTGCTGGCTGCAATTATAGATGGATTTATCTGTGTGCCCCTGCTGCCCCTCTGACAGTTGGTGCCTGTAGGCAAGTGGCTTCACTACCTCTTGGAGTTCTGACACTGTCAAGGCTGGATTTGACTTATTTGGTGTTTTACTGTAACATATAGTATATAACCTCCAGACTATTCCCTGTGGCACTCTATTGTCAGGATAATGTATGTAATGTATGCATTGCTTTAGACCTTCAGAAATCATATTCTGACTCATATGGTATTGAATTTTCAAGTAACACTAAAAGCAATATGAAATAAGAAATATATGTTTTTCATTTTAGATTTATTTTAATATTGTAAATGAATTATCCTTTTATTAATAGAGGTACAGATCCCTTAACAAATGATTAATATAGTTTACAGGAGCTAAAAGTTAAATTTTAACTTACAGAAGCTTATTATATATTGAATCAACAGATTAGAGTTTAATTTAAATTGATTTGTTAATTAATCTCAATATATGTGTTGTATATAATAGCTAATAATATGCTATAAAGCAATGTAATATTTAGCTTTTTTTGTTATAATACTAAGTTGCTGCAGGGGACTATTGCTAACCGTAAATAACAAATAGCAAATTCCCTGTTATGAGTATAACCGTCATCATCATACGAGACATCAGGAAGGTTGCTCCTAAAAGAGAAGGGAGAAGGAGAAACATAATTAGACTGGTATCTTATACAGGTTGAATCTCCCATATCCAAATATTCCAAAATACGGAATATTCAGAAATGCGGAATATTTTTAGCATGACTCAGATAAAACTTTGATTTTTGATGGTTCAATGTACACAAACTTTGTTTAAGGCACAAAATTATTGAAACTAAAGATTAAAATGACCTATAGGCTGTGTGTATAAGGTGTATATGACACATACATGAATTTCATGTATGTACACACACACTTTGTTTGAGGCACAAAATTACTGAAAATATTGATTAAAATTACCTTCAGGCTGTGTGTATAAGGTGTATTTAAATCATAAATGCATTCTGTGTTTAGATTTGGGCCCTATACCTGAGACATTTCAATATGGTATGCAATTATTCCAAAATACAGAATATTCTGATATCCAAAATACCCCTGGTCCCAAGCGTTTTGGATATGGGAGACTCAACCTGTATTACTATTGCTGATCATATTTGCAGTAGAACATGAATGCATCTTCTGCTTCCCTCCTAAAGCTGTAACTCTATGAAAAACTTTTTCTATTAACATCACTGGGTCAGGCTATAAGCAGATGATTGACAATTAACATTTACCTTTTTTTTTCAGGATGCTATTAAAGATTTAAAATTCTGCAGGGTGTGCATGGTGTCATGTAATTACCATTGCAACCACAGTTACATGGCATATGATGTAGACAGGCTTGAGAATACACCTCTGATCTCTGGTCCTGATTCAGAGCCGGACGATCTGACAGAGCGCTCACTCTGAATCAGGGACGGCCTTCTTGTTTTTTAGAGCGGCCTCCTGGCCGCTCGCATAGCTGTGGGTGACCACCCACAGCAATAGAGAGCGGCCAGGAAGATGGTCATCAGGCTTGCGATGAGACCCTTGTGGTAGGGTCTCGTGGCCGCAAGCCCCAGAGAGATTTTGGCTCTCACAGAGCCGAAATCTCTCCCACTGACATCACTCGTGATGTCTGTGGGGCCACCCCCAAACGGATGCGTTCACATGGGAATGCCTCCACTTGGGCAGCCACTCCCCCGGCCCACTCACCAAAGGGGCGTGCTGTCACTCAACATCGACAGCACACCACCTTTGGTACAAGACGGTTTGCCCATCGCTATCCGAGTCTTGCGCATGCGCACGACGGAGCTGGCTCTGTCGTGCGCATGCACACTGGGCCACCATTGACCCACTTGTGAGTGCATAGCGCTCGCGAGCGGGTCTGAATCAGGCCCTCTGTCATGACATGTGTGACTGGCAGCCCTCCAGAAATTTAGAAAAGCAAATAATGATTTGAAAGAAGACAGCTAAGAAGTATAATTACCACTTGCATGCTCAAACATACATAGAAACATAGAATTTGATGGCAGATAAGAACCACTTGGCCCATTTAGTCTGCTCCTTGTTAACCCGTATGGTAACCTCAATCCTATTTGATCCTTAGTTCTTTGTAAGAATATCTCTGTCTATCTCAAGCATATTAAAATATATCTACTGTTTAAAATCTACCACCTCTACCCTTACTGTGAAATATTTTTTCCTCAAATTTCCATTAAACCTGCCTCCCCACAGTTTCCACACATGTCCTTGTGTTCTGATACTTTTCTTCCATTGAAGTATGATTCTCTCCTGCACCTTGTTTGAAACCCTTGATATATATGAAAGTTTTTATCATAACCCCCTTTCTCTTTTCTACTTAACTTGCTACTTAAAGCATAAATAAACCTTCCATTTGGGATTCCTGAAATACTAAGGTGTTTATGTATTAAAGCCAATGTGGATGAAAGGGCTATATATTTCAGTCTTCCTCCATATTTGCCTTCTCTTGAACACTTTGTGCTCATGATCTTGTTTTAGTGGTGCAAACCATCCTAGACTGTCTAGAACTATATATAGCGGGAAAAGGGTTTCTAGATAGAAGACGTTGGGCCTGATTTATCAATGAGTTTTATCATTCACAATGAGTGATAAAACTCATTGCGTGTAATAAATGGTGCTCCAGCCAATCAGCTCCCAACTGTCATTTTTTTCAAATAGATGACTGTTGGGAGCTGATTGGCTGGAGCACCATTTATTATACGCAACAACTTTTATCACTCTTTGTGAATGATAAAACTTGTTGATAAATGAGGCCCTAAGTCCATTATTTTTTTATTAGGAGTGTCTGGTGGAGAAAAGCATTTTTATTTAAGTTTAGCTGTAAAATTCTTATTGTGTTGAGCACTAAAAACAGCAATAAAATGCAACCTAAAGATAAAATGGCTACATCTGTATTTGACAAAACAAACTAGATACAAATTAAAGGTGAAAATTAGAGATTAGTAGTTTGGTTTTGCTGAAAACCAAACACATCCGAAATTGGGGATTCTGAGTCGAACCGAGGCATGCCTCAGTTCCTGCAGCCAAATTACAGTCTCAAAACGAGGCAAAATGTCACAATCCCAGAAATGTAGGCTCTTGCATGTTTGGGTTGCATGTAAATCCCTCACTGTCTACTTCATATTTCCTATTCCTCCCTGATGTCCTCCATACTTTGTGGGGTGAACTGAAAGCACTGCACAGATTAGTTATATGTAAAAAAATAGAATAAATGGTTAATTTAAAAGAAATACATGTGGTTCACCCTAAATCCATAACCAACACTGGACCTCTCAGCCTGGGCTGGTTTTTGTTTACAACCTTCAGTGTGTGTATTGTGGTTATTTTAATATTTTCTTTAAGGGCAGACTTTAGGTACCAGCAGGCTCTCAATGTCCATGCATGCTGGCACTTATTGTTCTACTGGTACCAGCATGCCAGGGCTGGCTTGCTGGAACTAGTAGTCCATCTGTAATGAACAAACAGGTCCTAATTACATAATTTTAGCTGTTTATATTAATTATAAAAGAAATCCAGTTCCCACTTTTTATTATTACTGTGACATTATCTGTATTTTTGCTGTAGGTTGAGTGTCCTATATCCCAAATGCTTGGAACCTGGGGTATTTCGGATATCGGAATATTCTGTATTATGGAATATTTTCATACCTTAATGAAATATCTTGGGAATGGGACCCTTATTTTTAATAATTTTGTGGCTCAAAGAGAGTTTGTGTACATTGAAACATCAAAAAGCAAAGGTTTCACTACCTTTGTCATGCTAAAAAAAAATCTGTATTTTAGAATATTACATATTTTGGAATATTTGGTTATGGGATGCTCAACCTGTATAATTATTCTAAATTATTATTTGATGAAGAAATTGAATCTGTATTGTTTTATAGGATTTAAAAAAATGATAAAAAAAAAAGAAATCCAGATCCAAAACCAAAACACAGAGGCTTGAACGCATCTGCTTGCACGCATCTGTAGTAGAAATACAGCATTTATTAACTGATTGACATGAACTGGTGAGAATACTGGAGGGCATTTGGTAAAGAAGAGTGATATATTGGAATTGTATTATCACAACATATCAGATATATCTGGCGTCTAATGTGGCACTTTTTGGTTTTGTTTGGGGTAGCTGGGAATTGTTGTGTATTTGCATGTACATTAGGAAACCTAGGAATAGAAATGGCTTGACAGTGCTATAAAAATGGAGGATGATATTTACAGGAAAGTGTTTTTAGACAATATGAGCAATTTTTGGAATGATGATGAAGATACACCAGTTATGGATATGTATGTCAAAATTATATGATCACAGTTATGACTGTAGCATAGTAAATGGAGTACTCACCATCACTGGTTGGATTTTCTGGAGATATAAAGAAATATATTAATACAAAATGATTAATTCTGCTTTGTTTATTCATATCTCACAACATGTGAAAAAATCAGGACACATTTGGCCACAGACAGCCCACTCAAACCACATGCAGATCCCACTAAACACACACAATTCTTGCAAGGCCACATATTTTTATGACCATTCTTTCAGTTTTTGGTCTTTCAACTTCAATGAGTGTACTGTAGTATGCAAAGCTTTGAATGTGAGACCAATGGAGTAGGATTCCGTACAGTTTAACCATCAAAGAGGCATTGAGCACTACTTTAAGTGAGGTGCCGTCTGTACCATCAAAATGCATTTTACAGCAAATTAATTAAGAATGAATTAAGAAAAGGTTGGAGTTTGATCTCATATGAATCCAATACTGCAGTATTATAGAGCAATACAATATACTATACTAGCAGCTTAAAAGTAAGTACATTATATAGCATTGGATCCAGTGTATGACTGGAGCATGATGCTTTGGGGAGTGTTCAGTTACCACAGGGGATGGTGCATGTCCCCAAAGGCCTGGACAGACAATAGAGACCATGTAACTGACCATCTAACAGAGTAACAATGTATAATTCAAGTGCACAGTCTGGAACTGACATTAAAGCAAGTGGTGGGGCCCTTATGCAGTGGGGCCCACCGGGGATTTCCCCTGTACCCCTGTGGATAATTCCAACCCTGATTGGATCTAACAGTGATGGAGGGAACATCAACTCTCAGAGATGTGTGGCTCTGGACATTCCTGAGAATTATAGAATCTCAACAGTGTTCATTTTACTGTGTACTTATATGGTATGCAAAGAAAAACTGATGTTCAAGAGGTGCATGCATCTACAGGTATATTTGTTTGTCTATTTTTATTTGTTTAATTTTTGCTTATGGGTACAATTATCCTTCAATGGAATAAAACAAAAATAAATTGATTAATTACCAAGATGAAAACCTGTTGTAATAAGGAGTGTAGTGCACATAGATAGTAGCATATGCTAGAGACGTAGCTACAGAATCAAAGTGTCCAACAATTTAAAAATGTTTTCAATTAATATTTTTTTTAGAGTGTCATTTATTGTTGATGATTAACACATTTTTTTATATACAAATAAGTAAACACACCTTGTCTAATTATAGGCCCCAAAGACAAAGTTGTATCTTTAGCTTCATCGTTGGTACGGAGGTTACGGATGGTACTGAGAGACCTCACTCCAGAGCAGGGCTAGAAGAAGTAAAAATACTGTAGTTGAAACAGGACAATGGTGAAGTGGAAGCTAGTATCTGTGAATTATTCATTCGTATTGTATCATCTATGTTGAACAGTTTTATATTAAGTGTGACAATGCTATGCAAATTTATAGCTACAAATCTCTCTCTCTCTCTCTCTCTCTCTCTATCTATATATATATATATATATATATATAAGAAGTAAACGCTATAGGCTCTGTGTAACCTGCTTGGAGTATCTTTTATTGGGGGAGTACTGCTGCCACTGCTTTTGCCTTTTACTTGTTACTCATGGAGGGCACCCATTACAACAGAAGAGAAGTGCCAAGCCATTGTTGTGTATACATATATATATATATATATATATATATATATAAATAAACAAAAAAAGGCAGTGCACTAGTACAAAATAGTCCATGAAATAGGACAGGATACCACAGTCCTGAAGTGATTTCACATAGACACACTGGACTGTGTCTTTTTGGTTTCATAGTGCACAGGCCAGCAGCCACAGCAATCAGCCGGCGTCTTCCCCTCACACAGACTCAGATCCGAATGGGTAGAAATCTGAAATATTAGAGCACAAAAAGGGGGCGCCACATCGTGCATCAAATATAGACAAAAGTTTTATTACATAAAAAACAAAGGCTATTTGCGTTCGTTCATTCAAAAACAAGGGGTGGCTATTCAAATGATCCATTCGCACATTGCAGTCTATTCACACCTCTAAGTCTGAACGAGCTACTACGTAGCAGTAATGTTAAAGATGCAGTGGCTAAAACCGACATTGGAGCCACGAAGCTTAATACGTGGTTGCGACAAAAGAATGGAGTTTTCAAATGTCATGGTTGTGTGAACTGCCCGTTTCTTCAGACTGGAGCACAATTTATTAATCCAAGTACCAACATTTCATATGATATTGGATACCATCTGAACTGTGACAGCCGTTTCGTTATCTATCTCATCAGGTGCCCCTGTCTATTGCTCTATGTTGGTAAAACCATAAGGCTCCTTAAGGAGAGGATTGCCTTACACCGGTCGTCCATTAAGAAGGCTTTACGGGCTGTGGATGCTAATACACCTCCGGTAGCGAGACACTTTGCAGCATATGGTCACACTATGAAAGATTTTTTATTTTTTCCTATTGACCATGTTGCTCCATTAAGGAGAGGAGGAGATCGTAATAAATTGCTTTTACAACGTGAATGTTTCTGGATTAGTCGACTTAACACTGTGACCCCGCACGGACTTAATGAGGGGCTGTCATTGAGTTGTTTTTTATAGTTTTTTGTATACTTTATTTAGTCTCTCTATATTGGTGGTTTCGCTGTTATGGAAATGTTGTTGTTGTTTTTTTTTCATTGTATTGTTATTGTTTTTGTATTATGGTTTTCTACTTTTTTTCTTTGGGTTTCTTTTGTAAATATCTTTTTGTCTATTATACACCCACCAATGATGTGGATCATGCTCGCTACGTTACATTACGTACCAATATGCTGGAGTAACCAACCTTTTGGAGTACATGGCGCTTTTATACTGGTGCTCTCTTTGTAGACAGTGTTTATTTGAGCTATTACCTAAGGAGTTATTTATTATTAATTTAGTTTACACTGTTCATTGAGTTGCGTTGCCCTGGTTACTGGTGACTCGATCCGTTTTTCGGATCGTCACTTCCGGTGCTCGCGTTGTTGTTAGGTTGTCTTGGTTACCTGTGACCAGTTCCGGTCCAGGAGCGTCACTTCCGGCATATCCGGCGTGTGTCTGAGCTATGGTCTCATGACCCGCCGCTGTGCGTCTATGTACAGGTGAGTATGCTTTACTTTGATTGTTGGGTGTATATGTAGGCAGGGGTTGTGGTTTGTATGATATGCCCTTGATGAAGGTGTCGGATTGACACCGAAACGGCTGTCGGGCGCTACTCTCTGGAGGGAGGACTTGTGATGAGTATTTTCATGATTGCCTGCTGTTTGTGCCATGATGAACTATTGCTATGACTTTGCTCACAAGCCCCTCAAATAACCTCGACATTTGTTCTCTACTGGATTAATACATTTTCTATGGATTGATATGGATGTGCTGACTCCTTCTTTCTTTATTACATATCATATTATGTGTTTGCACTCCTCATTGTTGCTGCTACCAAGAGTGTGCTGCTGGTCTCATTTGCACTACTATATATATATATATATATATATATATATTTATATAAGTAATTGCATTGCGACTTTGTGACTAAATGCCTAATTCAGGGGGTGATGTCACTGCACATAGGTCCTGATTATGTTCTTAGAGAGTCACATTTGTAATTTAAGTGGGTGTACCTTGATGGTGACACGGAGGTGGCTTAGCAAACTCACAAGGATGGGCATGTTATGGGAGTGTCACAGGAGTGTAAGGGAAAGTGGTTGTGTACACAGACATGACCGCTCACATAGGAGCTCATAGTCGGATGGAATAACTGCACCTGCCATAGGGCTGGTACCAATTTCAATGGTGTGACTGATGGTGGCATCTAAGGACGCAGCAATCAGTATTACTGTGTGAACATATTGTGACAGCTGCACCTCAGTCCTTTGGCTGTATGGATGTACACAAGGAAGGATTTTGTAGGAGCATTTGCATAAAGTCGCAGACAGACAACCACCAATAAATGCAGCTGCGGGAGCTTCTGCATCCAACTCATCAGGCCCTATGTGTGACCCATATTATATTCAGACTTGATAAAGAAATGTTAGTGTGGTTGCCAAGTAAAGCTTGATGTTATATAAATTGTAAGGACTGGAGCGGGCAGTGACTGAGTATCATACAGGAAAGTGTGGAAAGAATGCAAGTAAATAATGAGGTGTCCCAAGAAAAAATAAATATAGAAAGTGTACAGTATAATATCATTAAAACACAGTTTTTTTTCTTTTGGAGATATAGATTACAGTAGGATACCGACCATACTGTATGTTATGCATGATTCTTAGTAGAGATATGCAGTTTGGTTTTCCTAAAAATTGAACACACCCAAACTTTGGGGTTCCGAGTAGAACAGAGTCCCCACCTCAGGTCCGCTGTTAGTCCGGAATTCAGATTTAAAAACTGAATCTCGGGTTTTGAATTGCATGTAAACAGTTTCAAATGACAATTTTTAAGAACTCCAAAATTAAAACCAAAACACTTGAGCGTGGTTTTGCCAAAACCAAAACCATTACATTTGAGGGTGGTTTTGCCAAAACCAAATCACAAGGTTAAGCACACACCTCTAGTTAGTAGTTATTCTGATTATTAAGCATTATTATAATATATTTTTTTATTAACACTGCAAAAAGCAGCCATTTTGCAGCACTACAGACCTTAGTTTTGGAACTCATTAGCCGGAGATGATAGTGTTAGCAGAAAATTAAGTATTTGTATAATCCATACTGTTATTACACTGTAGCAGTAATTTGTTGCATTTGGCTTGTACTCACAGGTGTGCATGTCTCATTGGCCTTATTACAAACATGAATGTCACAGTGCAAATAGACAACATTTGAATCCTTGACATATCCAAAGAGTTGAACTGAGAAGCGTCCATACTGAGAGATTCCATTTTCAATCAGATTAATAGTGGAGTCCTGATTGCTGGGACAGCTGTAAAAAAACAATATCCAACAACAATGAAATAATTTGCTTGATTGAGAATTTGAATAGGTTAGACAAGATACTGGCTGTGGTCACTGCATGGATTGTACCTTAAGCTTAACACACATTAACTAGTTGGCTGGTTGGAGTGATAATTGGGTAATATATGGCAGAAAACAATAATAATTTGTTTGCACTCAAATGCCAAAAATGGCCGAAAACAGTCATTCAGACAAGTTTAAATCATAAGAAGCACTGGCTCAAACTATATATATATAAATATATGCAATTATAAAATATTATAAAGAAATGTAAAATAAGTCTCTAATATACCATATTTTGTGTATCAAATGGATCTGCAAAACCATTCAAACGAAAAGAAAAGAACTGAAATAAATAAAAAACAAAAAATAAAAATACATATAAAAAAATAAAATTCAAATAAAAATAAATATAAAGTAAAAGTAAAATGAATAAACAAATAGACCACAGTGATGTTTATGCTCTTTAGGGGTTGGATGGGTGCCCGCTGCTGTACTGCAGTGCTGCGGGTTACTGTCCCTACCTTTCCCTGAGGCTCAGCTTTCTGCACACGCCTCCAAAGCCGGTGGTAACTTCGGCGCTCAGTGTTGGAGGGACACGTGCACTTTGTCCCGTTCTGGATGCGGTGTTGGCCGCTTGCCGCTTGCTCCGGCTCGCTGCTGATCCGCTTTATTCTTCAGTCCCCTTGCTGGCTAGCTGGCCAGAGTTGGGAAATGCCGGTTCTGTATTTGTGGTGAAAAAAAGCTCCAACGCGTTTCGTCCACGTGACAGACTTTATCAAGGAAGCCGGGCTGCCAGTCACTGTTCCCATTAGTTTCTGATGATTGGCTAATAGGTGCTATTGCACCAGTGATGATTAATTACCTCATTAGGGTTCTACACTTTATTAGTAAGATACTTAAAAATACTTTAAAATCACCTTGTGCAAGTCATATATGCTGCTTGGTTTGGTTTAGCACATTAAATACTGTGTGATCATGTTATATTAATAAATAAGCAGAAAAATGGGTGAGATTAAAGTAAATAAAAATAATAATAAATATAAATCATAAAAATATATATATAAATAAATAAATGAGTAAAATAAAATTGAGTGAAAATTAAAACAATAAGATAATGGTTTGCAGACATTATAAAATGAACTATGAGTATGGTCTCAAGATAAAAATTATCTGTCCGTCAAAAATGAACTCAGTTCAAAATCTGTATTAAGGCCCCTTTGGTGCAGGGTTTTGAGCTCATAGATCCACTGGGTTTCTTTTTTTGACATGCAATGTAGATAGGTTCCTCTTCTCCAGTCTTGGTCCACTTTTTGTATTGCCATACATTTTAATCCTTTTGGGTCATTATTATGTTGTATGTGGAAATGGTCTGAGACAATATGCATTCTTAGTCCTTTTCTAATATTGTTAATGTGTTCATAGATTCTTGTCTTCAATTTTCTTTTTGTGCATCCCAATCACATTGTAATAAATAAATAACTCCTGCGGTGTTGCATGTTAAATTTTTTTTCACCGTATATTCTTTATTGGTGACCTGTGACTGAAAATTCGTAACTCCTTTAGTTGATACTGTATTCATTGTGCTACATCCTCTGCAATTGTTACAGTAATAGAATCCTTTGTTACTTTTGTTGCCACTTGGTCCTGGCAGTGGAATATAGCTTGAGATTAATGACGTTTTCAAGGTGTTTGCTCTTCTGTAGATCATTTCTGGTTTTGGTGGGATGATCTCTGTTAAAAGTGGGTCTGTCTTGAGAATATGCCAGTGTTTTGTCAGTATATTTTCTAATAGCTTGGTGTTGCTGTTATATTTTGTGATTAAGGCAACCTGTGGTGTCTTGTTTTCTTCTGGTTTCTTATATTTAATAAGGTCATTCCTATTCTTTTTGTATGTTGCTTTTAGACTGCTTTCCAGTAGTTCTTTGTTGTAGCTTCTATCTACAAATCTCTCCTTCAATTTACTGCTTTGTGTTATGAATTCCGAGTCCTTGGAACAGTTCCTCCTTAGTCTTTGAAATTGTCCCCCATGTATATTTCTAATCCATTGAGGATGGTGATTGCTTGATGCCAATAAATAATTATTACAATCCACTTCTTTTTTAAAAGTTCTCGATTCAATCCTGTTGTTTTCTATATAAATTTTGAGATCCAGAAAATGAATGCTAGGTTTACTGAATGATGATGTAAACTCCAAGTTAAAATTATTCGAGTTGATGTACGTCAAGAACTTTTGCAAATCTTCTTGGCTTCCGTCCCAAATCAATAGCACATCATCTATATACCTTGTCCACATATGTATATTTGCTCCATAGGGGTTGTTCTCCCAGATATAGTCATCTTCCCATTTAGACACAAACAAGTTCGCATAACTTGGTGCGAATCGACTACCCATTGCAGTCCCGGTCTGTTGTATGTAATAATTGCCCTCGTACCAGAAATAGTTGTGTTCTAAAATAAATTCTATACAGCTCATAATGAAATTAGCTTGACTGGTTGGAATGTCCGATTGATTGCACAGATAATGGTAGGTATGGGCACATCCATCCGCATGTCTAATACATGTATAAAGTGATTTGACATCACAAGTAACAAGTATAAATGAGTCCTTCCACTCGACCGTTGCTAGTCTTTGTAGTGTTGCTGTTGTGTCCTTTATATAGCTCTTCTGTACAGCTACAATTGGTTGCAAATAGCAGTCCACATATCCAGATAGGTTGGATGTGATAGATCCTATGCCTGATACTATTGGGCATCCCGGGGGATTTCTTTTGTCCTTATGAATCTTTGGGATTTGATAAAAGACTGGTAGTCTGGGTTCTGTTGTGTTGAGATAGGCATATTCATTTTTGGTTAGTATACTTAAATGTAGACCTTCATCTAAAAGTTCTGTTAGTTCTTTCTCATATCTCTCTGTCGGATCTGTTTCAAGTTTTTGGTATGTTTCAGTAACCATAAGAAGTCTAGCCGTTTCAAGTTTATAATCTGCAGTTTTCATAATGACCAGGCCACCGCCTTTGTCTGCTGGTTTAATTGTGATATCCTTATTGGTTCTTAGTTCCTATAAAAGCTTCTCTCTCTCTTTTTGTTAAATTCATTTTCATTTTTGATTTCTCCGGTAACATGTCAATTTCCTTCTCCACCAGTTTTTGGAATGTTTCCAGACCTGCTCCTTTCACATGGTAGGGGGTAAAATGACTTTGCGGCTTGAAATGTGTGTGTTTGAATTCTTGATCTGTGCTGTTTTGGACTAATACTTCATTCCTTAAGGCCGGTTCCTTTGCGAAGTATTTTTTCAAGCAGACCTTGCGTATAAATTTATGCATGTCTATGTACATTTCAAATTTGTTAGGTTTCGATTGGGGTGCAAATTTTAAGCCTTTGCTTAATAGGCTCAATTCTCCTTCATTGAGTGTGGTTGAGCTTAGATTAAATATGCCTTTTCCCAGAATAGAATTGGTGTTTGAGTTCGTTTTTTTGTTCAGTCGTTTTCCTCCCCTCTTACCTCTTTTTGTGGGTAAACTTTGACGGATGTGGATCCTCTATTTCGTCTAGGAATTCTAAAAAATCCTCCTCAGATTCAAGTCTTGTTCTCTTTTTTGATGATGCCGTTGGATTTTTCTTTTCTTCTTTGTTTCTTTCTGTGAGTCTCTGTCTTAGTTGGTAAGAAAGTAACTCAGTGTTTAATGTGCTAAACCAATCCCAGCAGCATATATGACTTGCACAAGGTGATTTTAAAGTATTTTTTAAGTATCTTACTAATACAGTGTAGAACCCTAATGAGGTAATTAATCATCACTGGTGCAATAGCACCTATTAGCCAATCATCAGAAACCCCAGAGTACTAATGGAAACAGTGACTGGCAGCCTGGCTTCCTTGATAAAGTCCATCACGTGGACGAAATGCATTGGAGCTTTTTTTCACCACAAATACAGCATCGGCATTTCCCCACTCTTGCCAGCTAGCCAGCAAGGGGACTGAAGAATAAAGTGGATCAGCAGCGAGCTGGAGCAAGCGGCAAGTGGCCAACACCGCATCCAGAACTGGACAAAGTGCAAGTGTCCCTCCAACACTGAGCGCCGAAGTTACCACCGGCTTTGGAGGCGTGTGCAGAAAGCTGAACCCCGTGTCTCAGGGAAAGGTAGGGACAGTAACCCGCAGCACTGCAGTACAGCAGCAGGCACCCATCCAACCCCTAAAGAGCATAAACATCACTGTGGTCTATTTGTTTATTCATTTTATTTTTATTTTATATTTATTTTTATTTGAATTTTATTTTCTTTATATATATATTTATTTTTTATTTTTTATTTATTTCAGTTCTTCTTTTCTTTTCGTTTGAATGGTTTTGCAGATCCATTTGATACACAAAATATGGTATATTAGAGTCTTATTTTACATTTCTTTACAATATTTTATAATTGCATATATTTATATATATATATAGTTTGAGCCAGCACTTCTTAAGATTTAAACTGTTCTTTCTCATTGTAAAATAGAGAATATAGAAGCTGCTATAGGATTCCAGGTGCGCTATCTTTTATTACTCTCTGAAAGTCATTCAGACAAGTTGGTCAAATCAAACATGTTTGATTTAACCAACCCAACTAAACAAAAATAGTCCATTTAGTTCTGCTCCCACAGGGTTGTATAGCCAAGTAATTACTTCGGACTGGCATGTGCTCGAGTCCCTGTCTGGTTTAGGAACACCTTTAGGTGTGGCCTGCTCATAGCTTTCTTCTCTGCAAATGTCCAGTAAAGAGCACAGATTTTAGCATAAGCATTTCAAGAAATTCCACAAAAAGGCAGGACTTTGGCAGTCTTTTCCGGAAGCCAAGGCTTTTATAATTGTTCAACAGTTTGATTATTTGGTTATTTTTTAATTTTTTTTTTGCATTCTTTCAAGATATAATGCAATTATAAAATTAAATAGTGGAATTTCCCCTAAGGCAAGAACCTATTCATGAGACTTCATATGTGAATCAAAATGGTTATGGACTAATGTTATTGAATATATTTGGAAATTACACATATTTCTGCTGTCAAATTATCTGCATACATAGTGCTCACTTTTCATTGTAAGTTTTTTATAGTAACAAATATGTATACAGATATCTGGATATAGCACTGACTTGGTAGATTTTTAAGTCATCTATTTACCAACTGGGTAATCACAGCTTGACAGAGGCCAGCACTGAGGCAGGATTCCTCAAAGTGTTTAGAGACAGAATGAAGGCCCGTTTTAAATATAATTTATTTTTCTCTCTTTTTTATACAAAAGTGATGTTATAATTGTTCAGTTGTAAAGAAGCTAACTGGTCTGCTGAAAAAGTTGGTTAGCTTAATGGAGAACACTTTGAGCCAAATGTAATAGGGTGAGAGTTTAGAATATGTGAGAGAAAACTGTCACATTTTTAAACTCAGCCAATATAATAAAGTCACATACCATACAAACTTGCATGTTTTTCAGACTCAAAAAACTCTGAAGATTTAAACTTTCATCCAGGTGTTTCCTGTTTTGAAAATACAACTCAATCATTGTATTAGTGTGACAGTTTTATTGCTAAACTCTCACATTTTCTAAAGTCTCACCCTATTACATTTTGCCCTTCATGTTTGTTTAGTTGGTCAGATAATCATTCAGTTGGTTAGTTGGATCATGAAAAGATTATATAATGCTTTATATTTAGCCCTTAGTATAGGCTGGTACAAGTTCTCGCTGCAGCTGCTGATGACTAGCATCAAGCCAAGCATATAGATAGCAGACAGTCACACTGCAAGATATATACAACTCTCCAAACACTCAAATATAGTAGTGTGGATCTTTGCTCCAAGAGTAGAGTGCACCCATCAGATATAACTCCTGACAAGTGTATCTGTGGTTGTGTCCACCTCTAACAAACAGCTGTGTGCATGCAAACAGATACGCAATTTTTGGCATGCACAAACTTTATGAAAATGTGTATTTTTAAAAAAAAAAGGTTTCTTCCAACTCAGAATGAGACTTATTTTCTCAAAAGAAAAATCATCTAGAGTCTATTAAATAAAATAGAGTAATATGCTAATTACAAACCTGTCTTTCAAGATTTCATATTTTGCTGAGGAAGATGGGTCCCTTGATGTAGTTGCATAGCAATTTTTCAGGAGCACAGACAATGTTCTGTTATCTCCTGATTTTAGAATTATTCCAACATACAAAGTGGTTTTCGATGTCAGTAGAGCCTCTGAGCCCTCATAGGGTATCTTGTAGCTTGAGTCTTGGTAGAGAGCAATAGTTGCCAATAGCTGCCCATTACCTCCCACAACAGCTGAGCTGTAGCAAGAAAAAATATTAATGTTATGCTTTGGCATGATCAAAATCATCTTAAATAATGAAAAGATGCATGTAGTTATTGTTTGTGCATAGACCATAGGGGGGTGCAAATAGAACAACATATCCTGGACAGAATATGAGTTA
Source organism: Taudactylus pleione (assembly GCA_031769625.1). Taxonomy (NCBI): domain Eukaryota; kingdom Metazoa; phylum Chordata; class Amphibia; order Anura; family Myobatrachidae; genus Taudactylus; species Taudactylus pleione. Next base: position 2,231,384 of record JAUIMM010000031.1, read on the forward strand.
AGGCCAGTTGGATGGATCTAAGTTTGGTTGTTGAAGATGGTTGTATACAATTGTGGGTTTTATGTGAATGTTACATGTCAAAGTGCAGTTGGTGAGAGAGTTGCTTATTATATGGGCAGCAAATAACTGACTGTTAAATTAATTGGTTTCAAGGTTTGATACATTTCTCTACAATGTATGTCTGCATGTCTCTTGTACGCTTGGTTTTTTGAGCATGAATATGTCCGTGCATGTATGTATGTCTCTTTGTACATGCGCATCTCTGATTGTGTGGCTATGCATTTGTGTCTCTGTGGGCATGTACATGAATGTCTGTGTGATAGTGCATGAGGGTGTCACTGGATAGGATCAGTTACTTGCCAGACAGAAAGTTACACTATTGTAGAGCTGATGCTGTCTGATTGCAATGGGCTGGATTCTGAATCATACACATCTGGCTTTGGCAGCCTAGGGACTAAGATACACTAATTAAGCTATCTGTCCATCTGTGTGCATATTTGTTGGATTTCATGTGTCCTGGTTGCACTGCCCTCTGTATTTTTGTTGTTTGTCCATGCTTCAGTCATCATTAGTATGTGGACTTACACAAGCCCAATGCTGGGTGCCAAAAATCCATCTGAAACAGATGTGCCATCTGCTTCCAAACAGCTAAATCAAAGACAGAAGTCAGGGTACATGACCAAGTCACTGTCATGACACTTCCATCAGACTCACCACTCAGTTGCCTCCTAGAAACTTCTACTTAACATTAGGCTCCATCCGCTCAAAATATGAAAAGGATGGAGCTACTGTACTGTACTTGTATTGCAAGATTAAGGGGTCTATTTATCATTCAGCTCATCTTTGGGGTACACCCACAAATATTTAGTATCCCGAAGATCTATTATGGAGGGACCGCAGTAGATATCGCTGATATCTACTGTACTTCCTCCATTTCTGATAGCAGTCGCATCCTTCATAAGTTTCTATGGGGGATATGATGCTGTCAGATTTACCAAGCAGCTTGGCCCCCACAGCTACAGTAATGCCATCTGAAGATGGCGTTGTACTGCTGTAGCCTATGGTCTACATTTTGCAAAATTTACCAGAAGAGGGCCCTCCTGGCAATGAAGACCGCACATACACAGGAGTCCTGTCACAAGGAGTGAAGAGACCAGGGCCCCTGTCCCTGCGTGTGCAACATGATACATTCCTATGGTACAGTATAAACGTATACTGCAATTCGATCATGGGTGCTAAAAAATCATACATAATTTACACCTTGGTATAGTTATATAGTGATATCATTCCCTGCATAGACTTGACCCCTGATTGGTTTTAGCATCCTACTTATCTTCATCTGTGTTTCATGTACTACAATCCTTGTGTAGTAATAAAGGGTATGCGGTCAGGAAGCCAGCAGTCAAAATGCTGACGGCCGACTTCCCAACTGTCTAATCTCAGCATAGGACCAATGATAGGTGTCGAAATCCCAACACCGATCATTAACCCTATGCCTGGATCCCAACGCTGGGATAACGAACAAAGGTAAGCCGGGTGGCAGGAGCAGACAGCTGTGGAGGTGGGTTAGGATAGGGACTCCCGGGGGGGACTCAGGGCTAGGCACCCCCTCAGGAGGGTTAGGCTAAGGGAAGGGGGGGTTAGGGTCTGGCACCCCCGAAGGAAGGTTAGGGTTAGGCTCCCTCCCAAGAGGGTTAGGTTTAGGGTGCGAGGAGGAGGGGTTAGGTTTAGGCACCCATGTGGGGAGGTTAGGGTTAGGCACTAGGGGGAGGTTAGGGTTAGTCACCCCTAAGGGAAGGTTAGGGTTAGGGGGAGAGAGAGTTAGTGACAGCCCAAATACTTACCATGTCGGGATCTTCTCCATTCTGTCTTCTGGCGTCGGTATTACATCCGCCGTGCTTATGTCCGGTGGTATATAATACCAATTCCATAATAAAGATGTTACTGTAACTTCCACTTGCAGGTTGAATTTTTCAGTTTCAGTTTTAACTTATCTTACAGATGTCTTGCTTCTTACACAGAGAATATGAAACTTCCTTATTACTTTCTGTATATAGCAGTTACACACATGGGGATGTAGGGGCTGATTATGAGTTGGGAACAAAGGCAAAATGCAACTTTACAGCTGGACAAACCATCTTGCACCAAAAGGGGAGCAAATACATTTATTTGTTTTGCATGCAGCTTTAGTTTTACACTGTAAGCAATTTAAATATTAGTTTGGTCATGCTCCTCTCTCATCCTGTATAAATCTCTAACTCTCTCCTGCAGTGCAACATGGTTTGGCCAAGGTGTAAAGTTTCTTTCTCTTTTTTGCTTTGCTCACAACTCAGAATTAGACCCAGGGTGCATGACTGCACATTGAAAGAAGACATGTCAGTATTGATAGCATTACTTTTTAGGAATATTATTTTAGAAAATTAAAGAAGTATATTTTTGGAAACAATATGTATGGGAACAGATTAAGCCATGATATATGCTATCATGCAGAATGGCAGGTGATCTGAGATCATGCTTACCGACATTGCCGGGCACTTTTCTGGGAGCAGCCAGAGGGTACCTGTGGCTTTCATCTTTGGGGGGTGGGGCCAGACTATATTCATCATTAGGCATGACTTGCGCCATTTCGCTCGCCCCTTCCCAGCGTACCCAAAATTCCCCGTAAAATCTCACCATCCTGCCCACTTCACTAGGAAGTGGGCAGGATGCGGGAGATATGTCTATTATTCCGGGGGTGCGGGGGTTACCTGAAAATCGGGAGCCTCCTGCGACTCCTGGGAGAGTAGGCATGTATGTCTGAGATAGATGCAAATGTTATAACATACAATGTGACAGCATGTATAAATGATGCATCTTGAGTGACCTTTGCACATAACATATTTAATAAGCTTCCTTCACAACTGAGTATTTCCACAGACATGATTAGTCTTGGGACAGACAATTTTGAATAGTCCAGATAATCACAGGTTTTAATTTTGTGAAAGCAACTATATTGCATCTATCACAATAACATAAAGTGCCATTCATAAAATTTAATTTATTTATTCTAATTTTTAAAGTCACTGTGTACTCTACAGCACTGTATAATGGAGAGTTAAGACAAGCATGCATTAGCTACAATAAAAGAAGACTATATGATACAAATAGCATTAAGCCCGCTCTCACAAGAACTTTGCATTTAATAGATATGTTATATCACTTGTTAATTATAGTTCATGCACACTATTGCATAGTTACCTTGAAAAGGGTCGAAGAGCTGTGTCAAGAGAGAGCTGCATATCCAGAGGGTATACACAAGAATAATCTATACTGACAACATCCTCTCCACCAACTGATGAGTTCATTGATAGGTAAATTGTGTTTTTGAAGGTAATATGCGTTTTGTTGTTCTGTATAATGAAAGGACTATTACTAATGAGAATATTACCAAAGTATTATTGCATACAATTAAACTGGACTCTAGGGAAAATAGATGGACACAGGACAGACATAACTTTCCCAAACTCTACTTTGCTTACCTACAAAACAGATAACTGTGCACTAGGAATTTGGCTTATAGATATGGTAGAATTGAGAATAAGCAAAGAAAATGTATTATATTTATTTTAATTCATGAATGATATTGTTTACTGTCTACTGGTAATATAAGTAGTTTAGCTGATAATAATAATAATAATAATAATAATAATAATGTTTATTTGTATAGCACCACCATATTACATCGCCCTTTCTAGATAATTTTGAATTATTCACATCTGCCCCTACCTCATTAAAGTTTACAGCTAATTGCCCAAATTTCATGAGGATCCCGTGTGGATAAACTATAAAAGTGGAATTTATTAGGTAAAAGTCTTCTGGTGACTAAATATAAATGTAGGACATGACATGTTTTTGTTGGTTTTTAATTACATTCATACTACATTTACTGGATGATGTGAACTTCCACTTTCATGAAGAATATTTGTCTCATTTTCAGAGGCTTCTGTTCCCACAAACACTATAGATCTCCTGGCTTTAAGGGAAACCGTAGTAGATATCAGATTTCTGCTGCTATCCCCTGTTTTTCATCACAAAAGCAGCCCCCTAGGTTTCTATGGGAATTGCTGAAAAGCCAAATTTAACAAGTTCTGTAATGTAAACTATTCTGGAACTTGGCCCTGATAGCGAACACCATCTTCAGATGGCATTAGCCATTGTAGCCTACAGGCTACAATTTTGTGAAAAATCCCATTCAGGGATCTGTAGGATCCCTCCCTGGTACAGTCCGCATTCACATGTACAACTAGCAGACCAGGTATGCACAGTAGAATAGCCGGGTCCCAAATCCAGAAGTAAAATGGTCGGATAACTTTGCTTCTTACACATCGCAAGAATTGTTGCCCATGTCTTTGTGGATATTATTTTAGTTATATCCGAGCTATACTTAACTTCTTTGTGATGTGATAAAGAGTGATAAGAAATGATAATTAATGGATGTAATTCTCTATAATTACTAATTATGCACCAAAACCCAAATTTATTATTGGAAGACATACTGTAGGAACTGGCTTAGGGTAACATGAGGGCAAAAAGCTGACAATTATTTTACATTTTCTATTACATTTTTGCCTGAATTGTCACAGTTTGTTGGGCAATAAGACTGCCACAAAAGTAGTTACTGAATGAGGTCATCACTGGTAACATTTGCAATAAATATCACTGCTTGATCCCAGGTGTCCTTCAGGCACCATTGGTCACTAAATTGTGCAACAGTCACCTGCCTCCTGACCTTAACAGACACTTTCTATTAATACACTATCCTTTGGAGGTTAGAGTATACCAAGACCTCTGAACCTAGCAGTAGTATCTGCTGATCCAACTACACAGGCAAACTAGTGGCCGCCTATCTTTAGAGGTTTCTGACTTCATAATACACCTGTCAGTAAAATACGAAATACAGTACCCATCATCCAGCACAGCTCATCTATGGACGGTGCCTGGCAGCTTGGTGCTACACATAGGATTATCTATGGCTCAATTGTACAGAAAAAGAAACAAACCAATATATATATATATATATATACATATATATATATATATACATACGGTATATATATATGATACAAATTAATGTAAGTGGTGCACAAAGCTCATAAATAATGTGTGTAGAAAGAAAATAAGGCACGTGGCTTGTGCATCATTATTATAAACACTCCTTGTTTGAGTTTGCTGCCAAACCTTCCAACATGTGATCTATTCAAGAAAATCACAAAAGGAATTAATTACAAAAGGAACGGCGCCTTCAGTGTACTAATTCTGATTAGTGGTTTCTATAGCAAGAATTTTTAGACTAAGTCCATAAGGTTTAGAGATAAGACCTTGCAAAATCTTTGTTTAATCCCCACGATGCAATCTCAAAGAAAACAGAAAAAAAACCAAAAGCAGACAGTGTAATCTGAAACAATATATATGAACATATACGTGTTAAAGTGCTTGCATGCAGAAGTAGTGAAGATCAACACAGACACAAATATGTGTTAGAAACACTCCACTCATGTTGAAATCATAAACTCCAGCACCCAGAGTAAAAATAACCTCGTACCAGCTATAACTTTTCATATGTCAGTAACTAAAGGATCTTTCCTTTTTCAGTTCTTTACAAAAAAAGAGAAGAAAAGGGTATTGTCTCTTTGTTGGCGCACATAGAGGATAATTATATATAAAATATAACTTTTATTAAATAAATTATTTATAAAAAAATTTCGCCTTATTAGTGAAATATTCCAAGAAAAAAATATAATAAAAACATTGAAACAAATGTGTGTCATCAAATGATATTAAATTATTAATAATTAATTTGTCTCTGTGTCCCTTTCAGTTGTTTCTGAGTAAAGATTCTATTAAATGTTGTTGTCTCCAGTGTCATTAATCATAACATATATTTATATAGTTGAAATCAAATAGCCCTGCATGTACTACCCACAATTGTAGTTAGATATACTGTATTGAAACTAAACCAAGATATAAATTCCATTGGTGATATTATGCTGCCATCTATTGATTATGGTATGCCATTACACCTTTAGTTGTTAAATGTAGAAAAGAAACCAGGTTGATTTAATGGGTGCTATATTATGCACAATGTCCTCTATGAGGGCCACCTATTTGTATTCATGGAATACTGTCACATGGGAACATGTATTCAGTTCCTGATACAAATCTTTGTGTCCCCTATTGGGTTAAGAAATAAACAATCAACTGCAGCAATCATATATATTAATAGGTTTGATAGTCTCTAAGAAGTGTTATATTGAGAAGTGTTGATAACATATCAATCAAAAAACATTAACATTTGTGCTAAATGGTGTACATCGCATATTAAACTTGAATTTATTTGATAAGTATGTTATATCTCTATTGTAGTGTCTCCCATAAGGGTTATAAAGATTATATTTATATTATATTAACTCCTCTTATGGGGCTGCAAAATGCGTTAATGAGTTATAGTGCTAATTCAAATGATATATAAACTATCAGTGATTCGAAGGAAGCTGTAATAACTAGTATATAACATAATCAGCTTGATTAATAAGGACTGTATTTTACAACTCCCCCTATTGGGTTCTATTGAATTGCATCACATTTAGCTGATTGAAATTACTTATTATAGCTCCCCCTATTGGATTACATCAAATCGGTTTGGTCCGCATGAATAATTGAAGTAATCACTGCATCTGTGAGAATTAGAGATATTGATCTATATGAATCCGGGTACCTAGGTTCCTTCCCAGGCTTGGGGAGTACAACAATCGTAGCTTCAGACATGGATGAAGGAAACAAATTCTCCTCATAAATATACAAATTCATGGAATAAATGTACGGGCATGTTTTCTATATACAGTAGTTCTCTGGGAATCACATCGGATCCAGGTGCCTTATTACCAAGGACAGACATAATTGCACTTCTAGCTCTTCTAACGTTAAAGGAAAGCCTAAAAAAGTGTAGGCCTCAGATGACAATTTGGGGAGCATGGCAGAGGAAACATAATGTGACAAGGAATCTATACTTACAGTCAGCTTAGTTTTATATAGCTTTTATAGAAAGAACTAAAAATCTCTGCTAATCAGGTGTACACATGACTACAGAGCCTTTGGGCCCAATAAGTTCCAAAACAAAAGCAGTACTAAATGAGCCAAAAAGCTACCAATTCTGGCAGCCTGCATTTAATGTAAGTGGGAACGGAACAATAATCTGCGGTTCGTTTTATCAGTCAAATGATCAGTCCAAAACACACAATCGGGGAGCTATACTAACAAGAGAGGATAAATGATAATATTAAAATAATGATGATACCTTTCAATTCACAGGACCCAATCAAAGAGGTCTCAGGTGACTGCTGCTGCCGAATGAGGAGCTGACCCTCACAATATACCATAGAGGAAAACGAAAAACTGGAAGCGCTGTCCCTGAGGACTTCAAAAATCAGTGTGATAATATCTAATATCAAAGCTTAAATTATCACAATCAATGGAACTGAGCTAATCATAAATGGACAATACCATGAGCACATTAAAAAATAAATATTTTATTTTTTTTTTCTTGAAGAAACAGCAACTGCTGAGAAACGAGTCAAGCCTTCATTCCCCGCTTGCTGATTATGCACCTCTGAACTTGACGTTGGTGAACTATTCATACACCGCAGCCTGACCGGAGTATAACCAGGAGTTCCCGGCAACGCGCTGTTTATGGTCCCCAGCTTAATCCCTGTGGCAAAATTCCATCTACAATACAGCCTGACAGGAGCCGGAACACCAACGCAGGGACCTACACTGCAGTATTGCTGTCCCGTGTATCGACCAAGAGCTCTGACAGTCTCTCACCAGGCGGCCACAAGTGCACTCGTGTAAGGCCTCATCCCGGACGGACGGCGGCTGTGGAATCCATTCACTGGACACTGAAGTACCTCATCAATAGTACTGTTATTTCCACATTGACCGCACTTACCACTGGCTCCGGAGTGTCTTTTTGTCAGGATATTTATTGTCCCTGTACCTACTTGGGACCCCTAATACAGACAAGAATTGGGACTTTGCTAGCGGTGCTACAGGGATATACTCCCGGCGTTTGTTTATGTGCATGAGGTGTACACCTATTTCTGACCAAATCGTTACTAATGGTGGCTATCATCACCACTTGCAGTGTCTATTGACATATACTGACAACTTTGTTGCAGTTTACTGCTAGTGTGTAACAATCCAGTTGCCAATTAAGGCATTTTTCTATGTAGGTTACAGGTCGATGTTCCAAGTCAATTTCAGCAAGCTTTTTTACGATTCTATTGCAATATCAATCTGTTGGTTTTAAGCCACTATATGTGCATCATCATTATATCACTACAATTGATGTGTATTTAATCCCATGTGGTTTCAAATTTTATTATTTTTCTCTTTATCTTTGTATGTTTATTCAATTTTTTTGTTTCTTATAAAAAAAATACAAAATTTTTATTTATTTTTTAATGTGCTCATGGTATTGTCCATTTATGATTAGCTCAGTTCCATTGATTGTGATAATTTAAACTTTGATATTAGATATTATCACACTGATTTTTGAAGTCCTCAGGGACAGCGCTTCCAGTTTTTCGTTTTCCTAAATGATCAGTCCAGTCAGTCTGATCAGCTAACCATTTCAAACGAGAAGATTCCAACCTGTTCCCCAGATAATCCAACTCGAGTTTCCTGCAAGTCATCTCCAAAGCATTTTCTTTCTGTCTGTAAAATATTTTAAGTACTGCCACCCTTTTTATGAATGACCCACGTAAAAAGGCCTTAAAGGCATGCCAAACCAGTGTCACAGAGGTGAACATTATCAGCAAAATAGCCTTCCCACATTTCTTCCAATTCTGAGCCTGCACCCATTTGGAGGAGCCAAGATTGGTGTATTTTCTAAAGCCGTAAACCCCTAGAAGTGCACATATTAACGTTTACCAAAAGAGGAGAGTGATCTGAAACCCCTCTGGCTTTATACTCTATATTAGTTATATTAGGCATCACAGAAGGGGACACCAAGGCTAAGTCTAATCTAGAAAATTATCGATTTGTGGCGCAAATGCAGGAGAATTGCCATACACAGGATATTTTAGCAACCACGCATCAATCCATCCCAAATCTGCTATAACATTTGCAAAACCAGTAAATCCTGTAGGGAGAGAATCCGAAGACTCACGCCATTTATCTATAGCCAGATCCATTATATTGTTATAATTTCCAAGACATTGGCCCTCATTCAGAGCCACTCGCAAACAGCAGTACGCTCGTTGCATTCCGATGTTGACTAACCGCGCATGCGTCGGTGTAACACTGCGCACGTGCGTATGGCAGATTGCGAGTTTTTTTGGTCTCGTTCGTCAAATAGAGTACAGGAAGTGACATGTCAAATGTGATTGACAGAACAGGACGTTTTTGGGTGTTGACGGGGGTGGAGATGGAAAAACGCAGGCGTGGTGAGGCGTTTTTGGAGCGTACATACATTAGCAGATGCGAGCGTAAAATGTGTACGGACCGGCTCATACGTCACTGGATGATCCTCTTTCCCTTCAAAATGCTCGCACAGCTTAGGGTCTGGCTTACTCGACCACATTGGCGATGGCCTTCTCCTCCATCCCGGCACTCCTCGATGTTGCTGCGATTAATCGCGGGTGGTCTGAACAGCAATTAGTGGTGGATTGAAAACCGGCTTGGTATGTGTTTTGAAAGTAGTTTTTTGTGTTAGCACAAAAGCGTACGCAGGTGGAAATCATAGCTGCTAATGTGCTGATTACACAATCAATTTACGTACATTTGTGATACTTTCTTTGGGGCTCAATTTGTTGGTTAGGGCCTATTGTAACAATAATTTCATCATGTTTTTTTGGTTTTTACCTTTTTCTTTTGGCCTGTTGAATTTGCCTTGTTATGTTAAATTTGAAATGTTCCTTAAAGAGCCCTTTTTTGGGGGTTGGCATGTAAAATGTGGTTCTTGCCAGTTTGTGCCTTTTGGCCCTGGATTAAATGTAATCCATTTTGACAATAATGTGAGAATACAATGTCAGTTTTGTTTTTTTGTTTTATTGCTCAAACAAAAAATCACAATAAAATCAATTTTTGGCGAAGTTTTTTTGCAGGGTTCATTTCCAAAGTTACAATAATTGGGCCAACATAAAAGATTTATGAAATGTAGAACACAAAATTAAAAACAATTCACAAGAAAGGAGAGGGAAGTTTTGACCAGAAAGGAATATGAGCCAAGCACAGAAGGAGTGTGGGAAAAGTCGCCATTGCTTTCACCGTTTTTTCACCCGTTTGGCTGGGGGAGGGAGGGCGCCAGACCGGGTCCGGGATGTCATCGGGCTTGCCTGTCCAGAGGCAGATGTTGTGGCCTCTGGACTAGGCACAGGGCTAGGCACATTTGGAGGATTGGCTGATGTTGTGCCAGAGGTCAAGGATCCTGATGTTCCGGCAGGAAGGGAGGTCGGCTCCACCATGTGCTGGCGAACGAGCTGCTCCAGGGCATTGGCGATGCGGAAGTTGGCCCTGGTATTTTCCGCCAGGGCCTGACCAATGGTCACATTGGCCACAGCATTTTGCTCCAGGGCCTCAGTCACCCGTAGCAGACTGGCGTCCATCCTCTGCTGAATCTCCGTATGGAAATCCGATTTGAAATTGAGTTCTGTGAGGAGGGCCACTGCCTGCGAGGGGGATTGCCCTGGACTGGCTTCTGCAGGGTCCTCAGCCGGATGTACTGGTTCCTCCCCTGCAGAGCCAGCAGAAATTCGGCGGCCAAGGCTCCCCTCTGGAGCAGACTCATCCGCCTGTGTCTCTGTTTGGAAAAATGAGAAAAGACACACATTAGAATCTACATATTGGCCCACTAACATTTTAGAGTTGGTGACATCACAAGATTTACCTTGGACAACATGAGGAGCCGCAAAGTCTGGCATGTCCGTATCCATGTTGGACATGCCAAACACCTCCACAGGCTGCACACACCCCTGTGCCAGCTCTTCTAAATCCGTCAACTCCAATGACACAGGGGTGGGGCCCCCACCTGTCCCCCTTGCATGCCTAGCCCTGTCCGCGAGTTTTTGCTTTAGGCGATATTTGAAGTCGGCCCATCTGTGGGATAAAATGGAAACCATTATCCTTTGTTTAAAATGGGGTTTGTTTTTAGGGGGGGCAAGTGTTTACTTACCGCCGTTTGACATCCCGGGCTAGACGGACATAATCACCCACCCTATTGACAGCAACGGCTACCTCTTCCCACATTCTCCACTTCTGGCTTGTACTCATATTCCTGTCTGCCTGTGGCAGGATGTCCACACACTTCTGAATCAAAACCTCCATCTCCTTTCTTGTGAAATGTGGCTGCCTTTTTTTTTGGCAGCTTTGGCCGGAATACTGGGCCCAGCAGCCTCTTCCATGTCATCCTCCTCACCTATTTGTGTAAATATTCAGATTTCTCAAATTCACAACTTGCCCAATCTTATGTTTCAAATTAATCATTGAGCCAAAATGCATGAAAGACTTACCGCCTGACTCTTGTCCATTGTTTCCCTGGTCTGTAGCCATGTCTGAGGTCCAAACAAGAAATACACCAGAATTTAAATATGTTTTCGTGACGTATTTATACATGCGTCCTTATTTTGCGGCCGCATCATTGATTGTGCGTTCCTATGATCCCTCCTTAATTTGTGCGGGAAACGAAACACCATTTATGGCTTGGTGTGTCTTGAGTCGAGGTGGCGTTTTTGGATTGTTGGAGGTTACCTTGGTTGGAGTTTCTTGTTTGTGGATTAAGGAGTTGGCGTTTGGAGTTTATTTTGTTTGCTAGATTTGCGTTTTGATTTTCCGTTCGCTTTTTTTTTTTTTTGGCCTCGTTTCTTGATTTGGTAAGTTTTGAGAAGTCTAACTTTGGTTCAATTGGTGTCTCATTGTGTTTCTTCTTGTTTTTAATTTTTTGATCCATAATTTCATCTCTTTTAGGTGTTTTTTTTTTTCGGACCCAAAGACCTTTTGATTTGGAATCTTATATATTTGCTCTTGGTAAGTCCATATTTTAACTTGTATTTGCAAACTAATTAGCGCATTTTTCTCTGTTTGTATAGTGACTTGTATTGGCGAACTAATTAGCGCATTTTTCTCTGTTTGTATAGTGACTTGTATTGGCGAAATATTTAGCGCATTTTTCTCTGTTTGTATAGTGACTTGTATTGGCAAAATAATTAGCGCATTTTTCTCTGTTTGTTTATTAACTTGTATTGGCGAAATAATTAGCGCATTTTTCTCTGTTTGTTTATTAACTTGTTTTGGCAAACTAATTCGCGCATTTTTAAATGCTTATTAATCCTGTAAAATTGTTTGTGGTTGCCCTTTCGCTTTTTTGGCTTACATTCAACCCATTTTGATGTACTGTGTGCAATGTCGTTTTGCTCTTTGTCCAAATGTGTGTTTCGCCTATTTTATGTTTTGTCTAGCACAAATTTTAGAAACATAAATGCACAGACTAAACTTTTACAAATTATTTTTGGGATTAATTTCAGTTTAGATGTATCATGACAATACCCCGGCATATAAGCAGCAATGGATGGTATCATCAAGCTAAGTTGTTCTTAATTTTCTTTTGGGGTGGGTCCAAAGCCTTTCATTCAAATCTTGCCATTTCAGGTTGATCTTGGGCAGATTGTTCTGGCCATGCTCCCGGAAGCCGACCAACCTCAATCTCGTCCCAGGCGTAGGCATCGTAGGTGTGCAAGGCCCCAGATATTTCGAACACGTGTCACCCTTTTTGGAATGCCCGATGATGAGGTTTTAAGACGCTACCGTCTTCCTCCCAAAATCATCATAGACACTCTCTCATTAATAGAGAATGATCTTGAGCGGCAAATTGACAGTCCAACAGCAATACCACCACTTACGCAATTTATGGCGGTGTTACATTTCTGTGCCTCAGGATCGTTTCAAACAACGGTGGGAATAGTGCCGGGCATCTCACAATCCTCCTTTTCCTGGATCCTGAGGGCAGTGATGGAGGCACTTTTCAAGCACCTCCATCATTTTATTAAAATGCCTTTGGATATGGGTGCCCTTAGTGTGGCCAAGGCCAATTTTTACCAAATAGCTGGCTTCCCACACATCATAGGGGTTGTGGATGGTACTCACATACCACTTCAGCCTCCAGCATGGCTGGAGGCAATATTTCGCAACCGTAAACACTATCACTCCCTGAATGTAATGGTGGTATGTGATGCCTTCCTCCAGATCCTGTCCCTGAATGCAAAATTACCAGGAAGTGCACATGACTCCTTCGTCATCCGGCAATCAGGGATATGGCACAAATTAAACAACCTACAAGCTGGTGATGCGTGGCGTCTGGGTAAGTGGAGACCTTTAGTACATAACAATGATAAGCTTGATACTCAGTGATCCTGATGTTGTCTATTCTTTTTCACAGGAGACAGTGGATACCCTTGCATGCCCTGGCTGCTCACTCCTTATTTGGCTCCCACACCAGGTCCACAAAGTGAGTTTAATACCGCACTTACAGCCACCAGGCAAGTGGTGGAGCGCTGTATCGGCCTTTTAAAAGGCCGATTCAGATGCCTCCACCGCTCTGGTGGCGAGCTCATGTATTTGCCGGATATGGTTTCGAAAATTGTGGTCCTGTGTGGGATCTTTCACAACATCGCCATTAGGAGTGGTGTTCCAATGCAGCCAGAGGATGCCTTACCTGAGGATGGCCCCCCCGAGGTTGGTCGGAGGTCAGTATGTGGGGGGGCCATACGCGATGATGTGGTGGCCCGATATTTTAGATAATTATTGACCAAACAACAGTGTGTATACCCAATGTGTTACGGTTTTTTAGCGTTCATCTTTTTTGATATTAATTCTTGCACCATCTTCTGTTTGTTTGCATAATCTTTGGCACTCCCACGATGACTACTTCCTGCTACCATTCAAAAACCTTTATGTGGAAACTTCTGGAATATATTATGACACCAATATTGCAACGCCATATTTTTGAAATCATGTGGGCATGGACCTCCGTCAACCAGTTCTTGATTTGTTGTGTTTGTTTCGTGTTTTTGGTATGTGGTGTATTTCTGATTATCACTGTGTGTTTTGTTTGTGAGTGACCACTTTGTATTTTGATTTCTGTTGTGAATAAATATTTGGAGAGTGTAATTTGTTTCCTTTTTGGGCACGTTAGAAGCAAGTGTAAACAAACTCCCAAACGTTAATTTTACCTAAGGGGTAACCCAGTAATGAAGCAAGTGGAGCTAAAATGTAATATGTTTTTGGGGTACTAACCAACACACCAAGGAATCCTGTACAATCAGTTGCCTTCGTAAGATTGGCCTAAGCAGATTGGCCACCAAATAGGAACCTGAAAAATGTTGTAAACTATCATGTTGGCCACCCCAAAAAAAGGAAAATGACATTGATACTGGGAGGTGTTTCTTGTGCCTGTTTGCATTCAAAATACAACACACAATCTGTAGTGAGATTCTGTGGCAATCCTTGCTTGAAGAGTCTACTTATGTCAGTGTCAAGAATCTTGGATTTACTAAAAATGCAGGAGACAGAGCTTGAATTAAAACTGATTTATTAGGAAACAATTTAAAAAAAAAAAAAAAAAACTAATTCCTAAGGAGGACCAATAGATGGTCAAGGCCCTGCAGAAGCCCGGTGACCTGCTCCCGCATATGGGCCACACAATGACAGATTTCTGCCCGACGCCTCTGCACCTCTGTGGGTGACAAAAGTTTGGGGATTAATAAATCTATAATGAAGCAACATTCTAAAAAAACACAAACAAGCAAACCAAAACATTACACGGATAAAACCCAGCACCCCAAAATGTCCTACGCCAAAAATACAAGGGCCCTAAAAAAATGCAGACAGGTGTGATATGTGTATGGTGACATCAGCAGGAACAGGTAAAGACAACCCCCAAAAATACCCTAAGGTGACAGAAAGCCAACAAAAATGGGGACGACACATGATTACATACAAACAGTTTGTGGTGGCCAAAATAAAATTAAAAAACATACCGTTCTCCAAAACGCCAGAGCCAGAAGCCACTCTCTGGACCACCTCGGAGGTGGCTACATTCCCCAAACCTAGGGGCAGGGTGTTTGATGAATCCTGGGAGGGGGTATTTGGAGGAGGGACGGATGGAGGAGAGGGGGAATTGGGCTGGAGGGGAAGTAGACCTGAAATCTCGGCCACAGGGTCTGGGGAGGAGGGGGTAATTGAGGAAATGGGGGTTGGAGAGAGGGGCCAGGACCGGCATCTTGTCTGGCGATGACGCCGTAGTCTTTGCTGTGCCCCTAAAAAATGAAAAAAATATTGTGGTTAGTTTCAACAGGAATCCATAAATAAAAAAAAAAATAAAACAAATAAAAAAATGACTAAATAAGACAGACATGAAAACATGCACATGCAGATATGACTACAATGACTCAATAGGACAGACATGAAAACATGCACATGCAGATATGACTACAATGACTCAATAGGACAGACATGAAAACATGCACATGCAGATATGACTACAATGACTCAATAGGACAGACATGAAAACATGCACACGCAGTTAGGGCCCACAAGATAAACTTGAAAACCACAGTCCAGAAAACTTACTTTCCGCAATCTGCATGCGAAAGCATGCCAGCAAGCGGGGCGTACGCCGGTGCAGGTCCGACCACCTGCGCTCCAGCTGGCCAATATGTCGGTGTGAGCCGAAGGAGCGCAGGCGGCGACGTACCTCTGCATATGCGGAATGCTTTCGGCTATTTGAGATGGGTGGAGGCTGACTGGTGATCCGCCTGTCCATCACCTCCGTCAGCACCAGCAGTTCGTGCCTGGTGAATGCGGCGGATCTCATGATGGCAATGGTGTTTTTTTGGCTAAATATTTTTAATAAAGCACCCCAAAAAAATTTGATTGGCTAATGTATTTGGGAAATTAACAGGACAAATTCTATTGGTTAGTGTATGAGTCATGTGTTCGACAGGGCCACAAATCTCTTGAGAGTTATGATAGGCTTGATGCAGTGACATGCGTAAGCAAATTTATATAAAGAAATGAACCACAGAAAATTTGTGGGGATACAAACAAATAGAACAATTGTTTAATTGGGGCTAACATGTCTTTTGAACAATAAAAGCGAAGGTTTCAGCCGTACGTATTCTGCGAGCAAACACAAACACGGACAAGATTAAAGTTTATTGCATTGTGTTGAAAAAAAAAAACAATTAAGCTAATTGATACATTGATTGGCATGATACGATTGAGGGAGGTAGGCAGAAAAAACGAGCAGGTAATCGGAATCTGACAGTCCCACTTCCGGTTTGTACTTGTGCGTGCGTTCCCTTCAAGCCATTTCGGGGATGTATGCTCGCTATTTGGCACGCTCGTTAGTTAGAGGAGGAGTCGGCTGAGTTTGGGGCGGATTTTTAGCTGCGTACGAAAATACGAGCGAGTGCTTGAATTTAAATATTTTTTTACGTACGCCGAACGTACGTACGCCCAATTGTGAGTGGGTCTGAATCAGGGCCTTAGTATTGGAGTAGCTGGAGAACAGGCCACAGATTCAGCAGCTTGTTTCAAAACATCATAGGTACAAGGAGGGGGAATATATACTGCTAATAGCAAATGGTCTTAGAATTTTTTACACATTCTAAAAATACATAACATCCGTAAGGGTCAGTCTGAACAGCAGAAAAAGAAAAAGGAACAGATTTATTTATAAGAATAGAGAGAGAGACCCCTGGAAGACAAAGTGCGAGAAGAATGACTCAATACCACCCAGGGTCTTTTAAGTAGGTTTCCATTAAATAAGAAATATCAGACCCATATTGCTTAACCATTTTAAGGACCAAAGAGCGCTTCACATGATCATTAACCCCCCGAACACTCCATGTTAAGATCTTTACCATTATAACTTATATAAATATAAATCAGATTTGATCTTACCAAAGAAATAGTGTGGCATAACAAAAAAAAAAAAATATATATATATATATATTAAGAAAAGAAAAAAAAAACAAATGAACAAACCTCCCGTACCCACCCCCCACCCTGTATAAATACCCAAACTTAGGCATAATTAAACCCAAGCTGAACTAAAACCTACAGGATACAACTACACAATCCTAATAGGTAAAAGGGAACAATAAACTAGTTCTGATAATTGGAGATAGCGCATCCTCTGTTTTTATATATATTATATATATATATATATATATATATATGAAAAACAAGAGAATTGACAATCAGGCGACTAGTTTGCTAGATGTGTAAATTCACACACAGTAAAATGTACAGTAGATAAGTTAATGGTTTACAAATGTAGTTATACCTCAAACCATATAGAGGGGCGTGTTTCACGCTAATTAATAAATATAATAAACCAATAAATAGCAAAGTGCTTAGTGCAAAATATGATATATCTGATTACATCTAGATAAAAAAAAAAAAAACATTTTTGTTGAACTCATATAGACAACAAAGTGCTAGTGCAAAAATATAATGAATCTGAAACAAAGTGCTAGTGCCAAGTATAATAACAATTATGACAATTTATTGAAAAACAGTGCACATAAAAATATATAAATAAATATGACCATAAAAACAACGACTGGCAGTAAATAGATAAAAACAAAGTAGAGGAAAGTTGATATTTTTAAGCAGCTTATCTGATTGAAGGAGAGAGGTAGTTCTCCACAGTGCATGAGGCAGCCAACAGTCCCAACGCGTTTCGTCACTATGACTTCATCAAGGGGATATTGCTTCAGTGTGGTGGTCCTGTATTCATACCACACTGAGTTCAAATGAGAGTCAGGTGTTCACCCTACTTCCTTTGTCTTAGGGAGACCTCAAAACCAAGCGATTTCATAATTCAGCAAGCCATCATTTAAAATAGTTTGTGTTACAGGGTTTCCCATAAAGAAATGTTAGTTATAAATAGTCAAACGGCGATCTTTTAAGTTCAACTTCCGCCCTTTGTGAACTGGCCTCTGCCCTTAATTGGAGCGTCACATCCGTTCCCGGCAGCTGTGTTAGACCATAGCGCGCGATCAAGCACTTCCGTTTTCTTCCTCGTGTTCCGAACTGGGCACGTCACTTCCGCCCGCCGTGTGTTGACGTGTTCGGAGGTGAGCCGTGTCACTTCCACCAACCCTTCTGTCGTTTCGCTCCAGGACGTGGCACATCACTTCCGCCCTTACTTAATAGATGTGTTGAGCTCTTCCGCCCCATTGTTTTCTCCGGACTTATTGCTTCCGCCCTTCTTGTCTATAGAATTAGTATGTTTTTTGCCCAAGTGTGAATAATGAGTAGGTGGTGTCTTCCATATTATCTGAAACTAAAATAATAAAGGATAAGCATTCCATTTAAGGAGGGTAATCTGTTTTGATGCTGGATATATAGGTTAGATCATTAAATGATTAGTCTAAGTATAACATTCTCCTTAGGCATAGATATATATTAGAATAATAATATATTAATAGTTTGATCTAAAAAACACTATGAATATGTACTGAATTGTTTTATGTATATAATTATATTGGATATTGTAAAAAGGAATTTCTTTAAAAGTTCAACCAAGAGGAGCAGAAATTCAGGGATATAATAAGTTGTGAAATGTTCTTAAGGTATGGGGATCATTCTTTCACTCTTTTCCTTGAAGAAGAGGTTCCAAAGACTCTGAAAATTTCTTGGATTTTCATATTGGTCCGACTCAGACAAACGACCTCTTTTCATCCAGTTAGATAGTTACAATCGGTTTTAAGATGTACTTGAAGTATGGGGATCATTCTTTTACTCTTTTTCTTGAAGGGGAGGTTCCAAAGACTCTAAGGATTTCTTGGATAATCATATAAGTCAAACCCAAGATCCACCTCTTTCCATTCAATTGGGTAGTTAGAATTGTAAAGTTCTGATATCATTAATCACTCCTTGGCCTTAAGGCTTGCAATTGTGAATATGCTATAATTCCCTTTTTAGGCATTATCATTCTCTAGCCTGGTTATATTCCAAACCGTCGGCTGAATTTGCAGCACCAGGTATTCTCAATGGGTTACCTTCCTTGGTACTAACCTGGCCCAATCATGCTTTGCTTCCAAGATCGGACGAGATTGGGCATGGCAGCAAATACATATTTCGATG
Organism: Taudactylus pleione; assembly: GCA_031769625.1. NCBI lineage: Eukaryota > Metazoa > Chordata > Amphibia > Anura > Myobatrachidae > Taudactylus > Taudactylus pleione. Next base: position 2,250,572 of record JAUIMM010000031.1, read on the forward strand.
GTCCATAATGCCAGATATTCTACCAAACCTGGACTTCCCTCAGAAGATGAACCTTCAGGGTACTACTCAGGCCCCTCCATAACCTGGGGGTATATTGGTAGATAGGAATGGAGCATATCACAAGAAAGGAGCAATTTCGTAGTATTCATTGAAGCCTTTCGGTGCCAGTGTGTCCAGTTCAAACAGCCAGAACATCTCTCTTCTTGATAGCAGATTGCCCAAATCCCCACCTCTTTCTCCCAGAGTAACGTGTTCTATTGCCTTGAAGGTGATATCTTCGGGATCCGAATTATGTTTTATTGAGAAGTGTTTGGAGACTGCATGTCCTTCAACTCTGTTTCTAATGTTCCTAATGTGCTCCTGAATTCTGATTTTTAGTGGTCTCTTGGTTTTTCCTATGTACTTGAGTCCACATGTGCACTCTAACAGGTATATCACTGATGTGGAGTTACAGTTCATAAAATTCTTTATAGTGTATTCCTTAGATCCGTCCGAATTCGTGAATGTTTTTCTCTTGGGGTGAAGAAATTTACAAATATTGCAATGTCCGCATTTATAGCTTCCATTGCACTTCAAAGTGTTCATAGTTGGTCTTTCATTTCCTTTATCCCTCAGCATACTCGGTGCCAGTAAATCTTTTAAGTTCCTTGATTTTCTATATATAATCTGTGGTTTTGTCGGTAGGATCTTTTGGAGTAAAGGATCCATCAGAAGGATATTCCAGTTTTTGTTAAGAGATTTTTTAATATGATTCTCGTGTCCATTATATGTTGTAATAAATGGTACCATTTCTTCTTTTTGTGGTTTCTCCGTCTTATATTGTAGTAGATTATTTCTCTGTAGGTTTTTCGTTTTCTGCATAGCTGTATTGATGATTGCTTCCGGATACTCTTTTTCTCTAAACCTGGTTGCATAAATATCAAGTTGTTCATTACAGACGTTAGCATTGCTGCAATTACGTTTAATTCTGTAGAACTGGGAGTATGGTATGTTGTTCTTCCATTTGTCCAGGTGACAGCTTTTGTAATGCAGGTAGCTGTTCGCATCTACTCCTTTTATAAAAATTTTTGTGCAAATTTGGTCACCTTCTGATGTTAAAATCAAATCCAAAAACTCAATACTTCTGTTGTTAAAATTTGATGTAAATTTAAGATTCATATTGTTATTTGAAATAAAAATTAAAAAATCGTTAAAAGATTCTTCCGATCCTTCCCAAATAATTAAATTATCATCAATATATCTCTTATAAAAAATGATATTGTCTTTAAAAGGGTTATTACTGTAAACATAATTCTTTTCCCAACATCCCATGAACAAATTCGCAAAGCTGGGAGCAAAAGTTGTACCCATTGCGGTTCCACAGATTTGACGATAAAATTGATTTAAAAATTTAAAATATTTATGAGTAAGTATAAAAGACATAAGATCACATAAAAACTCTTTGTGTGGAACTTCAATTTCTTCATCCAACTCTAAAAACATTCTTGATGCATTGATACCTTTTTCATGCTCAATACATGTATATAATGATTGTACATCGATAGTTATCCAGTTATAAGTTGATCTCCATGTTATATTTTCGGTTTGCTGTAATACACTCGTAGTATCCTTTAGATAAGATTCTAGTTTGATAACATATTTTTGTAAAAAGATGTCAACATATTTGGAGAGGTTGGATGTGAGGGAGTCAATACCTGCTATTATAGGCCTCCCTGGAGGTTCTGTAAGTGACTTATGTATTTTTGGTAAAAAATAGAAAATCGGGGTTGTGGGGTTTGATTTCATTAAGAATTGAAATTCTTCTTTGGTTAAAATATTCCTCTGTAAACCAAAGAGTAGAATGATTCTAAGTTCTTCTGTATATTCTTCAACTGGATCTTTGGTCAATTTTTCATAAGAAATTTGGTCATCCAGTAATCTATGTGCTTCTTTTAAGTAGTAAGCATAATCCATGATAACCAAACCCCCCCCTTTATCAGCTGGTTTTAGAACTATCTCACGGTTTTCTTTTAAGTTTTTTAGTGCCTCCTTTTCTCTATTACTTAGATTTTGTTTTTTTATTGGTGCATAGTTTGTCTGATTATTGCAAAGGTCCTTCTTTACCATTTCATAGAAAACGTTTATGTGAGTCCCTTTTGATTCCAGTGGGTAATATGTTGATTTACCTCTAAGACCGGATTTTGAATTAGGGGCAATATAGTTCTTTAGAGGTGCTGATTCTTTTCTCAGGAAATGTCGTTTGAGTGTGAGATTTCTCACAAACTTGTTTAAATCAATAAAAGTGTCAAATTTGTTCATGCTTCTTGTCGGGGCAAAGTTCAAGCCTTTGCTTAATAACGTTATTTCAGATTTAGTGAGTGTATGCTGGGATAAATTAAATATGCCTTTGGATTTCGGATCTATTAAAAATTCCTCCTTTTTTGGTTTCTTCCTCCTGCCACCCCGTTTTCCTCTTCTTCTCTGTACCTTCGCTTCATGGGGGAGGCTGTTTTGGTGGTTTCTCTGAACATTGGATTTTTGTTGCTTAAATGATCTTGTGCTGGTGATAAAAAAAGCTCATTATCACTGTTTGAGTCCAGATGTTGTAATGTGGAAAACCTATTTCTAGGTTTAAGTCCTATTGGGCCAGTATAAGTAGTGGGGTCTCTGTTTCTTCTGTAGCTAAACCTTCTTGTGGGTGCTACTTTCCAGCTAAGTCCTTCTCCAGACTCATATCTGGTGTTGGTTCTCTCTTTTTTCTGGAATCTCATCCAATTCTTAACTTTATTCAACTCGTAGTCCTTCTTATCTCTAATAAACTTCTTTTCTTTGCTCTTCATGACTGATTCTTCTACTCTCTCCACCTTTCTAAGTAGTACTTTTTCATTTTCTTTGAATTCCTCTTTTTCTTTGTGTTCTTCCATCTGGGGTTCCATTCTAATGATTTCCTTCTCTAAATTTGAGAGTACTGCCTTTTTTTCCTCAATTATTAGTTTTATAAGCTCTAATGAGCATTTGTGTAAAATGTCATCCCATTTTTTTTAAAAATCTGAATTATCCAGTCCAAACGTTGGATTCTTAATAAGTCTTAGACCTCTTGGGATTCTGTTAACAGATAAATAGTGTTCCAGTCCCCTAATGTCCCACCATGCCTTTACTTCTTTTGTGAGCATTTTTTCCATTTCCCAGAACATATTATCCATGTTCTGTGTGGGGACATTTTCACATATTGGGGTGTTTTCATTGAACACTCTTTGGCATAGGTCACTCCTTTTATTCACACGATCTTTATTTCTAAACATATTAAACAAGTATAGGCAGCTATTCCCCCAATCAACACCAAAAAGAAAGAAGTATCAAGCAATAGATGGGTACAGCGCCACTACCTGTGTGACTTACTGAGTGAAACAAATAAATATTCAAATGTATAGCAACTTAGCCTATTATTTTTTTCGGCGTCCGCTCTGAGACAATAGTGTAATACTAGTGTGAGTATTTTTAAAAAGTGAAAAACAAGAGAATTGACAATCAGGCGACTAGTTTGCTAGATGTGTAAATTCACACACAGTAAAATGTACAGTAGATAAGTTAATGGTTTACAAATGTAGTTATACCTCAAACCATATAGAGGGGCGTGTTTCACGCTAATTAATAAATATAATAAACCAATAAATAGCAAAGTGCTTAGTGCAAAATATGATATATCTGATTACATCTAGATGTTCTGGCTGTTTGAACTGGACACACTGGCACCGAAAGGCTTCAATGAATACTACGAAATTGCTCCTTTCTTGTGATATGCTCCATTCCTATCTACCAATATACCCCCAGGTTATGGAGGGGCCTGAGTAGTACCCTGAAGGTTCATCTTCTGAGGGAAGTCCAGGTTTGGTAGAATATCTGGCATTATGGACCATCGAAATATGTATTTGCTGCCATACCATCATGTGTGAGCCCAATCTCGTCCGATCTTGGAAGCAAAGCATGATTGGGCCAGGTTAGTACCAAGGAAGGTAACCCATTGAGAATACCTGGTGCTGCAAATTCAGCCGGCGGTTTGGAATATAACCAGGCTAGAGAATGATAATGCCTAAAAAGGGAATTATAGCATATTCACAATTGCAAGCCTTAAGGCCAAGGAGTGATTAATGATATCAGAACTTTACAATTCTAACTACCCAATTGAATGGAAAGAGGTGGATCTTGGGTTTGACTTATATGATTATCCAAGAAATCCTTAGAGTCTTTGGAACCTCCCCTTCAAGAAAAAGAGTAAAAGAATGATCCCCATACTTCAAGTACATCTTAAAACCGATTGTAACTATCTAACTGGATGAAAAGAGGTCGTTTGTCTGAGTCGGACCAATATGAAAATCCAAGAAATTTTCAGAGTCTTTGGAACCTCTTCTTCAAGGAAAAGAGTGAAAGAATGATCCCCATACCTTAAGAACATTTCACAACTTATTATATCCCTGAATTTCTGCTCCTCTTGGTTGAACTTTTAAAGAAATTCCTTTTTACAATATCCAATATAATTATATACATAAAACAATTCAGTACATATTCATAGTGTTTTTTAGATCAAACTATTAATATATTATTATTCTAATATATATCTATGCCTAAGGAGAATGTTATACTTAGACTAATCATTTAATGATCTAACCTATATATCCAGCATCAAAACAGATTACCCTCCTTAAATGGAATGCTTATCCTTTATTATTTTAGTTTCAGATAATATGGAAGACACCACCTACTCATTATTCACACTTGGGCAAAAAACATACTAATTCTATAGACAAGAAGGGCGGAAGCAATAAGTCCGGAGAAAACAATGGGGCGGAAGAGCTCAACACATCTATTAAGTAAGGGCGGAAGTGATGTGCCGCGTCCTGGAGCGAAACGACAGAAGGGTTGGTGGAAGTGACACGGCTCACCTCCGAACACGTCAACACACGGCGGGCGGAAGTGACGTGCCCAGTTCGGAACACGAGGAAGAAAACGGAAGTGCTTGATCGTGCGCTATGGTCTAACACAGCTGCCGGGAACGGATGTGACGCTCCAATTAAGGGCAGAGGCCAGTTCACAAAGGGCGGAAGTTGAACTTAAAAGATCGCCGTTTGACTATTTATAACTAACATTTCTTTATGGGAAACCCTGTAACACAAACTATTTTAAATGATGGCTTGCTGAATTATGAAATCGCTTGGTTTTGAGGTCTCCCTAAGACAAAGGAAGTAGGGTGAACACCTGACTCTCATTTGAACTCAGTGTGGTATGAATACAGGACCACCACACTGAAGCAATATCCCCTTGATGAAGTCATAGTGACGAAACGCGTTGGGACTGTTGGCTGCCTCATGCACTGTGGAGAACTACCTCTCTCCTTCAATCAGATAAGCTGCTTAAAAATATCAACTTTCCTCTACTTTGTTTTTATCTATTTACTGCCAGTCGTTGTTTTTATGGTCATATTTATTTATATATTTTTATGTGCACTGTTTTTCAATAAATTGTCATAATTTTTATTATACTTGGCACTAGCACTTTGTTTCAGATTCATTATATTTTTGCACTAGCACTTTGTTGTCTATATGAGTTCAACAAAAATGTTTTTTTTTTTTTTATCTAGATGTAATCAGATATATCATATTTTGCACTAAGCACTTTGCTATTTATTGGTTTATTATATTTATTAATTAGCGTGAAACACGCCCCTCTATATGGTTTGAGGTATAACTACATTTGTAAACCATTAACTTATCTACTGTACATTTTACTGTGTGTGAATTTACACATCTAGCAAACTAGTCGCCTGATTGTCAATTCTCTTGTTTTTCACTTTTTAAAAATACTCACACTAGTATTACACTATTGTCTCAGAGCGGACGCCGAAAAAAATAATAGGCTAAGTTGCTATACATTTGAATATTTATTTGTTTCACTCAGTAAGTCACACAGGTAGTGGCGTTGTACCCATCTATTGCTTGATATATATATATATATATATATATATATATATATAGCAGAAATAAACAGGTGGCACTCCAAGACTTCTGATAAATAGTGTCTTTCAAATCGGATTTGAAATACACTATTTATCACAAGTCTTGGAGTGCCACCTGTTTATTTCTTCTGGATATCACTGATGTTATTGTATCCTGGAGGAAGGCACCCAAGCCACTTATTTATGGGTCTCAGCTACCTGTAGATTGCCAGTTCTTGAAATTTATATGTATATATATACTGTATGTATAATACATTTGCAGGAGTTCTTAATCTTTAGTAACATTTGTGGTGTTACTGTGTCTACACCATACTTGCCCACTAATATTTCCAAAGCGTATGTGGATGAGTGTAGTCACATGACTCACATAACAACAATTGCTCCACTCCACAATCCAAACGAGCCCATGACAGCATACTGTACAGTCATTTGTATCATCAGGTTCTGCCCATTCTTGAGTATTAAAACATATACATCCGTACACAGTGGAGTTGAGGATTGATGATGCAAATCATGTCAAGGGCCAACCATGCCCACTTTACAAGAAAAGAAAGTGGAATATGGGAGGGTGGTCTGCTCTCCTGGGAGTCTGGGAGGGCTCTGGGCCTGATTCAGAGCTGCTCGTAAACGGCCACTCGCTCGCTCCGAGCGATGTTCGCACATCTGCGCAAGCATATCGGTCGTAACTCGTAATGCACATGCGCCAACCAGTCAGTGCGGCCGGAAATCGTGCGCTCGCAAAATAGCGAATGCCTGCTAATTTGAGTGACAGGATGAGGCATTTGTGGGTGGTAACAGGGGAAGGTGCTTGAAAACGGGGAGTGGAGATCCAAACGCAGGTGTGCCAAACAGTCAAAACGGGCGTTTTAAGGGTGTGCATAATTAACAAAGCAGCGTCATCGACCACGTCACTTGGTTGTCTCTTAGCCTGAACTGCTCGCATGATTGCGGTAGGAAAATGCTACCACAAGAATAGCGAGCAGTTCATATGCCTTTCGATGTACTCGATTAATCTAATAAATAGCGGAGATGACGTATCATGCGAGTGGCCAAGGGGCGTCTTTACAAAATAGCGAGCGCATGTTTCGTTCACTCGCTCAGACATAGAGGCGTCAACAGACCGCAAAGAGCGAGCGCTCAATTTAAATAGCCAGCCCCTTTTTCTGAATGAGCGTCCGCAAATAGTGTCCGGCTCTGAATCAGGCCCTCTGTATAATTCAAGAGTCTTCTGGACATTCCCAGTAGAGTAGGCAAGTATGGTCTGCAAAAAATTAGAAAAAGCCATGTCTCAGACCCAGAATGTAAGAAGACAGAAAGTGGGTGACTCACAGAGACAAAGGAATTTTAAACTGGGAACACAGGCCCCGATTCAGACTCGCTCGTTAGATGCGTTCACGCATTGCTGCTCAGCTGATAATATATACATAGGCAGCGATTGTGCTGCAAGACAAGAGGATGTCCACTATGGCTTAGCATGCACCGGCAGTGCGATCGCAAGCCAGTCTTTTGACGTCCACTTTCCCTTCGCAGCACATGTCATCTCCAGGAAGTGTATATAACAATCGGTAACATCAAGCACCATCGACTGCAAATGCAGTGCTTGTGGCTTACCCTACCCTACCGCAAGCACTGTGAGTGCTGTAGGGATTTAAACAGCCAGATTACATGTACAATGATCAGGGCCGTAGCTAGGGTAGTGCGGCCGGGGCCATCGCACAGGGCACCACAGGGCAGGGGGCGTTGTTTGGGCCTGTCAAATTTCTGTTTATTATCATTCATGCTTGTAGCTTCCTCTTATTTCATCCAAAGCTTCTCCTGGCCTCTCCTATCTCTTCCCTGGCCCTTCCCCATGAAGCCATGGCCCTTTTTTGGGTGCATTATGTCCCTTTGAAAAATGAGGGGGCGCCAATGCTCTTTCTGGCACAGGGCCCAAAAAGTCTAGTTACGGCTCTGACAATGATGCTCCGTCTTAATCATGCACGCCCTAAGAACGCCGTTTTAACGCCAAGGCACATCTGCATTTGTACCACCACTCCCCCATTGTCAAGGACCTACCCCTATCACCACCCACAAATGGCACATTCTGTCAGTCAAACTAGCAGGCAGTCTGTGTGCTCAGGGCAATCTCTTCCCAATCACAAAGACTGTCAGGCGCACGTGCACTGTGATCACTTATTTGGGGAGTGGGAAGAACCTAAGAAGAGTTGTATGAAATAAATACAATTAATGGCACCCATGAAGGAGAGTCATAGAGGGCAGAGATGAGTGCCTCACAGTGGAGGACAGCCTGCTTCCTGTATTCTACACCCATACCATGTAGGTAGGTGGAGGGTGGAGTAGGGCATATATATATATATATATACACACACACACTTTGCAGGGGGGCTTAGTTTTGTTATTTAAAATATGTGTGTGCTGTTAAGTGTGTCTGTATGTGTGTGTGTGTATTTGTGGTCAAAGTGGAAATTTTGAAGTGGGGTATGGAAATATCAGGGGGGATTTACTTAGGCAGGCACAAATCCTGAGCTTTGATACTTCCAAATCCCCACTTCCTCCTACCAACAGCACACCATCCCTCACAGTCACAGCACAGCACACCACACAACATAGCACACAGCATATTTCACACTGCAGCACACCGCCCACCTCACCCTGCTCTGCTCTGGTGACCGTGGTCACGGCACTCCCTTCCCTGGGCCATTCCCCAACCTGTGTCCTTGTTGGCACCAGCCATGAACAAATGACAGCTCGTGGACCAGCAGCCAATCAGGGGTGGCCACTGATTGGCTGCCGGTCTGTGAACCGTGATTGGCTCATGGCCGGTGCCAAATTTAAACACGCAGCTGCTCAGTGACCAGCACTGGTACAGTGATAGTCGCAGCGCTGGCCGAGTGCCAGTATGCCTCCGGCTGCCCCTGATTGGCTGCCGCTCTGCGAGCCATGATTACTAGGTATATATAAACCAAGCATTGATGCAAGTTTATTCTGATGTTTGCAATAATCTACTGATTACTAGGTATATCTAAACCAAACATTGATGCAAGTTTATTCTGATGTTTGCAATAATCTACTGATTACTAGGTATATCTAAACCAAACATTGATGCAAATTTATTCTGATGTTTGCAATAATCTACTGATTACTAGGTATATCTAAACCAAACATTGATGCAAGTTTATTCTGATGTTTGCAATAATCTACTGATTACTAGGTATTTCTAAACCAAACATTGATTCAAGTTTATTCTGATGTTTGCAATAATCTACTGATTACTAGGTATATCTAAACCAAACATTGATGCAAGTTTATTCTGATGTTTGCAATAATCTACTGATTACTAGGTATATCTAAACCAAACATTGATGCAAATTTATTCTTATGTTTGCAATAATCTACTGATTACTAGGTATATCTAAATCAAACATTGATGCAAGTTTATTCTGATGTTTGCAATAATCTACTGATTACTATGTATATCAATCTAAATTCCATTGTTGCTGCAGAATGTCTCATTTTAAACTATCTGCACAGTGTGTTGATAACTAGGCCAAGTTCATCTTAGCTTTGTGGTATTCCTTGTTTGTTTGTGTTAGGAATTTTATTACTAGCTATTTTAGTGGGAGGTTATTGGGGGTTGATTGTAATCATTTATTTATTTATTACCAGTTATTTATATAGCACACACATATTCTGCAGCACTTTACAGAGAATATCTTACCATTCATATCAGTCCCTGCCCCAGTGGAGCTTACACTCTATGAATCATTGCATACACATTCCAGCATTCACTATTTAAGTTCCATTGGAAGGCTGCAGGTGCATAATTTTACAAGTGCACTTTAACCAAATGTTGGTGTTATACCAGCATTAAACAGAAGTCAAACAGAAGGAGACCACTCTAACCTCAAACCATACAAAAACCATAACATTTGGACAAAGTATAAACAAGATATATAAATTCACAATCTCTTCTCTACAAGCAACTGATGTCTGCTTAACCTGGACATTAATCACTGGACTCTGGGGGTCATTCAGACCCACTCGCGAGCGGCAGTACGCTCACAAGTGGGTCGATGTTCCCCACTGCGCATGCGCACGATGGAGGGAGCTCCGTTGTGCGCATGCGCGAGACCCAACGAGCGTCGGACTTTCCATCGCTCGGGGTCTCGCAGCAAAGGGGGCGTGCAGTCGATGTTGATTGACAGCACGCCCCCTTTGGTGGGCGTGCCGGGGGCGTGCCTGCCAGACAGAGGCGTTCCCAAGGGAACGCCTACCATCTGGAGCCAGCCCCACTGACATCACTAGTGATGTCAGTGGGAGTGATTTTGGCTCTGATAGAGCCAAAATCACTCCTGGGCTTGCGGCTGGGAGACCCGACCGCAGGGTCTCCTTCGCAAGTCCGATGGTCGCGATGGTCAAGACCATCGCGACCATCTTTTTGGACGCTCGTATATGCTGTGGGTGGTGACCCAAAGCTATATGAGCGTCCAGGTGGACGCTCCATTTTCATGGAGGAGGGCCCTGATTCAGAGCAAGCGCTCTGCTCAGAGCATTCAGCTCTGAATCAGGCCCTCTGTTTGCTCACTGTAAGAATTTGTCACATTACTTGATAATATTTGTGCTGGCTCTCTGGTTTCACAAATATTTAAAATCATAATGTACTGTATCTGTGCCAATATCAGTTTATCTCTTAGAAATACTTTCTTTCTGCCTTAATTATTTCCCAAGCCTGTCATCTGTCTTCTAATATAGTTTACTTTAATATTCCATTTCTTCCCCACTAAATTTCCATTTTTCGTTCACTCAATTATAACCTTTTGTAATTGCAGATACACCTTCTTCCACTGTACTTTTACTTGCTTCTCTGCAAATCTCCTGCACTTTCTCTCACATTCATACTTTATTCCTTCCTCTAGATTTCCTCCCCAAACTCAACCCAGCCACATCATGACTATGTTTTCATCCAATACCTCCTCCACTTAGCGTCTACCTGATCCTCTGCTTTACCCCCTCTTTCCACCTTTATCATTTCCCCCCTAATCTCCTCCACCTCCTCCTTTCTTTATCTCCCCTCCTCTGTCTGCCTCCCTCTCCTCTCCCATTACTCAACATTTGTTCTATTTTACCCCACCTTTGTCCTACTACCCCAGCGCTAATCTTTCCTCCAAGCCTCCTCTCCATGCCATGTCACCCCACTTCCAACCACATCTCATTAAACTCCTTCCCTGCCCACCACCTTCAGGTTCCCTTCCCAACACTGGTGCTCGCACAATCTCTCCACTACATTCATCTCGGTCACCCAAATTAATCTCACCTTCTCGTCACAGCAACCCTGATAATCTCATTCACATCTCTCCCATAAACATTGTCCCTCTATCTTGTGCCCTCTGGAATGCTCAGACTAACAAATATCTAGTCGCACAAGAATAGCTCCTAAAGAGGAGAAAAGACCCTCACATTTATATTTTCCAAAAATCAAAATCATCAAATGAGGGGTGCTACCAAGGACATCTACAATATAGTTGCCAAAAAAGAAGAGAAAAGGAATGAAATGTCCCTGTTGGTGCACATAATTGAATATTAAAATGTAACTTTTATTAATGAATATTAAGAAGAGCAGCGAAAATGGATTAAAAAATATAGAGGTGAATATGAAATAAAGAAATGTGATTAAAAAAGCGGCACATGAGTACCCCCTAAATCTACGTCACAATGTGATAGTAGGTTATACTATCCAACATGTATCACATACAATTAGAGTATCTGATTATACAAGTATGTATATGATAGTCACAAATAAGGCTATCAAGGAAAATATTCACTATTATTAAACTTGCATTGAATCACAAGGAATGCCAGATCAGTCTGTAATAACCTGGTTCCCACCCATGACCTTTTCATTTCCAAAAACTTGCATCTCCTAACCATTACTGAAATCTGGATTTCACACTCTGACACCACTTCCCCTGCAGCTCTTTCTTCAGGGAGCCTCACCTTCTCTCACACCCCACAGCCTGAGGGTTGCCATGGTGGTGGTGTGGGGGTCCTTCTATCCCCAGGTTACTCCTACCAACTCCTACCCTCTGAACCATTCCTTACATTCACTACATTTGAGATTCATGCTATACACCTCTTCCAACCAGTAAACCTGCGAGTAGCTGTCATTTACCATCCCCCTGGCCATCTCTAAGTTCCTTGACAACTTTGCTTCCTGGCTCCCTCACTTTCTCTCCTCTGACCTCCCCTCCATTATCCTTGGTGACTTCAATATTCCAATTGATATTCCCACAGAATCTTCTGCCTCCAAACTCCTTACCCTCACATCTTCATTTGGTCTTTCCCAATCAATGGACCTCCTTGATCTAGTCCTTCCCAACTCCCCATTTCCCCTCTCTGACAATCAGCTTCTCTCTTTTAACCTATCTCTCTCCTTTCTCTTCTCTACCTCCTAAAGCCACCATCACTAAGCGTAACACTGAGGCTATCAATGCCATTTCTTTATCTTCCCTGCTTGACTCGATTCTCTCCCCTATTCTCTCTCCTGCCCTGAACAAGCGGCTTCCATATACAATGCCTTCCATTACTTCTGCTCTGGACTCTGTTGATCCGGCAATCAGTACTCACCCTCGCAGATCCACACTAAAACCTTGGCATTCCAAATCCACCAGATATCTGCAAAAGTGTTCAAGAACCGTCGAGCGACAGTGGAGAAGATCGCGCTCTAAGGCAGATTTTCTCTACTTCAAATTTATGCTCTCATCCTACAGTGCTGCCCTTTCCTTCTCTTAACAGTCCTATTTCAAGAACATAATCTCTTTCCAGTCTTCAAATCCCCAGCATCTCTTCATCACCTTCAACTCCTTCCTCTGTCCACCCCCTCCTCGTCTCTCCTCCTTACTCACTGCCCTTGACTTTGGTACCTGTTTTATATCTAAAATTGATTCCATATGTCAGTTTATCATATCCCACCAGCCCCCTTGCTCTTTACCTCATACTTTCCTGGAACACCCATCTCCATCCATTTCACCAACTCTGACATCCTTCTCCCCTGTATCTGGAGTGGAAGTCATGGCTCTCATCCGGTCCTCCCCTCCTTCCACCTCCCCCCTTGACCCTACCCCTTCACGTCTCCTCCACTACCTCTCTCCTTGTGCCTGTTCCCATCTTGCCCACCTACTCAATCTCTCCCTCTCATCTGGCACTTTTCCTTCCGCATTCAAACATGCCCTTTTCTCCCCCATTCTTGAAAAACCTACCCTTGATCCTAACACTCTCTCCAACTACCATCCCATCTCTCTCCTCCCTTTTGCCTCCAAGTTCCTTGAGCGTATTGTCTACCTTACCACCTTTCTCTCCTCCCACTCCCTCCTTTATCCTTTTCAGTCTGGCTTCTGTTCTCTCCACTCCACTGAAACTGCCCTCAAAAGTCAGCAATGACCTCCTTGCTGCCAAATCCAAGGGCCAATACTCTCTGCTTATTCTCCTTGACCTCTCTGCTGCCATTGACACTGTTGACCACCCTCTCCTGCTGCAAATACTTCACTCCCTTGGTCTACATGACACTTCTCTCTCCTGGCTGTCCTTCTACCTCTCTGACTGGTCCTTCTCTGTCTCTTCTCATGACTTCTCTTCCCCACCAAAGCCTCTTACAGTAGGTGGTCCCCAAGGTTATGTTCTTGGACCTCTACTATTCTACCTCTATATGTCCTCTCTAGGTGAACTCATAAGCTCTTTTGACCTCCATTATAATCTCTATGCTGATGATACTCAGACCTTTCCTCCCCTGACCTCTCCCCATCTCTCCTCACCCGTATCTCCAACTGTCTCTCTGCTATTTCTTCCTGGATATCCAAGTGATTTCTTAAACTTAATATGTCTAAGACTGAGCTAATCATTTCCCACCCTCAAACATAACCTCACTTCCCACTATTTATTTAACAATTGATGGCACAACTATCTCTTCTAGCCCCAAAGTGCACTGTCTTGGAGTTATCCTGGACTCCTCCCTCTCCTACAAACCACATATCCAGAGCATCTCACAGTCCTGTCATTTCCATCTCAAAAATATTTCTAAGATTATACCCTTTCTCAATCAGGATGCCACCAAAACCCTCATACACTCACTGGTCATATCCAGATTGGACTACTATAACCTCCTCCTATCTGGCCTCCCCAACTCCCATCTCTCTCCTCTCCAGTCTGTCCTCAATGCTGCTGCTCGACTCATCTTCCTCTCCAAATGCTCTACATCTGCCACCTCTCTCCTACAAGCCCTCCAATGGCTCCCCTTCCCTTTTAGAACCCAATTCAAGATTCTCATACTCGCTTACAAAGTCCTCACCCATTCCTCTCCCATTTATATCTCTGACCTCATCTCCCTCCACTCTCCTGTCCGCCTTCTTTGTTCAACTAATGCACGCTGCCTCTCATGCCAACTGATTACTTCCTCCCACTCCTGCCTCCAAGATTTTGCCCATGCTGCTCCCAACCTTTGGAACTCTCTCCCTCTCAGACTCTCCTCCTCTTTACAATCCTTCAAAATGGGCTCTCAAGACCCACTACTTCATTAAAGCCTTCCAGCTCCCATCCTAATTTGCTGCAACACGCTCCTTCCTCCCTGTTTACCACATCTGTGCAACACCTGTTTATCTACCCCTCCCCTTTAGAATGTAAGCTCTTACGAGCAGGGCCGCTACCCTCTTATACTTCTCCTTACTTTACTTTCATCTACTTCTTACACCCCACCAGGGCACCTAACACTTGGTTGCTTATGCTCTGTTGCATATCTAGGTGTTATGTTCACTAATGTAGAAATGTATATTATCCATGTCCTTGTCCTATATTGTATTGTACTGTAAGTCACTTGTAAAATTATCTGTTTATGTACTTTGTAAGGTGCTGCGGAACACTTGTGGCGCCATATAAGTAAAATATTAATAATAATGATTGACTTGTGGGCGGAGCCAAATTTAAACAAGCAGGAAGCAGCCACTTGTTGACCGGCGATGGGAAAGTGCCAGACAGGTGCCGAAGTGAAGTGCCAGTATGACATACCATTTGATACCGGCACACTTCAAGCACTGTATATATATATATATATATATATATATATATATATATGATACAAAGCAACAGGCCGGCACTCCAAAATGTTCTATATATATATATATAATTATATATATATATATATATATCAAAAGGTCAAAAACAAGTGCCTTATAGTGTAATTAATTCAGTTTCATTGAAGAGAAAAAAAAGGTAATTATTATGCGTACCATATAGGTTAAAAAATCATGCATGTAGTAGTTTACTTTACATCAGCCTGTGGTACACACCAACACTATTGTCACGCCCATTTTATAAATTGTAGACAAGAAAAGCTGGGCCACTTGCTCTTGTTTGCCCCCCCCAGGCTGAAAGTTGCCAGCCAGCCCCTGACTGCGATGCATAAGCATGTGCAGATCACAAAATCGTCAGGCTGCGTGAGACCGCAGCCTAATGAATGGGTCTGAATCAGGCCCATAGTGTACAAATGAAATATAATTGTCTGTGTCCACTCGTGTTAGAAAAAGTACTTAAGTACCTACAGGCCTACTCTTCCAGAAGTTCCTGGTGAATCGTGTTGTTATGGCCTCACCACCTACAGCTCAATGATGCATTGGACAGTATTGGATGAGCCTTGAATTTTGCAAATTTAGTCATTACACCTCAGCATTTGCCCTATGGGAACTTTCTCTGTAATATATTCTAAAAGAAGTTCAAAAAATTTGCAAATCTGCTTAAGTAAGTTCTTTTTTTATTTTTTAAATCAGATAAAAGTGATTTAGTTATTAGAGATACGTAACAGTAATGTTTGGAGGTAATTGTCACAGTGATGGTGGTAGCAAGTGGGGCTGGGATGACACAAAACAAGGGTACTAGAGGGACACAAAATGAAGACCTTATGCTGAATGTGCTTTGGTAATCATATGTTATTTGAAATCCATTGGAAACACTTACCACCAACTCATTTCCACACACTCCATTTTTTAAGATGGATACCACAGATATTGTATTTGTCATGTTGAAATCAGAAAATCCTACACAGCTCTTGTCTCTCAGGTGCACATTTTTGGTGTTCAAATTGAACTGTTTTAGTTGACACTCCTTGAAGGAAGCTTGTATTTCCTGACTACCACATATTAGCTGAGGGCGCAGGTCTTGTACAGCTAGAAAAAGGAAGCACAATATTGTGAGGCCATTTTAAAATTGTATTTCTGACAACTTTTCTCCCAATAGGAATACTTAGCATTCTTTGTTTCTTACACTCTGCAAGGCATAATGAAATCAAAATAAAATCCTTTCCATTTTTATGTAACTCTTTGTATAATAAAATAGAACTGGGTTTGCTGAGTGTAGCGCAATGTGTACAGGACTAAAACATAAAACAAAAAATAAGTTAAAAGAACATGTACATTGGGCATTGTATATACTGATTCAGTGACAGAGAGATATTTTGAATTATGCTTCCTCATACCTAATGCATCTTCCAAAGAACAGGTGAGTGAAAGAAAAAATAAGATGTGCTGACTGTCAAATGAATGTAAGCACTGAAGCTCACCTTCTAGCAATAACATCAACAACATTTTAGATTAGTTCCTCTTTCACATGATTCCTTACCCTCTATCTACTCCCCACTCCACCCATTTCCTAAACGCACCATATATTAAATACTAGCTGAAGTACCCAGTATTGCCTAGATTTAGTTGTTGAAGGTAGGCATCACACACCAAGTGCCACCCCTCTGTGATGTTTTCATCCAAATCCATCCAATGGAAGGCCCTGAAAAGGCTCCCCGTGACAAAGATCTGCCCAACATACACCAAAGGGAGGTGCGACTGGGACCTAAACTTCAAGTTATTAAGTTAGGCATCTCAGACCAATTGGCAGGCACTCCAGATCTATTGCCACCCCTCTGTGAAGTTTTCATCCAAATCCATCCATTGGAAGGCCCAGAACAGTCTCCTTGGGTTAAAGTTCTGCCCAGCATACACCAACAGGAGGTCCAATGGGGACCTCATTTTCAAGTTATTAAGTTTGGCATTCCAGAACAACTATAAGGCATTTCAGGCCAATTGCCACCCCTCTGTGAAGTTTTCATCTGAATCCATCCAGTGGAAGGCTCAGAACAGGCTCCCTGGTTCAACATTTTTCCCAGCATACACCAACAGGAGGTCCACTGGGATATCAACCCCCTAGTATGTCTTCTGGGATCCAATGTTACCACTCTGTGAAGTTTTCATCTAAATTATGTGATATTGTCCAAATCCATCCAGTGGAAGCCCCAGAGCAGGCTCCATGGGTCAAAGTTATGCCTGTCACACTCTGCCGCAAGATCCAACTGGGACCCCAACAACTCCAGTAGGCATCCTAGACAAATTGCCAACCCACTGTGAAGTTTTCATCCAAATACATCCAGTGGAAGGGCCAGAATAGGCTCCCTGGGTCAAAGTTCTGTCGAGTGTCCCCAGTTCAAGTTCTGCCCAGTGTACACCAATGGGAGTTCTGACAAGGACCTCAACCTCCTATTATGTCTTCTTGGATCCAATGTTACCACTCTGTGAAGTTTTCATCCAAATTCATCAATCGGAAGGCTCAGAACAGGCTGTCCGAATCAAAGTTCTGCCCAGCATACACCAATGGGAGGTCTGACTGGGACTGTAAAACCCCCTTAAACTTGGCCAGAATCCAACTGGGTCACCTTGCATTGATTTCATCTCAATCGGTGCAAGGGTGTATGAATGTATAACCAGACAGTCAACAATCAAACAAACGAACAAACAGATCCATTAATTTTATATATAAGTTCTGTGGTAGCAACCATTCGAGTTCTGCCAAAGTGTACATCTCTTCACTTGATGAGGTGTCATCAGACGAATGCAACTGTATGCATAGAGAATTATAACAGAAGGGCAGCACAGGCAAGGTGTTATCACTTCACGTCATAGTATTGGTTTAAGTATTTTCTAGAAACAAGGGAAATGGCAACAATTTTATTTTTACTAGTAAATGGACCCAGCTTCTGCTGGGTCACCTCAGACACCCCAGCTCTGCACTCTGCAGTGCCCCCTTCTTCAGTTGAGCTCTCTGTGCAGGTGTGTATGTGTGAACTGTCATTAGGCAGCTAGGGAAGGAAAAAGTACAGCCCTCCTATCTGAGGCTGCTGCTGCTTAGCTCTGCACAGAGCCAGGCTGTCCCAGCTGTCAGGATTCCGTTGCTCAGAATGTCGACAATGGAATCCTGACACCAGTCAGAAGCCAGGTATCCAGACTGCCGACATCCCGAAAGTAAGTTTTTGGGTTAGGGGGGAGGGAACCCCATAAATCTGTAGGACTCTGGTTGTAGAGGTGGCAGGCAGAAAGCTTACAAAATGTCTATCTTAGCCAGAAGGGCAATAGGACCAGAAGAACAATTCAAGTATAAAGCTGTAGCAAAAGATTGCTAAGTAACATGGCACAATTCCATAGGAATTAACTGAATGACCCACAGGGTAAAACATGCTGAATCAACCAATATTTACCAGTGCAATTAAAAGGGGGTTACTAAATCAACTCTTATGAGTCACAGCTCATGCATACCTAATATAGGACTTCAATACAAAAACCTTAACATATCTCAACTAGGGATATGGTTAATATTCCAGCACTTATAAAGCCGGCGCCAAGATCCCAACATGTCAGAATCTGACCACCGGCATACCAGAGGTAAGTAACAGGGTTAGGGGGAGTTTTAGAGTAAGACTGGGGGTAGAGTTAGGTTTAGGCTGCATGGGAGGAGGTTTAGGTTTGGGCTATGGGGAGTTACATTTAGGTTGCGGGGCTGGAGAGTTAGGGGTAGGGGAAGGGTAGCATACTTACCTCCTTCTGTTGGGATTATCACCCAGTCAGGATTCCGGCATTGAGATTCTGACCACCGTGACCCTGAGTGCCTGCATCCCATACCCAATGCCTAATTTGTTTCACACTTACTGCATATGGAGAGAGCAGTCTGGGAAGAGAGATAGAGAGAGAAGGGATAGGCTATGGGGTGAGAGGGAGGGGTGATGGGCAGCTATGGACTGGGGAGTGAGATAGAGGCAAATTGGGTTTGAAGAGAGAAGGGGGGCAGACATTTTTAATATACAGTAATTTTACATATAATTAAAATTACCAGTTGCCCACTGTCAGTATTGGGAGGTTAGGGGATGTAACCCAGAGCTGAGTTATTGGGAATGCTGATGCCAATCCCTAGTACTAGTACCCATCTGATATAATGACAGGCTTTTTCATGTACTGCTCACCTTTACCCCCAGTACTCTCCTCTTCCATCTCCTCACACATTAAGTAATGCTGCCTGTGCAGTCACTTCAGCCTTAGCCCAGAATGATAATTTCCACACTTCAACCAATATCTCACTCATCTTGGTCCCCACCTCCATCCTCCTATATACTGTACCTATTTCTCACTCTCCTCATGCATGGGTGCCCTGCACTGTGCCATTACCCGCCGTTACACCTACCCCTTAACACCAATATCTTTTACAGTTAAAATGTGCCCTCTATAATCTCATTGTGGCCGTTACAGGATATTTACAAAATTTTGTTCTGTTTCACCCTCCAAGAGGAAGACAGAGAAAATCCTTTAGTACTGTACATGTTGAGAAGTGATATGTACAGGGATTTTCTCTGTTTTTTGTTATGCCATTTTATCTGTACAGCAGTTCATCTAACCATCGATATGATGTGCTCATGTGCTGCACTTAATTAAAAACAAGTCCCAGTTCGAAAAGAAAATATAAATTGTGATTTAATCATATTAAAATATACAAATAATAATAATATAACTAATAAGCTGTAAAAGTAGATTGAGGAGATAATAATAATAATAATAATAATAATAATAATAATAATAATAATAATAATAATAATTTAACAACTGCACTTACATTTTATGTTTGAGCATCTAGCAATACTGTTTTAACTAAGCTAAATTGTATGTTTTTATTGTTCATCTATGTGTTTGTAGTGTACTGCATATCCTTTATATATGCATTTATTTTATCCTATTAAATATCTTTGTCTGATTAAGAGAAGCCATCTTCTTATTCACATACCGACAAGCTGCATTATTATTATTATTATTATTATTATTATTATTATTATTATTATTATTAATATCCCACGTTTGCTCTACCTTAGTCACAAATGTGCCTCTTGGAGGGACTGGACTTGGGCAAAAGCATATAGTTCACACCCATTAATGCAAATTAGTTTAAGTGCTACAACTGAGATTCAAATGCAAGATTACATTTGTAGGCAGCGATGAGATTTCACTAATGCACTGTAGCTTCTAAGTTTAGAGCAGCATTTTTTTTTAAAGGCAAAACCAGATTGGTTTCGCCTTAAATAAATCGCCACTTTAAATCTAGTCGTTACATCACTGTTATTAACAAGAAGCAAACCTCAACTAATGCCTTGGGCACAGTAATACCTTATAGAAGCTCTGATCATTTCTACATTAGCCAGAACAATACTACCAGCCTTTGACAAAGCATTGTAATACCTAAAACTATGTTCTGTGAGCCTGATGCGCAGTGCACGTGTGCGACTGTACCACTGCGATCGCACAGACCACATAGAGCCATCGCAGACTGATCGACAGGCAGTGAGTGTTTTGGGGTGGTGACTGGGGGGGGGGGTGGGCAGCGAAACACTGTTTGAATGCTGTTGCATGGGCGTGCATAAATTAGCCATTGTGATTGCATACACAACTTATAAGTAAGAGTACTTTCTGCGTGCAACGAGGTTAGCAATTTCTAAGTGAGGTCAGGGCTGCTGTAATTCTGCGTGAGGGGCAGATGTTACTCAAAGGTATACTGATGTATACCCAGAACTACAAGGTATTACGGATGCGAGATAGAGGTAGTCGGCGTCTCTATGCTGCCTGTGCCGACGGCATTGCGATTGCATTCATTAGCCTATTTACACAGCAGACCTGCGTGTGATTGCGGAGCTGCCAACGCAATTGAGATCCTTAATGATTCAGACCCTACTGTATGTCCTTTACAGTAAATGCATTTGAACATACCAGATACATCATCAGTACTTTTGCAGTAGCATTTGTATCGTCCGTCAACCAATTTCAACTCTTCATCATCAGCACATGAGCTAGAATCTGTCACTATGGCTGGATCTGAAAGGAAATATTGTATCATTATATTTATTTAATAAAAATAAAAAAACAGACACATAACTGAATCACAAACTAAAATTGCCACTTAGATTTGACTGTTTCAATGATCTGGTACAGAACAAATGGAAAATAAAAGAATAAGAAAAATTTAACAGTAAATGATACTGTTCCATCCATGTGTTCTATTTATACAGTACATGATCATTGATTTTGCCAGCACAAATACAACAGGGAAAACATGAAATGTAAAAGTGTAGTATAGTTTTGACCCAGACATTTGGACTGAAGCATAATTGAATGTGTGCCTGTTTGTAGTGTGTATGTTGCATGTTTTCGCACAGCACATGCTACAGAACTGATCTCTAATTGGGACTGAAGATGTAAATCTAGTATTTTGCATAGAAACCAGCATACGGTACCTCCCAATTCTCTCCATTGTAACAGGCCAGTCACGTTTTGCTGGCTGCAAAAGGGGCAGACTTTTGGCCACAAATGTAAGTTTTTCTCTGATTATTAGTACGGTAGTTACTTTTAATTATATATTTTTTGTTAATGAAATAAATCAAAATAAATCATAAATCTGTGCTGGAGGTTTATGCATACTTATTTACTTTGTATACAGTATATCACCTCTGGGAGGGACCAGAGAGAGGTCCAAGTGATACACGGGGGACATGGTAGGCTGCAATTTGCATCATCATATTCCCAATTCCACAGTGCCACAAATTGAGCCATCACACAGTTGGGAGCAGAGCGCTAATGATGTAACTCAAGGAACGTCCCGAAATTCAGGAGTCTCCTAAACATTCTGGGAGAGTAGGCAAGTATGGGTTTGTGCCTGTCTGTAACATCGGGGTTGGAGCCAAGTATAGGGCACATGATGAGACATGTACATTCTTGGGTTTATTGTGCGTGGAATAACCTCTGGCAGCAGAATTTGCAGAGAAACAGAGAAATATTAGTAAATACAGTTTGCGAACAACTGAGGATTAGTGACATGATTGTGAATCAGATACAAGTGGAAATGGAGACAGATATTGTGGATTTCAGCATATGGCACATGCGACACAGTAAGAAATCGGTGAGTGCATTTGGATCGGATAATACATACACACACCTATATAGGGCCTGATTCAGAGATGAGGCAATGGTGAGGTTTGCTCAGTTTGAGTAATTATCGGTAATCTGCTCATGCATCTAGTTTTTCGTTGTTTTTGCTTGCAGTGAGGGTTCATTTACAGAATGATTGACAGGCAGGGACCATTTGTGAGTGGTAACGGGAAGGTGATGACTTAAACACAGTCATGTCGTGGCTGTTTGTGGGGCATGTCTGTGCCTGCGACTGCAATTCTGTGTGCAGTAAAAATGGCTCTAGTGTCTCCCATGGTCATTCTGCATGACCATATGGTTATTCAGAAGTCTGATAATTGACTGATCTGTGAACGAGCTGTGTATTTGTATTTGTACACAGGCGCCTCTGGAGCCAATGGTGGATGTCTCAATAAAAACCCGGCAGCTGCAACATTTGCATACTTTGCACAGCAGCTGCATGCAAATTTGCAGCTGCTTCAGGATTATCTTACAGTATTTGTTGAATCAGGTCCATGGTTCATTAGTGCGTCTAGATTGATCCATCCTTCATTGGACCACACTTTCTGTGAAATGGGTGCTTCTGAATGATAACTGGACAGCATGGAATTGTTCCATCTAGTAGGAGTGTCATGGGAGTGTTGTGGGTCTGTGAGCCGGCTTCTGTGCTCATTTATAGAGTGTGGACAGAAATTAAATGCCTATTTCAAATACAGTAGATCTTTTGCTTGGTGTGGGTGCAAGTCCAGATACAAATGGTGGTGGTTGTGGCTACGGATGTAAATACAGTGGGCGGGATTTGCTTCCACAAGCAGACACACAGATCTTTGTCATATATGTGTGGATTATTGCATTAGCATTCTTTAATAAGTAGGCTGCCACAGCCATACAGAAAAGCAGTGGCAGATGCGTTTAACTCAGAATCAGGATCTATATTGTTATCTGTGTTAGTCTAGCATAGATGTACTATAATTGACACCCTAGTGAAGTGTTATCTCTCTCACATTTGCATCACTAGCCAGTAAATATTAGGACAAAAGCTCACTCCATGTAACCTTTATTAATATACAGTATATGACTTTACAGTGCTTACCTGTACAATATCCAGCATAGTCGGTTGGAGTTCCACTGAGTTTGTATACATAATAATTCCCAGGACAAGCTTTAATCTGTATAGTTGATGTCCAGTAGCAGCAATCACCATAATATGAAGTACAAACTGTTTGAGTTACAATTCCATCTGATTGGTCAGGATGTTTACTATTTAACCACATGGGGCTCCTGGTGTAGCAACTACCTTGAACAGGACAAAACTCAGGAATGCGGATTCCCCCACTGCCTTCAAAACGGTACCATCCAGTAAGGTAATAGTCAGAACGTCCACAATAGTAACTAGAGTAATAATAGTAGTAATAATAGTAATAATAACAGTAGTAGTTAGAATTATATGATGTGCTCCTGGTAGGCTCATTTAGTGTAGTATAGCTGTAGCACGGATCAAGGCAGGTATGGGAACCTTTGGCTTTAATGCATTCTCTAGCAAACCCACATACCTCTCTTGTGCATTCATCTACCTCACAATAAGTATATCCATCTCCAAAATATCCAGCTGGGCAGGAGCATGAATAGGATCCATAGTGATTAGAACAAATGGCTAATGGATGGCAGCTATTTAGTTCTGGGTTTGAACACTCATCTACATCGACACATGTTTTATTTTCTGATTTGAAGCCAGAGTAGCATTCACAGTCATATGAGCCGTGAGTATTGATGCAATAACCAGGGTTGCAAGGGTCCGTCCAGTAATAATAATAGTAACATTCATTAATGTCATCACATGAATATCCATCACCACTGAATCCCTCATTGCAGACACATCTATAGGACAACATGACTTTTGTACAGGAAGCATCGGTGCTGCACTTTGAGCAAATGGCTGCAAAAAATAGCAATGATACAGTTGTTAGAAATAGATATCAGATTGGAATGGATTTCTTATTAAAAGTGATGTCTAAGACAATAATAATAAATTAAATCAGAAATCATTTATATTCATCACAATTATAAATCAATATAATTTAGCACTCATGCCGGGATTTAGCAAGGGATGTAGTCGGCATCCCGGCGTGCGGGATGCCGACGGTCTTAATACCGGAGCCGAAATCCCAACAGGTAAGGACCCCGGCACCTGTATCCGGACCATTAGCAAACAGTACTATCCTATACAGTGTTTAAGTCATCAAGCATTAAATACATGACAGCTTGCATTCCATTTCATGCAATGTTTGTTTGTTTGTTTGAAAAAATTGAAATGAAACATTTGCTAAGCGTCACCCACAATGCGAACCTTCTGTACAAAACATTTGTATTTCATGTTGGATTACAGTTGAACAAAAACAGGTTTTTCTTCCCATTGCATTATGGCGAATCAGGAACAAAGATAAAATATTTTGTTTGATATTAAAGGGGTAAATGATGGCTTGTAATCAATGTTTTATTCTTTTAAACTTTAGTTTACAATTGGATCTGTATTTTTAATTTACTTATTTTGATATTTTAGCAATAATACTCATCAGTCTTCTATTATACTGGGGCCCATGCTCATTATAGAAAAATGTGCCCATTGTATGTTTCTATTATATTTCTATTATATTAGGACCACTCAGGCAGTAATGATACCAGTCCAGTGTCACAATCTTCTTTAGTCTCCCATTCCCCACATCTGGGGGGATATGGGTATCGAATACACAATTTGATGAATCCTGCCCCCAATCATTTCCTATAGTTAAGAGCTTTATAAAGATTTAGTACATTTACTTCTATGGTGAAATAATAATATTTTTTTTATTATTTTAGATAGCAAACAAAGCTCAAATATGATGTCCAAACAAACTGCAGTGATATCTTACAACCTCTACAGTCTTTCAGCAATTATTTACTTAAATTGCTAATTCATGAATTAATAGGGGAATAGTTAAGAGACAGACAACAATATTAAGTACAATAATCAAACCAGTTACAATTTTTTTGAAGCCTCCAAGAATTTCAGTAGCTTTATAAATCTTCACACAATGATTTTTATCCTTACACAGGTACAGGACAAGATCTATTATTGAAAATGCTTGTTTTGTCAAGATACAGGAAGATTATTTATTCCCTAATTTGGAGTTGTCTAATATTTATTAAATTACCCTTGTGTTTAACAAAACCGCACCTTAGCATTTTCATTATGTAGCAGTGCTATCACAGTAACTGTTAGGTGGAGGTGTTATATATATATGTTTGATATAATCACCAAGAGGAAATAATTTACATTTTTATTTTCTACTAGCTGGAATAACCGGTGTTTCCCGAGTTGAAGACTGGACCCTGAAGTAAACCTGCAGGCTTTATTTGTTTACATTGTCCAAGAGCCAGCCCTAGGTAATTTGGTGCCCTAGGCAAAATTTTGACTGGTGCCCCCTAGCAGATAATCCCACCAGCAATTTAAGTGTTTATATGCGGATGTAGTTATATTGCTGGCGGATGGGATGCCACCTGTCCATATACTGATGCAAGAACCCCTAACGTCCATACCTGGGTAAGCATGTTAAGTTTCCCCAGAATGGGGGGGGTTAGATTTATGAACTCCTGGGGGGTAGATTAGGGATAGGCACCCCCCGGAGTGTATTAGGGTTAGGCTACGGGGAGGGGGGCAAGGGGTTAGGGTTAGGCACCACTGGGGGGAGGTAATATGCATATTTATCAAAGGATAAATGCCTGGTCTTTACACATTATGCCACACATTAATGCCCTTTACACATGATGCCACACAGCAATGCCCAGCCTTTACACATTATGCCACAGAGCAATGCCCAGCCTTTACACATTATTCCATGCAGTAATACCCCTTACAAATGATGCTGCACATTAATGCCCTTTATACATGATGCCGCACATTAATGCCCTTTACACATGATGCCGCACATTAATGCCCTTTAGTCCCCCTCTGCAGTGCCCACAGTAGTAGCCCCCCTCTGCAGTGCCCCAGTGGTATTCCCCACTCTGCAGTGCCCCCAGTGATAGCCCCCCTCTGCAGTGCCCCCAGTAGTAGTTCCCCTCTGCAGTGCCCCCAGGAGTCCCCCATATACCTCTCAAACCCCTTATGCAGTGGAGGTAGCTGCCCCTCAAATATGAGTGACCTGGGCATTAGGCCCAGATCACTAAAAGGCAAATTGGTGGGTCAACTACTGGGGACCCACCTATTTGCCCTTTAGTGACCTGGGCCTAATGCCCAGGTCACACACCTATTTGGGGGGGGGGCAGATCCCTTCAATTGGGCCTAATGCCCCCTATGTAACCCGGGCCTTGTGCCTGCCTATATACCTACAGGCCTATTGCCTGAATTTATGCCACGGGCCTAGTGCCCGACAACCCTGGTGGTCTAGGGAGGGGTAAATAACAGTGGCCCAAGGCCGCCTACCTGCACGGTGGAAGAGTCTGCGGGAGGGAGCATCGATAGCTCTTTTGCTTTCCTCCCCTGCAGTCCTCTTCGGTCCTCAGCTTCAGTCTGCTGCCGCTGGCCCGTCCAGTTGCCGCGCCGCTCTTCACTTGTCTTCGGGAGGTGTTCACTCCTCCCCTCCACTGATGGACTTAACGTTCCTGCTCAGCAGCGTCTATTAAACATGCCGCAAGTGGGCGGGGCTATGACACGATGAGCCACGATTGGCTCATCGCGTCTGCCTCCTATTGGCTGCTGGACTGCAAGCCAAAAGCTCGTGGCCAGTGCCAGACCACTACCGCCGCTACTTGGCTTATGGGCAGCGAGCTCCGCTCAGCTCTCGCCTGGAGCCAAGCTTCTCCCGCCGCCACTGGTGGAAGGGACCAGGCGGTCCCTTCACCAGGTACCCGCCGTGGTGACTTACCCTGCGCTGGGAACAAACACTGTCCCAGCACCGGGCACGGATGCTGTGCCGATGCTGGGATCAGACACTTGATCCCAGCACGGCTTTCCACAGCAGCAGCCAATGAGAGTCTATCTTACTGTCATTGGCTGCTCTAACAGACAGCGTTGTGTCTGTTGCTGCAGGGGTACGCGATGTGCTGCAGCCAACTGTCAGGGATTGGCCACATCACAGTGCATCCCCGGGGACCCGGTAACTTTCAAAAAGTGGGTCCCCAGTGCCCGATATCGGGCAAAATACGCACTATAGCATGTATTTGTGAACACTGGGGAGGGCATCGGCAGAGCCCTGGAATGCCCCTATGCATTCCAGTCGTCCCTAGGCATTTGCTTAGAATGCCTATGCCTAGGGCTCGCTCTGCATTGTCCTCATCTATAAACCCATTCCATTGATCCTGAAAAGGACCCCAAGGTTTGCTAAGAGGCATGCAAACAGTGGTGTAAGTACCGTGTGTCATGAATCTGTCTAGTTTGCACCTTTTGCCTGTAGACTTACCCCTGCCAACTGTCTCCATGGACTTGTATGTGCTCTGATCATGCTGGCTGCAGCACTTCTCCCTGCATTCCTTCCATAGTGATTATTTCACCTGGGTCCTTTACTGTCTGTGAACACTGCTAGCCCTGATTGGAATCACAGGTGTAGTTCAGACTCAGTGCTGCAGAGATGAATACTCCCTCTGCATGTTGTGCCTTCCACCACTCAAAATGCTACTGCCAGACCACCTGTCCATATCCACCAATTGCAGCCAGACCCAGGGTATATATATCCTCCCCTGATAGCATTCTGGGCCTGAACATCTCATTACTTCCGTGGTGTAAGGTTCGTGCTGTTTCTGTATCCATGTGTATCCCTAAATCCTGCTACAGCAACCACTGGTGCAATCCAGAAAACCTGCCACAGCAACCACTGGTGCAATCCAGAAAACCTGCTACAGCAACCCCTGGTGCAATTCAGAAAACATGCTACAGCAACCCCTGGTGCAATCCAGAAAACCTGCTACAGTACCCCCATGCATCTAGAAATCCTGCTACAGCAATACCTGTCAATCCTGACATCCTGCTAGCATCAGCTAATAGTGAGTTCCTGTGCTCCTGACCTTAGTCCTGTGCTCTGCTAGCCCTACTCCTGGTTGGTCCCTGGTACCCTGAAAACCTGTATCGTGGTTCCTACTGTGGATCAACTCCTGCTCCTTCTACCTACCCACTCCCTCCCTGAACCTAAATCCCAAACCTACCCATTCCTTCCTGAACCTGTAATTCCCAATTATCCAATCCAGCCTGCACCTGAGTTCCAACCTTTGTCACAGCATTTCCGGATCACCCTGTTTAACCCTTGTCTCAGCATTACCTGATTTCCCTTCAGCCATTGTCACGTTATTCCAGTCCAGAGTCAAGTTCCTGTCATATCAGTTCTATCCATGTTGTTCCAGTCCAGAGTCAAGTTCCAAGCTCATCAGTTCAAGCCATGTAGTTCCAGTCCAGAGTCAAGTTCCTAGTTCATCAGTTCAACTCAACAAGTCTTCCTGCCGGTCCCAGTCCGGTTCCTCCTAGTTCCTGTCATTTATCATCAAAGGCAATTTCCACTGCTACACAAATCTTGCAAATAGAGCTATCTACGTCATCTGTGGTTCCAGTCATACTGGTTTCCATTGAATCCCGATCACCACCTGAGGCAGGTAACTCGCAGACACCATTTGTGACACAATGTTCAGGCACAACGATGGTGGTGGGTCAAGCACCTAATAAGGGACTAGGGACTTTATTCAGAGGCAGCAAGCCGGCTCCCTCGTGCGCATGCATGAGACCCACTACGACCGACAGCGCCTGCCGTAGCGGGTCTCTTTCCAAAGGGGGCGAGCTGTTGATGTTGATTGACAGCTCGCCCCGTTTGGAAGGTGGGCCGGGGGGGTGGCAGCCCAAATGGAGGCGTTCCCATGGGAAAGCCAACCGTTTGGGGGAGGCCCCACTGACATCACTAGTGATGTCAGTGGAGATCTTTCGGCTCTGACAGAGCCAGAAGCTCTCCAGGGCTTACGACAAGTGATACCCTATCCTAGCGGTCGTTAGAGCTGTGGATGTTAACCCTCAGCCTAAAGACCGCAACAGAGGCGGGCGGTCAGGATGCAAGTGGCCGCCCAGTTTCTGAGCGACCGCTTGCATCCTTTGACCACCTCTGAATGAGGCCCTAGATGCTTTCCATAACCTGGTCACCCGCTTGGATTCACAGGAGGCCGTACAGCATCAAGTGCTACAGCTTTTGCAAATCCTGAATAACCAGCTAGATGTTACCCAAACCTTACCTGAACCCCTAACTACCTTCCATCAACTGCTGGAACAGCTTCAGGCTCTACTCAGCTCTAAGAAATTCAGTAATGATCTGAAAAATGTTGCTGCCTATGTCTCAACTAAAACCTCTGCCTTGGAATCCCTAAGAAACAAGGATTATTCTGAACCAAGTAATGTCAGACATCATAGTTACCCATGCCCCAAGCTCTCTGTGGTTGAATGCCAGTGGCGCAAAGATTTACAGCTCTGCCTCTATTGTGGGAGTTCTGACCACTTCATTAAAGACTGTTCCCTTTGCAACTCCAGTAGTGGTTCCAAGTGTCAACGTCAGTGCCCGTTCCGGTCCCAGCCCAGATTCTGCCCATTCTGGCCAAAGCCCGGAATCTGCTCATTCCAGCCCCAGCCCGGATTTTCTGCCCATTCCAGCGCCAGCCCGGATTCTGCCAGTTCTGGCCCCAGCCCAGATTCTGCCCATTCCGGCCCCAGCCCAGATTCTGCCCGTTCTGGCCCCAGCCCGGATTCTGCTTGTCCCAGCAGGGTACTCCAGTCAGCAGCCTCAGGAGGGGTTTCAAGTCTGGCACCCCAGCAAGGGGTTTCAAGTCTGGCACCCCAGCAAGGGGTCTCAAGTCTGGCACCACAGCAAGGGGTCTCATGTCTGGCACCCCAGGAGGGGGTCTCAAGTCTGACACTCCAGGAGGGGGTCTCAAGTCTTGTACCCCAAGAGGGGGTTTCAAGTCTCATTCCCCAGAAGGGGATCTGAAGTCTCGCACCCTAGCAAGGGTCCTCAAGTCTCACACCCCAGGAGGGGCTCTCAAGTCTAGCACCACAGGAGGGGGTCCTCAAGTCTCGCACCCCTGGAGGGGGTTTCAAGTCTCGCACCCCAGGAGCGGGTTTCAGATTCCAGTCCCCAGAGAGGAGTGTCGTGTACTTCTAATTCTGATCATGGTTCCTGTTCAGCATCTCCTGAAAATATTGTTGCAGTGGATGACAATCTCTGTAGTCTGTTCTCAGCTTTGATGGTTGATGCTACTGTCTCTAGCTCCCCAGGACTCCCTGTTCCATCAATTGGTCCGAATTCCGAACATCTGTCAGCTTCAGTTATTTCAACTCCTCACCAATCGGAGCATCCTCAAGTTTCCTCCAGCCCTGCACCTGAATGTGCTCTGCAATCCTTGAACACACAGGATTCGTTGGATACTCCAGCATGTATTTATTTTGATGGGGACTTATCTCAATACTATGCTTTATTGAAACAATTCTTCGCTATGATGAATTCTTCTTTGCCATGTGGAGTCAAGCCTACTAATATTGTAGAGTTTATTATCCCATCTTTTCAAGGTAAAGCTTGGGACTGGGTTACCCCTATTTACGCCTCCAATGATCCAATGCTTCTAAATATAAAAACTTTCAGTGAAGCTGTTATCAATGAGTTTTGTCCTTGCCCTGTAAACCAAAATTCTAGCGAAGTTCTCAGTTCCAAAATATTGTCCAAACAGTCTGTTTGTGCTACCAAGAATTTGTCCTCCACTCCCCTGAAGTCCGAACTAGGTCAAGTTTTCAAGGGCCAGCGTGCTGAATTCCAGGCATCCCAAGAAAGCAGCACTACTGAATCTGTAACCCTGAACATGACCTGTGTGCACACCTTCTTGTCCTACTGTACCTCCCAAAATTCTGATCCTGTCCTTCCCAGTCACATATTTCCACAGGAGTTCCCAGAGATGTCCATTGGTTGGCACAAAATGTTCTTGCAGCGAAAAGAAGAATCAGTGAAGGTCTTGAACTATCTCCCTTGTAGACTTTCCACTCCAAGTACCCCAACAAATTGAGAATTGGGAAGATGTCTGAAGAGATGTTTTCAGAGATATGGTGTCCCTGTGTTTGAAGCTCCTGGAATGTCATGTTTGAAAGAAATTTGTTGTTTTTTCTCGGTGTCTGGAGTTCACCCATAAAGAGGGGGGTACTGTCACAAATCTGTCTAGTTTGCACCTTTTGCCTGTAGACTTACCCCTGCTAACTGTCTCCATGGACTTGTATGTGCTCTGATCATGCTGGTTGCAGCACTACTCCCTGCATTCCTTCCACAGTGATTATTTAACCTGGGTCCTTTCCTGTCTGTGAACACTGCTGGCCCTGATTGGAATCACAGGTGTAGTTCTGACTCAGTGCTGCAGAGATGAATACTCCCTCTGCATGTTGTGCCTTCCACCACTCAGAATGCTACTGCCAGACCACCTGTCCATATCCAGGGTATATATATCCTCCCCTGATAGCATTCTGGGCCTGAACATCTTGGTACTTCCGTGGTGTATGGTTCGTGCTGTTTGTGTATCCCTAAAGCCTGCTACAGCAACCTCTGGTGCAATCCAGAAAACCTGCTACAGCAACCACTGGTGCAATCCAGAAAACCTGTTACAGCAACCACTGGTGCAATCCAGAAGACCTGCTACAGAAACCCCTGGTGCAATCCATAAAACCTGCTACAGCAACCACTGGTGCAATCCAGAAAACCTGCTACAGCAACCCCTGGTGCAATCCAGAAAACATGCTACAGCAACCCCTGGTGCAATCCAGAAAACAAGCTACAGCAACCCCTGGTGCAATCCAGAAAACCTGCTACAGCAATACCTGTCAATCCTGACATCCTGCTAGCATCAGCTAATAGTGAGTTCCTGTGCTCCTGACCTTAGTCCTGTGCTCTGCTAGCCCTACTCCTGGTTGGTCCCTGGCATCCTGCAAACCTGCATCATGCTTCCTGCTGTGGATCAACTCCTGCTCCTTCTACCTACCCAGTCCCTCCCTGAACCTAAATCCCAAACCTACCCATTCGTTCCTGAACCTGCAATTCCCAATTATCCAATCCAGCCTGTACCTGAGTTCCAACCTTTGTCACAGTATTTCAGGATCACCCTGTTTAACCCTTGTCTCAGCATTACCTGATTTCCCTTTAGCCATTGTCACGTTATTGCAGTCCAGAGTCAAGTTCCTGTCATATCAGTTCTATCCACGTGGTTCCAGTCCAGAGTCAAGTTCCAAACTCATCAGTTCAAGCCACGTAGTTCCAGTCCAGAGTCAATTTCCTAGTTCATCAGTTCAACTCAACAAGTCTTCCTGCCGGTCCCAGTCCGGTTCCTCCTAGTTCCTGTCATTATCATCAAAGGTAGTTTTCACTGCTACACAAATCTTGCAAATAGAGCTATCTACATCATCTGTGGTTCCAGTCATGCCGGTCTACGTTGAATCCCGATCACCACCTGAGACAAGTAACTCGTAGACACCATTTGTGACACCAGGGGTGCACACCTGCTGGCTGCTGATGGCACACAGGGAGAGTCAAGAGGCTGCTGGAGGAACACAGGGAGGTGAGTTGCTATTGGGGACATAATGTGTAAGGGGCACTACTATTGTGTGGAATAATGTGTTATGTGGGGCACTACTACTATGTGGCATAATCTGTAAAGGGCATTACTGTGTGGTATAATGTGTAAGGGGCATTACTGGGTAGTTTAAGGGGCATTACTGTGTGGCATAATGTATAAGGGACACTACTACTGCATTGCTTAATATATGTATAAGGGGTACTACTGTGTGGCATAACCTGAATGGGCTATGTGTGGCATAACCTGAATGAGGTCTGTGTGGGAACAAATTTTACATCTTGGGGGCCCTTTTAAGATCTTGCTATGTGACCCACAAAGTTCTAGTTATGTCCTTACATGCAAACACAGATTGGATTTACTATGAACTTGCATGAGTCTTCAAGTTTTCTCAGGCTGTGGTTTTAAATTATAAATTTGTAGCGATCTCACATGATTTTGACAGTCTGCCAATTTCCACTGGAGTCAGCCCTGGAACCTGTATAATTTTAAAGTGTCCCCATTTTCCGACACTGTGTGACATTGTGTGGCCCTGACGAAATTCAAACCTAGGCAAAAACCTAATCCTGGTCAAACTACACCACCATGCCAAATTTGGTGGAGCTAGTTCCAAAACTTTGGCCATGCATAAAGGACAAAAAGGCAGACAGACATACACACTTTCTCACTTATTATATAGATTTGTATGAATTTCAAAATTACAGGTTCCTGAGAGAAACCACATCTTAAACTCATTTTGGCTCTTCTAATTTGCTGTCTATCGTGTAGCTTCCATATATGGCCATTTTTGGAGATTACACAGTCCAATGCAATGCTAAATTGGACTGGTGGCTGGGGATTAAAGTTTAGTTTGTGAGTTATCATATACAGTACTGTATCTCAACTTTATTCGGGGATATACTTACATGACATCTCGTCAGCTTAAAAAAAAGAAGAAATATAAAATTAGCATTTGTAAATCAGAATATTTAAGAAGTTAATTATGTATGTACTATTAAAATGAAACCCATCCCAGTAGATGAAGCCATCTATTCAAAACTTAATTTAAAATACTAAAGATGGCTTCAAATTGCAGACAGATAGGCAACAATATAACAAATCACCTGTAAAAACACAGGGCTTTTTACTGTACTTCTTTGTCATATTTAGAGAAGGAGTTTACCCTGGAGAAGTGTAAGATTTCTCCAGTGAGGCCTCTGCTTAGTGTTAGAATTGCTTCCCCATACACTAGTATGGGTAGAGTGATTCATAGAAATACATAAAGCTCAGCTTTCTGTCCTGCTTCTCTATAAAAATGTCCCACCTCAGCATGGTGTAATGAGGTGAAACTAGCCACTCGCTAGAAGAAAAGCAGGAAAGATGAATACTTCCATGTCTCCTCCCTGTACTCAGCACTCACTCTGCCTTCTTTGTATCATACAGCGGCCACTTCATGAGCAGACGCTGGATTGCTGAACACTATACACCTAGAAGCTGTCATATAACAATAAACCATACTTACTTTGTGTTAAATACACATTTTTTATAGTTACAATCTGGATTTTTTTTTTAAAATAAAGTGGAGGTCAGGGCTGTAGCTAGGGTAGTGCGGCCGATGCCATGGCACATGGCACCACAGGGCAGGGGGCGCTGTTTGGACCTGTCAGATTTCTGTTTATTATCATTCTTGCTTGTAGCTTCCTCTTATTTCATCCCCAGCATCTCCTGGCCTCCCCTATCTCTTCCCTGGCCCTTCCCCATGAAGCCATGGCCCTTTTTTGGGTGCATTATGTCCTTTTGAAAAATGAGGGGGCGCCAATGCTCTTTATGGCACAGGGCACCAAAAAGTCTAGTTACAGCTCTGGTGGAGGTTACTTACTTGATATACTGTTGCTGCCTGTAAAGCAAGAAATAACAGACAATAAGTCATAAAGAAGCATTTGAAGTGCAATAATTGTAAACCCCTTCCTATTGGAAAAGCAATGACCACCTGTATATCATCTGTCTACTGATAATTTTACATTTCTGTTTTTATAATTCTATAATTTTCTTAGTGTCTAAAACATTCTTTCTAAGAAATGTTTCCATTACAAATCTGGAAATTAATTCGCCATTATTACACCTGGCTGACCAGTAGTGAAAATATAGTAAGGATGAGCTGACATTTATATAGTTAATGAATTATGTTTCACATATGGAGGCCTAATAACTATAGTATTTTTACTATTTAAAACAAGGGATCTCTGAAACAGACACAAACAGCTCTCAATGGTGACAAATCATAGTTCCATATGTGATTCTTTTCATTTTGGACACAAGATAGTTGATGTGATCTATTGCAACAAATTTCATTCAACAATGTTAGCAGAGTTTAATGGTTAATGAATGAGTATTCCTAAGTTGCAAAGTATTTGTGCTTTATGCTTTTACCAGTTGCTCCTACTTTTACCCTTCCACTTGTAGCAGTTGTGTTAGGGGTTGTTATTTTTAAAACTTTCAAAAGCCAAGGATATCCTGTAGGGATTTTAATGGAAGCATATTATGAAGGTCTTAAAATAGACATAAATGATTTTATTGTAACATGTTCCCAACATACGTGTACTAAGACAAAGAGTAATGAGGAAGAAAAAAAAGGCCTATTTTATACTGTATGTGACTGAATATAATTCATGAGCGACTAATATCAGTTACATTCAAAATAAATCTAGGGTGAGATTTACCAAAGCTTGAAGAGTGATAAAATGGAGAGAGATAATGTACTCACCAATCAGTTCCTAACTATCATTTTACAGGCTGTATTTGAAAAATGAGAGTTAGGAGCTGATTGGTTAGTAGTTTATTTCTCTATACTTATTCTCTCTCCAAGCTTTACCTCCTCCATAGTGCTCTGTTAGAACAAGATGAGATATTGAAACCTTTGCTGGCAGTACTAAAACAACGTAATATTTACACAAGCCCAAAGCATGCAACAAGCATTTTTGAAAAGAATAGATAAAAAGAAGTTACCAATGGAATGAAATTACAATGGCTAACTCTAAAACAAAGTGGGTTCTTCTGATGTGATAGAGAAACCTTGTAATTAAAATATACTTTTCTAACAAAAGAGAAACATTTAAAAAAATAATAAGTATCATACTCTATCAAAGAATGTCAGTATGTGCTAAAGAGGCTCGTCTGGCAAAGTATCAATAATGGACACTGAACAAAACCAAACGACTATAAGAGGGGGTGATACATTCAAAATGTTCTGTCATGGTATCTTTAAGTTGTGAACTTAACTCCACAGGTCTTGAATTCAGTAAAGCCTAATATAATGTTATATGAGAATTAATAAACTGTTCATGTATTCTCATGTATTCTGTGAGTGGTTGCGCTCTGATATATGCACGTTCAACCAACCAAGGCATACGTATAAGAGAGCTTGACCACACACTCAAGAGTGGTATATCTATCTTACTAAATGGTCCTTGTTGTGACAAAATAGTGAAGATGATGTAGAGTGAAACAGGTACAGAATAGGAGAAAAAAATAGTTTAGAACAGGCTGTTTAATTAGAATTATTTTTAATTATTTTTATTGAATAAACATTTAACTAGATAACTGATAACTGAGTGTATGTGAATAAAACAATTGGACATTCAGAATAGGTGGTGTAACTTTAAACAATTAACATTAATTACTACTATCAATTTAAGAGTGGTTCATTTTGGAAAGAAAATGTGTTGATGTCACAACCCGGGTCTGTTCCCCCTGCCGCCGGGTCACTTACCGATTCTGCCAGCATTCTCTGTCACGTCCTAGATACGCAGGCTTCAGTATTTCCTGGTCTGCTAGGCCACAGACAACATCAGAGCCTGCTCTAGAGTATTGTAATAACAAGTCCCGATCACCTGACTGTAGCAGCCAATCAAGTGACAGCCTGAGCCTTCCTGTACCACCTGACTCTGCTCAGCCTATCTGGGTAACCCTGGGGTATATATGCTGGCTCTAATAAATCACCAGTACAATGTCTAACCTCAGTCTCTACTGAGTAAGCTATGCTGTGCTCCTATTGCAATCCTGGATTTCCGTTGGTGCAGTATTGTTCCTGTTTGCTGCAAAGATTCCTGCAAGTGTTCTACACCGGTGACAGATATTCCACTGGCTGCACAGGTAATCTCAGCCTGTTCCAGTTACCTGAACCAGTACCACGCCTGTGTATATCTCATCCATGCTGCACAGTGAGTTTCTGCTGGTTCCTACTCCATTGGTGCCGTTCCTGGTATCACCATCCACTACCCATTTCGGTGTTCAGCCTGCATCCAGTCCTGCTACCATCTGAGTGCTCCTGGATCTTGGACTACAGCGACAACCCAGTTTGAGCCTGGTTAATATGTTGCCAAGATCTACCACAGTAACACCCAGTACCAGCCTGGCCAATCTACTGCTACACTCTTCTCTGCTATACAAACAACTCTGTCTACAACACTGAAGTCCCTGGTGATCTAGTGGGTATGATCCGGCACCTCCCTGCCGAGACCCGGGCTCGATTCCCCATCAGGGAAGTGTTCTCCACCTCATGCCAGGAGGTCTCCTCAGGCCTGCCAGCTTTCTCTACACACCTCCAGACACCCATACAGACTTTTCTCAGATACCGGGTCCACAAATAAATACAAGCCTAACAGTGGAACAGTGAATTGAAGTGGAAGGAAGTGATTAATGCTGCTTCAGGGTCAAGACTGGCTTGTCTACTCACTGTTTGCTGTGCTGTATTTTGAAGTGGCTGCTCAGGTAAGTTCTGTTCAAGACTTTAAGGACTGAAGTCAGGTCCATTGAGTTATGTAGTAATTTTGACATTTCTTTAAATACTGTATGTCTGTCAGAAATGTGTATATCTGTCAGTGAAGCAGTGATGTGCTGCTTTTCTGTGAGCAGTGTCTATGAGAGATTTTTTTACACTTAATGAGTGATACAGCTGTGACTTTGTGATGAGATTCAGATAACAGTGGGAAGTAGAGGTGTGGTGTGCAGTCATGCGATCTAGTGTGTCCATTCATAATAGTGGGGTTTGTCTTAATATGCCACATCATTTTCTAAATAGATATATACATTTATCATGCTTGCCAACAATCTGGTCAGCATAGTGAGGCGGATGAAGCTGTCAGGAACCGTCCTTACCCTCGGGGTGTGTTGTTCTGTCTTGGCAGGGGTCCCAGCCTGGGGGTTCACAGTGTGCTGGTGATGAGTCCTCATCATGGCAGTGGTCTCAGGGGCCTGGAGCTCTTGCAGCGTTACCACAGGGCCCGGACACTGGGTGCTGCAATAGCAGGCCCACACATCTGACTGCGTTGCCATTAGACTCCCAGTGTGGTGGTGGTCTCTGGGGGCTCAGAGCTTTGGTGGTGTTCACACCGACTCTGGACACTGGGGGTGCAACTATATTGGTCCTGGTCAGCTGATTGATGGTCTCTAGTTATAGCCAGGTTAGTGTACACCTGACTAAATCAGCCAAATCCCTGCTAGATCCAGAGTATAAGTATCCTGCTCTAACAGCAATCAGTGCCTATGCATCATTGATTATTCATGTCCTAGGCTCTTCTCCCAGCTATTGGTCTTAGGCTCCTTGATGATTCCACTCTGGCTCCAGTGTATTCTCTAACTCCGGCCCCAGTCTATTCTCCAAGTCCCGTCCAACACTGGTGCCAGTGATTACTCCAAGTTCGATCCCACTCTGACTCCAGTGTATATTTCAAGTCCGGTCCCACTCCAGCTTCAGTGTATGCTCCAAGTCCTGTGACTCTCTGGCTTCAGTGCATTCTCCAAGTCTGGTCACACTCTTTCCCAGACAGTGCTCCTAGTCTGGTTCCACTCCAGCCCCAGTGTATACTCCAAGTCCGGTCTCAATCCGGTCCCAATGCCTGTTCTGTCCAACCCCAGTCTGAATCCAGTGTCTATAAAGTATTAGTCCTAGTGTTTCTTATGTACCTTACTTCCGATAC
Source organism: Taudactylus pleione (assembly GCA_031769625.1). Lineage (NCBI taxonomy): Eukaryota > Metazoa > Chordata > Amphibia > Anura > Myobatrachidae > Taudactylus > Taudactylus pleione. Next base: position 2,289,418 of record JAUIMM010000031.1, read on the forward strand.
TGCCCTGCTGCATATGTATCATCATTCATACATGTATGAGGAGGAGTTATATATGACCATCTCTACTTCAAACCTCCCATACCACCAGTGAACAGGTACCTAGGTCTCTGCCAGGCAATCCAGAGTCCTGACAGGCATAAAGGGGTGTGGTGGGGACACATCATGTTGTATTAAGGGCAGAGTGGGGGTGTGACCTTGTGATTGCATCATCACAACCCGCCACCTACTACACATTGCCAAGATTACAAGCATTGTGAAGCAGAGGGAAGTGCCACAATGATGCAATTCAGCTGTGGAGTTAATTGTGTTTGTGTTATGGTGCAAGGGGGTCTGGTGATGGAGCAAGGGGAGGGGTCCAGGGGAGATTTGTCCACCTTTTTTCGGGAGCCTCCCAGCCATTCTGGGCGAGTAGGCAAATATGAGTGTGTGTGTGTATATATGTGTATGTGTGTGTGTGTATATATATATATATATATATATATTATATATATATATATACATATATATATTTCTAATTAGTTTCCCTGCTTAACTACACTACTAGAACATTGGGTCAAATTTATATTTTTAATATATATATATTAATGTTTGTATTAATTGGCTATAAAAGTACATATAAGCACATTTCTGCTGACAATGATATTTGTGCTACGCACCATGAGTAACAGAAGTTGATTAGATGCATGTCTTTTATGATGTTTTACGATGTAATATAATATTTTCAAGTAGAGATGTGCATGGACTCCTGTGTTTTTGTTTCTGTTCTAACTCACCATCATGTTTTGATTTTGCCAAAACCACCCTCAAGTGTTTTGGTTGTAGATCTGGATTTGTTTTCAAAATTTACTAAAAAACACCATTCTATTGATGCTTAATATATCGGATCGAGTCATAATAGAGGTGTCAAAAATTTGGGGCAATTCTTTTAAGCATGACCAGATGTCATAATGGTGTTTCATTCGGCTCGCAGAGCTGACTCTTCCTCATCACCAGTCGGTCTCTTGGGAAAGGTCAGTTTTTTTCTGGCAGCATCATTAACTACAGAAACTAAAGCAGGAGACATGTCATCTTTGTGAGAGATGTTTTTGGGTGTAAATAATGGGGGGACACCACCATACCCACTGTTATTTACACAGAAAAACACTGACAATTATTTGCACACACTTTTTTTTTTAAACAGGAAACATTTTTTTCGCAAATGTTTTATATATAACTGAGAAAATACACACAAAAAAAGTCTTCTTGGGGCACAGTTACCTCAAATGCTGTAGAATATTTTTTGGAAAATTAAACAATATAGTAACTGCAGAAAAAAGTGCAGGTTCACTTTAACAAGTGGGATGGAAAACCAGCCTGGAAAATTTATAGATGCAGCCCTAATGGGGGCGGGGTCTGTTGAGGGGGTGGGGTCTATCGAGGGGGCGGGATCCCTCCTCATGGGACCTGATTCTGAGTAGGACACAGTTGCGGTTTAACTTGTGTCTTTTGCTACAGTTGCGTCTGTGACCTTATGCTAAAGACGCTACAGCATTTTCTGGTGTACAGCTGTGCTTCCGAATATGCAAGAACTGAGATCCCCACTGTCAGTGTCTACATACGCTGCAATCACGCTTTGCATCTTTAGATGTCACCATCAGTCGCATTATGGGAACTTTCACCAGCCCTATGCTAGGAGCAGATCATCCATCTGAATATGGCCTCCAATGTGAACAATTCAGCATCTCTTTAGCCAACCCTCTGTAACCGCCCAACACATTTCTAGTGTACTTCTTGGTGCATGCGTCTGAATTCATACTGCAACTCTGTAACCAGCCAGGAATGCCCAACACATTTCTAGTACACTTCTTGGTGCATGCGTCTGAATTCATACTGCAACTCTGTAAGGACACGATCAGGACGCATGCGCGGTGTAACTCAGATGCATGCGCAGGTAAAAGACAATGCACACATTGGCTCTCACAGGAAAAAACACACACATTGGCCCCCACAGACAAAAAAAATACATGAGCGCCCACAAGAAATTTATAAAACATATTGGCCCCCCACAAAAAAAAACAAACAAACACATTGGCCCCCACAGGTAAAAATACAAACACATTGGCCCCCACAGGAAAAAACAACACATTGACTCCCAACAGGTAAAAGACAAATAAATGCATTGACCCCCACAGGAAGAAAAACCACATTGCCCCTGCAGGGAAAAAATAAAAACACATTGGCCTACACAAGAAAAAAATATGGTGAGCAGTCTACATCCCTGGGGTACAGGGGGGGAATGTCCATGGGCTGGGTGGTACTGTATGTTTAGGGGGCAAGGGGGTAGGGTATGAACCAGAGACTGGGGGTAGGGTGGGTTGTATTATATATAAAATCTTGTGTTGGCCGGCACTCCTAATACCTTTACACCTTGCCCTGGTACCTTTTGCTGGTGGTATGTAGTCCAAGTAATAATGAACAGCACTCAGAGACTCACAACAGACTCAGGGCCCCATTTACAAATGAACGAAAATACCAGCAGCAATTTTCGTTTAGTATCACTGTGATACAAACGAAAATGCCACTAGTATTTACTAATACTTATCCCTCCTGTGAGCTCCAGCGAAATCCTCGGCGAGGTCCTCCGCTGGGCTGCTTGCAGCCTAACGCTGCCAGCAACGGAGCCCCAGTGTTATGCGCATGCGCGACTTTGCATGACACGGGGACCCGGCAGTGCCTGGAAGGCTTCGCTGAAACCGGAAAGGCACCGCCGGGTCTCCATTGCCGGCAGTGGGGACTGCATCACTCTCACCATCTAAAAGATGGCGAGAGCGATGCTGTGAAAACAGCGGTATCGTAGATTACCGCTGTTATTAAATACAGAAAGGATGACATAACCCCTTTTAAGTGAGCGCTAAAGGGGATATGTTTCGTTAGTAAATGGAGCCCTGAGTATATCGTAAATCAATGTTTCAGGGCTGTGTGCCCTTTTATCAAGACATCATGTGTGTCCCGACCAGGGTTTCTCGGCATGCCGGCCGGCAGGTATTACCTATGAGGACGCTATGGCGAGGGGTGTCTGGTGGTGGTGCTGGTATCTGGCAGGGTGCATTGGCTGTGCGTAGTCCTGTGCAGGCATACTGTCACTCTGGTCTGGTTAGGCTTGGTGGAGCTTCCGTTCCACTCTGGCATGGGCGCCGCCATCTTGCCTCCGGTCATGTGAATTAGTCGCCCTATCCTGGTGTGTCACATGCTCTCTCTGGCCTGTCACAGTGCAGCACTGGGTATTTAAGGGAGTGTCGAGCTTCGTCCCATTGCCAGTGCAACGTGTTCCTCAGCGAGAGCTGAGAGAGAGAGAGTTCCTGTGCTCATTCACCTGTCTGTTGGGATCATTACCTAGCCTGCTTCACCCTGCCAGTTCCAGCCCCGCTAGCTCCTGCCTCCTCCATTGCCTCTCCCTTGCCTGAGTACCTGAGTGAGTTGTTACCCTGCATCTTGCCTCCACTTAATAATGTCCAGTTTCCCTGGACATTATTTCTCTGCAATCCATTTCAGCCTGCCATTCACTTCAGCCTGCCATTCACTTCAGCCTGCCATTCACTTTAGCCTGCAATTCACCTCAGCCTGCAATTCACTTCAACCTGCAATTCATTTCAGCCTCACAAACCCTGGAATACTGGACTACCTTCTTATACCACTACCTGGACTTTTTCCCATTGCTTCACTACAGTTTCCCAAGTGCACTTTAGTGCTACTCCTGGACTTTCTGTTTTGCCACATTCATGTCTGTTAAGCCACTCATTAAAAACTCCATGTTTATTTTTAAATCTGCTTCAGTGTCTGCTCCTTTTACCACCCTGGGTCCACAACAAAGCCAGAACCTCACAACGTGAGTCCCTGAATGCTGTCTCCATTATTACTTGGACATACTGTAATATAGATAGATATATCTATGTGTTATATAAAGAAAAAAAATTATAAATATACATAATAATATATATATATATATATATATATATATATATATATATATAAAATTGTAAAAAATGGGGTGCACTCACCAGTCTTCCAAGTAAAATCCTTTATTGAGTTTTATATCATAACAGGTATCACAGCATGCTGTGATACCTGTTATGATATAACTCAATCATGTTTGAAATGCGGATTGTAGTAAATAGGGGCCTAAAAGATCTACTGAAACATGCTAATTGTAAATAGGATAAAACATAACTTTTAATATGTCATTTTAAAAAGTGAGCAATATAGTACATACTGTATAGTGGCTCTTTATAGTGGTAACAGCGCAGTTATTTGAATGGCTTCAGGAACTAATTCCCAGGATATTCATCATTGCTCTGAATTGAATCACCCCCATTGTGTCTCATCATGGCACAACATATATCACAAAATAAAGTACCATGATAGTCTAGCTATGGTAAGTATATGCAGAATCTAACACATACAATTAAGTAGTCTGATTTAGGTTATTAACCACATTCCAGTGATGTGCTATGAATCCCAATATAATTAGAAGACAAATGTCAGGAATTGTGGTACCTATATAGTAATAGCACCTTTATCAACATATGAAATTAATTAATAGTCCTTACAAATGACACATATCACTCATGTTCACGCATCACATACAGTTTAAATCATAGTTTGCAATAGTAATCTGACCATTAAAGATGGAATCTGCAGCATTAACACAATGTATACATAAAGGTGTAGACCAGTGTGGACAAGTGTATATTTTGGAAATAACCAATACTACAGTACTGCACATATAATTAAATCTGGTATATCACCTTTGAAAGCATTGCAGTATAACCATAAGTAACTCTCACATAGGATTAATCTATATTGTCCTCTTTACTAACTGGAAAAAAATCTTGCCACAAAGGACTGGGTATAAATGATCACACAGCTTCCTGCTTCATAATAAGCGACCCATTATGTAGAGTGATCATTGGTCCAGCGCTGCATAGGTTACCCTACTTCTGCTTATTACTGTTGTGCTTTGCATTTAACAGTAAATGAGGGAGCAGGGGACCATGCGCTGTAGTGAAATAATGCAATAGAGGGCGACCACAATCACAAGAGGTCTTTGGCCCACTACTCTGTTGTGCTAGGCAGTGCCGGGCATCAGCACCACTTACCTATGGTGCAGCTCCTACAATGCAGTGGAGAGGAATTTAGGTAATGCCCAATGGGAGACAGGCTAATTCACTGGTTGCAATGTCGGCGTGGGTCATGTGAATGCTGTAATGGGACCCAGGAATTGGGTTGCAGATGCCAGTTTTGCCTTCAAACTTGCTCACAGTACAGCCTAGTAGTGAGCACACCAAGCTGTTTCTTTAAAGTAAGTATAGCCAATTATTGTGATCTTAAAGGCAATCCTGTATGATAGCTTTGGGTATCTGGCTATAACTCTGTGGATATACAGTATCTACATTTATATTTTGTTGAGAATTATTAAGTAATAATTGGAACAAAATTATCACTGTGGATATTAATTTGTTACATATATCATATATTTGTTTAGCTATTGTAATCACGTGTATTCAGAGGACTCTAATTCTCATGGGTGAGGGTCCGGAGTACTACTAAAAAAAAATCTGGTATTAAGAATTAAAATAATTAAAATGGCATATATATATACAGTTGCTGCTGTTCCTAAATGCTTCCACTTTTTAATAATACCACATGAGGTAGAAAAACTACCAGTCTCCCAGCGCTAATCCAAATTAAGAGCCGGATTCAATCACCGGCGATAATTTATCACTGATTTTTCATGTAAAAATGGAGAAAACTTCTCTTTTGAGAAATGAGGAAAAATGTGCAAAATCCGTATTTTTGGTAAAAATTTGAGTATTTCTTACAGAACCATTTGGACAGCCCCCCCAATGATACTTTAGCAAAAAAAAAAATCGTAACTTGCGTACTTTGGACCCAATATGTTAAACACATTTTGCACATTTTTTTCACCAGCCCTAAGCTGGAGAAAAGTTTTTTCCAGTTTTTAGGCAAACACTGAAGTTTTTTTCGTTGGCGAAATCAGCTGCAAAATCATCCGATTTCGCCAACAAAAGCCCGGTATACACTGTGTGATAAAGCAGCCGATCTGACTGATTGGTGCGATTTGGCTGCTATATCGCACCGTGTATGGGCCTGATGTCGGACCGAGGATGCTCCCGTGGGGGTCGTACATCGCATCCCCTGATCTTACTGCAGGATCATTCGATGTGTGATCCCATGCAGTGCTATGTGGGTGAGGGAGGGGGGAGCCTGCATATCGGCTGGTCGGCCACCCAATCACACCATGTCTGGGGACCACCTCGCATGGTGTATGGCCCGCATAAGTCTACAATCGACTTAAAAAAACCAGCAGCAAGTACAGGTATAAGAAGTTTTGTGCTAACTTCAAATGAATGCAAAACATGTGGAAAAAAGAATATACTGCGCTAGATTTCAGCCTGGATATATATACGAGTGAGCAGAGGAGACGGTCATCACTTTGCCGCCGGTTTGAGTGCCCAGATGGCAGGAGATACCATTTACGGGGAGTGTCGGGGGAGCCTATTATTATCCATGGTACATAGAACATGCCGGATACAAGTCAGTATTTATCTGTGCTGGGATGCCAGCACAGATAATTTCATATATTACCAAAAGCTACTGACACCTTATTAACTGTGGTACAGATAATAAACTTTTATCATGTACATTCCGGCTGAATAAGTAAGTGTGCACAAGTGGAACAAGCACATATCTGACATACAGTATATGCAAACATAAAGCTGGTACCTATGAGCAAACGATCTTTTAAATAACAGAATTGCCTTTTTTATATTGTGCTTTTTCTTATTGTAATTTTTATATCTGTCTGGTACAGTATGTTACACGTATCAATGTCTGTATCATATTATGATCACCAATAACTGAGATAAAGTGTAACTATTTATATTTGCTACAGGCTCATATTTTCCAATTATACACAAGGTGTGATTTAGCGTAGAACTTATGGTGCGTACATACGGTATGATAAAAATGCACAATATTAATGATAACGATATTGATCACTTAATGATATTTGTTGCAATTTTATTCTCTTCAAATTTTAATATTATATATATATAATATATATATATATATATATATATATTCCAAAGGGATCCGGCACTAACTGAAACAATAAACTGTACCTCGTTGCCTGCACATATGCGTCCAGACTACAGACTCACAATTGTAGAAATAAATCTAGTGCGGCACTCAGAGGGTTTAGAATGCAAAAGAAGGATTTTACTCCTGTGGTCAACGTTTCCATGAATTAACATTTTCGTCAGGACAAAGTATACAACATAAACTCACCCTTTTATGTGTTCACCCTTCACCATGCTGGAACGCTGACTCCCGCTAGTTCAGTCGGGAGGTCGCGCTCCTGATGACATCACCCAAGTGTTCCCATCACCATAGTTACAATCAGTGTGATTGCAAACAAAGGAAATGTAAATGACAGTACATATCAGTATTAAAAACACCCATAACTGAGTGTAACCATAAGAAAGAATAAGTAGAAGACACATGGTTAAAAAATATTCCTGCAAATGTAACTCATCTATTCACGGACATAATAAAGCCTAAACAGCATAAACATGATGCCAATATCGCCATCTAGTGGCAAGAAAAAATAATTACATGCTAAATGCATAATGAGGTGCATGAAAAGTAGAATGCACAAAGGATCCAAGCGACTAATAGGGGTATTCAATATGGGTGCGATAACATCGTTTGTTGCGTTAATATCGCACATTTAAACTTTTTTGCGTTAATATCACTGGTTTTAGTTTTACACCGTATTCAATTTCAAAGACTTATCGCAGTTTTGAAAAGTCTTTGCTAAAAAACGGGGATAAGTTTTCACCATTGAATAGGTGTCGAAAAAAAGTGCAGAATTGGGGTTTTTGGGTGCAGGCTTAAAAAAAATAGCCTGCACCCCTGGGAATGACATTTAAAAAAGAACTGTGCCAAAAAAAGTTTTAAAAAAAATAGGGACACCCCAAAAAATTAATTTAAAAATTGGGGTGGAAAAAAAAAATGGGAAAAAATTCTTTAAGAATAGGGAAATAGGTTCAGGGCTATTCTGCAAGTATGCGGCAGATGTTTTCTAGAATAGAATTATAGCGACAGGTGCACAAATGCAGAATTTTTAAAAACTTACTTTAGGGACTTAAAAATATGCTAGTACCCATTTTCATGTACCCCAAATTTGATGGGACCACTTAATAAAATGAAAAAAATAACCTAAGTGCTCTTCTGCACCACTTCTTCAATGTCGGAAAAAAACACCTGCTGCGGCTATTTAAAACCCCGACTTACAATTTAAGGCTAAAACGGGGGTACCCATAGTGATCCCCCATGTTTTTACAACTTTAGGGGGGTCTTACAATTATTTTAAGGAAAAATTCATAACTTTATGCAAATCCAACTTTGGAGTTTCCCGTTTTCGTTAATTTTATTCTGAATATGGGGATAAGCGGGAGTGCTCACCATACCTTTACGCAGAAAAAAACTCCGATATGAAATGTTAACTTCTCCAGGGAAGCTAACCTTTCATATTGAATACCCCTCTAAGAGAAATAGAATATTTATAAAAAAGTTATGTTAATAGAAAGTATTTATAAGAAATTCTGTAGTCCAAGGGACTCATTGAGTCCCTTGGGTGCCAAGGAGTCCAATCGGAATATCCAACTCAACTCCCTCTGGAACAATAGCTTTTTACGATCCCCACCTCTTGTCAGTGGGGGAATGTGGTCTATGATCTTGTGCTTCATAGACGTCAAAGAATGGCCCATGTTGTCAAAGTGCCTAGCCACCGGTTGTTCATTACCGATCTATGCAATGCCATCCTTTCTTTAAATTGTCTTTCTGTTTTCCAAACATAAATATTACAACATTGACAGGCAATATGTCACAAAACGACTATGGCAAGATAATCTGTGCTGGATGTTGAATACCCGACCAGACATTGGATGCTTAATAGTGTCTCCTGTCAGCATGTAGTTGCAGGTAACACACCCTGTGCATTTATAACATCCTTTTTTAAGTGGCATAAAGCAAGAGGAGACTCAACTCTTCCCCATATTGCTAATGTCAGTATTGACCAAGTAATCCCTAATATTTTTACCTCGTGAAAAGCAAGGCAAAATGGTTTTGTTTTTGAATACTCTGGTTTCAGTATCAGATATCATAATATGCCAGTTAGATTTGATAGATTTGCGTATTTTATGACTATTAAAATCATTTGGCCCACCAGATTCAATGGTATCATTCATATCCTTCCTTACACTTCTTAGATAGAAGTGTTTGTTCCCGTGGGATACCCAATGCTTTGTTTCTAGCTAAATTGAGTATTACTGGATCATAACCTCTTTCAAGAAATTTGTTATACATTATATTCAATTGTTTTGTCAATTCCGACTGTTCACTACAAATCCTGCGCACCCTCAAAAATTGGGAGTACGGAAGACTGTGTGTAATAGATTCAGGATGGAAACTGCTGGATACAATTAATGTGTTGCGATCGGTATCTTTAACAATATTGTGGTCTGTAATTTGCTTCCCTAATGTATATAGTAACATCAAGGAAATCAATCCTATCCTCACATATCTTGTATGTGAATTTGACAGGGCTCTCACTTGATTGTGACCATCAATAAGGTGACTCAATATAAGTGCAGACCCTGTCCAAATCAATTAGATATCATCATTATAGAGAGTATAATATAGTACCTTGGCACGTATATCTGGATCCGAAAAAAATAACCGGTTCTCTACTTCAAGCATAAACGCATTCGCGTACACAACCTTGTACCAGGGGCAGTACTTTGGTCGGGGTTAGCCATTTTATGGGTGTTTATAATACTGATATGTACTGTCATTTAAATTTCCTTTGTTTGCAGTCACACTGATTGTAACTATGGTAATGGGAGCACTTAGGTGATGTCATCAGGAGCGCGACCTCCCGACTGGACCAGCAGGAGTCAGCGTTCCAGCATGGTGAAGGGTGAACAAATAAAAGGGTGAGTTTATGTTGTATAGTTTGTCCTGATTAAAATGTCAATTCGTTGACCACAGGAGTAAAATCCTTCTTTTGCATTCTAAACCCTCTGAGTGCCGCACTTGCGCTCTCTCTCTCTCTCTCTCTCTCTCTCTCTCTCTATATATATATATATACTGAAACCTAGCGCAGTATATTCTTTATCTTTCCACTTTCTTAAAATATATCTTACAGTTGACCATGGAATATCCAGCTGGGATGAAATTTCACAAACAGTCTTTTTGCAAAAGTAGCATCCTATCACAGTGACATGTTGAAAGTCACTGAGCTCTAATTTTGTATCTAAAATGTTTACAAATGGAGACTGCATAGCTAGGTGCTTAATTTTATACACCTGTGGCAACGGGTCTGAAGAAAACACCTGTTAATTATTGAATTGGCTAAAAATTGTTGTCCATATACATTTGTATGTGTGCATGTATATATGTATGTATGTGTGTGTATATATATATATATATATATATATATATATATATATATATATATATACACAATACACATGTCTGGAAATATAGTGACCAGTGTTAAGAATATATATTTCTAAATAGAATAATACATTCTAATTTATACACTAGATGAAATCTCTGGAAAATAATTGTGTAAGTGAAGTAATCATGTTCAAATAATCTTATAAAAATGGCTCAGTGAAAGTTTGTTTATATATAAGGTACAGTGATTTGTGTTTAGTAAAGTGTTTGTTGTGTATGGCAATTACTGAAATATGATAGTGAAAAGATATGACAGGAAAAAAAGAGGTATGGTAGAAAAAAAGTGAATTTATAAATACTTTGAAAATTGATATAATAGTGTAAGTGATATTTGAAAAAATTATGTGAAGACATGCATCTATAAAAATAGAAGAAAAATTAAAAGGAAAGAAAAAGTGAAAGAGAAAAATGGAGGACTACCAAAGTGGTGATAAACCTGTAAGACAATATGTTAGAAGATGTAAATAAAATTATGTAGGTAAGAAGGCCCCATAATTGATTTATTATTTCATCCCTTTGGATGCAAGTGTTGCTAAATGAAAAGTCCATTCACTTGCTCAAGAGAAAGTTTGTAAGATTACCCCTCCTTATACGAAGATTCACTTTTCTCAAGACTACACATGATAAGATCCATTTGTTTGTTGGAATATTTCAAATTTAATTCCGAGCCACAGTGTAAGCTGCTTCATTATTTGTAAATTTGTAGACGCATTGTGGATTTTGCAAATATGTACTAATATTCTGTGTTTTATTGACCTTGTGGTCATACCCACATATCTTTTTTCCACAACTGTACATAAGTAGTATATAATGCCTTCTGTTTTACCAAATCTTTCTTTGATTTATTTTGTTTTTGGCAGGTTTTGCATAAGCAACAAGGATATGATCCTACAATTGATGTTGTTTTCAGGAGATTTTTTTCAGGAGGTTTTTGGTATAATGGCTATGCACCTAGTGGTATTTTAAATTTCTGGATCTCCACCAACTCATATATACAGATTTATCCAGTTTCTTAGATAAGTCATTACCAATTAATAGTATTGGCCAATATATCTGAATGGCGTTTCTTAGTTCTTTCCATAGTAGTCAAAAATTCCCAACAAATCTGAGCTTTTCCACCTTTGGGATTTTCTTATTGTCATGAAAGATGAGATTTTCTGTAGGCATGCTGCAATGTTTTGGTTTTTGTTTACTTTTTTGATGAATGTATTACTGTAGCCTCTTTCTCTTAGTCTATTAGATAGTTCAAGGCTTTGCTCATTGAATCTATTGTCATCGGAGCAATTTCTACCGCACATAAATTCTCCTTTGGTGACATTTTTGATGGTGGCAGGGAAATGATAGGATGTTTAATGTAAAAGACAGTAACAACTCTTTATCATCATTCCAGACAATAAACACAAAATCTATGTATCTAATCCAATTTATTATGTGGGATGTGAAATTGTCATTGTTCTCAATGAATACTATATCCCTCTCCCACCATCCTAAAAACAGGTTTGCATATGTAGACATACATGCTGATCCCATTGCAGTGCTCCTGAATTGTAAGAAATATTCGTCATTGAAGGTAAAGATTTTTTTTGTGTACTATGAAATATAATAATTTCAAAAGAAAAGCATGAAAATCTTTAAAACCTTTTGTCAACATTAATATTTTTACCACCTGTATCAATGTGATGTAGAGGGCTTTTACAGTACATCCAATATGATCAGGTATTGGCCCTCTCCCAGTTTGAAGCAATTTAGTTTTCTTATGACATCTGAGGTGTCCTGGCCATAAGAAGGTTCAAGGTAGGCATATAACAGTGTCTCAAGGAGATCCCAAAAATTGCTGGCTTGTTCTGACAAGCCTCCTATGCCAGACACTATGGGGTACATATTTACTAAAGTGAGAGTTTTTAGAAGTAGAGATGTTGCCCATCGCAACCAATCAGAGTCTACTTAACATTTAACTAGCACCTTATATAAGATAAAAGCTAGAATCAGACTGTTTGCTATGGGCAACATCTCCACTTCTAAAAACTCATACTTTAGTAAATACACCCCATGGGTCGGCCCAGTGGTGATTTGGCATTCTTGTTAATTTTAAAAACCATGTAGAATGTTGGAGTCTTGAGGTTCTGAAGCTGTAGGTATCCATTCCCAGACAGGGTTTCACTGATCATTTTGTTATATATAGTATTATAGTTTTCAGTCAGATTTAGAAGTATCCAAAAGTATCCACTGATAGCAATGAGTGTCAAATAGTTATCTCTTAGCCTCCTCCAAGTACATGTTTGTAGGCCAGAGGACAACATTATCACCCTTTTCTGAGGGCTTAACCAGGACATCACTGCTAATTATATAATATGTTAATATTGAATCTATCATATTTATCAGTGGTCCCATTATGTGGACTTGAACTTTAAATTTAACAAGTTTGGAACTTTCTTGTGGACCGCAAAAGGCAGTATAACATTTAAGAGTATGAACAACAATTAATATTAATAAACAACAAGTTATCTATCATGCGCTCCTCTAAATAGAACCGGAGTGGGTTTGGGACCTGCTATTGCTGGTGAGGTCACCACTCTCCTAGATTACAATTAATATTACAGTGTTACTATTGACTCAGGAGTATAAATATTGGTACAAGAGGGTGTTCTATGTAGATTTCTAGGTTGCTTTAAGATGTTTCTTTTAATTAATGTATTACATTTTTTTATGTGCACACATTTTGCAGAGCTTTACAGAGAACATTTAGTCATGCACATCAATTTATGACGTAGTTGATCTTACAATCTATATTCACATGTACACATATATACACACTAGGGTTAATTTTTTTTTGTTATAATCCAATTAATTTACACTTACACTTATGTTTTTGGCTTGTGGTAGAAAACTGGGGCACACAGAGAAAACTTGCTCTAACACAGACAGAACATACAATCTCCATGCAGATAGGGCCTTGGTGAGAATTAAACCCAAGACCTCAGTGCTGTGAGGTTTTAAAGCTAACCAAATTATTTTAATTGTCATTTATATTTTTATTTATTAAAAAATTAAATTATACATTTATTAATAATTTGATGCATATTAGGATCAAATAATTTCATTAAATAAGTTAATGTTGAATGCAGTGTTGACTCTTTTGCATATTTCTTTTTCATTTGATTTCTTTCAGGTTTAATTTTTACATATTCTGATTCTTGATTATATAAAAAATATATCTAGTGCCAAAGACGGAATTTATTATTTTTTTAGTCTTTAGAGTAGCATATAATTCCTTAATAATTCAAGTAAGGGGAGCAAGAAGTCGGAGCTCACTTTTTAAAATTTACTGTATATCTAAAAGGGAAATTAGCCTTTAAAATGTCTTTTCAGTAGCTCTTCTGTTATGCAGGAGGTCGTTGACTTTGGATACTCAAAGGGAGTATTTCAGACAATCTGGTTCAGAGGGGACTTGGAGGAATGAGCATTTAAAAATGGTGAAATAATAGGAATCAATTATTATTATTATTATTATTATTATTATTATTATTATTATTATTATTAATAAAATACAATGCATACAGTATTTTTCTCATTTTGTTTTAAAATAAAAAACATATCAATTGCATATTGTAATTCTGTTTCAGAGACCTCCAAATTTTTGATTTTACAAGGAAAAACTTTACTGTTTTGTGATATCCACAAATTGTTATTAATTTAACATTTATATATTTGTAGTGTACCTTTATATCCCAGAACGCGTACAGAATACTGGTATATATATATAGCAGATATATTGATTGTCCAAAGTCCAGTGTCTGGATTTTCCACATAGATAAATGAACCCCAGTATTGTGATACCATACTATTGGTATTTGCCTGGACACCTATAAAAAATAGAAGGTTTTGAAGACTGTAAATGAGAAAGCAAACTTGTGTTCTATTAAAGTCTAAAGCAAAAGAAAAAGAGAATGTCCACACAGACAATAATAATAGTACATCATGCTTTCCCAATCATCAAATAGCTAATAATGTCAATTACTGTATTATGACAATGAGATGCACCAAGAAATAAGGCTATCAGGTATAATAAAATAAAGAAAAAAGTATTCTGACAAGGGCCACTCACGGACTGATAAGATTTAATCCAATACAGAAAAAAAAATTAAGCATTCTAATGACCCATATACACAATTAAAACATAACAACACTTATTGCATTCCTATGATTAAGTCATATGAGAAACATGCATCAGGCTTTTGCACTCAACATACTGGTTAGCATTATAATAACTGTCATCAGGGGCGGATTGGGCCGCCGGGATGCCAGGCTAGTTCCCGCTGGGCCGGTCCTCTTGGTGGCTGGTAGCCGCCCAGCCCGCACAGCAATGACTGACCCCCTTCCATGAGCCTCTGTTTCCCCGTTCTACTGCTGCTGATGCTGTACAGCTTCTGCGTGCAAAAACTTTAGTGACATTAAAAAAATGGCCGATGGGGGAGCTGCTGTGCATGCCCAGCTGCAGTAGCTCCTCACATAAGCCTTTGCGGAGCCCGGGACCATCACTCAAAACTGACGGCCCACCTCCAGCCCCTCCGCAGCACACCTCCAGTGACAGGCACACACATGCAGCAGAGCAGATGCAGCACAGTGCGAGCTGCAATACAAAGGGAGCCGGTGGTGGCTGCTACTTATCTGTGCTGTCATACATTGACTGACCGCCATGCGAGGGCTGGAGATGTCAGTCTGGTCACTATGACAGTGACTGACAGCACCGGCACGAGCCTTTATAGCCACCGCACATGGGCCCGCCCCCTCCCTTTCTCACTGGTGGTGGCTTTCAGCGGAAGTGCTGTGGGACCTGTTCCTTCTCCGTGGTCACTACGCGGGTGTGAGCCTGTGCTGCTCACCAACTAAATGACCCAGCCAGCACAGGGCACTGCACATATCGGGGCTGAACCTAGTCAGCCCTCCTCTTCCTGATGACCTCGCCTGAGTCACTGCCTTTTCTACAGGAATGAAAAAAAAAACAGGTACCATGGGGGCACTGTATGTATTGGGGGATAACACGGGGGAAGGGGGCACTGTATGTATTGGGGGATAACATGGGGGAAGGGGGCACTGTATGTATTGGGGATAACACAGGGGAAGAGGGCACAGTGTATTGGGGGTAACATGGGGGAAGGGGGCACTGTGTATTGGGGGTAACATGGTGGAAGGGGGCACTGTGTGTATTAGGGGTAACATGGGGGAAGGGGGCACTGTATGTATTGGGGATAACACGGGGGAAGGGGGCACTGTATGTATTGGGGGATAACACTGGGAAGGGGGCACTGTGTGTATTGGGGGTAACATGGGGAAGTGGGAACTGTGTGTATTGGGGGGTAACATGGGGAAGGGGCACTGTGTGTATTGGGGGGTAACATGGGGGAAGGGGGCACTGTGTGTATTGGGTGGTAATACAGGGGCACTGTGTGTACTGGGAGTTAATATGGGGGCACTGTGTGTACTTTGGGGTAATATGGGCACTATGTGTACTGGGGTAATATGGAGGTGTTGTGGGGGCAATATGGGGGGTAATATGAAGGTGTTGTGGGGGCAATATGGGGGGTAATATGGAGGTGTTGTGTTTACTAGGATAAAATGGGGGTGCTGTGTGTACTGGGGGTAATAGGGTGCTGTGTGTATTGGAGGTAATAGGGTGCTGTGTGTACTGGGGGTAATTTGAGGGCGCCATGTATACTGGGGGATAATAGGATAATATGAGGGTGCTGTGTGTACTGCAGACTAGTATGGTGGAGGACACTTTATACTGAAAGGTATTATAGGGGTGCTGCGTGTACTGAGAGAAATTATGGGAGACACATTGAGGAGTGTTAGAAATGTTTTGGGAGATCCTGTGTGGTTACAGGGTGTTGGCTAATCAGACACAGATATCAATAGTATGGGGTGTTATTGGAGTGACATAGGCATGTTACTGGAAGTGGATTCATACAGAGACGCTGAATCACTCACATTGGAGACCATAGTCCAGGGCCGGCGCTATCACTAGGCAAACTTAGGCAGCTGCCTAAGTGTGCTGGCACTGCAGGGCGTTAATGTGGACCACACATAAGTGCCATCCGCACTACACTATTAGTATAACAAACACACAGCCGCCGGCGCCGGCAGCTGTGTGTTTGTTTTAGCAGCTGAAGAGAGTCAGTCAGACTCTCATTGGATGCTGTGCCCACTGCGGGAGCTGGGCATCCCGCTCCTGCAGTGAGTGATGGGAGAGACATCATCTCTCCCATCATGCAGAGCATGCCGGCTCGGGAGGACGCCAGACGGAGGATCAGATGCCGGAGCGTGGATTAAGGTAAGTGGAGTATTTTTTTATCTTCATGTGTGTCTGGCCAGGGTGGACTGACTACTTCTAAGGGCACTGCCGGAGGGGGGGACTACTACTACTAAGGGCACTGCCGGAGGGGGGTGACTATTACTAAGGGCACTGCTGGAGGGGGGGACTACTACTACTACTAAGGGCACTGCTGGGGGGGAGACTACTACTACTAAGGGCACTGCTGGAGGGGGAGAGACTACTACTACTAAGGGCACTGCTGGAGGAGGGAGGACTACTACTACTAAGGGCACTGCTGGAGGGGGGCTACTACTACTAAGGGCACTGCTGGGGTGGACTACTACTACTAAGGGCACTGCTGGAGGGGGGGAATACTACTACTAAGGGCACTGCTGGGGGGACTACTACTACTAAGGGCATTGCTGGGGAGGGGACTACTACTACTAAGGACACTGCTGTGGGGACTACTACTACTAAGGGAACTGCTGGGAATACTACTGAGGGTACTGATGGTGGGACCACTACTGGGGGACACTGCATAGAGGGGGATTACTGGGGGGACTGCTACTGGGGCCACTTCTGGGGGGACTACTACTGGGAAGTACATGGGGGGATAACTGCTGGGGGGATGCTACTGGAGGCACTGCTGGGGGGACTACTACTACTGGGGGCACTGCACTGGTGGGACCACTACTGGGGGCACTGCATAGGAAGGGATTACTGCTGTGGACAGTGCTGGGGGGGACTACTACTAGAGACACTGCTGGGGGAGAGCTGCTACTCGGTGGATTACTAATGGGGGCACTGCTGGGAGGGAGACTACTACTAGGAGCACTGCATTGGGGGGACCACTACTGGGGGCACTGCAAAGGGAGGGTTACTACTGGGAGCACTATATAAAGGGCACTGCACAGGTGGGGGACTGCTGGGGGCACTGCATAGGGGGGCCACACCTGTAGTAGGGGCACTATATTGGGGTCACTGCATGGGGGGACCACTACTGGGGGCACTGCATAGGGGGGACCACTTCTGCCAGCACTACTGGGGCACTGTGTAAGGGCATGTGTAGCTATCGAGGTGGGGGGGTGTAAGGCTGAAGAAATGCCTATGGTGCCAATAAACCTTGCACCGGCCCTGCAATAGTCAGACAGATGATCTGCACTTAGCGTAGAGCTCAGTCAAGTTTTAATGGTGAGACAGATGTTGGCATATACAGAAGCACAAAGCATGACTGCAGCATCTATGGACACTGACAGTGGGCGTCTCAGTCCTTGCACATTCAGACACACAGATGTGCACCAGGGAAGGGATATGTAGCAGCATTAGCATTAAGTCACAGGCACCAATGCAGCAAAAGACACAGAGATGGGCACAACTGCCGCTGACTAATGTAGGGTACACACGGTCAGACCATCAGATAATGATCATTATCTGATCGTCCTGCATGTGCTGGATCAGTATACGTTTATGATGCCAATGGTCACAATGTCGACCGCCGGCATCTAGACTTCAGAATTTCGGCGAGGGTTAACTAACCTACGCCGGGAAACTGGCGCCCGGCATCCCGATCATAGGACAGCCGCGTGGGGAGGGTTAGGTTTAGGGTTCCCGGGGGGGACTTAGGGTTAGGCACCCCCCAGGAGGTTAAGGTTAGGCTAGGGGGAGGGAGGGTTAGTGTTAGGCACCCCCGGGGGAAGGTTAGGGTTAGGCACCCCCCCGGGGGACTTAGGGTTAGGCAGTGGGGAAGGGAGGTTAGGTTTAGGCACTTACAGGGGGGATTAGGGTTAGGCACAGGGGGGAGGTTAGGGTTAGGCACCCTAAAGGAGGGTTAGGGGGTACAGTTAGGTTAGCTTATACTTACCTTCTCCACGATCGGGATTTCCTGCCATGTCGGGCTGGCATTGCCGGGATTTCCTGCCATGCAGCTGGCGGTGTATCATACCGAATGCGCTGGATCAAACATCCAGCACATGCAGCAACCCCCCAACTACTATAATGACCCATGATCAACGATTGCGGG
Source organism: Taudactylus pleione (assembly GCA_031769625.1). NCBI lineage: Eukaryota > Metazoa > Chordata > Amphibia > Anura > Myobatrachidae > Taudactylus > Taudactylus pleione. The sequence continues at coordinate 2,308,335 of JAUIMM010000031.1, forward strand.
TCCCTATAGTAAAAAGGCTAACATGGTCGATATCGACCATGTTGGCCTGCATGCACGGGCAATGGTCGATATCTATATCGACCATCGTTTGGTCATTTGAGGGGGCCGGAAACAAGATGATATTAACGATAATGATATTGTTCATATCGTCCTGTTTAATCATACTGTGTGTACGCAGCATAATTATCAGGCTCTATGAGGAGGGAGTATCCTGTCCCTCCACAGACCCCACCCCCTCAACAAACTCCACCCCCATTAGGGCTGCTTACAGAATTTTCCCGGGCTGGTTTCCCATCCGAATCCGCCCCTGACTGTTATCCTCCACTTTTACTCTCATGCTAAAAATGTATTTACTTTGAAAGGATGTCATGAATGCCTGTTAATCATTTGCTAGTTCTGGCTGGTGGTGTGATTTCCACTGACAACATTGTATCCAGCATTATTAGCATTTGTGCATTGTGCTATGTCTCAATGCTGCATGTACTCACACATGTGCACAATATCAATTACAGTGCAATTACAAGAACAGGACATTGAATAAATATATTCTACTCAGAATAAGAGCATTAACATATTATGCTGAGATTGGGTTTGGTACAGGATGCCGGTGCTCAGGATCCCTGTGGGTGAAATCCTGAAACCAGCATCCTGACAGAGCTAGGATACTGACACCTGTCAGTAGGTTTCCCAACCCTCTCCCTACTTCTATGTGCTGGGATTATGACTGCATCCCTGAGATCAAATGCTGCATGAACCTACCTGTTTTGGGTCAATTTTTCCCATTTCAGCTAATATGTGTTGTATGCACTACCATGCAATATAATAAAATTAACAAAAATGGCAGCTGCTCAATCAATCTAGCAGTACTAATCAGGTGCATGAAAGGGAGGGGTCATACTAAGTAGAAAAAGGAGGGTGATTTAACCCCCTATTGTACCTCAGCACACTGAATAATACCTGCAACAATATATGAAGACTATATGGTCATAGAAATTCAGAGATATTAGTTGCATGCATTTGCAAATACATGGGAGGCTGCTGGGCCACGTCACGGCTTCTCTGTTACCAGCAGTCCCTAACACTAAGGGGTTCACGTCCGGGGCGCAGTGCACCCCAAAAAACATCCAGCCCAGGACCCCCCCAGGGCATCACACGAAAATGGAAAAAGAGTGACAGTGCAGTGTAAAGTATAGCTGTGTGTAAGTAATCATTAAGTGTGGAATGAGAGGTTAAAATATATGTGAAAAAATACATGAATAATAAACAAACATAAAAGGTGATGTGAAAAGCAACTATGTGTATTAAGTGGTGATGCCCTGAGGAGGCCCAGCCAGACCAGTCCCGGGGGCCCTACGCCCAAACGCTCACCCCAAATGTAAAATATACCAATTATAAGGCCTCATGATAAAGGCACATATATAATTTTGTCAAATGTAAGGCCTCATGATAAAGGCACATACATAAATGCATCCAAATTGAGAGCCAGCTTACCTGGCAGTCACCCCTGGGAACTCCAACTAGCACTACTAGAACCAGCATGCCCTACTAATGCTGGCTCCTTCATGCAACTCATAACAAACAAACAAAAATGGCAGCTGCTCAATCAATCTAGCAGTACTAATCAGGTGCATGAAAGGGAGGGGTCATACTAAGTAGAAAAAGGAGGGGGATTTAACCATGTTACCATGTTATCAGCTGTGATAGCAAATATGTCCGCTGCTGACTCAGGCCCAAAGATTGTAAGAAACCTGAATGTCACCCGTGCCATAAAATATGGTTTATAGATAGTACAACACCACCCAACACTACCACAATAAGTCTGTCTGAATGTGTAATACAACATCTACACAACTGCAATAACACAATTTAAGCACTATGTTCTTACCAGAAGGTGAGTTAATGATGATTGAACAGCTGTAACAATTTGTAGTTACCATTAGGAAAGTAAAATTTGTTGATACTGAGATAGTAGCATCATAGCTATAACTGTCATAGTAATTGTCCATTTCTTGATCAATGGAGAGCAATCGTGTTGTGCTGTTAAGTGGAATCTGGAGTAAGATCTCGAAAAAATTTGCCACCTAAAAGAAGTCAATTGTGGTAGCAAAAGTAAATATATACAGTATACATTTAAAGTAAATTAAAAGAACTACTTATATAGTATATTACTGATAATTACACTAGAAACATTTGCAATAAGGCAATGCTATTAAGGGTATATACATGATCACAATTTAATAGTAATTGAAAATTTTAGTTAGCTGATGAAATATTCATAATTTTTCTTTGAGGGACAAGTGGATATCATGTGACCCAAATTTACATACAGTAGGAAACTATTTACACAAGGAAAATATGTCAATAGGCATACAGTTGCTCAGTTATTCTCATTTCAAGATGCCCCACTATAACATAGAGATAGTGTGGGGAAAGTCTTGTACACATGAATATTGTCTGGACAGTTGTTCATAAATGTGAAACTCATATTTACAGTATTTATATAAAATGTAATTAAATACAAATATAAATTAAATGCAACATCAGTAGGAATCTTCTTTCCAGCAGAAGTCCAATTGGAAATGGAAATTAAGCACCCACAATTTTAATTCAATTGCAATACTAATGATATAAACACTATCATGAGGAAAGATCAATATTACATTAACCAATCAGAAAAGGCTAGCTTGTGGTGAAATCATCATCATCATCATCATCATCATCAATATGTATTATTTCTCCAGCCCTCCAGCCAGTGGAGTAGCCAGCTTTAGATGTATTTGAGAGTGAACAAGGAAAACTTGTCACCCAGGCCCAGGTGTTTCCTATGTGCCCTATATAAGGCCCATTAGATCTACTATATGCATTCCATCTGTGTGTCCTGTTTTATGATATCCCTCATCTGTATGTCCAAAATTGTGCCCATCCGACCTGTATTGTGCCCTACACACACTTTGTAGTCTGTTTAGTACACTCCCTCACTTCCCCTGTATGATTTATATCATGTTTTATACACCCATGTATTATGTCCTTCTCCATTCCCCTGAATGCCCTATATTATATATTCTTTTCACATTGTGTCTTCAGACCTCCAGCATCTATGTCCTATTCTCTGCTGCCTCCACCTCCCCATCATCTTCATGTCCAATTCTGTGCTGCCCCCTTATAATTTGTATGTCCTATTCAGTGCTCCCCCACTATCATCTGAATATCCTGTTCTGCCATACCACCAACTGTATGTCCTGTTCTGTGCTGCCCTCATCATCTATATGTCCTGATCTGTACTATCCCACCCTCCCCATCAGCTGTATGCCCTGTTCTGTGCTGCCCTCATCATCATCTATATGTCCTTATCTGTGCTATCCCACCCTCCCCATCAACTGTATGTCCTGTTCTGTGCTGCCCTCATCATCTATATGTCCTGATCTGTGCTATCCCACCTTCCCCATCAGCTGTATGTCCTGTTCTGTGCTGCCCTCATCATCTATATGTCCTGATCTGTACTACCCCACCCTCCCCATCAGCTGTATGTCCTGTTGCTGGCTGCTCACTCTATTATCTGTCTCCTTTTCTGTTCTGCCCCACATTATCTGGCCTGTCCTGTGCTGCCCATCCATTTTCTGTTATGTTCTGTGCTTTACTCTGTTGTTTGTATGTACTGCTTTGTGTTGCTGCTATCATCTGTATGTCCTGTCCCTCATCTGTTTGTCCAGTTTTGTGCCCCTCCATAATTGGTGTGCCCTGCTCTGTGCTTTTCCCCATCATATGTGTGTCTTATTCTATGCTGCCCCATCATCTGTGTGTATTGTTCAGTGCTTCCCCATCATCTTTATTTCCTGTTCTGTGCTGCTCTAATCATTTGTATGTTGTGTTCTGTGCTGCCCCCCCATCATCTCTATGTCCTGTTCTGTACTACCCCCTATTATCTGTATGTCCTGTTCTGTACTACCCCCTATTATATATATATATGTCCTGTTCTGTGCTGCCATCCCCTAATGATCTGTATGTCTGCTTCTCTGCTGCCACATCCCATCTTCTGTATGTCCTGTTTTGTGCTTCCTCACCCTCATCATCTGTATGTCCTGTTCTGTGCTGCCCCCAATCAATATTGATATGTCCTGTTCTGTGTTATCCCCTTCTCACTAGCAGTATGTCCTGTTTTGTGCTGTCCTCATCATCTGTATGTCCTGTTCTGTGCTGCCCCCTTCATTTTTGATATGTCCTGTTCTGTGTTATCCCCTTCTCACTAGCAGTATGTCCTGTTTTGTGCTGTCCTCATCATCTGTATGTCCTGTTCTGTGCTGCCCCCTTCATTTTTGGTATGTCCTGTTCTGTGCTGCCCCCTCATTATTGGTATGTCCTGTTCTGTGTTATCCCCTTCCCACGAGCAGTATGTCCTGTTTTGTGCTGTCCTCATCATCTGTATGTCCTGTTCTGTGCTGCCCCTTTCATTTTTGGTATGTCCTGTTCTGTGCTGCCCCCCTCATTATTGGTATGTCCTGTTCTGTGTTATCCCCTTCCCACTAGCAGTATGTCCTGTTTTGTGCGGTCCCCATCATCTGTATATCCTGTTCTGTGCTGTTGTCCCACTCATCATCTTTATGTCCTGTTCTGTGCTGCACTCGATCATTATCACTAATTCTGGTTGTTTGCTGACCACACATCATCGTCATCTGTCTGTTTTGTTCTGCGCTGCCCCCTATCACCTGTATGTCCTGTTCAATGTCCCCCATCATATGTCCTATTCTGTGCTGCCTCACCATCATCTGTATGTCCTGGTCTATGCTGCCCCCCTTAACACTAGCAGTATATTCTGTTCTGTGCTACACCCCATCATCTGAATGTCCTGTTCTGTGCTACACCCCATCATCAGAATGTCCTGTTCTGTGCTGCCCCATCATCTGAATGTCCTGTTCAGTGCTGCCCCATCATCTGTATGTCCTGTTCTGTGCTGTTCCATCATCTGTATGTTGTGAGCATATGCTTACCCACATTATCTGTATATCCTGTTCTGTGCTGCTTCCCTCAGCATCTGTATGTCCTATTCTATGCTAGCCCCCTATCATCTGTAAGTCCTGTTCTGTGCTTCCACCCTTCTCATCTTCTGTATGTTCCATTCTGTGCTTCCCCCTTTATTATCAGTATGTCCTGTTCTCTGCTAGCCCCATCATCTGTATGACCTGTTCTCTGCTAGCCCCATCATCTGTATGTCCTGTTCTCTGCTAGCCCCATCATCAGAATGTCCTGTTCTGTGCTGCCCCATCATCTGAATGTCCTGTTCAGTGCTGCCCCATCATCTGTATGTCCTGTTCTGTGCTGTTCCATCATCTGTATGTTGTGAGCATATGCTTACCCACATTATCTGTATATCCTGTTCTGTGCTGCTTCCCTCAGCATCTGTATGTCCTATTCTATGCTAGCCCCCTATCATCTGTAAGTCCTGTTCTGTGCTTCCCCCATCATCTCTTTGCGCTATTCTGTGCTGCCCCACATCATCTGTCCTGTTTTGTGCTGTCCCCCTTATCATCTATATGTGCTGTTCTGTTCTGTCCCCTCATTATCTGTATGCCCTGTTCTGTGTTGCCCACCACATCATCTGTAGGTCCTATTGTGTGCTGCCCTCCATCTCTGTTTTTTATTCTGTGCTGCCCTCCTCATCACCTTTGTGTATTGTCCTGTGCTGCCACTCCCTCATTATCTGTATGTCCTGTTCTGTGCTGTGCTGCTGTCCCCCATAATCTGTATGTCCTTGTTTATGCTGCCTTCCTCATTATCTTAATGTCCTGTTCTGTGCTGCTTCCTCATCACCTGTATGTCCTGTTCTTTGCTACCCTCAATCATGTGTATGTCTAGTTCTATGCAGCCCTCATCATCACCTGTATGTCCTGTTCTGTGCTACCCTCAATCATGTGTATGTCTAGTTCTATGCAGCCCTCATCATCATCTGTATGACCTGTTCTGTGCTGCCACCCCAATCATCTATATTTCCTATTCTGTGTTGCCGCACCCCAACATCTGTATGTCCTGTTCTTTGCTTCCGCCCTCCTCATCTTCTGTATGTCCTGTTCTTCCCCTCTTATTATCAGTATGTCCTGTTCTGTGCTGCCCTCCAATCATCAGTATGTCCTGTTCTGTGCTGCCCTCAATTATGTTCATGTCTTGATCTATGCAGCCCCCCAATCATCTGTATGATCTGTTATGTGCTATCCTCAATCATGTGTATGTCTTGTTCTATACAGCCCTCATCATAATCTGTATGATCTGTTCTGTGCTGCCACCCCAATTATCTGTATGTCCTGTTCTGTGCTTCCACCCTTCTCATCTTCTGTATGTTCCATTCTGTGCTTCCCCCTTTATTATCAGTATGTCCTGTTCTCTGCTAGCCCCATCATCTGTATGACCTGTTCTCTGCTAGCCCCATCATCTGTATGTCCTGTTCTCTGCTAGCCCCATCATCAGTATGTCCTGTTCTCTGCTAGCCCCATCATCTGTATGTCCTGTTCTCTGCTAGCCCCATCATCTGTATGTCCTGTTCTGTGCTTCCCCCTTTATTATCTGTATGTCCTATTCTGTACTGCCACCAATCATCAGTATGTCCTGTTCTTTGTTGCCTTGTCATCTCTATGCCTTCTTCTGGGCTGCCCCCATCATCTGTATGTCCTGTTCTATGCTAGCCCCATCATCTGTATGTCCTGTTCTGTGCTGCCTCACCATCATCTATATATCTTGTTCTGTGCTGCCTGCCATTATATGTATGTCCTGATCTGTGCTACTCACCATCATCTGCATGTCCTTTGCTGTGCTGCTATCACCCATCATCTGTATGTATTTTACTGTACTGTAACAAACCTCATCACCTATATGTTCTGTTACAGATGTGTCCTGCTACATCTTTGCTGCATATGCAGCAAATTGCGCCCACCATAGAAATGCATGGTGCAATTGCAGTGTGTATGGTGCTGCGGGTAATCGCATGGCATGATGTGTGCGCATGTTTGTAGCGCAATCGGCAAAGATGTAGCAGGACAAATATGGATGTTCTTTCCCATTATTATTTGTATGTTTTGTTCTATGCTGCCCTGCCATCATCTGAGATCAAAGCTGCGATTATGCATGCAGACCCATTGTGATAATATGCTAATGTCTGCAATCGCAATGCCATTGCATCCCAAAATAAAGATGCTCACTTCCCCTTACTCACATCCATTAAATCTTGCAAGTCAGCGAAAACATCGGTACCATCAAGTAACATCGGAGCATCATGCACAATTACACAAGGTCAGACCTTACTCAGAAATAGCTAACCTTCCGGTACGCAGTGGGAGCGCAAGCTGAGTATGCCATCGCAGTGGCTAAACTATGCATGCCCCAGTAACTGTGTTGAAAAGCACTGACTTGCCTGAATTTTGCTGACCACCCTCTCATCAGCTCCCCCAAATGTTTACTTCCTGTCAATCACTCTGTGATGGGTCTGCTTGGTCTCTGCAATCGCAGTGATGCCTTCGCGCATGCGCACTGCAATGCATACACACAGGGGTGCGGAGATCGGGGGAAGTGGTTACTAATTACCTGGGCACATGCTTGCTGGATGGGCCCAGTGGGGTCTTGGTCTGGTGCCACCCTCCCTTCCTTTTCCTTTACAGAAGGCCAGCGCATTCTGCTGTGTGCTGGGCTGCAGTGGGAGACTGCTTGTGACTTCCCTGCAGCAGCCCAAGCAGTTTTCTGTGCCTGTGGCGGGGAGCAATCACGCTGACCCCCCCCTCTGCTTTCCGCCCGGCTAAGGGTCTCACAGCGCTCTCCTCGTGCAATTTATTTTCACTTTATTTTATCCTAAGGGAACGTGGTCATGCCTCCCACGTTTATGCCATGTCCCTTTCCACCCCAGCACTGCGTGGTTGTAAGTGCCTCTGCATACACATGTGCAGTGTGCAGCAATCGGCCGTCTGCATGTGTAATGGCAATTGTGATCTGTAATGAATCAGGCCCTTTAATCTGTATGTCCTGTTCTGTGCTGCCCCGTTATCTGTATGTCTTCATCTGTGCTGCGTCACCATCATCAGCTTCTCATGTTCTGTGCTGCCCCATCATCTGTATGTCCTGTTCTGTGCTGCCCCCTCATCTGTATGTCCTGTTCTGTGCTGCTCCCTCATCTGTGCTAACGCATCTCTCATTGTCTGTATTTCTCATTCTGTGCTGTCGCCCCCCCCTCATTATTGGTATGTTCTTTTCTGTTCTGACAACCCATTATCTGTATGTCCTGTTCTGTGCTGCCCCCATCATGTGTATGTCCTGTTCTGTGCTGCCCCCATCATGTGTATGTCCTGTTCTGTGCTGCCCCTATCATGTGTATGTCCTGTTCTGTGCTGCCCCCATCATGTGTATGTCCTGTTCTGTGCTGCCCCCCATCATCTGTACAGTTTATCCAGTTCTGTGCTAACGCATCTCTCATTGTATTTCTTGTTCTGTGCTGTCGCCCCCCTCATTATTGGTATGTCCTCTTCGGTTATGACCACCCATCATCTGTATGTCCTGTTCAATGATGCCCCCATCATATATATGTCCTATTTTGTGCTGCCTCACCATCATCTGTTTGTCCTGTTCTGTGCTGCCCCCTTTCGATAGGCATCACCGGGTCTAGTGACACCTAGTGCGCTCAGTGGAAACCACACATGGAGGCGTGACCTAAATAGCGGGGGGCGTGGCCAATAACATCACTCTGGGGGCTGCCCAGCATCACCGGAGATGCTGAGCTGCCCCCGGAGATGGGCAGTCTGCTCCTCTTCTATGACAGGAGCCGGATTCTGCAGGGGAATGTCACACTGCAGCACTTGGCTCCTGTCACTGCAGCATTTGGCATTTTGGTGTGACCCCCTACCAGGGTGAAACCATAGTGTGGCCCGCAACCGCCACATCTCCCTCATGATGCTACTGCCCCTTCCCACTAGCTGTATGTCCTGTTCTGTGCTGCTCCCCATCATCAGTATATCTTGTACCATACTCCAAACCACCTCATCATCTGTATGTCCTGTTCTGTGCTGCCCCATTAATTGTATCTCCTGTTCTGTGCTGCATTATTTTTTGTTTGCCCTGTTCAGTCCTGCTCCATCATCTGTATGCCCACCTATTACCTCTATGTCCTGTCCTTTGCTACCCCAAATTTACTTTATATTCTGTTCTATGCTGCCCCCCATCATCTGAATGTCCTAATTTGTACTGCCTTTATAATCAGTATGTCCTGTTCTGTGCTACCCACTATTATACAGTGCATCCTGAAAGTATTCACAACGCTTCACTTTTTCCATATTTTGTTATGTTACAGCCATATTCCAAAATTCTACACACAATACGCTATATTGACAACATGTAAAAAGTTTCTTTTCAATTTTTTGCTAAATTAATTTAATAAAAAACTAAAAAATCACATGTACATAAGTGTTCACGACCTTTGCTCAATACTTTGTTGATGCACCTTTGGCAGCAATTATAGCCTCAAGTCTTTTTGAATATGATGCCACAAGCTTAGCAAACATCTCTTTGGGCAGTTTTGCCCATTCCCCTTTGCAGCACCTTTCAAGCTTCATCAGGTTGGATGGGAAGCGTCGGTGTACAGCCATTTTCAAATCTCTCCAGAGATGTTTAATTGAATTCAAGTCTGGGCTCTGGCTGGGCCACTCAAGGACATTCACAGAGTTGTCCTGAAGCCATGCCTTTGAAATCTTGGCTGTATGCTTAGAGTCGTCCTGCTGAAAGATGAACTGTCGCTCCAGTCTGAGGTCAAGAGCGCTTTGGAGCAGGTTTTCATCCATGATGTCTCTGTACATTGCTGCATTGATCTTTCCCTCTATCCTGAGTAGTCTCCCAGCTCCTGCCACTGAAAAACATCCCCACAGCATGATGCTGCCACCACCATTCTTCACTGTAGGGATGGTATTGGCCTGTTGATTAGTGGTGCCTGGTTCCCTCCAAACATATCGCCTGGCATTCACATCAAAGAGTTCAAACCTTGTCTCTCATGTTCTGAGAGTCCTTCATGTGCATCTAGGCAAATTACAAGTGGGCTGCCATATGCTTTTTACTAAGGAGTGGCTTCCGTCTGGCCACTCTACCATAAAGGCCTGATTGGTGGATTGCTGCAGAGATGGTTGAACTTCTGGAAGGTTCTCCTATCTCCACAGAGGAATACTGTAGCTCTGACAGAGTGACCATCGGGTTCTTGGTAACCTCCCTGACTAGGACCCTTCTCCCCCAATCGCTCAGTTTAGATGGCCTGCCAACTCTAGGAAGAGTCCTGGTGGTTCTGAACTTCTTCAATTTATGGATTTATGGATGATGGAGGCCACTGTGCTCATTGGGACTTTCAGAGCAGCAGATATTTTTCTGTACCCTTCCCCAGATTTGCGCCTCCAGACAATCATGTCTCGGAGGACTACAGACAATTCCTTGGACTTCATGCTTGGTTTGTGCTCTGACATGCACTGTCAAGTGTGGGACCTTATATAGACAGGTGTATGCCTTTCAAAATCATGTCCAATCAGCTGAATTTACCACAGGTGGACTCCAATTAAGCTGTAGGAACATCTCAAGGATGATCAGTGGAAACAGGATGCACCTGAGCTCAATTTTGAGCTTCATGGCAAAGGCCATGATTACTTATGTACATGTGATTTCTTAGTGTGTTTTTTTTATTAAATTTGCAAAAATCTCAAAAAAACTTTAAATGTTGTCATTATGGGGTATTGTGTGTAGAATTTTGAGGACAAAAATTAATTTATTCCATTTTGGAATAAGGATGTAACATAACAAATTTGGAAAGTGAAGCGTTGTGAATACTTTCCGGATGCACTGTATGTATGCCCTGTTCTGTACTGCCCTATATATTTCCGGATACACTGTATGTATGTCCTGTTCTGTGCAGCTGCCCATAATCTGTATGTTCTGTTTCAGGATGCCTCCTTTATCATCTGCAGATGTGCCCACCTACTATCCTCTGTGCGCTAAAAGTCACGCTACACAACAGGGAGCTCCGTCGTGCGCATTCGCGAGACCAGAATAGCGACGGCCAAGCCGTCGCTATGGGTCTCGCACCAAAGGGGGCATGCTGTCGATGTTGATTGACAGCACGCCCCCTTTGGTGGGCGTGCCGGGGGCGTTGCTGCTCAGATGGTGGCGTTCCCATGGAGGCGTTCACTAGTGATGTCAGTGTGAGTGCTTTTGCCTATGTGTACCCGGTGCTGCTCCTTGCAGCTGCCAGGAAATCATTACAGTGATGTGATCACTGGCCTCTAACAGGAGTATTCAATTTGGAGTGAAAAGTCAGAATCGGCGAAAGTTTTTTGCCGATGACGTCATTTTCACCGATTTTCATTATCCCCATATTCAATCACATTGAGTTTTCGCTGCCGGCGAAAAGTAAATGTAAAAACGGGATAAATTTTCGCCTGCCTTTAGCAGGCGAAAAAAAATGCAGAATTGGGGTTTAGGGGTGCAGGCTTAAAAAAATTAGCCTGCACCCTGCAGAATGACCCCTTGAAACAATCTGTGTCAAAAAAAATTCAAAATTCGGGACACCCCAAAAAAAGCACTTTGAATTTGGGGGCCAAAAAAAAAATGTTGGGGGATAAAGTTAAAAACTAGCAAATTTGACTCTGGGGGATCCCCAAGTATGCCCCAGGTGTTTTTTTCATTGCAGCTGCTTGCGGCTGGTGGGTTTTTCACGATTTTTTCAAGTCACTTTAGCAACTTTAAAATATGCTGACCCCTATTTTCAAGTACCCCAAATTTGCTGGGCATAGTTATTTTTCCCCCAAAAAAATTCTAAATGGTCTTCTGCATCACTTTCTTCAAAGTCACATTTATGCTTTTGCCGCAGCTATTAGAAACCCTGACTTCCTTCTGGAGATAAAAATGGGCATACTCATTTTGATCCCCCTTGTCTACACATATTGAGTGGGGTCCCTGGAACAGTTTATGAAAATTCACGTTTTTATTACCCTCTAAAAAAACTGAAATAACTGTTTATTTTACAGTGAATTTACAGGTGCCGCATGTCTGCTGGCACTTGTAGTTCCACTGTAAAATACAATAGTTTTACATTATTTGGCCCCCCTTTTTACCCCCATACCCACCGCTCCAGGGGTATGGGCAGGGCCGACCCTAGCCCAAATTTTTTGGTAAACGAGTATTTTTTTGGCGCCCCCTATGCAGTGCCCCTTTTACAGTGTCCCCGGTAGTGGTCCCCCCAGTGCAGTGCCCCTTGTGCCCCCAGTAGTAAGCCCCTTATATAGTGCCCCAATAGCACTCCCCCCATGCAGTGCTCTCAGTAGTGGTACCCCCCTATGCAGTGCCCATTATATAGTGCCCCTAGTAATAGTCCCCCCAGTAGTAGCCCCCTTTGTAGTGCCCCCAGTAGTATCCCCCCCTTGAAGTGCCCCCAGTAGTATTTCCCTCCTTGTAGTGCCCCCAGTAGTATTTCCCCCCTTGTAGTGCCCCCAGTAGTATTTCCCCCCCCTTGTAGTGCCCCCAGTAATATTCCCCCCTTGTAGTGCACCCAGTAATATTCCCCCCTTGTAGTGCCCCCAGTTGTATTCCCCCCTTGTAGTGCCCCCAGTAGTATTTCCCCCCCTTGTAGTGCCCCCAGTAGTATTCCCCCCTTGTAGTGCCCCCAGTAGTATTCCCCCCTTGTAGTGCCCCCAGTAGTATTCCCCCCTTGTAGTGCCCCCAGTAGTATTTCCCCCCCTTGTAATGCCCCCAGTAGTATTTCCCCCCCCCTAGTAGTGCCCACGGTAGTATTCACCCCTTTTAGTGCCGCCAGTAGTATTTCCCCCCTTTGTAGTGCCCCCAGTAGTATTCCCCCCCCTTGTAGTGCCCCCAGTAGTATTTCCCCCCCTTGTAGTGCCCCCAGTAGTATTCCCCCCCTTGTAGTGCCCCCAGTAGTATTTCCCCCCCTTGTAGTGCCCCCAGTAGTATTCCCCCCTTGTAGTGCCCCCAGTAGTATTTCCCCTCCCTTATAGTGCCCCCAGTAGTATTCCCCCCTTGTAGTGCCCACAGTAGTATTTCCCACCCTTGTAGTGCCCCCAGTAGTATTCCCCCCCCCTTGTAGTGCCCCCAGTAGTATTCCCCCTTGTAGTTCCCCCAGTCGTATTTCCCCCCCTTGTAGTGCCCCCAGTAGTATTTCCCCCCCCTGTAGTGCCCCCAGTAGTATTCCCCCCCTTGTAGTGCCCCCAGTAGTATCCCCCCTTGTAGTGCCCTCGGGTAGTATTCCCCCCCTGTAGTGCTCCCAGTAGTCCCCCCCTTGTAGTGCCCCCAGTAGTAATCAACCTCCCCCCGCAGTAGAGACATAATAAAAAAATAAAAAAAACACTTACCTGACACCAGCTCCTGCTCCTGGTCCCGCTGCCGAGATCAGCTCCTCCGTCCGCCACTTTGCATTATGGGAGTGACGTCACGTCATGACGTCACTCCCATTACCCTACTGCGGGAGCCGGAAGATGTCCAGCTCTGCCAGTGGGAGCAGCAGCCGATGGAGTCTGTCTGACTCTCATCATCTGCTAAAACATACACACATCTGCCGCCGGCAGCGGCTGTGTGTTTGTGCTGTGTAGCGCTGACCAAACTCCATCCGGTCAGCGCTACACACACGGTGAAGCTGTGTCACAGAGACACAGTCTGCCCGCGTCCCGCATGGTACGCAGCTGAGGCACCCTTCACTATGAGGCGCCTTACGCAGCTGCGTACCATGCGTAATGGGAGAACCGGCCCTGGGTATGTGGAAGAGCCCCGGGCTTCAGTGTAAGCCTGTGGTGCTCGGGAGAGGGGGGACCCTTCTTTGGGGGTCCCCGACTCCACCGAGATCACCGGCTTGCGCTGACCGACTTGGGGTGCTAATGCTTTGGACCTGGAGCCCCAGTGATTGGGTCTCCGGGCTGTGGCATTACACCCCAGTCGGTTGGGTCTGGTGCTGGTTTTAAATATAGGGGGAACCCCACGTCTTTTTTGCCCCCTATATTTAAAACCAGCAATAGTCCCTGCAGCCTGGTGTTGGTTTCTAAAATACGGTGGAACCCTACACATTTTGTTCCCCATATTTTTAGAAACTTGTACTGCCTGCCAAGCCTGGGGCTGGTTTGGCTTTTGGGGGGGGGGGGGGCCCAATGTCATTTTTTAAAAAACTTTTATTCAGTTTTTTTAGAGGGTAATAAAATCTGGAATTTTCAGAAAATATTCCAGGAACCCCCCTAAAGATGTGTAGACATGGGGGATCACTATGGGTACCCCAATTTTTATCTCCTGAAGGAAATCAGGGTTTCTAATAGCCGCGGCAGGAAAAAACACCTTGCAAAGCTATTTAAAAACCCGACTTTCTTTTGCAGGCAAAAACGGGGGTACCCATAGTGATACCCCATGTATGGACATCTTTAGGGGGGTCCCAGGCATATTTCCCGAAAATTCCCGTTTTTTTCGTAAATGGGGTCAAGGGTCATTTTTAAAAAACAGGGATCATTATTCAATTAGCTATAGCAAGTGAAAAAAAGTTCAGATATGGGGTTTAGGAGTGCAGGCTTATAAAAAAATAGCCTGTACTTTTGGGAATGCCCCCTTAAAATGAAATGGTACAAAAAAAATAAAAAAATTAAAAATAGGGACACCCCAAAAATTTTTTTTTACATTTTGGGGTGAAAAAAAAATAGTCAAACAAAATGCCAAACTAACGAAATTAATACTGGTGGGGTTCCCAAGTATGTGGCAGGTGTTTTTTTTATTGCGCAGAGTAGTGGCAGGTGTATTTTTGCAGAATTTTTTAAATTACCTTTAGGGACTTAAAAATATGCTAGTACCCATTTTCATGTACCCCAAATTTGATGAGACCACTTTTAGAAAAAAAGAAATAAAAACCTATGTGCTCTTCTGTATCAGTTCTTCAATGTCGGGGGAAAAAAACCTGCTGCAGCTATTTAAAAACCCCGACTTTCTTCTCCAGGCAAAAACAGGGGTACCCATAGTGATCCCCGAGGTCTGGACATCTTTAGGGGGGTCCTACAATTATTTCCTGAAACTTCCCATTTTTTTTCGCCGATCCTAGTATCACCGGGCCCAGTTTTAGCTGGTTTCAAATTCAATATGGGGATAAAGCGTGCACGCGCGTGATATGTTATCCCTGGAAAGGCTGCGATGTGGAGCAAAAAGTCCAGCACAGACTTTTCGCTCCAAATTGAATACGGCTGTAAGTGTGTACCTGGAGGCTGCAGTGAAGAGCAGCCATTGGGTTAGTGAAGCCAGCGCTGCCCCATGTTACAGTAGCATGAATTCCCAGCAGCTGCAGAAAGGAGCAATCACCGGGGAAACAGCAGCCCCAACACCCATCATCTGCACCGATAATTGATGTATCTTGATTGCTAGATACATTGATAAAGAAATCAATGTTAGTCTATTTTCAGATTTTTACAAAAAAATGTAAACATTTTATTTATGTTATTTTACTTTTTTATGTAAAAAAAGTGTTGAATAAGTTTTAAATATTTGTTCTTGACCTAATTTAATCATAAAAAACCCAACAATTTCTGAGCTGTTTTTGGAAAAAATATTTGCCAGTTAAGTGGTTAAACCCCACACACACACTCACCCTGTTAGCACTATTTAAATCCCCCTCACACAAGCCTGCCAGCACTCTTTAAACACCCCACACACACTCGCCCTGTGGACTCAGTGGCACCCTCCATTAACCGGCGCCCTTAGGCAGCTGCCTAATGGTAGCACCGGCCCTGTATGTATGTTCTGTTCTGTGCTGCTGCCCATCATCTGTATGTACTTTTGTATGCTACCCATTATTATCACTATGTCCTGTTCTGTGCTGTCCCCCTTCCCTATCAGATGTATGTCCTGTTCCATTCTGCCCCCCTATCATCTGTATGTCCTATTCTGTGCTGCCCCCATTATCTGTACTGTTCCATGCTGCCTGCCTATCATCTGTATGCCCCTGATATGTCCTGCTCTGTGCTGCCCCCATCATCTGTTCTTTTCTGTGCAGCCACCCCTACCTTATTATCCCTATGTTCTGTACTGTGCTGCCCCCACATCATCTGTTAGTCCTGTACTGCGCTGACTCAGATCATCTGTCCTTTTCTGTGCTGCATCACCATCATCTATATTAGGGGTGGCCAACCAGTCAGAGGTAAAGAGCCAAAAAATATATGTAGTCAATCGAAAGAGCCGTTAGCATGCGCATGCCATAGGCCATGCCCCATTTTTTGTTCATGCCTTTGGTATGACATTTGCAGGAGCATGACCTTGTGTCACACCCCCGTTTTTAGTCACGCTGGGGGCGAGCCCAGGACATTAAAAATAAACATTTTCCATAATCTTCCCGATATTCATTTTTCACTGTTGAAGTGAAAGAAAAAGCCAGAGCAACATAGAAAACATTGAAATAGCCACGTTCACATAAAGTATTTTATGCGGTTCTGGAATTCAATATGTATTTTAAGAATGCCAGTGCCCATTATGTTGTGCCCCCTGTAGTTGTGCCCCATATGCAATGCCCCCAGTAATTGTGGCCCTTATGCAATGCCCCTGTAGCTGTGCCAATTATGCAATGCCTTCTGCAGTTGTGCCCCTTCTGCAATACCCCCTGTAGTTGTGCCCATTAAGAAATGCCCCATTAGTTGTGGCCCTTATGCAATGCCCCCTGTAGCTGTGCCCATTAAGCTATGCCCCCCAATAATTGTGCCCCTTCAGCACTGCCCCCTGTAGCTGTGCCCATTAAGCAATGCCCCCAGTAGTTGTGGCCCTTATGCAATGACCCCTGTAGATGTGCCCATTAAGCAATGCCCCCTGTAGCAGTTCCCCTCCTGCAATGTTCCCTGTAGTCATGCCCCCAGCGCTAGCTCCCCTTATGAAGAAACTTACCTTTGTGCTGGCACCACTCCACGACGTCAGGGCTCCAGAGTCCCGCCGCGCCATCGCTGTTGCTGCTTCTGCCGCCGCTCCGTCTCTGCTACTTCTTCTTCTGCCGCATGCTGGATCTAACTGGATCCAGCAGATGCACGGGCTCCTAACATCGCGTTTGACGTCATGACATCAGCCGCGTATTGCATTACTGGGAACACTGGCCTGTGAAGCGATCAGAGGCTTCTTTAGCCTCTTATGGCTTTAGAGACCAGCAATCCCAGTAACAATGGGGGTCTGCCAAGCCGCGAGCCGCATTAGAAGCTCAGAAGAGCCTCATGCGGCTCGAGAGCTATGGGTTGGCCACCGCTGATCTATATTTTCTGTTCTGAGCTGCCTCACCATCATCTGTATCTCCTGTTCTGTTTCCCTCCATTATATGTATGTCCTGCTCCTTGATGTTCCTAGTGGTGACCAGACCTGATTACAGCTGGGAAGTTACACTTTACTCATGCACCGCCCAGTGTCTCCCTTTCCCCTAGCTTTCTCTCCCTTTCCACTTATCTCTGTGAGAGCAAGAGGCAAGACAGGTGGGTGAGGTTTTTATACTCTGTGCCGTGCTTAATGGTCAGGCCAGCACTGGCTGTTCCCCGTCATCTGTCTTTTTTTCTGTGCTACCTCGCCGTCATCTGTATGTCCTGTTCTGTTTCTACCCATCATCTGCATATCCTGTTCAGTGCTGCCCCATCATGTATATGTCCTGATTTTGGGGCTCTGCTGTGTGCACATTAGTTTGGGCAATTCTATATTGTATAATATAAATTTGGGACAGTACTGTGTGGCATATTATAAAATGGGGACACTAATGCATGGCAAATTATGAATTTCAGGGAGCAGGGGTGGTGGGTGAAATGTTGCTTAAAGTCCCCAGAAACCGTGTATTAGCCCTGCCAGTATTTGTTCACTACATGCAAAAGAGTATTTTCCTGCATGCAGATTAATTCTTATTTGCTCTTTTTTGTTCCTTTTATCCACTTTCTGATAAATCTGAATCATATATATTTTATATATACACACAATATTGGCATATTTAGTTAATGTGTGTTGTTGAGTAGGTTGTTTTAATGCATTTGTATAACAATTGTGCACACAACTAGGCGCATATTTGTTATTTGTGTATTCCTATTAGGGTTTGGGGTCACAATGTTTGGGACTTTCTTGACGGCAACATACAGTATTACTAGCACCATGATTTTGATCGTGGTGTCAGGATTATGGTGTCAACAAGAACATTTTCTAAAATTTGTCTGCAAGGATACCATTCGAAAAGTCGACAAGGAAGAAGTTGACAGTTGTTTGGTCGACATGGACGAAGGTCGACATGACAACAAGTTGACTGTACAGAAGGTCGATCTGTAAAAAAGGTTGACAGGTTCAAAATGTCAACAAGGAAATGTTTGACACATAAATGGTTGTCACATTTTTTGGGGGTTAGGGTTAGGTTTAGGCACTTATCGGAGGGT
The DNA here is from genome assembly GCA_031769625.1 of Taudactylus pleione. Lineage (NCBI taxonomy): Eukaryota > Metazoa > Chordata > Amphibia > Anura > Myobatrachidae > Taudactylus > Taudactylus pleione. The sequence goes on from JAUIMM010000031.1 coordinate 2,326,736, forward strand.
TAGGGTTCGGCTGCTGAAGGGACATTTAGGTTCAGGTACTTACTTTGCGGTTAGGCTTAGGCACCAAGGGCAGGGTTAGGTTTAGCGTTAGGGTAAAGAATAGGGTTAAAAAAACAAAACAACATCTGTCTACCATTTTGGTGTTGACCATTTCCATGTCAACCTCTTGACCTTTGTACCTGTCGACCTTCTCTACTCTCTAACATTTGTCATGTCGATCTTCTTCCATATCGACCTTTGGGTGTTGACCTTTTCATTGTCAACCATTTTTATACACCCATATGCAATTCTTTTCTACATAACGTACTCAACACTCCTGTTAGTGCAGTAATTTTCAAGCTTAGAAGAATGCTGTTATATGTATAAATATATATATGCTTCTGTTTATATACAATATGCATTAACCTTGCTTGTATGCATCTAAGTGTTGCTATTGTTGTGCTTACATGTCTGCCATGTAAGCACATAAAATAATAGGACAGCTGGTGTAGTAATGTATTTATTCATATTTATTTATTACGTTTCTTATAAAGCTCAGCATATTCTGTTGCCCTTTACATTTGGAACTATTAGTATTGATAGTATTAGCAAGGTTCATAAGTGCACTTTAAATGATACTGTAGACACTATGGGCTCTATTTACTACAATCCGCATTTGTAATGCAGATTGTAGTGTGATAATCCCTGTGATATTAGGCAATATAACAGGGATTTACTACAAATCCATTGCAGGGACAGAGCTTGCGATAAAGTTCCGGTCCCTGGACTCAGGTAAGTTTGTTGTTTTTCCTTTTTTTTGCAGTGTAGCAGTGTATCTATTTAGACCACACAACTGATCATTGGGGCCAGCTCCGGGCTCTGCTCTGCCCGTTATAGCAGAGCAGGAGTCTGGTAACCGGGGGAGACCCTGGATATTATCACAGGGCTTCCCCCAGTATTTTTTCACATTTTATTTTAGTAACTTGCACACAGATTACATTTCCCATTACAATTATGGGAAATGTGATCTGATTACTAAAAATAAGTGGTACTTAGGGGTTGGAGTAGAATTTTTCGAATTCTACTCCAATTGCCCTTTAGTAACTGTAGGTGATGCTAAAATAATGTGAAAAGGGTGTGAAAACACCCTTTTTCACTATATTTTTGTAAAAATAATGTTAATAAATAGAGCCCCTTATAATGTTGTCAACATAAAATTTAGAAAAGCATAATTCACAACTATTAGGGCTCTATTTATTTATAACAAGGATGTATCAAATATGGCATGCAGGGACAGAGCCTGCTAGAAAGCTCTGGCTGTGCAAATCCTGCACACTTTTATGGGTTTCTTTTTGCAAAAAATACCCTGACAGTGACAAAGCATTGCTATGACTCCTCCCCCCCATGCCGCTGCTAAACTTACACTTACCTGCCCAACTGGTACTCCAGTGAGGTCCCCTGGGACTCTGGTCAGCTGGTCTCTTGGATTGTGCTAAGTAACCCCAATCAGCTGCTCTGTATCATAAAGAGGCTAACCGGGGTCACACAGCAGGATCCCGGAGACCAGCTGGCTGGAGCCCCAGAGGACCTCACCAGCACATCAATAACCGGTGTGGGTGCAGGTAAGTGTTTTTTTTTTTATTTTAACTTTTTCACTATGATCAGTGCTGCAGCCTATCAGACATGCCATGTGATCACAAACACCTACTGGAGCTCTGCTTTCCCTGCCAGCAGACAGAGATGGCTGAGTTAGAGTAGGAGAAATGGGGGGAACGCTGCTTAATACCATCTCCAGGTGGCGTTCTTATCACAGGGCATTTACTTGTGTAAATTGGAGCCAGACCACCCTTTACAAGTATGGGAATATCAATCTTCTTACTATAACTATGCAAATTAAAGGGCTTGGAGTATTTTTTTGTGAAAACTGCTCCAAAAGCCCTGTAATACATTTATTTGATACTAAAATAATATGAAAAGGGTCACATCTTTTAGTAAATAAAAGATTGAGAAACAGGGCTTTAATGATTCAACAGTTTTAGCCCTCAAACCAAAGAATGTGTTTCCACTACCACAAATAAACATAAAAAACAATGTATTTATCAGAAATAAAACTTCCACAATGCTATAGCACTCAGAAAACAAGTGTTCTTTACTATCAATGAACATTTGAAGCTGTCAGTTCTACTCCTGTCTGTGACATCACCTTTCAGCCTCAATGTATACTGGAGACCCCTGGTGATTTGGTTGTCCTCATTTCAGTTACCTTCCTGCTCTCTGAGAGAATATGTGGTTAGTATGATTAGGTTGGGTGCTTACACCCCGATTTGAGGAATAAAATAAACAAAAATACTTGACTGTCCTTGTATCATAATTTTAGCACATGTGTGCTATACACTTTTAAGGATGTGCCTCTATGGTGGGCTACTGCAGTGGTACTGTCCCCAGACTAGGATTTTCCAACCAGCTCTAGACTGAGGTACACATTTCTGTCAATACACTAATATATAAACAAATACTGTTACTTACATCAGTGTCTGCATATTGAAAAATATGTCCGTAGCTGCTAGAAGCAATATCTTTGTAGATCTGAAAATCGTAATCAGATGTACTTCCACATGGGTATGCATACAAAATATAGACCTGTGAAAGACGAGCCAAAAATACATATTTACTTGTAACCCCTTATGTAATAAAAACTTTGTTTAAAAGTAAAACAATTACCCTGGAATTAAACTATATAAATAAAATATTTATAATTTTTTTTTATTATTTTATTATAAGTATGTATGAACCAAGGTGCTGTTGAAAGACAAAAATGAAACTAAGGAATAGGAAAAACACTGCTGCATGCATACAACAAATATAAAGATCAGTACACTCTACGATAATTAAAATGTAAATAGTGTTGTAAATATGCTAAACTCAATAGATTTGATATTACAAAAATATATACAAAAAATAGAAAAGTTATATTACATATAATGTCCTTGTACAGACTGGGAATTGCTGTTGTAGTGAAGTGGAATCTAGAAGGGACATTGTAGCGGGGACACAGGACCTCAATTTACTGTCTAAAACACACACTATTAATGGCGAATACTGGATGCACATCTAATACCAGCATAGCTGTTATGGCATCAGTAATCCGCTGAGCAACTGGGTGACTGTTGTCATACTTGCTCCCCCTTGCAAAGGGTTGTTTACCAGTCAATTGTTTTGTTAAAGTACTACAAGTAGACTTCCTCTTGGTCCCCTTCTGGGATGAAGACCCACTCACAGCAGCAGCAGCAACAGGCGTAGCAGTCAAGAATCCTTCTGAGGAATCACGGATAGGAGATGAGTCAGTCATTCTTCTTCAGAAATTGGATGCAGGACTACTTCTGATGAAGATTGAGGATGTTGATGATGCTATTGTTGGTGGTGGAGATCGCAGGCACTTGGATGTAACAGAGAGGAGGTGACATTGGACTGCTCGTTGTTACATTTTTGTTAGCCAAACTGTCTACATTTTGCAAACACGTTTGATGAATGTGCTGCAAGTGATGCAAGAGGGAGGATGTTCCTAGATGGTTAAGGTCCTTACCTCTACTCACTCTTGCTTTGCAAAGGGTACAGATGGCTTGAAAGTTGTTGTCCGGATTTCGGTGAAAATAATTCCACACACGAGAGGAGGAATTTTTTGTCTTTTGCCCAGGTATGACACTGGGCTTTTTCATACCATGGGCAACAACTGTTGCCTTATTTGCACAAACAACATCCTCCTCAACATCAACATCCTCATCAGCAACATCCTCATCCTTATTAGCGGCAGCGCCAATTACTACAGGAATATCATCCTCATCCTTCTTGTGCAATTCCACAGTAGCATCAGTGAAGCATGGAGGAGGAGGTGTGATGGTGTGGCCCTTCTGCGGTGATGGCATGGGGGTGCTATTATTGTGATTTATTCAAAATTCAAGGCACACTTAACCAGCATGGCTACCACAGCATTCTGCAGCGCCATGCCATCCCATCTGGTCTGTGCTTACTGGGACCATCATTTGTTTTTCAACAAGACAATGACCCCAAACACATCCCTAGGCTATGTAAGGGCTACTTGACCAAGAAGGAAAGTGATGGAGTGCTGCGTCAGATGACCTGGTCTCTACAATCACCCAACCTAAACCCAATTGAGCTAGTTTGAGATGAGTTGGATTGCAGAGTGAAGGGAAAGCAGCCAACAAGTGCTCAGCACTTCTGGGAATTCATTCAAGACTGTTGGAAAACCATTACAGGAGACTACCTTATGAAGCTGATTGAGAGAATGCCAAGAGTGAGCAAGACTGTTATCCAAGCAAAAGGGGGCTACTTTGAGGAATCTAAAATATAAAACATATTTTGATTTGTTTAACACTTTTTTGTTTACAACATAATTCCATATGTGTTCTTTCATAGTTTTGATGTCTTCAGTACTAATCTACTATGTTGAAAATAATTTAAATAAGCAAAAACCATTGAATGAGAAGCTGTGTCCAAACTTTTGACTGTTACTGTATATATCCTTGATCTGTATATGTGTGTATATATATATATATATATATATATATATATATTGTGATAGGATCATTGGTAAAGTGGTCTGTGGCAGGTACATTTGTCCCAGATTCCTGCCTTATGTGTTTTAAACCTCCAGGAGAAAGTCTGCAGTGTAGCAGGCTTGAGTCTCGGCTTTTTGAAAAGCCGGTTTGGGACCTGGGGGTTGTGGGTGAGAGGAGAGGGAGGGCTCCACCCACGGCCACTCCAGGTTTTGGTTCTCGCAGCCTGGTAACAGGTTGTTAGGGTTTCCACCTGAGAGTGGCCAATATATGCCTAGTGTGTTGAGGGCTGATTGTCTCACCTGGGAGAGCAGGCAGGGAGTTTGCTCAGAGACACTTGGAAACCTAACTGTGAGTGTTGTGCTGTGCCTTTGTTGCTGGCGAGGGCATTAGGCCCTGCCAGGTTCTGGTAGTGAGGGAACTACCTGTGAAGTTAGTGCCCCGACAGGGCTAGGATTTATATTTATGTTTTCTTTATATTTCTGACATTGTACAATAAAGACTGGTGCCGACCAGCTTGTACTTGCATCCAGACTGGTGTGCTGCTTCCCTGCTGCTGTGTGTGTGTGTAAGGAAGGAGTCCTCTACCCTGGAGAGGGACCCCCTAACCTAACTGTGTCACAATATGGTGGAAAATGCGGGCAACCACACACACTGAAGTTGCAGCAAGAGGAAAACTTTCCATTTAAAAATTAAAGGGACAGACACCCAATTTGTGAGTGTAGAAATAACACTGTGTCCTTGGAGTCCCATAGAGGAGGTGTCAGCCAATGCTCAGAGAGGCAAGGTTCAGCTTCCAACCTACACCCCAGGACAAAATGGAGGACATTATTAAGGCCTTGCTCCAAGCTACAGCAGCTCAGCAGGAAGCTACAGCAGCTCAGCAGGAGACTAACAGACTTGAACAGGTCTCCATTGAGGAAAACAGCCAGGCCATAAGAGAGGTTGTACAGCACCTGGTCGCCCGGCCCAGAGAGGTTACTACTGGTCCTCCCACCCCCACTCACTCCATACGAGCCAGTCACTTCCTCCAAAAGATGACTTCGAGTGATGATGTGGAGGCCTATCTCACCGCGTTTGAAAGAACGGCCGAAAGGGAGAGTTGGCCCAAGGAGCAGTGGGCAAGTCTGGTGGCACCTTTTTTGTCTGGGGAGCCACAAAAGGCCTATTTTGACTTATGCCTGGCTGATGCCAAGGACTATAAAAAACTAAAACAGGAGATCCTAACTCGCTTGGGAGTCACCACCTTTGTTCGTGCCCAACGGGTCCACCGCTGGGAGTTCTATAGGGACAAGCCTCCATGTTCACAGATGCATGACCTCGTCCATCTGTCCTCAAAATGGCTACAGCCCGAGACGCTGATGGGACCACAGATCGTGGAAAGGGTCGTGATGGACCGGTACCTGTGATCATTACCTGTGACTCTGCGCAAGTGGGTGAGCCATGCAGACCCTAAGTCCACGGACTAGTTGGTCGAGCTGGTGGATATGTACGTGGTGGCTGAGGAGCTGATGAGTATGCCCCACCGAGCCCCGATGGCTCACCAGCGAACTCCCACAGACACTGGTAAGACTGTTCCAGGGGAGAAGGGTGCAGGGCGGTGGAATGTACCTAAGACTGAGGGTGTAGAACCTGGAGACAGGCCTGCCAGGCCAGGAAGGTTCTTGCCCCGAAACGACTAGACAATAATATGACTCAGTGTTTCCGATGTGGTGGCTTCGGACATATTGCCGCTAATTGTTCACTTACAACTGAACCTATGCAATGTGATACTGCTCATGTCTACCGCAGGGGGTCTTTCTTTGCACAGACAGCCTGTACGGCTGACCGGCAGGTTGAGACTGATAAGCACATGTGTGTACTCACTGTAGATGGCAACCGAGTAGAGGCACTGTTAGACTCTGGTAGCTTGGTGACACTTATAAAAGCTGAGCTGGTGAACCCCTTGAGGCATACAGGGAAAACTGTTGGTGTGACTTGCATACATGGGGATACTCGATATTATGTTACGGCCAAGGTGAACATCGAGACACAATGTGGCTCTGCTATAGTTTCTGTGGGTTTTGTCCATGGTCTGGTGTACGATGCAATATTGGGGAGAGATTTTGCTCACTTCTGGAAGTTGTGGGAAAGCCGTTTTGTTCCAGAGGTGAACAACCCCGATCCATTTGAGAAGGTTGTCGATGTAGTGGAGGAGGGAGTTTCTTCTGAGTCAGAGTTATTCCCTTTTTCTACTATGGTTGGCGAACTAGAGAATGCAGAACGTGACGGTGGCCCGCCAACTGATGTGCCTCCCATTGAGGTGGGAAGTGTTGTTGGGCCAGGTGATCATCTGCCTGATTTAGAGGTCAGAAGAGAGGTCTTTGCCATGGAGCAGTTGAATGACCCTACTTTGGTAAAAGCCAGGGAGAATGTAAAAGTATTTGATGGTAAACCCGTAGACCCTGATAGTCCTTTGTCCTATCCCCACATGGCAATGTGTCAGGATATGTTATATCAGGTGACTAAGAAGGGGGAAGATATTGTGGAACAATTAATAGTTCCCAAAGCCTACAGAAGAACAGTGTTGGATCTGGCCCATGGTCATATAACGGCAGGCCATCTAGGGGTAGAGAAAACCACTGAGCGAATAATGCAGAGGTTTTCTGGCCCGGGCTTCATAAAGAGGTGTCTGACTTTTGCGCATCCTGCCCTGAGTGTCAGTATCATGCTCCCAGGCCACATTTTAAGGGTCCACTAGTTCCATTGCCTATTATAGAGGTGCCGTTTGAAAGAATAGCGATGGATTTGGTTGGACCCTTAATGAAGTCTGCCAGGGGACACCAGTATATTCTGGTCTTAATGGATTACGCTACCAGGTACCCGGAAGCGATCCCGTTGCGCAATACGTCAACCAAGACCATTGCCAGAGAGCTAGTTCATGTCTTTAGCAGGCTGGGTATACCCAAGGAGATACTAACTGACCAGGGTACACCGTTTATGTCAAAAGTCATGAAAGAGTAATGCCGCCTGTTCAAAATTGAACAGTTAAGAACTTCGGTTTATCACCCCCAAACCGATGGGCTGGTCGAGAGGTTTAACAAGACGTTAAAACACATGCTTAGGAAAGTGGTCGACAAGGATGGTAGGGATTGGGATTACTTATTGCCGTATTTATTGTTGGCCATAAGAGAGGTTCCCCAGTCCTCCACCAATTTTTCACCCTTCGACTTGTTGTATGGGAGACACCCAAGGGGGTTACTAGACATTGCCAAAGAGACATGGGAGGGGCAGTCTTGTCCTTACAAAACGGTGATTGAGTATGTTTCTCAAATGCAGGAGAGAATTGCTGCGGTAGTGCCGATAGTGAGACAGCACCTGGAACAGGCTCAACAGGCACATCAGAGGGTATACAACTGCAATGCCCGGTTATGCAGCTTTGCTCCTGGGGACAGAGTGTTAGTGTTGGTTCACACTGTGGAAAATAAACTTTTGGCTAAATGGCAAGGGCCCTTTGAAATTTTAGAAAGAGTGGGACAGGTCAATTACAAAGTTTACCAGCCGGGGAAAAGAAAGCCGGAACAGATATACCATATAAATCTATTAAAGCCCTGGAAAGATAGAACGGTACTGTCGGCCATCCGAGCCCCTCCAGTAAATCCAGGGCCCTTAGTTCCCGAAGTGACAGTGGCAAAAACCCTGTCGGCAATTCAACAACAAGAGGTCAAGGAGTTTCTGATCAGAAATAGGGTGCTGTTCTCTGACGTACCTGGGAAAACCTCGGTCATTAAACATGACATAATCACTGACCCAGGGGTTAAAGTTAATCTAAAGCCCTATAGGTTACCAGAAGCACAAAGAGAATCAGTGTCAAAAGAAATTAAAAATATGCTAGAGTTAGGGGTTATTGAAGAATCACATAGTGAATGGTCAAGTCCCATTGTGTTGATTCCAAAGCCCGACGGGAGTGTGCGTTTCTGCAATGACTTCCGAAAGTTGAACAGTGTTTCAAAATTCGATGCCTACCCGATGCCAAGAGTGGATGAACTGATTGAGAGACTAGGGACGGCAAGGTATTTAACCACTCTTGACCTAACCAAAGGGTATTGGCAAGTACCGTTAACCGAGAGTGCCAAACAAAAGACAGCTTTTTCAGCACCAGAGGGCTTGTTTCAGTACAAGATGTTGCCCTTCGGGCTACATGGGGCACCTGCTACCTTCCAAAGAATGATGGACAGGATTCTAAGGCCCCATAGACGGTATGCGGCTGCTTATCTGGATGACGTGGTCATTCATAGTCCTGATTGGCAGTCTCACTTACCCAGGGTACAAGCAGTGTTGGACTCCATCTATAAGGCAGGTTTGACAGCCAACCCAAAAAAGTGTTGTCTAGGCATGGAGGAAGTAAAATATCTGGGATACACCATTGGCAGAGGCCTGATAAAGCCTCAGCTCAATAAAGTTGATGCCATACAAAACTGGCCACGGCCTCTGAATAAGAAGCAGGTGAGAGCCTTCTTGGGAATTACGGGGTACTACAGGAGGTTTACACCCAACTTTGCCACCATGGCAGTCCCACTGACTGACCTGACCAAAGGCAAACAAAAAGTCATGGTAGAATGGAGTTCTGAGGCAGAGAAAGCTTTTCAGGAGTTGAAAGTAGCATTGTGTTCTCAACCAGTCCTGATGACTCCTAATTTTGAAAGGGAATTCATAGTACAAACCGATGCATCAGAAGTAGGTATAGGAGCGGTCCTGTCCCTGAACAAGGAGGGTGAGGAACACCCTATTTTCTATCTAAGTAGAAAGTTGAATGTACATGAGAGAAACTATGCCACAGTGGAGAAGGAGGCATTGGCCATAAAGTGGGCATTAGAGGCTCTCAGGTACTACTTGGTTGGAAGAAAGTTCAAATTGATCACTGACCATGCCCCTTTGAAGTGGATGTCCGAAAATAAGGACAGTAATGCGAGAATTACGAGATGGTTCTTGGTTTTACAAACTTTTAAATTTTCAGTGGAACACAGGCCAGGAAGCCAGCTGGCCAATACTGACGCGCTGTCACGCGTTCATTGTTTGGGGGCTTCAGTTGTTCCGCCCCACAGGTCGAAACAAAGGGGGGGATATGTGATAGGATCATTGGTAAAGTGGTCTGTGGCAGGTACATTTGTCCCAGATCCCTGTCTTATGTGTTTTAAACCTCCAGGAGAAAGTCTGCAGTGTAGCAGGCTTGAGTCTCGGCTTTTTGAAAAGCCGGTTTGGGACCTGGGGGTTGTGGGTGAATGGAGAGGGAGGGCTCCACCCATGGCCACTCCAGGTTTTGGTTCTCGCAGCCTAGTAACAGGTTGTTAGGGTTTCCACCTAAGAGTGGCCAATATAAGCCTAGTATGCTGAGGGCTGATTGTCTCACCTGGGAGAGCAGGCAGGGAGTTTGCTCAGAGACACTTGGAAACCTAACTGTGAGTGTTGTGCTGTGCCGTTGTTGCTGGCGAGGGCTAGGATTTATATTTATGTTTTCTTTATATTTCTGACATTGTACAATAAAGATTGGTGCCGACCAGCTTGTACTTGCATCCAGACTGGTGTGCTGCTTCCCTGCTGCTGTGTGTGTGTGTAAGGAAGGAGTCCTCTACCCAGGAGAGGGACCCCTAGCCTAACTGTGTCACAATATATATATATATATATATGTATATTAGGGATGTGCAGGCTCGGATAGGTTCGAGTTTGCACGTTGAGTTCGGATTTTTCCCTCCAAAATAACGGAACTCAGAAAGAGGCTAAACATCATCTTACATGGACGAACATCATCATTTCTGGACAAAAGTCCAGGAATGATATGATTAAGCGAATTACAATGGTTCAAAGCACTGTTATAAATGGACACCAGGAGAGTGCAGGTTTTATACATACATTTTTTGCTTGGCTTGAAAGAGGGTGTTTGTTACATCATATGAAACTTCGATGCTATGTTTCTTAAAGATCTGTTAAACTGACAACCAATTCCGAAGGATGTGAAGCAGGATGTTGTGGTTTGTGGTGATAATATATTTTCTAATGGGCTCTACTGTTGATATGGTGAGTGCTCCTTTTAAGTTTACAGTATATTATTGTGGAGGCGCAGGGACTGAGATTCTGACCTGTGTTTTTTGGAAGCACCCCAAAAGCTGAAGAACGTACTGGGTATTTTTTCAATTGTTTCAAAACCTAAAGACATCTATATCAGTGCATACTGCTGTGATATTGAATTCAAAATTAAAAAAAAAAGTATCAGAGCCCTTTGTAGCTGCAGTAAGAAGATAATACAAAATAAAGTTTATGTGGATATAATATCTTGCATAAAGACTGGTACTGTATCAAATCAGCAGATAAAAATGTAGTGTGAGGTTCTGCAATATTCAGCTGTGCACATAATGGCTAATTACTTGAGAAAACAAGATAAATAATATTTATTTTTTGCTTAACCCTCTGTATGAGGAACACATATTTACAAAATAAGGTTTTTACTATCCAGATAGCTGGTTAGTTTAAGTGTTACCACACCAAAGCTAATTAAACTAAATATTAAGGATATAATTAACAATAGTCACATGGCATTTTACATTTTGAGAATGTTTATTTGCACACAAGAAGTCCCTTGCCCAGCGGAGCTCATCACACTGATCAAAGTCAAAACCTGAAGCTCTGTGCATACCTCTCAGCTTTTCTTGTGGCTAAAGGGTCTATGTACTAAACCTTGGAGAGAGATAAAGTGGATAGAGATAAAGTACCAACCAATGAGCTCCTATGTCATTTTTTAAACACAGCCTGCATAGTGTGGGTGTCAAGCAATCTTCTCTCACACCCTATTAAAATAATACCACATTTTGTTGCAACAGTTTCTACAATTTAAATAAATGAAAGTAACATTTTAGCAGAGCTGGGAAGTCAGTATCAGAATCAGAGACAAATATGGGTGGATTTGGAGTCCATAGAAATTTACCAACACCAACTCCAACTCCAGCTAAAAAATAAAACATATAATATTATACATCTCTGCGCATGAGATTGATCATTATCTTATAGAAATCAGCAGTAGGAGAAAGCCAATAAAAGTGTTGAGACTGAAAGTAAAACCAATCCAAGAAAGAAAAAACAGCAAAGCAGTGGTTGTTTTGTTGGAAATAAAAGGAAAATATTTATAGGAAAGCAATTGGTAATTAATTTATAAAAGTCTGTAAGCAGAGGACAGCTTGTATTTTATCATGTTCTGTTATTCTTAATTTTATATATTCTTTAGCTTTAAGGTTTAGTATATCATCTGTTTCTGGTTAAAAAAAGTATTAAATGCATAGTTTTTTGCATATATTATGTACTATCATGGTTTTCAATTTCCAAGAATATTAATAAAATAAATATATTTCATGTACAATCAATCTATGCAGCCATATGATTTACTTGGTGATGATAAATATGCCTTGTGCTGCCATTTGACTAGAGTCTGTTATTACTAATTAATATACATTAATATACATTTGCCAATTATGAAGGAGTCAGACAGTAGTAAAACAGAAGCATTGGAGTTGAAGGTTTGGTGTACAGGCTCAACAGCTCTGCATTTTAGGTAAAATGTGAGCTAACACAGGCCTGGTACAATAAGGATGTTTGCATGAAGATGTGTCTCATGCAGACCTTCAGAAATACTCATATATGCCTGTTATTGGTGTATCGGATGTGTGCAGCTCTGCATAAAGTATGTGCTGAAATAAGCTATTTTTGCAGGCTCCTTTATTATCATTTACACCCACATAATCTACATAATCTACATAGACCCATTAAGTCTGTTATATCTTACCGTTGCTTGCTTAGAGTCCAGAAGAGAAAATATGCGATTGACTGTATCAGTGTCATTACTATCCTTTGCTGAGGCATCTGTGGCTAATACAATTATTGAACCTGATGGGCTTACTTCCAATGCTTGCAGCAATCCAGCCATCGCATAATTAGGACAGTCACCGCCACCATAGATATTAAGCGAATTAATGTAATTGACAAAGTCGTTGGCAGAGCAAGTGGTACTGAGGGGTCCGATATCTGACGAAAACAGAAATAATAACTAATAATCAGTTGCAGCAGATATTATAATCAATTTGGTCCAATTCACTACAAGTCATGGTTTCTTGTTTTTAATGTAAAAAATATATTCTTCAGACACTAATCAAAAAATGTATGAGAGATAAACTTATTTTCCACTTGTTTGAAAATACATTTTATAAGTAATTTTATATGTATCAAGTATACACAGATATGTGAAATTGTAAATATAAGGCTGCAGTCATCCACTGTGAGTTTGTGGAAACTCACTGAAAACTACAGGTGAAGAGAAACAGCGTCAATTAGCTAATAAAATATTACCATGGCACTGGTAGCGGGCGTTAGCAGTGGTGGGGACACGGCGACAGTGTGTGAGTTAGCCAGGTGAGTATCCGATTTTCTGCTGTAGCTTAGAAGGGCTGATATAATGTTATTACAAACAGCGGCTGAGGTTAAACAGCATAGATGGTGAAAGCATTTCTATGAATAAAATATATGCTGATTTGATCTCCTTTGCTTATATTTCCTAGCTCTATTTATCTACTGCACAATTAGGCTGAATGCATGCTGTAGCAAATTAGAAATAGCAATTGCTGGTTAATAATCCATTGGAATAATGTGTCTGTGAAAGCTGCTGATACATGCATTTGTGCCATCTGGCTTTATTAATTCATCAGCCCTATCAATTACAACATACAGTATAACAGTTGGAGCATACACTGAAGCATGGACAGGCTGATACAGTGTAATTTCAAACAGCAGTTGTCAAACAGCGCAGACAGTGAAAGCAATTCCATAAATAAAATATATGCGGATTTGATCTCTGTGACACATATAGATCAGCGATATTTGTCTACTGTATAATTAGGCTGAATGCATGCTGCAGCAAACATAAATTAGTATTTATACGGAGTTATTCAGTCACAATGGAATGACTGGTGGTGCTATAAATAATTATCAAAGCAAATGCATGATCATTATCCAGGATTATTCTGAGGACATGGAAAGTATAATATATAATTTGAATCAAGGAATAACTACCTAATAAATCCACAGTGACAATAAATTAATTTGTGCCCATACGAATCTCCTGATGGGAGCAACTAACAGTTTTGAATGTGGCAAATCAGTGGTTAATATTAAACATCACACTGTTAAATTGTAATTTATAGCATGGACTATTAGTCACATTTGCAATAGACCCTCCACAAGTGAGCAATTGAATCATCCCACAAGTGAGAAATTGAGTCAAAAATACAATTTACTTTAGTGATAAGAGATTACATTTGTACCCGGAAGTAAGATAATAGACACAGATAATATATATATATATATATATATATATATATATATATATATATATATATGATACATAATATACATTTTATTCCACAGTATAGGAAGTAAAATGCACATTATTCGAGCAGTTTAATACAGAGATTTGTCATATCAATAATTTATGTAATTAACTGATTTCATACAGTAACTAGATTCTAAATGAAGTAAGGATGGCTTCAGCCACAGAAAATATCTTTTGAGTATCTGTGCAGTATTGAAACAAGTTGTCGAAATGTAACATGTAGATAGTAATGTTATGATACATGAAATTACTGCAACATATCATTTTCAATCTCTGGGGTATTGAATACACAAACCTCGTTACAGGTCTTTTAGATATAAGATTTAAAACAGCAATAAAAATATAAAAAATTTTTGGAAAAAGTTTTTATTTTAAAATTAATAAAAGTTATATTTTATGAGTTCATATAAATGTGATTGGTGCTTTATACAACTATCTCTTTTTTTTCTATATCACATTCTATCCCTTATAGTGTCAGAATATTTTTTATGAATATATTACAATGCGGTATTACTTACCAACAGCATCACTCTCAATACTTTATGAATTATACACTGCAGTATGATGAACCTACAGCATCACTCACAATATAGCCAGCAGCATCACGGTATTTTGGATACACTGGGGGTATGGCATTTAGCATCATAGTGTGGGGTACAGCACAAAAAATATTTTTTACTTTTTTTTTTTTTAATTTTGAATTACTTTTTTTTGCAGCCTGTGAATGGACAGCACATTAGATGGACAGCACACCCCTTGATGGAAAGCACACCACACACCTGTATTAGCAAAGGAATGATAAATTACACAGCCCCCTGGACATAGCACAGCACACCATGCCTGTATTGGACAAAACAGCCCAGCACAGCAAACCCCTTGATGGGCAACACAGCCCCCTGGACAGAGTACAGCACACCCTGCCTGGATTGGACAACACCGCCCAGCACAGCACACCCCTCTATTGGATAGCAGCCCAGCACACCCCTGTATTGGATAAAACAGTCAAGCACACCCCTGTATTGGACAACACAGCCTGCCTTGGATGAAGCACAGCCTGACAGCCTGCAACTCAGCAAGCAAATGGCGCCGATCACCGCAGGTAGGGATTTATATACAATTCAAAACCCGCGAGAATCACAGCGGGATGATGATGTTTTGCCTCGTTTTGGGATCCGAGTCAGGTGGGAAAACCCGAGCCGGACTCAGATCCTACTCGGATCCCCTATGTTCGGGTGGGTCCGGTTCTCAGAGTAAGAAAAAGATGGTGATAGGGCAATTGATATAAATTTCTTATGGGAGAATGGATGGACAGTGTGGGTTTTAGATCACACCTAATTGACCTGTCACAAGGCAGATGTATTAAAAGAACATATATTTAATACAAATTAAATCAACATTACATGTTAAAAAGATGAATGCCATCAGTTAACACAGAGAAACACATCATCATTATTATTATTATTATTATTAAATTTTATTTATAGGGTGCCACAAGTGGTCCACAGCACTGGGGAAGGGGGTTAGGTTTAGGCACTTAGAGGGGGGATTAGGGTTTGGCACTGTGGGGGAAGGTTAGGGTTATGCACCCCTAAGGAGGGTTAGGGTTTGGGGGGTTAGGTTAGTTCATACTTACCTGGGGACGATCTGTATCTTCAGCCGTGTCGCCTGCCGCTGTCGGGATTTGAACCACCAGACTTGTGTCCGGCGGTAATTCATATGTATTCCGCGCTATCACCATCTTTTTTTTTAACTTATTTATCAGGTGCCCACTGTGTTTAAGACAGCAGCAGCTTATATAACTTCATCTATTGTCCACATATTGAATATTCATCTTTCTGGTTACCACACTGCATAGGTGTCCATTCAGCGCAGTCACTCTTTATATTATCTGGTTCTCAGAGAACTGGACCAGCTCATCTCTACTGTAGTTTTTATGTACTTCTGCTTTGTATTTTTCTATCATGTGTCTATGTTAATTTTATTTGCATACTGCCTTATACTCTTGGTGCAGATTATGCTAGGTGTCCTGCTTTAATAAAACTTGTTCTAGTTTTTAATATTCCCAGTTACCTAAGGAATTTTGTTTTCTATACATATTTTAGGGGTAGATTCTCTGGGCAATTGATCATGTCCCCCAACTTTTTTTACATATATTTTATGCACATTTTTTGCACTTTTTTTTACACAACAACATATAAATTGCTTGTAGCAATAAGGGTTTTATGCACTTTGCACTTTAAAATAGTCATTTAGTTGTACCACAGGGTCTGTTTCTATTCACACTAATTACATAAGCACGTTTGTCACTCTACATTAGTTTCATTACTGAATATATATATGTATAATTAGAAAAGTTGTCATACCACAGCACTCAACCTATGATTTGTAGCTTCCTTTAAAATAATTTTATGCGATCAATATTTCATCATATAATAGTGCATTTTATACAAATTTTAACATATGGTTTTTTTTTTAAATATTGAACCTAGCAGTAATTATAGGTTTACTGTATTATAGTGTGTGCTCCCTATTACCAGCTGACTTTTAGTTGTTTATGTGAATTACCACATAACAGGACAAGTATAATGTGCCAAATATACAAAACAGAGGGAGGGAGTGTGTGTTTGGATCAGTGAAGAAGACAAGGACAGTTGTGAATCATAGTGAGGGTAAAAGGAATTGGGAGAGATGCAGTTGGATGGGAAAAAATTTCCTGGTATTACTGGAAATGTATAGGATAATTAGTCAGTCTGGTCTCCTCTGTTTAGTGACCGTTAAATGTTCATGCCTGTCCTGTTAATCCTTAGGTGGTAGATTGTAGCTGCTGTGTGATAGGAGGCTCCCTGTTATAATAATCTGTGTGATTCTGAGGATGTTCAGCGGTATTGTGTTTCTAATATTACTGTATCAGGCCCACTAGACCCTTCAGTACTTACCCTTCCTTGCCGGACAGGCTGTTAGTCTCTTTGTACCGGGTTCTATGGCGGCTCTTTGCTGATGCTGTACTGGTGGTTTGTGGTAGTTTCTTCCTGCACTGCCTCCATGTGCTGAGTTCAAGGATGATGTCCCAAGTCTATGGCGGCTCCCGGCAGGTGTTGCACCCGTGGATTGCTTCAGCTCTTTAGTCGTGCACCGCCTCTGTGCACCTCTGTCCTCTGTGTGCCTGGGTTTGCAGTTGATATCTCTGGGAGAGCAAAGTCTTGCATTCATAGTGCTGAGTTGTAAATGTAGTGTGGCCCAACACATTTCAGTTTTGTATAGCCTTTTTCAAGGTGTGTGGTCTGCTGCTGTCATGATCTCCTATAACTACTTCAAGGATTAATTGTGTCCATTTTCTCATTGGATTTTCCCATGGGATGGGTGTGGTCTGGATTGATTTATGATGCTGTTTAGCATGAGAATGAGTGGTGAGGGTGAGACATTAGGGATAGGGGGATAAAGTGGTATTCTAACTAATATTGACTTTTGTGTAGTTTGTAGAATACATATGGGGTATTTGTAAAATTTGATATGAGTGATTTTTTATCTGTTTTTATGGATAGTTTTTTATTCAATACAAGTGATACTTGTTATTAGTTATCAGTAATAGGCCCGTATTCAATTTGAGCCGAGCCGCGATACTTTTTCGCCTCCCGGACTTTTTGCCTACATTGCGTGTTTTGCAGGCTGAAAAGTATAGCATGCGTGCCCGCCTATCGCTGTATTCAATTTGAAAGTAGGCGAAAACGGGACCCGGTGAAACTTAAACAAGTGGAAAGTACTGTCTGTTTTGGTGAAATCAGCCTGACACTCCCCAAAAGATGCTCTGACATGGGGGTTCCCTATGACACCCCCCGATTTGGTTTGCTGAATGTATTTGGTGTTTTTAAATGGGCTCAATAGCTGCTAAATAACGTTTTTGTATAAGTGGTGAAGAATAGTATTCTGGAGGTTTTTTGCTGAAAATAACTTATCCCAGCAAATTTTGGGTACTTGAAAATGGGGGTCAGCATATTTTAAAGTTGCTAAAGTTAAGTTGAAAAAATCGTGAAAAACCCACCTTCCGCAAGAACCTGCAATGAAAAAAAAACACCTGGGGCATACTTGGGGACCCCCCCAGAGTCAAGTTCACTAGTTTTTATCTTTGTCCCCCAACATTTTTTCTTTCAATCTCAAAATTCAAAGTGATTTTTTCGAGTGTCCTTAAGTGTTTTTTTTTTTAATTTTGAGACAGTTTACCTTTGGGGGACTGTCTGAAGACTGCACGAGGGTTCCCGCAACGTTGCACCCCTAAATCCCAATTCTGCACTTTTTTCCATCTGCTATTCATAGGCAAAACTTTTGTGCCTATTACATTGCATTATCTTTCAGCCTAGGAGGAAAGTCTTCCAAATTGTATACGGAGTAAAATCAAAACAGGCGAAAATGACGTCAT
Source organism: Taudactylus pleione (assembly GCA_031769625.1). Classification (NCBI taxonomy): domain Eukaryota; kingdom Metazoa; phylum Chordata; class Amphibia; order Anura; family Myobatrachidae; genus Taudactylus; species Taudactylus pleione. Next base: position 2,345,112 of record JAUIMM010000031.1, read on the forward strand.
CAGCGAAACGTTTTTGCCTAAAACACGCGAAAACGGCTTTTCACTCCAAATTGAATACGGGCCTTAGTATTTGTTTATGAAATGAGGAATGTGTTTATTGTTGTTTCAATTATCTCTTTGTTTGTTGAATGTTGCATGCAGGAATGTGCTCTACAATATACAGTGTAATGTTTATTCTCATTGTATCTATGTATCTCTGTCTTTACTGACAACTGTTTAATTATGTATCATATGTGCCAAGGTTATTGATCTGGCAAACTGACCTCTTTTTAATATAAAGTGAAGGTTTAAAGTATGTTTTGTATTTCTAGGTCTATGTTGACACAACTAGGCCTAAGTGTGCCTAATGTCATTATCCATTTAATTTCTGCTTTATTTATTCTTCTGATCTCCTCCTCTCCAATTACGTTCTATTTTTTCAATTGCTGTGAATGTTAGTTTACTTAGATCTTGAATATGTTGTTGTTTGAAATGTTGAGAGATGCTGTGCATCTCAAAACCATTAGTAATATTTCTTCTGTGTTCTCCGATCCTCTGATTTAATTGTATAATTGTTTTGCCCACATATTGTTTTTGACAAGGGCATTCTAATAAATAGATGATGCCTTTTGTGTCACATGTCATAAATTGTATCTGAAAGGTCTTTTGTGTTACATTAGAAGAGAATGTTGTCGTAGGTTTGGTTGTTTTGTTTCCCATGGTAAGACCATTTTAACATTTCCCACAATGGAAAAATCCTTTGGTTTTGCGTAAAGTAATGATTGATGTTTGATGGCAATTGTCTGGTATAATATGATTGTGTACAAGTAGTTTTTTAACGTCCAGGGCTTTTTTGAAGACTATTGATCATCTTGATGGCAGAATGTTTTAAAGTGTTTCATCTTTCAATAATATATTCCAATTTTTATTTAGGATTTTTTAATATTCTTTGAAACTGTGTCATATTCTGTTACGAAATACACAGATTTTTGTTTTTTGTTGGTCTTAATCTTGAGTGTTTCTCTTCCTTTGTTCAGAACCTCTTGATAGGCTATCTCTATTAGTTCCTCTTTATATTTCTTTTCCAGGAGTTGTTTTTGAGTGTTTCTGATTGTTGTTTGAAATTGTCTACAGTTGTACAGTTCCTTCTAATACGGGTAAACTAGCCATTTGGAATACTTCAAGTCACTGTGGGTGATGCCCACTCATGGCCAGGATGAAACTATTCTTTTCCTTATATTATTTAGTAAGTTTTTGTTTGTATCTCCCCTTCTTGTATGTGTATTTCAAGGTCTAAAAACTGGGCTGCTATTTTGCTATATTGCATGGTGAATTGTAGGTTTCTTTTGCTATTATTAATTTGAGTAATGAAATATTTCATAGTTTGTTCACTTCCTTCCCAGATGAAAAGGATATCATCAATATAGCATCTCCAGAGCACCAAATTTGCCCCAAAGTCATTGTTGTTCCAAACCTCCTCTTGTTCCCAGTGGCTCATGAAGAGGTTGGCATAACTGGGGGCAAACTTGGTCCCCATTGCTGTGCCTTGTTGCTGCAAGTAGAAGGTGTCCTCAAACCATACATATTTGTAGATGAGAATGAATTTTATGGCTTGTAACAGAAATTCAGTTTGCCTCAGTACCATGTCTTGGTCTTGGTCTAGATAATATTTGATGGTGTTAATTCCTTGTGTATGGTTAATAACTGTATATAGTGTAGTGATATTACAGGTCACCAGCCATCTGTTGCCATTCCAGGTTACCACATTCAGTGCTTGTATTGTTTCACAGTACTTAGACAATTTTTGCAAAAATATGTCATCCTACAACCATCACATCTAAAAGATACAACTCAAACAATACAAGCACTAAATGTGGTAACCTGGAATGACAACAGATGGCTGGTGACCTGTGATCTCACTTCACTATATACAGTTATTAACCATATACAAGGAATTAACCGCATCAAATATTATTTAGACCAAGATGAAGACATGGAACTGAGGCAAACTGAATTTCTGTTACAGCAACAAGGCACGACGATGGGGACCACATTTGACCCAATTTATGCCAACCTCTTCATGAGCCACTGGAAACATGAAGCGGTTTGGAACAACAAGACTTTGCGGCAAATTTGGTACACTGGAGATGTTATATTGATGACTTCCTGTTCATCTGGTAAGGAAGTGAACAAACTATGAAAGATTTAATTACTCAAATTAACAATAACAAAAGAAACCTACAATTCACCATGCAATATAGCAAAACAGCAGTCCAGTTTTTCGACCTTGAAATACACATACAAGAAGGGGAGATACAAAAAAAAACTTACTACAAAAATGTGGATGTGAATGCTTTCATCCTGGCCACGAGTGGACATCATCCACAGTGGCTTGAAAGTATTCCAAAGAGCCAGTTTACCCATATTAGAATGAACTGTACAACTGTAGACAATTTCAAACAACAAAAAGAAACACTCAAAAAACAACTCCTGGAAAATAAATATAAAGAGGAACTAATAGAAAGAGCCTATCAAGAGGTTCTGTACAAAGGAAGAGAAACACTCTTGCAATACAAATGCAAGAATAAGACCGACACAAAACAAAAATCTGTGTATTTCGTAACAGAATATAACACAGCTTCAAAGAATATTAAAAAAATCCTAAATAAAAATTGGAATATATTATTGAAAAGATGAAACACTTTAAAAATGTCTCCCATCAAGACCTTCAATAGTCTACAAAAAGCCCTGGATGTTAAAAAACAACTTGTACACAATCATATTATACCAGACAATCGCCATCAAACATCAATCATCACTTTACGCAAAATCAAAGGAATTTTCCATTGTGGGAAATGTTAAAATGGTCTTACCATGGGAAACAAAACAACCAAACCTACGACAACATTCTCTTCTAATAGAACACAAAAGACCTTTCAGATACAACAATTTATGACATGTGACACAAAAGGCATCATCTATTTATTAGAATGCCCTTGTGGATAACAATAAGTGGGCAAGACAATTAGACAATTAAATCAGAGGATTGGAGAACACAGAAGAAATATTGCTAATGGTTTTGAGATGCACAGCATCTCTCAACACTTCAAACTATAACACATCCAAGATCCAAGTAAACTAACATTCACAGCAATTGAAAAAATAGAATGTTATTGGAGAGGAGGAGATCTGAACAGAAGAATAAATAAAGCAGAAATTAAATGGATAATGACATTAGGCACACTTAGGCCTAGTGGTCTCAACATAGACCTAGAAATACAAAACATACTTTAAACCTTCACTTTATATTAAAAAGAGGTCAGTCTTGCAGATCAATAACCTTGGCACATATGATACATAATTAAAAAGTGGTCAGTAAAGACAGAGATACATAGATACAATGAGAATAAACATATATTATAAAGCACATTCCAGCATGCAACTTTCAGCAAACAAAGAGATAATTGAAACAACAAAAAAACACATTCCTTGTTTCATAAACAAATACTGATTCTGATAACTGTATCACTTATATCGAATAACAAACTATCCATATAAACAGATCAAAAATCACTCATATGAAATGTTACAAATACCCCATATATATTCTACAAACTACACAAAATTTGATAATAGTTAGAATACCACTTTATCCCCCTATCCCTATGTCACCCCCACCACTCATTCTCATGCTAAACAGCAGAATCAATCAATCCTGACCACACCCATCCCATGAGAAAATCCAATGAGAAAATGGAAACAATTAATCCTGGAAGTAGTTATAGTAGATTGTGACAGCAGCAGACCACACACCTTGAAAAAGGCTATACAAAACCGAAACACATTGGACCATGCTACATTTACAAATCAGCACTATCAATCCACTTTTCTCTCCCATAGATATCAACTGCAAACCCAGGCACATGGAGGATGAAGGCGCACAGAGGCGGTGCAGGACTAAAGAGCCGAAGCAAGCCGAGGGTGCAACATCAGCCTGGAGGTGCCGTAAATTTGTGACGTCATCCTTGAACTCAGCACATGAAGGCAGTGCAGGAAGAAACTGCCACCAGTACAGTGTCAGCGACGAGCCGCCATAGACCATGGTACAAAGAAAATAACAGCCAGCCCGGCGAGGAAGGGTAAGTACTGACGGGTCTAGTGGGCCTGACACAGTAATATTAGAAACACAATACCGCTGAATGTCTAAGGAATCACACAGATAATTATAACAGAGAGCCTCCTATCACACAGCGACTACAATCTACCACCTAAGGATTAACAGGACAAGTATGAACATTGTACGGTCACTAAACAGAGGAGACTGGACCAACTAATTATCCTATACATTTCCAGTAAAACCAGGAAATTTTTTTCCCATCCAACTGCATCTCTCCCAATTCCTTTTACCCGCACTACGATTCACAACTGTCCTTGTCTTCTTCATTGATCCAAACACACACTCCCTCCCTCTGTTTTATATATTTGGCACATTATAATTGTCCTATTATATGGTGATTCACAGAAACAGCTAAAAGTCTGCTGGTAATAGGGAACATGCACTATAATACAGTAAACCTATAATTTCTGCAAGAATCAATATTTTAAAAAAAACTTTATTGTTAAAATTTTAATAAAATGCACTATTATATGATGAAATATTGATCACTTAAAATTATGTTAAAGGGAGCTACAAATCATAGGTTTAGCACTGTGGTACGACAACTTTTCTAAACAATACTTATTATTGAGGGTGGTTACCTCCTGTACCTGTAGCTGCTCCCGATACAAGAGCGATAGGCCTTTCAAGCACCAAAACACAGAAAACGCCTAATCTATATATATCCAGTTGGATATTACTACTACTATGTTTAATCTTTTTTATTGCCATTTTTTTATTTTTATATTTTTATGTATTTAAGTACTATAGGTCTGATTCAGAGTTGTACGGTATTACACAGCCACGGAATCATCTGTGCAATATCATACAATTCATAAACAAATGCAGCAGGAGTCAAGTGGTGTAAATAGATGTCCCCCCAGAACCAAGTGCTGCATCCAAAGACCATCGGCAAACTAAGTAGCCATGAGGTTACTCAGATAGACCCTTGCAGCTATGGTGTTAAGGCCAAGAAGTCTGCTTCAGAAGACACAGACCCTGGCCTCGGCACTCACAGAGAACAGGCGCGATATGCCTCCATTTTCTGGAATGGAGGCAAGCCCTGCCCACTCCCGATTCTCAAATGGCAGGCTGCGATTTGGGGGAACTGTGACAGATGTCGCTGAGGGGGACCTGCCCATGCACAGTACAGATCCTGCACATGTGCAGGTCTCTCACAATCAGAGTAGTTTTCCTTAGCAATGTTTATACACCAGGTGCGAATCATTATATTATATTATATTGTGTACAAAGATAAAGTATTATAAGACAATAAATCTAGATTTTTTAAAATTTATACTAAAAGTGTGCTCTGCTCTTTTTCTTCCATACAAATTCATCAGAATATCTATCAGCACAGATTCCTTTGTTGTATTGTTTCTAGTTTCAATTTCAATACCTAGGAAAGAGAGAGCAGTCATTGGCCCTTCCATTTTTTCATGTGCAATTAAACACAGTTTTAATGAACAGTGCTATAATAGATAAAATGTGTTTGGCACATCTGGAAAAATTAGCAGGAACAATACAGAGGAAGTCATTGAGGTAGTGTGTTATGCAAACAAATAGAGGTAATGAATCCTTGCTCCAGTCCTGTTCTAGATGTTAACTTCTGTATCTGTAAGGCTTTAATAGTTTCCAAATGTCAATGTATCCCTTTGGACTGATGTTTGCCCTCTTCGTTCACTTCATACATGCCACTTTTCATGCAAACTGATTACTTCTTCCCAAGACTTTGCCCACGCTGCTCCCCACCTATGGAACTCCCTCCCTCTCCCCATCAGACTCTGCACCTCTCTACAATCATTCAAATGAGCTCTTAAGACCCACTAATTCATTAAAGCCTTCCAGCTGTCATCCTAACTTGCTGCTACATCTTCCTTCCTACCCGCCTACCTAATCTGTGTCACTCCTGTTTGTCTGCCCCTCCATTTTAGAATGTAAGCTCTTTTGACCAGGGCCTTCTACCCTTTTGTGCATCTCCCTACTGTATTTTCATTTATATTTTACTCCCCACTAGGGCAACTAACACTTGGCTGCTTATGTGGGTGTAAAGGTTGCTAAAATAGCAATGTTTATTATCCTTGTCCGTCTATTGTATTGTAAGTCGCTGGTTACTTATTTGTTTATGTATATGTAAGGCACTATGGAACACTTGTGGCGCAATAAAAATAAATGATAATAAGTTTAATAATTATATAAATAAACAATAAAAAACAGTTTTAGCACAATCTACTATATAAAAGCGAAAATTTGTCCTTTTGTCCTTCTGTCTTTCTATACAAATCCACAGTTTACAAGCGAAGATCGTGAAATTTTACATATGAGCATATTGAAACACGGCCGAGGCAACTAAAAAAATTTGAAATCAAACTTAATTTCTGTAAATATTTAATTAATTAAACTCAATTTTTGCTTATAGTGACTGCATTGGGAATATCATTCACCCTCTACAGGTCAGGTATGGAATTAGAAAAGGATTTAGCTTATCTACTATCTTCTCTCTTCTCTACTATATAAAAGCAAAAATTTGTCCTTCTGTCTTTCTATACAAATCCACAGTTTACAAGCGAAGATCGTGAAATTGTATATATGAGCGTATTAAAACACGGCAGAGGCAACTAAAAAAATTTGAAATCGAAATTAATTACTGTTAATTTTTAATTAATTAAAAACACAATTTTTGCTGGACGCTCATTGTGGGGCCTCACGGCATATGGGTAGGGCCTTGGAGCAAGGATTTTGTGTTGTCATGTTTTGACATGATCTTAATGTTTATTATCGAAGAGAGCTTTAGCAGGCTTTGCCAGCATTCTCATCTCTCTGACTACACCAAATTACTCAATAACATTGACTTCTTTCTTTGAACTGTGGGCCTGATTCAGACCCGCTCGCGAGCGCTGAGCGCTCGCAAGCGGGTCGATTTTGGCCAAGTGCGAATGCACACGACGGAGGCGGCTCCGTCGAGCGCATGCGCGAGACCTGAATAACGATGGCCAAGCCGTCGTTATGGGTCTCGCACCAAAGGGGGCGTGCTGTTGATGGTGATTGACAGCACTTCACTTTTGGTGGGCGTGCTGGGGGCGTGGCTGACCAGACGGAGGCATTCCCATGGAATGCCTACCGTCTGGGGCCGGCCCCACTGACATCACTAGTGATGTCAGTGGGAGTGCTTCTGGCTCTGATAGAGCCCAAAGCACTTCTGGGCTTGCGGCAGATGAGACCCTACTGCAAGGGTCTCGTCGCAAGCCCGATGGTCGCAACGGTCTTGACCATCGCGACCATCATTTTGGCCGCTCGCTATAGCTGTGGGTGGTCACCCACAGCTATGCGAGTGGCCGGGAGGCCGCTCTAAAATTTCAGCTGGACGGCCCTGATTCAGAGCAAGCGCTCTGTCAGAGCATCCGACTCTGAATCAGGGCCCGTGTCAAAATTATGACTTTGCAAGAACCCTGCTGTGCTGTGAGCTTCCAAAATATTACACTTGGAATGCTTCTCAAAAAGTTTTTATGTACAGAAAACAGGGAGTCGCTGTAGATGGTCACCCTGGTATCAGAGCAACAGAAGCTCTTGGCCATGTTTACACTGTACATCCAACTAATTTTGAATGCTTCCATCTCCGAAATTTGCTTTAAACCATTACAGGCACTACTTCCATCAAAGACCTTAGGACTGTTGATGGGGAAGTTTGTCACACTATTCGTGAAGCCTGCCTAAGGAAAGGTTTGTTGGAGGATGATGTGTAAACAAACATTTTTAAAATCCCGGGCAACGCCAGGTACTCCAGCTAGTATAGGATACAACCAAGTTCATATAGATAGGTAAACCATGAAAAATGATAAACAGCCAGATGAGTTCTGGATGATAGCCAAAACATTCATGCATAAGGGCACCTAAATTTCACTCTCAGTGAAAGGCACATATGAAATAGTGCTTACATTTATGTTGACATTAAGGTATGCAGCGTAACTATTATCAAGGTTTCTTTCAATAAACCTCCACCAACAGCAACAAAAGCATACCAAATAGGATGGATATAGAAATGCTCACACTATATCTTACAAAGATACTTATTCTGTACTCATATAAAGGTTTCTTTGGGAGCTCTCAGTAAACATGAAAGAATGCTCATAGCGCAGATTTAGTAAAATAAAGGACTTTTAATATAAATATGAATACATCCTTAGGTGCTAAGGGATTATTTATACCTTCTATTACCACCTGATCCAGGATTGACACAGCTGCAGAAGTACCCGGGCTCCTTTGCTGATTCTGTTCATGTTGATCCTGTTATTCCATCTTCTGGTATGGAGGTTATCTTCCCTTTATTATTTATTCATAAGTTCTTCTGAAAAAACTGACAGTTGATACAAGGCCAAGAAATGCATCAGGACTCCCACTACTACCTTATTTTGTATGTTGAGACACTTGCATCTGCCCGGGATTACCCAGGTTATATTCATGCTATTTGCACAACATGGCGAATCCAGCAATTTTCCAGCATCCATTAACTGACAGCCGCTATTATACATAGCTTCAGATAAAGTGGACTCACAGCCAGATAAAGTGGGTTTCTTTAGCAGCTGCTGATACCTACAGCTCCTGACACAGTGGATGCATCATTTATTTTACCCGGTTTTGGATTAGCTGTGGTGCAGACAGCGGATGCTTTTACTGTGACTATCACAGCTATTCACCGGGTAAGTACTTTCACTATCTATGAGATTAACCCAATATTGGCTATTTATACAGCTTATTAAATTCTTCATGCTGGATATTATATATGGGTCATAGACTTTGCGGGATAACATCATGCAATACATTAATTATTTGATTTTTATTACAGCAACAGGACTTTTCTATGTTCATGTGCTAATTCACTATCCAATTAAGAGTTGAATAACTGTATACTTTTGATTTGCAAGAATTGTTTATTTTACAACTTGTTCAATGTTTGTGCCTAATATGTCAGATGTTATTGCTTAGTGAAGTGAGCAGATCTTTTCTGATCAATATTTTCATATAATATTTTATTAAAGATCCTTATTATTAAATTCCATTTGTTTTGGATTTAACATTATTAATATACACCAGTATGATACAAGTTATCTATTAGTGCTCCCTGTTTTGTTTTCTGGTTGCCAAAATACAGGGGACAAAAGACGTAGGTGTCCCTTGTTTTAAGTTCAACCAGCACTGGGCTCTGAGTGGGTCCTGATTCTGGAAATACAGGAGAAAAATGTGTAGTGTCCCCCTGTAGTACCCAGAACCAGCACCAGACTTTTTCTAGTGAAGGGGGGTAATGCCACAGCCAGGGGAGACCATTCTAGTGGTCCCCCAGCTGAAGCATCACCCCTGACCACTAGTCAGCCCAGGCTGGGGATCCCTGGGGAGCTGGGGACCCCTTTATAGAGGTGGGTCCCCCTCTTCAGGGCACCCCAGGCCTGGACTGATAGCCCGGGGCTATCCCTGGCACCCCTGGCCGGTGGGTGCCTGGTTGCTAGTGTAGTGTGGTGCACATGAAAGTTAAAATTGTCTTTTGCAGTAGGACTACAGGTCCCAGAAAGATTCCCCCGCATGCTGGTACTTGGAGAACCACAAGTACTAGCAAGCTGGTATAAATAGTTTCTCTGTAAAAGAAATTAAAATAAAATGAGAACACTGATTGTTTTAATAAATTATTTTCCTGCACCTTCCCCCGGGGGGAGGCATTCTTTAAGCTCTTTTATATGCTTAATGCCTCCCCCAGGACTACCATGGCGTCTTCACCTGGAGAGCACCACCCATCCAGGACTTGCCCGGCATCTTCTTTCTTTGGCAGCTATTCTCTGCTGCCTCCCCAAAATCAGACTGCCATGCCATTGCCTTGCAATGGTGAAAGAGTTCCCCTGGCTGTGGCATTAGCCCCCTGCTAGTAAAAGTCTGCTGCTGGTTCTGGATAATACAGGAGGACCCTATGCATTTTTCCCCTGTATTTCCAGAATCAGGACCAGCTCATAGCCCAGTGCTGGTTGTGCTGAATACAGGGGACCCCTACATCATTTGTCTACCATATTTTGGCAACCAGGACTGGTTCTAAGTAGCTCAGTGCTGGTTGTGCTTACTATGGGGAACCCCTACATCATTTATCCCCTGTATTAGTGCCACCAGGACTTGGTCTGCATAGCCCGGTGCTGGTTCATTTCTGGGGGACACAGCGTTTTGTTTTTTCATTTTAACAGTTTCATTTTGTACATAGAGCAGCACATACAGATCTCACTGATCAAGTTCATGCATCTGTGTTTATTTTTATCACACACAGATACAGGCATCTTGGATCTCCCAGATCTGTGCACGCTGCACCTGTCTGCCACCACTGCCCGCACCACCACCGGGTCCCGCAGCCACTTATGCCCGCTAAGCCTCCCCCGGTTGGCTGCAGCTAACAGCCATTTCTTTCCGCCGGGTCACACCACCACTACCACTTGCACTGGCCAGCCATCTTAGTGCACCCAAGTGAAGCCACAGTGAGTACACCTGCTGAAGGCACCTACTGAGGCAACTCAACAAGTTGAAGCTTCCTATCTCTATAATGGCGCAAAAGTGAGGTAATATTTTAAAAACTGTAACATTCTCAACCCCTACACTGGAACAAGTGCTACCTATTTAAACAAACCCAAAGTCTTAATTCATCCCCTACCTTGAGTTATGCCATAGAGAATAGCAGAAATGTCGTCCTAACTGAGAGTTTCAGGAAAAAACTGACAGTTGGAACTTAAGATTACTCCCAAATCCTCATTTTTTTCCCCAGAAATTTGGCAGGCAGTACCAAGAGACAGTTCTACCTGTTCATGCCAAATTTCAGCTTGGTACGTTTAACATCTTTTGAGGTGTAGCCCTTTAAACACCATGCCCCCTCAATAATTATCTATGGAGGATTACATTCTTTTATAGGCAACCTTAATATAAGGGCACGACTATGCCCTTAAAAAATAAAATAAATATATATATATATATATATATATATGTCTCAAAGGGGCAGCGGCACTCGACCAAAGAAACACATTTACTGCAGGGTTGAATAAACCTCTATATTCACTTCGATGTTTCAATCACCATGGATTTTCATCAGGAAGTACAAACAACATATAATACACTTACCTATATACACAAGGAAACACCACGAGTGTAGCTGATCATGTCTGCCAGGATCCCCATCTGACGTCATCGCTACGCAATGTGCAGCGGGCGCGACGTCTGACGAGTCCATCGCTATGGCAACCAAAATAAACAAAGTGGGTGACACATACCACCACCAACACTATACAAACATTTTTTTGTTAAAAAGCAGAACTGAGAAAAATGTACAATAATGAAAATAGGGGTTATACAAAACATATAATATAATAACCCTAACTGATGAGAAAGAACCAATTTATATCAATCTAAGTAGAAACAGAATATACTGGAAAAAAATACCAGAGCCTGAAATAGAATACAAAGAGGGGTCCAGAGAAAATTAATCTAAACATGATAATGGCAGTGTTTCATTTAGCCCATATGGTTGCAGTGTGTTGAGTTGGTGTATCCACCGTGCCTCAACCTGTAACAATCGTTGAGATCTATCACCCTCTCTCACACTCAAGGGGACATGATCGATCATTTTATACCGTAGGGTCGACAAACTATGTCGATGAGTTTTAAAGTGGTGTGCAACTGGCTGATCAGAGTCACCGCCACTCAGAGCTTGGCGGATGGCTGATCTATGTAAAGCCATTCTCTCACGTAACTGGCATGTTGTTTTCCCAATATACAAGAGACCACAGGGGCACCTGATGAAATAGATAACAAATTGACTTGTGCATGTAAGTACATAATTAATCTTATAACGATGTCCTGTGTGGGGGTGCACAAAACTGTCACCTGTTTCGAGAAAACCACAGGTGGTACAGCCTAGGCATTTATAATTGCCAGGTTTTTTTGACATAAAATGTACTTTAGTGGTATTCTCAAAGTTGGTAATATCATTGTGCACGAGCCAATCACAAATGTTCTTACCACGTTTATAACATGGTAATAAAGTGGTATCTTTTAATGTGGAAAGACTAGAATCAGTTCTAATTAACGGCCAGTACTTTTTGGCAGTTTTTATTATGGAACTACTGCTGGCACTAAAACTATTAACCCAGACCAATTTGCCACTCACATCTTTAGTATTGCGCTTGGATTCTGTCACTACTTCCGGGGCCAGAAGAGCTTTCTGTCTGGCAAGTCTAAGGGTACTCAGTGGGCACAGGGTCGCCGAGTGAGTGGGGGAGCGGCTACAGATTACCCAGGCCCAGGCTTTCTGAGGGGCCCGGTAGGGGCCCGGGTCCGGTGCCACTCCCCCCCCTCAAAGCAGCCCAGCACACAGCATGTACTGAGCTGCAGTTGGAGACTGCTCGTGGCTGCTGAGCAGCAGCCACAGCAGTCTCCTATGCCTGTGCGGGGCAGCAATCACACTGATTGCACCCCCCTGGCTTTGCGCCGGGCTGACGGGGCTCAGAGCGCCCCCCCTCCCCAGAGCGCATTGCCGCTTCGCGGGCTGCAACTCTTTTTTATTTTATTTTATTTTTTCTCGGCAAGGGGGCATGGCCACGCCTCCTGCGATTAGGCCACGCCCCCTATTACCAAGGCCCGCCATGGCTCTTGGCGGGCCTGAGTGGGTAACCACTGTGATGAAATCTTTCAGTCATAATGTCCATCTGTAGTGCCTCATCAATAGGATCACTACAAATCCTATGAATCCTCAAAAACTGGGATGAGGCACTACAGATGGACATTATGACTGAAAGTTTTCATCACAGTGGTTACCCACTGAGTACCCTTAGACTTGCCAGACAGAAAGCTCTTCTGGCCCGAAAGTAGTGACAGAATCCAAGCTCAATACTGAAGATGTGAGTGGCAGTAGTTCCATCATAAAAACTGCCAAAAAGTACTTACCATTAATTAGCACTGATTCTAGTCTTCCCACATTAAATGATACCACTTTATTACCATGTTATAAATGTGGTAAGAACATTCGTGATTGGCTCGTGCACAATGATATTACCAACTTTGAGAATCCCACTAAAGTACATTTTATGTCAAAAAAACCTGGCAATTATAAATGCCTAGGCTGTACCTCCTGTGGTTTTCTTGAAACAGGTGACAGTTTTGTGCACCCCAACACAGGACATCGTTATAAGATTAATTATGTACTTACATGTTATCTATTTCATCAGGTGCCCCTGTGGTCTCTTGTATATTGGGAAAACAACATGCCAGTTACGTGAGAGAATGGCTTTACATAGATCAGCCATCCGCCAAGCTCTGAGTGGCGGTGACTCTGATCAGCCAGTAGCACACCCCTTTAAAACTCATCGACATAGTTTGTCGACCCTACGGTATAAAATGATCGATCATGTCCCATTGAGTGTGAGAGAGGGTGATAGATCTCGACGATTGATACAGGTTGAGGCACGGTGGATACACCGACTCAACACACTGCAACCATATGGGCTAAATTAAACACTGCCATTATCATGTTTAGATTAATTTTCTCTGGACCCCTCTTTGTATTCTATTTCAGGCTCTGGTATTTTTTTCCAGTATATTCTGTTTCTACTTAGATTGATATAAATTGGTTCTTTCTCGTCAGTTAGGGTTATTATATTATATGTTTTGTATAACCCCTATTTTCATTATTGTACATTTTTCTCAGTTCTGCTTTTTAACCAAAACATTTTTGTATAGTGTTGGTGGTGGTATGTGTTATCCACTTTGTTTATTTTGGTTGCCATAGCGATGGACATGTCAGACGTACAGTGCACACTGCACAGTGAGTAGCAATGACGTCAGATGGGGATCCTGGCAGACACGATCGGCTACACGTGGTGTTTCCTTGTGTTTATAGGTAAGTGTATTATATGTTGTTTGTACTTCCTGATGAAAATCCATGGTTTTGCATGCTATAAACGTCGAAGTGAATATAGAGGTTTATTCAACCCTGCAATAATTGTGTTTCTTTGGTCGAGTGCCGCTGCCCATTTGAGACTTTATGTTTGTTATTTCTGCGGAGGTCACCCACACTAATTTTGGATATTGAGTGCCAGGCAAATGTCTATATATACAGTATATATATATATTTATATATGTATTATAAGGGCATATTATATTAAAGCTGGATGGAAAAAAATAGAAGTCTCCATAGAGAATTCTGATGGGGGGGCTTGGTGTTTATGGGGCTATGCCTCAAAAGCTATTGGAGTTACTGAGCTGAAATTTGGCAAGGATAGGTAGAACTGTTGCTCAGTGCTGCATGCCAAATTTCAGGGCAAAAAAAAAAGAGGATTTGGGAGTAATCTAAATTTCCAACTGTCAGTTTTTTCTGACACCCAGTTAGGACCACTTTTCTGCTGCTCTCTATGGTGGATTTTTGGGAAGACATAACTCAGGGTAAGGGGCAAATTTAGGCTTGGGTTTTTTTTAATTAAGTAGCTATTGTTCCAGGGTAGGGCCTTTTGGCTTTCAGGTAAATGAGAAAGTTACAGCTTTTAAACTATTACCTCACAATTGCACCATTATAAAGATAGGAAGATTCAATTAATTGCGCAACCTCACTAGGAGCCTCCCACAGGTGTACTCACTGTGGCTTCACTTTGGTGCACCAAGATGGCTGTCTTCTGCGGGTGGGGGCCGGGACCGGGGGAAGGAAGCCTACATTTGCTGTGGCAAGGACCCGGGGGGAGGTAGCGGGCATTAGCAGTGGCTGAGACACAGGGGAGATAGGTGGTGGCAGTGTGGCTGTTAGCAGCCTAGGCGGGGCAAGTGGGGGCCAGTAGGACCCATGGGAGGTAGTCAGTGTCAACAGGGCACCCCAGGCCTAGGCTGATATCCCAGTGCTATCCCCGGGACCCCTGGGGCTGTGGGTGCCGGGTTGATAGTGTAAATGTGGTGGAAAAAAATAGAATTGTTAATATTGTCTTTAGCTGTGGTACTACATGTCCTAGCATGCCTCCCCCACATACTGGTACTTGGAGAACCAAAAGTACCAGCATGCGGGGCATTACAGGCCCGCTGGTACTTGTAGTTCTACAACAAAAGTTCTACTGCGCCATTTTTAAAATTTAAAGATGACAGCCGCAAGTCAATCATGGCTTGTGACATCCTCACCCCGCCCCCTCGGCTGGCTTATATAAATCCAGCGCGATGCACCATCAGGCCAATCCATATGTGGGGATGCAGCAGTGAAGAGCTGCCAAAGAGAGAAGAGGGCGGGGATGTGCTGGATGGGTGGCGCCCTCCAGGTGAAGTTGCAAAGGAAGTCCTGGGGCAGGTGGCACTATGAAAAAGAGCTTAAAAGCTGCCACCCCATGGTGAAGGTGCAGTAAAATAAAATAATAAAACAAACAGTGTCTGTTTTTTTATATTTATTTTATAGGGGTACTATAGGTACCTGCCCTTCTTGCTGGTACTTGTGGTTCTCCAAGTACCAGCATGCTGGGGAGGCTTGCTGGGACCTGTAGTTCTACTGCAAAATACAATATTATACTTCTACTTTTTTACACCACACTATCAACCCGGCACCCACCACCATGAAGAGGGGGACCACTTTATTCGTGGAGTCCCAAGCTCCCCAGGGATCCCTGGCTTGGAATGACTAGCGGTCAGGGTTGATATTTTGTCTAGGGGGCCTGGTGAAAGGGCTCCCCTGGCTGTGGCATAAGCCCCCACTAGAAAAAGTCCAGTGCTGGATCTGGAAACTACAGGGGAACCCTATTCATTCTTCCCCTGTATTTCCAGGACCAGCACAGAGCCCAGTGCTAGTTGCACTAAATACGGGGGACCCCTACATTGTTTGTCCCCTGTATTTTGGCAACAAGGACTGGTTCTGATCATTCCTGGTGCTGGCTGTGCTTAATACGGGGACCCCTACGTCATTTTTCCTCTGTATTTTCACAGTCAGGACAGGTGGTGAAAAACCCAGGGCTGGATGGTGAGGGGGGTGCTGGCACATTTCCCTTTTTTTAATTTTTATTTTACACAAATTAAATTTTTAACACAAATGCATAAATGGATCTCAGATTCATCCATGCATGTGTCTTATTTTCTCAGATGCATGCTAATGTATTGCCAGTACAGGCCCGCTTTGAGGATTCTATATGAGGGTTTTTTTTACGCAGCTTAGTATGCTCTGTTTCCCAATTAGATCCATTGAGGCTTTATGACTGTGGTAAATAAAGAGATTAACATAGTTGGATGGAACGTTTGGGGTCTAAATGTCCCAAATTAAGAAATATTGTGCTTTTATTATTTGTCTTTCAGAAACAACCTTATATGGTAGTAAAATATTGGCCCCTAAAAAGCTCTGGATAGAGTATATATACCATTCTAAATGTTCAAGTAATGCAAGAGGAGTTTTTGTTATTAATAAATAGTCAGTGCAGTTTCAGTCAGAATCCAGTTTGGTTTATAATCATGGTAGATTTCTATTTATTCGTGTTAATATAGATAGAATGTTGATTCATATACTAGCTGTGTATATTTCTCCTCCATATAGTAATGAGATTCTCAGCCAGGTGACTATGTTTGTTGTGAAATCCCCGGACACCCCGGTGATATGTTTGGGAGATTTTAACAATGTTATGGACCACTGTATGGATTGATGGAAGAAAGGTGGTAGTTGTGTTCCTTCCTTTCCCTCTCCCACCCCATTTGCTAGTCTGATCGCTGAAACAGACTGGTTTGAAATTTGGAGAGTTTGTAATTCTCTTGCTAATCAATATATGTGTCACTCAACTTCTTATAATCTGTTTTCTCATATAGATCTAGTATCGACCTTTTCCAGTATATCATTGGCAGTGTCTGAAGTGGTCTATTTGTCTAGAGGTGAAGAATAAAACCAAAATCTAGAAACAACCTGCGCCCCAAAGGACTGCCGCTCAGTCCACACTCAGGAGCACCACTCCTTCTAATATACAAAAAAACACAATATGAGTGGTCCAATAAGTGCTGTCCCCATATACAACTCGTCTTCTCTCCTGGATGACTCAATGATCTCATATAAGGAGAAAAGATAACATATAGTTATATTCCAGATTTAAATGTTTTTTTCTCAAATGGATGATCACACAGATAGAGACCACTCACCTAGAATAGGTGAGATATGTTCACATAAAGGTATCTTTATACATTCTACTCATCTGGTCTCAATTTTATTGATGATATTCAGGGCTTGTTCCCTTCTGGGACTAGACTCACCTGGAATCAGATCTACCCGTTCCGCAAAAGGTATCTTTACACCCTGAAATCAGTATTCCTCCATTCGTCTAGACGATAACCTTATATACCACATAACAAGAAGTCCACTTCTGATAAAATCAGTATTGTTTATTGTCCAAATATCATAAAAGGGTCTTCAATCCCATAAAATATAAAAATATTATCAAGCAATCTTCATAAAAAAGCAACAAGGTTGTCCCATGGACTGGAATAATATCCCATATAGGTACAAGGGCCACTTCACCCAGAATGGTGCGGACACCTAGCACCCAAGATGAAAAAAAGTACAGGGATAAATACCAGTCCAACTTGGGGTTCACCTTCTTATTCCACCAACGCGTTTCTGATTCAGAAGTCCTTCCTCAGGGTGTACTAAGATTCACAGGATCACCCTCCTATTTATACCTCTCAGTAAAAACAGGAAGTAAGATCCAAAGTGGGTCAATCGTGGGTAGTCTCTAAAACACGGCACATAATCCATCGTACCAACATATACTAAACATAACTTACACATCACATAAGCTACATATAATGTACCCTAACGTTTAGGTCTCCCTCCGTTAGTACATAGACGAAACTATGAAACAAATAATGCACACAATATATATAAAACGGACTCTAAGTGGGAGAATCCAGTCCATATTTTTAGAAAGGCCTCATGGATCCTTAAAACAACAGTCCCAAATTGGCGCCAAGAGCAATCACGAGCGTCAATGCTGGATCCATCGTAAATGCACGTGACTTCTGGTATGCGACTGCTACGTACACAGCACTTCCAGTTATTAGGTACCATCCGGACTTCTATTGTAGAGGACTCCAGGGAGCATTACAACATCTGGTCATGGCTGTTAGATGTCACGACCCTGTCTAGTTGTCACCTTTTTGCCTTGGGACTTACCCCTGTCAGCTCCCCATGGATCTGTGTGTGTAATTTGCCTGGAGGATTTGCTCTGATTATTGCACCTGGCCTCTCCTCTGACTGTGAGCACTGCTAGCCCTGATTGGAATCACAGGTGTGGTTCTGATTCACAGAGCTGCAGAGATGAATACTCCCTCTGCATGTTGTGCCTTCCACCACTCAGAATGCTACTACCAGACCACCTGTCTGTATCCACCAATTGCTGCCAGACCCATGGTATATATATCTTCTCCTGATAGCATTCTGGGCCTGAACATGTCGTCTTCCCGTGGTGTATGGTTCTTGCTGTTTCTGCATTCAAGTATATCCCTGAAATCTGCTACAGCAACCCCTGGAGCAATCCAGAAAACCTGTTACAGCTGTACCTGACAATCCAGTAAATCTGCTGGCAGCAACCCCCGGTGCTTCCAGAAAACCTGATACAGCCAAACCTGGAAATCCAGTAAGCCTGCTGACAGCAACCCCTGGTGCATCCTGAAAACCTTTCTACAGTCATACCTGACGTCCAGACGTCCTGTTACAGCAATTCCTGGCCTGTGCTTTGCTGCTAGTCCTACTCCTGGTTGGTCCCTGGCACTCTGTAAACCTGCATCGTGTCACCCTGCCTTGCTTCCTGCTGTGGATCAACTCCTGCTCCTTTTACCTACCTACTCCCTCCCTGAACCTAAAATTCCCAAACCTACCCATTCCTTCCTGAAACCTGTTATTCCCAATTATCCTATCCAGCCTGCACCTGAGTTCCAACCATGTCACAGCATTTCCGGATCACCCTGTTTTACCCTCGTCTCAGCATTACCTGATTTCCCTTCAGCCATTGTCACGTTATTCCAGTTCAGTTCACATTGTTCCAGTCCAGACTCAAGTTCCAAGCTCATCATTTCTATCCATGTAGCCACCCAGCTACCAGCGTCTACCCACGTCTATCCAGCCGCTCCACATAGCTACCAAGCTACCAGCATTTACCCACGGCTATCCAGCCGCTCCACGTAGCCACCCAGCTACCAACATCTACCCACGGCTTCCCAAGTCACAACAAGTAGCTTCCATGCTACCATCCGTCTGCAAGCCCATCTACTAGTAACCTGACCAGCTCAGTCAGCCTACCTGCCGGTCCCAGTCCGGTCCCTCTAAGTTCCTTCTGGTCACATTCCAACATCTCAAGTTTCCAGTTCCAGTCACTCATCACCAAAGGCAGTTCTCACTGCTACCCACTTCTTATAATAAAAGAGCTATTCATCTACATCATCTGTGGTTCCAGTCATGCCGGCCTCCATTGAAACCCGATCACCACCTGAGACAGGTAACTCACAGACACCAATTGTGACAGAATGTTCAGGCCCAACGATGGTGGCGGATCAAGCACTTATTAAGGGACGAGATGCTTTCCGTAACCTGGTCACCCGCTTGGATTCACTGGAGGCCGTACAGCATCAAGTGCTACAGCTTTTGAAAATCCTGAATAACCAGCTAGATGTTACCCAAACCTTACCTGAACCCCTAACTACCTTCCATCGACTGCTGGAACAGCTTCAGGCTCTACTCACCAAATTTTTTCAGATCATTCCTGAATTTCTTAGAGCTGCCTCTGTCTCGACTAAAACTTCTGCCTTGGAATCCCTAAGAAACAAGGATTCTTCCAACCAAGTAACGTCAGACATCGTAGTTACCCACGCCCCAAGCTCTCTGTGGCCGAACGCCAGCGGCGCAAAGATTTACAGCTCTGCCTCTATTGTGGGATTTCTGACCACTTCATTAAAGACTGTTTCCTTTGCAATTCCAGCAGTGATTCCAAGTGTCAACGTCTCAGTGCCCGTTCCGGCTCCAGTCTGGATTCTGCCCGTTCCGGCTCCAGCCCGGATTCTGCCCATTCTGGTCCCAACCCGGATTCTGCCCATTCTGGTCCCAACCTGGATTCTGCCCGTTCTGGCTCCAGCCCGGATTCTGTCCGTTCCGGCTCCAGCCCGGATTCTGCCCGTTCCGGCTCCAGCCTGGATTCTGCCCGTTCCGGCTCCAGCCTGGATTCTGCCTGTTCTGGCTCCAGCCCGGATTCTGCCCCTTCTGGTCCCAGCCTGAATTCTGCCCATTCCGGTCCCAGCCCAGATTCTACCCGTTCCGGTCCTAGCTCATATTCTGCCCATTCCGGTCCCAGCCTGGATTTTGCTTGTCCCAGTAGGGGACTCCAGTCAGCAGCCCCAGGAGGGGTCTCAAGTCTCATTCCCCAGGAAGGGGTCTCAAGTCTCGTACCCCAGGAGGGGGTCTCAAGTCTCGTACCCCAGGAGGATGTCTCATGTCTTGTACCCCAGGAGGGGGTTTCAAGTCTTGCACCCCAGCAAGGGGTTTCTACTCCCATTCCCCAGAAGGGGATCTCAAGTCTGGTACCCCAGGAGGGGGTCTCAGGTCTCGTACCCCTGGAAGGGGTTTCAAGTCTCGTGCCCCAGGAGGGGGTTTCAAGTCTCACGCCCCAGGAGGGGGTTTCAAGTCTCACGCCCCAGGAGGGGGTTTCAAGTCTCGCACCCCAGGAGGGGGTCTCAAGTCTCGCACCTCAGGAGGGGGTCTCAAGTCTCACGCCCCAGGAGGGGGTTTCAAGTCTCGCGCCCCAGGAGGGGGTCTCAAGTCTCGCACCTCAGGAGGGGGTCTCAAGTCTCATGCCTCAGGAGGGGGTTTCAAGTTCCAGTTATCAGGGAGAAGTGTCTTGTACTACAAAATCTGATTATGGTTCCTGTTCACCGTCTCCTGCATATATTGTTCCAGAAGATGACGATCTCTGTAGTCTGTTCTCAGCTTTGATTGTTGATGCTACTGTCTCTAGATCCTCTGGACCCCTTCCAGTCCCATCAGTTGGTCTGACAACCAAACATCTGTCAGCTTCTGTTGTTTTGACTCCTCATAAATTGGAGCATCCTCAAGTCTCTTCCAGCCCTGCACCTGAATGTGCTCCACAGTCCTTGAACACACTGGATTCGTCGGATACTCCAACATGCATTTATTTTAATGGGGACTTAATTCAATACTATGCTTTATTGAAACAATTCTTCGGTATGATGAATTCTTCTCTGCCATATGGAGTCAAGTCTACTAATATTGTAGAGTTTGTTATCTCATCTTTTCAAGGTAAAGCTTGGGACTGGGTTGCCCCTATTTACAACTCCAAAGATCCAATGCTTCAAAATATAAAGACTTTCAGTGAAGCTGTTGTCAAAGAATTTGGTCCTTACCCTGTAAACCAAAATTCTAGCGAAGTTCTCAGTTCCAAAATATTGTCCAAGCACTCTGTTTGTGCTACCAAGAATTCGTCCTCCACTCCTCTGTAATCCGAACAAGGTCAAGTTTTCAAGGGCCAGCGTGCTGAATTCCAGGCATTCCAAGAGAGCAGCACTTTTGAATCTGTAACCCAGAACATGACTTGTGCACACACCTCCTTGTCCCCGTTCTGCTACTGTTCCTCCCAAAATTCTAATCCTGTCCTTCCCAGCCACATATTTCGACAGGAGTTACCAAACATTCCTGGTCCGTTAGTTGGCACAAAACGTTCTCGCAGCAAAATGAAGAATCGGCGAAGGTCTTGAACTATATCCTTTGTAGACTTTCCACTCCAAATATCCCAAGAAATTGAGAATTGGGAAGATGTCTGAAGAAAGTTTTTGTTTTGCTGTCCGGAGTCCACCCATAAAGAGGGGGGTACTGTCACGACCCTGTCTAGTTGTCACCTTTTTGCCTTGGGACTTACCCCTGTCAGCTCCCCATGGATCTGTGTGTAATTTGCCTGGAGGATTTGCTCTGATTATTGCACCTGGCCTCTCCTCTGACTGTGAGCACTGCTAGCCCTGATTGGAATCACAGGTGTGGTTCTGATTCTCAGAGCTGCAGAGATGAAAACTCCCTCTGCATGTTGTGCCTTCCACCACTCAGAATGCTACTACCAGACCACCTGTCTGTATCCACCAATTGCTGCCAGACCCATGGTATATATACTTCTCCTGATAGCATTCTGGGCCTGAACATCTCGTCTTCCCGTGGTGTATGGTTCTTGCTGTTTCTGCATTCAAGTATATCCCTGAAATCTGCTACAGCAACCCCTGGAGCAATCCAGAAAACCTGTTACAGCTGTACCTGACAATCCAGTAAATCTGCTGGCAGCAACCCCCGGTGCTTCCAGAAAACCTGATACAGCCAAACCTGGCAATCCAGTAAGCCTGCTGACAGCAACCCCTGGTGCATCCTGAAAACCTTTCTACAGTCATACCTGACGTCCAGACGTCCTGTTACAGCAATTCCTGGCCTGTGCTTTGCTGCTAGTCCTACTCCTGGTTGGTCCCTGGCACTCTGTAAACCTGCATCGTGTCACCCTGCCTTGCTTCCTGCTGTGGATCAACTCCTGCTCCTTTTACCTACCTACTCCCTCCCTGAACCTAAAATTCCCAAACCTACCCATTCCTTCCTGAAACCTGTTATTCCCAATTATCCTATCCAGCCTGCACCTGAGTTCCAACCATGTCACAGCATTTCCGGATCACCCTGTTTTACCCTCGTCTCAGCATTACCTGATTTCCCTTCAGCCATTGTCACGTTATTCCAGTTCAGTTCACATTGTTCCAGTCCAGACTCAAGTTCCAAGCTCATCATTTCTATCCATGTAGCCACCCAGCTACCAGCGTCTACCCACGTCTATCCAGCCGCTCCACATAGCTACCAAGCTACCAGCATTTACCCACGGCTATCCAGCCGCTCCACGTAGCCACCCAGCTACCAACATCTACCCACGGCTTCCCAAGCCACAACAAGTAGCTTCCATGCTACCATCCATCTGCAAGCCCATTTACTAGTAACCCAACCAGCTCAACCAGCCTACCTGCCGGTCCCAGTCCGGTCCCTCCAAGTTCCTTTAGGTCACATTCCAACGTCTCAAGTTTCCAGTTCCAGTCACTCATCACCAAAGGCAGTTCTCACTGCTACCCACTTCTTATAATAAAAGAGCTATTCATCTACATCATCTGTGGTTCCAGTCATGCCGGCCTCCATTGAAACCCGATCACCACCTGAGACAGGTAACTCACAGACACCAATTGTGACATTAGAGACCCGCATCACATCTGGCTTTTGGAACGCACCCGGAAACGTTGATACCATACATTAGTGTTCATATTTAATACAACGGAATGTCTGCTATTTCTCTTATGGGTGCCATGTTGTAGAAGACCCAAGGAGTAGATAGTATTATGCAGATAGCAGCAAAATACATGCGGATTCCAATAAATGGGGAACATAAAGCAAAAAACAAATGATGTGTTAATAACACAGAAAACAGACCTTACATATGCAAATAAATAATCGTTATTATATAAACCAGATAATAGACAACTTCTAAAAACCATTTGGTCTCAAAATCAACATTGAGGCCACACTGTGTCAATGTCTTTAACTGATATATCATTTCCATTTCCATCTGGGCTAATTTGACATCTCTATCATTCACCCGCCAGTTAATTTTGGCAGTTTTGATGCCACAAAAAGAAACCAGATGTTTAATATCGCAGCCATGTGATGATTTGAAGTGTAAAGAGACATTATGTGTTTCAAGCCCTTTCTTTATGTTTCTGCCATGTTCAGCCAATATCACTTTTAACATTCTCGACGTCCTTCCCACATACTGGCTGCCACACAAACATTCCAAAAGATACACACAGTAACTGGTACTACACGTAATGAAATCCTTGATTTCGAACATTTTCCTCGTTCTTGTAGATTTAAAGTGTGTAATCTTGGAATTAGTGGATCTACATGTTTTACACATAATGCATGTACCGCAACGGAAAAACCCATTTGATTTAATTCCGCCAACCAATGGTTTAATGATAGCGCTTCGCACTACCTGATCCTTAATATTCCGTGCTCTATGATACACGAATCGAGGTTGTGGCTCTATATGATCTTTCAGTAGAGGATCCCTGGTCAGTATACTCCAATGTTTGGACACCATTTTTTCCAATTGTCTGTACTGACTATTATACCTAGTTATAAATGGTATTTTGGGTTTATTATCCTTCTTCACACTGCCAGTTTTATATAATGCTAGTTGTCTGTCTAAGTCGGCACCCTTTTGCTTTGCAGCACCTACCAATAGTCTATTATATCCCTTAGTTAGGAACTGTCCCTCCAATAAATCTGCCTGTGTTTCATAAGTGGATATGTCAGTGCAATTCCGTCTAATACACTGAAACTGACTATTGGGAATGCTTTTCAACCAATTATAGTGGTGGTTACTATCATTTTTTATAAATGAATTGCAATCTGTTGGTTTAACATAATTTTTAGTTTTTTATACAATTATTCTCAATATAGAGAGTAAAATCCAAAAAATCTACAGATACCTCACTGATATTAAATGCCAACTCTATATTGAATGTGTTGCTATTTAAATGTTGGCAAAATAGTTCCAAAGAAGCCTGGTCTCCCCTCCAAATAAACAAAATATCATCTATATAACGGCACCATGTCACCAGACTGGCTCCAAACTGGTGGCCATTCCAGACTGCCTGTGCCTCCCAACAGGCCATAAACAAATTAGCATAACTTGGAGCCAGTCTGGTGCCAATGGCTGTACCCGTCAATTGGAGGAAGAAGGAACCCTCATACCAGAAAAAGTTCCGCCAATCAGGACTGTGGGAAAACAAAGGTTTATAACCTCAGTAAATATATATTAAATGAATATGAACAAAGGATATTGGAGAGAGGTTTAAAATTCACCCCATCGAGTCATGTCAGGGACTTTGAGGTCTTTGTTGTTCAGCAAAAATTCATTAGGAGGTTAACTTTAAAACGTTTCTTTAGTGATTATCTGTTAACAGCTAATGAAAACTATTCAGTTTTTAAAAAGAAGTCCACCTTCTTCCCTACCCAAAAGAAGGGCTGCTTTATAGAGACCTTTGAATGGCTGGTAAAGGATGATTTAGAAAAAAATAGTTTTAAACCTCTTAAAAATATGAATTTATCTAAAGAGGAAAGCAATGCTGTCAAAACTTTAAGGGATAACACCCAAATTGTTATTAAACCAGCCGATAAGGGGGGAGTGTCGTAATTATGGATGTGGAGGATTACAATGGGGAAATTGTTAGACAATTATCGGATAGTTTGACGTATAAAAAGTTAAGGAATAATCCAACGGAGATGATAACTAAGAGATTGATGGTTTTTCTTACTTTATACACCACAAAATGTATAATCACGGAGACAGAACGTGACTATATAATAATAGATAGACCTTCGATTCCGGTGATATACGTGCCTCCGAAAGTACATAAAAATAGAGAGAGGCCTCCAGGTTGGCCCATTGTGGTTGGCACAAATTCAGTCTTGTCCAACTTGTCCCATTATCTTGATTGCAAGTTGCAACCATAGGTATGTGACACTCCTTCCTTTCTAAAGGACACAATATCAGTTATTAATGTCCTATCAGATATAGTATGGCAAGAGGGATATAGAATGGTGACGGCTGACGTCACCTCTCTATATACCATTATAGAACATCGGTTGGGTTTGAAGGCAGTCCAATTTTTTCTGGATAAGAGTTATAAAAGTGATGATTCTAAAACATTTATTTTGGATGGTATCAATATGATTTTGCAGAATAACTTTTTCTGGTATGACGGTTCCTTCTTCCTCCAATTGACGGGTACAGCCATGGGCACCAGACTGGCTCCAAATTATGCTAATGTGTTTATGGCCTGGTGGAAGGCACAGGCAGTCTGGAATGGCCACCAGTTTGGAGCCAGTCTGGTGACATGGTGCCGTTATATAGATGATATTTTGTTTATTTGGAGGGGAGACCAGGCTTCTTTGGAACTCTTTTGCCAACATTTAAATAGCAACACATTCAATATAGAGTTAACATTTAATATCAGTGAGGTATCTGTAGATTTTTTGAATCTTACTCTCTATATTGAGAATAATTGTATAAAAACAAAAAATTATATTAAACCTACAGATTGCAATTCATTTATAAAAAATGATAGTAACCACCACTATAATTGGTTGAAAAGCATTCCCAATAGTCAGTTTCAGTGTATTAGACAGAATTGCACTGACATATCCACTTATGAAACACAGGCAGATTTATTGGAGGGACAGTTCCTAACTAAGGGATATAATAGACTATTGGTAGGTGCTGCAAAGCAGAAGGGTGCCGACTTAGACAGACAACTAGCATTATCTAAAACTGGCGGTGTGAAGAAGGATAATAAACCAAAAATACCATTTATAACTAGGTATAATAGTCAGTACAGACAATTGGAAAAAATGGTGTCCAAACATTGGAGTATACTGACCAGGGATCCTCTACTGAAAGATCATATAGAGCCACAACCTCGATTCGTGTATCGTAGAGCACGGAATATTAAGGATCAGGTAGTGCGAAGCACTATCATTAAACCATTGGTTGGTGGAATTAAATCAAAAGGGTTTTTCCATTGCGGTACATGCATTATGTGTAAAACATGTAGATCCACTAATTCCAAGATTACACACTTTAAATCTACAAGAACGGGGAAAATGTTCGAAATCATTACGTGTAGTACCAGTTACTGTGTGTATCTTTTGGAATGTTCGTGTGGCAGCCAGTATGTGGGAAGGACGTCGAGAATGTTAAAAGTGATATTGGCTGAACATGGCAGAAACATAAAGAAAGGGCTTGAAACACATAATGTCTCTTTACACTTCAAATCATCACATGGCTGCGATATTAAACATCTGGTTTCTTTTTGTGGCATCAAAACTGCCAAAATTAACTGGCGGGTGAATGATAGAGATGTCAAATTAGCCCAGATGGAAATGGAAATGATATATCAGTTAAAGACATTGACACCGTGTGGCCTCAATGTTAATTTTGAGACCAAATGGTTTTTATAAGTTGTCTATTATCTGGTTTATATAATAACAATTATTTATTTGCATATGTAAGGTCTGTTTTCAGTGTTATTAACACATCGATTTGTTTTTTGTTTTATGTTCCCCATTTATTGGAATCTGCATGTATTTTGCTGCTATCTGCATAATACTATCTACTCCTTGGGTCTTCTACAACATGGCACCTATAAGAGAAATAGCGGACATTCCGTTGTATTGAATCGGAACACTAATGTATGGTATCAATGTTTCTGGGTGCGTTCCAAAAGCCGGAAGTGATGCGGGTCTCTAACTGCCGTGACCGGATGTTGTAATGCTCCCTGGAGTCCTCTACAATAGAAGTCCGGATGGTTCCTAATAACCAGAAGTGCCGTGTACGTAGCAGCCGCATACTGGAAGTCACGTGCATTTATGATGGATCAAGCATTGATGCTCGTGATTGCTCTTGGCGCCAATTTGGGACTTTAGTTTTTAGGATCAATGAGGCCCTTCTAAAAATATGGACTGGATTTTCCCACTTAGAGTCCGTTTTATATATATTGTGTGCATTATTTGTTTCATAGTTTCGTCTATGCACTAACGGAGGGAGACCTAAACGTTAGGGTACATTATATGTAGCTTATGTGATGTGTAAGTTATGTTTAGTATATGTTGGTACAATGGATTATGTGCCATGTTTTAGAGACTACCCACGATTGATCCACTTTGGATCTTACTTCCTGTTTGGACTGAGAGGTATAAATAGGAGGGTGATCCTGTGAATCTTAGTACACCCTGAGGAAGGACTTCTGAGTCAGAAACGCATTGGTGGAATAAGAAGGTGAACCCCAAGTTGGACTGGTATTTATCCCTGTACTTTTTTACATCTTGGGTGCTAGGTGTCCGCACCATTCCGGGTGGAGTGGCCCTTGTACCTATATGGGATATTAATCCAGTCCATGGGACAACCTTGTTGCTTTTTTATGAAGATTGCTTGATAATATTTTTATATTTTATGGGATTGAAGACCCTTTTATGATATTTGGACAATAAACAATACTGATTTTATCAGAAGTGGACTTCTTGTTATGCGGTATATAAGATTATCATCTAGACGAATGGAGGAATACTGATTTCATGGTGTAAAGATACCTTTTGCGGAATGGGTAGATCTGATTCCAGGTGAGTCTCGTCCCAGAAGGGAACAAGCCCTGAATATCACCAATAAAATTGGGACCAGATGAGTAGAATGTATAAAGATACCTTTATGTGAACATATCTCACCTATTCTAGGTGAGTGGTCTCTATCTGTGTGATCATCCATTTGAGAAAAAAACGTTTAAATCTGGAATATAACTATATGTTATCTTTTCTCCTTATTTGAGATCATTGAGTCATCCAGGAGAGAAGACGAGTTGTATATGGGGACAGCACTTATTGGACCACTCATATTGTGTTTATTTGTCTAGAGGTATCTCTGACCACTCTCCTGTGCTACTTACTTACTCCTGGTCTCAAAATATGGGGGCAAGTTTTTGAAAGTTCAACCCATTTTGGTTGTCTCTAATTGGGGTAGGCAGTAAACTAGTTGCTGCATGGGGGAGTTTTGGATCAGAGAATGTTTCTTATTTAGATCCTACTATTAGGCATGATGCCTTTAAGGCCTATATGTGGGGCTGTTCTACACCTTTCCAGATCACACTTCCCTCCCACCCTGCGTAATATCTCGAAAGAAGAGTGTAGAAGAATATTGGTTGCTGTTTCTTGTTTATACAGGGAAGTTTCAATCGTGTTAGTGTGACCTCTATAAATAAGGAGCTCAAGGTATGAGATTTTTTTCCTTGTTAATGCTGAAGGTCAATTTAAGGTTGACATCATTGTCAATCAGAGTTTTCACAAAATCCTTTAAGGAGTTCTCATCACCTCCAATATAAAAAACATGTCATCTATATACCTTAGCCATGTGATGATGTTTCTTGTATGGGGGTTAATTCTGATCAGAAAACACGTATTCCCTCTCCCAGCAACCTAATCTAAAAGAATGTCTCTTCTGTTAACCATGTGTTCTATTTTGCCATGTTTATTATAACACTTATCTGAGAGATGATAACTGTTTTTCAATACTCTGGTCCTTTAGAGGATACCTAACAGCTCAAGGAAAGATTTTTTTTTGCGTAGAAGTAAAAGAAGAGAGTCTTCTGATCAAACAGAGATCCAGTAAAAAGTAGACGTGACCGTGACAGATTAGTGGTGAGATGAATGCCACCTAGGCTATTTTCTCTGGCTTTGACTCCAGCCATCAGTGCCATGATAGTGCTCCTCTTGACCTCCTCTGTAGTATGCATCTCTGCAACTGTGGTAACTCTCCTTTAGATAAGGATGAGAGCTATGGCTTCTACTGGATCGGTGGCTGGAAGAGGAATCATACCTGTGTGGGGGAGAATGATCAGATCTGTGACTGTACCGATTTTGGTGAGGTGGATAATGTGATGGTGAGTAACTGGGTTGGGCCATCATTGCTGGGCTGGATCCATGAGAGGTTTCCGACCTATAGAAGTTATTCATCATTGCTTGTCTTTGAAGATTGTCTGGAGAAGAGTAAGATCTCTGATAGTTTGGAACAGGAGGTGAAAGTTCAGAGTATTTCATGAACTCCCCATTGCCATCATGCCTGCAGTAATGTGTTGCTGGACTGTTTCCAGTAAAATTGCCATTTCCTTGTGGTGAGTAGGCTGTGCTATTTGCTTCTGCGGAGCCATGGCTGCTTGCTGATCTGAATTGAATTTTCAGTGGCCTCCCAAAGAGTTCGATTCAATTTAACAAACTCATTCCATAGGCAGCAGACTCCTCATATTTGAAATTAACAAAAGCAAATTGTTTCGACTTTCCATCCTTCTCCTTTCGATTTTTAACATTAATTGCAGGACCATCCTGCAGAAACAGCTCGAACAGGATCTCTTTGGTGGCCCTGGGATCTAAGTTCCCCACGAACAGCATCCTATCAGCCTCGGCTGTGCCCATTTCTCTCTTGAGTCCCGTCCTGTGTGCCTAGCAGCAGCAGTCGATGGGTGACAAGATAAGTCACAGCGCAGCGTCTTTTGGGGCCTAGTTTTTCAAACTGCCATCCTGTCTGCCACTGCAGTGCCACTCCTAGATGGGCCACGTGTTTGTCCCACCCACTTGTGTCGCTTAGCATAGTCATCCAGCTACCTCGGTGAACCTTTTGGCCTAAAAGCAATATTGTGAGGTGTGAGGTGTTCAGAATAGACTGGAAATTAATGTTATTGAGGTTAATAATAGCGTAGGAATGAAAAAAATTTTTTGTGATTTTAGCTGTTTTTATGCTTTTAAAAAAAAAATACAGATCCAAAACACAAAACACAAAACTTGGAAGGGGTGTTTTGGCAAAACCAATCCAGATCCAAAACACAAAGAAAGATCCATAGCCAAAACCAAAACACAAAACATGAAAAGTGGCTGGTGCACACCCCTAGAATGTACAAACAAATGATGTGTTAATCATAACAATGCATACCCATAAATGTGGCAAAATTAAGCCACCATTATAAAACATATTAGATATATAGAAAATATATTGATCTGACTATCTATTATTTATAGCCTTGTAATTTTAGTTTGTTACCTCTGTTATAGATATTTTTATGTATAGATATATATGTCATTTTTAAATGGATAAGCTATGTATTTATGTATTTATTATTCTGATATAATATTGTTTATATGTCTGATTTATTTGGATGAAAGGAGAGATATGAGTATTTCCCGAATCCTAGAATGATATGGTGGTGTATTTATATGCTATGTAGCAAACTATGACAAAATAGCGTTTTTATATTGAAAAAACACTACGTGAGAGATATGTCTACAACAAAATGGCGTCCGCTATATAAAAAATGTGTATAAACTTTACAACATTGTATAAAGGTTGGAGTAGATTGATAGCCGCTAGTTGCATTGCTGATCATAGGTATGGAATGAAATATGAGTGCCGCATGCTAGCGGTAGTGAAATTGAGCCACTGTGACTGTGAAAGTTCCCGCGCATGTGCGGGACACTTAGACGTGGAAACACAACAGATGTTGGAACGCATATACTGTCGCGAGATTGTAGTGATCCCGCGCAGCCGCAGAATGCTACACAATGGCAGAAACGAAAATACCATATCTAGTAGATTGCCCACTGTGACCGTGAGAGTTCCCGCGCCTGCGCAGGAGACTTAGACGCGGAAACACAACAAATGTTGGAACACATATACTGCCGCGAGACTGTAGTGATCCCGCGCAGCCGCGTAATGCTCCGAAACGGCGGAAACCGGAAATACCATATAGAGTAATTGCCTAATCATAGGAGTGAGTATATAAGTCAGATTAGCCAGTATATTCTCTATCCTCCTAACGAAGTCCAGCTGATATAGCGTGAGTGACGAAACGCGTTGAGGGTGGTAACACTGCTGATGTCCTAAATCCAGTTTTGTTTGGACAACTCAGATAAGCTTTTCAAAAACTTTTTAAATGTAATTATATTGTTTGTGTGTTATTTGTTCTATATTAAACTCAAAAAATTACTACACTATGAGAGTGTTCTTCTCTCTTTCTCTTTGGTTGAGCCCCATGTTCAAAGGATCTATTGAATGAAGTTTAAAAGATACTGACTACGTGATTGTTCTTACAACATTTGGGGTACGCATATTTGATTACCTTACCATTTATATAATTAATTCCCATCAATTACTACACCATAAGGCGCTTGTTCTCTCACCCTTTTGTTTTCTATAAATTACCTATGACCTTATGAACAACGGTCTACTGGAGAGTTGAAGGCTGCCACTGCTACAACAGGAGGTGTATTGTGAAAGGAATATTTTACATATAAAATCCAGATCACTGATATCAACGAGGGAGTGTGGCGCCATTTTTAGTACCATATTTAGTACCATATTTAGCCATATATATATATATATATATATATACTAAAATCTGTAATCTCTCTTTCTCTACTGGTATCTTTCCATCACTGTTCAAGCATGCAGTGATCACTCCCATTTTGAAAAAACAAAATTCTGACCCTAACTCTCTCTCAAATTACCGTCCTATCTCCCATCTACCTTGCCCCTCCAAGCTACTGGAGAGACTTGCCTACACTCGCCTCACACACTTTCTTAACACCCACAACTTATTGGATCCACTTCAGTCAGGCTTTCGTTCCCAACACTCCACTGAGACAGCACTGACTAAGGTAGTAAATAATCTGGTCACTGCCAAGGCTAAAGGCCATTATTCACTTCTAATTTTTCTAGATCTCACAGCTGCCTTTGACACTGTTGACCACTCTCTTCTCATACAAACACTACAATCCATAGGTCTTCAAGACACAGCCCTTTCTTGGTTCTCATCTTACCTATCTAATCGCTCTTTCACTATTCGCTTTTCTGATTCTACCTCCACTTCGCTACCTCTATCAGTTGGAGTACCACAAGGTTCAGTATTAGGTCCTCTGCTTTTCTCAATATATACCACCTCTCTTTGCAAACTAATCAGCTCTTTTGGTTTTCAGTATCATCTGTACGCGAACGATACTCAAATTTACCTATCCTCCCCAGATTTGTCACCATCTGTGCTGGTCCGTGTCACTGAATGTCTCTCTGCCATTTCATCTTGGATGTCATCTCGCCACCTCAAACTTAATATATCCAAAACAGAATTAATTATATTTCCACCAGCCAATAGCAGTTACCAACCTGATATCTCTATTACTGTTGACAACTCGACAATCTACCCCACCCCACAAGCTCGCTGCCTAGGTGTCATCCTTGACTCTGAACTGTCTTTTGTTCCCCACATTCAATCTATCTCTAAATCCTGTTACATACTTCTAAGAAACATAGCCAAAATTTGATCATATCTTACACAAGACACTGCAAAACTCTTATACACGCACTCATAATTTCCCGCATTGACTATTGCAATAGTCTCCTTATTGGTGTTCCCAAAAACAGGCTCTCCCCACTACAATCCATTTTGAATGCAGCTGCGAGGTTGATCTTTCTCACCAAACGTTCAGTGTCTGCTGATCCACTCTGTCAGTCCCTCCATTGGCTGACGGTCTTCTACCGTATTCAATTTAAAATACTTACACTCACACATAAAGCTATTAACCAAACCACACCAACATACATCTCTTCACTTATCTCAAAATATCTTCCAACCCGACATCTCCGTTCTGCACAAGATCTGCGTCTCTCATCCCCGCGCATTACTTGTTCCCATGCATGGTTACAGGACTATTTTCGGGCTGCACCCACCCTGTGGAATGCCCTCCCATGCACAATAAGACTTTCCACTAGTTTCCAAACATTCAAGCGTTCTCTGAAAACTCACCTCTTTAGACAAGCTTATCAGATTCCAGGACCGCCCACCTAACCTTTTATAGCTCCCTATCTAACTCTCTTCTTATAGTAAACACCTATCACATCTTCTCTTTCTTCAATTGAACATCCTCCTAACCCTAGGCCAACTTTCCAGTGTGATTGGATTATACAGCCCACCAAGAATATCTGCAATTGGGCTGGACCAATTTGCAATAGCACCTCTCCTTGTGTATCAACACCTATTTCCCTATAGATTGTAAGCTTGTGAGCAGGGCCCTCTTACTCTTATGTATGTCATGTATGTATGTCTTTTACAACCCAGTATAATGTTAATCTTGATTCAAATTGTAAAGTGCAACGGAATTTGCTGCGCTATATAAGAAACTGTTAATAAATAAAATAAATAAATATATATATATATATATATATATATAGTATAGCCACAGGCTTGGCACTTTTCCTCCAGGACCAATAGAATTGGTGCCTCCCACAAAAACGGGAATGATAGAATGCAAAACGGCAGTGGCACTCACAGTAAATAAGTTTAAAGCCCCAGGACAATGGACCACAGGCATGTTTATTAAATCAACGTTTCAGTCCATACCTTCATCAGGAATAAAATACATTAAAAAATCAGCTTACCTATATACATAAGAAAACAACACCACGAGTGATAGTTTTGTGCACCCACATAATGGCCATAAATTCAGGATTAAACATATCCTAACCTGCACTAGCCAATATGTCATCTACTACATTAGGTGTCCATGCGGATACCTAAATGTAGGTAAAACTGCCAGACAATTCCGTGAGCGTATGGTGCTGCACAGATCAGCAATACGTATGGCCTTAGCAGGGAAGGACAATGACCAGCTGGTGGCCCCTCACTTCAGGGAACATAGGCATAATTTGTCTGCCCTCCATTATGAAATGATTGATCAGATCCCTGACTCTAAATGGGGGGTGACAGGTCAACCGCGCTGTTGCAATTGGAGGCTAGGTGGATTTTCCACCTGAACACAGTGCAGCCTCATGGGCTAAATGAAACTCTGTCCCTGACATGCTTTTTGTAAGTTCCCTACATGTCTTTGATATCATTTAACATCATCACGTTTAGCTATGCACTTGATGGTCTGTATTAACTCTGTACTATCATATGGTTTCTATACCCTACTGTTAGCATTGTTACCAGTTTTGTATATGTATATGTTTGTCTGATTTCACTTTTTTACTGGCTGCACTGTTTATGTTTATAGTGTTGCCATGGTGAGCTGTTTGCCGTACGCCACGCGTGCTACGCAGTGCACGATGATGACATCATGGCTCAGCTCTGGGGTGTTGGCGGGGTGCACACTCATGGTGTTGTCTTCTTATGTATATAGGTAAGCTGAATTTTGTGTGTATTTTATTCCTGATGAAGGTTTGTATGGACTGAAACGTTGATTTAATAAACATGCCTGTGGTCCATTGACCCAGTGCTTTAAACTTATTTACCGTGAGTGCCACCGCCGTTTTGCATTCTATGGGTATATATATATATATATATATATATATACAGTATACAGATGATATTCTATAGTGTGGCCTGGCAGCCTCACATATGTAAGGAAAGAGGCGGCACTCCTTGGTGATGACAAAAATATCTATAATCAAAACATCATATAAAAGCCATACAAGGTGTCGGTGTTGACATTTCAAGGTCCTGAGACATTTTCATCAGGATAGTGATGAAAAGGTCTTAGGACCTTGTAACGTCGACACTGACACCTTGTATGGCTTTTATACTGTATGATGTTTTGATTACAGATATTTTTTTCATCACCAAGGAGTGCCGCCTCTTTCCTTACATATGTTAGGCTGCCAGGCCACACTATAGCATATCATCTGTATTACAATTTACAGGAGGGCACACTGCCTACGTACAAATTTCATGCTGAGTGCCAAGCTTATGGAATTATATATATATATATATATATATATATATATACAGTATATATGGATGTAGTTATGAGACTGGCATCAGCGATCCTGACGGTCTCAATATCAAGAGTAAGCAAATAAATTACTGCGCTGGTGTGTCCCTGTCAAAACAACATACATATACACATGTAATTAATTATTAATAAATTCATTAAAAATGTTTGTAATACAGTACTATATACCAATGAATATAAAATCCTACAAATTAGTAGTAAATCTAAGCACCAACAATATACCTATTAATATGACATGGTTCTATTAGTGCACCACAATAGTCTATACAGACAGATACTAAGGCAATGGACAACAATAGTAGATATGTATCCAATGGTACCTCAAATATGCAACAATGTCCAATATGCATATAAAAGTAACTAGTTATAACAATAAATGGTAACCAAAGCGCTACACCTGAAATAAGAGGGGGAGGGGGGAGGAGTAATGTTCCTAAGCTGGGAATGAATATGTATTACTGTTGATAATTCAATAGATGCAATCTAATCAGTCATGCATGTTTGTAGGAGTCTTTACTATGAATAAACAACATAATAGTACATTTTATACAATGTGAATTCAAACTCTGGAAAGTGTGACACTAGGACCGCTGTCTGGTTTACAGTGTCAGCAGTGATATATCCAATGTTGATATATGCCCAGCTGGGCATCCTCAGATTGATCACTTAAGTTCATACACCATCAACTGCAGTAGTCTCATAAAAACATATATAGTATGTTATGCACAGTCATAAATGCTTCATCAATGTGAGATACTTAATAGAGGTTCTTGGTAATTGTTGCAATGCCTGGTACAGTAAGTTGAGAAACTTAAATATGCTAAAATCCAATGTATGTGTCATGAGACCTGTGGCATCCCGCTAGTCTGTGTAGGATAGTGAGCTCAGTTGCCCCGGGGGATCTTCTTGGAGAAGTAGAGTACGGTGAATACTGACTCACAGGAAAATGCTCAATGACTTGACGTAAAGTCAAGTATAATCACTTGAACACCATAATTAATATATTTTTGTTAATCTGAACATCTGTATTTCACCTTGGCCATTGAAAGAATTTGTGCAATCAGCATGCAAGAATATAACTGTAGGATTCCTGTACTAAGATCGGAAGCAGGACACTTATGACATATGCCACTGCAGAACCCATAGCACAACCTTTTCAATTGTTTGTAAAATCTACCATTGAAAAAGAAATAGTTGTGTGTTAACGTAAACTCAAGAAGCTTTAAAAAAAGCTTCTTGGTAAGTGCAAAGGAGTAAAACAGCAACGTGTTTTGGCAATGGCCTTTATCAAGCTGGATAACTCCTAGTATCCTGGATCCGGTTTAAATAGGAAGGAGTTATCCAGCTTGATAAAGGCCATTGCCGAAACGCGTTGTTGTTTTACTCCTTTGCACTTACCAACCAGCACTTTGGAATATAAAGATATCTAGATACCCACCAGCTTCACCCCATCTCTCCTACCAAAGAGACCGGAGGCTGCTTTCTTAGCTGGACACGCTGATTGTCTTTGCAGCTGACATGGTGGTTTGCAGTACGGAAGCATCCGGCTGTTACTTCCTGCTGGCAGTGGTGACACTGTCAATTCCCTCTCCACTGGCAGAGTGAGTGAGTGGGACTGCTGCAGATATGAATGGACCGAGCCGTGGTCCGCCTAACTGTGCTTCTGTTACTGGGATTTGAGCTGGAGACCCTTCATGACTGTGGTAGGATACCATTACAGGGGATATATTCAGTCGTCTCCATAATCGGCCTATTGACCTTTGATTAGGTGTGATGGGACAATACATATCTTTACTATATTACATTTGAGAGGTATGACCCATTGCTCACATCTAGCTTCATTCTTCTGGATTTAATAAGTGCTGGACGTTTATATTCACGGTACATACACTCTTCAATCTGTGAACAGTTACTTTTTTATGCATATAGGACATTGTTGCATATTTGAGGTACCATTGGATATGCATTTACTGTTGTTGTCCATTACCTTAGTATCTGTATAGATTATTGTGGTGCACTAATAGAACCATGTCATATTAATAGGTATATTTTTGGTGCTTAGATTTACTACTAATGTGTAGGATTTTATATTCATTGGAATATACTGTAGTACTGTATTACAAACATTTTTAATAAATGTATAAATGATAATTTACATGTGTACAGTATATGTATGTTGTTTTGACAGGGACACACAGCGCAGTATTTTCTTTTGCTTATTCTGTGTAATTTTGAGGTTGGCATACTTCTTTTTATACTGCTGCAGGGTGCCTCTAACCTAAACAGACCCACACAAGTCCAGTGTATATATACAGTATATATAATTTGATGGGTCTCAATATCAACTAAAAAATCCTGACTAGGGACTTAAGATAGGCGTAAAAATACTGAAGGGGGAGGGTTAGGGTTAGGAACCCCAGGGGGAAGGGTTAGGGTTAGGCACCCCCAGGGGGAGGTTAGGGCTAGGCACCCCCCGGGAGGGCTAGATTTAGGGTGCGGTAAGGGGGGGTTAGGGTTAGGCACCCCTGGGGCAAGGTTAGGGTTAGGAACTAGGGGGGAGATTTATAATTTATTTTTCTTACAACACATTATACACTTTCTGGGTATCTATCTTTTCCTTCATTTCTTGCAGTCTCTGATTTTTGCTACATACTTAAAGATTTTTTCTTCTTTCTTAATTGTTCTCATTATTTTCTCACATTTATAAAATGGATTTCACTTATTCCACTTTACCTCACCCCTCCCTAGGATCACCTTCAGTAACAGTGTGCAAATCAGACTAGACCAAAATAAGTTTTTTTTATCTATTGTGCCTTTCGTCTTTTCTCAGTTTCTCAACTGAGATCCTGTAACATTATACATAGTTTCTTTTCTAATTCACTTGTCCACTTTTTTCATGTACCAAGCTCCCATTTCACATTTTCCTGTGTTCCAGTTACAACACTACCGTGTCACCTATATATCACAATACAGGTTGAGTCTCCCATATCCAAAATGCTTGGGACCAAGGATATTTTGGATATCGGAATATTCTGTATTTTGGAATATTTGTATATCATATTGAAATGTCTTAGGAATAGGGCCCACATCTAAATACATAATGCATTTATGTATTATATACACCTTATACACACAGCCTGAATGTTATTTTAAACAATACTTTCAATAATTTTGTGGCTCAAACAAAGTTTGTGTACATACATGAAACTATTTTATGTTTCATATACACCTTATACACAGCCTATAAGTCATTTTATATTTTATTTTTTAATAATTGTGTGCCTTAAACAAAGTTTTTGTACATTGAACCATCAAAAATCAAAGATTTCACTATCTCAGTCATGCTAAAAATATTCTGTATTTCGGAATATTCTGTATTTTGGAATATTTGGATATGGGAGACTCAACCTGTATCACCATCTCTTCATCTTATCTGACTCCCTTTTTTCTACTTTTATTTCACTTAATACTTTGCATTTTTATTTCTCTT
Organism: Taudactylus pleione; assembly: GCA_031769625.1. NCBI lineage: Eukaryota > Metazoa > Chordata > Amphibia > Anura > Myobatrachidae > Taudactylus > Taudactylus pleione. Next base: position 2,384,193 of record JAUIMM010000031.1, read on the forward strand.
ATATTTCTAAATTTGTTTATTGATATTATTTATTTTATTTTTATGTATTTTTATTTTCATTCATTCCAGATTCATTTTTTATTTACATCAATATTTATTTATTAATGTTTGTATTTTCCACTGCCTTATTTATTTCTATTTTGTCTAGATATAGTTTTTTAACAACTGCTACTACTACAGGCTTTGGTATATTCCCCTATATTTATTAATTTATTATTGTATGAGTTTGCTTAGTCTTTTTAAACCTTTTCTTTTGCAACAGGTTACAACATATCACTTTTATAATTTGATTTATCACAATCTCCTTTATATAATATATCTTAATTTTCTGTATTTTTATACTTTCCCTGTTTTTAGTGACCTACTTTAATCTACAGAATGTCTATTCTGTTAACCTTGTTTTCTATTTTCCTTTGTTTATTATAAAACTTATGTGTCAGACAATTACAGTTCTTGAATACTATTTACAGTATGTGATAGCAATTGCTAATTATTGTCTACGTGCTCACAGATTGAATCTATTGACCATTTAATTGTTTGTAATTGTCTATTGTCTACCTACACATGCCAATCATGGAGGCATGTACAATGATTGACTGACCTTTTGAATTTAAGCCATGACCAGCATACTAGCAGGTCAGGCTGATACTGGTGATCAAGCCCGGTGACTCAGGGTAAAATGCGCGTCCAGCAGCACGGAGGTTCCTGTCGGCATCGACAGGGACTCAGACCTTGCTATTCGGTTAAAGGAGATATCCCGATATCTATGCAGGTTTAGCCACGTACAGGTACCCCTTCTCTCTCCCTTCTCGCTAGTCACTGTCTCATCTGGTCTGATGGGAGCAACCTGCAATACTCTATAGTATCAGGGTGCACGCTGGTTAACATCTACACGGACAGCAGAAGTGATGTTTCTTTCTTCCTATTTGTTAATGCTGGTAGGTCTGACCCCTTCTTACTGTATGTTCACTGCCTATGGGCACACATTCATAGGGTATGTAGTCAAGAAGCCGACCGCCGGCTTCCCTACTGTCAAATTGAAATGCCGACCGCCGGCTTCCCGACTGTCAAATCCCGACATGGGACTAATGATAGGCATCAAAATCCAGATGCCTATCATTATCCACCCTCCAAAATCCAGACACCTGGCATACCGAACAAAGGTAAGCCAGGCATCGGGACCTTTTAGCCGCGGTTGTTGGGGTTAGGTTTAAGGACTCCCGGGGTGGCTTAGGGTTAGGCACCCCCCCGGGAGGCTTAAGGTTAGGCAAGGGGAAGGGGGAGTTAGGGTTAGGCACCCTCAAGGGGAGGTTAGATTAAGCACCCCTCTGGGAGGGTTAGGTTTAGGGTGTGGGGAGGGGGTAGCTTTAGGCACCCCTGGGGGGAGGTTAGGTTTGTCACTAGGGGGGAGGTTAGGGTTAGGCACCCCTAAGGGAGGATTAGGGTTGGGGGGTAAGGGGTAGGGATAGCCTACTAACCTCCGCTGTCGGGATCTTCACCCATTGGGCTGCCGATGTTGGGATTTCAAACGTCCGGCAGTCATACATACCAATTCCATTCAGACTTGCTGCTTAATTTACAGCTATATAAACTCTCTATCTCTGCATTATCGATACACACCATATTAGAATAAGGTATAAGGATATTTTCTCTCCACATTTTTTTGCTCATGTTATGATTCAGTGTGTGTATTTTCTAAGAATGTGCTATATTGAGATCAGATGTCTAAACAGACAACCTTCATTTGTGATTCATGTCCTATGTCTACAGAAGACCTGCAATTGATTTATTCTTTTTTGGCTCATACCACTGTGAATCAAAGATCTGTTAATTTAAATAGATTTATTAAGGGCTTATATTGTTTCTGATACTACAAAATATATGTGTTGCGGTTAAATATCTCTAGTCCCTTTGGCACTATATATGCCAAATACTACAATTTATTTGTGAGAGCAATTTTTAATTTTCATTGTATGTATATGAAATGTGACAATTGATATTCTACAAGTAACATTGTTTCTATTGGTAGCATACCAATGATTATATATGAGATGTGACAATTTATACTCTGCATGCTACATTTTTTTCTATTGGTAACATAATAACAAGTCATAAGCTACCAGTAGAGTGCAACACTTATGAATCGAGAAGTATATAAATACTCCTGAATCCTTGCTTTAATATTTTCACCAATATTGGAAACTTGCGTTTTGACAGCCCGTAATGTACATCAACCAGTATGTATAAAAAGTGTCGATGTTGTGCTATTTGTTTTTAAGAATATTTTCCACTTTACTGTGAAGCAGATGGGTGTTCTCTACCATTAAGGTCTATGGGGCCCATTTCGACCCGGACGCTAAGCCGCGTTTGTTCGCTATGGGTGATTGTCGCCCGTCTGCACATGTGTAAGCATCGCAGTGCATGTGCGCTGCGATCTGGAATTGTGCGCTCATTGTACACAGACTGAGCGCTACTATGAGTTACAGTGCCAATTGTGGGTGGTAACAGGGGAAGGTGAACAGGGGAGTGATGGTGCGAAGGCTGGCATGTCTGGGCATCAAAACGGCATTTAATGGGCGTCCATAATTAGCATGGAAGCGTCATTGTACATGTCACCTGGTTGTATTTCAGCTTGCAGTGATCGCAGTGTTTGTGGCAGGGTAGGGTCTAGCTCAAGCGCTGCGTGCAGCTCCGATGGCTCTCGTTGTTACTGATTAATCATACATTTCCTGGAGATGAAGTGTACTAAGAAAGAAATGTGGGCATCTTTACACCAGCATGTGCTCACTCTGCTGTCGCTCTCAGGGCCTGATTCAGAGCCGGACGCTATTTGCGCTCGCTCATCCTGAAAAAGGGGCTGGCTATTTAAATTGACCGTTCGCTCTTTGCGGTCTGTTGACGCCTTTATGTCTGAACGAGCGAACAAAACATGCGGATGTTTTTTGTAAAAAACACCCCATGGCCGCTCACATCATACGTCATCTCCGCTATTTATTAGATTAATCGAGTACATCGAAAGGCGAATGAACTGCTCGCTATTATTGTGGTAGCATTTTCCTACTGCAATCATGCGAGCAGTTCTGGCTAAAAGACACCCAACTGACGTGGTCGATGACGCTGCTTTGTTAATTATGCACACCCATTAAACGCCCGTTTTGACCGTTTGGCACGCCTGCTTTCGGATCTCCACTCCCCGTTTTCAAGCACCTTCCCCTGTTACCACCCACAAACGCCTCATCCTGTCACTCAAATTAGCTGGCATTCGCTATATTGCGAGCACACGATTTCTGACCGCACTGACTGGTTCGCGCATGCGTACTAATACCCATACGCATGCGCAGATGTGCGAACATCGCTCCGAACGAACGAGCGGCCACTTACGAGCGGCTCTGAATCAGGCCATCTGATACATAGAGGGCATCTTTACGCCAGACATTGCGATCGTGGAATTTGCATACCCGGCCGCTTTTGGATGCGAGCGATCATGGTTTAACATCCAGGTATGAATCGCCCCCTATATTTACTAGACTATATGTGCCTGGTGATTTGTTTTTTTTATTTTTTAGGAATATTAAAAACTATGTTTTACTTCAATTAATCTACACATATAAGAAGGTTTGCCCCCACTAAGGGTTCTTCCTTTTGTTTTATACCCTGTGGACTCCTCCTTTAGGATCTATTTGGTAGTATTCAATTTTGACAGGTTTAAGGGGTTAGAAATTTGACCCATGAAGCCTCTTCTGAGCCTTCCACTTGAGGGATTTGGACAAAAACTTCACAGAGTGGTAATATTGGAACTAGGGGGTTGAGGTCCCGGTCAGACCTCATGTAGATGTGTATGCTGGGCAGAACTTTAACCCGGGGAGCCTGTACTGGGCTTTCCACTGGATGGATTTGGATGAAAACATCACAGAGGGGTGGCAATTGGTCTGGGGTGTCTAATGGAGTGGTTGGGGGTCCCGGTGGAACTCAAGGCAGAGTATGCCAGACAGTACTTTGACTCAGGGGACCTTTACTGGGCCCTCCACTGGATGGATTTGGACAACATTACATATTAAAACTTAATAATGCTGGGTACTTCAGTTAGTAATATCTAAATATTGTGCATTCTTGCTAATTAATTTCAAGAGGAGTTTTATCCACCTTGATATCTCCCATCTAGTCTATGGAAATACTTTGCATTGCCTCATTTCATTTCTTTAAGTACGTTATTATTATATTGTTATTATAACATTTTATATATAGTCCTCCAGAATCTATCTTTAAACTGTTTTTTGTTGTTAGCCTTATTGAAACATTGCTACAAAATATACCTTTTACTTTGATTATATTAAACACATCACCATCAGTGTCTTCACAAAGATTTTAGTGCAGAATTAGACCAATGCCATTGCTCCAATGTACAATCTTCTCAGGTCCTGTATCTCTTTATTCCAAATAGTCCTTAAGTTATGGTTAGTGTACCCCAGATAGTGTATATTTGTGGATAGTGCAATGATAATATAAGTGACCATTAAGTGGTTATACTTATACACAGGGCCAGTTCCAGGGGTCGGAGCACCATGTGCCGGCACTTACTAAGGCGCTCTTACATCGCACGTGGTGAAATTGGGGGCATGGTCTAATTAACACAGGCCACACACCCTACATGATGTTATTTGGAGGCGTGCCCACATGGCATGCCTCCAAATAATGTTAGGCTGGGGGTAAAGCCCAGCCCTCCATCACTGGCTGGGCTTCCCCCAGCCCTCTCCCATCAGTGAATGCATGGCATGCGCATGTGTGCTGCATCCATTCACACTCTGTACTGCGGCAGTGGGGGTCACACCCACCTAGCCCAGCACTGCCCAATCTTGGAGCACCATGGAAGTGTCCAAAAGCGCCGTGCGGCCGCTGGGTGGGTGGGCATCCCGGCACACAGTGACAGGCAGAACAGCCAGAAAGTGACAGGGCCGGCGAGGGTAAAATGGCTGCAGAAAATCGTCAAACCCCCTGTAGGCGGCGCCCTTGTGCACTCAGGTGGAACATGGCTAGAGCCGGCCCTGCTTATACATATATGCAATATACAAATTTTTTGGGCATCTACATCAGTCTAGGCACCTCAATGCAATATAAATATGTAGAGTAGATCTTTACATATGGACATGGTTTTATTATTGAATTGTGTATTATCTTTTTAATGAAGCTGGTTTACACAGGGATGTGCAATTGAGACATGGAAATGGTTAAATTATATTAAGAACAGTGATAACCAATCAGCAGTCCCCTGGCAGATTTATATTGAGGCTTTTGCAACTTGTGACCAACCCTCTGATGAAAACACCACGTCATACGGTAGAGAGACATGTCAGTTGACCCTTGGAACGCATCAGTTGACTTTTTGAAGAAGTCTGAAACCCAAAAACTGGAAGTTGCAGTCCGTATCTTTGGCGGCATTAACTAGCTTGTTGCAGCATCATGAAATGCAGGGAACACCACAAATTAGGAGCGGAGGTATCTCTGCCTTGGATCTAGGCATTACCAGCAACTCGGTGCAAGCAACTAAAATTTTATACTGTTACCAATGCGCAGCAGATCAGAAATCAGTCAGCAGCAAACAGGCACAAAAAATTATCCTCTCCCAGAAAGGGGAAGAGGTAAGGAATGTGAGATTTAAACTTCTATAGAAGTCCAAGAGCTCCCTATCACCACTTTGTGGACTGTGCTTATTCATTTGGAGCAATTAAATTGCCAAATGATAATATATACAACTGTATTTACATTTCCTGTGACTTGACTATCATAGTAATAATATTATTTTTCTGGTTTGCTGCTAACATCTCCAAGACCTGCCTACCCTAGAAAAAGAATGTCTTTTGCACTGGAAGATGACAATTACTTTGTAATATAAAGCCCCTGAGTAATTCCTGTTTCAAACTAAATTAAGTAATTTTAAGAATAGGGGGTACTGCCATAGACTGATAGAGGAAAATGAACCAATATGTGGTGCACTGAAAAAAAATAAAAATAAAAATAACCTTTATTCTATTAATTAAAATTGTACAGTACATAGCAAACATGTGTATAGCGAAATATAAAAAAAGATATTGAGAATTAGTGAAAAAGTTAGAAATTGTGCAAATATAAAATTACACTGTATGCCTCATAAAGAATCTTCTGTGATAATAGTGAGTGTCTATTCCTTTGTATGTTCATATACAGTGTAGATATTGGCGGGGGGTACACTCTGAGTTTGAAAATATCATTCTGACAGTTTAATCGTCATTAAGGCCTATGTATCTTCACCCTGATGTGTCTATATACACAGAAGCCTTTATATACCTTTATTAATATTGGTCATGTAATCAGCTCCTAAAAATAGTGGTTTAACATTAAACATCTAGTATGTCATTGACAAGAGCTGTCCTTGATTGGTAGTGTAATACCCACTGCGCTGTCTATGGTTGGCAGTATAATGTTTACTGCACTGTTGTGACAAGGTTATTAAAGGTAGAATGCAGATGTATATAGGGGGAGTATCTTTCACTCATGGCCAGCTCCAGGGGTAGCCGCCAAAACTCTCACTTTAGTAAATTTACCGCCTGCTCTTCTATTGTCTGATCCAGTATTAATTGTTTTTTTTAACACCAGGACAATAATGCTACTGGAGTTAATTGTAACTGCTACACCAAGTGAACAAACAATGTTTTGTTGACACCAGAAAAAATGCCTTTTTTCCACTTTTTAACTTTGGGGTGCAGTTTACCGGGACATTTCTACACCCACCAAGTACAGTAATACATCCTGCCTCTACAAAACACACACTCTTGAAAAAAAATGCTTACTTATAATAAAGACTTGAAATATATGTTTTTAACACCTGCAAAAAATTACTTTTTTCCACTTATTATTTTTGGGGTGTAGCTGATGAGGAAACATCTTCACTCACTAAATTTAGTAATATGTGCTTTGTCTACGAACACACAATCTTAATATAGTACAATTTTAATAGAATTGTATTAAAAGACTTAAAATGACTCCTTAACACCAGCAAAAAAATGCTTTTTTTCTTTTCATTTTTGGCGTGCAGCTTATGGGGATATGTCTACACCCACTAAGTAAAGTAATATATGCTGCCTCATTGAAACACACACTCTTAAAAAAAACAACTTTAATTAAATTATAATAAAAGATGTGAAATGTATTTTTTTGCAATTATTATTATGTGTATAACAAGAAAGATGTTTTCTTCATTTGGGGTGCAGACATAGCACAGTATATTTGGACAAATAATTTTGAAGTTGAAATCACACTGTCTCTGCCCTCATACATAAGTGACTGACAATGTATATGTTATATACTTCAGTGTAGACACTGACAGATGTCCTTGTGAAAAACAAATGCAAGTTCACTTTAACAAACATACACAAACACAATAGCCTGTTTTCAGAACTGGATTTCAGGTGCTAATATGTATGACAAACACAGTAACATGTTTGCACTGGATTGCAGTTGTTTGTTGCTAGCTAGTGTGTTTAACAAACATACAGTAACAAAGACACACTGCAAGAATGTGCCACCTTGCTTGAAAGTTTTTGTTCTAGTTCTTTTTTTTCCATATACATCAGATTGCATATCTGTACCAATGCTGATTTGCTTTTATAGCCCTGTCTGATTTACCATTGTTTTTGTTTTTTAAGTCTTGCCTCACATCCACTCATTTCTAACATTGTCTACTATAGTATCTACTTCTTCATCCTTAAAAAATCCATAATTATTATGCTTAATAATAACCTTATGGACCTCATGGGCGGTGCAAAGTTTATGGGTGTGCTAGGCAAAACTTCAGCCTACCACCTGCCCCAACCCTTTTTTCCATCCCCTCAAACACATTATGGCATATGTTTAAACAAATTTTCAAAACCCACGAGTTTTTGCTGATTTTAACTGCCATAATATAAAAGAGAAATATTAGTAAATACTAAATCAGACTTGTTTTGTGATATGTTATGGGGATTTCTTTATTGTCTTTATAAACACTGATAGCACAAAAAAATATCATTGCCCTTTTAAATCTATCAAAATCTGCAAAAATCTAAGGTTTTGAAAACCCACTGCTTATTTAATATACCCCATAATGCAGTATATTTTTAGCTATATCAGATAAGTATTTTACATGTTAAAGATTTTCTCTCCATGCTGCCATCTTCTTTCCAGTATACAGACCAAAATGTAATAATAGCAGAAAGAATATTTTTTTAATTAAAAAATACTCTGTTAGAAGAGGATAAGGCTTCCCTACTGTATATACTTTATGTACTAATTTTACTGAGTAAGGGCTCCTTGTGCAGCATAAGTAGTACATAAAGTATATTGGGAACACATCCTCTTATATCAGGGTATGATGTTTAAAGTAATAAAGCTTACTGTGGCTATTAGAAAGAAGGGACCCCCTCTCGGTACACTGCTAAGCTCCATTGAGATTAAACTCAGTCAGCACTGTCAGCAGCAGCTTGGAGCTCCTCATTGTCTTGGAGGTGGAGCTCTGTCTCTACATGTCATGCATTACTTATAGGACAGGAAGGGGAGAGGAGTGCACAGACGCTCTGTCAGGTTGCAGCATGCATTTTAATGAAAGATGTTTTAGCCGGACCAGAGCAAGGGGAAAGGAATAAGTGCAGGGATGGCAACAGCAATTTGTAAGATTCATGCTGCTGGTAGCACTATAGTAAATAGATTTAGGATGTCTCTTCAGAGACATCCTTAATTTTTATGCTATGCATCATCTGTGGTGCCCCCCCAGGCCTTTTCACCCTAGGCATCTTCCTAATGGAAGCGCCAGCCCTGCTACTACTTCATCAAATCCTTTTAGCTCTCATCCTTACCCACTGGTCCTTACTCCTTCCTAAATGTCTTCCCCATCTGTGTCACTGCTGTCTGTCTGCTCCTCCTCTTTAGAATGTAATGAGCAGGGCCCTTCTTCCCCATGTGATTTTCCTTCTATTACTCATACTATCATCTACTCATACTATCATCTACTTCTAACTCCCCACAACAGCACCTAAGACTTGATTGGTGATGCCCTGCTACTTATTTGCATGTTATGTTCTCTAATGCAGCAATGTTTATAAACCATGTCCTTTTCTGTATTGTTTTATATTGTACTGTACTGTTTTGTACTCGATACGAGGCACAAAAGGAAGAGCTACAGTGGCACGATAAGTGCTGTTATAGTATATCTCCCCCAATGGGACTAATGTGAGCTATTGGAGTTGCAGTGACAGTACATTATTCATATACTGAATAGCATTATTAGTATTTGTTAAAAAGACCCACACCGCCCCAAATGTGGCAGTTCTAGAACATTGAAAATGACTAAAAGATATACAACCATAACATACATAATACATAGTAATAGCCATGTTCCAAATAAACCTAATCCGTAATCTAATGGGGATGTGGCAGCTCTCCAGCAATATGCAGTGTTCATGTAACATTACTGTATTTATGTAGGAAATTATATAAGGGCTACTTTTTTAATTGCCAAAAATGTTAATTCAGAGATTCTATATATACTGCACAATACATTTGCTAATGAGTGCATTTTACGCCACAGTACAGTATATGCATATGCACATTTACATTTACAGTTGATTTAGGTATACTGTAAGTGCCAGGAACATAGCAAGGGTAGTGCGGCTGGTGCCATGGCACAGGGCACCACAGGTCAGGGGGCGCTGTTTGGGCCTGTCAAATATCTGTTTATTATCATTCTCACTTATAAATTTCTCTTATTTCATCCCCAGCATCTCCTGACCTCTCCTATCTCTTCCATTGCCCTTCCCCATGAGGCAATTCCCCTTTTTTGGGTGGATCATGTCCCTTTGAATAATGAGGAGGTCGCCAATGCATTCTGGCACAGGGCACCAAAAAGTCTAGTTACGGCTCTGGTAAGTGCATCTGATGTACAGTATGACTGATGTACCCCTGGAACATATGATTCTGACACAAAGTTGATGCATCCTGTGATGTGAATGCTTCAGCACATGGCCTCAAATACTCTACTGATATGATTGACTTTGTCAGTGTGTCACTCTGTTAATGCGTACAGTATGCGTTCAATTCATACTGGCATCTGGCCTGTGCTGTAGTTCTTACGCACTGCAAGGATTTCTGGCATTGTATACCAACAAATGCACAATTCAGATAAAGAAACTTTTTATTTAAAACTGTATTTTAGAATTAAATTGTCCTTTACTGTATGTCAGATTATAAAATGCCCCATATGTGCAAGCTCATCTCTATAATATATAGTCACTGATCATATTTCTGTGACAATGAGTGATATACAGTATATACAATATAAAATTAACCAAAAATAAGTTACAGTAAAGCTACACATTTACTTACACATGTTGTAGCAAGGAAAGAACTATAAATATTTCTGTTAAAACACAGCTTTAGCTTTACATAATAAATTTAGTTTCCCACAGAATACTGTTCAACATTCAAAATTGTGATTTTAGTGTGTATATAATATATATATATATATATATATATATATATATATATATATTAGGGATGAGCAGGTTCAGATTCATTAAATCCAAACCCCCCCCGATCCGAGACGGGAACCGAGTCCGGCTCAAGTTTTCCCACCAGACTCGGATCTGACATCGAGGCAAATCGTCATCATCCCGCTGTCGGATCTTGCAGGTTTTGGACCCTATAAAAGGTCCCCGCATCTGCGTAATTTTTCACTCTGGTTGTGGACAGTGAAGAGGGAGGGTGGGAGTTAGGGCTGGCTGGGATGTGTTGTGCTACTGTTGTTCATAGGGGCTATATCCACTCCAAAGTCCATAGGGACTAGCTGGGCTGTGTTGTGCTGCTGCTGTCCATAGGGGCTGGCTGGGCTGTGTTGTGCTGCTATGGTCCATAGGGGCTGGCTGGGCTAAATTGTGCTGTTCTTGTCCATAGGGGCTTGCTGGGCTGTGTTGTGCAGTCAGTTGTCCATAGGGGCTGTGTCCACTCCAAAGTCCATAGGGGCTGGCTGGGCTGTGTTGTGCAGTGTCTCATAAAGGCTGTATGCCTAAAGGGGTGCAGCAGTGTTGTCCAGGGGGTGATCTGTCAATCAGGGTTGCTCCTCCCAAGTGCAAAAAAACAATTCTTTTTTTCTATGTTTGTGAATTGTGTGTGCAGTAGCCGCATGTGCATCAACAAAGTAGCAGCGCCAAGCGTGCGCCTGTGTCATAAGTAAAGGGCTTTCTGGCTCCTCTGTTGAAGTGTGGTATAACCCCCAAAGTGCGCTCCAAAACAAATAAAAAAATATTTTTTTCTGTTTGTGAATTGTGTGCGCAGTAGCCGCATGTGCATCAACAAAGTAGCAGCGTCAAGCGTGCGCCTGTGTCATAAGTAAAGGGCCGGCTGGCTCATCTGTTGAATGGTGCTGTAACCCCCAAAGTGTGCTCCATCCAAAAAAAAAATTAAAATATTTTTCTGTGTTTGTGTGAGCCTTAGCCGCACATGTACTCTTATCAATATCACATTAATGGAGGACAAAAATGTGTCCAATAAAAATATAAAAGGGAAATATCAAGAACCTTGTCCTCCTAGTACTGAAGCTGCTGCAACTAGTCATGACAAAGACGATAAAATGCCATCAACATCATCTGCCAAGGCCGATGCCCAATGTCATAGTAGAGGGCATATAAAATCCCAAATGACAAAGTTCAGGAAAATGACCCTAAAAATACATTTAAATTGTCTGAGGAGAAACGTAAACGTGCCAATATGCCATTTACGACACGGAGTGGCAAGGAACGGCTAAGGTCTTTCCCTATGTTCATGACTAGTCGTTCAGCTTCACATGACGATGGAAGCTCTCCTCTCGCTACAAAAATCAAATGAGTTAAGCTGGAAAAAGCACAGCGAAGAACTGTGCGTTCTAAGAAAATATCACAAATCCCCAAGGAGAGTCCAAGTGTGGTGGCGGTTTCGATGCCTGACCTTCCCAACACTGGACAGGAAGAGGTGGCTCTTTCCACCATTTGCATGCCCTCTGCAAGTGCTGGAAGGAGAACCCACAGTCCACTTGCTGATATTCAAATTGAAGATGTCACTGTTGAAGAACAACATGAGGATATTGGTGTAGCTGGCGCTGAGGAGGAAGTTCATGAGGAGGATTCTGATGGTGATGTGGTTTGTTTAAATCAGGCACCATGGGAGACAGTTGTCCGTGGGATGAAAAAGCCCATCACGGTCATGCCTGGGCAGAAGACCAAACATTCCACCTCTTTGGTCTGGAAATATTTCTATCCAAATCCGGACAACTGTCTTGCCATATGTACCATATGTAAAGGTGGAAAAAGTAGGGTTAGGATCATTAACCAGCAAGGAACATCCTCCCTTATAAGTCACCTGCAGCGCGTTCATAAGTTACTGTCAAGTTCAGAAACTTTGGCTAAGACTATAAGCAGTCCAGGGACACCTAAATCCCTTTGTCGTGTTGTATCCAAGCACCTGCAAACCACACCATCAACTCCCTCCTCGTCAATTTCCTCCTCAGTCAGGATCGGAAGTAGTCCTGCAGGCCATGTCACTGGCATGACTGACTCCTCTCCTATCCGGGATTCATCCGGAGGATCCTGCACTGCTATGCCTGCTGCTGCCGCTGCTGCTTTTGCTGCTGGGAGTCATTCATCATCCCAGAGAGGAAGAAGGAACACCACTACTTCTTTTACTAAGCAATTGACCCTCCAACAGTCCTTAGAGAGGAGAATGAAGTACGACAGCAGTCATCCTGAAGCAAAGCGGATAACTGAGGCCTTGACTGCTATGTTGGTATTAGACGTGCATCCGGTATCCACCATTAGTGCAGTGGGATTTAGACAATTGATGGAGGTAGTTTGTCCCTGGTTCCAAATCCCATCTAGATTCCACTTCACTAGGCAGGCGATACCAAGAATGTACAGATATGTCAGAAAAAGTGTCCTCAGTGTCCTAAAAAATGTGGTTGTACCCAATGTCTACTTAACAACGGACATGTGGACAAGTGGAACAGGGCAGACTAAGGACTATATGACTGTGACAGCCCACTGGGTATATATATTGCCTTATGCAGCAACAACAGCAGCATCACCAGTAGCAGCATCTCAGAAATGCCAGCTCGTTCCAAGGCAGGCTACTCTGTGTATCACCAGTTACAGTAAGAGGCACACCACTGACAACCTCTTAGAGAAACTGAGGGAAATCATCGCCCAGTGGCTTACCCCACTTAGACTCTCCTGGGGATTTGTGATATCTGACAATGCCACCAATATTGTGCGGGCATTACATCTTGGCAAATTACAGCACGTCCCATGTTTTGCTCACACAATAAAGTTGGTGGTGCAGAATTTTCTGAAACACATCAAGGACGTGCAAGAGATGCTTTGGGTGGCCTGAAACATTTCTGGCCACTTTCACCATTCAGTGACCGCTTGCCAAATGCTGGAGTGCGAGCAAACTGTCTTGAACCTATCCTGCCATCACCTGAAGCAAGAGGTTGTGACATGGTGGAACTCAACCCTTTATATGCTTCAGAGGATGGAGGAGCATCAAAAGGCCATTTGAGCCTATACATCCACCTATGACATAGGCAAAGGAGGGGGTATGCACCTGACTCAAGCACAGTGGAGAATGATTTCCGTGTTGTGCACGGTTCTTCAGCCCTTGCCACATGTGAAGTCAGTTTAGACACAGCCAGCTTGAGTCAGGTCATTCCCCTCATCAGGCTTTTGCAGAACCAGCTGGAGAACGTGGAGGAGCTAAGATGGAGCGATTCCGCTCAGCATGTGGGACTTGTGGATGAAGCCCTTCAATTGCTTTGCCAGGATTCGAGGGTGGTCAATCTGTTGAATCAGACCACTACATTTTGGCCACCATGCTCGATCCTAGGTTTAAAGCCTACGTGGTGTATCTCTTTCCGGCCGACACAAGCCTGCAGAGGTGCAAAGACCTGCTGGTGAAAACACTGTCAGCTGAAGCGGAACGTGACACGTCAATAGCTCCTTCTTCATTTTCTCCTGCAACTGGGGCTGCCAGGAAACAACTTTGGTATCCTAAGCAACCCGCTGGTAGTGAAGTAGGGTAGGCAGGACCAATTTTGGACATCTGGTCCTGACTGAAGGACCTGCCAACAATTTCTGACATGTCTACTGTCACTGCATATGATAATGTCACCATTGACAGAATGGTGGAGGATTACATCGGTGACAGCATCCAAGTAGTCATCTCAGACAGCCCGTACCTGTACTGGCAGGAAAAAGAGGCAATTTGGAGGCCCCTGTACAAACTGGCTCTATTTTACCTAAGTTGCCCACCCTACAGTGTGTACTCCGAAAGAGTGTTTAGTGCAGCCGGAAAACTTGTCAGTGAAAGGCGTAGGAGGTTGCTTCCACAAAATGTGGAGAAGATGATGTTCATCAAAATTAATTATCAATTCTTCCAGGGAGACCAGCCTCCAGAAAGTACAGAGGGATCTGTTGTGGTGGATTCCAGTGGGGACGAATTAATACTCTGTGAGGATGAGGATGTACACAACACGGAAGAGGGTGAGGAATCGGTGGATGAGGAGGATGAGGACGACATCTTGCCTCCGTAGAGCCAGTTTGTGCAGGGAAAGATTAATTGTCAGCTTGTTTTGTGGGGGCCCAAATGAACCAATCAATTCAGCCACAGTCATGTGGCAGACCCTGGTACTGAAATGATTGGTTTGTTAAAGTGTGCATGTCCTGTTTATACAACATAAGGGTGGGTGGGAGGGCCCAAGGAGAATTCCATCTTGCACCTCTTTTTTTCTTTGCATTATGTACTCTTTGGGGCCTAGTTTTTCAAACTGCCATCCTGTCTGCCACTGCAGTGTCACTCCTAGATGGGCCCCATGTTTGTGCCGTCCATTTGTGTCGCTTAGCATAGTCATCCAGCTACCTCAGTGCAACCTTTTGGCCTAAAAACAATATTGTGAGGTGTTCAGAATAGACTGGAAATGAGTAGAAATTAATGTCATTGAGGTTAATAATAACATAGGAACAGAAAAACCCACAAATTCTGTGATTTTAGCTATTTTTATGCTTTTTTCCAAAAAAATACCGATCCAAAACACAAAACCCAGAACCCAAAAAACGGAAGAGGTGGTTTTGGCAAAACCAATCCAGATCCAAAACAAGAAGAAAGATCCAGATCCAAAACCAAAACATGAAATGTGGCCAGTGCACACCCATAATACTGTGTGTGTATATGTATATATATATATATATATATATTTATATATATATAGATAGATATATATAGAGTAGGATGTAGCGGACGGCACTCAGTGAGACTTCACAGCTCAAAAAACGACAATAGCACAGCTATGTACTGGTCAACGTATCAGTGTGGATACACTTTTATCATGTCTTGATAAAAGTGTATCGTCACTGAAACGTTGACCAGTACATAGCTGTGCTATTGTCGTTTTTTGAGCTGTGAAGTCTCACTGAGTGCCATCTGCTACATCCTACTCTACTTATTACTATTGGAAGGGCACCGGAACATACGCTTACATTTCGAGTGCCGGGCCAGCTTGGACTCTCTCTCTCTCTCTCTCTCTCCCTCTCTCTCTCTCTCTCTCTATATATATATATATATATATATATATATATATATATATATATATATATATATATATATATATATATTATAACCACAGCAGCCAATCATATATATGCTCTAATTGTCTATCTTGAACAAAACAGATAAAGGCTCATTTCTGATTGGTGGCTATGTTTTAGTGCAAATTTGAGCATTT